>CM069524.1:187494804-188809388 GCA_035773235.1 Eospalax fontanierii | reverse complement strand
TAATTCCCTAACCCTAACCCTAATTCCCTAACCCTAACCCTAACCCTAATTGCCTAACCCTGACCCTGACCCTGACCCTGACCGTCACCCTGACCCTCACCCTGACCCTCAGGCTCACGTTCACCCTCACCCTCCCCGTTACCCTCATCCTCACCCCTGCTCGGGTATTTACCCCTAACCTCAACCCGGAAGTGAACCCTCACCTGGAAGTGAACCCTAACCCTAACCCCGAGGGGTGCCTTGTAACCCTAACCCTGCCCCTCACCCTGACTCTCAGGCTCTCAATCACCCTCACTGTCCCCCTCACCCTCACCCCTGACTGGGGTGTGAACCCTAACCCTAACCCCGAGTTGTGCTCTGTAAACCTAAGCCTACCCTTCACCCTGACCTTCAGACTCACATTCATGTCACCCTGGGTCTCACCCTCACCCTCACTCCTGGTCCCGGAGTGACCCCTAACACCAAACCGGAAGTGAGCCCTGACCCGGAAGTGAACCCTAACCCTAACCTCAAAGGGTGCCTTGTAACCCAAACCCTAACACTCACACTGACCCTCAGCCTCACATTCACCCTCACCCTCACCCTCACCCCTGGACCTAGGAGTGACCCCTATCCCCAAACCGGAAGTGAGCCCTCACCCGGAAGTGAACCCTAACCCTAACCCCGTGGGGTGCCTTGTAACGCTAACCCTACCCCTCGCCCTGACCCTTAGGCTCACTATCACCCTCACCCTCACCCTCACCCCTGACCCGAGAGTGACCCCTAACCCCAAACCGGAAGTGAGCCCTGACCCGGAAGTGAGCCCTAACTCTAACCCTGAGGGGTGCCTTGTAACTGTAACCCTACCCCTCACTCTGACCCTCCGCCACACGTTCACCCTCACCCTCACCCTCACCCCTGACCCAGGAGTGACCCCGAAACCCAAACCGGAAGTGAGCCCTGACCCGGAAGTTAGCCATAACCCTAACCCCGAGAGGTGCCTTGTAATCCTAACACTAACCCTCACCCTGACCCTCAGCCTCCCATTCACCCTGACTCTCAGCGTCACCCTCACCCTCACCCCTGACCCGGGAGTGACCCCTAACCCGAAACCGGAAGTGAGCCCCGACCGGAAGTGAACCCTAACCCAGAGGGGTGCCTTGTAACCCTAACCCTACCCCTCACCCTGACCCTCAGACTCATGTTCACCATCACCCTCGTCCTCACCCTCGCCCTCACCCCTGACCCAGGAGAGACCCCTAACCCCAAACCGGAAGTGAGCCCTGACCCGGAAGTGAACCCTAACCCTAACCCCAAGGGGTGCCTTGTAACCCTAACCCTACCCCTCACTCTGACCCTCCGCCATACGTTCACCCTCACCCTCGCCCTCACCCCTGACCCAGGAGTGACCCTAAAACCCAAACCGGAAGTGAGCCCTGACCCGGAAGTGAGCCATAACCCCAACCCCGAGGGGTGCCTTGTAACCCTGTATCCTTACCATAATAACCTCAACCCTAACTCTAACATCAGCTCCAGCTCCAAGCCTAACCCCGATGCCAAGCCCAACCCTGACCCCAACCCCAATGTTTTTAACACCAATTCATTTGGAAAAAAGCACAGTAACCTCTGGCCCACACCAAAAGAACAAACATCAAAGCTATTCTCCTTCACTCCCATTTGGGGGAATCTTATTCAAGAGCATATTCCAGCACACCTAATCAGGCCACTACCAGTTCCTGTAGGCAGTGCTCAAGAAAGGGCGAATGACAATGCCCATTGCCCTTTAGCAGACCATCTGCTGGACTTCTGCATCCTTGGTGCCACAGTCTACTGTGTGCTGAGGTTTGTAGAGGGCAACATGTTGGAGAGTTCATGAACAAGGGATAGAGGAGAGTCCATCTCTCTTGTCCTTAAGATCAGTAACAAGAACAGTCTGGACAACACTGACCAGACTAGTCCTTTAGTCCATTATTTTAAACTCAAAAGGAGCATTTCATCACTCACACAACAATTTATCCAGCCATGCATTCAAACAGAACCATATCTCAATCTCTCATGAGAGGTAGAACTAAAACACTGAATTGAGATGGAAATTTTTTTTGTTTTATCCCTTTCTATAAAATCTTTTGATGGCCTTCTTTCAAAGGAGTAGGTGTCTGTGAAGATTGAGTCACCTACCTTATAAGGTAGAGACCAAACATGTAAAGGGTTAATTATTCATATTCGTTTAATTTCTATACAACTGAGCCAGAGGGAATAGGCCTGTACAGGAAGGTTTCTAATTTTACAACCCTCTGTTCTGCCTATAGAAAGTGCAGCCTAACAACAGTCAATCAGCAGTGGCACTCCATGATATGGCAGGTCTCCAGGGCCCCAGGGCTGAACCTGGACAGGAGTTTCCCAAAGACCTATCAGCAATAAGACTGCCATCTTTTGTCAAATTTAGAGCAGCACTGATTAGTCCAATACCTTTCTTTTTAAATCTCGAAATTCTTGGGGAAGCTGGCTCACCAGAGGCACTAGCCTTTCACTGGCTTTCTCAACACTTTTGTTTAAAGTGCCCTGCTTTTCCACATTTTGCTACTTTCTTTCTTCCCTGCAAAGTAGTAGCTAAAAATTTAGTATTATTAGTCAGGGAGCCAATGTCACTGCAAACTCTAAAGTGATCCTTTTAATCTCCTATGAGCAGCCCTGACAGAGTGCAAAAGTCAGCATTAACATTATCAAAAGCAAATATTTTTACCAGTATATCCCTGCTAAACAGCACAGGAAACATCTTTTTATAGATTGTGCTGTAACTTAACAACAAAATCAATTATTTTGTTGAACTGGATGGCCATCTTTCCAGGTGGAGAAACATGCTCCATGTTTTAACATAACACGCTCCAACTTATCCAATTGCCTGGTCATCTATCTTAATTGATTCTCAACTGGAATCCAGTCTTCCTGGCCCCTACGATGTTGAGCAGTAATCAGCACAGGTGGGTTACATAGTCCTTTGATTAGTGCTTTTAAAAGGACTCTCAAACATTGAAGACAATCCTCCACCCAAAAGGCCTGAGCTCGTTTGTCCCATTCTTATTTTTCAGTGTTCCTGGCATCTTGGAGTGCACCCTGTGTATGAATTCCTGGGTAGCTTACCTCTCTGATGAAACCTGCAGCAGTGTCTCCACCCTGAAGTTCAGGTCCCTGTTCAGGCTCCACGTGTGGCCACCTGTGTATCAGTCAGGGCACCTGAATAGAGTATCACAGAACTCAGTGAGTAACCAGGGACACTGCATGGTCACATATACAAGTGCCAAAAACACAGCCAGCTGGTTTTTTGTACTCCTTAGAGCTACTGCTGATTGTTTACAGAACAGTGAATAGTAATAACATGCCTAAAATACAGCAGTTCAGCAAAGTATAATCAGCAGGATAACAGTACCACCATAGTATGCCTTCTTAGGAGAGCACAGTGTCTCCTGAGAAACTAGGGGACCACCAGCATTCCAGAGATAACTCCCCAGGAAACATTCTTCCATAAACTTTCTCATGAGACACAAGGCTCTCCAGACAGATGTGCTCAAAGTTCAGCTAAGTTCACCTAGCATATTTTTAAAAATTTTATGTATGAGTGTATTGCCTGCAGGTAGGTAGGTAGGTACACCCGTGTTGTGCAATACCTGAGGAGGTCATAAGATGATGTCAGATCCCCTGGAAATGGAGTTTACCGACAGTTGTTAGGCACCATGTGGATGCTGGATATCAGTCTTCTTCCAGAGCAAACAGTGATCTTAACTGCTGAGCCCATCTCCAGCCCATCACCAAGCATATTATTTAAGCCATGGAAACACTATTTCACAGCCCCTTCAGCTGTGATAAGGCACCTTCTAGACTAACCATAGCTATGGCCTGTTGAAGTCCAGGCTGAACCTAGCCTCTGAAACTGAAGGCAGTTGGCCCACAATATGGGAGAAGTACAGCTCAGCTGAACCAGGATGTGGTTTAAGAAATGGTAACATGCTCTTGCAAAAGGCTTACTTCTGCTTCTGTACTCTCCATTTCTCTGTACCTACAGGTAGAGACTGTGAACTGCTGGGGACTTCGGACCCCAGAGCTGACAGGAAGTGGTTTTCTCTGGTTTTACTGTATAAAAGCCTACCACAAGAGAGGCTTGACTGCACTTGTAATCCAATGCCCAGTGTAGTTGCTGGCTGGCTATAAAGACCTCCTTTTGGCTATATTCTGAGTCTGAATGGTCTTCTCTGGTGGAATCACAATGCAATTTCCCTAATTAATAGGCCTACCTACAAAAGTAAGCAAATAACTTTTTTAAAAGACATACACAAAATAAAAACAGACACCATGGCTTTATCCTGCTTTGGTTCCACTAGAAAATCAAATAAAAAGTAAACACTTTTTGACAAAACCAGTTTCTAAATGCTTATAACAACTCACATATTTAAGAAGTTAACTTAGTTTTGTTACTTTTAAAACATTTAAAACCCTAACCCTAACTGTAACCCCTAATCCCCAACCCAAAGCCCCAAACCCTAAAACCCTAACCTTAACCCTAACCTCAGCCCCACCAGCCCCATCACTCTTCTCCCTCTTTCTTGTCCTGCCTGGGTCAGGCCGGGTTTGGGAGCCACAGACACAGGCATGAAGGTGGGCGGCTCAGGCCCTTGGATCTCCCCTGGGCTAGGAGGGTACTATCCTGCGCGGGGCGGAGGCCAATCTCTCTCTGGGTACTTCAGGCTTCGTGTCTGCCCACCTAGCTGGCCGTCCTCATCCCCAGTCTCCTCCCGGAAGCCTTCGACTTGGTTTTGGGCTCTCCTTTCTGTGGCTGTGTTCCCCCTCTCCTGTTCCTCACGTCTTTCTTGGAGGCAGCGCCCAGGCCCTCTCTTGGGCCATCTCCGGGAGTGGGTCGTCTCCAGGTGAGGACCCACTGACTGCACCTCCACAGTCACCAACCTGCTGTCCTGCGCTTTTTCCTGTTCGCCGGCCCTCTCCACCTGGGCTGGAGCTGCAGGTTCTGGGTTCAGCTGTCGGTTCACCACAGACCGCGCAGTGCCGCGTTCTCCGTTCCAGGCTTCACCTCAGGCTGCGGCGGGTGCACCAAGTCCGGGCGCCCAGTTCGCTGCCACCGTCCTCGCCGTCGCTTTCCAACTCGGACGGGTCCCGCAGGCTCTCAGGCCCCGCAGCCGCCGCACCGTCCCGGACAGGCCAGGCGCAGGCGGGCCACGCTCTGCAGCGCGCGACGGGCTCCCTGAGGTCTCCAGCCCGGGGCGGCTTTTTCTGCCCTGCAGTGCAGCTGCGGACCCCGCCTCCCTTCCGGCTTGCAGGGCCCTGGGCGCATGTGCGAGGGCGAGGGCGAGGGCGGGGGCGGGGGGGCGGGGGGGCGGGGGCGTGTCTGGTCCTCCATCCCCTTGCACCTGGGCAGCCAGGCTGGAGGACTGCGGAGGTCCTGACAACCTGTGGGGAGAGGCGAAATATTGGCAGTGGCGCGCGGTCGCGAGGAGCTGCATTTATTTATTTTTAGATGTAATTATTGGAAGTAAAAATAAGTCTTTCTAGCATTTCAGTTCTATCTTCCTGGAATATGCGCCTGCCTTTATGTCATTGACACTATATTCTGACTACTGCACATAGTTCTAAATACTGAAATCACTAAGTATGTCCTCCAATTTTATCTTCAAGATTGTTTTCACTTGCTTTTTCTTCATTTGTACAAAATACCACTGTGCCACAGATAGGATATGCAGGGGATCTATAGATCAGTAACATTGTCTTAAAGAAATTAAGTTTGCATTCAAGCAAGATGATGCATGCCTTTAATTCATTATTAAAGAGGATGAGCCAGGAGGATGACAAGTGCTAAGAGTACCTGGTTCTCATAATAAGTTGAAGACCAGTCTGCTCATCTTAGTGACACCCTATTTCAAAACAAAGGGCTGAGGGCAGCAAGTAGAGCCTACTGGTAGACCTCTCACTTAGCATTCACAAGAACCTGGGTTCCACTCAAAGTGCTTCAATCAACAATAATAATGAGATTAGGCCTTCCAATCCACTGACTCCAGCTGTCTTTCCATGTATTCCTGTCTTCTCTCATCATTTCTTCCAGCAACATTGGCCATTTTCTCGGTACAAGTCTATTGTCTCCCTGCTGAAGTTAATTCTAAGTACTTTATTCGAAACTTTTAGATTCTCTCATCAATAAAAATGTTTTGATTCATTTTTAGTTCTTCATCATTAAGGCTATGGCTGCTGCTCAGTGGTTGAGCACCTTCCTAACATGCATGAAGCCGTACGTTCAATCCCAGTACCCACAGAAAACAAATAGGAACTCAGATTCTTCATTCTTAAAGTTTCTGTATAGAAAGACAATGGATGTGGTCATGTTCCTATTGTAATATTTCAATTGGCTGACAGTGCTCAGAAGTTTATGTTAGATGGAAAATAGGTTAAAGGTATATTGTCAAAAAAGAGTTTCCAACCTCTGAGATCTAACCCTCATAGGATTACATCTGTAACGTGTTTATGGAGAAATATGCCAGTGAAGGAAATTAGGAAAGAATGAGAGGAGCCTGGCAGAGTTTCTCAATTCATATGTGGATCTGATGGCCCTGGAGTCAGACAAGGGAGCATGTCTTAAATAGCATCAGTTCCAATAGTGTTCCTGCAAGGTAGAGGCTGAGTCCTCCAATTGAGTCTCCCATCAGACCCACATTTGCATTGCTGTTTTAGACAGGGCATCTCAGTGTACCCCTGGAGATCACTGATTTGCTACACTTCCAGTCTGGACAAACCTACGAGATCCTCCTGTCTCTGACTTTCGCAGTGGGATTACTGTTGGGAGCTGTCTTGGCAGCTGTTTATGTAGGTGCTGGGATCTGAACTCGGGTCTTCATTATTCAGTGGCAAGCACATGACCTACTGAGCATCCTCCCCAACTCTCAGTTTGTTCTATTTTTTAGCTAGGATCTCATTTCATTGTGCTAACGGTCCTTGGTATTAAGCTAGAAGCTGTGTTTCCCTGAGCTCTCTCTGGGCATCTCTCAAGCAAGAGACTCAAACTGAAGAAAGAGGAGAGTTCAGAGACCCAGTTATTCCTTCTCGCAGACAACAGAACATGGGCCTTCATTAATGGCAATATTTACCCTTAAGTGCTGAGCCATCTTTCCAGTCCCTGTTTTGGTGTTAACTTAGTGAAGAAAATTGGTCAAAATCAAAATATCTTCTAGATCCTGTCCGAGAGACTAAAGAGATATGAGTCATGACATTAGATTCTGTGCAATCAGTAAGGCCCATCTTTTATAAAAGTAACATCCCAAGAGTGTTTAGGGAAACCGAATTTGGGCCTTCTGCAGGAATAATGATGTTAACAGCTCAGCCATGTCTCTGGCCCCAGTATATGGAATGCCTTAAAACTCTGAGACAAATGCTTACAAGGCTGTGTTTCCCCAAATGGTGAATGTATCAAACACTGTCAGCCTAGAGTCCTGTGTATTTTACATCATTGTTTTAATTTGTTCCTAAGAGTTACCTGGAAACTTCCAGGATGGGAATGCAATATTTAAATATCCAATAACGTACCTAGAAGTCTTGAAGATGTTTTCTCAAGACTGATTACATGGAGAAAAAGTCAAAGTTTGCTTTTCTATGCAATTGTAAAGCAATATACACAGTGGAAGAGGACCTTGGGCTCTCAGCAGAGGGCCTTCTGACTACCTAGTTCTGAAATTCTAAGTATTGTGTCTTTTCCTTCATGCTTTACTGTCCCTCTTCAAAGATTCTCTGAATCCCTGCCCTGATAGATGTTGCATAAACTGGAGGAAAAAGCTAGAAAGGTAGGAAGTGCTTATTCTAAAGAGAATAGAATTATTGTGTAGAGGGTGCCTAAACCCTGAGAAGGCCCTCTACTAGACCAACTGGGCCCTTGACCCAGCATTGGAAACAGTTAAAAAAAAAGTGCCAGAAAAGACAAGAAAGGACTTGCCCCCATATTTCAGGCAGCTCCCTGAGTGAAGAGTCCATAAAGATAGGGCCACCACGAGCTATAGACCTGAGGGCAGGCTCACAGCTAGAAGTGGCAGCCAAGGGACCCAGAAGATGTCAGGTTAGGAGTGCAAAATTCCAGCAGATCTGACCTACAGATGGGAGACATACACAGTGATGTAATCTCTGCCCCACCCAAGGCCAGTAAGGCCAAATGATAGTTGGGGTCCCATCTAGCCTTCCTAGTGCACACTACTTGGTGTACATAGAGATGGAGAAGAGTGGGGAGGTTGCTTACAGTCAAAGAGTTGATTCCCAGGATTCTGGGCATTCAATTTATTTAGTGTTCACTCAAATGTAGAGCTCAATGGATCCAGATAAGGAGTTCCCAGCATCTATATATTAAGGTTGAACTGAGGTCTCGGGTATGAGATTAATGCTTACAGAAAGCATGGCTAAGTTTCTCATACCTAGGTTTCAAGCAAATCTGCCAGTCATGATTCTGATGTATGAAATCCCAGCTGAGACTCGGGCGAGAGCTGTGGCCAGAGCCTCCATTTCTCACTCCCATGGGGCACACCGGGGAGCTCTTATACCTTGTGAATAGATCATTGGTGTTAGACTTTTCTGTTGCTGTGACAAAATACCTGACATAAATATGTTCAAGGTTGATACATCTATTTTGACTCACTGTTTCTGCAGTTTCATCTTGTTGTGTGCTGGTCCCTTCTTTCTGAGTCTTTACTGGGGCAAAGCATCATGGCAGACAGGTGTGGTGAAGCACATTTCACTTCATGGAAGCCAGGAAGTAAAGGGAGGCCTGCACTAGCTGGCTTCCTCCCCTTCCTGGTTTTATTCCCTTGGGTCCCCAAACAGTGGAGGGAGTGACACTTACTTTTGGAAAGGGTCCTTTCCCATATTGATTCTTCTCTAGAAAGATGTATCCAGATATTCCCAGAGCTCTGCTTTAAAAATCTTCTAGACACTTCTCAATCAAATCAACTAGATAATCAAGATACCTTATTATAAACCTTCCCTTTTTCAACTTAACACTTACCTGTATCACTTTTAGATGTATCTAATCTATAATACACATGCAGCCATGAACAGCCATAAATGTGGCCCAACACAAAAATCACAAGATTACTTACAACATGAGATATTTTTTATCTGTTTGGTAAGATGGTTGCATGGTTATTGGACATAAGCTTTGTAGATTCCAATATATTTTGCAATGTAAGAAATTTAGACACACCTGGGTCCAAAGGCTCATGCCCATCATAATACAAGATGCATTTAGTCTAACTTCATGAGTCTTAACAATTCCAACATTAACCAAAAGTTCAAGTTCACAAGTCTCCTCTGAGACTGAAGGCAAACTCTTGGATGCAGGCGCCCATAAAATCAAGAACAAAATTAGACACTTCTAATACTCAAAGGCACAGAATGAACACTCCCATTCCAAAAGGAAAACAGGAGAATAGCAAGAAAGGGTCAGACAAAAGCAGGACAAATCCCAGCAAAAAAAAACACTAAATTCTACAGACAAAGAATCTGGCCAATAACCAAGATGCTCTTAACGTGACATTCCTACTTCCTGATGCAAAGCACTTGGCTTATTTTCCATAGCACTGATCTCTTCAGACACCATGCCTTCCTGTTTTTCAAGTTTTCCTGCTTTGTTTTCACTAACTGATTCTCACAGTAAAGCCACAGCCTGCATGCTGGACTGCCTTGGAATCTCTTCAAGTGTATTAGTAATCTATCACCCTTAAATTTGGCCTTATATAGCCTCAGGGCAATTCTGTTGTCATTCTGGCCTTCTGCAATCCAATCACAATTGCTCATTAAGCTCTACATAGACTTTCATAAGTCTAGCCTAGGTTTCTCTTGCCAGTGTTCTAGACTTTTCCAAATTCCTCCAATCAGTTCAAAAGTGTAAGTACCGTGTTAGGCTTCAGTCACATCAATAAACCCACATTATTTAGTACTAATTTTCAGCCTTACACATTTGTCAACATTGTGACAAATTACCTAGTACAAGCAGCTTCAGAGTAAACATTTATTTTGGTTAGCATTCAGGCTAGTCTGGTTCCACATTCCTGGGCTATTTAAATTGGTAAGTCACAGCACAAGGGCATGGCAGAGCAGAGCTGTTCACCTCAGAGAACCTGGGAATCAAAATGATAATGCCTGCACTAAATTGCAGGCTCCACTGGCCACTTTATTCCTCCTGGATGTGCGATGTACACATCTAGACAGTCTTCTCCCTAATCCTTTCAAGAAACAGCCTCAAAGACATACCAAAGACATACTAACCTCCTAGTGCATCTCAAGGCAATCACATTGATATTCACGATTAATCACCAAATGGGGCAGGGGAGATGGCTGGGTTGGCAAAGTACTTGCAATGCACATGTGAGGACCTGAGTTTGGTTCCCTAGCACCCACATAGTCAGGTATGAAGTCATGTATTTATAACCCTAGCACAGGTATGGGAGTTAACAGAGTCTTACTGGGAAAGCAATACAGCCAAATTGGTGAGCTGCAAGTTCAGTAAGAGCTCCATCTCAAAAAATAACATAGTATTGGGGTTGGAGAGATCACCTAATAATTAAGACCACTTACTGCTCTTTCAGAGGATTGGGGTTCAGTTTCCAGCATGTACATGGCATCCAACAACCACTATAACTCCAGTTCCAGGGGATCTGATGCTCCCTTCTGACTTCCACAGGCATTGCATGCACATGATGCGCTTATACGTGCAGGTAAAACACCCATACATATTAAATAAAAATTAAAAGTAACAGTGACTGGAGAGCAAGTTCAATAGTTAAGAGCACTTTCTATTCTTGCAGAGGACTTAGATTTGATTCCTAGTACCCACATAGTAGCTCACAACCATCTGTAAACTCCAGTTCCAGGTATCTGATACCTTCTTCTGGTCTTGGAGGACACCAAGTATCCATGTGTTATACATAAACACATACATACAGGCAAAATATACCTACACATAAAATGAAAATCCATGAATATTTTAAAGGTGGAGAGCAAATGGACAAGACTTCCAAAAAATGACTTGTGGCCTCCACATACACATGTACCCTCACACCTGCACACACACACATGAACATGTACCATACCCACCTACCTGCTTCTGTGGGTGACTCCACCGTCCGCCTTCTGTGGAGCCTGGTTGTGACGGGAGGTGGAGTTTCTGTTCGGGGGCAGCAGACAGCAACAGAGACATCTGAGGCCATTCATGATTGTCTTCTTCACCATCTTCCAGCCCTCATGATGGATTTAAGGGGAAGATGTGGTTGCTCTCTGATGCTGGCCAACAGTGGTGTCCAATTATGTATATCTGACAGAGGGGTGTCTCGAACTGACACCTTGGGACATATCCCAGGAAGTATTGGTTTCCAATAGGGACCAGCAGGAGGATGTTTTCTCAACTGTGTAGTGGTAAGTCACAGCCTAGCCTGGCTTCAGTGGAGAGGATGACGAATTGCCTACAGCCAAGCTGCGACTGGGCCAAATTTCACATGTTAAGTGATAGTCAGTCACAGCCTGGTGTGGCCCCTGGGGAGAGGGTGACTGGCTTCCTCCAAGCAGCCTGCTATGGAGCCCAGTGTCATATATTAAGTGACGATCACTCACAGCCTGCAGTGGACCCATAGGAGAGGATGACTGATGGACTACAGCTAGGCTACAACAGCTCCCAGTCTTGTATCCTGAGTTCTGATGGACATCGAGACTGCTGAGGAGGGAAACATCCATGTCAGAACCCTGAAGGGATAGGTGACGGTTCCTCTTGGCCTGGTAGTACAGGATGGCAGGCATGCTGTTATGCCTTCTGCCTCCCTGGAGGATTTCTTTTCCTCCTCCTCCTCCTCTTTGAGTTCAGGTGGTGAGTTGAAGTTGGGAAAAGCAGGCTCAGATGGTGTCCTTTCAGGCACAAGGAATGTTAAGGATTCCAGGGTGATGCAAGTGCTTCGTCTTATGGTCACAGAAGTCAGCCCAAGGTGATTGATGTTGTAGAATCAGGTATGTTGCCGTTACCTGGTTGTACTTCTGGTCTCTGAGAGACTCACTGATTTCCCCGGGTTTATACCCCATTATCTTCATGGCCCTGACAGTGCTAGGCCTAGGGATGTCTCCCAGAGTCTGTATGTAAGTCAGTGATGGATATTCCTCACAGTCCCTGAACATCTGGTGCTCTAAGATTTGGGAAATAGTTGTCCTTCTGCCAGGGATGATGATGAGCATTTCAATGATGACATTAAATATATCGGTGGAAACAGAACTAGGAACCCTGAAGTTGGCAGCTAGGACCTGCCGCCTCACCTCCAAAGCGGGAGCAGCTCTGAATGGGAAGTTTCTGGTGACCATAAGGAAAGAGAGTACTCCAAGGCTCCAAATGTCTACAGGAAAGGCATGATATGGATCCTCCCCAAAGAACTCCGGGACACAGAAAGGCAGAGTTCCACAGAAGTCCATGATCTACTCTCTGAGTTTAAGTTGCCAGACCAAATTCACTCAGTTTGGTGTTCCCCCAGCCATTGACCAGGATGATTTCAGCCTTTATATCTCTGTGCACAATGTTATTGCTATGGCATTACTGCACTGCATGCAGAATCTGGTCAAACATTCTTTGGGTTTCCTGCTCCAGTAAAGAGCTGTGTTGAATGATGGGCTTCAAGAGCTCTCCCCCCTGCAGTATGCTCCATGACTATGTATATGTGGTCTCTTGTTTCCACATGATGCAATTTGATGACATTGGTATGACATAAACATTTCATGATTTCAATCTCACTGGAAATGAAGGACCTATTCTCCTCACTGTTTCTGAGGGTTTTCACAGCAATACAGTTGACTGTGGAATGTGACAAGCAAGTCTGACTTCTGAAAAAGGTCCTTTACCAAGGGACATCATCATTTTGTAAGTTGTTCTGAAGAGCACATTGACAACAGAGCACGCCTTCATGTCCTGCACCACGGTCAGGACCTCCAGGAATCGTTAAGCATATTTTAGAGCCTGCTACAAGAGAATTTTACAGCTCTAAATTTCCACGTCAAGAATAGAGACAGCTCTCACAACCTCATGAGGCACTGAAAAGGCACAGGAGGCCGAGACCAAACAACTGCCAAACAGGAGACAATGAGACAACCAAAAGCAGATAAAAAAAGGATCCAGGAACCAGAAGTTGGTTATCAGAAAGGATCATGGACATCACAACAACCTCACTTCATCTAATGCTGAGAGCAGCACAAGTAATATCAGAATCAGAAAAAGCTGAACATTAAAACACATGCCACTGAAAACAAGAGGGTCTTTAGGAAATTATTTGAAAAGTAGAGTCCCAATGACAAGGAAGCTGTGGAATTCTTGGACAAACTTCTGTTAGTACAGGACCTTCAAAATTAAACTTAAAGCACAGTAAACACCAAGGAGATCAATAAGGAGAAGCAATTTTGAAGCCTATAGAAGAATCTCAGCACAAGAAGGCTCACAATCACATCGAGTCACTGATTAATTCAACCAGAAATTTATAGAGCAAATTTCGAGGCTCATCCAATTATTCCATGAACAGGCAGGAGAGGAACCATGCCAAACTCATTCCTGAAACCCAGTATTAACTGCTTTGCAAGACCATGTAAGGACACTGCCTTGGTTAGTTTGAGTTGTCAACCTTAAACTCTCGGGAAAAGGGAGCCTCACTTTATGAATGATTGCTTTGAGAATGGTCTTTGGGCCTGTCTGTGCTCATTTTCTTGAGTGCTAGTGGATGTCGGTGGGACTGGGTGAGTCCTGGGTAAAGCCATCTCTGGGTAGATGGTCCTGGGTTGTATATGATAGCAGGCTGAGTAGAGGCCAAACAAGCCAGTCAGCAGCCTTGTCCTGTGGTCTGTGCCTTAGTTCCTGCCTCCAGGTTCTTGCCCTGAGTTCCTATCTTGGCTTCCCTTGGTGATGGGCTGTAAGCTGTAAGCCAAAAACACCCTTGCTCCCCAAGTCAGTTTCTTTTTTTAACCTTTTTGAGACACAGTCTTCCAGTAGCCCAGCTGACCTAGAACTAGCTTTGTAGAATAGGCTGGTGTCTATCTCACAGAGATCCATCTGCCTCTGCCTCCCAAGTGCTAAGATTAAAGACATGTGCCACCATGCCTGGCCGCAAGTCTCTTATTTCAGAATATATTTCTTCAGTAATAGAAACCAATTAGGTGAGACCCAAAACCCAGAGGCAACAACAGCTGTTTCTGTGATAAACACAGATGTGAAAATCCTTAAATGAGATACTACGCCATACCACATTTCACAACGTTTAAAAGGAATCATACTTCAGAATCCGGGTATGTTCACACTGGAATTCAAGAATTGTTCCACATGGACAAATCCATGAACAAAATGCATCATAGAAGAGGAATCGAGGCCCAGGGTCCAAATGCGAACCCATAGTCAGTCAAAAGGAAGATGAAATTTTGCGAGCCTCAGAATAGATGGAACTGGAGAGGATTGCTTTTTCAGATGCAGCCTCACAGACAGGTGTTATTTGTCCTCTATCATATGTTGAATTTGACAAGGGACAGGGGTCCTGTGATGGTGACTTCTAAGAATGTAGAAAGGGGATGAGTTTGGAGCTCTTTTATGATCAAGAGCCAGTATATGCATGTATGGGATTGTCGTACTGTAAATCTTCATATTGTACAATCAGTCCATACAAAGAGAAGAAATCAAAGGGAGAAATAAATCAAAATTAAAAAGTAAAGATAGATGAAAATAGTGCAGCAAAGATAAATTGAGATAAATGATTGATAGTAAAGATAAGAGCAAACACAAATCAAACAAAAATCAAACAAATAAATACAAACAAAATGCTGACCAACAAATGAAACCAACTTTGAAAGAAACTCACTATGGAGAAATCCAACAACTCAAAAACTCTCAGTAAAAATCCAACAGCTAATCTAGCATCCAACAGCTTCTGCTCCATAAAAGCAGAGGTGTGTCTCAACCAAAGTTGTACATAAGCACCTGTCAGTCTTTCCTCACAATGCTCCTTGTGACATCAGTGGGAGAAATGGACCCATCACAGCTGGGCACAAGTCACACTGGTCCTCCTCACTTGCTGTTCATAAGGACAGGGAAGGCATAGTGGTGGAAGAGGCTGGTGACTACCTCAGTAGGGGCCTGAGGAGGCTAGTTACACTGAAATAGCAGCCCTCCCATCTTCCCAGGTAAACCCTCTTCCTGCCACTCTGCCTAACTCCTCAGGGATTCCACAATATCCCAACAAGTGCCATGTGGTAAAACTACTGCCCCAAGCATGACTCCTCAGGGGACATTTGACATCAAACCATAGCAAAGACCCTGTCCTCATGAATAGTCATAGAAGTCGACTAAAAAGGGAAACAGGCATTGCCTTTCGCTGAGTTATGGTTGTAACATGTGAAGTGAAAACCCTCAGCAGTTCTAGGACTCAGGAGGACTGACAGACACCCTGGCGACTCCAGCCAAACTTCCAG
Source organism: Eospalax fontanierii (assembly GCA_035773235.1). Taxonomy (NCBI): domain Eukaryota; kingdom Metazoa; phylum Chordata; class Mammalia; order Rodentia; family Spalacidae; genus Eospalax; species Eospalax fontanierii. The sequence goes on along the minus strand of CM069524.1, from coordinate 188,793,905 downwards.
AATTCACAAGCAATGTCCTGTTAATGCCCAAGCTAGAGTCTCTCTTTTTTAAAATTTTCTGGGTCTCACTCGGAACCAAACTCGAATTCCAAACCTTACATGGTGGATTTAAAACAATATCCTCCCCATTTATTCTGGTGTGGGAACATCATCCAGGGTTCATAGTAATCACCTGGGGGTATTAGAGATGCCTGGTACCTACCAGAATGCACAGGTCCTTAACACCGCCAGATACTTAAGGGCAGGATATGGAGACAATACTCCCTCTGCCTGGCCTGCGCTGGAATATTGCAGTTGAAATCTCTTCCCATCATAATCCACCATGTGGCAGGCCCCCTTACCCTTTGCCCCGCCCATGCCATTTGCAGCTCCAGGAGGTGCCACAGGTGTAAGGCTTTTGGGCTCTTCACTCCTCCATGTGTTTGTGCTATGAGGTGAGACAGGTGTAAGGCCCCTCAACCATGGCTCTCACAGGGTCATTGACTTCACCTGGTAGCTGCCAGCAACCTGACTGCTCCAGTTTGTTGGATGCAGAGGTGTGACAGGTGTAAAGTCTGTTGATTAAAAACTCTCCGTGTGCTGGTGCCACCCCTCTCCCGCCCCTCCCCCTCCCCCTCCCGTTCTCCTTTCTCTTACTCCTTACTCCAGTCATGCAGGTTAAGGCCCTTCCATATAGGACCTCTTGGTGCACCTGCTTTTTCCTCTGTCTTCTACTGTCCCTGGGCTCATTCCTCAGGGTGTCCTGTCTAGGCCTCTTGCATTGGAGGCAACACGCTGGTCCCAAGGTTTTAGTCCCTTGGGCCACAGGCCTCTGTGCTGTTGCTTCTTCCTTCAGCACTCCCTGGCCTTCCCCACACTCCCTCCTGCTTGAGGCCAGTAAAACCTTTTGATTACAGAGTGCCTTCTTTGATTACACTCCTGTGGCTGAGGCATATGGATCTCTGAATTCGAGGCCACCCTGGTCTACATAGGGAGTTTCAGGACTACCAGAGGGAGCCCCTGTCTCAAGAAAATCTTCCACTGCATTCAACTGAACCCTTCTCGGCCCCGCCCCTCCACTCATTCTGCTCCTACTTGCCTAGGTCTCCTGCTTCCAAGTGAGGCAGGGCTAAGTCCCTTACCCAGAGACCTCCTCACACCCAGCTTTCCCTCTGCCTCTTATCCTCAATTCTTACTGCCCCTCAGTAGGTCCTGGCCCATCGCTTGTGCCTGAGATGCAGGTATGGCAGGTGTAAGGCCTGTTAGCATTGGACCACCCAGCCTCCCGCTCTATGCATCCCTTCTTGGTCATGGATTGATACATGCCTGCATCACCCATTCATGCTCAGCGCCACTTCGTGCCCCCGCCTGAGCCTTGTACAGACCAGATGTAAAGCCCTAGAGTATGAATCTCTACCTGATCCCTGCCTCCTCACGGTAGCCCATACTGTTGCTGCTGGAGTTGGCGCTCCAAGTGTAAGGCACTTTGAACAGAAACCTCCGTGCACTTGCCAGCCCAAGTGCTGCCTAGCCCCAACCCAGGCCCCGCCCCTCCACGCATCACGCCCCTTCTGCGTATTTACAGCACAAGCCCCGCCCCCTCCTTACTGCCTCTGAGGCTGGCTGTTAAAAGCCCGTCACTCATGGCCTGCACGTGGCACCATGAACACAGCATCATCCCCGGAGGCTGTCATGGTCATCCCAGAGGCGGAGGTGCTGAAGGACGCGCTACAGGAGCAGCTTGGACCCCTACCTCAACAGGCGGCCATCTGCCGGCTCAAGCGGCTACCCTCAGGTGGATACTCATCCATGGACGACCAGAACCTGCTACTGGAGCGACGACGCATGGCGAACGCCAAGGAGCGCGAGAGGCTGAGTGTACCAGGCCCACCTCGCTCAGGTGGCCATGCTGTCTTGTGCTTACCACCCCACACCTGACCGGCCCCCATGCACCCACTTGCTTTCCACCTCAGGTTCCTGGTGACTTTCTCTCCATGAGGCTGCCTTGGGTCCCCAATGAACTGTCACCCCCCCACTCCCGCGAGGTGCAAAAACTTGTTCACAGCTAGGGGAGTGGCTGCCTCATCTGAAGAACCACCTGAACCTTGCAGGCCCAGCAGGAGCATAGGGAGTTAGAGGGAGCCCCATATTATCTTCAGACGTGGCACCCTGGACAGGTGCTTTACAATATGCTCAGGGTTCAGGAGCTGTGTCTCAGCTTCACACCTATGGCTATAAGGAGCTAAAGGTATCAAATCTTTTTCCCTGCCTGTTGCACCCTGGCCTCAAATACAGAGTGAAGGGACTTCATGGAAGCTACTTAAACATTTTTGTTCTTCTGTGGTTCTCTGTATGTGTGTGTTTGTGTTTGTGGAGGTCAGAGGAGAACTTTATGGAGCTGATTCTCTCCTTCCACCTTTACATGTGTTCCAAGGATCCAACTCACATTGTCAGGTTGTGCTGCAATGACTTTTATCCACAAAGCCATCTCTCTTACCTCTTCCCCCACACTTTTAAGCATCAAACCCCCATGCCCGAAGGATGAGCCCACTCTTAGTTCCACTGAGAGTAATAAAGTAGGCACTGTTTAGAGTGCCACCTGTTGAGAGTTTTAGTATCTTCCAGCAAGTCTTGGCCCCAAATTAAGATTACTTGAGCCTAGGTGTGTCTCCTGTGGCCCTGGATAATCCTGGGATTTGGTGCAGGAAACTCCATCCTGGAATAGGAAGAGTAAGGGGTAGAATAGGGAGAGTGGCACACACTTGCTCCTAGACTTCTCTGGCAGGCCCTTGAAAAATGGACCTCTGGGAGTAGACTGGGGAAGTACCAATAGGGCAGAAGACTCAAGGGAAGCTGGGGAAATTTCAAGAGTGGAGATGATGCTTTGACTAGAGAGTGGATGCTTTATAAGAACAACCTGCTATTGATTTGGTGGCCCCATTTTAATGAGATTATGAGCCAATTTATTTCTAAATTTTCATTGATTATTTTGTGTGAAATCTGACATGCATGTACCATGGCCTTTGTGGAGATCAGTGGATAACCCGGGAAGTCAATTCTGTCCTTTGACCATGGGTTCCTGGAAACAGAGGTCATCAGTTGTGATACAGTTCAGCAGGGCATGATCCAATATTCTAATCAGCCCTTGGAACCAAGAGTGTATATTGCCTTTTATAGGGATGAGGTCCTGGTTTTAATGTTGTCCATTATGAAAAAGTTAATTCTTCTGGAAAACACCTAAATGATGGAATGAGAGGCTCCTAACAGAGATGACAACTGTGAATGCTTTAGCCTGTGTCCTTCCAGACATTTTTCTAGTTAGAAAATATCCTGCAGAAAATTCTAGATTGTGAGCATTTAGTATGTATCTTTGGAATATTTCTCACCTAACTTTACTGGAAACCTTTTTTCATTTTTTACAGAGTTCCTTCAAAGCACAGGTTTGGCTGTGTACTCTACACTTTAAGTCGACAACGTTTTGCATCCCTTGTTCCTGGGTGTGCCTAATCTTTGTACAAATCTGTATCCACACCCGATGACTGCCTCAGAATCAAATGCTAGAAGTGGAATTACTGGGAGGTGCTCAGCCTCAGGACTTTTGGTACAAGTTGTCTAATTGTTTTTCAAAAGGTTTCCAATTTTTACCCCTTTTATTCAGTATGGGAATGTTCCCTCTTCCATGGTGCTAAACATGGTAAAATAAAAATGTTCCTAGCATGACCCATGAAAATCTATACCTAATTAGGGCTCTAGAGATGGCTCAGTCTTAGGTAAAATGTTGTGCAAGCATGAGGACCCGAGTAATAAACCTGGGCACGATGGTACACGACCATATTCCCAGTGCTGGGGAGGAGGAGGAGGAGGAGGCTTAAGGATGCCCTGGGCTTGCTGGCCACCCAGCCTTAGCTAAATCCATAAGCCTTGTACTCAGTGAGAAATCCTGTCTCAAAAAACAAGGTGGAGAGAGATTAAGACACCTGATGTCTACATGTACCCTCTGCATACATGTGCACACACATAAACACACCATAAAAACACAGCTGATGAGTGTGTGGTTTTCTTACAGTTTGCTTCTCCTGTGATTTGTCTGTGTCTTCATCTTTGCTTAAGGGAGGAGGGAGCTTTTAGGATAATTAAACATATTGGCTTTGTGGAGCAGAGGGAGCCAACTCCCCAATCATCTGACCTCTAGAGAGAGAGAGGCCTCAGAGTTCCTGCCTGGAGAGCCAAGTTGGTGGACCAGCAGGGTAGGGGACATGGGAAGTCTGGGTGTCTCCCTGGCATGCAGTGGCTCACTCTTAGTTCTGCTAGGAGAGAGAGGTTGGGGATTTGAGTGCTTGAGGCATGTGTTTGGGGCTTCATTCATCTCTGGCACAGCCATTTGGTATGTGGGGGACCTGAGTGAGGAGTTGTAGGTATGTGTTGTCACACAATCATCACCAAAAAGATATGGGCTAAGTACTTCCATTCCTCAGATGAGCACACAGAGGCTTGGTGATACAAGTATCCCACACTGGTTCTCATAAAGGTGGGAAGGATGAAGTCAGGCAATCCTGGCACAATGGGTAGTTACCGGTCAGTTAAGCAGTCACCCTGATATCTCTAAGTTATAATGTGAGGGTGTCTTCTCAGGGGGATGGAATTGGGTCTATGACTATACACATACCCACTCACAGCCAACGGTGTTGCCAACTCTACTGACTGCTTAAAGTCACCCCAAGAGCAGAGGGTGGAGGAGTCAAGTCCTCACGACTGCCTTCTGTGACTTGGTGATGTCTGCACAAGTCAGTATCACAGGGCATCACTGTGCTTTTTTGGTTTCTAGATAAAAAATCTCAACTGTGGCTTTGCTAAGCTCAAGGCACTAGTGCCATTTCTACCACAGAACAGGAAGCCAAACAAAGTGGATATCCTTAAAGGTGCAACGGAATACATACTCATTCTAGGCTGTGTTTTAGAAGACTCAAAAGCCTCAGAGGTAAGTCCTTAAAATTTTAGAACAAAGCTAAACTAGGAATGGTGGTACACACTTGTCATTCCAGGAGTTAGGAGACTGAGGCAGAAGCATTGCTATAAGTTCAAAGCCATTATGGACAATAGAAGGAGAGTCTGTCTCAAGAAAATTTAGTTCATAACAATGGTGGCCACAATTTGCATAGCCTTTTCTATGTGCAAGGCACCTTGAAAACCTTCCAGTTAATATTTATAACCATCCTTTGAGCTACTTATGGTCCCCATTTAGAGGAAATAAAGATGTGGAACAAGACCTCACAGCTAAGTGGGGTCAGGCCTGGGATTTGAACCCAGGTCTGATCATCTGCTAGGATAGGTACCTGTGTGCCAACTGCTGAATCTTTGAGGATCCTGACAACTGGCGCTCAGGGATAGGATCCCATTGAATCTCTTTGTGGTGGCTGTTTCCTGTCAACAGATTCAGGCTGGGCATCACACAGGGCAGGTCAGACTGCTTCATAAACGGTGAGGCTCCAGACAATCACCACCAGCATCAGAAAGGACAGTTCTGAAGCACCATGTAGTCAGGGAGAGCTGCTGACTGGTTCATGCCTTGTTTCATGAACAGAGCTTAAAAAAATGAATCTGTCACCAGGGAATCTAGGAAATGAAGAAAGAAAGGTCTTCAAACTGAGTCCTAAGTAGTGCCATTAGCAAGAGGAAGTTGTTGGGGAGGAGAAGGCACAGGGAGCAGCAGGAAGGGTCACAAAGTTGAGGTAAGAATCATGAGAACTGAGGGAAGACATTGACAAATCACAGTGGCCAGGGGAGCCAGAACTGGGAGCCGCCAGGCCCAGAATTTGGAAGCCAGAAGGGAAGTGTGCTGAAAGTCAGCTCCTGCAAGGTGGAGGCAGCAGTGTTGATAAACACCTGAGCTTCAAGGAAACTTCAAGCCCATCCATTCTGGCAGTTTGCAAATGGAAATAAGGGTCAAAGGAATGAAGAAGGAAAGCTCAGATTAGGGCCTGTAAGGGAGGGGGCAGCAAAGGAGAGGGTCTTGCGAGGAGGAACATCCTAGAAACACGAGTGTAGTAGAACTCAGTGTTTTGGTTTTAGTCCACAAATCCTGCCCTGGTGAGAGGACTGCCCTGTTAACCACAGGACTGGCAGCATGGTCATAGTGCTTGGACATGTGCAGGTGGCAGCTTCGTTTTCACTTCTGTGTCTCGCCTTGCTTTATGTTTTTTGAGAAAGGCTAGCCTCAAATTCATGATCCTCCTGCCTCAGCCTCTGGAGTACTGGCATTCCTGGTATGGGCCTCCATGACCAAATCTTTCTTGTATGTTAATGGTGGCCGAATAGAAATGCCATGTTCTGGGTTGCTTTCCTTAGTACACAAGAGCTCTGTCCAGATACGGTATTGCAAAGGCACTTCCCCACTGCATTCAGGGTCAGAGAACAAAATGCAGCCCCCCTGAGCATGGCTCCTCTCTCAACACAAGCAGTGTTCTTATAGCTGCAACAAAACCCTCAAACTTACAAGTTTGTGATGTGTTGATTTAAATCTTAAGTCTGACTGTCATGTTACACTGACAATCACTATGGTCTCTAGAGACAGGGCCCAGAGGAGCAGACCTTCAGCAGCAGCGCCTCTGACCCTCCTGTGTCCTCAGCTAGAGAGCCCTTGAGAAATGCCGGCCATCTGTGCCAGCGGATTGAAGAAGGAAGAAGAGGAGCCCTGGGTATATGGTGGCCATGGCGAGCTGGAGTACGCTTGTCAACAGAGTACAGTGCCTGTGACCAGGAGTTATTTAATCCACCAAGACTCTAGTGAGAGTTTCCTTCTAAAATAGCTGTGTAAAAGTTAAAGTTCTCCTTGAAGTTAAGACATTCCTTGCAATGTGGATACTTTCCATGCAAAACAAATTAAAATAAGATGATGCTCAGAAAGAGTTCACTTGTCTGGAGATTATTATGTTCCACAATAGCCTTCAGGCAGCTGGAGCGGAGAGGAACTTTCTCCAGAGCCATGCAATGCAGACCAAAGCTTCTTTTTTAAAAGATGTATTTTATATTTTTATATTTATATTTATTAGGCAAACTTTATTTTTTTAAAAGTATTAAATGTGACTGGAGACCCAGTTCAAATGCCAGCATTCACATGGCAGCTAACAAGAGTCTGTAAATCCAGTTCTAGGATTCTGACATCCTCTTCTCTCTTCCTCGGGTATTGCATGACATAGGTATAACACTCATAAAATAAAAATAACAGTAGTAAATGTTTAACTTCATTAGCTTCAGGGTTTCAGCTGCAGCCAAATTTTGCATAGAACTGAACTTGCAAATCTGCTAATACCTGCTGATTGATGCCACTCAGGACTCTAAGGTGCCAATTTGTTCTTGCAGTTTCCCGTGTTGCTTCTAACATTCCTTGTTTTCTTCTTGAGTTTGGCTAATGAAAGCATCTCCAATTTGGTAAAGAATCATTAGTCATCTATAAGCATGGTGAAAGTCATCAAAAGCATTTTCTAATTACTGGGTTGTGACTGCTTATTCCTTCATTTAGCTCTGTAATTCTCATTCAATGAAACTTTTTTTTGATCTTTGAAAGTAACATGGACTGCTTCCATAATTGCCATCTTCAGGATGGCCACCATCTCTGAAGATGTACGTATTTTATATGTATGTATGTGGCTGAGTACACATAATTTGTGAATGCAGTTGCCTATAGAGCCCAGAAGAGGCTGTCAGATCCCCCCAGAATTGGAATTACAGGCAGTTGTGAGCATCTCCCCATGTAGGTGCTGGGATCTAAACTGGATTCATTGGAAGAACAGTAAATGCTCTTAATGTCCAAGCCATCTCTCCATTCTTCTCCCACCCCACCCACCCCTACCTTTTAAAATGATTTAATTATTTTGGGGTGAATATTAATATGTGCACACGTGGGTGTGCCTGTAGAGACCAGATAGGGTATCAGATCAGCTGGAGGTAGATTCACAGCTTGTAAGCTGCCTGATTTGGGTGCTGAACACTGACTTGGGGTCTTCTGGAAGAGCAACAAGTCCTTTTAATCACAGAGCCATCCCTCCAGCAGCTTGTGCTTACTTCTTTTGAGACCTTATTTAACACATCAAAAGGCTTTTGGCTCCATCAATTCTAGAAAAAGAAGTGAGTTTACAATGCCACTTTAGGTGGTGCTATTTTTATTTTTGTGTTGGGAGAGGAGTAAGATAGGGTGGCTATGGGGTCATATTTTCTAAGTAATATTTTCTCCAGATCTAGGTCAGCTTTTGCCCTTGCTTCGAATCTGCTCGCTTCCCTGCAGAAAATGCAACTGAAATTAACCAAAACCAGTCACCAGTGTGATGGTCACTGTGGTGCAGGGGAATGCTGAGGTAGAGTGGGCATCATGGGAAGCAGTAAGAATAGCATCTGGAACTCTGTCTTGGAGGCAGACTGCTAAGGCTCAAACAGCGGCTTTCACATTTGCTAGCTGTGTGAACCTGCATGAAGTAACTGTACCTCTCTGATCCTCATTTTCTCTGTGGAGCAGGAATAATAGCTTATCTACCTTGCACACAAACATGACAGGGAGTTTCCAGTGATGTAATTTGTATAGCAGAGTACTTGAAAGGTTAGAGATCACTTGGACTGACGGAGTCTTTGCAGGCTTCACCATGAGTCACAGGAAGGCAGCTCTGTCTGTGGGCCTCCTGTCAGCCCCAGCCAGCTTCCATTCTGGTTAGAAACTGCACTTTAAGACTCCACCTGAGTCCACGCTTAGCCCGGATGTTTCTGGGATGGCCACTTGAAGTTAAAACTTCCTCTGGCCAGTCCAGCATTAGGGGACAATTCCTGCTGGACTGTATGAGTGGAGAGGATGAGAGAGACAGTGAAGACAGTGACCCCCCCCCCCCCCATTGGGCCCTGGCCTTCTCACCTGAGCAGTGCTTCCTGAGTGCTAGTGCTGTAGTGACTGGGTACTGAAGATTCAGACTCATGTTGGTTCTCATTGACCCTTGTTAGGTAGGTGTCATTTGGTCATTTGGTCATTCTCTTGCCTTCCTGCCAGTCTTTGGGCCTGGGAAGGCCAGGGGCTGGGTGGTGCCAGAGCAGCTGGGACTCAGCACCATCAAGGGTACATGGGAGAAGTCCTTGTTTTCCAAGGATAACAGATCTGAATTTTCTTCAGAAAAAGAAACAAGACACCTCACTATAAAGCACAGGTTGGCCTCGGACTCAGTCTTCCTATCTCAGCCTTCTGAGTACTGGGATTTCAGGCATATACCGCCATGCCCAGCTCTTTTGTATTTTTAGGTAACCAACTGTGTGCCAGTTCTTTGACAACAAAACATATTTCACATTCGAGATTTTTGTACACTGGCTGTCACTTCTGTCAGGGATGACTTCTGACGTCTGGTGGGAAACAGGCACTTCCTGAAATTTCATCAGCTTTACTTAGAATTTCTTATCCTTTGACATTCAAGTCTTTTATGTCAGGTCTTAAAGTATCCCAGGTTGGCCTTGACCTTCTGATTATCTGTCTTCCTCTCCTGAGTGCTAGAGTTACAGTAATGTGCCACCACACTCAGTTTATGTGATGCTTAAACTCAGGGCTTTGTGCATGCTAGGCGAGAACTCTACCAATGGAGCCACATCAATAGCCACCAAAACTTTTGTGTGACAGGGTTTCCCTGTAGCCCCAGTTGGCCTGAAACTCACTATATAGACCAGGCTGGCCTCAGTCTCACAGAGATCTGCCTAATTCTGCCTCCTGAGTGCTGGGTTTAAAGGTGTGTGCTACCAGGCCAGGTCCTTGTTTTCAAAATAAAAACATTCTACAAGACTAATCAGCCTGTGGAAAAGTTGCAAGTGTAATGTTGAGGCCGAGGACTTTTTTCTTGGCTCGCTATGAGCAGCCAGGCCACCAGCCCAAGTTTTTATTCTATGTCTGACATTCTCTGCTCAGTCTGTGAGAGTATGGCTTGCAAGCTCTACAGCATTGCTCAAGCACTGTGCTGAGCTTTGTGTGGTTGCTCATAATACCTAAGCTGCTTTTTGGAATAATGTACTTTTCAGAAGTTCATATCTGTTTACCTTCCTGACATTTTGTTCACTTGTGTGTGGGTATATGCCATGACATGCACACGGAGGTCAGAAGACAACTTTTGAGAGTCATTCCTCGCCATCCACCATGTGGGTCCTGGGAGACTCATGTCATCGGATTTGGCAGCAAGTGACTTTATCCTTCGAGCCATTTCACTAGCCCAAAGATGTGCTTTGAAAGGACACACCCCGTTAATTATGGGATTGCTCTAAATTTACATCTTAAGGTTTTTGCATTGAAATGATTATAGATTCACTGGACTCTACAGAAACTGTGTACCTTTAACCCAGCTCCCTCAAATGTTGCCAATATAGTTTGCATTTATAACACGTCCCAAAGGCTCATGTGCTGAAGGCAGGTCTCCAGCAGATGGAGCTATAGAGAGCTGCTTGGATGATGAGTGCACTGATCTCAGCAGTGGATTCATCTATTGATGGGTTCATAGCTGAAGGGCCATCAGGAGCTAAGCCTGTTTGGACCAAGCAGGCCACTTAGGGCATGACTTTGAAGGTTTTAGCCTGCCCCTTTCCTGGCCTGCCTGTTTAAGGTTGTATCTTGCCCCTGGTAAGGCCTGTCTTTGAAGTCTGCCCTTGGCCCCTGCCTGTCCCTCAGTCTGCTTCCCAGCTGTAATGAGATGAGAAGCTTTCTTCATTGTGTGTGACCACCTTCACATAAGCCCACAGCATGGAGCCAGAAACTATGGACCAAAATCTCTGCAAAGTTGATTACCCCCTGCCCAGGACTGAAAAACAGTTATGCTTTATGTCAACTGTAGTATAAAACATGGAATTGGTTTTGGTACTGTTATTTTCTTGCTCTGACAAAGTGCCATTCATAAGCAACTTAAGGGAGGAAAGATTTTGTTGGCTTCTGGTTTCAGAGTATTTTAGTCCCTCACTGTAGGAAGGCATGGCAGTAGGAGTGGCTAGTTCATGTTGGTGTGACAGGAGGATATGGTCACAGCATGGTGACTCACCAGGAGAAGAGGAAGAACTGGAGCCTAACTTGGTCATCTCCTAGGACCGCACTTGTCCATCAGCGAGACCTCACCTCTTAACGCTTCCACAGGTCTGCACAGTTTTGTTGTCACACAGATGTGTGGAACTCCAAGCACAAGAGACAACAGATTTGGCCCCCCAGAGATCTTCATGCCACCCCTTCACAGTCACACTGTCTGTTCCTGTTCCTCCAGGCCTCCCAAGCCCATCACAAACCTGTTCTCCTTCTTTTAACTTATTTCAAGAAAGTTTGGAAAACTGAATCATATGTAACATTCAGAGACTTGCCTGTTTGGTTAAAAGTATTTATTAGTAGAACAATGCTATTGAGATTAGACAAGTTGTTGTTAGTAGTCTGCCCAATTGAGGACTTGGTGCTGGAGGCTTGTAAGCATAGCACTTGCGAGGCTGTCCTAGATTGCTTTTAATCGCTTTGACAAAACACTCTGACCAATACCAACTTGGGGAGGAACGGTTTATTTAGCTTACATCTCTCAGGTCACATTTTGTCGTTTAGGGAGGGAGCCCATGGTAGGAACTCAGACCAGGAACCTGAAAGTAAGAGCTGAAGCCCAGAACATGGAGGAACCCTGTTTACTTGCTTGCTCTCCCAACACATGCTCAGCCTGCTTTCTTTTACAATACAAAACAACCTGCCCAGGGGTGGCACTACTCACAGTGGGCTGGGCCTTCCCATATCACTCAATAGTGAAGAAAATATTCCACACACGTGGCCACAGGTTATTCCCCAACAGAGGCTTCCTCAACCCAGATGTGTCAAATTTGCAACTAAAGCTAAAAGTCCCAAATACTTTGGACATATTTGACCTTTGACATAGAGTAGGCTGTTAAAGCACACAAGGCCAGTTTTTGGTCTTTGGGGTCTTTTAACCCTAAACTGCCTAGCCAAATTCTACCTCCTATTCTCATCACAGCCCCCTCTGAAGAGGTCACCCTAATTGCCAATAGGGAATTGGGGCGCTGACCACTCTTGGCTGCTTCAGGCTGAACAGGGACGTAGGTTGTGGCAATTGGGGTACCCCTTCATTGAATCTGTCTAAAAGGCCCCTGAATTGCATAAATGTTAATTGTAGGGAGAAAAGAAAGTCGTTGACTGATGCCTGCAAGATGAAATTAAAATAGTCCTAACAGTGTAGAGTTCAAATGTCCAATTCAAAGTCCATTAGAATTTCTTGCTTAAGGACTTTCAAAGGCTTCCATCTTTTGGATTCCTCTTTGTTTTTCTTTTTGACTGCCAAGGCTGAACTTGAGAGTCTTGAAGTCAGGATTTGTTTTCAGGCACTTTGACAGCTGGAGTGGCTAGAATCAGGGTGAGTTCCCTCCCAAATGGCTTCTAGACATGGAGAGAAGAAATTATTTAATTTTGGGGTTAGAACAATGGTGGGCTTGCCTTTCTTGGCCACAGGTATGCACTGCAGTGTTGAGGTAGGCCAAGAATTGAAATATTACATCTGAGTGGCATTTTCTTATTACGAACAAAATCATTAGTGAGAAATTGTGTAAATAACATTTTATATAAACTTAAAACCTAATGTCTTGGAAGTGTAATTCCTTGTATCCTTAAAGAAGCATACTAATAACTTTTAATTTTTTTGGTTATACTTTCCTTTTGGCTGTTTAAGATCATACAGTTTGCCCAAATAACCCAACTTATTTTTATTCTTAAGGACAGATGAGTATCTGTTCCTCAGGGGGATCACATGGCTTGAGAGGAGCCTCTGGCTCCCTAGGCCTTTGTTTTAATACTTCCACCTGTGTGAAGATAAGTCAGAAAGTCTTGCTAGACTGTGGCTTCATTCAGATTAGTATAGGTCAATACATATGGTTGCTAAACACCCAAGAAGGTTATTTTCACCAATCTGGTACTTTTAATTACTGTATACTATGCAGCTAAAACTTGGGAAAAAGCCAAACACTCTGGAATAAACATTAACTAGACATATATTTTGTTCCTTAAAGTACTTGTCTGAACTATTAATTTAGAAATTTGTACATTATTTGTACATTATTTATCTCATCTTTCATATATCATAATACATAAACTCAGACCTTTAATCACATGTAGAGTCTTATTTTTCTTTTTCATTCTGGAAATATTTAGTTATTATGATCTTAGATATAAACCCTTAATGAAATATATATATATATATATTTACCTTTTCATTTTCTTAAGACAATGAGACATAATAACAGTAAGAAGCTTTTCCTGTGTGTTCTACACAATGTTTATTCCCTTTCTAAGGCTCTAGTACCAAATTAATGTTTGATCATATTGAAATTTACTCTGGGGAATGAATTATACAGATGGAGGGATATTACTAACAAGCATATAGGTGACCTGAGAGTAGATGCACTGAAAATCTTTATCCAGCATGGATGTTGACTTTTCTAAAACCTTATGGCTCAAGTCCTTTCTTTTAGCCTTCCCCAAACTTCCTTCCCAAATTCAGGAGACCATTTGTGAATAGGGAAAAATTACATACAGCTGGCTGGAAATAGTAGCTGGTTACTCAGGTGAGGGGCCAATGACCCTGCTAACTCCTCCTCCAGTGGAAGAATAGAACCATTAACAAACCTAACTGTAATGAACTTCTTTAAGGAAGCACAGCTGAAGTCATGAGGATAGCAGTTACTTGATTCAGAAAAGTGCTGTACAACATCATCTTAATAAAAGAACATGGAATTTAAATTACACACATAAGATAATTACACTGTAATTTACAAGTTCCTAGTAAAACCTTGTAAAAAGGACAAAAAGTTAAAATCATTTTTACTTTATCTATTTTACAAAGTTGGTCTAACCATAAATAATTAGTCTATTCCTGTTAATGACAACCTGAAAGATTTTAATAAGTACTCTAAATATTTTTAACACTTCTTTAAAAAAGTGAACTTATTTGTACAAACTTTAGCTTTAGATCTTGAGGGATAGCAGATACTAGATAGAGAGAAGCAACTGGTACACAGCAATACATTATCAAATTGAAGTTTAGACTCTCCAGCATAATGACCAACAGAAGTTTAGACAGAGGGTGCTGTCTATCTTCTCCAAGGACTGTGAATTGTCCCCTTTACTATGTATTGTATTACTCTGTGATAGACTTTTTTTCATTGTTGTGAGAAAACAGAGAATTTCATGAGTTATTTTTGCTATAGACATTTTATATCATAAGATGAATAATAACCTTTGTTGAAATTAGTTTATGCTTTAGTTATATTTAATAGTGCAATGTCTTTACTCAGAGGCTGTTTTATTCTCCTTTTTTTTCTCACAAAGTCAGGGAGCCAGCCTGAAACTGAACAAAAGTCTTGAAGAACATTCTGAGAGAACAGGCTTGAACCTGAAGTTGGAGGGCTAGTCCCACCTCCAGAGTGAGCTTCTCAGTAAGCTCAAACAGCACATGATAATTTACCAATACAATTTACAAAAAAAGCATTTGTTTCTCTTTAACTCAGTGGCTTACATTGCATAGAAGATCAGCTGAGTTTAGTCACTACTAGCAGAAATGAAACCATCTGTCCTTCTTATAACTTTTATACATTTATGTAGTCAGGCAAGTCTTTTTGTCTGCTGGATCCTTTATTCAGAACAGGGTTTGACTAATTGAAACAGAACATTTACTATTAAGAGATTATTTCACTTTATATTTTTAACTTTATGAAGCCATGGGTGCTTCAAGCAGGACTAGGTTGCCAGAAGTTTCTGCCTTTACCATTGTCAAACCTGAGATGCTCTCTGGCTATACTTGATGTGACTGGAGGCATGAAAACTTATTCCCATAAATAATTAATTAGTCTATTCCTGTTAATGACAACCTGAAAGATTCTAATAAATACTCTAAATATTTTTAACACTTTTTTAAAAATGTGAACTCATTTGTACAAACTTTTTTCTTAAGTAAACAGGAGGAAAGACTGTCAGCTCACAGGGTAGTTTCTTTTAAAGAGGGCTTTCAGTCTGTCTGAATCAGAAAAATCATGTTATAATTTACCATATATAATTTTGAAATAAATACCCATAATCTAAACAATAAGGAACACAGAAAACAATGATACCTAAACGAATCTGGAAAGAGTTTGTGTTAAGATCTTTTTCTTTTAGTCTGTTCGGGACATTGTAACTAGAAAGTGAATAGCATTAATGTTCAGGACATGAAGGGGCAGGAACAAAAGCAGGCTTGGAACAACAAAGCATCGGAGAGGGAAATACTTTTACAAAGCCTATTTCTGACAAAACAGGCTTTGGATCAGAATGCAAAAAAGGTAGGAATTAAGACAGTGAAGGCCACATCTCACATCTCCCACCCAAGCATGCTATTCCTCTTTACCTCCCATTGTCATAGAGTTATATCCTGTCTCTTGTAAAGTTTGGCATTGGAGCACTGCAAATCCACATGAACTTCCTAGGTTTAGTCACTGTAAAATGTCAGCTCACTAGTCTTGAAGGCCTATGGCTAGAAGAACTTTTTAAAGTTCCCTTTAGAAACATTATGTAAAACAATGTAAGATTTTAAATAATTACTTTTAGAAATCAGCAAATATACCATATAAAGATGTTAAAGTCCAAAATAATTCCCTTTAAAAACAGATAAAGATGTCATGTAAACAAATATCAGAAATGCATAAGACAATATAAAAACTTTAAACAGTCATTAAAAAAAAACAAGTAAATACCATAACTAAAATTTAAAATAATTTTCATTAGAAACAGACTAAAATGATATTAAAATGCTGATACTATCTTCCTAATTAGACATAAAAATGTATTAACCTTGATACAAAAGACTGTGTGATAATCTCTTGCTTTTCTATGATCCCATCAAGAATCTAAAATTAAAACATAAACAAAAACATAAATTGCAAAAGAATTAGGACATATGATTGAATGTCTGCATTCTAGAGAACTCCTAGATTGTCATGATCTCCTAGAGTTCTGAAGAACCTATAAGTTCCTGGGTGTGGCCATTTTGAACTATGCCATGTGGTTGATGGTGGCAAGGTCAAACAGGTTAATGCCATTTCGAAAATTTGTGTCCAACATGGTAGTCAAGCCAGGTGACTGTCACTATATTGATGAAATTACACATATAAGATATGGAGACCAGACCACTTGGTTGCCTCTCTCCTAGTAAGGTCACCAGCCATAATTGTGAACAAGCACATGGTATGTAATAGAAACCCCTTTTTTAACTTTTAAAAGGCACCCAGTTAAATGTTACATACAGCACGGTGTGTGACTCTCCTGTTCACTACAACTTAGAGAAAGGCAGCTGTCTTGGGACCAGTGACTGAAGTCAAGTTCAGGCCCTCTAACTGCTCTTTTCCCCATCCATGCAGAGAACCATGGCAGAGAAAAGAGCCTAAGGAAAGAAATGGCTTTTAAAATCTTTTTTTTTCTTCTCTGCAGAGAGGCAAGGTATTGACATTTTCAGTTAACAATCTAGATAAGGGCACTTAGAAAAGTTAGACAGCGTACATTCCAAAGCAGGAACATTCTGACATTCATGGATTCACTCTAGCCCATGACAAAGGGAGCCACGACACTTAAGAGAAAACCAAAACAGACTCAGGCAAGTAACACAAACCAGGTGATTGCCGAGTCTAGATCCGTAGAGCAACTGATTAGTTCTCCAAATCAAAAAGAGGTGAAATTCCAGGAATAGCCATTTTTACATATGTTTGGTGCTCACAGGTGACTGAGGTCCAGATCTCAGGTCCCTCTAAGTGTTCTTTTCCATACCCATGTAGGGAACCATGTTGGAGAAAAAGCCAAAGGAACAAAATGGCTTTTAAATCAGTTTTGCTTTACTCTTTGAGACAAGGTATTTACAGCTTTAATATGCTCTGAGGTTATAACAAGCTAGATAATGGAGCTCACTCACTCACGTGCCTAAGCAGCTTGGTGGAGCGGGTGCATTTCCCATGATAGAAAAGGAAAAGAGGAGAGAAATGTACAATCCAGGAAGAACATTCCTGGGTCCATGAAAGGGTCCTGGGATTCAGGTTAGGATGTACATGCAAGCCTAACCACAAGTTTAAGAGACAGAGGATCACTCTAAGAGTTTTTAATTGGTCCTTGCATTACCGGGTTTTTGGTCATAGAGAGTAAGATAAAAGGTCATTGCCCACACCCAGTCTGGCATTTAGGGTCTGGTCAGAGAATAGGAGGCCTTTGGCTAACACTGGGGAATAGCCCTGGTGAGAAAGTCTAAATTACCCTTCTGACATAACCAATCATTTGCGAGGGTACAGATCGAAGGAGAAGGAAGGAAGTTAGAAAGAAACCATGTCAGTTCTTAGAGTGGGATGGCGGGGCAGAAGCTGATGTCCCACAAGGGGAGCACTTACCCCCAGAGCGTCCTGGAGTATCCCTTGTTCAATCACCATTCGTTGGTCTCTATCCATCATTTGTGGGTGGGTCTCCGTCTCCAGCACAGCCATTGTGCTCCAGCCATTCCAGAGAATGGAGAATGGTCGAACAGGTCCTTAGGCACCTCAAAGTACGATGCAAATAATTTCCTGGGAGACCACATCAGTGGACAGCCCACTACTGAAAACAAGACAGAGGTTTATAAAGGGAGGCCTTTCTTGCCTTGTAAGTAGATCATTGGTGTAAGACATTTTTGTTGCTGTGACAAAATACCTGACATAAATATCTTCAAGGTAGATACATTTATTTTGGCCGTTTCTGAAGTTTCATCCTGTTTTGTGCTGGGGCTTATTTCTGAGTCTGTACTGGGACAATGTATCATGGCAGATGGGTGAGGTGAAGCACTTTTCACTTCATGGCTGCCAGGAAACAAAGACACATCTGCACTAGCTGGCTTGCTCCCCTTCCTGGTTTTATTCTATTGGGTCTCCAAACAATGGGGTGGTGTTACTGATATTTAGAAAGGGTCTTTTCCCATACTGATTCTTCTCTAGAAATGTGGGTGGGTCTCTGTCTCCAGCATGGCCATTGTGCTCCAGCCATCCCAGAGAATGGAGGGCAAACAGGTCCTCAGGCAGCCCAGAGTGCAACAGGAAGAATTTCCAGGGAGACTGAGTCAGTGGACAGCTAACATATTGAAACCAAGGCAGGGTTTTATATAGGGGAGGCCTTTCTGGCCTTTAAAATGGGTAGGAAAGTTAAAGGTGATTCCTTAGTTAAAGGCCAGAAGGTTGTAGGGCTGATGTGAAAATTAGGAATGAGGAAATGAAATCCCAGGAAAGATTAAGCAATTGCTGAGAAACAAGGATGTCATATCTGCAGTGGCTTCATGGGACCTAGGTTATAGCTTCAGGCAGAGCAGGCCAGGACACTGGCAGTCCCTTCAGAGTACCCGAGGTCACACTGCCTGCTCAATGCCTTTACACAATAGGCCCAGGTCTCACAAGCATCCACATCTTCCATTGAAATCCATTGTCGGGCTGGAAGAGGGTGAAGAGGACAATAGTGAATGGCCTCAGAGGCCTCTGTTGCTGTCTGCCACCCTCAAACAGAAGCTCCACCTGCCGTAACAACCAGGCTCTGGAGAAGGTGCATGGTTTAGTTACCCAGAGAAGCAGGTAGATGTATGGTCAGCATGCACCAGTCCTTGTTCTCCAATCTGTGCTTTATCCAATGTCCTGTGCAGGTGACATGGTCAATGTACTTACCTGGGAACATGCCACTTAGCACACCTACACCCCAGGACGACTGATCCTACAGAGTGTCGCCAACTTGAACCTCAGGAATTTGTCTGAGTAGCAGACAGTAGAGATTGTTATCCAGAGGCATGGCAGGAATGGAGGACTTGTTTGACAAAGGGAGCCATGATTTCTTGGGGGACCACTTAGGAGTCACAGGACAGCAGGTGACTTCTCTATACTGAAATTCACTGAGAGCATCCTTCTTGTGTCTTTCTTCTTTGAAGAACTGAATGGGAAAATCACCAGTTCCATGGCTCCTGAGCCATGGGATGGGGTTGGCCTGGCTGAGAACTGGACAGCCTCATGAGGGAGCCAGACAGGATACTCAAGTGGCTCTGTGTCCACAGGCTGGGCAGGCGGCCTTTGACCTGTATAGGAAGCACCAGACACATCCCTGCACACCTAAACAGGTAACATTCCATGGACGTGGTTCTGGCTTTCTGAGGGTCTCTGAGTAAGTGGAGACCCTAAGCTTCCCTGGGATGAGAAGGCCCAGGGGAATTCTCACCCTAGGGTCAATGTCAGATTCTGTGTGTGGAGCCAAGCCTGTCCTTACCTTCATGTTTCCTGCTGGGCAACAGGGCCTTCTTCAGGGGAGCCTGCCCTCCTCAGGGAGGTAATTCCTAGTCAGCCACATCTCCCTGCCACAGGGTAGTTTCCAGTTTGAGCAAATAGTCTCCAAGTAGCATTCCTTGTCAGAGTCCTCTGGAAGGCATGCTTTTACCTTCATTTCAAAGACTGCAGGCCTCAGACCCCACATAGAGTGTGATCTCAAGGAGTGCTACATCTCCTCTCTATTAATTCTGCCCTCTAAACAGCCCCCTTCTCCCTCTTCAGGTCTGCTCCATCTAGACCATCCATCCTTCACTATGCACCAAAGCCTGATGCCTTGAGAACAACTGTAGAGCCCTGTCTACTTTCATCGGCCGAGTCCTGATCGGTGGAGGGCTGCGGACTGAATGACGCACATAAGACAGAGAGAGAGACACACACTAGGTAGGAGGAAAGGAGAATGACTGACTGACTTTATTCAGAGGTGGCAGCAAGCCTTATATACCCTGAGGGCGGGGCTTTACAGGAGGTTAAAAGTTCAGGTTCTCAGGAGACATCTAGCCACATGACACACACCTGATGTAAACTGAGGAAGTCTGTAAAGGTCAAGTTGTTTACTTCGGAACTGCAACTGACAACATCCTGCTGGCTCTTGGCCTAGAGCCTAGCACTAAGAGAGAAGGGCTGAAGGGGGTCCAGACCCTACAAACAACCACATACTACACAGTGAGGAATGGCAGGTATTGAGACCAAGGTCAAATACACAACACTTCTGAGGATGGAGAACTTGCTCTGGGTCTGCCTCTAGCCCAGTCTGGCAAGGCCTATTCTTAAGAGTCTGCAGTGACCTGTAAGCACATACAGTCTCTGGGGTTCAATTTGCTTTTACTAGGAAGGTCACTCAGTATTCCACAGGTAAGCAGCTCTCGGCCATCCTTTGAGATGACACTGATATAACCTTCCATGCTCACCTCATAATCATGTGGTAAGATCTCATGTCAATTCCTTTCTATAAAGTTTGCGCCAAGCTGTGTGACAGCATGAAACACACAGATGCCCATGTGACTGCAGTGATGGTCTACCCATTCACTTATCTTTCCTGTTTAGTAAAGAATGAGAACAAGAGATCTGGCATCTTATCAGCCAGGATGTTTTCCCTGGTCAAAAATGTATTCACCTGGCATAGGGTGAGAATGAGGATATCCTGAGGGAATTTGGGCAGTTCAAAACAAAGAAATGGGACTGAAATTGTGTTCCCCTGGCCCTTAATTATTGGGAATATACAGAAACTTAAAAGTGAGTCAATCTCTCTCTCTCTCTCTCTCTCTCTCTCTCTCTCTCTTCCTCCCTCCCTCCTTCCCTCTCTCTTCTCTATCAATCTTACCCAAATCACAGAAACATATGCACAATTATCTACACAATATTTAGATTTTGCCAACCTTGTCCTTTCTAACACGCTATTCGACAATAGTTATTTTCTCTAAATTTCATGCTTGTGAGCAGTTATTTGTTTGGTTTTGACAAAGCCAAGAACTCTTATCTTCCTAGGGATATAATAATTGTCTGCTCTGAATTTCCCACTGTTTTCATTAAGCTTTTCTGTATGTACTATAGGCTGGCTAGAAACAGTTGATCCTACTGCATCAGATAGTGAGTGCAGGGAATGCAGCACCTAGGAACTGAGGTTTACCATGACTTTTTAAACGATGTACCTTGAACCCTTAAGTCATCTGTCTAGACCTCCCTCAACTGGAATTGTAGTAAGTACTAAGCACTACATTTTTCTTATGTGGTACTGGATTTCACAGTATGACTGCCTGCACGCTGGCCAAGAGCTCTCCCAACTTGTTTTTTGTTGATACAGGCTCTGAAATAGCTGAGTCTACCCTGGGACTTAATATGCAGCAGTGGAAGACTTTAAATTCCTGATCCTGTTACTTCACTCCATGGTCCTGATTTAGATCCAGCACCACTGACTTTCTTCTTTAAACCTGTCTAGGTGACCCTTTTATATTCTACTCTTGGATTTTTCTCAGCACCAAAAACAAGCGTTGCTGCGGGACCTCCCTCATGTTCCTAAGGCAGGTGAGCAGTGTGCTGGGTTGGGGCGATGGAGGAAGGACACTCTGCCTCCCACTCCACCCATCTCCAGGAACATCAGGGTCACTAGGTAGTGTTTCCCAGTACTGTTCCCTGTGTAGCCAGATAAGAGTGAAAAGATTTTGTGGCATGCAAATCCCAAGTCTATTTCATCTGTCATCTATGCAGCAGTATGAAACAGAACATAGAACAGTTCACTGTTGCCCAGACCAGGGAGCTGATGGGATCTGTGACAGTCTGATTCCTGCCTACTCACTGAGGGTTTCCTCAGCTTAGGATTTAGCAGTCTCCCACGTCTCATAGAGTTAGCTGGTTCTATGGAGTCCTGGGAGTTTTCTTTATCTTACCTGTCAGACTTTGGGTGGTGGCACAGGCTTGTAATCCTAAAATATAGAACAATGAGACAGAAGAATGGTCACAAAAGCAAGGCCAGCCTAGGCTACCTAGTGAATCCTTGGATGAGACTCTGTCTCTCAAAAGCAGAACAGCAGATCTGGGGCTGGGTCCCTTGGAATTTCCCCAGAATGGAATATAATCAGTTGTGAGATTCACGCCTCTAATCCCTGTACTGGTCAGTGGATATAAGAGATGAGACACTTAAGGCTAGGATATAATACATGACATTCCATGTTAAACACCATTCACCAAAAAGCAGGCCTCTGGCTTCTCTGGAATTCATGCCTAGAGTAGGACTGAGCACAGGGTTCACCCAGGATGCATAGTACTTGGGGACAGTGCCTTGCTGGGAGGCACAGCAGAGGAAGGGTTTGGAAAGTAAGCAGACTCCCCAGCCTATCTGTGCCAGTTCAGGAGGGGAAGGAGGTTGCATCAATAAGAAGAAAGGACATACCTGTGCTGTCTCCTTTTGGTGGCTCCACAACTCTGTGTCCCATGTTCTGCTTTTCCTGGAGTTTCTGCCTCAATTTATGCTGGGGAGGGTATCTGGTTTTGGTATTTCTTGTTTTCTCTCCGTTTATTTGGAGATAGGATTTCACGATGTAGCCACTGCTGGTCTGAAACTTGCCTTGTATAGCAGCCTGGCCTCTTACAGTGATTCCCTGGCCTCTGGCTCCAGAGTTCTCTTTTTGTTTTTGATAGAGGGTTTTTATATGTTGTCATTATGCAACAGAGGATGGCTTCATCTCAAAGGAATCCCCCTGTTTTCACCCTCCAGAATCTTGGGATTACATGCTTGTACCACGACACACATGTAACTTGGTTTTGTTCTTCCTTTTTTCTTTCATACATGAAGAGTAGAATGTAACAAAATGGAGCCATCATGGGAAGAGGTGGGGTAGATACTCTCTTCTGTATATGATCCAGGTATCCTTGTTGTGTGATACAAGCACATCCCTGGGCCTCTCTGGCTCTAGGTCAATGATAGATGTCCACTGGCATTTGAATCTCGCATCTCACCTCCACAGGTATTAAACACACTTGCAAGTAAGTGTGAGCATACAAATGTGCAAGCACACATGTATACAGCACACAGAGTAAACAGATATATCTGAATATGTCTGCACACAGACATCCACTCTTGCATAAACACAGATGAAATAATATTGAGAAACATAAACACAAAGACAGTAAAAGCACCAGGTAGACCTGTGGAAGACCTGACAATGTTTCTGTGAGAGAAACCTTGTGTTGAAGAGCAAAGAAAACAAGACAAGCCAGATGCTGCTGAGGACAGGGGGGTAGGGGGTTGTGGGGGATGGTAGAGGACTGTCCAGCACAAACCTGTGGGACCTCCTTGAAGAGGACTGGCATCTGGCAAGTCCTGGGGTGTGTTCTCAATACACTAATCGGGTTTGCAGCTGCAGGAACAAGCTGCTCCCTGTATTGTGGGAAGCCTGCACATCAGGTCTCTACATAGCTCGGGTCCAAAGGCCTCTTAGAAGTCACGGAAAGACAGCCCTGGGCAAAGGGAGACAAGAATACCACTTTGATTACTTCACCTGAAGGACACCTTCCTTGACAAAATAATTGCAGTATGTCTGCTCTGTTTTGTACACATTACAAATAATACTAAATGAATCATTCTTTGTACCTTTCAACTTCTTAAATGGGCTTTTTCTTCTTGTTGGTCGACAGGAGTTTGCTACGCACTCTGTCCTGGCCTGATACTAGCATGGAGCCATACTGGCCATAAACTTGCACTTTTGCCTTGGATACCTGCATGCTCAGATCATAGATGTACTTCATCACCTCCTGCTTCAAATGTGTTCTGTTCTCTCTGTCTCTCTCCCTAAGACTAAAACACATACATTCATTCATTCTCTCTCTCTCTCTCTCTTTCTCTCTTTCTCTCATCAATTCCCATATATCTTTGGTTGTTTTTTCTCTATCCCTTTAGAACTGGTATTACATGTGCCCACATACCAGGTTTCTGTGATGAAACAGAGTGTGTAGTGCATAGTAGGCAAGCACTCTCCAGCCTGAACTACATCTTCTGCCCTGAATGTTCCTTTTCATTCACATTTGTTTTGATGTTTCTTCACTATGAATCTTGTGTATTTTGAGTATCATCTTCAGAAAATATATCTGGCTCATCAAAGACACATGCATGGCAGAGCAGTGCAGTCTTTTCCAGTATCTTTGGCACCATACTTGTCTCCTTTATATGTGGGGACAAACCTGGCTGGGACTGCTTGGTCTGTGATGGACCAATAGTTGTCACTCTCTTGTGGGCTGTGACTATTAAGTCATAATAAAGGAGTATCATGTTCCTCATTAAAAAAAAAGTCTCAATGGCATACAGACACTTTTCCTCTTTATTCTTGGCCTTTGATGCTCAGTTATTCATCAATTGTCAAGTGCATGCTGAAAAGAGGTTGGATCTTTTCCAGTGGTCCACACCATTAGGATGAATGAAAATCCTTGACTTGAACTCCTTCATCATTGGTCTTTGACACTTACTTTGTGCCTCATGGGGCTGGAGAGATGGCTCATCAGGTAAGAGCATCTACCGTTCTTACATTTTCCAGCACCCATGTGGGGCAATTCTCAATGGCCTGTATCTACTTTCAGAGGCTTTGATGCCCTCTTCTCTCCTCTTCACATGTACCCACCCATGGTCATAACCATTTATAAATACAAATATTAAAAATGGGGAAGAACTGGCCAGAAGGCTGAGTGAATAAAAGCAATTGCCACCCAGCATTACGACCTGAGTACAATTACCAGGACCAATTGGTGGAAGGTAAGAGCTGACCTCAGAAAGTTTTCCTCTGACCTCCGCATTCCCCCTGCCTCATACATTAAAATAAACAATACAAACATTGAAGGAAACAGGAAGTATCAGTGAGCATGCTGCTACAGAACTCTAATCCCAGCACTTGGGAGTCAAGAGTTATGTGCATGGCTCTGAATTTGAAGCCAGTGAGAGTTTCATGCAGAGACACTGTCTCAAAATATAAAATAAAAATAATAAGACTAAAAGAAATAACATATGTCTCTTTGTTGATACTAGATATCAGAAACCATTTGGATTGAACAGTACATTGGAATTTAAGACAAAGATCTCACTGACTTCCAGACTGAGCATTACCATTGATGTTTCACATCAGGCCACCACTTCCTTAAACCCTGTTGGTCATCAGGAGGACAGTCTACTAGCAAAGTAAGTGGCTCAAGTCTGAAACATCTGCACTTCTCTCAGAGGCTGAGGTAAGAAATTCCTGAACCAGCTAGGGCTGATATATGGACTTTTATAAGGACAATCAGAAAACTACATATATGAATGCTATTACTCTGATTTTAGATACAGAATCTCACATATACAGGCTGGCTTTGAACTTGCTCTATAGCCAAGACTGGTTTTTAACTTCTGATCATCCTGATTTCACTTTCCAAGTAGTGAGATGACAACAGGCATGTGCCATCATACCCAGCTAGCAATACAATCTCTCTCTCTCTCTCTCTCTCTCTCTCTCTCTCTCTCTCTCTCTCTCTCTCTCTCATTTGCACATGCTGGCATCTGTCTTTGGTTTTAGTTAATGCAGTCAATCTGTAGCAATCAAAAGTGAAACCAATTAAGAAATTCTTCACTCTTAAGGATGATTTTCACACATACATCCTAATTTAGTCCACCACACTGCCCTGTGAGATGCACAGCATCGTCCCATTTCCTAAGAGGACAGGTGAACAAAGCTTCACCATTCGAAATCTACTTTTCAGCTGGACTCAGAGCTGAGGAGGTAGATGCATGAGGATGAGACTATGGCTGCCATGATCTCTACAGTGAGGTGTATATAGTCTCAAAAAAATCAATCTAGACCAAACATTTCTCTTCTCTCACATCCCATCTGATATCTCAGAAATTTCTGTCTCATCTGCCAGTCAGACAATTCAAACTTCTTCTCCATATCCCTGGCCACTGCCAGCCTTAACTTTCTTCTAGTCTGTATTTTACTGGATTGGTGAAAGGTGATGACTTAGGTAATATAGTCTATGGGTTATTTCTTGAGGACGTAGATTAATTTACTGGCATGGGTTCTCTTTCTCTCTCCTCTTTCCCTACCTATCAATTTTATACACACACACACACACACACACACACACACACACACATGCTCCTTCACAAAACATCTACCTTTGACAACCTTGTCCTCCTCCTTACACTTTTCTTCTCATTTCTGATTTTCTCTGAATTAGATAGTCTATGCTGAATTCCTTTGGCGTTACAACATTAGTTTCAAAAACCTGCAATCTTCAGTAGCCTGGACTGAGTGTGGATCACAAAGACACAGCAGAGCAGTGGCAACGAAGTCTGAGCAGACAGCAGAGTGAGCTGGTGACTTTCAAGACAGCAAGACTAGGTGACTTGCTACCAGACAGCTGAGGAAGAGGTGGAGCTGAGCAATGGGCAGACCAAGCAGAAGTAAAAGAGCCATGGGAATGTCATGACAGATGCCAGCAGCTGCCAAAGCTTTCATAGCAGCACAGGACAAGTTACAGGAGAAGCAACAGGACAGCCACAGCAGAGAGCAGGAGAGATGGAGGCAGCCAAGGCCACAACATGGTCAATAGTTGTGGCAGCAACAGCAGCAGTAGAGGACTTAAGGACCAAAGGTCTTAGATATCCTCGGCCCAGATCTGTAACACTGGCCACTTGACAGAGCTGAGGCCAGGCCTACCCAAGAGCCAGAACACTAGGGCTAAGGGTGCCAGTGACTTACAATAGGGCCGAGGAGGAGAGCTGTAACATGAGAGGGAGTCACCTGCTGCTGCTCACAGCTGCCTGCTGACAAGGCTCACTGCTCTCAGGCACTACGGGCATCAAAGCTGTCAAAGACCAACTCCAAAGAGCTTCTCCTTAGAGGCCCACAATTTCTATCGAAATGGAGCAAACAGACCCCACTGGCAGATGAGGGGTGCACTCTCCTCCTCTATTAGCACCATGTGCCATAATGAGTATTCTGGAGTCATTGATGGTGGGAAAACTTAATAAAGAAACCACTAAAGGAAAGTACAAAAACAGATATGCCCAAATCTACACTCAAAACCCAGCTGTAACTGGCAAAGAAGGACTCACACTGTTAGAAGGCATGTCTAAATCTTTACTTTAAAAAATTATTATTTGTCTGTATGAATGTGTTGTGTGAAGGTATGTTAAGGTACCACATACATGCAATGCCTAAGGAGATCCAAAGGGGGTGTTGAATCTCCTGGAGCTGGAATTATGGCTGGTGGTAGCCACCATATCACTGTTAGGAATCAATCCCAGGTCTTTTGCAATAAGAATCAGTGATCTTAACTACTAAGCCTTCTCTCTCATCCTTCTTAAGCTTTATTTTAATATTCCTTTCACAATGCATGGGTACTCTAACATTACAGATGAGAAAAACTTTGCCACCCACTTGGTGGGTTCATTGTAAAATAACTGATTTTTATATAATTGATTTCTGTATAACCTTGGGTAATTGAGCATGGTACCAAAGTACGACTTGTCTGTGCTCTCCATCTCTGGCACACTATGCTTGTGCTCAGATGACTTCTCCTGCTCTCCTCCTCCATCTTCCTCTGCTCCATTGCAATTGTAGGGCACAGGACACAGGAGCCTCCCTCAGTGTGAAACTCTTACCACTGTAATCACTCCTTCAGCCTGGGCTGGGAGGTTGGCATTCCAGAACCTGATAGTTGGATCCATCCCTTGATGCCACACTTTCTTGAGTGAGCCCAGGAACTGGGGTGGCACACTGTCTCTAGTCTATTTGTTCTCTCTGTTAGGCTAGGTTTGTCTTCTATCCATTCACTGTTGACTGTTGAGATCTGTGGTGGGACCGAGTAACAGGGGAGTGTATGGCAGTGGGCAGGAAGAGTGGACAAGGAGTGCCGGGTGACACGTGTAGAACAATACCAAATTAGCAGCAGTACTTAACTCTGCACTTTTCTTGCTTAGTACTTTTTCCATGAGGTGCAAATCCTCTGTAAGAAGGAACGAATTATAAAAAAGACAAACTCACAATCTGTGTTAATCCTGACAGCAATCTTAATGTAGTGGAGAAACCAGAGCTAGAACTGGAGAATCAAACTATGATGTGACTAAAATTCAAGGATGGAAAGAAGGGATCACAGCTGGAGGAGCACCCAGATGAGATTTAATTTGCACTATGGTGCAAAGTAGTCAGAATTGAGTGTGGAGCCCTGGGTTTGGGAGTTTAAGCCTTAATCCCAGCATTAAGCACTAGGGAGGATGTAACAGGAGGATCACTATAAGATGGAGGAGAGGTTATAGTATATAATGAGTTTCAGGTCATTCTGAGCTGTATGGTGAGAAACTAAATATGAAAGAGCGAGATAAACATGAAAGAGTGAAAGACAGAGATTGACAGAGAGAGACTGACAGAAATGATGGAGGGAAATAAAAAAAAGATACAGAAATAAAAAAGGAAGAGAGAAGAAAGGGAGGGAGAGAAAATGAAATAAAGGAAGACAAAGACTGATACTAAGAAAGAGAGAATGATACTAAGAAAGAAAGAAAGAAATGGCGCTGAAGAAATAACTCAGTTGTTAAGAACACTTGCTGCTCTTTCAGAAGAGTAGGGTTCAGTCCCAGCATCCACTTGTTCATAGTAAGTATCAGAAGCTCTAGCTCCAGGGGATCCAATGCCCTCTTATGGCCTCTGCTAGCACTGCACACACCTGGTATTCATATATGAGGCCAAACACTCATACAGATAAATAAAAAATAAGTATAAATAATATAAAGAAATGAATGAAGGAAGGCTAGGGAAGAAGAGGGAGGAGGAGGAAAATCAAAAGAAAGGAATAGAGGAGACAGAGAGAGAGAGAGAGAGGAAGCATACTTAAGAAACTATAAAGCCCTCACCACAGAGTGAATGTATTTGTTGAAAGTTGATGGGACCAGAAGAGAAACTCCTCACATCATATATATCAAAACAGTTAATGTACAGGACAAAGAAAGATTGAAAGCTGTGTGAGAAAAAGATCAAGTCACATACAAAGGCAGGCCCACAAATTGACAGTTGAATTTCCAATATAGACTATGAAAACCAGAATGATATGGACCAATGTCATACAAGTCATGAAGTAACAGATTCCAGCCCAGACTGCCACATCCAGCAAAACTTAGCCATAACTGAAGGAGAAAGAAAAACTCTGCATGATCAAAACAGATTTATATAATTTTTTGAAGACCCAGGCATATATTTATATCCACACATTTTCAACCAGCTGAATTTTTACACAGAAGCAAGAATTACACACTGAAGAAAAGACAGCATGTTCAAAAAATGGTGCTGCTTAAATAGGATGAAGTCATGAATGAAACTAAATGCCTATCATGCACACAGCACAACACCAAATGAATTAAGTACCTCCACATAACACCCAATACCCTGAATCAGAGAGAAAAGAAATGACAGAATAACACTGGAATGTGTACGTACAAGGAAGGACCTTTTGAACAGAACTTTCAGAGCACAAGCAATAGGTCCAACAACAGACAAATGGGACCACATGAAACCAAAAAGCTTCTGTACAGCAAAGGACACCATCATTCTAGTGAAGTGGCAACTAAAGAACTGGAAAAACTTCTTTCAGAGCTAGGCCTCTGAGGGTTTATATTTAGCACATAGAAAGACCTCAATTAAACATCAAAGAAAACAACCCAATTAAAAGTGGCACATGGTGCTGAACCAAAGATGAAATGTAACTGGTGAAGAAATACTTTAAAATATTCAATAGCATTAGACATTACAGAAGTTAAAATCAAAATCATGTTGAGATTTCATCTTACCCCACTCAGAATGGCTAATATCCACAATCCAAACAAAGACAAACGCTGGCAAGGATGTGGAGAAACATGAACTCTTATCCACTGCTCGTGGTAGTGAAAATTGATGATAGTGAAAACTCGTGACTGGAAATTAGTGTGGAGATTCAAACAACATATTGAAAGTGATCTACAATATGACCGACCCACCCCTACATTCTCAGGCTTATATCATCAAACAGGCTTTCTACTCCACTACAGACATACTTGTTCATTCCTGTTTATTGCTGCCAATTTCATAACATCCAGCAACTGGAAACAACATAGATGTCCATCAACTGATGAATAGGTAATGAAAATGTGGTATATATACAAAATGGACTATTATTCAACTCTTAAAATGAAATTAAAGGCCCAGTGTGGCAAGGCATGACTTTAATCCCAGCACTAGGAAGGCAAAGGCAGGAAGATCTCTGCAAGACTGAAGATACCCAGGTCTATCTAGTGAGCCTGAGGGCTGCTAGGGCTACAGGGAGACCTTCTCTCAACAAGACCAAAACAAACAAACAAATGTCACATATTTTCTCTCATAGTCCTATGCTTGCTTTGAAATCTTTGCTATGTATGTTTGGATTGAAAGTCAGGAGAAATCAAGAAATCGATATACGGTGATGGACATGGGGGTAGGGTTTCCTTGGAGGGGTGGTAGCAGGCAGTGATATGAAGGGGAAAGGGGGCACAGGAAAGCACAACGGTGCTGTAGTGGCACACTGACCTTGATGGTAGTCAACAGCAAATTGGACTTAAAGTTTGATCCACACAAGGAATGCACATGTGGCACTGTCAACATAGCGAAATCCACATGGCTGGAGAGGTTAGAGACCCTAGAGAAAACCCTGTATCTGTCACATCCTAGACAGACATAACTTCTTACTATATGCTAAATCTGGGCCCTTATATTTGCAGAGACGTATACTAAATACCACTCATCAAAGAAGCTGCTTTTGTAACAGGTATAGTCTAGTACAGAGTTTCACAATTGTTGACACAGAGAAAATAACTGTCTGTGAGGTGCCCAGCCCAAAGTGACACATCAATAATGAAACCTCTACACCTAAGACTAAAGAAACTTAGTGGAACAGGGTGCAAAGAGAATACTAATGCATTTCTCAACTCTCACCATAGAAGCTTCCTCATGCAACAGAGGGTGATGAACACAGAAGGCCAAAACTGGACCAAGTGCAGAGAATAAGATTCTGCAGTCTATTTCCCAGGATTTGTACATTAAACCACACCCACCCAAGGCTCAGGGACCATTTCAGAAGAGGGGGCAGAAAGATTGTAAGAGCCAGGGTGGTAAAAGTGTAGGGAAAGAGAAACTTCTGAGCTACTGGGAACTTGTTCACATGAACACTCTGCAAAGCTGACAGCAGGCACCACTCCTGCAAATTCAATCACAGAAAAATCAGCATAGAGCTGGGTAAAGGGCAGGAGGCCTCTATCTTACCCAAGGAACTACCAGCTGCTGATCACTTCTTGCTGAGGGAAAGCTGTTCTTCTTTAAGATAGGCTGAATAGGAAACAGTGAAAGAAGTCACATGGAAAGATATCTGTTTTCCCAAAATTGACTGAGTAAGATTCAGCAGAATGTGTAAATTCTGTGGGTGGGCTTTAGTGGGTGCAGACAGGGAGGTATAACTAGGATAAAATGTATCATATGAAATCTGCAAAATTTCAATGAAATACATATACTACAAACTTTTAGAAATAACTACAACAAAACAACAGAAGTTGTCAAAAGGATTGGAAGTGATCTTTTAAATTGACTCTCCAAATCCCTTTGAATATACATATACTGAAGAGTGAAAAAATTAACCAGGCAAGATACTACCATAAATACATTTTTCTGTTCATCTTAAATGTGTGTAGTAAGACACAACATAATTCCTGACAATATGACAAGACTCAATCCAGAAAACAATGTTCTGTAGCAAGACCAGAAATGGCAGGCAGCTACTGAACTACAAAGAAAAGCTTCAGCTAAAATCCTTAGAAAAGAGGTTGGCATGATGGCTCACTGGACAAGGTGCCTGAAACCAACCCTGAGGACCCTGAGTTTGGTCTCCAACCCCATATAATGGAAGGGGAAAACAAACTGTCACATGCCAGAGCATGCAAATCCTCATGTAAATACACAAAGACACACATGAATAATTCAATATAATGTTGAGAATGCTAGATGAGGGGCCTGAGTTATGGTAAAAGAAAAGTCAGATAAATGCAGCAAGATGGTCTTACCCAGTGACACCTCTGCTAGCAATAAGGAATATGTATTTCATGGAAAGGAGATGAAAAGACCTCAACCAAGAATCTGGATTTTAAAATACAGCATGGCCAGGTGAAGAGCACAGAAGTATAGCATGGACTCATGGAAGTAGGAAGCTGAATGATCATGAGTTCAAGTCAAGGCCAAGCTACAAAAGACCATATAGACATCACTTTAGGAAGGATGGAAAAAATGTTCCAAGAAAATGGCACTGAGAAACAAGCAGGTGTTGCCATTCTAATATGAAACAAAATAAAATTCAAATTAAAATCAATCAATAGAGATAAAGAAGGTCATTTATTTCTGATCAAGAGAACAGCTGAACAAGAGGACATCACAATCTTGAACACATATGTAACAAAGTCTGTTGAACACAAGAAATAGGACTACCGGACTTCAAGACACAGGTTAACACCAACTTAGCAATTGTAGGGTGCCTCAATACCCTACCCTCCCAAATAGATGGATAATCTGGATAAAGAATTAACAGAGAATCATCTGAATTAATTGATATCATACATCAAACATACTATCACATGTCTACAGAATAGTCTACCCCTGCACAAAAGAAAACAGTCTGCTCAGCATCCCATGGAGTTTCTCTAAAGCAAACCATATGGCGAGGCAAAAAACAACTCAAGAAATATAAAAGTATTGAAATAATTCCATGCATTCTATTGGACCACAACAAATTAAAAACTTAACAAAGGCAAAAGGTACTCTAGTAACTTCATGAACTCATGAGATTAAACAATACACTCCTGAACAATGAATGCATTAAAGAAGAAACCTGGAAAGAAATAAAAGTATTCCTGGAACTAAATGAAGATGGTAATATAACACATCAAAGTCATGGAGACCCATTAGAAGCCCTCCTAAGAGGACTGTTTGTGCTGAAACAATCAGAAAGAGCAACCAAGCAGGTGGGAAGAAATAATAAAAACAAGAGAAGAAATCAATGGAATAGAAACAAAGAAAACAATACAAAGAGTCAATGAATCTAAATGCCAATTCTTTGAAAACATAAACAGGATGGATAGACTCTAAACGTATCCATGCCCACATGTCAGGTAACTACTGTCCATAATTCCAGTTCCAGGGGATCTGATACCCCACCTCTGACCTCTGAGGGCATTACATGACCTGGGTGCAGGCAATACACACAAATCACATAAAATAAAAATAAAAAAATTAAAAGTCAGCAGCCTTTCTATACAAAAAACAACAGAGAAAGGGTTCAGAAATCTACCTCCAGTCATAAAAGTCTCAAAAAATTTTTAGGGAAAAACCTAACAAAAGACATTAAAGAATTATTCAATGAAAATGTTAAATCTTTGAAAAAACAGTTTGACCAAGATTCAAGGAGATGGAAATTTGCGCCATGCTCATGGATTGATAGAGTCGATATATTGAAAATAAGCATCCTACCAAAAGAAATTTTAAAATTCAATGCAGTCCTAATCAAAATCCCATGGCATTCCCATGGGATTATATTTCCCAAGGAAATATAAAAATCCATCCTAATTCACATAAAACACACAAATGACCCTGGAGAGCCCAATCAATCTGAGCACAAAGAGAGATGCCAGGGGATTGCCATACCAGAACTCAACCTATTACAGAGCCACAGTCATAAAAACAAGCATGGCACTGGTGCAAAAACAGACAAGTAGATCAAGGATGCAAAACAGAAGATCTAAGCATGAATGCACACAATATAGCTGCCTGATATTTGACAAAGGTGCCAAGAACTAACACTGAAGCAAAGACAGTATCTTCAGCAAAGGTCCTTGAAAAATTGAATTTCCATGTGTAGAAGAATGAAATTAGTCACAACTATTACCCTGCACACAAGTCAACTCCAAATGGATCCAAAACTTCTATGAAAAGCTGAAACTTTTCAGAAGAAATCATAAGTAGCACCCTACAAAAGATAGGTGCAGGTAAGGACTTTCTAAGCTGGAAATTAGTCACTCTGGAATTAAGGTCAACAATTGACCAATGGGACCTCATTAAATTAAGAGGCTTCTGTACAGCAAAGGAAACAATCCAGTGAAGAGGAAGTAAAAATTGAATCACCAGAGAAATCAAGAAGAAAATTAAATATATCAGAACTGAATGAAAATGAAAACACCACATATCTAAACTCTAGGGATATGAGAAAAGCATTGCTGAGAGGAAAATTTCTGGCATTAACTGCCTCCAGTACAAAGTTAGAAACCTCTCATATAAATAAATAATATACTCGAATAGCCAAGAATAAACATCACACAAAGAGTCAACAGGAACAGGTAAAGAAAATCAAGGCTGAAATTAATGAAACAGAAACAAAGAAAACCATACAAAGGAACAATGAAATGAAGAGTTGGACATATTGCAATAAATATGGAGGAAAGTCAGAAAACTGTAAGGGCGTACTTTAAAAATATATACCCCACTAAACTAGGAAATTGAAAACAAATGGATAAATTTCTAAACTTGGACTACCTATCATTATTAAATCAAAGAGGCATAGTTTACACAGACCCATAACAACCCATAAAAACCAGTGACATCTTGGTCAAAGAAAAGGGCCCCAGAACCAGATGGATATAGTGCAGAACTCTACCAAAACTTCAAAGAAGAACTAAAACCAATACTCCTGAACTAAAACCAATACTTCTGAAACTATTCCTTAAAACGGAAAATGTAGAATTGCTCACAGATTCCTTCTATTACAGGAGTGGTACTTTAATATCACAACCAGATACATACCCAATATCAAAGGAAATTATAGATCAATCTCTCTGACGAAAATAGAACATAGATACTGCAGGGATGGCTTAGTTGTTAAGAGTGTGTATTTCTCTTGCAGAAAACATGAATTCAGTCCCCAGTACCCACATAGGCAGCTCACAACTACCTTTGGCTCCAGCTCTGACCTCCTCACATACTGCACTCATACACAGATATCCTCAAACAGCCAGACACAGAAGCACACGATTTAAAAATGAAGTTAAAATAGAATGATATAGATGGAAGGGACTTCACTTTTAAAAACATGTATGTTCATGTACAGCTGAGCATGGTGGCCACTGTCTGTAATCCTAGCTCTTGCAAATTGGATCCAGGTGAGAGGTGAGCCTGTAACATGTTAAGATTCAGCATCAAATAAGCAAATAAAATACATGGATTGGGCTGGTGAGATGGCGCCATAATTAAAAGTACTCAAAGATCTTTCAGAGAACGAGTCTTCACCTTGCAAATGTATAGAGCAGCTAAAATAATCCATATCTTCAGTTCCAGGGGATCTGACACTCTCTTCTAGCATCCAGAGTCCATGTATTCATGCGTTGTACATGTGAATGTGCAGTCAAAACAATCACACACATGAAAAAAGTATAAATCAAACCTTTTTCATAACATGTGAAGATCTAAATATATGAAAATATATACTCCTAAACTACCACAGAGAATAAATATTGCTGAAACAATTACACAAAACACTCTGAACAGTGGTGACAATCAGGAAAACTGGAAAGAAAATCTCTGATACAGATAAGTCACTTTGTTTCCTTTGCTTACCATTCCTGATTTTTCCTTTAAAAATTGCCATTATTAACTAGAAATGAACTGTAATACTGAACAGACCAATAGTGAAGAGCATAAGTTACAAGCCCTAGTTTGTAGGGCTTACAAGCCCTACTTAGTCTAAATCTACATAATTCCTGGCTGTCCTCATTTGATTCCATTATTTAGGGAATTTAACACAGATAGAGCAGATTAATGAGAACACAACCTTTCCTATTTCTGAAGATCTCTTGATATCCATTACACATGTGCCGCGCCTGCACGGCCCTGGGTCCGAGTCTCTGCGAGGGACGTCGAGGTTGAAGAGAAAAGTATACACACACAGACACAGAGAGAGAGACACACACTAGGTAGGAGGAAAGGAGAATGACACACTGACTTTATTCAGAGGCAGCAAGCCTTATATACCCTGAGGGCGGAGCTTTGCAGGAGGTTCCTCTATCGATGATACACAGTTGTAAACAGGAAAAAGGAAGTTGTGGTTGGGCTAGCTTAAAGGTCAAGTTGTTTACTTGAGCTTTGCAATTGACAAGATCCTGGCTAGCCCTTGGCCAAGAGTCTAGCACTAAGAGAGAAGGGCAAGCAGGCTAAGCTGGCTATTCTCTGACCTGTGGCCTCCAACACACATGGCCCTTTTAAATTCCCAGAATGGCACCTCAGCAAAAATCATTTCCTTAAGGAAGTCTGTTGAGTCTGTTGACCATACAGTACTGGTCAAAGAAGCCAAAGTTACTGCCAGCAGAATGTGGAGTATTTGTGTATGTATTTGAGGTCCTAAAGAGGCCTCTGGCAACAATGTGTGAGTTCAAGCAAGTAGTACAGAATGATCCAGCGAAGATGGACTGTGTGCACTGAGTTCTTACATGCAACGACCATGTCAAAATCTGGTTCTTATGTTCTTTCTTCTGCAGTTTCTTGATTCTTGGAAGAGGAGGGTTTCATAGAGAAGACCCATTTAGAGCTGAAAACTCTAGGCCACATATGTGCGGGTGGAGCCAGGAGGATCAAGAGCTCAGGTTGTATTCTACTATATAGAGAGGTAGATGCCAGCCTGGGCTGCAAGAGTCAGCATCTATAAATACCAAAATAGATCAATAGATCAATAGACATACGAAATAGATCTATAATGAAAAAGGCTCATGATCTAAATATTATGATTATTTGATTTCTAGGAAACTGAAGGAGAGCCAGGACTCCATATTTAATTACCACAGGACATTAAATGGAATAAATTTTGAAAACGATTTATTTCTCCTAAGCATAAGCTTCACAAAGCAGTAAATCAGAAAAGATGGAGAATTATTCCTACATGGGGGGTAAATTTACAGAGTTTCTCTCTGCCTGGAGGGACACGCCTCCAAGCATGTAACCGACACAGATGAAGCCAATAGATCTTGTCAACTACTTTCCAACCAACCATTGACTTAAGGGGGAGGGTTTAGCAGGAAAGCAAAAAGAGATGGGTAGGACACATAGGCACACAGTGCTGCTGGTCTCCATCGTGGAGGTCCACCTGACATCTGATCAAAATGCTGGCATCCACACATTAAATTTCTGTCTTTCCAGGGATGAATCCTTTGTATGTAACCCCAAATAAACTTGTTTCCATAATTGGAGAGCATTCTCTATTTGCTCAGTTGGTTCAAACATATGGGGCTGGGGCTGAATGACAGGCCTCACTGCCAGATGAGAATTCATAAGACAGAATGCCATAGTCGAGCAGGACTGACTGATAAAAACAGAGAATGCTTCTGGGAAAAGTACTTTTGTGGTTGCTGCGAATGTGGGGACCAGTGAAGGAAAGAGTGTGGGCAGAGGAAATTTTGACATGGTGGACTATCCCTATAGTACTGGTGTGTGTAGGCTCCATTGCAGGGATAGTGCAGTTTATTGTGAAACATGTTACTAAGGTGAATTTGCCTAAGCAGATGAGAATGGTGGAGACAATACCATGTTGGCAATCCACATATAAGTGGTATGGTGTGGCATGCCTGCTTGACCAATGGGGCCACCTTGGGAATATGGGGACACTTTGAGACTAGCAGAAAGTCTAAACAGACTCTGCAATCCCTGAGAGTGGTACACCAGAAGCAAAGATAGCAGCAAGCCACTGCTGAAGTTGCTTGGCCACTGCTATGCCTTGGGAGAGACTTATCTCAGGCTGAATCAGTGAGAGAAGAATTAGATCGAGAGAAAGATATGAGCCTTGCTTCCTCTGTACTAGCCTCTGACTTTGATAGCAAATTGGATAAAGAGAAAAAGAGAGAGAAGTTTTAGCCTGCCATTTTTTACAGCTAGGAGTCGAAAAGGGATGAAAACCCAGGTCAGGTTGATAATACCAGACCCACCCTTGGACCCTAGGACTTGGAACCCCTGGGAAGAATCAGGCAGTGATGAGGAAGGGAGCAACACAGAATAAGCTAAGAGTGCCCCTTAGGTTTGACCTGTAATACAAAGAAAGGAGAAATGCAGATGTCAGCATGCTGCCAGAAGCCTTGATGAGTGAGAATTTAGTGAATGGAGGGTTTTCAGCCCTGGAGCTGTGGAATTAGGAAGACATTCAAACAAACTGCAAAAGAGCCTCTTATCACCTGGCTCCTGAGAATCTGGGACACAGGGGCAGATGATATGAGGTTAAATGCTGCTGAAGCAGGAAAGCTGAGCAGTATAACTGCTCATGCCTCCTTGAGTTATAGACTGGGTAACCTGAGGCAGTACAAGGAGATGCGATCTCTGATGGACTGGCTTGTGCAAGCCATTAGAGATACTTGGTTATCACCAGTAGAGGACCTCATGGATGTCAGGAGCTGGAAGACAATAAAAGGGGGAAAGGCACTGCTGAGAGAACTCGGTATGAGGACAGAAATATATGGTGCCCTGTTTACAGGACCAGATAAGACTGTGTTCACTAGAGACTTAATGAAGGACTTCATTGAACAAGGACCTTGAAATTGGTATGGAGATTTAATGTCCTTGCTAAGTCCCCTAGTGGGACAAGATCTTTACAAGGCAGGACAGGCTTTGACAGATTTAAGCAACCTAGATCAGCATGTAAACTATGTTTGTAGAAGAACAAAACAACCTAAAAGTTGTATAAAGGAGACAAATCAGAAAAGGAGGTCTGCTTGGGCTACTCGTAGGCAAATGCGGCAAGATGTACATCTAGCCAAAGTTCCTAAAGATTGACAAAAAGCCAAATTCTGTGCTAAAGTGCCCCTGGGAGGCTTTAATCCCTGAGGTACAGTTCACAAATGGTACACAGAGGATAAAAATTGTCCTAGGGGTGGGTAAAAGCCCCCTCAGAGTGAACAGGGTACACTTTTCCTCTGAGAATGGCCAGGTCCTCTCCCAACAGTCAGGTGTAGCCAATTAAGAGACAACAAGTGTGGCTAGAGCCAGGAGTCAGACTCAGAGTCTATCAGACCCTGGAAAACAACAGGTACAACAGGGGCAAGAGAAGCCATATTCCTCCTTGGCCTTGTGTAGTACGAAGCACTTTGGGCCAGCCCCAACAAGGTTATCAAGGATAAAGGGATGCATGGGGAGTTCCATGTGAGAACTCTAGGATACTAAATGGATTCCAGACAATAACTAAAGATAGTAAAGGACTAAGTTGCATGCCACTGTACCCAACATGGATCTGTTGAAAAAACAGCTGATACAAATGGAAAGGAATTTTTCATGCTAGTTTAGACCTTGTGTATGTATATAATGTTAACTTCTGAGTGTTTTAAAAATGTAAAACCCAGCTGAGAGACATAAAGTACACCTGATGAAACAAGGATGGAATGTAACTCATATGGAGTACGAGATTGAAGTATAACTGTGAAATTCTAAGTAGCTCTATAGACCTAGGTGTTTATGTGCCAAAGAGTAAAAGAACACTTTATATAATTGTTAACTGGAAATTTCCAGTACCAGGCATGGGATGAACCCCCTGGTGAGCTGTTGCCCTAGGGAGTCTTGGAAGCCCCTTCTACATAAAAGGCAACTGCCACATTATAATGCTGGTTGCACACTGGAAGCAGATGGTGAGACCCTATTATTGAATGGTTTGAGCATGGAAAAGAGAGACGTAGCTGGGGCCTGAGCTGGAAACTCCCAGCAAATGGATGGCTGGCCTTCATAGTGCTAGAGGGTACTATGCAAACCACTATGGGAGAATACTCCTGCAAAGCTCTGCTTAATGACACATCTTGTGTGCTTCACTGTCAGATGTCAAATAAGATGTTCCTGCTTGTGTAATAGAGGTTTGTCTAGTATGTGCACACCCAGCAGAATTCTAATTGGTTTTAAGACCCATTCCTCAGGAAGGGAACACACATATGATACTAGGAGAGGAACTAAACCCCAGTGGTGATGGGGGAGTTACAGGGCCCCGTAAACAAACTACTATAATTGTCTGTAAGGTGAATATGATGTGCCTACTTAGGTACTGCCCAAGCATTTGTGTTTACACCCATAGGTTAGGTCATTTAGTGTTTGTGTGGATGTTACTTTTGTTCTTTTTACAGTTATGTTTTTATAGTAGAAAGAGTATCACTGAAGCAAGATGATAATCCATACCACAGTGGAAAGAACATCATCCTACACCTGTCATTCCCTCCCAAACCCCTTGCACCTGACCCTCAGGGACTATTGTGGAAGAGGATAGCAGAAAGTTTTGAAAAGCCAGAGAGAAAAGCGGTGGGTGTAGGGGTAAATTTACAGAGTTTCTCTCTGCCTCAATGGACATGACTCCAAGAATATGACTGACAGAGATGAAGCAAATACAGTCAACTACTTTCCAACCTACCAATGACTTAAGGGAGAGGATCTACCAGGAAAGCAGAAAAAGCTGGGCAGGAGATGCGGGCACAGTGCTGCTGGTCTCCATCATGTGTGTGTGTGCAGGAGGTCCACCGGACTTATGATGAAAATGCTGGGTTCCCCCATATGAAATTTATGTTTTTCTCCCTAGCGATGAATCCTTTGTAAGTAACCCTGAATAAACTTGCTTCTCTAATGGGAGAGCATTCTCTGATCACTAAATCACTTCAAATGTAGATGACTGGGGCTGAACACAAGGTCTCACTGCATTAGGAGAATTCTTAAGACACTCTGTAACAATAAAGCAAGAAATACTTGGAAGGAACTATAACAATACAACAGAAGATTCCAATAGGATTGTGGTTACTATTTCAAGTTGACTTTCACATCTATTTTAGTGGAGACATAATGTGAAGAGTGAAAATTAAACAGGCAAGAGCTATGACAGATACATTATCAATTAACCTTAACTGTGGGTAATAAGGCACAAATCATTCCTGAGTCTAAGACAAAAAAGTTCTGAAAAAAAGTTCTATAGCAAGACCAAATAATCACATCATTCTCCCAGTGCAGGAATCAGAAATGAAAGTCAGCTACAGAGAAAATCCTGAGCTAAAATTCTTAGACCAGGGGTTGGCAAGATGGTTCAGGAGCGAAGATGCCTGGCACCAACTCTGAGGACTGAGTGTTATCCCCAGGTCCCAGATGATGGAAGGACAGACTAAACTGCTACATATCATAGCATGAAAGCTATTATGTAAACACACACACACAAACACACACACACGCACATACAGACTCATACATAAATAAATGTAATGTTGAGAACTCTAAAAGGTTATGTAGAGACCAAACATTTAAAGGGTTAATTATTCATATTTGTTTGTCTTAATTTCTCTGCAACTGAGCCAGAGGGAATAGGCCTGTACAGGAAGGTTTCTAATTTTACAACTCTCTGTTCTGCCTGTAGAAAGTGCAGCCTAACAACAGTCAATCAGCAGTGGCACCTCTGATATGGCAGGTCTCTAGGGCCCCAGGGCTGGACCTGGACAGGAGTTTCCCAAAGACCAATCAGCATTAAGATTACCATCTTTGTCAAATTTAGAGCAGCAGTAATTAGTCCAATACCTTTCTTTTTAAATCTCGAAATTCTTGGGGAAGCTGGCTCACCAGAGGCACTAGCCTTTCACTGGCTTTTTCAACACTTTTGTTTAAAGTGCCCTGCTTTTCCACATTTTACTACTCTTTTTCTGCCCTGCAAGGTAGCAGCTAAAAAATTAGAATTATTAAGTCAGGGAGCCAATGTCACTGCAAACTCTAAAGTAATCCTT
The DNA here is from genome assembly GCA_035773235.1 of Eospalax fontanierii. Taxonomy (NCBI): domain Eukaryota; kingdom Metazoa; phylum Chordata; class Mammalia; order Rodentia; family Spalacidae; genus Eospalax; species Eospalax fontanierii. The sequence goes on along the minus strand of CM069524.1, from coordinate 188,752,246 downwards.
TTAATCTCCTATGACCAGCCCTGACAGAGTTCAAAAGTCAGCATTAACATTATCAAAAGCAAATATTTTTACCAGTATATCCCTGCTAAACAGCACAGGAAACATCTTTTTATAGATTGTCCTGTAACTTAACAACAAAATCAATTACTTTGCTGCACTGGATGGTCATCCTTCCAGGTGGAGAAACATGCCCAATGTTTTAACATAACATGCTCTAACTTATCCAATTGTCCAGCCATCTATCTTAATTGATTCTCAACTTGAATGCAGTCTCCCTAGTCCCTACCATGCTGAGCAGCAATCAGCACAGGTGGGTTATATAGTCCTTTGATTAGTGCTTTTAAAAGGACTTGCAAACACCGAAGATAATCCTCTACCCAAATGGCCTGAGTTTGTTTGTCCCATTCTTATTTTTTGGTGACCTTGGCATCTTGGAGTGCACCTTGTGTACAAATTCGTGAGTAGCTTACTTCTTTGACAAAACCTGCAGTGCCTCCGTCCTGAAGTTCAGGTCCCTGTTCAGGCTCCACATGTGGCCACCAGGGTATCCATCAGGGTATCTGAAAGGAATATCACAAACTCAAGTGAATAACCAGGGGCCCTGCATGGTACACAAATGCCCAAAGCACAGGTAGCTGTTTTTATTGTACTTCTTAGAGCTACTGAAGATTGTTTAACAGAACAGAGAACAGTAATGACATTCCTAAAATAAAACAGTTCAGCAAAATATAATGAACAGGATAATAGTACCACTATAGTATGCCTTCTTGGGAGATCACGGTGTCTCCTGAGAAACTAGGGGAGCACCAGCATTCCAGAGATAACTCCCCAGGAAATAGTCTTCCTTAAACTTTCTCATGTGACACAAAGCTCTCCAGACAGATGTGCTCAAATTTCAGCTTAGTTCACCCAGCATATTTTTAAAAATTTTATGTATGAGTGTATTGCCTGCAGGTAGGTAGGTGCACCCGTGTTGTGTAATACCTGAGGAGGTCATAAAGTGGTGTTAGATCCTCTGGAAATGGAGTTTACAGACAGCTGTTAGCTACCATGTGGTGCTGGATATCAGTCTTCTTCCAGAGCAGACAGTGATCTTAACTGCTGAGCCATCTCTCCAGCCCATCACCAAGCATATTAAGTCATGGGAACACTATTTCACAGTCCCTTCAGCTGTGATAAGGCACCTTCTAGACTAATCATAGCTATGCCCTGTTGAAGTCCAGGCTGAAGCTAGCCTCTGAAAGTAAAGGCAGTTGGCCCAACACGGTATGGGAGAAGTACAGCTCTGTTGAACCAGGATGCGGTTTAAGAAATAGTCATGCTCTTGGTTGTTGTTGCTAAAGGCTTACTTCTGTTTCCATACTCCACTTGGCTGTACCTACAGGTAGAGACTGTGAACTGCTGGGGACTTCCGACCCCTGAGCTGACAGGAAGTGGTTTTTCCGGTTTTACTGCATAAAATCCTACCACAAGAAAGGCTTGACTGCACTTGGGATCCAATGTCCAATGATCCAATTGCTGGCCGGCTATAAAATCCTCCTTTTGGCTATATTCTGAGTCTGAGTGGTCTTCCCTGGTGGAATCCCGATTCACAATGCAATTTCCCTAATTAATAGGCCTACCTACAAAAGTAAGCAAATAACTTTTTTTTAAAAGACATAAACAAAATTAAAAGAGACACCATGGCTTTATCCTGCTTTGGTTGCAGGATATTTAGAAAATCAAATAAAAACGAAACACTTTTTGACAAAACCAGTTTCTAAATGCTTCTTATAACTCACATATTTAACAAGTTAACTTAGTTTCGTTACTTTTAAAACATTTAAAACCCTAACTGTATCCCCTAAGCCCCAATCCAAAGCCCTAAACCCTAACCAACCCCACCATTTTTCTCCCTATCTTTCTTGTCCTGCTTGGGTCAGGCTGGGTTGGGGAGCGACAGGCACAGGCATGAAGGTGGGCGGCTAAGGCACCTGGGCTAGCAGGGCACTGTCTTGCGCAGGGCGGAAGCCAATCTCTCTCTGGGTAGTTCAGGCTTCATGTCTATTGGCAACGGACCCACCTGTATTCCCTTTCAAAACTCTGCCTGCCTCGCTGGCCGTCCTCATCCCCAGTCTCCCCGAACCGTCTGACTTGGTTTCGGGCTCTCCTTTCTGTGGCTGTGTTCTCTCTCCTGCTCCTCACGTCCTTCTGGGAGGCAGCACCCAGGCCCTCTCCTGGGCCATCCCTGGGTGTGGGCCATCTCCAGGTGAGGACCCTCTGACTTCACCGCCGCAGTCATCAACCTGCTGTCCTGTGCTTTTTCAGGTCCGGCGCTCTCTCCACCTTGGCTGGAGCAGCAGGTTCTGGGTTCGGCTGTCGGTTCACCACGGGGCCGCGCCGTGCCCCGTTCTCCGTCCTCGGCTTCACCTGGGGGCCCGGCGCCCGGTTCACCGCCACCGTCCTCTCCGTCGCTTTCCAACTCCGGCCGGTACCGCAGGCTCTCAGGCCCCGCAGCCGCCTCCCAGTCCGGACAGGATAGGCGTGGGCGGGCCGCGCTCTGCAGCGCACGTTGGGCTCACTGGGGTTTCTAGGCTTTGCTCGACCTTGGTCTCCAGCCCCAGACGGCTTCTTCTGCCCCAACCTGTGCTCGTCTCCCGGCAGCGCCGCCGAAGAAGGACCCCGCCTCCCTTTCCGCTTGCGGGGCCGGGGCGCATGTGCACAGCGCGGCGCGGGGCGGCCACGGGCAGGGGGCGGGTCTGATCTTCCATCCCCCTTGCGCCTGGGAGGCTAGGCACCTGTGGAGGTGCTGACGGCCTGTGGGGAGAGGCGAAATATTGGCCTTGGCGCGCATGGGGAGAATAGGCTGTGAGGAGCTGAATTTATTTTTTTTTAATGTAATTATTGGGAAGTAAAAATGTCTTTCTAGTATTTCAATTCTATCGTCCTGGGCTGTATGCCTGCTTTTATGTCATTGACACTATATTCTGACTACTGCACATAGTTCTAAATAATGAAATCAGTATGCCCTCCAATTTTATCTTCAAGATTGTTTTCACATGCTTTTTCTTCATTTGTACAAAATACCACTGTGCAACTACTGATAGGATATGCAGGGGATCCATAGATCAGTAACATTGTCTTTAAAAATTAAGTTTGCATTTAGGCAAGATGATGCATGCCTTTAATTCCAGTTATTAAAGAAGATGAGGCAGAAGGATGACAAGTTCTAAGAGTACTTGGTTCTCATAGTAAGTTGAAGACCAGTATGCTCATCTTAGTGACAACCTGTTTCAAAATAAAGGGCTGAGGGCAGCAGCTAGAGCCTACTGGTAGACCTCTCATTTAGCATTTACAAGACCCTGGGTTCAGCCCCTAGTGCTGCAATCAACAATAATACTGAAATTAGGCTTTCCAGTCCACGGTCATCAGCTGTCTTTCTATTTATTCCTGTCTTCTCTCATCATTTCTTCCAGCAACATTGCATGAAATTATATCTTTTTTTTTTTATTTGTTGAGATTTTTGCTTTTTGCCCCAAGATATGGTTGATTTTGGAGAAAGTTCCATGATGTGCTGAATAGATGTGTATTCTCACCCTAACCCTAACTCCAAACCCTAATCTGTTAACCATTATCCTTAACAGTAACCCTAACCCCTAACCCTAACCCTTACCCATAAATCTAATAGTAACCCGAATCCTCTAACACTAACCCTAACACTATAACCCTAACCCTAAACCCCTAACCCTTGCTCTCTTCCACGACCTCACCCTCTAACGCTCGCCCTTCTAAGACTCATCCTTCTAAGTCTTGGCCCTCTAACCCTCACTCCTGTAACCCTTGGACCTCACCCCTAACAACCTAGGCCCTAACCTCTAACCCCTAATCCCTAACCCCCAAATACTAAACCCTAACCCTAACCAAAAATCCTAAATCATAACACTAAGCCTAACCCTAACCCTAAACCATAACGCTAAACTTTAAACCCTAAATCATAACCCTATACCGAAATTCTAAATGCTAAATCCTAAATCCTATACCCTAAACCATAAATCTTAAGCCCTACCCAAAGCCTAAACCCTAAACTTAACCCTAACCCTAATCCCTACCCCAACCCTAACCCCCAACCCTAACCATAACCATAAACCTAAACCCTAAACCCTATATCCTAAACCCTAACCCTACCCCAACTCTAACCCCCAAATCCAAACCCTCAAGACATGTTACCATTAATGTCACAACATACAACTTTGAAAGTTTGAGTCTTTCAAAAATTCAAACATATCAAATATTCAGTGTTTTTTTTAACATTCTTTTAACTATGGGGTCCTATAAAATCCAAAACAAGTACAGTTTTGTTCAACAAAGGAATAATTGTGCACACCTGGCCAAACCTAACCCCTGTAAATCAATTCAAGGATGGGCATATGGGATTTACTCACCATCTTCTCAGCTCCAATGTGTTATAGAAGCTCCAGTTCTCTGGCTCTGCCATCCACAGAACACAAAACTGAACTGATAGGCCCAGTCTGCTCAGTTCCACACCTGCTGATGTCCTTTGTGGTTGTCCTGTGGTCCTGGCATTACAAAAAAGATGGGGTTTTACTGAAACTGAGGCTGCATCTTCATCAATAGGCTCTTCTGGCCTAACAAAGTGCCAAGTCTCATCTGCTCTCTGTGTCCTCTTCACACCTTCAACACCAGAACTGTGCATGAAAATCTTACACATTACTATATCCTGTTTTCAGCTTGAGATGGAGGCTAGGGCCTCCTCTGGACCATAGCATCTTTGTGTTTACACTGAAGAAATATTTCCCAGGTGATTTTGCCTCAGTGATGCTGGGCTCTTCTTACAGCTGATATTTCAGCCCCAGCTAAGCAGCATTAATTGCCCCAGTGATTCAAAGGTTTCATTTCAGTGGTTCTAGTCTCAATCATAGCTGATTCTTCAGCCCCAGTCAACCAGAAACCATAAATTCTCAATTCAAAATATCATACAACAGCCCTGGTAATCATTACTTTCCTTTGAAGCTTCACAAGCCAGGCCTCCATTGTATACCACTTTAAGTAGAACTGTTCCAAGCTCCATAGTAACAATGCATTAAACTCTAAGTATTCAATGGCTTTTCAGGTCCAATGTTCAAAAAGCTTTCACAATTCTCCCCAAAACACTCGGTTGGGTCTGTCACAGCAGTAGCCCACTCTCTGGTACCAATCATTGTTCTAGTTTGTTTCAATTGCTCTGACAAAACACTCAAACAATACACAAAACACTCTGACCAATACCAGCTTGGATAGAAAAAGGTTTAGTTTGCTCACATCTTTTGGGTCACAGTTCATCACTGAGGGAACCCAAGGTAGGAACTGAGGGCAATAACCTGGAGCCTGGAATAGAAGCACAGGTCATGGAGAGAACAGTGCTTACCGTCTTTCTCCCCTGGCCCATGCTCAACCTGCTTTCTTATATAACAGAGAACCACTTTTTCGGGGGGAATGCCACCCACAGTGGGCTGGACCCTCCCACAGCACTCAAAAATTTTAAAAATGCCCCATAGTCATGGCCATAGACCAGTCCAATGGAAGAAATTCCCCAACTGAGGCTTCTTCTACCCAGGTGTGTCAAGCTGACAGATAAAGTTATCCAGTACAATTGACCCATTGTCAACCTGACACACAAACAAATCGCTATTAAACCACAAGCGTTCCATTACTTATCCCAAAGACATGATAATATTACCCTAACCCCAACCCTAACCCTAAAGGGATAGGGATCCCAACCCACAACATGTCATGAACTCTGCCACACACAAGGAAAGACATTTAGAACAGTCTGCAATTCTTCAGGAATTCCTAATAGCAACAATGGTGAATTCTTAATGTCCCCTAAGCATAGATTAAACAAAGCTCTGCTAATACTACTAATAACTGTTACTGGTTACTTTTACAGTGTTGTGTCCTTTTTCTAGACTGATGCACCTCAGTAGAAGATGATTATTTTTCTCAAAATTTCAGTGGTTACTGTCTATCCTGATTGTGAAGGCATGAGCACAGCAGTCTGAGACAGATGGCCTCCTCTTGGCATTCAGTCAGAGAGCAGAGAGCTTGGATAACATGTTGTCTACTATGTCATAAACCTGCCTCAGTGACCCACCTCCATCAGCCATATTTTCAACCACAGGTGTTCAATACAGCATCACAAAATGGGGGTTAATAGTTCAACCACATGGGCCTTTATAGACATTTCACATTCAAACATACTGTGTTTGGAAATTTTGCTTCTTTTTCTATATGTGATGGACAAACATTATTGATATATTAAGATTAATAATTTATAAGCACTGTGGTGATTAATAAAATTGATAACTTAATGAGATATAGAGTCATGTGTTTCTGGACATGCTTGTAGGAGATTATCTTGGTTAGGTTAATTGAGGTAGGAAGACCTACCCCCTGTGGGTGGCACTATTTTCTGAGCTGGGATCTGGACTGTTTCCAAAGGAGTGGTGAACACAAGCATTCATGTCTCTCCTCTTTTGAAATGTGACCAGCTGCCTCAAGTTCCTGCTGTTGCAACTTTTCTGAATATAATCTGTATTATTAACAGTCACAAAATATCAGAACAACCAAAGACACTTCCTTACTGTAGGATTTCTACAAGACTTGTCATGGGCACAAGGAGAGGATATATCTGTAGCGAAATGAAATTTCAAATATCGTTAAGTTAAAACCTATTCTTTGGGAATGCAATTCACAAATTGTTGGCCTAGGCAACATAATGCAAGAAGAAAATAGAGCAAGACATCAAGACCTATTTATCTCTGATTGATAATGAGGAAAGTGAAAGAAAAGAGGGTGTAGGTGAATTAGATCCCTAAGGTTATGTCTGAACCATGTCCTGATGGTCATGTGCATGACACTGAATGACAGGGAGTGTAGTCTCTTCATCTGTGAGACGAAAGCAGCAAACTCTTGCACCCTTCTCCCTACCTTCAGATCTGTTATCCTGATTTACAAAAGTAAACTTAGGTTGATTAAATAGAGACAAACACTCTGTCTTTAAGTGGGATGCATAAATGATAAAATCACAAAATTAGCAAAAACTCTCCAAAATTGATCTTCAAATTTTCAAAATTAATTTACTTCCTTCTCATCTCAAAGATTCACTGATATGGTTGAAAGATAAATCATCTAATTTATTTGAAAGAGGATCAAATTGTTCTGTATCAAACTTAACAGATCATCACCTAAAAATATTGGAAAAAAAAATCTACACTGTCATTCAAACTTCCATGAGACCTGCCTCTTCTTATTGCAAAGTTGTAGGTACACATTAAGCTTTGACTGAGAAACAGTATTTTGTATGAAAAGCCTTCTGAGATTTCCAGATACTTTATGTATAGACATTCCATTACATGGTTACATCCATTTTGATTGTGTACTCTTAAGTGTACAGAGTTGTTACATTAAAACTGCAGGAATGTAGCAAGTCTGCTCATGTGTACATTAGCACTGATTAAACCACATTGTTTTTTCTTTGCTCTGCTTTTCCTGTAATTCCTATCACAAAACATTTCATATGTTTAAGCCTAATACCTGAGCAGTACAATCCCTTGGACTGTTAATGAAACATATCAATAATTTTAGTCTTGGGTAATACTTTCAAGCTGGGTGTTTTAGACCATGTATGTGACCAAACTTAACTGTTTTTTCTTTTTTTCTATCAAAGTCAAGTGAGGATCTGGTACCCAAGGGTCACTTGTACTTGTGAGGAGCCTCTAGGTTCCTCTAGGAGCCTGTAGGTCCTTTAGGTTCCCTTTTACCAGATGGTTCATCTTTGTAAGGATAAGTCAAAAGTCTTACTTGACCATGCTTCACTTGGTGTTTTGGGGAAAATTTTTCCTGAGTCAACTCTCGGCTTTGTAGACTGGATACTGGTTTGATTTCACCTGGTGGATAGCATCCCTGAACAAGAGAACAAGTGACTCACCAAGTATTAAAGGAGTTTTTGAGGATGTTCCACAGCCCCATGGGACCTAGTTGACCTTGGATATCAGGTGTGAAAATATTGTCCCGTTTAATCCCTCTGATCACATTAGTATAGCTCTCCAAGTATTGTTACTGAGTACCCAGAAAGTCAGTTACAACCATCTGGTACTTTAATTATTGTATAATATTTAGATAAATCTTGAGCAGAAATTAAACGTGTTAAAAAATCTTTTTAAGTCAGTACTTAAAACTGTTACCAAGAGTATACTAATAACATGAGAATTCTGTTTAAATAGAGAGTTGAAGTTTGACATTTGAAATTTAATAGGATAACTTACACCTTTTTAACTTGCTTAGGCTTTTTAAGCTTTTTCCATTTTGGAAAACATCCAAACATCGTAATCTTTGTGTACAAAGACACTTTAAAATACCTTTATTTTGCCAGGTTTGGTGGTGCACACCATTAATCCCAGCACCTGGGAGGCGGAGGCAAGGGTATCCTTGGGAGTTCAAGGCCAGCTGGGACTGCAGGGAGACCTTGTCTCAAAAAGATTAATATATATATATATATATATTCTTATATACTTTTTAACAACTCTCTCTCACCTCCTTATTGTTTTTTTTCTCCTATTAAACAGAGGCTGAATCAAAATTACATGATGGATAATTATAAGTAAATTAAGATAACCTGTGCACATATTTTTACATATTAAACTTTTGTTCCAAGTTTTAAGCCAATTCCTCTGTTTGGACTTTTACATCTTTTTATGTGGTTTTACACAATCTGAGAGTTATAAACAAAATTTACACTTTAGTAAGAGCTGTGATATGCTATGAAGATGACCTTGGAGTGAGGGAGACTTCTTACAAACAAGAAAAGGCAGAAAGAAAGCACATACAGAGCTGAAAATCTTTATATGTTAACCCTGTAACTGAAGTTTTAGATTCTATAAGATATGTATTTTCCTTGTTTTAGGTAGGATAGAGAGGTGCAAAGCAGCCCCATGGTCTTCTAGAAAAGTCTCTCTTTATATCTCATTCTAAAAACTACCAAGTATTCCTGGTGCAGCCAGTGAAAAAAAATGACTGACTCCTCTTATCTTCATCAAAGGTTAGGAGAGTTACTTTTTGTTTCCAATTTTTCACTTTGGGATTTTTTTTTCTTAAATTTTTTTCTATTTTCTTAATTTATTACTTTGATTACCCATTTTAGGATCATCTATGTTATTTTACAGTTTTCCCCCCTTATTACTCCCTGAAACCAGAGGAATTGACCAGGGCTGTTGGGCTTGCCTTCTCTCTATCTAATTTTTTGTTGTTGTTGTTAACTGATTGCCCAGCTGCTGATTACAGATCATTTTTCTCTTCATTTTATAGCTTTTATTATCCGGAAGATGCTCTCCCCTAGCTGTGCTTATGGTTTGCATGAATGTAAGTAGCAGGTAGAGAGCAGCAGCAGATACATAGCAAAAATATCCTCAAATCTTTGTTTACAGTATTTCCAAGAAGTTAGCTGAAGAAGTCATGCTAAAACTATTAATTGGAGTTAGTAGTTGACAGAGAAAGTTCTCTCTGTTCTCTCCACAGATGAGAACCCCTATCACTACTTTCATTATAGATGTCTTTGTATCATGAGATAAACAGTAGTAGCTTTTGTTGAAAATACCTTGCCCCTTAACTGTCCTTAAGGATACAATTCATTAATCTTGGGCTATTTTGCTATTCTCCTTTTACCTTGTAACTCAATCAGGGGGGCATCCTGACACAGAACAGACAATTTGGGGAACACTTTCAGACAAACATTCTTGGGTCTGAAGGGGGAGAGGAAAAGTCCATTTCAGAGCCATATTCTCAGGGAGCTTACATAGCAGATGATAATTTGCCAATGTAATATATACACAAAAACCATTTGCTTCTCTATAAAATTGAAGATAGAAACAGGTTATTTGTAGAAGGACCAGAGAAGAGAAAAGGAACCCAGTGGTTTACACTGGACAGGAAACTTTTTGTCAAGTCCAGTGATGGCAAGCTACATTCAAAGCACTTGTCCTCCTTGGAACCTAGATAGTTATTTAGAGGAGTTTGCCTGGTTTGTTGTGCTTTAAGAATGGTGACTGATAGGAGGCAGAAAGCATTGTTTTCTTTACTGTGCTAGCTGAGCAAGAACACTTGATTTGGAAGGATCATCCTCTGTTATTGTTACACTTTATAAGCTGGTAGGGTAGTAATCTGCATTTATGATCAAGCAGTACAAACGAGGCTGACTGAAGTATCTGCCTTTTTCAATGTCTAACCTGAGATAATCCTTGGCTACATTTTCAGTGATCAATTGCATGAAAACTTATAAGCACTATCAGTTTTTGTATGTCTTCAAATGGAGGCAGACAAACTGAAAAATTTAACAAGTACCTGCTCTCCTACAAAGAGATTAAGTTGCAGGATAATATAACACTCTGATTGAAATCACCTGTGAACGAACGTTTTTATTCTTTAACTTCAGTGCAGAAAGCATCAGACATTTTTTCTTTAAGGTCTGGCTGTCCATCCTACAATTTTAAGTATGTTCTGGGTGGTACCCCAGCTAAAAGGAAAGCTGGAAATAGAGAATTTCAGAAGCTTTTCCTTCTCATTTACAGAACAGCTCTAATTGGAGGATCTTTCAGTGCATTTTTTAAATAATTTCACAGAGGATACTCAGGCCATGTACAGGTTGGGAAAAGGATTAAGACATTCTTTCAAAGTACTTGGAGGCTTAGCTTGCTCAGTTGCATAGGAAGCAAACTAGTGGAGAGTTTGAAGCTCCTGTCCCCAAGTATAAAGCAAAAACAAAGCTAGGTGAGGTTGATAGAGGGTCATCTAGTCCCTCAAATCTCTCTTCCCTATTCCTTGAGAGGCAGCTCCAAACTATAATTGGGTCAATCATCACAAATTTGGTGCTCCTGGCATCAGTTTCCAGAGTGGTACTGATTCCAACTTAGCCACCACACCTGTGATCCAGGTCCCTGATAATGTCACTTCTATCCCAGATAGTTCCCATGCTTCCATTCCTAAAAGTATATTGGTTCTCTTCTACCCTTATCTGTAAGGTTAGTAGTTATTCTGATTGCTGTAAAAAATTACCATAAACTTGGTAGCTTAAAATAATATAATTGTTATCTCTTCCTGTTAGGGAGACCAGAAGTCTGAACAAGAACTTACTTTTCCTCTGTGTATTTCCTAAGGAAACCCATCACTGCATCTAGGTTCTATTGTATAATAATCTTTTCTAACTCTTTACACAGTTGCATTGGTAAATATTAATGGGTAATACTCATACATTCTGAGATGAGGATTTAAATGTGCATTTTAGAGGGTAGTTTTCAGTCTACTACAGTGGCAGGTGACAATAAGCATCTTTTCACATGGTGTTTATAACTGTTCATATTTCTTCCTAGGTTAGGTGTCATTCTCCCATGGTTTATTTGACTATGAAATGCCCTCTATATGTTTATATACTGGGTGCCAGCTGATGCGGAATTAGGATGAGAGAAAGTGATCCTAAAACTCTGACCCAATCAATGACTTAGTTCCTGTATAGGTTCATTTTACATTGATGTTAGTAGATGATGAAAAGTAGAAGGCAGTGCCTAGTTGGAGTTCATTTTAGTTAATGTTGACAAGTATAGAGAAATATTTATTTTTTAGCATGCAGATATTCAAAATCCAGCAACATATTTTTTAAAAAAATAACAAATGATCCCTCTTCTATTGAACTGTGATTGTTGAAGTGCTAAAATCAGTTTCTAATCTATGTGAAACTCTATGAACTTTCTATTTGGTTCTTATCTTTATGCAAATTGTATATCGTGCTAATTGTCTTTTTGTAATGTCTCCATTTTATATTTATTTATTTTTATTTTATGTGTATGGGTCTTATGCCTGCATGTATGTAAGTGCACCCGTGTCATGCAGTGCCCACAAACGACAGAAGAGGGGGTCAGATTCTCTGGAACTTGAGTTATGGATGGTTGTTAGTTGCTATGTGGATGCTGAGATTCAAACCCAGATCCTCTGCAAGGGCAGCCAGTGCTCTTAACCACTGATCTCCAGCCCAGTAATGTCTCCATTTTAATCACCTACAACTATCTGCTTTCAAATCAACATTATTATTTTAGGTATTTTGAATTTCTATGTGATTCTTATAATGAAATATTCACCTTCACACTGTTTTAACTAGGCTTACAGTTAGCCAATCAATAAACTGGGGAAATTTTCCATTTTAACAACATTGTGTCACTGCCCATATACCTGAGGCATCTCCTCATTATTTTAACCCTCTTTAACTTGTCCTAGCAATGTTGTGGTAATGAGAGGTCTGATACATCTGGTGGTGGGCGGGTTCTTGGGCACTCCATCACCCACACGATTAGAGATCATAATGCTCTGTAATTTCCATGTTCATTTGTGTGTTGTTAGACTATAGTGATAAAATTTAATTTTACATTGATTCTACATACTGAAAACTTGCTAAAATTACATTAGTTTTAGTAATATGATTATAAATCCTATCATCTTTCCCACAAATGATTCTGTTATCCAGACAGAAGTTTATAAATTTTATTATAATAGTAAGGCCTTAGTTTTTATTTATTCATTTTTCCTAACTTCACTAACTAGAAACTTTCTAGAAACTAGAAAGTCAGGTTAAAAATAATTGACAAGACCAGAAGGTTCATCTCATTGCTGATCTGGGTGCAAAGAGGTCAGATCATCATTTTAAATTATTTTTCTTTTTTGATAATGGCATTTATCAAGACTAGACTATTCTCTTCTATTTCTGGTTTGTTGGTATTAATAAACAGGTATCTGTCAGAGTTTTTTCTAATACTATAAGATAATCATATGCTGCAAAAGAATTTAGTCTGTTACCATATGAATATGTGAATTTCACTTTAATGTGAATATTAAATCCAACCTGCATTCTGAAAGTGAACCCATCTTTATTTTACATACTCATCAGTATTATCTGCTCAAATGTTATGAAGTATATTTGCATCTCTGTTTATGATAAAATTGACGTACAGATTTTTATTTTCATCGATTTTATTTTACATTAGGATAATGATGACCTCTTAAATGAGTCGAAATTCATCCCCTTCTCTTCAGTTTTTTCCACAAATGTTAAAAATAACATTAGCATTATTTTTCCCTGAAGCATTTGTCACATTACCATAGATCTTTGTGGGTTCTGGTTCTGATTCTGGTAATGAAAGATTTTAGATTAATTTAGGTTTTAGTTTAGTTTAGTTAAGTGTTTAGTTTTGTTGGGTCTCTTGTCTTAGACCCAAAAGATTTACTTAATATATTTTGCCCTGCTTTATATTTTATGATGTTGGAATAGCTAAAGTATGACTATGTTTTGAAATATAACTATCCCTACCATATACTTATAATAAGAACACGATCTTCTGTTGTACATGAAAAGCTTTCTAGATTCTGTAGTCACATAATATAATTAAAATTTATTTTTTTATAATTATTGATAATACGGGGTTTTCATTTTCATCAAAAATGAAATACATGACTGGTGGCAAGACATGGCTTTCTCGATCACTGAGGCATCAAATTTGTTTTTACAATGCTGTTATGTGTTTCAAATTCCACAGATAATGCACAGTCCAATGTCTGGACAACCAAGTAAGCACAGACTCCAATTTTAACTCATTTCACAAAAAAGCATTGATGTCTTATATTTTTAAAATTAGAAAATATGAAGACAATGGAAAAGTCTGTTCTTGCCTAGGTAAGGTCCACCTGCAACTGCAAAGTGTTTGTGTCACAGGTGAAGTAGTAACCAGGGCATCTGCCATGGAGGGAAAAGGAAAGCTGAAGAATGGAGAACAATGGCAGACACTGTGTGCATGCTTGAGGAAGCTGGACAGAACATTCAGATTTCACCAAATACTTAGAATTTGTTACGGAAATGTTTCATCAAAGAAATGTTTCTAAAAGACTGGAGAGCCGTTAAGACAGCGTACTACTCTTGCAGAGGACTAGAGTCCAGTTCCCAACACCCTTATCAGAGTGGCTCACAGCCCCCTAAAACTCCAGCTGCAGGGGTTCCAACGCCCTCTTCTGGACTTCGTGAGCACCTGCACTCACATGAACATAACCACACACACACACACACACACACACACACACACACACACACGTGGTTAAAAATAAACTTTTTTTTTAACAAGCAGTGTTTTTAAAATCATACAGGAAAGAATATATGACCCATGTACTTGTGTAGTAAGTATTAGACGATGAAAATTATACTATATTCTTTCTGTTAGGCGTTTATAACATTATTTGCAGCCCAGTGAAATTTGCTGGTCCTGTCTCAGTTGATTTCCAGGTAGCATTACTGCATGTTATCCACTAGGTGGCGAACTTGACCTGTGTGATATCTTCGAGATAAAGCGGTTCCAAATTGAAACTGCATCCCCAGCCCCAGCCCCTGTTTGGTGGAGGCTGACCTCCCATTTACTCATTCAGCGCTTTCAGAGCATCTGCTACATGTCAACCTTGCTGTGGCTGTCCTAAAACTGTTCACCAACTCCTGAGGGGATGCACAAATGTGGAACAGATCTATTAAAATTTGAAAAGATAACCCTGGTGGCGAGGTGCTCAGCCCAAACTCTTCATCCAGGGCCCGATGAAATAGCTCTTGGGTATTCTTGCCTCTCCTTAGTACTGCATTTAAAAACAAAATAAATCATAAAACTAGAGGAATGGACTGGAGAGATGGATAGGCATGTAAGAGATGGGTCTTACATACATGCAGGCATTACATTCATACACATAAAATTAAAAATATAATAAATAAAATATTTTAAATATATATATTTTTAAAAAGAAACATGATGGAAAACCCCTTGGTGACTGGGAATGGGAAAGATTCAACCTCAAGGCCTGAGTGCTCAGACCATGTTTGGAGTCAAGATCATAGCTAGCTATCAAGGGAGTTGGAAAGTTCATTCCTGAGAATCAGTTCTCTCAAGACTGGAATCTGAAAATGACAGAAACCTTCCCTTTGCCCAGCATAAGTACAACATAGGCAAAGCCACTGCCGTACACAGCATGGGACTTTGGGTTTATGGGGTTATGGTGAGTGCAGCCACTCAGAGAAGGCTGAAACTGCTGCCAAACATCAGGGAGTCCTCCATCTTCTAATCTACTCCACCATTAGCCCACCACCAGGGGAATGTGGAACCATGGCTCATAGTTGGAGACTCCAGCTCCTGCTGTCAGAGAGGCCACAATTCTGAGTCACAGGAGGGAACCACAATTCTAACTCACAGGAGGGGACCACACTCCAGTTCCACTGAGCCATCTCAATGACCCTGTTTTTATGCTTAATGTTAATCACAGCCATATAAAAACTGAATATCTGTTAAATAGTGTTAGGAACTGATAATAGAAAGTAAAGAGACTGGAAAGATTTCTTCAGAAAAACTTAATAGTACTTCCTCCTCAGCTGAATAGACTTTAAGAAAGTACATGAGGAAGCTAAGGAGTTAAAATTCAGAATGTGACATAGGTTGGAAAGGGATTAGGGAGAAGATAGGATCAGAATACACTGAATACATGTATAAAATTATAGAAGGTTTGATAAAAACAAGAAAGCATTTAATATTTGCTTCTTTACCACTATTAGGACTTAACCTGACAGGAACACAGCTGTCACTGTCAATTATACTATACAATCACTGTTACTCATTTATGAGCTTCTGAGATCTTTCAGAGCATATGTAGTCTGTTTTAACTAATAACCTGCAATACTGCAATACAGATTCAGAGAGAGAGAGAGAGAGAGAGAGGGAGAGACAGAGAGACAGAGAGAGAGAGAGAGAGAGAGAGAAAGATTTGTCTAAAATCATATAACTAAATTTTTATTTAAAGCATTCTCAGAGCTTGATGGGTCATTAATCTCATGTTTCTTCCAAGTGAATGTCAATTGGATTTTGTGTAATTATTCAGACATAGAAGAAAAACAATTTTAAAAGCAAACCAACTATAACCTGTTTATTGTTGGAAGTTTGGAGAGGTATAAGTACATGTATGCTATCTTCAGTTCAAATGTTATAAGCATGTAGAATTCATTTCTGTCGAGCACTGTTTTTTTCTTTTTCACAGATGTCTCAGTTTTTAAAATATTTTAAAATTCTTACTTTATTTTTAATTGAATTTTTGAGAATTTCATACAATATATTTTGGTCAATACGTTGCAGTTTTAAAAAGCACATTCTCATCAGTTTTCTCTTTAAATTGTGTTACTGAGGCTCAAACCCAGGGGTTTACACATGTTAGACAAGTGATCTCACACAATACCATCCAGTCCTTCCATGAATTTTCTGATTTTGCCAGGGAACATCCTCAGGAAGTAGAATGGCCAGAAGTAACCTCTGTGCTACAGTGAAAGAAACAGCATCTCTAACAACTGAAGACTTTTCAAAAAAGTATACAGGTGCTGCAAGATTCAGCTGAAGTCTCTGAAGTGAATAAATTACCTTGTTGGGAGAAGAATCACAAGGATCTTCATCTGAGGAGTACTGTGTATAGAATTCTTTTAGGATAGCTAAGATTCCAATCAGGAAAGATGTCTGGTACTGCATCTGATGTAACTTTCTTAAGAAGTGAGCAAACAGGTGACTCATGTCTTGTTTCTGGCAGCATAGAATGTTGTTTTTTATACACACCTTCAAGATACTTATATACCTATGGCATTCGATTCCTTTCAAGCACCAACCTTTTTAAAATTTTGTTAATTATCTGTATCTTATTTGTATGAATGCATTGACTGCATGTGTGTAGGGTTGTGCAATGCCCACGGTGGTCAGAAGAATTGGAGTTACAAATGGTTGTTATCTACCATGTGAGTGCTGGGAACTGAACCTAGGTCCTCTACAACAGCAGCCAGTGCTCAGCACCTTCCATCAATTTTCTATTGTTCTTTAACAGCTCCAGTGTACCTTCATTTGTTTCCTACAGGAAGTGTAAATCATCTAACTGAAATCCTAGAAATAAAAATGCAGTTTGGTAAGTTAAAATAAAAAATAAATAGAAAAAAGAGATGGCTCCATGAGTAATAGTGCTGGCCGTGCAAGTCTGACAACCTGAGTTCAAAGTCTGAGAACCTAAGTTTGATCTTTGGAAGCCACATCAAGGTAGAAGGAGACAACCACTTCCATAAAGTTGTCGCCTGACAACTTTCAAAGGTACACTGTAGCACACATGTCCCCTCAAAAATAAATACACTGTAGCACACATGTCTCCTCAATAATAAATACAATGGAAAAGATTTCACATGTTAAAAAAGAATTTTTCATTTCCTATTTTGTCAACAAACATCTAAAGCCAAAGGGGTTTGCTTAAATATTAACTATTGAAATTATGATACATACTTGAAATATAGAAAACATCACTTATGTAGTAGATATATTTTATAAAAGAGGATTACTGGGTGTAACTAAAATTCAAATCGCAATGTATTTTATTTTCCATTATTTATTGAAGTGGAAACATTTCATATGGAAACATTTTCATATGACATTTTGCAAAACTGTCACCTTGCTGTAAGAAGTCACCTTCTTTACAGGTGACAAAAAAATTTCTCAGAAGTGACAACGAGATGTTCAGGGTATAGTTGAAATGGAGCAGAGAGGACCCAAAGGCTGCTGAGCATACTCTCCTACCCATGTTCTTCAGTTTCTCAGAGATATCCTGGGAGATATACTCACTATTACCACAGGCAAAGAATGGAGTATGGTCTGCGTGTGATGAGCATGATAGACATTCACTCACCGTATAAACATTTAGAGTAGATCTACTGGGAACTGGACAAGAAGAAAAAAGAAGAAAATAATGTGTTCAGTGGAAGGTGGGCTTCAGGAGCTTCATTTCTCAAGAGACTATGAGTAAAATGCTGTGTTCTGCAGGGGCTTCTCTGTGTTTGGGGGCCTGTTTTACTAGGGTGACAAAGTCTCCTTGCCCCTTTACTGTTGTAGTGGTGTTTCCCCTCAATTAAAATAGTCAGAAGTTGGATATGGGAGTGCAGTGTGTCAATTATAAAAACATTTCATATAACACAAGGAATGTACAACCGTCCAGTCATAATTACCAGAAGAAATACAATCATCCATAGTTTTATATGCAATTAGAATAGTTTACAAAGAAACCCCTGTCCAAAATGACAGAAAACTCATTTTAATAACTGTTAGTAATCAGCATTGCACTTAACTGAACCTAACCCTAACCCTAACCCTAACCCTAACCCCACATTGTCAAGACTACATAAGGAACAGAGAAGGTCCTGTAAATTAAACAGAAGTTTAACCCTGATTATTGGCCCCATAGGGAATGCTGACCACGAGAATCAGACATTTAAATTGCCCCTATATTTTTTGCATATCTTTGTTCTTTGCTAGCATTGACTGAATTGACACTAGTGGCCACATTAAGTGTTGGCACTAATTATAGCAGAAGTGCAAACATCCATTTCCTCTGTATATGTGCATCAACAGTCACTATGAGCCCGTCTCGTGCAGCCTGTACATTCTTTGATTTCCCACACCTGGATTGTGAGTTTTCTTCTGGAATCCAGTTATCTGGTAAAAAACTTTACCATGCCTGGCACTCAACATTCATAAAACTGATGTGTTTCATTTCAGGTCACTTATTTATCAATACTTCCATTGACTTTTAAGGACTCATCAGGTTAAATTGTACACTAAAGACACAATTATCATGGCTGCATTTCAACAGATTACTTGAGTCAGTCAGCTTAAGAACACTAAACATCAAGAGTATTTAATCATTTTCTCTGCAACAACTTTGGATAGACAAAACATAAAAATAGAAAGGATAGAAGGCAGGCCTGATAATACATACATAACTCCAACCAGAATGTCTTCCATGTTACAAAATAGGTAAAATAAGAAAAATGGAACTACCAGCTCAGTTTAAAGTTTTCATGTGTGTCATTCTTTATTTTATAGTCAGATTTGCAAAGGGGAATATTTGTGTATCTATCAAAAATATTGTGTTGGGATTGTGGGATAAGTAAAACAGAAGATTTTGAATGCTCTTAACATAAAAATGATAAATGCTTGGTTTAAAATGAAACTTAACTTTAATTTCATTTTATGCTGGTGATTTGCAGAATCCTTCTCTGAACTGATGTTATATTTGCTAAAACTATTCTTTCTTTCTGAGCTTTCAGAATAACAATCATCCTAAATTTCATAATGGAAAAGCTATTTGGAAAGAAACCATATATAACAACAAGATTAAGATTTGTTGGAAAGAAGTCATTTTCTGTTTTCAGATCATTTTATTCTATCTAGAAACAAAACAAAACAAAACATAAGACTATTGGAATTGTCAAATGAATTTGGAAAAGTTGCAGGATAGAAAACCCATGTACAGAAACTAATTACAATTTAAACATCAATAATCAATTTCCCGAGATGGAAAACATTCAAGCATTAGCTTTAAAATGTCAAATATCTAAGAATGAATTCAAAACATGGTCAACTGGATCATTACATATTCTGAGCTTCCACTGACATACTTCACCGATCTCACTTTTGGTGTAATTAATACATCATGCAGAAATAAAGTAAATATATTTACAACACAAGATTTCACAAAAACATTCCACCTAATTTTCATTACTTCTTGTCAAATTATGACTACTAACATTAACAGTTTCACAAAATTGTAATATAAAATTATCAGTCAAGATAATATATAACAACCACTATAAGGTATGCTTTAATTATTTTATTTTTTTCTCTAAATAACTATTTGAGGCAGATCTTACCATTTCCTTCTGTTAAATTAATCTAACTTTAACTTTGACCCTTCCCAATTTCGACTCCATATATAACACGTTGTACTCTAACCTAAATAAGGAACTGTAACTTGGGATGTGTTTATATCTCTCTCTCTCTGTGTGTGTGTGTGTGTGTGTGTGTGTGTGTGTATTTGTATCTGTGCATTTATATGCATGTGTATGTGTGTGTGGGAGTATGCATGAGTGTACAAGTGTACGTGTGTGTTTGTATCTGTATATTTGTGTGCATGTATATGTGTGTGTGTGTGAGAGAGAGAGAGTGTGTGTGTAGGTGTGTATGTGTTATGTTGCTTATTTTTGAACCCAGAGCTCATGGCTTCATGCATGCTATGAAAGAGCTCTCTCACTTGTTTGCTGAGTTTTGCCTAATCATAGCAACTTGATTTCAAATAATTACTGGCAGCCAGCTATTAATGAAATGGTTGTATAAGGCAAATATCTCATCACTATTCCAAAATAATCATGTTGCCCTGCTTGAATTATCAAGCTATTCCCATGGTTCATTCAATTTTTGGTCTGTGAATGCTAGCTCTGGATCTCTCCTCACTCTGAGCATTGCTGAACTCATGAACTTTTATTTATTCCAGTGAACTATTGAATTTTGTTTATTTAAAATTTGGCTTTAACCACTGAGTTGAACTTTATGTAGTCAGACCTGGCATATTTCAAAGTCCATATTATGTGCATTGAGATAAATCATTATTTAGAAATTATGAATGTAGTAACATCATATACAATATCAAATGAGTAGTGTATCTGGCAGACAGTATTTTTTCTCTTTTTTTTACATACATTTTAAATGATTAAGTGATAAATCAGAAACATGTTGAAGTGCTTTTGGCACCAACACAATAAACAGTTTTCAGTTACTCTGCACATTTATTTGTCTGGAATTTGTTCATAAATTTATATTGTTATTATAAAGATATGGTGCCACAAAAATAATTTCTCCTTTAATATACATATGCTTAAAACTCAATACTGTCATTTAAATTGTTTATGTTGGCCACTTCAATCATGAGATCTGGGTTTATTATTTGTAAAATAAAGACAATAATCACAAAGAAGTCAACTTGTTTTTGTTCAGGATTAATAAAATATTGCATACAGACTTTGCCAATGAAGATAAATAATCTTAGGCCTTTTGTTGCTTTATTCATAGGCACTGACTTTGGTATTTCTATTTTGTTCTCAATTAGTAATACTGTGTTTCCTTTAATTTTTAAAGATTTATTTATTCATCTATTTATTATCTGTGTGTGTTCATGAGTGTATCTTCATAATTATATGTGAACATATGTGCATAGATGCACACACCTATATATACATGAAGGCAAGAAAAGGACATAAGATCCCTTGGAGTTACAAGCTTTTGACAAAGCCTAGATCATTATAGGTGTGCTGGAATCCAAACTCCTTTCCTCATGAATGTGCAGCAAGCCCTCTTAACTACTGAGCCATCTCTCTAGCCCTGTTTCCCTTACATCAGAAGCATGAAACTCAGTTGCTGACATGCTACACATACTAATCTATGAATACTATAGTGAAATAAATAGATGAGAAACAAATTTTACTATATTACCAAAATTTCCATGCCTATCGATGCTTCATCAAGTATAGGTAGCATAGCAAATGCACTTTTTTGGCTTTTATTGAGATTTAATACAAGCATAGAATGTGTTTTGTTCATATCTAGCCATAATTCCCTCCTTTCCAACCCTTCACCCTTCCCTTGCCACCAATAATCATTCACAATTTTATATGTTCTCTTAAAAAGCAAAACAAATCAAAACACTGAATTCATGTAGTACAGCCAGTATGTATGTGGGTCACTTCTTGGATCTTGGGTAGGGAATATATCATTGGAAGAACCGATTCTCCTTCTCCCAATGGCCATCAGTTGTCTATAGCTCTTCAGTTAGGGGTGGCCATCAGTTGTCTATAGCTCTTCAGTTAGGGGTGGGACCTTGGGACCACCTTGCACTTCCATTTTTGCATATTGTTTAGCTTGATCTTATAAAATTCTTATGGTTGTTGTCACAATGACTATAAATTTGTATTTGTAACTGCCCAGCTGTGTCCAGAAAAAAATTTTCTTATAATCATCCACTGTAAACATCCTCTTCGATTATCCCTTGGCCTTGGGAGAAGAGAATGTAATATAGAATTTCCATTTAGGACTGATCACTCTGCCATCTCATATTCTATGCATGTTGATCAGTTGGGGGGGGGTCTGTGTGTTAACTGTCATATATTGCAGAGGGATGTTTCTCTGAAGAACGTTGAGAGATATTGTAATCTATGAGTATAACTGTAAGTATATGGGCATAAGTATAAGGTATTAAGAGGTTCCTTAACATTATATCCACATAGCAGAATAATAGTAGTAGGTTCTCCCCTTGGGCCTTTGATCCACATAACAATGGACTCTTAAATTATTAGTTCTGTCAAACTGTCTAACTAGATTAGTTAACTAATAACTAACTAACTACACTCACAACCTTTGGAAAAACCATGCAGAAATAATCTAAAGTAGAATCTTCCTAAAACATATACATGCATGATTTCGAGAACATGAAAAATTCAGCTAGTACCAATTTGGAATAATTAACTCTACTGGCTGGCTTTCGTCGTGCTGGAAGTTTCTGTGCATGTTATTAGAGAATAAAAATAATCATCAGTCTTACCCATCTGTGAGCCTTGTGAGCTATAATAATGAACATCCTTGCAAAATACACCCACTGAAGCAACAGTGACATGAATTCTGTGGAAATAATCAACCATGCTCTGATTGGATTTAAGGCCAGCTTTGCAAGACAGAACTCTCAGAAAAGAATGCTCCTTTTCTTTGACTCCTGACCTCTTGGACAGATAGTGTCTAATTTCTAAGGCAAACACAATTTATTACTGATATTCTAACTTCATATGAAGGATAAATGTTGCATTAGTAGAAAACTACAATTCAATATTCATAAAAATATCAAAAGTTAAACCTCTGATTAAATGTGTTATCAGCTGAGTGGCATTTTAAAATATTTTGTCTGTATGACGTGATGTTGGCTTTTAGCAGACATACAAACCAGTACATATACATGCACATGAACTTCCATGGACAGAAAATTAATAAATTATTTTATTCTTATAAAAATTATTCATTTAGTCTTCACCAAATAATCAAAGGAGAACACATATTTCCAGGTTATAGCCAGGAAAAGAGAAAGGATACACGACGGTAATGAAAAGAAAGAACCTTAAAAAGGGGGCTAGTAAGGAATAGACATTACCAGGGGTGAGGTGAGGAAAGTGTGAGTGGTTAGCAGGGAAGAAAGGAGGGAAGGAGATGCAGAGGGTCATGGTGTGTGGGAGAGAGATGTCAGGAGGTGGGGGGAAGAAGGGAGACAGGTGTTATTCGGGGGAAGGTGGGGAAAATGCAGTACTGGAACTGAGAAAGGAGGAGGGAGGTCTAACGGGAGGAAAAAGAGCAGAGGTGAATGAATCTTGAAGGGCTACATATGGCCTGACCAAACTCCCGGGGATGAATTTTCACTAAAGAACATCCGGGCACAAAGGCTCGATTGGATAGTACTTAAGATGTATGATGTTAACCTCTATAGGCCATAAATAGGTTGGATCCCTTGGAACTGGAGTTACAGGATGCTGTGCCATTTTGGGAGTCTCTTCAGCCACCCTGCCCAAAAACTCAAAGGAAGGCTTGTCCTGACTGGCATTGTTTCTTGCTATGTAGCCTTCAGCTATCCATGTGGAATTATGTTGAGATATTGTATGTGGAATTTGTCAGTAGGTTGTTAGACTAATATGATTCCCTCTGGTGTTTTATAGTAGCTAGGCATTATTATCTCTTTTCTCTGTGTGTGTCTCTCTATCCCTCCCTGTCTAACCTGGCCTCAATGACTTCACTCTTTAAAGTGACCCTATTTACTCCTTGTTTTTACCACTTTCCTATAGCTCCATTTCTCTTGAGCTCCTTTCCTTTTATCCCCATAGTTCCTTATATTATCCTTCCCCCTCCAATTTAAATATTCCCTTTTAGTGACACCTGTCTCCCATTTTTCTTCTCTCTCGGGTTCAAGTGTTTGAATTTTTAAGGACTGTGGAACTTTTAAAGTTGTACTGTTACATATTGTAATATTAATATTAATATGAGGTATGGGTGATAAGAAATGAAAGTGTTGTGATTTAAAAGTGATTTCTTTGTGTGTAACTCTGACAAAAATTCAATTGTGTTGCATAGTTTCAGTTCTCAACTTGCTACACCTGAGGAGAAAGAACTTGCACTGAAGTTACTTCCACTGGATTGTCCTGTTTGTGGAGTATTTTCTTTATTGTTGAGTTATGTGGGTGGTGGCACCCTGGTAAGGTGGTCCTGAATTGTAGAAGAAAGCAGGCTAATCATTGGTTAGAGGAACAAGTCAATAGGTGGCATTCTTCCATCATAATCTGATCTTGTGCACTTATCTCCAAGTCTCTGCCTTGAGTTCTTGCCTTGACTTCCCTTGTAATGTCCAATACTCTTAGACAAATAAACACTTTTCCCAAGTTTCTTTTGGTAACTGTTTAATAACACCTATAGAAATTAATTAGATGAGTGCCCATGCCTAGCACTGATATAAGGTCTAGAATTCTGTGGTTGTAAAGGTCATAGGTAATAGGGGAGAACCTACTACCATTATTTTGCTAAATGGATATCATATTAAACTGACTTCTAAAATTTTTTGTTACAGCCATAGATTAGTGTTCTTAACTCTCACCAGAGAGCTCTTGCAGTAGATTAAAATTAACACAACGACCCACATTTGGTCAAAGTGGTAAGACTAAGAGACTAGACTACAGATTACTTAGCCCTGAATAAGACACCAGTCTGAAGCCATGACCTACCAAGACTTAGGGATCATTGTGGAAGAGGGAAAAGAAAGATTGTAAAAGAAAGAGGTCTTGAACAGTTACTCATATGAATATGCATTAATTGTGACACCATGCACCAGAAATATTTAAGTTCAAGTCAGTCAAATTTGCGGCATAGGGGGGTGGATATGGGCAAGAAGATCAAGTCTTTGCTGATGAACTATTGGCAACTTACAGGTGTGGGAGGAGAATCAGATTTCTCTACTGATGATACTGAATAGGTTTACCAGACATTTTGTGGGATGTACCCATACTCCAGAACATTTGAGGACAGAAATTGACTCAACAGACCTTGAAAATATAGTAACTGAGGACATGAAGTTGCATATAGGAGCAGTAAGAGGGATGCAGAAAGAGGAGGGTGTATAAATATGATCATAATACATTGTAGGAAATCCTAAAAATTTAAGAAAATATTTAAAAACAAATGTAATGCTATCTATATGCTTTATCTGATTTTGATAACAGAGTTAGAACAGAGAATGGCTGCTTGAATATCTAAAATCACAATAGAAACCTCTATGTTCCTGAGAGATTGTTGAGTGAGAATAAAGGTGGGGAGGTCAAAATAGATAGATGAGACTTTTCTTCCAAAGACCAGTAGTTAACCCAAAACATTTGCCTCAAGTAGCAGTAACCTTGGAAACACTCTGAAAAAATGGGCTTCTAAGAGGATGGGATTGCCTTCCAGAAATGGAAATTACATTCTTGCTGTATAACTGGCAAAATTCTATATATCACAGAACATAAATTGACCCAAGTAAGTTGTGTAAAAAAGAGGTTAGAAAGTAAAGGGATAGAAATAATATAAATACAGTACTCATGAATGTAATTCTCATAATAAAAAAAATAGAACTGATAAGGTTCCTGTGGACCTTAAAAATGTTAACACATTAGCAAGAAACACACCAATACTTAGATGTTGGTTTATAACACTAAGTAGATGGCTCAATGCTAACAGTGATTACTGCTCTTGAGAGGACCTGGATTTGATTCTCAGTACCCACATGGTGGCTCACAACTGCCTATTATTCGAAATACAGGTGATTTATGGCCTTTTTTTTAGCCTCTACAGGCATTTCACTCCTGTGCATGCACAAACACACACACACACACACACACACACACACACACACACACACTCAATCTAAAAAATAGATTGTTTTGTAAAGATTTTTCAACAAAACCATGTCATGAACAAAAGATATTCTAGTATTAAGAAATAACATACCAACTGTTCATGAGCCATCTGGTAACATCAGAAAATAAGTTAGCACTCATATAACATCATGTGGGTTTCCTTGGATATAATTTAAAAAATTGTTTTCCTAAAAGGAAACAAAGTCAAATTGAACACCATCGATAACTTTGGGGAAAAAATGACATTACCCTATCACTGTTGCCTTCTTGATGTATAGTTTTGGGCCTTCTGGAGTAAAACCAGTGTATTGACACTTATGAAAATGTCTCCAATGACCAAACACAGAGGTTTTCATTTAAATGATATTGATCTCTTATTAAACACACATTATTTTTTAGCTCTTTATGACCAGTAACCAAAGATTATTAATCCAAGATGTTATGCAAAATTGAAAGAATATTTACTTCTGTCTGAAGTTTCATAGGTCAGGACTCCAATATCTGCATTTCCTCCATCATTTTTCCATTCTCCAGACTCCTACAGAACAGTCTGTTCATCTCTGAAGTCTCAGTGACTTGTCTAGCCCATGTTCCAAACTCTTCCATAATCATCTCCAAAACAGTATGCTCAGGTTCATCATAGCAACTCTCTACTTCTCCTGCTGCCAGTTTCTGTTTAGATTTTCTTTCTGTTGCTGTGATTAAACACTATGACCAAAAGTAACTTCATGGAAGGAAAGATCTATTTCAACTTAAATTTCCAAGTAATAGTCCTTCATAGTGAGAAGTCAAGATAGGAACTCAAGGCAGGAACCTGATTGGAGGAACTGAAGCAGAGACCATGGGAGAATACTGCATAGTACTTTGATTACTATGGCTCATGTTTCAATAGATTTATAACACATTCCAGAACCATCACCTGCCCAAATGTGGCAGCAAAAACAATAGGCTGTGCAGTCTTCATCAATTAACAGTCTAGACAATTCCCTGAAGAAATGTCCACTGGCCAATATTATCTTGGAAATTCCTCAATTTAGACTGCCTCTTTCCAGATAACACTTGGTTCTGCCAAGTTGGCAGTAAAGTCTAGTCAGGATAAATGGTGTAGATTATATCCAAGTCCTACTCCTTACTAAGGAGCTATTGGCAGTGGATATCTTCAGGGATGAGGTAAAATTCATTCTTTATTGAGGACAAGGCCACCGATGGTTTCCCATGCTCCAATGAATGACCTCACATCCATGGACATATGTTTAGCACTCTCAGAACTTAGAGGGCTTTTGAAGAAAGACATGAATTTCAGAGGTGAGCATATTGAGTTAACATGGGAGGAATTGGAGATGTAAAATTGTAAGGATACATAATCATATTTCATTTTATGCTTAAATTATTCTAAAATTTAAACAAAATTTAAAATATAAGTGAGCAAAAATTATCTGTGCAACCCTTAGAATGAAGTTAAAATAGGTAGCTCACTCCTGCATTTTCACTTTCAATGTACCAACACATTTTCTTTTTTTAAAATGGGAAGGTACCTGCAGAAAAATAATTGTGGATGTTTCAGGCAAACTTATCATTGATCATTCAATGAAAAGTTAGTGATCTCATTTCTTTCTTTCAACATTTTTTCAGAAAAATGATGTGTATTAATAAATAATGAATGTAAATTCAAACAAAGTTGAATACAGAATCTGTGACCTTGCTGGGTAAATAAATGTTCCTTTCATAATATCTTAAATGAGAATAATTCATTCCTGACAGTCCATTCAAAGAACAAAATAAATATTCATCCCTTGAAGGGAAAAAATTTAAAAATAGTATAGTACAGTTTCACTAAGTCTGATTTAGACCACTTCAGAGTATCTGTTTTGTATTTACTTTATAATTCTTGCAATTATTTTGTGGACAGGGAAGGTTAGGGTTAGGTTAGGACTAATAATAATATTCCTCCAATACAAAGTTGTCTTTCTAAATTAGAATATGCAAATATGAATTTATTCCTTAAGTTATTGTGCTTACACACTATGAATATGTTATTCAATTATTTAACATTAATATATAGCTTGATATCAATAAAATGTCTTAAATTCTTAGAAAAACGTGTTTAGTTAGTCATGAAAGTCTTGAGGTTCCTGAGGTCTTTTTATTGCAAAAATGCTGAGAGCAGACTTTCACTGTTTCTGTACATTAAGTCTTCACTATCTATTAGATGAGTTTTATGAATATTGTGGGTTTTACTTTCACATCCATCAGCATTATCACAACTATCTCTGTAACTGATGATGCCACACCCAGGAGCTTTGATATTTGTGCCATAAAGATTAAATGGTAAAAGACAACATAATTTATACTTTTTAAGGATGGTGGGTGTATATTTAAAAGTACCTCCAGAATTCCTGAAGATTATATTAATAATCTTCTTGTTATTAATAGAATGACATTAAAATACAACTTACAACTAGTCATTTATGTCTAATTCAGTATAATTACTGGTCATGTATCCATAACAATGCCAAACACTGGAGATACTCAATACTCTGATTGGATGTTAGATTTCAAGACTGTTTAAAAGAGTAGGTAAAATAGGTGTTGTAGAATGAATGTGTGATATACCCTCAGTGTAGAAAAACATATAGATAGTTGAGAATATCAGGAGGTATACTTCAGATACATGTAATTTTAACTTTTTCTTGGTACTGAAGAGATGTTTTATTAATTTGGAGCAGGTACTGCTCTTGCATGAGTGAGGTACAGTTCCCAACACCTAAATTCGATGGCTCACAGAGACCTGTAACTGCAGCTCCAGGGGATTCAATATCCCATTCTGAACTCTGTGGTCACCAATACTTACAAGCACATATCCCCACAGTGATACACAATATACATACAATTAAAGTGAATAAAATAGACCTTTAAAAATCTTACAAAAATGTATCTCACTCTAATTATATACCTATACTTTATTTGGATTGATATTTATTGTTGTTGTAGTTACCTATATACCATCAATATAATTTATCTTTTAATTTATTTATTGTGTTTATTGGTCTCACTGTTTGGAACTCCTGTAGTATAGTCAGTTATAAATTTCCCCGGCCTGTGGGACACTATCGATGTGGCTAATCCTGGTGGGGGAGACAAATGGGGGACAGGAGACACAAAGAACGAGAGCAAGTCTAGGAAGCTGATCAAGCTCTAACTTTATTGAACAAAGGCATGGTTTTTATAGGAAGGGGAAAGGGGCTTTTGGGGGTGGGAGTGATAGTTAACTAAGTAGGAATGTGGCAGTTAGGTATGGCAGGAACTGTTGCTAGGAGACATGATATCTCTGGTCTTTTTAGGGCCGATCATAAATAGTCATGTGTTTATCAGGAATATGGCTCTAAGAAGAGAAACTGAGGCTTAAACCAGGTGGGGGTGATAAAGGTGGCACCACTTAGGCTTTTTATTTGTTAGCTTGGCTCCTGGCATCTCCTCTCTCTCTGTTTACTAAGCCATAAGCCATAATAGGTGAGAGGGACTGTTACCATTAAAAGGTAATGGGCTTTAACCAGAGGGGAGAAACAGAGGCCTGATCCTCCCGATATTCTCGGAGTCTTTTTTGGGGAGGAGAGGGACCTCGAGGTTTCTAATTCTCGGGTCAAATCCTCCAACCTCTGTGCAACCAGGCATGTTTCTCAGGGAACCCAGAACCAGACTAAGTGGTCCTTCCCTTGCAGTGCTTTGCCTCGCACCCCTAGCTGGTGCCCATCCATGTCAGCGGGCATAGCTCTGAGTCTTATGCTGTCCCCAAAGGGAGTCTGTTCTCTCATGGCTCGGCTACGTTTCTGTGAGCCAGATCAAGGCGCTTGACTTGAATCAGTTTGGAGGCCAGAGAGTCTATTTGAGCCTTGATAAACCCCATAAGTTTGTTAAAAAGAAGGGGTCCTAGTGAGAAAAAAATCAATAGGCCAAGCAGGGGGCCCAGGAGGGGGAGGAGGTAGGGGAGAATCTATTCCAGGTGCTCCAAAAGGGCTGATCAAATAGTTCCCTGTGGCGTTTTTCAAGTTCCTCTTGTTGATTTTTAATCTGGTCTCGAACAATGCCCGATTTATTGGCGTAGAAACAGCATTTCTCCTGTAAAGTTAAGCAGATACCTCCCTTGTCCACAGTTAGTAAGTCTAGGCCTCTTCTATTCTGTAAGACTACTTCCACTAAGGAATCAACTTGGTCCTGTAAATCCTGGACTGACTTGTAAACAGTTTGGACATCATCTGCAAGCTGCTGTGACAGGAGGGAGTAGGTGCTTATTGCTACTCCCATGCCAGCAGAGCTGGTGGCTAAGGCCCCAGTTATTCCTAGTCCCACCAATAAGAGAATGAATTCAATGGCTCTTTTATGTCTGGGGATAATGTAATCAATAGTTGGAATAGGGATGGGCTCATTGCCAGGCAGGATTTCTATGTCTGGGAGAAGAGCAGCCGGGACACACAGTCCTGTCCAATTTGCAGGGAGCATTGAATATGCTAGCCCATTCCCACAGGTGAGGACCTGCCCTGGTTTGGTGCAGAGGGCAGTAGGGATGTTTATCACAGAAGAACAAGAGGTAAAGGTGACCTGACCAACATCTATATCATAGATATTATTCTGAAAATGTTTTTTACAAGCAAGTTGAGCTATTAAATCCCATAGGTTGGATTTTAAAAGGAATATTAATTGAACAGTTATTAAAAGAAGTTAAAGGAATAATGGAATCATTAAGCAAGGAAACTGCTAAGGGCCACCAACTGCCCAGGGCCAGACAAAGCCAACAGTCTTCTACCATTGAGGGTTGGTAACATTTAGGGCATGGTGGGTGGCAGTTATTATTTCAGAAATATAAGGATTGAAATCTACCTCTCTGTTTTTAGGGAGTAGTAAGGGGTGATAACTAGAGAATCACTCATAGATTGAATAGTTTCTTGAACCTCCTTTTCCCTAACAAGGTCAGTGGGTCTGCCATCAGAAACATGAATAGGGGCATGTTTATACCAGCATGCTGGTTTGCCTACGGGGACAAGGCAGGATGCAGCAGCATATTGGCTACCATGGGTGCCAGGTGTTGCCTACCATGGGTGCCAGGTATTGGCTAGCACGGAAGGATCCCTCGGCAATAAAGCCCAAAAGTTGGCAGCCTGGGTGTTGAGAAGAATGGACATTAGAAGAAGGGAATACATCACCCAAACATGTCCTTGGTAGTTCCTTGATCTGTGGCCGGACGTACATTCCTTGAAGGTACTCATATTGATATAGTTGCATCCTACTGAAAGACACAAGCATATCCTTGCCTCTTGGGTCAAAAGGGGAGCAGGCAATTGCCAATCTTGTGTTAAGAGATCCCTTCATCTGACTAAGGTTAATAGTGTTTCCTGAGGCAAAAGGGGCCCAGTATTTATATGCTGGGCTTAGCCCCTTGTCATAAGGAGGGGTATTGTCTGTCTGAAGAGCT
This sequence comes from Eospalax fontanierii, assembly GCA_035773235.1. Lineage (NCBI taxonomy): Eukaryota > Metazoa > Chordata > Mammalia > Rodentia > Spalacidae > Eospalax > Eospalax fontanierii. Next base: position 188,720,867 of record CM069524.1, on the reverse strand, counting down.
TGTGGAACCTCCATAATTAGCATTGTTGATTTTAACATTTTTATAGCATTGGAGGCTTTTTCACCTGACATTACTAAGGCATAGATAAAGCCAAAGTAAGTATCCACTATTACATGTCCCTGTGTTAATTCCAATTGAGATAAATCTATGAGATACGTGGCCTTATCTATTAAATTACTCCCTGAAGCCAAAGGACCTGGAAGTCCAGTATGGGCATGTAAACACTTTTGTATCTGACCAAATAATCCCTGAACTTGAGTGTTAGTTGTCTCAATGTAAGACACAATTTAAATCATCTGTAAGGCTCTAGCAATATAATGACTATTAGAATACAAGTCAAAAAGAGAAGCAGTCATAATTTGAGATCTAGTAGTTACTGCATGAAGGTCCACCAATTTGCACTGTTAATTATTGTATGCTATGCTTCCAAATCTTGGGCAAAAAACAAACATTCTTAAATAAACCTTGGTTGGACATATATTTTGTTCTTTAGACTATTTGAACTGTTACTTTAGAAATTTTAAGATTAAATATACATAGTTTTCTCTCATCTTTTATATACCATATCAACTCATATCTTTAATCACTTGTTTAGATTTTTTTATTTTAAAAATCTCCATTCTCATATCTTTTTAATATTATCTTTCACCCTTTCATTTTCTTTCTTAGTACTATGAGATGTAATAATATTATAATCTAATGAACCAATATTACCTGTATACATTCTGTAATTTATAAGTTTGTAGGTAAACCTTAAACCATTACCATTAGTTATTTTTGTTGTAGACATTTTATATCATGAGATAACAATAACTTTTGTTGAAATTAATTCATCTCTACAGTAATTTTTAATAGTACAATATCTTTTACTCAGAGGCTGTTTTGCTCTTTTGTTCTCAAAGTGGTAAAAAACACCTTGGGATAACAGGCCAGACTCTGAGGTGGGAGGGCCCATCCCAACCCCAGAGTCATCTTTTTAATAAGCTCAAACAGCACATGATGATCTATCAGTATTATTTATTTAAAGAGGCATTTGTTTCTTTTTAGGATTTAATTTAGTGGTTTGCATTGCACAGGAGAGCTGTTAAGTTTAGTCATTATTAACATGAATAAAAGTATCTATAACTTGAAAACAGAAGATTACTAAGATATTATTTTATTTAATATTTTTTAACTTTATAAAGCCATGGGTGTTTTGTGAGCACCCAAGATCAAGCATGACTAGGCTGACAGAAGTTTTTGCCTTTCCATTGTCAGACCTAAGATTCTCTCTGGCTATACTTGATGTGACCAGAGACATTTGAGAGGGAAATATTCTATTTCAGAAAAACAGGTTTTGGATCACAATGAAAAAAGGCAGGAATTAAAACCAGTGAAAGCCAAATCCCACATCTCCTACCTAAGTAGGCTATTCCTCCTTATTTCCCATTGTTGTAGTTATATTGTGATAGTAGCTTGGTTTTTGTAAGGTTTGGCATTGGAGTACTGCAAATTTACGGGCTTTTTAGATTTAGCCATCACAAGACGTCAGCTCAGTTTGTATTCAGTTAGTCTTAGAGGCCTAAGGTTAGAAAAATCTTTTTAAGTTTTTTTAGAAACTGATAAATATATTATGTAAAACAATGTAGGATTTGAAATAATTACTTTTAGAAATCAGTAAATATATCATATGAAGATGTCAGAATTGAAAATAATTTCCTTTAAAAACAGATAAAGATGTTATATAAACAAATATCAGAATTAAAATAGTTTTCTGTAAAAACCAGTTAATGCATAAAACAATGTAAAAATAATCATTCTAAAAAACCAGTAAATACCATATCAAAGGTTAGAATTCAAAATAATTTTCATTACAAACAAATCAAAATGATAGTAGAATACCAATATTTTCTTTCTAATTTGACATAAAAATATATTAACCTTGTTACTAAAGACCATGTGGGAATCTCTTGCTATTTTAGGATTCCATCAAGAATCTACAAATGAAAACCAAAACAAAAAAGTAGATTGCAATAGGATTAGGACATATGATTAAATTCTATGGTCAAGGGAGTTTCCAGATTATCATCATCTAGAACCAGTAAATTCCCCAGGATGGCCATTTTGAATTATGCCACGTGGCTGGATTAAGATGGTGGCAAGGTTAAGCAGGTCAATGCCATTCTGAAATTTTTTTGTCCAAGGTGGCAGTCAGGCCATGTGACTGTCACCATATTGATGAAATTACACACATAAGATATGGGGACCAGACCATATGGTTTCCTCTTTCCTAGTAAGGGCACTGGCCATGATCATGAACAAGTGCATGATATATAATAGAAACCTCTTTTTTACTTTTAAAAGGCACCCAGTTAAATGTTCTATACAGCATGGTATATGACTCTCCTGTTCACGTAAACTTAAAATGCTTAAATCTAGTTAGAAAGGCAGCTGTCTTGGGACTATGGTGACTGAGGTCCAAAGTTCAGGCCTTCTAATGGCTCTTTTCCCCCTCCATGAAGAGAACCATGGTGGAGAAAAAGTCTAAGGAAAGAAACAACTTTTAAAACCCCCTTTTTGTTGTAGAGAGATAATTACATTTTCAGATAACAAGCTCGATAATGGCATTTAGAAAAGTTGGTCAGTATACATTTAAAAGTAGTGACATTTTGACATTTTTGGACTCACTCTGGCCCATGACAAAGCAATCATATTTAAGACAAAACAGACACAGACAAGTACCACAAGCCGGATTGTCGCTAGGTCACAAGAGACAGGATCCGAGACAGGAACTAAAGACAGACACAAAAACTCTAGGCTAGCCATTTTTACATATAGGGGAACCATGGTGGCGAGAAGCCGAAGGAATGAAATGTCTTTTAAAACTTTTTTTTTTCTTAACTCTTAGAGGCAAGGTTTTTACAGCTTTAACCTGCCCTGAGACAATAACAAGCTCTAACTAATGGAGCTCAGTCCCTCACCTGCAGCTTGATGGAGCTGGTGCATTGTCCATGATAGGAAAGGAGAGAATCATGTAATATAGGAAGAACATTCCCTGGTCTGTGGTCCCAGGGGGTTCAGTCCAGTATACACACATAAGCCTCACCACAAGTTTAAGAGACTGGTGACCACTTTCATAGTCTTTAACTGGTTGTTGCATAACCAGGTTTTTGATCAGAGAGTGTTAGATAGGAGACCATTGCCCACACCCAGTCGGGCAGTTGGAGTCTGGTCAGAGGACATGCAGGCCTTAGGCTAACACCAAAGAGTCACCCTGGTCAGAAAGCGTCAATTACCCCATGACTTAACCGGTCCCTTGTGAGGACTCAGACTGAAGGAAAAAGACGGAAATTAGAAAGAAACCATGCCTGTCCTCAGAGTGGGATAGGCTCAGGCTAGTCTCTACCCATTCCCAGTTGTTTGCACTTAACAGATTTGCTGCTATAATCCAGGGGGCCAAGGCATTAACATCCCCCCAGTGTTAACAGGGGCAGAGGTCACTAATAAAATTTAGACAAAAAGTTTAAATCCTTTTTCTTAATCTTAGTTCCTTGTGTCTTGAGGGACTCCTTGAGGCCCTTAATAGATAAGTCATGTTTATTCAATGCCTGTACCAAAAATGTGCTGTTCGAATCTTACCTCAGATCTGACTCACAGGCAAGCAACTCTGTGGCGATTGCAGACAGGGTCTTCTCTCATCTCCTCTCATCGATTAGGAGACGTGTCAATCCACTGGGAGACGGCCATCAATGGGTGAACAGCATCTGTTGGGACCCCTGTACTGGGGCCACACGTTGGGTGCCATGTGCCCCAGCCCACAGGACATTATCAATGTGGGTAATCCTGGTGGGGGAGACAAATGGGGGACAGGAGACACTAAGAACGAGAGCAAGTCTAGGAATCTGATCAAGCTCTAACTTTATTGAACAAAGCATGGTTTTTATAGTAAGGGGAAAGGGGCTTTTGGGGTGAGAGTGATAGTTAACTAAGCAGGAATGTGGCAGTTAGGTGTGGCAGGAACTGTTGCTAGGAGACGTGTTATGTCTGGTCTTTTTAGGGCTGATCGTAGTCGAGTGTTTATCAGGAATATGGCTCTAAGAAGAGAAACCAAGGCTTAAACCGGGTGGGGGTGATAAAGGTGGCACTGGTTAGGTTTTTCTTTGTTAGCTTGGCTCCCGGCAATAAATCTGAGTAATAAAGATATTCATGGAGTTATTCTAACGTTTGAGTCTAGGTATATAGTGAGCAGTGTGGCAGTATATTTTAATTCTTCAGTACTGAATGGCTAAAAATAACTTCAGGGGAAAGCTTGAAGGAACACACCTGACATTTAGTTAATACATGATAAAGATGTGTTTGCCAATAACACAGGAGAGAGAGTCTTGACATTAAATAATAGGAGATGAATATGAGGGGCTTTTAAGGGGATCTTTGGATGATTGATAATATTAGCTTAAATATCAGTTACCTCGATAATGTAACTTTGATTACTATTCATACCTTAAAGTCAATTGTAAATACATTATGCATTGTCCAATAGATTCTCCCTGAATGTGCAGACCTTTTGAGACTGCCTGAGTTTTCTTCTGTCATAAGCTGGCTAAATCCAGCAGTGCCCATTTCCCTGCATTGGGACATTTTGAAACTGTCTGAGGAAAACTGATTCAACCTTTTTGGTGAACTGCCTAAATTGTGTTGTGCCCATTCCCCCACTTTGAGATGATTTGCATTACTCCCCCACTTCTCCAGGACAAAGCTTCCCTGATGGCCAGTAAGGGCTTAGATTTCTTGTTCACATAACTGCTCCTTACATACAGACCTTGTGAGAGTGCCTAAGAGCACTTGACTTGGCATCTGGGTTGAGCTGGCCAAAATGCACCATGCCCGTACCCCTGATCTGGGACCATCTATAGTTCTTCTCACTGCTGCAGAGACTTCCCTGCTGTCTAGTAAGGAACAGCACATCCATTCCCCATCTCTTCTCCTTAGAGCTTAACATTATCCATTTGAGGGTACTGAAGTTCTTCTAATGCCAGGGCCACTTCATCATCCCAGAGAGCTTCTGCGTAGTCTGAGTGAAGCCACCTCATTCTTAAAAAGTAAAATAAAATCAACAGAGAAACCTGAAGACTAGACTAATAGGTTGTTCATACATACACACTCAGAAAACATCCAAGGTACATCACTATTTTAAACAGAATCAAACTTCAACTCAACAAAGAAAGGCTTGACTTTCATAAAAGAATCACAGCAAAAAAGAGAAAAGAAATCCACAAGCACAAACCACAATGAACAAAGAATAATATGAATAAACAAACTAATATGCCCCATTACCACCAGTCCTAAAGTTACACAATGAAAACTCTCTAGAAGTGACCCAGGACATATATTTTAAAAGAGCAATCACAAAGAGCAATCAAAGAATCCAATGTATTTAAAGAACAGGAAAATAAATCTCAAAGAACTAAAAGAGAATAGGAACCTATTTCTAACTGAATTTATAAAATAGATAGAAATATTGAGGAAAATTCAGGCTGAAATGAAAAAGGAAATGAAAAATTCAATAAACCATCTTGAAATGACAGGAGAAAGTTTCACAAAGAGAATGAATGAAATGGAAGAATAAATATTAAGAACAGACAATAAAGTTGAAGATTTGACCATTTGAGCAAAGATTATGAAAAATTAAGAAAAGAAACACAGGAATGGAATGTGCAGGAAATGTGGGACACCATGAAACTACCAAGTTTCTTCATTATATGCATACAAGAAGCAGAAGAATCTAAGGTAAATGGTATTGACCAGATCTTCAACAGCATTATAGATGAAGATTTCCCTAAATTAAGGAAGACATTCCTACATAAGTACAAAAAGCACATAGAATACAAAATAGACAAGACCAGAAAATAAACTCATGGCATATTATATTTAAACATGAAATATAAAAAAACAGAGAATACTAAAAACTGATAGATTAAAACAATAAGTCATGTATGAAGGAAAACCCATCAGAATTACAGCACACTTTTCAAAGCAAAGTATGGAAACAGGAAGAGCCTGGACAAATGTATACCAAGTTCTAAATGACCATAGATGCTAAACCAGGATAATTTTCCCATCAAAAATGTCTATCAAAGTTGAAAGGGAAAGAAAAATATTCCCTGTCATGAATAGACTGAAAGGTTTAATGTCCACCAAACCACCCCTTCAGAGAATACTTGAAGCAATACAAAGGAATGAAGAAAGAGACAACAGACAATCACAATAAATGAAGGTGTGATTGTGGAGACAAAGAATTAGACCAATACTGCAAACAGAAATTAAAATGACCATAACCATTATACATACTTCAATTCTTCCTAGAACAGTAAGACAAGAGAAGGAAATTAAAGAGTACTAGTTGGAAAAGAAAAGTTAAGATATTGATATTTGCAGATGATATGAAAGTATACATAAAAGATCCCCAAATTCCACCAAACACCAATAAATGATAAACACTTCCATCAATGTGACAGGTTACATAATTAATCTACAAAAATCAGTAGACTTTTTATATAGTCATAACAAGCAATCAGAGTAAAAGTATGTGGATACCTCCTCATTCTCAATTGCATCAAAAATATCTAGGAATAAACTTGGTCAAAGTATTAAAGATATAAAATGAAACATTTAAATATTTGAAGAAAGAAATAGAGGAAGACATCAGAAGATGGAAAGACCTCCCATGCACATAAATTGGAAGAATTAATTTTGTGAAAAATGAACATCCTGCCAAAAGCAATCTATAAATTCAATATAATCTCAGTCAAAATCCCCATAACTTTCTTCAAAGATTTCAAAAATAGATTTAAAATTCATATGGGACACAAAAGATCCTGGATAGCCAAAGCAATCCTAAGCACAAAGAGCAATGTTTGAGGAATTATCATAAAATCAAATCTCAAACTAGAATGCAGAACTATAGTCAAAAAAACAGCATGGTACTGGCATGGAAACAGACACACCAATGAGTGAAACATAACTGAAGACCCAAACATAAGTGAAAATAATTTCAGCCACCTGATATTTGACAAAGGTGCTAAAAACACACACTGGATGAAAGATAAAATCATCAACAAATGCTGATGTAAAAACTGGATCTCCATGGGTAGAAGAATGAAATTAGACACTTATATTTTACCCTGCACAAATGTAAATTCCAAATGGATCAAAAGACTCAATGAACAACCTGATATTCTGAAATTGTTAGAAGAAAAAATAGACAGTAGTTCTCAAAAGAAGCATAAATATGACTAAGAATCAGCTTAAGAAGGGTCCACCCCCCTTAGTAATTAGGGAAATGCAAATCAAAGGCACTGTAGGCTTCCATCTTAGCCCAGTCAGTCTGGCTAAGATCAACAGAACAAATGATACCAAATCTTGGACACAATACTGGGAAAGAAAAGGGGAAGCTCATTCACTACTGGTGGGATTGCAAATTCTTACAACTACTGTGGAAAGCAGTGTGGAGAACTCTTAAAAAAACAAAAATGAATCTGCCATATGATCTGGATATGCCACTCCTTGACAAATACCCAAAGGACTCATCCCACTGCAGAGATACTTGATCATCCATGTTTGCTGCTGCTCTCTTCACAGTAGCTAAGAAATTAAAGCAACATAAGTGTTCCTTAACTGATTAGTGAATAATGAAAATGATGTGGATTTACACAATGGGGTTCTACTCAATGTTAAGAAAGTCAAAATCATGAAATTTTCTGGTAAATGGATGGAAAGAGAAATTATTATATCAAGTGAAGTAACACAGACTCAAACATAAACAACTTACGTTCTTCCTCATTTGTGGATCTTAGCACCAAATCATTATATGGGAGTAAATATCCTGATTTAACTGCAGGGGCCAGGAAGTGGAATGCAACAATGTAGATAGGGAAGGAAGGAGCCTGAGATAGAAAAAATAGTAGGAGACAGTAGTTACCAAAGGGGGTAATAGGTAAAATGGGAATATTTAACTCTGAAGGGAGGAAGGAGGGTGATACAAGAAATCCCAGGATTAAGAGGAAGAAGGCACTCGATGGAAGCTGTATTATAAGAGACAGGTAAGGGTGAAATGGGGAAAATGGGGGTACCTCAACAAGGGAAGGAGTAAGGTTAAACAGGGAGAGAGGAGAGAGATGAATAATCCTTAGCTGGTGTGAAAAACCATAGGGAAATGTATTACTTCAAAATCAACTGAAAAATTCCATATATAGTATCTACACATGATTCCACCAGTGTAGCCGAAGGCTTCATAAAGAACAGTCCCAGACAGAAGAAACTTCCCTCTGAATTGTTGACCAAGGTAGTGCAAGTGATTCCCAAAATTACAGAGACTATTTCCAAAGCTCTTGATTGCCTTGAACTTGAATGTAAGACCATACTGTTGAAGACAGGACATATATTGGACACAGGACTTGAAGCAATGGAAATGGAAGTAACAGAATGCTAGTTATCATAGTGTTGGAGGATGCTGTGCAAGCTGCTAAGTGAACATCATTGATGGTCCAACTCAAATTTTAAGGCCTGATTACCACAGCAATGACTAGCACAGCAAAATATACTGTGTCAATATTGGTACTTTTATCTTGGTCATGAATAAGAGTTAACTAATTGGACCTAAATATCACCCAATGGGAGGGAGATCCTGTGTAGTACTGTAAACAAAGACAATTGCACATGAAATGAAAGGTTATTAACCTTAGAGAAAACTCTAAGTCTGTCACATCCCTAGACAAAAGTAATTTATTATTATGTGATAAATATGGATCATTGTATATACAGACAAGTATAACAGTTACCACTCATCTAAGAAGCTTCTTTTGCAATATATGGATATATTACAGGGTTCCACAACTAGTCACAGACTGGGAATAAATGTCTGAGAGAAGCTGAGCCCTAAGTGACACATCTACAATAGAACAGCTACACTTAAAACTCATGGAACTATGTAGAACAAGGGACAGAGAAAATACTAAAACAACTGTCAGCTCTTATCAATGAAAGCTCTCTCATGCAACAATGGGCAATGAATGAAGGCCACCAATGGCCAAAGTGTAGAGAATAAGAGTTTGCAGAGTGAGAACCTGAGCAAAACTCTCATATTAAACTTCACTCACCCAGGGCTCAGGAAACAATGATGAAGAGAGGCCAGAAAGACTTTAAAAGCCAGAGGAGGACCTACAAGGCCATATAGAAACAGTGTTTTTACAAGCTTCTGACCTTGCTCATATGATCCTACAGCAATAGTACCAGATGCACAAGACCCACACAAACTCAAGCTCAGACAAACACCCAACATTGAACCAGAGAAATAGGCATCAGGCCCCAATATTAACTGAAGATCTATTGACAGCAGATTATTTCTGGGTGACCAAGAGTGAATCTTCTTTAAGGGAGAGACTTTATATAGGTTGACTAGTTATCAGTAAATGAACTTGCACAGAGGGATATCTGAGTACATTAACTTGACTTAATAGACCTTAACATACATGACAGAATATTTGAAATCTGGTGTAGAGGAGGGAATATAGTTGCGTCTGAATCGGGGAGGGGGTATGAAGGTGATTAAGACGTTTTTCATGAAATGCATAAAAACTCAATAGAAATAAATACATTGTTTATGTATAGCAATGGCACATTCACATCTGCTGTTTGTTTTTTTCCAACATTGAAAAACTTTGATGATTATATTTTGTAGGTTAACTGAAATAGCTACTTCCAATAAATAGTATCTATGTAATGGTAAACACATTTGATCCTTATTAATAATATCTAAAAAAGATGTTTTAATGCTGTAATGTTCTAGATGTCTTGCACTTCAGAAGTCAAGAGATTCCACATCTATAAATTTCTTTTGGGGATCACTCCATCTTCTGAATTCTCCTATTGATCAAGTGATTTAGAATATGTCTTGATTTTCTCTAGTACTTATTTTTCCTTTAGTAGACAGAATAGGTACAAAGAGTTACAGAAATCTTTGAGTTAGACTGAATTGATGTTTTGTGTGTGTTTCAATTACATTCAAACAAAAATTTATTTTCAGAAGCTTTTCTTAAAAAGACAGTGTCAGAATTGTGTGGTGAAATCCAGTGATACATCTTTCCTGTTCAACTTTCTTGCAGCTTAAATTGGACAGCACAAATTAAAGAAATTTTGGGTTTTGCCTAAATTTCCACTAACGGATTAAGTCGTAATGATCAGTGTAAATAGATTTTCCAATATTTCTACTCATATATGTAGCAGAATTTATTTTTCATTAATGAGCTGAGGGACTGGAATAGTCCTTTGGTTGTCCTTTCTGACATACTCATGAGGACATTCCTGGGCAGGGAGAAATATTCAGTTGCAAGGAAGTATCTAGGCCAACCTTGGGGCAAATTGGAGAAATGACACTACAGTTTTCATGTTAAATATATTTTTTCTAGGATTAGAAAAAATAAAAACTCATATATCCTTATTCCTAGCAGCTATCAAGATCTTTAATATTTTTAGGCTGCTTTGGTTTGTATGTCAACTCTTCCACAGGTGTTAATTTTAATTAGGATTCCATTTTTCTTTGAGTCCCCCCAAAGTAGTAGGGTCTGTCTGAAGAAAAGACCAGCGGAGAACATTGCATCATTGGCCTCAAAAAAAAGTGTGACCACTGGTTCTCATGGTTCTTGCTCTTCCAGCCACAGGATGACCTATTTGCTATTTCCATTACCTACCCTCATCTGCAGTGACTCCTTGTCCTAGGGCTAAAATTAATGAGGCCTTTGATTAGGAATGGAAAGTCTGAAACAATGAACCTAATAAATGCATCTCTTTGCAATGTAATTTGATCACTCTAGCACCTGCTATAGTAAAGGGGATGCTACGAAGCATGCTGATATTTGTGCACTTGACATAGGCTTGGTTTTATTTGTCTACATCAAATAAAACTGGAGAACACATGCCCAGAAACATCACCCTAGCTCTTCTATATCAAGCAAGTCAAAGACCCTGGCTTTATGCAAAACCTACTTTTTCTTATAACATAATTTATTGAGTTTTATATATTTCATAAAAAGTTCTTCATCAAATTTAGACCCTCTCCCACATCCATCCACCTCAACCCCCACCAAAACTCATGTATTACACTATGCATGTTAAATTCAATCCACTCAAGCATTTGTGCATAGATGTCCTTTAGTGCAAATACATCTATTGTTTCTTTGAAGGAGGAGCATACTCAACTAAAACACACATGAGAAGATTCATAAATTGAGTGTTTTTTTATGTATTGAAAGGCCTGATAACTATATAGTGCCTTATAAATTTGGACATTTGTACATCTTAAAATCTATTAGCACAGTATAGTTGGTCTATTGTCTATTATGTTTCACAATACCTTAAAATGCTAATTGTATATGCAAAACAGAATTCATTAAAATAATGAGATACTTTATTAAGCTACAATATTTATTGTTACAGTCATATATTTTCCTTGTTTCCTTCCAAAACAGGCTTTAAATAAATATGTACAATGATTAAAACTTTTATTTCAATTGTATCATAGAGGTAAAAATCATCTCTTTTTCAGAATAATCTTAATAAGAAACAATTAAATGTAAAATTTTTATTAAGGCCAGCTACATGCAAAACAATGGATATATATGTTTGATAAAGTTCTTTATGTTAATTTTCCTTTACACATTGAGTACAGGAAACATAATCTCAAGAAAAATAATTACAATATCTTGGTTGCTAAATCTATATTTTGTGTATGATTGATTATATATTCACTCTCTATAGATGCTTATGGTAGAGAGATGACTCAGTGATTAAGAGCACTAGCTGCTTTTGCAGAAGACTCAGAGTCTAATCCTACCACCCACATGATGACCAACAGCTATCAGTAGCATAACTCCAGTTGCAGGGTATCTGATGCCCTCTTCTGCCTTCTGCAGTCATTGCATGACATGGGTGCACTTATATACATACAGACATAATACACATACATATAAAATAAAAATAATTATTAAAATAATGATTTACTTAGTATCAAATTGGCTTATAACTAAGCATCCACGGAAATGAATTTGTTAAATTAGCCCAGCTCATTTTTGGTTCACAGTAAAATTAACATTTTAAGAGATGTACCAGCTTTAACATATTAAGTTAGCTTGACCAGATGTCCGGGATGCCAATTAAAGGGACAGACTAATGGTAAAGGACAAAGATGATATTAAATCAATATGAGCACTTTGGCAAAATTAGTAGAAGTGCCTAGTAGTCCTAGTTCTATTTTTTCAGAGGATTAACATGATTTTAAAATTTTAAATATTTAAAGAATCTTCTTTTAATGACAAGACAAAATGAATTATACAGTTTTAGCAAAGATATTAGCTCCTTGATCTTTGTCCCAATTCTGGATCTACAACATGGTTCCTATTGCTTGAAGATTTAAGTTAACTTTACAAGATCATTATTCCTGTTACAGACTGTAATTTTTATTATGGATAATTGCTGTCTTAAGATGTTAAACATTTTATTCCAAACATCAAGGAAATAATTTATCTTTGTTTTTTAGATACTTATTATATATATACATATATATGTATATATTTCTCCAGCCTCTTTCAAACCAACAAACAGATTTATCAAGATCCATATCATCAGCAAACATATATATATATATATATCCATATATATATACACACATATATGAGAGAGAAACGGTCATTTAAAATCTGTTTCAAGGCTTACAAAGACAAATTAAGTTTATAAATAATCTTGGTGTGTTTTATTAAAGAGTTGTCAAATATTTATTATGCTTACTATAAAGGAAAATGATAGCTCAAACAATGAGGTAAAAAATGTCAAAATTTTATCTTCTGGATACCTAAAACTCCAATTAGAAGTTAATGTGTTTTAACAGCAATAATTTCAAAGATCTTGCTATAATAACATATGTATAACAAATAATTATTTTAAATTGATTGAGAAAAAATACTATTAAGCATTTTAGCTAGTCTGTTCTTTCCTGTTAGGAATCCTCTGTCTTCATTGGACTGATGATCCCTAGCTTTCTGAACAGGTGATGGTGGCTGATATGGGTACCACAAGGAGTTGGTGATAGTGGGCAGATGGGCCAGTGTTCTCTAAGTTCATGCCTCACTTGCCCTCAGCTTGATGCAATAATCCACTTCTGTTATCATCAGTCTCCACTACCCCACTAAAGATTCACCCTCCAGGATACCGTGTAATGAGCACTGATTTATCTATACCTGTGTACCTACTAACATAGGATATAGAAGAATCCCATCATTTCAAGAATTCCCCACAATCAGCTTCCCTATAAACTTATTCCTACTTTTAAATTTGCTTAATTTTGCCTGATCTTGAATTTTATATAAATGCAATGGAAGACTCTACATCAGTTTGCTCCTGTCTTCTGATATACACTGAATAATATCTATAATATAAATACTTGATGTTAAATGTACTAAGATGTATTTCATATACATTACATCATTTGTTCAACTTTTCTGTTGCTAAACAAAACAGGTGATTTTTCCTGTTTGAGACAGTATGAAAAAATCCACAAGAATTATTCTTATTGGAATTTTTCTAAGAAAAATACTATCTTTTCTCTTTAAAAACTAACAGTTATGAACATTGGATTACATTGTGAGTATGCCATTAATGGTATAACTGCAAGTAAAGTCACATTCTCAGCAGAATGTGTGCAACTCCCTTGTGCTTTGGATTTTCAGATTAAGTTTAGCCTTTTGCATAGTTTCATAGATTTATAATAGTTTGTGTTTCAATTTTTTATTATTTTTATGTGTATGAGTGTATTATCTGCAAGTGTTTAAGTGCACCTGTGTTGTACAATGCCTTCAGAGGTCAGAAGAGGACACTGGATTCCCTTGGAACTAGAGTTACACATTATTGTTAGTTGCCATGTAGGTGCTGGGAATCAAACCTGGGTCCTCTGCAATAACAGCCAGTGCCCTTAGTATACATCCTTATAGACACGTTTTGAAATAAAAACATTTATCATCTCTTTTATAGCAATTTTCATGTCTTACTTTGGTTTTATATATATATATATATATACATATATATATATATATATGCACAGAGAGAGAGTGAGAGAGAGAGATTTAAGTTTTAATTTATATGTATGCTGCTCTCTTTATTTATAATTTATGGTATATTGCATTATTTCTTCTATTTCTTCTTGACAATAACTATTGAGTTTTTTATTCTTATGCTCTTTCATGCTTTCTTTGTGCTTCTTTTAGAAATTCAGTTTTGTGAATGCTAGAAATTTTACATTGTTTCATGCTGTAAACACTGTGATTAGGATATGTCTTAACCATATTTTTGTCTTAATCTCTGTTTATATTCTCTATAAACTTCTGAGAGCCTATCTTTGATTTCACATATTCCTTCTTTTATTGTAGTTACCTTTCTGATGTGAGTGGTAAGATGTAGCTGCATAAGACTGAAGCTTGAGTCTACCAACCACTGAGAATCTGAAAATACAGGCATCTCAGAAATCAATTTTGTACCACTGGACAGTGCATTCTGCTGTCCTCACTGTGACTTTACATATAGACATCTTTTTTCTCTTGTCAGTGTTAGCTTTGGTTTCATGTGGCTTTAACATTTCTGTTCTCTTTTTAATTTCTTGGTCTAGTGATCATTTCCGCATTTATACCATATCTTCGTCCAATTTCAATGGGAAACACATTAAACAGGCAGCCTCCAAATCACTCTGCTTCTACAGCAGCAGTACCACAACCAATTCTGTCCAGCTAGTGACTGCTGCACAGTTCCAGTTCCAGAGTTTAACTTTCTCCCTAAGAGTAATTTTTAGTGTGACAAGTCTATTTCTTTTCTAAGTATTATACTAACACCAACGCACCTGGTACTTTCTGAACTTTGTTCCATGTTGTCAAGATTGAATAAGCTAGCTAATTTGGGTTTAGTTGTAGCTTCTCAGAAATTTGATCTTTTCTCATGCTCAAAACTTCTAATCAGGTGAATGTGATTATATATTTGCAGGTATTGAAAGAATAATGGACAGAAATTCATTTGTATTGTTGCTGCAACCTTAGATGTTTTCACTGTGCTTTCAATGGAAAGTTCAGGGCTTCATTTTTTAAAAATTAGATCTCGTATCCATTTTAATTGATTTTTATGCAGGGTAAGAGAGAGTGATCTAATTTCATTCTTATATATGTTTTACAAGTTAAACATATACTTTACTATCTTAAAATAAAAATTGTCACCACTAACTGGAAAAGGGGATAGGGTCTGGTATTCTCAGTAATTCAAAGAAGTTGAGTCAGTTTGTCTTTCCATTAAAAGTTCTATCAAAAAAGGCATTTTCTCCCAAGTTACAATTCTGGTGCTATAGGGTCAGTTGGTTTGTGCAGAGCTTTCTGTGCTTGGGACTCTTAGGAAGGCGGGAAGGTCCATTTACTAATGTTCACCCTTTTTGATTCCCCCAGAAATTTCCTCAGAAGTCATCTCAGACCACTAGAAAACATGTCCCCAACTATGGAGACATGGAGGTTGATGATGTTTTACACTAAGACTCCTTTACTACGATTCTGCTGCTGCCTGTACAATCTGTGGTGCTTGGAGTTTGGGACTTCCATCAGGACACTGAACTTTGTTCTGTGTTCCACAGACTCTGGAACATTTGCTCCTCCAAAGAACTGAGGGTTTGGGAGATGTCTCAGATTCAGAGTACTGTATCTCTTTTCCTGATACTGTGTCGGCAACTAGTTGTGCTCCACTCTCCTTCTTGGGCATGCTGACTGAGTTCAGTCTCCCATCTGAGTTCTCAGTAGCAAAACCTGTGGCTCTTTCTGGTTCATGGCAATCAGTGCTGAAAGACCTTGAACATATTTCCTTGGCATTACCCAGTTTAGCACAAGCAACTTCTATTTTCTTTTAATTTTCTTATACAAAAAAAGTGGCCTGAAGGCATTGTTTCTGGTTGGTGTGGGGGGGGATTATGAAAAATTAGGTGCAATTGAATCTAGAAATATTTTATACTAAGGTTCTTTAAGTTTTGTTCTAATTCTTGCATTATGTAAAAGAAGATTTAATGTATTATGAATGCAATTTGGTCAAGCAGAACCAGTATAGACCTCTGATTTATCAACCTACTCAAATAAATCACTGAACAGAACTAAGTTCATGCATTTTAAATTGAAGAACATACAGGATATAGGAATTATGATTAGTGATCCTTTAACTATATTATCTAACTGACTCTAATCACTCTAATTATACTGGTATGAGACTCTTGTTCTCTTTGAGAGTTGCAAGTGCATTGCTGGACATGAAACAAATATCTCATTGTCATCCATGTAAACTGTTAAAGGGAAAACACCCTTCAAGGTCCTTGATTTGATCTGTGTTGCTTTAATTCCTGATTTCTTGAATAAGTAATATTGGAATATCTGAATTCACTGAAATTTGATGGAAAAGTACATAATTTATTCATTTATCATGAGCTTAACATATCTAATATTAACTTAATGTAACTCTAAATTGTACAGATTTCAGTTAAGTGTTGGTATTTAAAAATATTTTTATTAATTCCAGAATTTCACACAATGTGTTTTGATCAAATTCAGACTTCCGTTTCTCTATCCAATCTTTATAATACTCCCGAATTCATGACCTCTATTATTATTTGTATTAAAAATAAAACTATTCAGTCTAATCTGTGTTTCCTAAGTGCTTTTTGATGGGGTTCTATCATTTGGAGTGAGTGTCCCTAAGTATTTCTGACTTTAAAGAACCACAGATGCCAAACCAACATAATTTACTCAGCAAAACTATCTATCTTAATCAAAGGGGGAAGAAAAACTTCCATGATACAAATAAGTTGAAAGAATTCATGTCCACCAAAATAGCCATAGCCATACAGAGAACAAATCAATACAAAGAACTCCAAAAAGCAGTGACCATACTCAAGAAGTTACAGAAAGGAAACAAAAGGCTGAATAGAGAAGAAAGGCAGAATAAGACTAAGAACATAAACAAAAAAAATGACAAAAACCAATCCACACTTTTCATTAATAGCATTAAATATCAATGGCTTCAAATACCCAGTCAAAAGTCAGAAGCTACTTGAATGGATTGAAAAACCAAACACATTCATTTGCTGTCTGTAAGAAACTCTTATTTCCAAGGATAATGTGCTGGACAGCATTAGCTGTCAACTTGACTCACCCGGGTAGAGGCCTTCATTGGAATGGCCTCTGGCCACGTCTGTGAGGCATTTTCTCAATTGTTGAGTGATGTGTGGGTCCAAGCCCACTGTAGACAGTGCTACCCCTGGGAAGGTGAGCTTGTGTTGTATAAGAAAGCAGGCTGAGCACAGGCCAGAGGAGCATGTCAACAAGCAGTTTTCTTCCATGGCCTGTGCTTCAGTATCTGCCTTCATGTTTCAGTTCAGAGATTCTTCCTTGGCCTCTTTCAGTGATGATCTGACTTTGGAATTTTAAGATAAAATAAACACTTTCCTTCAAAATTTGGTTTCTGTCAGTGTTTTTATCATAGAAATAGAAACTAGAACAGAAATTGGCACCAGAAGTGGGGTATTTATGTTATTGACCGTACCATACATGTCTGAAAGGACTATGGAAGATTTTGCAACTTTGGGCTAGAAAAACCATCGGGTGTTCAGAGCCTAGTAAGTTGTTGTGTTTCTTGAAACAGCTAAAGAGAAATGTGGGTTGTTTGTGTTGAATTAAGAGTTTATGGAAATGAAATCTGTTGTGATTTACTGCAACAATTGATATTGGTTATAGCTGTGGCTGATAATGAACTGTGAATAAAAAGAAACCAGCATCATTGAAGTGAAATCTTCTGGGAAGTGTTTTCTCAAGGTCAGCATATAGAAGCTGTCCAAGACACTATCCCAAGCTGGAAGTAGGACTTGGTAACATGTAACTCCTACATAGCACTGGTTTTGATTGCATGAAGGGATCACATAGAGGAGCTGAGACTTCACATTATGTAAGGCTAGAAAGAGGCCCTTGGTAATGTAGCCTCTGAGGCACTGGAGACCCCAGCATACTGGAAATGCCAGGATCATGGGACAACCACCAAGGGCAGTGGAGTGGAGTGGAGTTGGCTTGAACCTACAAGGCAAGATGTGTGTGCTTTGGGTGGCAGAGCCAAGAAAGTGACACTGCCAAGGCCCTTTGGAGCCTAGAAGATCATGAAAAAAAAAAATCCCGTAAGTGCACTCTTGCACTACTTTGCTGGACAACATATCATTTTATTAATAAATTTAAAGGTCATTGGCCTCAAGTCCTCAGTCAAAGTAAGAAACTAGTTGAATAGATTAAGAAAAAAAATCCATCTATTTTTTTTTTTTTTTTTGTCTGCAAGAAACTCACCTTCCCCTCAAAGGATGGGAAGGATCTTAGGGTGAAAGAATGGGGAAAAATTTATTCTAAACAAATGGAGCTAAGAAACAAGCAGTAGATGCTCTAAACATTCTTATTCCAAAAGGGAGGAATGGGGTCATAGGAAATACTGGACCAAAACCCAAGACGGAAACCCAAACACCAAATAGAGTAGGTCCATTTCTGACCTCTGGGACATTACTTGTAAAGGTCTTAAATGGCTCAGCCCATCCAGCTTTGTTACAAACAACATACATCATTCTGTTTGACTTACCACTTCCTGTATAGAGCTCACCTTGGCAAATGTCTCATGGCTCTAGAATCTTCCACCTTTTGGGGTCACTACTGCAAACATACTTTACCTTTGCAGTATCATGAACCACAATCAGAACCACATGATCTATCAGGGCCTTCTTAATGCTGGGTGTCCTTCTGCAAGCTCCATGGTATCAGAGGCTCTTTGACTCGGTGAAGGAAAAATCAATAACCCTTTCACTCTTACATCTTTTATGCCTCTAAAACCAGCACCACATGAACAACACTGCCTTGTTGGCTGCTAATTTGGGATGGACCCTTGCCCTCTTCATCTACATTACCAGCAGCTTTTGTGGGTTACAGTTTCTAAGAGAAAACTCCTTAGGCCTCATCCTTTTATAAAGAAGCTTAGCTGGTGGTGGTCTTTCCTGGAGGGCACTCTTCTCAGGTTTCAAATGCAAATCTGGAGGCAACTCCTTAAAGGCTCTAATCTTATCAGAGTGTCCCTTTAGTACATGCATGGGCTAAAACATAAGCTTCCTTGTGTTCTGTTTCTTTCATTCAAGACTGTGTTTTGCATTTTTTCTGAACCACTTGTTCTTCTTCACTGTAGGTATTATTGATATTCACCACTGATAGCCACACCATCTTTACTACATTATGCTGTACTGTCATAGACTGTTACTCTATATTAATTTCTGATTAGTTTATATCACTGTAAACCCATTACAAAATTGATGGAAATAGGCATTGGTGAATAATATGAGTGATTTTTGAAGTTATCAGTTTTTGTGGGTATTGATCTGTTTGATTTGGATATATTATAAACTTTTCCACGGTGAAGACTATATAGATGTATCTAGAATCTATCAACTATTCATGTATCTGTCATTTACTTATATATTATATATTTATCATCTATCATTTATCTATCCATCAGACACTTACTATAAATCAATTATATGCCTATGTATATGTACCTACCACCTGTTTGTGGACCATCTACCTGCTTACGTACTTACAAATTTAGAATCCAGATAACTCTCCATTTATACACCAGGTTCATGAATATCTGATTCTGTGAGTAAATATGAAGTGAAGTTACATTTTCAGCCAGAAGACTGTAAGTTGTCATGACTTGAGTCATGGAAACAGTTGCAGAAATCAGACAGTTGCATGGACATGGAGACTTGGTGTTCCCTGTGCTGCTTTTCTGGTTTAGATGTGTTAGTTCAGCAACCCAGACCTAAGAATGACCATAGTGGCAGATATCTCAACTTCATAAGGATAAGAAACAAGATAAGGCTGTCACACCACCTGTGGAGACACAGATAGCTGACCAGAGAAATCAAGAAGAGATACATTTTGGAGCACAGGAATATGACTTTGCAGATACCATTTGCAATAATAATAACTGTGGTTCATCACAATGACTATTGTACAGTTTTTCAGGGAAAATTTGTCTCAGAATTTCAAACATTTATCCCTGAGAAGTGCTTCCCAAATCACAATTTAAGGAAGGTCATAATGCCCCAGATACCTGCAGAAAGCATCCAAGCAACAGCTCTTCTCCATTTGCTTCAATGGTAATAGGCTTAAGGACATTTTCCTGTGAGGGATATGGGTTCACTGACTGCAGAAAATGTTGGGAAAACATGGAACTATGATGAAATGTTTATGCTGTTGGGAGGGTAGCTGAGGCATGTTGTGAAATTAATGTGCTTATGTTTTCTTTCTTTTAACTCAGCTCTGTTCAGCAGATGCTGATCACTAACAACTACCATTCAAGGTCTTCTGAGAGTCAAACCATGGCATATATCAGTGTATAAATGCAAGTTTCTGACCTTTGCCACATATAAAATTCTAGTTTCCTGTTTTATGTTTTGGATTCATAAGAATCATAACTTTAATGATCATGTAATTGCTTAATGTAATAAAAAGTAGCTATAAATATGTGTTTATCGCTAGGAAATGGTATTATTTTTAATGATAGTGTGCACTATAAATCATAGCTGTTGTGAGTTCTGATCTGAATGATTCCCTGCTTTCAGTGAACTAGCTGAGAGCTTGTTCAGTCCTTTTGGCACCTCTTTGCTTTTAACAATGTTTATATCAACATTGATACATGCCAAGAATATACTTACAATAACTTTGCTTGAAGTAGATATTAGAAAATATCATTTGCTCTTTAGTTAACATAGAAATATTGCCTTCAGCATGTTCTCATGTTTTTATTTTATTGCTCAAATCAGTGAATGTTCCCATAGGATTTTTACTGCTTAATTGCTCACTGATGTTAATTATTCCTCATGTGTTTAACTATTCAAAATTTACCACCTAATGAAAAAGGATAGGCATTTTCCATGTTTGGTAATCTTAGATTTGTTTCAGTAATAGAAAGGAAATTGGAATATCTCTCTTTATGGCACTTTTAATATGGTGATGCTACAAATATTAAGACAAATGGTGCCTCATGACACAAGATCATGTTGTATGAGAGGTGACTGAAAGTTGAAGAGTCTACAGCACATTTAGGATTCTTTGATGCCAGGTACTTTTTTGGATAACTCTTATTCACTTTTTTTTCAATATCTCAAGGGCATACCCAAAATAGAATGAAATTTATGATAACATCACCTTTGAAAGTCAAAGCAAAGGAATGAAACAGCTTATATATCAAACTTACCCTTGAACTCTCAGTCTATAAGTTTTCTTGAAATACATAGTGCAAATAACACATCATTAGTTTTAAAATATAATTTATTGCACCATTTCCAGGAAAAAGCAAATCAAAAAGTACAAAATGAGGAAAGCATGGCAAATTCATCAGAGAAAGATAATTTGGCAGGAGATTGGTGAAAAAAAATGACTCAAAAAGGATAATTTTTCTACTATTCTGTAAAATTGGTGATGTGTAAAGTTATCACATACTAGTGCCAAGATTGACAAGTAGCATACTTCCTCCTCCTCCTCACTCACCTCTGCATAGTCAGTCTGACACCCCATTCATATCTACCAACATAGCCAGCACACTGATTCATTGAGGCTGTTCTTCAACCACACTTTCTGGAAAGTTCTGCAGTAGTATAATTGCCCTACTGGCTTACATTTGAAAAGTACTGGCTCAAATCTTATAATCTCAAACAAGCATACTCTCACAGTTCTATAATTATAACCATATTCTTTTCTTTTCTCTCATCAATATATACATTTAATCTTTGCTCTATGTCCAATATCTTAATGCAAATGACATTATACATGTATTTCTTAATAGACAACAAGATATAAGAGATCAAGAGTATTAGTCATTTTCAATTTCACTGCTTGATTATGCCATGGATTTCCCATGGTTCCCAATTTTAAGTGAATGAAGAACATATAAACATATTTGCAACATATCCAGACCTATTGAATTCATTTTCTGAATCTTCCTTTCCTTACTTGATCAAATAGTATCCTCATTGTCACAGAATGTATGCCCCAGTTCATATTTCTCTCAGACTACACACCACCTTCTTAAAGTCTATCAGTGTCCCTGCTCATGAATTTGCATGGTACCCTCTACTGGCCTCTGCAGGCATTTACTGCACATGCTGTATTTACATTCAGGCAAAACACCCATACAGGTTTATCAGTCAGAATTCAATGTGGAGAGAGCTTTTATGTCTTTCATGTAGAAGAAAGCAGGAACAAAGCAACAAATATGTCAGTAGAAAACAAAACATGTTTAGTGGCTGTACACATTAGTTTCATTTGACATACTGTCATGCCCCTCAGAAATCATCCTTTACTAAAAGCCCAGCTCATACACTCTGTCCTCCAGAACGATATATGTGTCTTTGAGGACTCATATTTATTCCTTCTAATTCTAATGTTTATTTTCATGTGGTTACTGACACGTGAAAATTTATTGTACTTTAGGTGACCTCACTGAGTTGATGTTCAGCTTCTGAAGGTTGATAGAACCAACCTCAATCTGTAATGCACTTCCAAGCTTCTGATATCACATTTGATAACATGTCATTGTCCAGATGAAAACAAACAGCAAATAATAGAATATGATAGAAAGTCATTGCAAGGTCACCTTAAAAATGGAAGGATATAGAGAAGAATGGAAATTTGGCTATAAAAGCAATTAGATAATGGTCTGGATACCTGAGCAGTGAGCCTTTACTACAACCCTCAGAAGGATTCTCAATTCAGAGGGGGCTTTGTTCTCCCCTGATTGTAATGGAATAGCACAGAATATGGAATGTCTTTTGTTTGTTTTGATTTAGGAGACCTACAAGTATGAATGGATAGCTTTCCTGACATTCACTTTGGCAAGGTCAGAAGAGTCTTTGGACTGACACCTACATATTTAGGGTTCAGTATGTTAATTTATATGAAGATCTTTAGGTCACCTTAAGACTAAAGATGTGTCTATAGTACAAACAACTAACTGGATAAAAATAATGTGTGAGAACTGAGGAATAAAATCATATTTCAAAGACTAACAATGCATCTTCTGTTTTTACATGGTAGACAGAATAGAAAATTCAGTGTCCTTAGGCCACATGGATTTTTATACTACTTGCTAAGCCCCATTATAAAGTTGTATCAATTGATGAGTAGAATTTGAAGTTCAACTCATGAGTGTTTTCTAGAATTCCCAAGATGCAGGATTCAGTCCAAAGCAGGAAAAACTAAGTCAATAAATAAAAATTAATAAGAAGATGATCTGTGATTTGAGAGTTTAATAAGTTTGATCAAAATAAAGTAAATACTTTTCTCATTGTATAAAACCAGAATTATAGAGAAGTTCCTCATTTATAACATAATATTATATGTGCTTTACATTGCAAATATTTCATTTCAATGTGTCTCAAAGCAATTATTTGTTATGGCAGAATTATTGTTTTATTTTCATCTAATTTAGAAAGAACAAATTTGCTATAAATATTGAAAATAATTTCTTCAAACCTTTCACTTAGTTAAAAATGATTATAGTCAGTCAGTTTCTCTCTCTCTCTCTCTATCCCTCTGTTTGCTATACATAGCCTCCTTTACACAGTCAAGTGGATAAACACACATTTATTAATATATGTACACGTATATTATACATAATTAGTAGTCTATGTGTATGTGTGTATGATATTTTTACCTTTTGTTTCTAATTTAGGAACTTAAAAAAATCTCTTTAAATCTCTTATCCGGAACCTCCCAACTGGATATCATTTTGGAGATTTTTCTCTATCGTGGTCAACACTAGTGACATCTGGATAGCCGTTAGAATTCTCTCAATTCATTGGCATTCTGGTTTTCTTTCAATTGCTGTGACAAAATGCTCTGATTAATAATACCAACTTGAAGAGGAAATGATTTATTTGTCACATATCTCTTGGGTCACAGTTCATCACTAAGGGAGCCCCAGATAGGAACTTATAGTAGGAACCCAGAGGCAGGAACTGAAGCAAAGGCCAGGGAGCCTTTCTGCTTACCGGCCTGTGCTCAACCTACTTTTTATACAATACAGGACAGGGATGACACCATCCACAGTGAACTGGAACCCTCACATGACTCAACGGCCAAACAAATGCCCCACAGATGTGATCACAGACCAGTCCAATTAGGCAATTCCCCATTTTAGGCTCCCTCAAGCCAGGTGTGCTACCTAGCACATCTGGCCACATTAGTCTCCAGTGTAAAGACCAACATAAAACACCAGAAAAGTTGAAAACTAGAGAAATTTCATTTATTATCTTTAATAAGTTGTGCCCTGACTGTTAAAAGTACAATCCTGATGAAGTTGCAGTTGATTCAAGAATTCCTCCAACAAGACTGATCTTCCTCATCAGTTAGATTTGATTTAGTTTTCTATTCAAGTGAATGTGGACAGCTCATAATCCTCATATGCCTCTATTGACTTGTTACTTTCCCTGCTAAATTTGTCAGTGGCTGTACTGTGGCTAAAAGTTTGTTAGACTATTCCACAGTGCTTTCATACAAATCATGGAATCATGTCACAGACTCAATCAAGAAACACAGCAATTTTATTATTTTATTCATAATTAAATTTTATACTCCAGTCATCTTGATTTATAGAAATGTTGAACTATTAAAATTATCTTGGATCACATTCTCTTTGGATACTAATATCTTGATGTAATTTTGTTAATTTTAAGAAATTCACCACACAGATCATTTAGATAATAGGGAAGCCTGAGCATGTGTGCAGGGGCGTGTGAGAGATCTTTGTTCCTGTCTTTTTGTCTTGAAACAAGCTAAGAAATAATATCTTTAAAAATAACAAAGTTTGGCTAATCTAAAAGAAGAATGCAATATTACACAGCCCAAGATTTTACTCTTTGTTCTGAATCTTTAGATTTAGATTCTCTAGATCTCTCCTAGAACCCAACAAAATGATTTTACATAAAATAAATATGACAAACCAGTCAGAATTTTCAGTTCCACTTCTGTTCTTGGATTCTAAACTCATCAACTAAATTGGACTTCCTTAAGAAAATTGTTTGCTGAAGATTCTAAAATTCACTAGTTTATTATATATGATAGCATCAAGCCAGAAATTATTAGGGATTCTTTTTATTAAATTATTATTGATATGTTTACTGGTTATATTTTTTTAGTTAAGCAATAATACTTTTAATGTATAAAATGTGTCAATATACAATTTAAAAATGCTAAATGTATATATTTATGTTATTTCCTTCATCTGCATCCTCCCTACTACCCCCATCCAATTTCATATACTCTAATACACATACATTATAGTGTATATATTACATATAGTTTAAATATATATTCATACATAAATGAACTCATATATATATATATATATATATATATGTGTGTGTGTGTATACACACACACACACACACGCACACACATAATATACAAGTTATTGTCCCCAAATATCCATTAGTGTTGATTCATCCGCTGGAGCCTGGTCAACCTACCAATAATCTCATCTTTAATATTCATGTCCCATCAGTTGCCAATAGTTACTCAGGTAGGGTTGGAATTTTTACTTACCTTCCCAGGTTTATGGTGAGATTCTGTCCAACTTGAGCTTAAGTTGGACTCCTGCATGATGAGATAGTGTGCTGTTGTTGTTTTTCAAGACCATTTTTATCTATGTGTCTTAGGATAGCCTCACACACTTGATACTCTTATCTCTGCAAATAACTCTATTTTTAGTAGCAAAAAATATGCCTCATTTGAAAACTTTTAGACTGTGCTAGTCACAATTATTAACCACTGTTTTGAAGACCAACCTGGTCTGTCTTGTAACTTGTCCATATCTTTCTAATCCAACAATTTATTTCATGGACTGACTATGATGACTAGAAATCTAGACTCTTTTGTGATTTTTTTTTACCTGAGAATTAAATTGGCCAAAAGTATTTGAAACTGTTTGAAAGTCACGATTAACTTGAAAAGATCTGTAAGCACATGTTTTAAAGTCATTTTTCCTCTGTGTGATGTAAGAGATCTTGTTCTAAAAGTCAGAAGAACTATATATAAGAATTTTATAGATGTAACTATGTGCATGGAACAATAATAAAGATAAGGAAAGTAAATTGAGAATGAGTTGGTGGGATATGAGGAGTTAGAGGGGGACTAAGAATTGTGGAAATGGTGCAAATATAATGCTCATGTATGAAATTCTAAGAAAATGAGAAAATATTTTTAAAAGGAAATATATAAGAAAAGGCTAGCTCCTTAAACCCTGCATTTATGTCCCAGATCTAACTCTTAGGCCTGGTGGGGTTGCATAGCTCAATGCACACACAATATTTGTGTGTCCTTCCAGGCCTGAGAGTAGCCAAGATGCATAAATTCTGCAATAGAAGCATTCTCCATGCATCCTGTTAGCTCCCAGGACTTCTGGTGTTGCTAAAATTCCTTCTGGTGGGGGGCAGATACAATTTTGGGATCTGTACTGTGGGAAATCAGTGAGTTGATTGGGCTTGCATTCATAACAATGGGTGAGGGTTTACTTACAGGAATGTGGGTGTTCTCCTCCTAAAACTGCACTGAAAGTTTCCATCCAAGTATGGATGGTGTGTTACTGAGAGCCACATAAAATGCAAAGAGATCCTCACCTATATACAGCCTATATATACTTATGTTCTCCCTCAGGCCATGTGAAGCTAGGGCCTATGATTTGGTTGAGAGGTGTGACTGAACTCTTGGGCAAGGGTTCTGTGACTCTCTCCCTGTCCCTCCTTTCTTGTGGAGCCTGATAGTTAATAAGCTCAGCTTTGATGATCCTAGGCAAACAGAGTAATGGAGCTTGGAAAAAATGCTGTCTGTCAGGGATAGTCCTATATAGCAGCTGTGTTCATATAGCTTTGAGAATCCCTTAGATGGATGTTCATATCATTGAATTCCTTATCTCCAACATTCTGTGTTCACCTTTGAATTTCCCAGGGCTGATCTCATCACAAAGTCCTGTGTACTCTTCCATACCTGTAAGTTTTCTCAGACCTATAAGTCCTACCATACCTGTAAGTTCTCAAAGCCCAGAATTCCATGTCTACTGTCCTTCATCCCTCACCTAAGTAGCATCAGGATCATGTACCTGAGTATATCTACCAGACATTTGAGTTCCTGGACGCAATGCTCTCTTCCAACCATACTACTACTTTCTTGGACCTAGCTCAAAACACATTATCTTCCCTCAGGTCCAGCTTGGTCAGTTCTACAGAATTTAGCATGCAAATGTAGCCATCCCTGTACTCCCAGGCACAGCTGGGGTTGTGCATCCTGTGCATCAACCCCAACAGAACTAGTCAAGAGTTACAGGTTTTCTTGTTTATCACCAAAATGATTTTGCTCTTGCCCTTCAAATAAAAATTAACATTGACCTATTTGTAAGTACTCAGTGAGTAGCCACATAAGCCCTATATGCTGCTCCAAGACACAATGGAGTCTGTCATGGAACCTCAAACTTAGATGTTACAACTATATCTTCCTGACTGAAACTACTTTTTACAACCATTGACACATCAGTACAGAATGATTCCAAGACTGAATATCTAGTATCACTAAATTGGGACACAAGCTGAAAATTTGGAGTAATATCTAGAAAAGATATAAATGCTCCAGTGACAATATGAGCTATCTGTACCAAGAAATGCCACAACTAGAAAGACTCTGGATACCTGTGTTCCATCACAATGAAATGCTACCACCAACAACACTCTAGATACCCATATCCCATCACAAAAATGAAAGCAACACCAATAACTAAGATAATATGTCTTCTCCATAAATTAATACCCCAACACAATTTTTCCTGGAATGGAAATCTAGCTAATACAGAAGACAATGACCTTAAAGTATATATTATAAATATATTCAAGGACCTCAAAGAGGATATAAACGAAGGACATAAGGAGGACTGTAAAAACACAGATGGTTGAATGAAATACTTAAGATAGTTCAAGACAGATATTAAAATTCAATAAAGAGATAGAATCTCTGAACAAAAGCCAAATAGAAATAAAAACTGAAATTAAATATTCAGGATCCTAGTCAGACAAAAAAAAAAGCTCAGAGGAAAGACTTACCAATATATTGGATCAAGTGGAAGAGAAAATAGCAGATTTCAAAGGCAAGGCAGAGAAAATGGATCATTCAGTCAAATAAAATGTCAATTATAAAATAACCTAGCAATGGAAAATGCAAGACCTCTGGAACACTCTAAAAAATCCAAACCAATGAACTGTAATTATAAAAGAATAAACTCATGTTAGAGGTACAAAAATATTTTCAAAAAAATCATACAATAAAATTTCCCAAATTTAAAACTCTAAAGAAAGAGAGATCTACCAAGGACCAAGGGACATATAGAACATCAAATAGACAGGAATTGAAAACTGGCCTCACTTGATGTATAATAACCCCCAAAATCAATATACTGAGCAAAAAAAAATTGAGTTACTAGAAAGAACAAGTAACATAAAAACAGGCCCATTAGAATAATGGATGACTTTACAATGGAGGCTATGAAAACCAGAATGACTTGAACCAAAGTTTCTAACTTATGAAAGAACACCCAAGAAGGAACAAGGAATAAAGAAACAATTCCAGAATATCTCACCAGAAGAGTTCTAAGAAAACAACACTGCCACATCAATGTGAATATTGGTCAAAAATAACTCTCCGTGTTAACAGTCAAAACTCCCTAATAAATAGACAGAGACTAGATGATTGTATTAGAAAAAAGAACCCAACTTTTTCCTGATTCCAGGCAATACACCTCACTGTCAATGATCAATACCACTTTAGGATTAAGGTGGATTAAAGGTATTTAAAGAAAATTGAAACTAGCAGTTGTATCTATTCTAATATCTGATAGATTTCAAATTAAAACTAGTTATAGGCAATAGAAGACTTCATATTCATTAAAATAAAAATCCACCAAAATGATTTTCCAGTCTTAAACATAATATGTACAAACACAGGGCCACACAATTGTGTAAAATAAGTACTGTAAGTTCTAAAATCACAGATTGGTGCTATCA
Organism: Eospalax fontanierii; assembly: GCA_035773235.1. NCBI lineage: Eukaryota > Metazoa > Chordata > Mammalia > Rodentia > Spalacidae > Eospalax > Eospalax fontanierii. The sequence continues at coordinate 188,691,652 of CM069524.1, read as the reverse complement.
AAGGGACAGTTGAGAAATGCAATCCTCATTTTCACTAATAGACAACTCATCCAGAAAAAAATCTAAATAGAAAAACCCTGGAATAAATTAGTTCATAAGTCAAATAGACCTGATAAAGTTGTAGAGCAGATTACAAAAAAAAAAAAAAAAAAAAAAACACCAAAGAATGTACTTTCTTTCCAACTGCCCCTGCAACTCTCTCTGAAAAAAAAAAAACCCACATATTATGACACAAAGCAAGTCTCAAGAATTTAGGTGAAATGCACTATCCAGTATTCTATCTGACCACAAAGGAAGAGAGCTGAATATCAACTGAAACAGGAATAGAAAATGCACAGAAGCTCATGGGAACTAAGCAATGCATGGCAGAATAAAAATTAATTCAAGGGAGAAATTAATAAGGAAATTAAATACTACTGGAATTAAATGAAAGTGAAAACACAACATGCCAAAATTTATGGGACATAATGATAGCAGTCCTAATAAGAAAGTTTATTGCAAATAAAATACTGAAAATAATAGATATCTCACATTAATGACTTAATTATATATCTGAACAACTTGGAAACAGAAGAATAGCAACATGCAAAAAGAGAAGACAGCAAGAAATAAAAAAAATGAGGAATGAGATTAAATAGAAACATCAACAACAACAATATTAAGAATCAATGAAGCAGAGCTGTCTTTTGAAAAGTGTTAAAAAATTGACACAACTGTAGTCAAATTAAGCATACAGGGGAGATAAAAAGAGAGAGAGAGAAAACCTAAATTTAGTAAAATCAGAGATGAGTGGGAAACTTTTCAAAAGATACAGAGGAAATTCAGTAAGGAGAGGTGAGAAAAATAAATATGAGGTAGCATGAAACCCAGAGGGGAGAGGCATTTATTAGTTCAAAATCTTACTGAAAAATACACATACTTTAGCTGAACATGAGTGCATGAAGGCTATACAAGAAGCAGGGATAAAACAAGTCTCCCTTCAATTTGTTAGTAAGGGAACTCCAACAGGCTCACCAAATAATACATGCAATTCCCATAGCCCTTGATTACCTCCCAGAACTTGAAGTTAAGACCATATTCTTGAAGAGTGGACACTCTTCAGACACAAGACTTGGAGCAATGAAGTTGGAACTGACCTGAAAATTTCCTTCTGGAAGACTATGTCTCATAGTTACTAAAGGATAATATGCAGTCTGCTAAGAGGAAAAAATAATCAATTGTCTAACCCCAGCTTCAAAACCTAATAACTATAACAATGACCACCTCAAAAAATTATAGAGGTGCAATGGTGACACTTTTCTCTTGGGGTAATCAACAGCTATGTAACTGAACTCGATGCCTTTCAATGGGAGGAAACTCAGGGGTGGCACTGTACACATAGCCAAAAACACAAGCTTGGAATAATCACTGATTATAGAGAAAATACTACTTCTGTCACATCGCCAGACCAATCTAATTTATTTTATATGCTAAATACAGATCATTATGTTTACAGACAAGTGTACCACTTATTATTATTCTAAAAAAACCTCTTTTTGCAACAGATAGAGAAAAATAGAGTTCAACAACTGGTCACATACAGATAACAAATGTCTGTGAGATACCCAACCCTATGTGACATATCTACAATGGAACCTCTGCAACTAAGTCTCATGGTATATAGCAGAACAGGGTGTAGAGTGAATAAAAATGCATTTCTCACCTCTCACCAGTGAAATGTCCTCAAGCAACAGAGGGCAATGAACACAGAAGGCGACAACTGACCGAAGTGTAGAGATTAAGAGACTGCAAAGGTAAGTTCCTGGATAGGACGTATATATTAAACCTCACCAACTTGTGGCTCAGGGATCATTGCAGAAAACCTGTAGGAACCAGCATTGGTACATGATCATAAGGAAGCAGAGTTTTCCTGATCTCTGGGAACTTGCTCATATGAACTTTCACCCTTAGTGACAGCATGCACAAGACCTATTCAAACTCAATCAGAATAAAACACAGCATAGAACTGGTGAAATGGGCAAGAGGCTCCAACCTTAGTGGAAGAACTATCAGCAGCTGATCACTGATTGGTGGAAGAAAACTGATCTTTAAGGGAGTGAATCTCAATACGCTTACTAGACTCCAGGGGATGCACTCACATCAACAGATATCTGTGTTCACCCTCTTGATTTAATAAGACAGAACTTTCCAAATAGGATCCTCACAGTACAGGCAGGCATTAAGAGTGACAATGGACAATGGGTCTTTATGATACTAAAAAATATTCTGTATAATGGATACCAAAATTCAAATTAAGAGGTAAGATTTACAATGGGAAAGAATCTTTACCTGCTTATAGCTGACAGAAGGCTTTTTATCTATAATTTACAAATAACCCAGAAACTTCAACATAATAAAACCCCCCAAAATAAAATTTTTAAAAAATTAAAGAAAGGATTTCAATAGAGAATCCTCAATTGATGAGACATTTTAAAAATATTTAGAATTTTAAAAACTGTTAAGCAAACTTTATGCATTAGTGAAATATAAATTAAAACTATTTTGTGATTTTTTTTTGTCTCACCATACCAGAATGGCTAAATTATTAAAAAAGACAGCAGAAGATGACCATAGTACTCTTGCACATATCCAACAAACACAATACCTTACACCTGTTCCTCTAGATTCATTGCTGCTCTATTCACAATAGCCAGGAAATGAAATCAATTGATGAATTGATAATGATAGTGTGGTTCATTGGAATTATACAATGGAATTTTATTAAGCCATTAAGGAAATTGAAATTGTGACATTTGGAGGTAAATGGGTAGACCTGGAACTATCATCCTAAGTGAGATAACCCAGTCATAGAATGACAAATATTCCATATTACCCCTCATAGTTGGTTGATATATTTGACTCTTTGCATAGCTTCTAAATTGGAAAATCCAAAAATATCACAACATTAAAAGAGATCATGTGTGTAGAGGTGCATGGGAAGGGAGATGCTACAAGAAAAGCTATTCTGAAAAGATATACACACTGATACACAGTAGTACAGTTATTATGGCAGTAGCAAAAAGCCTACTCTGATTGTATTTAAAACTTACTTAATAGGATGAAGCCATTCTTGGCACAGTTATCAGAGACAAGATCCTGTGACTGGGTTGTTCACAGGCTGTGGGTGTGAATCTAGTACTATTATTTTCATAATTTAAGCTGAGCCCTAATGAGTTATCATCACACCATAGATTATTGTGTAGCTCAATTTACCAGGGAAGCTTTCAGCAGATGACAATTAACAAAGACCTAGAAGTAGTGAACCTGCAAAGAATAAGAAACTCCAGAAAGCTCAGCCACAAATAGGACACCTATATGATAGGGTGTCCTCCCAAGTCTCATGAGTCAATACAAAAGAAGTATCAGAAATACTATAAAGTCCAGAGAGAGTAGACAGACAAAGAGAAAACATTTTATTTGGAAAAAAAAAAAAACAGGGTCATTGCATGTATGAAATAACAATACAATAAAAAACTCTCCTTTACTTTGTTTTGTGCACTGGAGTTTAGAATATTATGTTATAGCCATTAAAGAACTAGACAAGTCTGAAGCTGAAGTGACTATGAACAAGATGGGAGGCTAGAAGGGACTGTACATCTACTGGCATCACAGACCAGTTAAATAAACATATTGTCTCGTGAAATTTATTCTCCACGCCTTAGCGGGTGGGATCTGGTTAATCCAGCTGGATAAAATGGAAACTGATCTTCCATTTAGAGAGATTGATTTATTTAAGGCCATTTACAAAGTTACTGGTTACCTGCCACCCGCTCGCAAAGTCCGTGACAGCCGGGCGCAGGGCTCGGTCCATTCCAGCCAGCATTTCACTTCCACTCACATGATCCTTAGGACTGCAGGGACTTGGAAAGCTGCCTCCTGGGTCTGGCCTTCTGTGTGGGCCTGGGGCCGTGGCATTTTTCTTCCTGCATGGATTCAATCTGTGCCTCACCAGGACTCACCACCATGTTGTTCCTCCTTTTTCTCCACCTTCCTGCCCCTTTATTGGTCAGAGGGCTGGACTTGCCATGGAATGAAGCAATAGGAAAAAAAAAAAAAACAACCTCAGAGAGAATCCTGAATTTACTGTACACATGTGTTTTAATCTGGATTTGGTCTATTAAAACATACCTAAATTTATTTAATTCATTGTGAATTGCTTTTCAATTACTTCTAATCACAAAAATGTCTATCAGGACAAATCATGTCATTTATTCACTTGATAATGACTGCAAGGGAATGTGGGTAAGAAGCAAAAACTGTTAACCTGCCAGAACAATGGTTAAATGTGAAGTAATTCCAAAGAAAATTAAAAATTCCATGCTGCTCCCATCAACATGATTGGTTATAAAAATAGTGGAATTATTGATTTATTCAGAACAGAGGAGATGCAAAAACCTTGGCTGTACTATGGACTGATGGAAAGGAAACAAGCACAGTATTAGAAAAGTATTTTAAATGGTAGAAATAAGAATGACACACATGCTATTGGGTCTCAAATTCTTCGGAAATATTCATTATGATTTAAACCTACATTTATTAATTTTCTTGTTGCAGAAAAGCAACAGATAGAAGAAACAGGGAATAAAAGATTCATTTGACTCAGTTTGAAATGACAGAAACAGTATGGAATAATTCAGAGGGGTCTGCACCTGTAGCTGTAGAAGCATAAAATTGCTTTTTATGTTGAGGAAGATCAAGGAATAGGGTATTTGGCAGAACCTGGTGTGTAACCATAGCTTCTATCCCCCAGTGACTTACTTCTTCCTAGATATTCAACAATATCTTATAACATTTACCAGTTATTAGCCTGTGGGTGCATTTCACAATCAAATATAGCATTGAATTGTGTTGACTTCTGTATGAAAGCAACTGGGAATATTTTATTAAAATTTTTCTCAGATGATTGTTAAATTGCTAAAGAATCTGTGTTTATTTATTTAAATAATCTAGGTGTATCCTTCACAGAAAAGTTTCTATGAGTCAATGAAATTTAAACTATCTCTTCTTTCCTTTGTCATTTAAACTCATGTAAGAAATAAAAGACAAAAATGCTGTTAATAAAAACCAACAAACACAAATTTTGTAGCTGAAAACACTGATTTCAAAGTTCTTTTTCATTTTAAAAATTGTGGAGTTTTGGGTGCATTGTGTGATGTTTGTTGTTGTTGTCATTTTCCAAATTTAAACTGACGTCTATATGACAACAAACATTTATGGTCAGGAGAACCCTTCCTTTGAGTTGTTGGCCAGGGTAGTCCAAGAGACTCTCGAAATTACACAGGATATTGACACAGCCCTTGACTGTCTCCTCAAACTTGAAGGTAAGACTCTATTGCTGAAAATGGGAAATACTTTGTATGTAGTATTTGGAGCAATGGAGCTGAAATTGACCTGAATCCACTTCCCCTTGAAGGTTAGCCATCACAGATTGGGAGAACACTACAGGCAAGCTGCTAAGGGAGAATATCAATCAACTGTCCAACCCCAACTTAAGGCCAAATAATTACATCAGTGAACCACACAGCAAATGACATTGGTGCAGTAGTGGGAGTAATCAGCAGCTACCTAACTGGGAGTAAAGCCCACTCAATGAGAGGAAACTTGTGTGTGGTACTATAAACACAGCCACAGATATATGGCTGGAAAAGTCATAGATCTCAGAGAAAACCCCAAGAATGTCATATCCATAGGTAAATGTAATTTCTTACTATGTGTGGAATATGTATACTTATATTTACAGACAAGTATCCCAGTCATCACTCATCAAGGAATCTTCTTCATCACTCATCAAAGAATCTTCTTTTGTAGAAGACAGAGACTATTACAGAATACCACAGCTGGTCATATACAGTGAATTGCCTAAGCTTAAGTGGCACTTCTATAATGTAACATCTATACCTAAGGCTCAGGGAACACAGAACAAGGGGTAAAGAGATAACTAATCTCCCAACTCTCATTAATGAATCACTCTCATGCAGCAGAGGACAAGGAACACAAAATGTCACAAATAGTTAAATCATGGAGATTAGGAGTCTGCAGAGTGTGGGTACTTGAACAGGACTCCTATGTTAATTTCACCCATCCAGAACTTGGGACCATTGTGGAAGAGAGGGCAGGAACATTGCAAGATCCACTGAGGAAGTGCACGACCATATGTTAACTCCTGGGACCTTGCTCATATGAACCTATGACAACACTATCAATGTGCACAAGACCCATGCAAACTCAAGTAGACAAAACCTCAGCACAGGGGAAATGGGCAACAAGTTCCAATCTTAGTCAAAGAATTATTGGGAGCTAATTACCCTTGGGAGCTGATCTTAAAGGGAAGGATTGTAGATAGGTTGACTTAACCCCAGTGAATGATATTGCACTGAAGAATATCTGAGGACATAACGACATGATGATGCAAATGAGAGAATATACAAATCCAGTGAAAGTCTATGGGAGATTTCAATAGGAAAAGGGATATAAAGGTGATTCTGATTGATTGAGATGTTCTGTATAAAATACACAAAAATTCAAAACAAATTTGCAAAAAGAAATCACAAAAATTGTAACAAAACTTCTTATAGCAAAACTTATTAAATAAGTCAGTTTGCTAGATACTTGTGAAACTTTCTGTTATAATGTATTCCTAATCTCTTTTATTAATAATATCCTTTATTGTCTTCATTTACAAGTATAAACATGAACTATTAATGGGAAAATGGGAGGAGGACAAGTTGTAAGGTACTGGTGAACACAGTGTGAAAACAAATCATGGTGTCATTTAACTGTATTCCTAAAATTTCTGAAAGATTTAAACTTAAGTGCTTTAACAGAAACAGCGACATGAATTAAGCAAGAGGAATATGAATTACATGAGATAACCATTTCAGAGAATCAAATTCAGGACTCTGTACATACTAGATGAGTGCTCTACAAATGATTTAATATGCCCAGCCTCCCAAAAATTTTATTAAGTGTTCCTCATAAAGGCTAGAAACTTGCATATTAATATATTTGAATTTTATAATACTTATGTATTTCTTACACTGAAATATGGCATTTGTACTCTAAAACATTATATAAATTGTATTCTGAAACCTAGCATAAAACTTAATAAAAGGAGAACATATATTACTCTTTTCATGATACTGTCAATTCATTTTTTGTAAGTGATTAGCTTTTGTTTTAGAAATAAGCAAGTTTTGATCTTATAACCAATACGTCATGTTTGTGAAATTGTATTTCCTCATTATTTCACATTATGTTTATGAATAACTATTATAATTCATTTCAATTTTTAGCAATTACCTTAATACCAGAGACTAAGGAACAATTTGATAACAACTATATATAACTTTACACAAAGGAAAAATTAATTAAATTGGAATCTGGATGTTTGTTGAATCATAAGAGACATAGATGTCTCTGTTGTGTGATGTACTTGTATCAAAGACTTCATGCCAGGATATATAAAATCCCTTTGAGAATTTAATTTGCTAGTATAAAGTATTTTGATCATAGCCAACTCCCATTCTACCCTCTAATTTCTCCTGGACAAAACAGTCCAGATTCCCTTTTCCAACTGCCTGTTTACTTTTCAAACTTTTTGTAACCAAATGAGTTGAATTAGTGCTTTTTCTATTCTCCTTGGGTGTAGGGCTATCTCCTCCATCTTTGACATCCTACAATTGGGACACCACTGAAGAAAATTGACTCTACCCCAGCAAATACCAATTGCCAATAGGTGTGCCTCAATCCATGGGGAATGTTGATTGACATTTTGTGCAGGCAGCCATACATGCTGTGAGTTCATGAGTACAACAGTTTTATCATGTCCAGAAGACAATGTTTTGCAGCAGTCCTCTCACATCACTGGCTCTTAAAGACCTTCTACCCACTCCATTACAGTAAGCCCAGACCCTGAATATTCTTTAGTAAATATGTATAATAACTTGTGATTCAATATTATTAGTTACAAATCAAATTATGCATTGAAAGAAAGTTAGAATCAGAGTGTTGTGGGTTTAAGCAGTACCCATAAACAGAGTTAATGGTTAGGGTTATGCTATTTAATAGGCAAGAAGACTTTTATTTGGAAAACAATGAAAAATGATTGAAGCATTTCAACAGAAATTATTTGAACAAATTTACAATCTAGAAAATATATTGTGGGAACAGCATAGACTCATTGTTTATTAGACTGACACAGGACAAACAGAATTGCCATTTCAAGACTGAAAGAAACCTGGAAAGTATTTGCAAGTGAGAAGTTAAGGGAAGCATAAATATCATTACTACATGAAGAACACATATAGATATACAAAAATCAATGTATTTTAAAATCATATTTCATATGCATATTTACTGAGTTTACACAGATCCCAGAAGTACATATCCAATGAACAATATCACTGTCTACTGAGATGCTAGTATTATTTATCCAATTTTACCCTTACTAATCATTATTTCAAATGATTTGTTTTGAGATTTTTGTTACTAAATATATAAAGAGAAGTATTGATAGAACTGAATTAAATAACAATAATATATATGTATATACATGTATGTATATCTTTATTTAGTCTTTCAATTATATATATGTAGATGTGTATATATCCTTTTATGTATTTAGTGTGGGGAAAGCAGGCCTCCTGACACAACCCCTATCCTTGTAAATAACATATTTTGCTAGAGCTGAGTACGTGACTCCACTCTGGGCTTTTTGGAACTTGCTTATACAAGCTGTTCCACTGTGACCTTGTGATCAGAGACTTGTGATCGGTTGTACCCTGATGTATGTCTTTGTGGTGTCTGGTAAAGGTCAGAATGTTTCGACCTGATAAAACTTCCTCTTTGGGATTTACCCTGGGACTCACGGTGGGGCAACTGAACAGTATATAGCTTGAGTTCTAAGTGAATAAAGCGGCAGTTTTTCTTCACCCTAACCAAGAGTGTGCTGTGTGTTTCTTAATCCTGACATTCCTTGCAGTAAGCTTGGACCCAAGGTCGTGTTGGCACAGCAATTTAGTATTTTCTTATATATACTCTCTTGCAAATTCCTTAAAAGCATTCATTTTACTTTACTTTCAATATCATTCCAACTTTCAGTAAAATAGTTCACCTACAGTTCTTTAGAATAGAAGAGCTATTAAGGTTTATCAATACATATATATGGATTATTGGTGTAGAGAAATAAAAGAACAAGAGCAAACATATACTACCATTTTACTTTTCACCACCAATGGCCAGCTACACCCACATATTTATCCCACTTTAGTATGCATGAGTCACTAATAGCAAAACAAATTATAATAGTTTTATTATTCTAAATATTAAAGATAAGAAGAAATAACAATTATGACTGCTTATTAAGCAGATATCAGAACTGATTTTATTAAATTTTATTTCACTTAAACATTATTATAACATGGTGGTTTGAATAAATAGCTTCCATATGCTTCAAGTATTTGGACACTTGTTCCCAGGTTCAAGGCACTATTTGGGGTGAGACATAGAACCTTTAGCAGGTGTAGCCATGTGGAGTATTAACATCGCTGAAGATGGGCTTTGTGAGTTCTAAACCACTTCCAGTCTGCTTCTCCCTATTTCTTGTTTTTGCTTGAATATAAGAATACTCAGCTTTCTGTTTTCTCTACCTCATCCACCCTGTCTCCCTTCTATCATGGTCTCCTATCCCTCTGGAATTGTAAGCCAAATAACTTTTCCTTATAAAATTTCACTTCATCATGGTGTTTTAATCATAGCATTAGAAAAAGCAATCAATAAAGATGGTACCAAGGAGTAAGCTGTTTCTGTGAATAACCTATGTTTTTTGGATGCATGTGGAAGACTTTGGGAGTTTAGCTTAGAAAACTGGTCAATGCTGAAAGAAGAGCTTAAAGCATTGTTCTATTGCAGGATCACCTAAAACATACTCAGCAACTGGAAAATTTTGGCAAAGCATCTGGCTGTTATTTGCCCACTGCTTGAGAGCTAACCTCAGGATGAATTAAAAAGTAATGGGAAAAATTCTTCAAGATAGCCGAACTTTGATTTGATGGCATGGTTATTAATGGTGAATACTATTCAGATCTACAATGAACAGGTACAAATGTGGAAGAAAGAAATACAAAATACAAATATAATTTGAGAGAAAGAGTACTAGGAAGCTTAATAATATGGCAACCAAGAAGTTATTTTTGATAAAGAGATTGGAGCCAATAAAGAGAAGCCTATAAATTGCCCTTGAACAATGAGAAGAGTACCCTCAGTGCAAGACACCACCCAAATAAGCTACCAAATCCTGGAAGGAGATGGCTGAATGGATTTTCTGTTTCCTAAACTGAAAACACACAAAAGCCAGCTGCTATTAATGCGGGTGAGGTGGGCCAAGTCCACTTCAAGCTAATGCTGAATTTGGCAATGTTGTTCACAGGGTGCTGGATTTAGCAAGAGTAAGGGTTCATTAGTTTGTCCTCTGTGATTTCAGAGAGCCTCTGAGAACAGGCAGCATGTAGCAAGAGATCTCTGCATTAAGAAGGCCCTGACAAGCTAGCCCTGACAGATCATTGTGTGAAACTATGAAGGTGAAGCCTGGTTGGCAATGACTATGCCAAGATGGTGAAGACACCAGGGTCACAAGACCTATGCCAAAAACAGTTGCATAGTAGGAGTGGTATTGTCTCAATAAAGAAATGTATAACGCATGCAGCAAAGATGGAGGAACTGAACCGTCTTAACCCTTTGAAAGTAAAGTTCCAGACATTGAATTAAATGTGGTGTTGCACCATTTGGAGAGAGCAAAATTTAGTCTTACTTTGGTTTAGTATTCCCTTAATGTGTCTCTGTTGTTCCCGTTGGCAATGAAATGTGATTTCAATTCCATTGTAGGTTGGAAGTATGTAATTTGGTTTTTGATTTTGTAGCTGACTATAGTGAAGAGCGTCTTAAATTACAGAAGAGAGTTTGGATTTTTGAAAAGTGTGGAGACTGTTAAAAACTCTGGGGATTTTTAAAGTTTGAGCAAATGCATTTTGTACTTTATATGGTCTTGTGCCTATGAGGGTCAAGTACTAGAATGTGTTCAAATAAGTTCAAATAATTATCCCCATAGGCTCCAAGTATTTTAATATTTGCTCCCAAGTTCATTTGGAGAGAGTTCTGACCCATTATGTGGTATACTCAGGAAGCATTGTAACTGGAGATGGCTTTGAGAGTTGAAAACTATTTGCAACATCTTGTTTTTTACTTCCCTGTGTCCTGTGATTGCTTGACGATGTGATCTATCAGTTTTCTGCTCACAACAAACTACCATCATGCCTCCCCTCCATCATGGTCTCTTCTCTTCTGGAAAAGTAAGCCAAATAACCTCTTCCTTGTATAAGTTGCCTTGATCATCATGTGTTATCACAGCAACAGATAAAGCTAACACACACGATGTACTAGGTCAATATCTCTTTTTCCTTTCACAAAACAGAAAAAAAATTCTAAAAAGGAATATTCCAAAGATGATAAAACAATGTTTAATTAAAATGGAAACCACACAAAGCAATTAAAGATGTATTTCACCTGTAGATTTTAAGACAGAATATTGTAAAAAACTACTTTTAAATTATACTAAGGACAGAGGAACTTTTTTTCCTCAAGAGATCCTGCTTACTTTCTATATATTTGCATACATTGTCATAAGGGGACTGTATGCACACTTTTCAAAACTGCAAAATGTATTTTCTCAGCTTTCTGGTGTTTGGGGTCTCGTCTTAGCTTCTTGTCTGTATAGAAGTTGCCTCAATTAATATTCTATTAGAAGCAGCAGCCTTGCAGCACTGAGCCATGAAAGGGTCTAACTGGCTTTTCATCTTATTGCTTTATTAAAAGACAAGGGAGACCTTTACAATGCTGCTGGATCACTAAAAGTGTGTTCAGTGTTAGTGAAAAAAATCAGTCTTATCAGAGAATAAAATTAATGAAAAGCAATATCCAATATCACTAGTCAATCATGAGGAACTCTTCTCTAGTGCAGTTGAGTCTGTCGAAGGAATTGCTGGCTAAAATTGTACATTAACTTATAATTTCCTGAGCTGAGAAGTATAAGGATTATATTTCTACTTGCTAGCATTATTTGTATGATTAAATTTAAATTTTCTGAAAACTGTTAGAAGTCATCATCTTGTTTAATACTCATCATAAATGTGTGATGTGTGGAATTTTAAGGAATTTTTATACAGAATTGTCAAAAACAGGCTAGACATACAGAATAACCTACTATCATGAGTGTTGAGTTTTTTATGCACTAGGAAGTATAATATATACTTACTCTTCATAAGAACATTGATTTACAGGTCTGGAGATTGCTCAGCAGTTAAGAACACTGGCTGCTCTTGCAAAGAACCATGGGTTCTGGTTCTAGCATCCACATAGTGGCTAATAACCATCTGTAACTTCAGTTCCAGGGATTCTGACACACACTTCTGATTGATCAATGACTTAGACCATTGTCCTGTTTAGTACAGTGTGAGAGATAATGCCTCCTAGAGCAGTCTTGCTGCCCAAAACGGCATAGTTAGTATGGTAAAGGGTGTACCAGAAACATAAGACGTATTCCACACACTGTTCTATATGATGTCATAACTTGTTAAAGATAAAATGAACAGAAAAACAAATCTGAGTATACACATTAAAAGTTTGAACAGCAGGGATTTTAAGATGATAACTGCTGATATTATTATTATTATTAATCAGTAGTATTGTTTTGGGTTTTTTTGAGAGAAGGTCTCCCTATAGTTCCAACTGGACTGGACCTCATAGAGGTTGACCTATCTCTGTTTCCAAAGTGCTGAGAATAAATGTGTGCCCACCATACCATGTTTACATTTCTTTCTGTATCCCATAGCTTGAGAGCTTTATGATCTTACATTTGTTTTTCTTAATATAAATACATTCATTCAGAAAATGTTAATAATCATCATACTCAAATCTAGATTTAGTGTGACATTTTTAAAACTTTTGATGGAGTATCTAATAATCTACATAGAGCATATTGCAAATTATTAGTTAAAATCTTATGAGGTGGTAGTATTTCCAAATGCTTTCATGATACTATTTTTCAGGTAACTGATAAATCAAATTAAATTTTTTTACTAGTGATAAAGGACATTTGTCAGCAAATATGAAAAATGCTACCTTTTTATTCTGGAAAACATGATGTAATATTTTCTTCAATGGATTAACATACCTGAAAGCTAAATATTCAAACTGTATACACGTGATTTGATTATTTCTTATTGTACAAATATTTGTATGTTTACAGAAGCTTTTTAAGCAATGTGAGTTCTCAAAAGTTCAAACCTCAGTAGACTTTGTATGAAAACAAGCACATAACTTATGAAAATACAGTTAGATGAAAAAATGAATGAACACTATAAGATAGCAACAAAAATCAATAAAAGTGATGTTTTCATCAAATAGCTTTTTATTAAGAGAATTGTGCCTTACAGAATCATTAACATGTCTATCTTCAGGCCTATTGTATTTATCTTAATTTGTAGGTTAGGAATAAATAATAACATTAATATATTAAATTAAGCATACATTCATTAACTCATTGACTTCAGATAAAAGAAGATGTCATTGTATGAAAGAGATAATTTCACAAAAAAGCCCCTGCCTTGCTGGTGATGTGATGTGGTTGACAAAGTATCATGACTAATGATTCCCCAATTGCTCTGCACATCAAGAATATCTCTCTATATTGCAAATGTGTTCTGAAACCATCACATCTTTTTCATAAACCAAACACTTCACATATTCATTTTTTATTGTAGAATTTTGGTTAAAATACCTATCTGATTATGATGCTGTATTTTCAAATCCTCGCTCTGGCACTAAGCATTATTTTTCATCTTGTACAAACTTCACCCATTTTTGCTGTGTTTCTTTTACCTTTTCTTCCTTTTATTAGGTTCACATTCATGACTCATATCGAGGAGATTCATAAAGACACTTGTATTTAAATAAACGATGTGATTTTACAGTTTTCTCTCTCCCTTCCTCTCCATTTCCTCCTTGATCTCTTTACTGTGGCCAGCTTCCTGTACCCACACAGCCTTGTTTCTGCTTTCTTGTCATGATTTTATCAACCTGTGTAAGAACTCCTTAACTTAATAGTAACTTGCAACCTTTGTCTTCCTGATCTGAAGATGAAAATTTAGGTTGAAGCCTTTTCGTTAAAATAAAATTTGGAAAGTACCATGAAAACACAGAATATTTAGTGTTTCTATGTGTGAAGCACAACATTTTAATTGCCCAGTCCACTTTATGTGTCTGCCATTGACTGTTGTAATCAATGATTTCTATGATCACAACAAATGATGTCCTCTGAGCATTGAGTACTACGCTCAGAGCAGTTAGCCAACACTAAATGCCCAGCAAAAATAAGCTCAATGCATGAGTGTGAGATAACTTCCTGTTTTAATGACATAGATTAAAAATGTCACATTCTGAATGTGATTTTGAGACTATACAAAGCAAAGTTATTGGAGGATCATCAGATCAAATCCTTATCTTTTATACTAAACCATTTCTTGATATATTTTATATTTTCTCTATTCAAAATGATTGATAAACTGTATTTTTTAATCAACCACTAAAACAGAATTCATTATCACCCTTTCTCCTTTACTTAAGACAGGGTCTTATACTGAAGTCCAGGTTGCTCTGGGAATCACTGTGTAACACAGCCTGGCCATGAACTCCTGCTTCAGAACAGCAAGGGCTAAGATTATAGACATGAACCATCATAGCACCCTTTCTTGTGGATTTTTAGCTCCGATTTTACTATTTTGCATTTTCTTTACATAGTAAGTTCTTCCAGCATTTGTTGACTTAACGAAAATGAGATGCAGATCATACGTGTGTGTGTGTGTGTGTTACAATAGCAAATTTTTCTGAGATAGGGAATATTTAAATTATCAGTTTCCTGAGTTGTTTAGCAGAGATATTTTGTGGGCTCAGATATTTTGTGATAGCTAAGGACATAAAAAAAACTAGGATAATTTCCCTGTACAATAGGATTGTCTTTAATTTCTTAAATTGAGTGGTTTTCAATAAATTAAAAAAATGCTTGACAGTGTATTTAAAAAAAATATGTCTCTGCTTCGAAATAATACCCTATAAAACTGAAAATGTAAAAGTTATAAATTATTCATTTTCATTACTATAATCTATGATTATTTCAAACCTTATTGGACATCTAATGTTAAGTATAATATTGGAAAAAAATAACTCATCTTTATATATATTATTCCCTATTTAATTAATGGTGCCTAATAAAAATTATCTTCTAATGAAATAAATTTACATGAAAAATACTTGTTCATTGTAAGATATTTTATTGCAAAGTATTGATTATTTTAAAAAATATTTTTATTGAATTTACATTTTATACAGAACATCTTAATCATCTTCATAAATGCGTACATGTTGCCATCCTCTCATAGCCTCCCCACTGGATTTCATGCATTCTGTAATTTATGTTAAGGCCTATCAGTTAGTGTCCCCAAATATCCCTCAATGCAAGTTCATCCATTGAGATCTTGTCAACCAATCTAGAGTCTCACCCTTTAAGAGTATCAGCTGTCCCTCATCCAGAAGTAATCACTTGCTGATAATTCTTTGGTTAAGGCTAGGGCCTACTGCCCATTTCCACAGTTTTATGCTGGGTTTTGTCTGCTTTGGTTTGCATGAATCTTGCACTGTTGACAAATGAAAAATCACATTTCTCTATCTCTTTATTTCAGAAGAAGTTGAGATTATTTGTGTGATAATTTAATATCAAAATTTTGATGAAAATAAAAGTTTGTGGAAGAAATGTAAATGTTTTCCCTACATATCATGTTTTTATATCAATATTTATATGGCTTCTCTTTGGAAAAATTTTACTATACATTGAAATATTTACACATTATATGATAATTAATGTCAATCTTGTGAGGTGGACTACATATGATTTTCAAATTATAGGTAAGAAAATCTAGATGTATTTTAGTGTCGTTGCCACTGGTACACATCAAACTGTTTGCCAACAACCAATAGAGAAAATTTAGACCCATATTTTATATAGAAAAGTGGTACAAACCTAATGCTATCTTCCTTCTGTCTACATATCATCTTGTGATGACTTTCTTCCTTCAGATTCTTATGTCACTTTGAAATGAAATGGCCAGTTTCAACCATGGAACAGTTGAATTAATTACAAGCACTTCAGTCTGTCTGTGATTAGTAACTCATGACGTGTCCACACTGGCCATTTATTTATTTCATTTATTTATTTCTACATGTTTACTCTACCTCTTATTAACTGAGGGACACAGTCATAGGCTTAGAAGAATCTGTTCATCAAAAATGCCTGTTGAAACTATCTGGGCCATACTGACCTCAGCACAAAAGAGAGATCACAGAGGTCAACTCTTGGTAATCAGATCATACTCAGAGTTTTTGCTATGAAACCATCTTTTATCTTTCTTTTGAAACAAAGTCTCTCTGTAGCCCCAGCTGTCCCGGAACTCACAGTGTAGATCAGACTCCCTCTGCCTACTGAGTGCTAGCATTAAAGGCAGGCACCACCATGTCTGGCCTTCTGTGAACCTTCTTACAGATATTATTAATACAATTTCATTACGCATTACAATCTCAGGATCCCATGTTTCTTACTATAGCACTCAAGGTTTTGTGGTACAATTATCTCTAAACTTTATTGTGGGATAAAATCATAAGGAATCATTAATGCTTATTTTATTATCAGCCCTATATTTTAAGGCATTGCACATAAGCACTGGAAAATGTCTCTGTCAGGTTTTATTTCCATGTTGAGAAGCTTATTTTGGAAACTTTTTCAGATAGAAAAAGTAGATAATTTTTGTTACTGTGATCAAACAACAGGACATAAGGCAACTTCTAGGAAAACAATTTTATTTTGGTTCCAGAGGAAAAAAAAGAAATAGCCATGGAGGGGAGGAAGTGGCAAGACCAGCAGCAGGAGAAAGCGAGAGCTCATATTTTCAATGGCAAACACCAAGCAGAGAGAGCCACCTAGACAGGGGTCAGGCTATGGATTCTCAAAGCCTGGCCCCAGTGATGTGCTTCTGTCAACAACGATGTACCTTCTGAAGGTTCTACAGCCTTCACAAACAGAGCCACCAACTGGGAACTGAGTATTCAAAGACATGAGTCACTGGAGGACATTTCTCCTTCAAACACTCACTGCTCTTTTACAACACATTAATGGGCTTAAATGCTCCTAGTCTGTGAGTGTTACAGTGGGTAATGAAACTATTTTTTCATTAGTAAAATTAATATATGTGGATTAGCTGGAAATATGTACACTCCATTCTGAAATCATTTAAAAATAAAATATCTGCTGAGTGTTAGCAACTATTTCCAAAGGGTAGTTCTTAATATAGATCTTATATTTGGTGTCTGTCTGTCTTATTACAGTATGTATTTGCAGTACATATTTGCTTTATGTATAACTGAAATTTTAGTATCTGTTACACTTGTACATTTCAGGGTTCATAGAAGGTGTAATATCAGACAAAACACAGTCACATCCATCATCTCCGAATGTCTCCTGGACAGTAGTGAATTACAGAACTCATATTGCCTAATTTGACTCTAAAATTAGCTGAAATCACGGCTGTAGGATTGTTGCATAAGTATTAAGAATATTTTTCATGAAACATATTATTTATTTCCCTATAATCTTCAAAGGGATAAAGCTTCATAAATTTAAAACATAAAGTTCAGTGGTTATATTTATATACCACTTGTTAAGGCAAAATATTTTAAATTTATTTTTATTTTATTTTCATAAGGCCATTGCCTGCATGTAGGTATGGCCACCCATATCGTGCAATGGCCACAAAGGTCAGAAGAGGTTATTGGATTCCCAGGAACTGGAGTTAGGGATGATTGTTATCACCAAGTGGGTACTGGGAATGGAACCTGGGTTCTGTGATATTTTTTATTGAATTTTTCCAATTTGCATATATTAGAGCTTGATGGTATTTAGATCCTCTTCCCTATCTGCACTTCCCATCACTGCCCCTAGCCCAATTTAATGTACTCTACAGTCTACAGAGTCTGATTTGTGTCCCCAAAATTCATCATTGTAGGTCTGTCCAATGGGCCCACTGAGAGATCACATCCATGTATCTATAGGAATCAAAACCCATGAGCTGGAGACATGGCTCAGTAGTTAAGAGTCTCAACTGCTCCTTCAGGAATCTTGGTTTGATTCGCAGTACCTACATAGAAGCTAACAACTGTCTTTAACTCCAGTTCCAGGAGAATCATCATCCTCTTCTGGCTTCTGTGGGCATTATACATGGTTGTACTTACACTCATGCAGACATTACATTCATACACATTTGTTATTAAGAACATTACATTACAGGAACGTTGAGCAGATATTAATTTGCATGGATTCAACAGTAACTGCATTTAGTCACTGATATATCTGTTAGCAATTACAGAGTTCAGAAGAAAATAACTTTTAGTAATTCATTATTCAAATGATACTATAATCAAATATAACTTACCTGAATCCTTAATGGCAAGGTCTATCAAAGGTTGCAGTTAAATATTAGTTGAAAAATTCTAAAGGCCTAATTAGGTCCCTAGCAGAGGGAGCATTTCTGGGTCATTCAGATGCTGTCATGAATCCCAGGTTCTTGCTGCTTTAGGATACAACAGTATTTTGCTCCTAAAGTTTATCCTCTGGGATGTATACATCATCATTTTTCCTCCATAAAGAGTCGGAGAATAGGGTGACACATGAATGGACAATTAGGATGGAAATCAGAGGCATTTTAAAACAAAACTTCTAAATTAAGATTCCAAACAGTGCAATATTTCACTTATCCATAGCAAATAACTAAAGATGAATACCCAGAGGTTAGTATTGATAATTTGATTAATCAATATATATTTAATAATACACAATATGCTCAATATGCTAGTGAGAAGTTATACATAAAATACTCTGTGCTTTGTTGGAGTTACAATTATTAAATACATTTCCTACATATAGATTATAGAGTAATTGGAATAATTCCTATATTCCTTACAATTTATTTTCAAAAGCTAATGCCATAGTATAATGAGAAAACATTATTTTATTTTTAATATGATTTTATTTTTGTGTGTATGAGTATACTGTGTGCATGTATGTAAGTCATGCAATGTGTGTGGATATCATAAAAGTAGTCAAATCCCCTTAAATGTAGCTATGGATGGTGGTTAGCTACCATGTAGGTGCTGGGCACAAAACTCAGGTCCTCTGTATGAGTAACCAGTGCTCTTAACTCTGAGCCATCCCTTCAGTTCCAAGTATTATACAGTTTTACAATGTATAAGTTAAAATGTCTCAATATTCCTGTATTCCCATTTCATTGATCTCAAATGTGAATTTATACATGTTAATGTCCTTCTCAAAATAGGGCATTTATCTTTTGCTTTTTTATACTGTGACTGATTACTCTGTATTCACTTATGGTTAATGATGGCAAATATGACAAAAGGCATTTCAACATGTATTCCCTCTTTGGTAAGGGTGAACTTCTTGTGAGAGTTGAAACAATGAAAGATATTAACCAGCTATTACCACACTAGGCTTTGTCCATGTCCATTAGGATGGATGACATACTGTGCCATAAAGTTAGGGTTCCAAAAACTCCTGTTAAAGCTACTTCACTGACTGGGTTAATAATAAAACAGCACAATAAAATTGAACAGACTGTTTTAGAGCTAACACTTAAAGGGCAAAGTCAAAAACAAAACCGTGTCATTCCCATGAATACCTGTTTTCAAAGACAGGCTGTAATTCTTCCAAGTGTGTAATGCAAACAACACAGATAGTCAATTTAATGTGTAACTGATTGCAAAGTTTGTAGGAAAGTATAAATCAAGAACTTGGTGAAATAATGGCAATTCAGAGAGAGAGAGAGAGATAGAGAGAGAGAGAGAGAGAGAGAGAGAGAGAGAGAGAAAAGAGAGAACTAAGGTTTTGACACAAAAATAATGAAGACAGATCATGATTTATGAAAGAAATTATGGTACTTTCTTTCATATTATTCATTATCCTACAAGTTTTGTATTCTTAATTTCTCCTTAGATTAGCCATCGTGCAACTGTGTTAGGTCATAATTAAATAAGATTCTTTTTACTTGAGGCATAAAACTAAAAGATAAGGAATCATCTAGCACAGTTACAGTCACTTAATCTTGAACAAAGACATCAAACACAAGTACTGAAAATGTGATGGCTTCTTAAACAAATACTGTTGAGAAAATTAGATGAGTACATGTAGAAGATTGAGGAAAGTACTCTAAAGACAGAGACATGCTAGGGCTCCCTGAATAGTACTCCAATAGGAAGTAAGATTACCAAAATTAAAAGGCCAAGGAAATAATAATTAAAGGGGAATGATAATTTTCAGAGTGGGAGGAAAAATTTTGCCATTCATCTGTTGGATGGATTATTGTGCAGAATAAAGACCTGAAACAGAATTGAATTAAACATTATCCAGTAAACAATGAACTGGTGATCTGAACAGACATGGCTG
This sequence comes from Eospalax fontanierii, assembly GCA_035773235.1. Lineage (NCBI taxonomy): Eukaryota > Metazoa > Chordata > Mammalia > Rodentia > Spalacidae > Eospalax > Eospalax fontanierii. Next base: position 188,671,002 of record CM069524.1, on the reverse strand, counting down.
AAAAAAATTGCAGATGGGCAGCAAAATAAGTGAAAAAAGTGCTCACCACCTCCAGTGATGAAGAGCATGAATGAGTTGTATACACTTATAAACTGCTCAAGGAGTAAGTCAACAACATAAATTGAGTGTTCACAAAGGCTCCTAATGTAAGTAAAACTGAAGAAATAGAAAGAGGCACACATACCTAGCCCTTGTCTATGGATTCAAAACAAATGATCATAGCCACTTTGAAAAACAGTATGGCGTTTCCTCAAAAAACAAAACAAAACACTGAACTTCTATAGGATCCAGGTACACCACTCTTAGCTACTCATTTTCTAGCTCTAAAGTCAACATACCTGCTTACTGAAGTGCATTTTACATAGTCAACAAATCCAGGTATCTATGAGCAGATGAGAGTAAGGAAATATGGTATAAGGACGGAATGTAGTACCATCATTCATTTATAAAGAATTAAAATATATCCTTTATCAGAAAATAGACAGAATTGGAGATTTTTGTGATGTTAAGAGAGAGAGAAAGAGGAGAGAGAGAGAGAGAGAGGGAAAGGGAGAGAGAGAGAGAGAGAGAATGGTATTATGTTTTTCTATGGATATACCTGAAACAGGGTAATCACATACATGGAAATATCATAGTGAAATCCATTAGCTTGAAGAATTAGTAGATATTGGTAATCATAATAGTTATCTTTAAATTCAGATATAGAAATAAATATATATCTTGTAGGTCAGTTTTAAAAGAAAATATCAGCTGTTGGTAAGAACATATAAACATTGGAATAGTCTTATGTGCTGGGTGTGATTATAACATGTTGAAGTTTAAATGATTAAACACAGTAGTGTATGATCAGGCAAGGTCCATTTATATACTCAATAAATGAAAATACTCATATATATTTTCTCCAGATGAAGGAATGTATATAGGTTAATGCAAAAAATTCCCAAATGCTCAAAACATAAATGATTAAAATAACCAAGAGGGGAACATAACCAAATGTCTGTCAAATGACATAAAACCAGTCATTAGAAATACTCCTTGAAAACACACAGCATAAATGTTAAAGAAACTCAGACTAAACAGGTTGTAACTTTAAAACACTATGTTAAGTGAAAGAAGCCAGTAACAAATAGACATATGTTTCTAGTTTATTAATATGTAAGGTAAATAATTTGGAATTCAAAATGGAAATAGGATGAATGTGGACCATTTTAAATTAAATTTAATTAAATTATAACTCAGAGAATAATATATGAATATCTTGTTTTTCTTTTCCAACATTTTTGTTTTGCAGATCATTTTTCTAACATATTTACTACTAGATGTGGATTTTGTATTACCTTAACAAAGTTCAAATAATGGGCCACAAAGTATGTAGCAAGTTTGTTCCAATGTGCTTACAGATTAAATCTATATTTTAAAATTATTATTGACCTGGATTTGGTTGTAGACATCTTTTATTCCAGCACTCAGGAGCAGAAGTAGGCAGATTCATGTGAGAGGCCAGCCTGGTCTGCATTATGAGTTCCAGGTCAGCGGGGACTATAGAGAGACCCTGTCTCAAAATAAAGAAAAAAAAGAACTGTGCCTATGCACGTGCCTCTTTGAAGATGCATAGGCACACATGCCTCCATATACATATGTGCATACACTAACCCAAATATACCTCATATGTGCGCGCATGCACACACACACACACAATTATATTAATGTCACAGGAACTCTGAGAAAGTATTTATGTCATGACTTAGCTCTAGCACAAAATGTGTGCTTTGATCAGGAAGTTTTCACTAATACACAATAAGCATTGTTGAATTTGTAAGGTATGGGAGAGACTCACGCAAGACATAAAATGCGGAGAAGTATGACCTAAAAATGACTTTATGCCTCTTAGGGTCTATGACTCTGTCATTTCACTTTTATTACTTGAAAAGACTTGCAGTGCTGGAGAGGAAGGAATGAGAAAGCGAAAAGCCTTGAAAATAATCACAGGCTTGTGCTGTACTGTATATGTAAGATCAAAATGTCAGAATCTGAAAGGCACAGATTCTTAAAAGCCCTGATTCTCAAGCCCAATTAAAAGATTAAGTTCTATCAGTAATTCCTATTGTATTCTGTCCTTTCTCAGAAAAAAGTAAACACTCTTTATAAGTGAGTCCAAAATGTATTGGTAAAAAATGAGATTAGGCAGGACATAAGTCTTAATTGGTAAATTACTTGCTCCACAAGCATGTGGACCTGAGTTCAATAGCCAGCACTCATGTGAAACCCAGGGGCAGCAGCACCTCCTTGTAATCCAGTCACTAGAAAGTAAAAGACAAGAAAATTCATGGGGTTTGCTGGCTAGGGAGTTTAGCTTAATCAGTGAGTCCAAGTTCTGGACTTGGCCCTGTATTGAAAAAACAAAAACAAAAACCAGATTAATGATTAAGGAAAATATTCTATGTCAACCCTTGACCTGCACATGCATGCACATATAAAAAAAATATGTAGCAGGATAAATTAACTCAGAGTTTGAGAATTTTGATGTTTTTCTTAAATAATAAAAATTTCTAGTCTTTATTTCAAAACATTGGCTACATAATTTTGGGTATTAATGATGGGGTAAAGTTAGCATGATCTTGGCTTGATTATTGGACTGAAGAAAGGGAGGTGGTGACATTGTAGGCTCATGGAGAAACATATATAGTTTGAAATGAGGGCTAAGCAGGGAAGAAAGAAATTGGTGGCAGCCTTGTCCTAAGGTCAACCACCTCATATGTCAAATTGCTTTCCAACTGCACTATCTGGTGCAGGCTTAGAATTGATGGAGACTGTGTTATAGGAAAGAACTGGGAGATGCTAAACAGAGTTTGAATCACTATATCTTACCAAAATTCAAAATTCAGATGTATAGAATTATTTAGATTTGAGAAGTGAAAGAGAAAAAGATGGCAATCCCCAAAGTGTATGTGAGAAAAGAGGCATGCAGAAGCAGAGTTAAAGAACAAATGTGCAGTCACTAACTGAAAGGAGGCAGAGTGAAATGCTAAAAGCAGCCTCGTGATATGACTATCTCTTTGTCTTTTTCATTCATGTGTTTTTTGTTGTGTATTCTATTTCAAAGAATTTCTAAATTTAAAGAAAACTTATCACAATGATCTAAGCAGAGTGCTATCTTGTCCTATCTGCTTAGAAATATAAATTTTCTTAACCATCTCATTAGAAGAATCTTCAGAAAATTCTCATTGCTCATATGGGGAAATTGAGATGACAGAGGTGACTCTGCCTGCCAACTTGCCAAGAGGGGCCAGAATTAAGGCCTCAATGTAGATCCATGTACGTTTTTATTCCTCTAATCTTCTATTAGTTTACAAATAATTAGGTTTATGGCATTTTCACCTATATTTGTTTTGCCGATTCTCTCTCCAGTTTCACTGATGGTACATGTGGTCTTTTCATTTCCTGCCTTTTACAGCATCTCCTGTTTCCTTCTCCTGGTCTCCCATAGAGTTTCATGGTTGCACCACCCTTAAACATTTTCTTTATTTACGTACATACAAACACTAAAATCTAAAATCTGTCTTTCTGAGACTAGGTTACCTCACAATATGATCCTTTCTTTCTCCATTCATTTTCCTCAGTATCTCACATTTCTCAGCAGCTGAGAAAAATTACATATGGATGCTCCATTTCAATATTCCTTAAGGGACATCTGCTTTCAATCATCATTTCCTCTTTACCATTTGATTTAAGTTTTAAATTTCATACAATAGATATTGATTATATTTATCTCCCCTTTTCTATTTATACTCCTTTCCTACCCTACACTCAATCTCATGTACAGTATTACATATTATATATTACATATATATGTATTTATGTGTATATATGTATATACATAAGTATTTATTGTCTCATGAAATTTATTTTCCATGCCTTAGCAGCTGGGGTCTGGTCGATTCTGCAGAATAAAAGGGAAACTGGTCTTCCATTTAGAAACACTGATTTATTTAGGGCGACTCACAAAGTTATTGTTCAAACATATGGCCTGCCATTGGCTACCGTTTCTTTGGCAAAATCCGACACAGCGCCATGCTGGTACATGGCTCCTGTCCCATCCCTGGCCTGAATTCTGTTTCCATTCACATGTTTCTCAGGACTGTGGGGGCCTGGAATGCTGCCATCTGAATCTTGGCTTTTCATGAGCCTGGTGCCATGGCATTTTCCTCCTGTGTGGCTTTCAGTATTCTCATTGCTGTTTCAGTGCCTCTCACCATTACTAGCCGCCATGTTTTTGTTTTTCCATTCTTTCCCTGCCTTCCTGACCGCTTATTGGTCAGAGAGCAGGACTTGCAGCTGAATGAATCAATAGTAAAAAATCCTCAGAGAGAAATATGTATCTAAAATACACTCCACCCCTTTCTGTCTGGAGAATAAACAAAACATAACAACACAACAATAGCCACAAAGGAAAGCAGTAACATCCACATAAACCATCACAAACACAAATATTTAGACAGTGCCTAAGTAGATGTATCATATTCACCTCACAAACAATCACAGTTGTGTCTCTACTGCGGCCTATAACTTCCTCCAATACCATGGGTAGTCAACCTTTATTTTTTATTTTTTCTAATATCAGACATGTGTTTTGTCCCCGAAGAGTGGGCCTTAAATCCAATTATAAATATGCTGAGGGTGTACATGCCAGACAAATCTCTATTACACTTGTAGAGACATCTGACAGTGAAGCATGCAAGATCTGTCATTAAGCAGAGCTTTTCAGGATCATTTTCCCTAGCTATCTGCATAGTGCCCTCTAGCACTATGAAGGCCAGCCATCCATTTGTAGGGAATTTTCGGCTTGGTCCCAGCTAGATCTCTTTCCATTTTTGAGCCATGTCCGATCTTCAGTAATAGGGCCTTACCATCCACTTCCAGTGTGCAACCAGCATTACGATGTGGCAATTGCCTTTTGTTTTGGTAGAAGGGGTCTTCCAAGGCTCCCTTGGTCAACAGCTCACAGGGAGGGTCAACCCATGCCTGTTACTGAAATTGCTAATTAACAATTATATAAAATATTCCTTTAGGCTTTTACATCTTTAGGTCTTGGCCCATAGAGTCCCCTGAATTTCACAGCTATACTTTACCCTCGTACCCTGTATGAGTTACATTCCATTCTTTTTTTCTTCAGGTGTATTTGATGTCTCTTAACTGGGTTTCATATCTGTAAATCACTCAGAAGTTAACAATACATTATACACACATGAGGTCTAACATAGCATGGAAAATCAGTCAGTCCTTTACTTTCTTTAGTTATTGTCAGGAATCCATTTAGTGTCCCAGATTTCTCACATGGAGCCTCCATGCATTCATTTATCCTTTTTAACCTCATTTGGAGTAGCACAAACTGCTTGCTCCTACACAGGGCCAAGGAGGAATAAGGCTTCTTTTGCCCCTGTCACACCTGTTGTTTCCCAGGGCCAGGTAGATTCTGGATCTGATTCCTGGCCTCAGCCACACCTGTCATCTCATCATTGACCACACCTGGCTGTTGGGAGAGGCCCTGGCAGGGCAAACTGTCTCTGCCGCTTGAACAGCCAGTCACAGGGGAGAAATGTACAATGTTTACTCTTGGTGGGGGTAGTATCCACCTCTGGGATAATCTTTATCCTCTGTATACCTTTTGTGAATTGTTTCTAGGGGTTTTAGGCCTCCCAGAGGTGCTTTAGCACAGAATTTGGCTTTTTATCAATCTTTTCTTTAGGAACTTGGGCTAAATGCAAGTTTTGCCACATTTGCCTACAGACCTCCTTTTCTGTCTTGCCTCTCTTATAAATCCTTTATGTTGTTCTATTTTTCTACAGGCATATTTTACATGCTGATCTAGATTGCTTAAATTTGTCAAGGCCTCTCCTACTTTGTAAAGATCCTGTCCCACTAGAGTTCCCAATACAGATGTGAAATCTCTATACCAGTTTTGAGGTCCCTGTTTAATGAAGTCCCTCATTAAATCTCTAGTGAACACAGTCCTATCTGTTCCAGTGAATGGGGTTCCATATATTGCTTTCCTCATACCCAGTGCCTGTCCATCTATTGTAGTGCTCCAGCTCCTGAAATCCATGGAAATCTCTTCTGGTGATAACCAAGTGTCTCCAGTGGCACACATAAGCTAGTTCATCAGGGACTGTTTTCCATTGTATTCTCCCAGGTTATGCAACTTAAATCTCAAGAGGTATGAGTTGTTATGTTGCTCAGTTGTCCTGCTTCTCCAGCATTCAAGTTAATATCATTTGCTCCTCTGTCCCATATTCTCAGGAGCCAAGTAATGACAGGCTCTTTTGTAGCTTGTTTGAATGCACTCCCTATTTCCAGCAGCTCTAGGGCTTCTTTCACTAAATCCTTATGTTCATTAAAGCATCCATCAGCAGATTGACATTTGGATTTTTTCTTTTTTTGTTTTACAGGTCAAACCTGAGAGGCATTTTTAGTTTCTTCTGGGTTGCTTCCTTCCTGTTAATTGTCTGTTTTCTCTTATGGGTCTCAGATGATATACTCTGGGCTTTTTTTTCATTTTATTTAATTTATCAGTGAGGTCAGTGGCTAGTGCAGTAAAGGGCAGTCTTATTTCCCTCTCTCATTTTAATCTCTCTTAACTTTTCAATTTCTCTTTGGCCTATAATCTCTATTTGAGATAAGATTTTATCACACAAAGCAGAAGCTATGCTGCCTCAGCCATCGCCTGCTGGAGTCTTGGCTTTTTTCCATTCAGTAGAGTTTTCAAAGTTTCCTCAGACCCTCTGAGGGTTTTCAGAGTATCGCCATAATCCTGCTGCAAGTACAGCTAACACTCTTAACCACTGAGCTATTTTTTCATTTGTGTAAGCTGGATCCTGCTTACAGTACCAATTGTCTCATGAAATTTATTTTCCATGCTTTAGCAGTTGGAGTCTGGTCAATCCGGCAGAATAAAACAGAAGTCAGTCTTACATTTAGAGAGACTGATTTATTTAGGGTGACTCACAAAGTTATTGTTCAAACATATGGCCTGCCACCAGCCACCATTTCTTTGGCAAATTCCAGTGCAGCACCACAGCGGTGCATGGCTCCTGTCCCATCCCTGGCCTGAATTCCATGTACACTCACATAATTCTCAGGACTGTGGGGGCCTAGAATGCTGCTGTCTGAGTCTTGGCCTTCCATGAGCCTGGTGCCATGGCACTTTCTCTGGTGTGTCTTTCAGTATTCTCAGTGCCCCTTGCTGCAACTAGCTGCCATGTTTTTTTTTGTTCCCCTGTCTCTCCACCTTCCTGCCCCCTACTGCTCAGAGGGCAGGACTTGCTGCCAAATGAACTAATAGTAAAAACTCTCAGAGAGAAATATGTATCTACAATACACACACACACACACACACACACACACACACACACACATACACATATGCATATAGATTCAAATTTGTGACGCCAAATGCCCTTCGGTGTGGGTTCATCATCCACTGGATTCTGTTTAACTTCTCAAGAGACACACCCATAAACGAGAATGCCTCTCCTTAGAAGAGTGTAGTTTCTTATCCACTACTCCACAGCCCTGCTTGGATATGATCTTACTGAATTTACATGATACTTGTTGATGCTGTTACCATTTATATGGTAAATACGGGGTTCTCTCTGAGGTATTTTTTGTATTGTTCATTCCGGGGCAAGTCCCGCCCTCTGACCAATAAGGGGGCAGGAAGGTGGGGAGAAAGGAGAGAAAACATGGTGGCAAGCCAGAGAGGGATATGGGGATTACTCAAAGCCACTCAGGAGGAAAAGTGCCCGGTCCCGGGCTCACACAGAAGGCTGAGACCCAGGAGGCAGTGTTCCAAGTCCCCGCAGTCCTAAGGATCATGTGAGTGGAAGCAAAATGCTGGCTGGGAATGGACAAAGAGCCCTGTGCCAGAGAAAGTGCTCTGCACCCGGCTGTAGAGGACTTTGCATTCAGGCCACAGAAAACCAGTAACTTTGTAAATTGCCCTAAATAAATCAGTCTCTCTAAATGGAAGATCAGTTTCCATTTTATCCAGCTGGATTAACCAGACCCTGCCTGCTAAGGCGTGGAGAATAAATTTCATGAGACACCATTGCTGTAAGTTCATATGAGTAACTTCCTAGTAGTCTAGAAAACTCTGTTTCCCACATATGACTCTTAGAGTCATTCTATCACTTCTGCAATGATCCTTGAGTCTTTTGAGGCAGAAGTTTGATATGTGTCCATCACTCTATCTGCTATTGATATCAAGTCCACAAAAATGTGGATATACGGGCCACAGGCTGCAAATGAAAGGCTGATACCATCATTCTGCTAAATAAATGCAGCATTAAAGCAACTAATAATTTGAATCCTAATGATTTATTATGATACCTATAGATTAATGCATCTTTAACTCACTCCCAGCAGCAGCTGGTGATTAACACAGAAACCTAAAACATTCCAACAAGGAGATGATCAATAACTATTTCTAATGGAAACAAATAATCTAGAACATTACCTCTAAGACTAGAAAGTGAATAGGTCATGAAAACCTTTGAAATTTAGTTTGGAGGCGATTGCACAAGGAATACTAGCAATTGTCTCAGTGACAATAAATTTTATCATCTCTGTAATACCACATGGCCATCCAGATCTCCCTTAGCTAGTAATTTTATGTTCAGTCACAGGAAGAATTTTTAAAGCTTCAGCATAAATAAATATATATTTGTGGCTTATTCATTGTCCTTAGAGATTAGATGAGGATAGAATGAATTTTACAGTTTTTATCCTTCACAATGAAGCCCTAAAAATCCACAGAATTATTGGAAATCTCAGGGTACACCAGATATTGCTTCCTTTACTTTGAGTTCATTGCATAAATTGAAAAAAAAAAGAGAATTATGTTTCCTCAGTCAAGGGCATGAAATCTTATTTCAACACAGTTTAGATCAATCAGTGATGTTGTTATACACAAAATAATGTTTTAAGATATGATTTATATATTGTAGATGGAAGGATTGACATGACAATATTGCAAGAAAAACCTTGAAATTCAAGGAGTCTTTGGTTTGTGAGCTTTGACCACAGCCATGGAGATGACTGAAATGTCACTTCTTATACCTCCATTGAAACCTTTCAGATTTTCTCCACAACAGAAAGAATCTATTTGAAATGGAATTCTCTATATTAACAAAACCAAAAATTTTATCTTGATATATTATCAAGTTTTTATGGGTACTTGGAGGAAGAATATGCCTTCCTTAAATATGTATGTTATATAAGCTATAAATAGATTAATCCTAATAAAGTACACAAAAATGAAAAGAAATTCGGAAGAGGACATCAATGGCTGCTTTGCTTTATGATTACTTCTAATACCATACCCCAAATATATCATCTATCCATCTGTCATTTATCAGTCATCTGAGTATCATCTATGTATTTATCTATGTCATTAATCATCTAAATCCCTTTAAATGGTATCTATCAATAAATATGTCACCTATATCTATCTATCTGCCATCTATCATCTAGCTTTCCATTTTTCTAACATTTTTCTAACATCTGTCTATCATCTATCCTATTATTCTGTTTTCTGGAGAACCCTGAAAAATCCATTTCATGAAAAGAAGTGAACAATTTAAAAGAATGACAATGGTTTCAGTATTCCACATATGCAATAAGGCCCTCTGGAAAATAATTTCATATACAACAAAGGAAAGTCTGTGTTTTAAAGAGTGTTGAATGTTTGTAAAACAGCACCTTATGTGAGTTTTCTGAATATAGAACTACATTTTACATCAATTTTCATACTTCAATATGTGAATTATCATGGACCTTCCAAACTAAACTATGGACTGAGTAACATCAAACAGACTATATGATGCATAGGTAGACTTTGTTTTTAAGATTCCCACTGTTCCTAGCATAGTGCCAGTTGTGTAACATAAATCATAACTCTTTAAAATTCTCCAGAAGTCTATATATTGCTACATCATTTTCATGAATGCCATCTTACTTAACTGTATAACGTCTGATTGTATGTGCCAATACAAATTCATGATGCAAAGATATTCTATGATGGAAAGAGTAGTCATTTGAAATAAAATGAAATGTTCCTTCCAGAATGATGATTTATCTAGAGATAACCTAATGTAGAGAGATAAGAGATCTATGCAGACTGTTATTTATCTGTTTTACTTCCTAAAGTATTTGGCAAAAAGCACTTGGGCCTTTTTAGGATTACAATGACAGACAGTTGACAGGTGATAATAGTGTCTTTCATAGGAATCTAAAATTTTATATGTACTTTTATTCCTGAGATTTGGTTTCACATTATTTTAAAATGAAAAAGTACAAAAATTTCCCCTAAAATTACATTAACAATTTATATAATTTAAATAAGGCAATCAAATTGTTTAGTATGTTTACAATGTTATATAATAAATGCTACCTCCTAGTTCTAAAGCCCATGGTCCCTAAAAGATATTACGCCTTACAGTACTCTTCTTCACTTCAACACTGTCTTCCTTTCTCTGTAGATTTGCCTCTTCTGGAAATTTCAGAAAAACACACTCAGAATGTCTTATCTATGAACTCTGTCTTCACTTGGTGTTCACTTGCTGGACACACTGGCATTGTAGGATACATAATAACTGACTATCTCTTTATCATTAAATAATGTCTCATTTTATAGAGATGTTATATTTCTATGTCAATTTATTAATTATGGGTTTAAATTTCATAGTAAGCAAATAATTCACTCAGAAAATCTTTATCTATTGTAAAGTGATGATTTTTTCCTATTGCTGTTAACTTTAGTTAGTAGTGAGCTTTTGTTTTTTTTTCATGATGATGAAAGAAACTTCCACATTAATCATCCAAAGTTAGGAACAAGGGAGATGATTCAGCCATTAAAGGCTAAGGTTAACAACAAAAACATGAAATTTAGATGAATTGTTGAAATATCTTGGCTTATCAACATATTTTATATATTAGACAATGCTCAGCATTTGGCATCTTGTAAAGGAAATTTTTTAAAGGTTATATCTATCCAAAATAGGCAGCTAAGTGGTACATGACTATCCAGTTAATGTCAAATAGAAAGCTTCTAAAAGTTGCACAATGTTGTCTACATATTAATATTAAGTTACTCAGCTTTCTGGCCTGAGAGTGGTAGAATAATTTGTTGAGTTGAACCAATAGGGATGGATGCTGCCTCTACTGCTTCTTCAGAACTTAGTTTTGGACAATTGTTCAAGTTCATCATCTACAAACTATAGGTAAACTTAATCTTTAAAAAGTGATCTTTCTGCTGAGACAAAGCGTCTCATAACATTTGCTTCAGTATCTTAAATAGTTAAATTTTCCAAGGCTTTTCAAGGTAATAGATGGCATTAATTCTGTTACGTTTTGTGTCCTATTCCTTGTTTCCAACTTCTCACTTTTCAATATCATGTTTTCCAAGAACCACTTTAGTTACAGTGTGAAATATTTTCTCTTGACTACAAGGCAGTAAGTTTTCTCCATCCTCCCTGCCATGAAGGAATTTCCTTTAAAAAGAGTCCGGCTTTAGGTTACTGATTTGTCCAAAGTTTATAAATATCAGCTCATTCACATGTAACTGCTATGTGAAGGACAGTGGGTTGCTGTCTAGCTTATGATTTCTTCTATACAGAATGTAAACTCTTGATCATCACATCATGGATGGACAGCACAAAAACTTAAGAAACCAATATATCCAAAACTTTGTTTCCTAATCCAATGAATTCTGAGAACAAGTATTTAAACAGACTCTGATTGCTTTAAGTGTCATCCAGTTGTGATTGATGTTCCTAAATATGGTCATTTGTCACTTCCCTGTGTCTGTTTTATTTTAAAGCTGAGTTCCTGCCACACAGAATGTTTTATGAGAGATTCTGTGATTGGTATTGCTAAGTTATGCCTACTGACATCAAGTCTTTCTCTTGATTTCACTTTACTCTTGGGAACTAATAGAGCAATTTCAAAACAGATCATAGTAGGAATATCATGATGTACAATTGAAATGAACTGGATTATTTAGTATTAACCTATTCTGCTTTTGATTATATAGATGATATGTGTAGAGAAATATCTGTTGTCTTATCTACAAAGAAACAAGTGTTAATTTCTCTATCATTTTATTTCTTGTTACTTTGTTTTGGCAATCCAATGACTAAAAAGTGACATTTTAACAATTTCAAGATAGGTGAAAAGTAGCTTTTGTCATTAAAGAGAATGTAGCATTGAACATTTAACATGCCAAAGCATGTATTTAAAAATTTTAATTACATCGTTATTTTATTTAGTGTTATTGTGTGTGTGTGTGTCTGTGTGTGTGAATGTTCACTGTGTGTGTGGTGCATACACACTTGTGTTTGCCTCACCTGTGTGTCTCTGTGTGTGTGTGCATTCAGAGGGTACAGAAGAATATTAAGTGGCTTTCTCTTATTCCTTTAAGATGGGTTCTCTCTCTGAACCTTGAGTCTGTCTGCCAGTCAGTGAACTACAGTGATCATCTTGTCTTCTCCTCCCACAGTACAGGGGTTACAGGCATGTGCACAATTATATCCAGCTTTCTTCATAGGTACTCAGGTCCTTATACTTAGAGAGCAAGTAGTCTGACTCAATGAGCCATCTCTCCAACTGCCTATGTCAACGTGCTTATAAGAAAAAGACTTTGTTTTAAATTCTGTGAAACAGAAATGATACTAAGGTACATAAACCTGAAAGATGATAAAGAAGCAGAACATTTACCACTACACTTTAGTGGAAAATACTAACTACTCATTACAAAGTGGCATTTCATTGACCTTGTTTTATTGCTCATACATTTGATGCTTTACTCATATAAACTTCAATAATATTAAAAATCATTAATTATTTCCATGAATATATTTGTATCATTGATTATTTCTCAGGATTTCCTCTAATATTAGTTTTAAAAGTTATTCTTATTGCAAAATAATTAAAACTTGTGAAGTTAAAGTAGCAAAATTTAACTCTGGTTTGTATTTTTTAAAAGCACACAGAATTCTTTTCAGTGCAGTTTTAACTTCTAGAGATTATTGCCTAAACTGTGTCTAAAAATTGAGGGCAACTCAATTTGGACATAAATTTGAACTAAAATATAAAGTCATTTATGTTTATGTAGCAACTTGATATCTGAGTCATATCATACCTAATTGAACCTCAACCCTGTTTGTTCTTGATGTGTGATAAAAATGTCCAATAGACACATAAATTTCCTATTCACTGTTGAAAGTAAAATTCTTCTTCCTAAAGGTAAGAATAAAAACCATTAAAGGGTTTTACTACCAAAGGCTAAGTTCAGGGAGACAGGCATATTAGTTCTATTATTTTTTATTAACTTTCACTACCAATTTTGAGATTAGATTTAAATTTTCTCCTGTATCAACTAGAACAAAGAACAGTTGGTATTTATTTTTGGAGTAACTTGTTTCTGACAGAAAAATAAATAATAAACTGTCTAGAGCTATATATCTTAAAGTTTGATATTTGGGGGTATAGGCTTAGGAAATAAGATTGTGGAAATATCTAGAATCACTTACAAATCAGAACAGTCAATTGAAAAAAATATCAACCTCTCATACCTGGTAAAAATTGAGGTTAGGTCAACGGTTCAGAATATTGATATTTGGAGACAATAAAATGTTGCATGCTGCCCGCACACTGGATAAATGGTGTGAATAAAAGGCTCCATTTTCTAGACACAAAGAGCAAAGAGTCAGTAATTCAATTACTATTGTAACACAGATTCTTGGAAATGAAGAATGATAAACAGGATCTACAACAGGAAGGGAAGATAACTCCATTTTAGGCAATTCAGCTATAGATGCCTCTCTATTCGAGTTAGTCTCACTAACTCAAGCACAGAACATACATTCTGTCCTGAAGTGCTGGCAGTACTGAATTCGCTGTGGTTCAGTCCTCTAAGAAGCTGATGTGTCCAGAGCAGAGGAAGCAGGAAAAGAGATGTAGATATTTTAACCACAGAATTAAACTGCAGTTATGCCATATTTGATCTATTTGTGATTTGGAGGTGAGAGAAATATGGCTTGAAACAAGGATATTGCTTCACAGGGAGAAGTTGATGTGGCTAAAGTATGTCTAGTGTTTGTAGAAGTGGTGAGAATCTCTTCGTTTTAGTATCCTTTGTCAATCACTTGACAGGAAGAGTTGTCTGATCATTTGAAATGTAAAGGAAGAGGAAGTTTAGCAAGTTTCCAATGAGATTTCAAAAACTTAAGATAGATTTTTAGTTTAGTTTAGATTTTTTTTTCTTTTAGTGGGCCAGGGAAATAAAGACTTCTCTCTGCTTAAATTAAGGTTCTTAGATATCCAGTTATACTGGTGTTTGATATCTGCTTGACACAGCCAAGAAACATAAGAGGGAGTCTCAAGTGAGGAATTTTCAGATTAAACTGGCCTATGACAAGGTCTAAGGTTAATTATCTTTACTGCTGACTTACTGAGAAGTACCCAACCCACTATTCTTGGTAACACACCTGGGCAGATGGTCCTGGGTAATATAAGAAACCTGGCTGAGCATGAACCAGAGTGAGCCAGCCAGTAGGCAATATTGCATGCCATCATGCTCTGTGAGTTCCTTTTGGAGTTCCTGCCTTGACTTCTCTCAATGATGGACTGTGACCTGGATGTCTAAACTTAAATAAAACTTTTCTTTCCCAATGTTACTTTTGTTCAGAGTGTTTTATCATAGTGACACAAATGCAAGCAAGGAAACCAGCTCACACAATGTTTTACATATTTTTACTTTACTCATTAATTAATAGCAATATGCTGACATATAGATTAAAATAGAAACCCAGTTTCTGGAAAAATATAACAATTTCATCAATGGAATTACAGGCTGATACTTTTAAGGGAACTTCAGATTTTATTTGTACAGTATATTATGGGATATTACAGCAAAAGAATATCATGGAATCATTTCATTGAACTGTGACTTTGACCACTCTCTAACTTCTTGGGCTCATCCTCAATTCCCTGTCTCTGGTGATCCTTATGCTTTACAATTCCGTGAGTTCAATTTTTTCAGCCCCAAACAAATGTGATCACATCATCTTTATTTCTCTGTGCCTAATTTCCTTTACTGTGATGACATCTACATTGGTTTGTGTTATAACAAAAGTCAGAATTTTCTGCTTTGTGAAAGGCTGAAGAACATTTCATGCATGAATTTTAGATTCTGCATTTTCACCAAATGTCTGTATGTTAGCCTGAGACTAGGCAAGTGCTATAGAGAGGGTAGAAACTTTGAGAAGTAGAGCTTTGTGACTCATCTTTGTCATGAGGAACTGATCTTAAAGGAGCCTGTGAATAGTCTTCTTTGCTGTCCCCTACTTCTGTGTCCAGACTTATCTAAGGCCCAGACAATAAGACCATTTGATCATGGACTCGAACACACAAAGAACATGAGTCCAAATTGTAAAATCCAAAAGGTGTTGATCAAAATCAGGCAGAACCTAGATGAAAGGTATCAGTTTTTGAAAATTCAGCCTTCATAATCTCCAGCTTTTTTGTGTACCTTTTTTTCCATTTGAGTCAGGACTGGCTCTGACTGCTCTACTTATTGCTGGTATGCACCTGTCCTTTCAGTGCTCACTGAAAACAAATGTTTGGGTTCTTGGACCTTAAACCTTTTCTGGGGTCTGATTACTGCTGCTCATGCCAGTCTCATTATTTCTTTACTGGTAGTTTTAACTCAACATTTCTCACATGCCAGGGTGTTGGCTCAGGTTCTAAAGGCATTTGTTGCCAAATCTGATGACTTGAGTTCCATTTCTGGAGCCACATGATAGATGCAGAAAATCAATTCCTGCAAGTTGTCCTTTGACTTTAATGCACATGCCATGGAACACAGTTACCCACACAGACAGACAGATACACACACACACACACACACACACACACACACACACACACAAGCTAAAGTTAAATGCAATAAGAAATGAAGAGAGTTCTTCAGTTGAACAGTGAATCATTAATCAATGCAAAACCTTCTATATTTATGCTTTAGGCTTCAGTCCCTGTTATGATAATATGGAGAGGATAATGGACTTTAAAATACACTCTTGTTATTTTCTCCTTCTTTTTCCTATTTTTTTGAGTTGGGAATACAGATAGAACTTCTATTTTGTCTTTTTCCTTCTGTGTCCTCTATCTAGCTTCATCAGAATAGATGTTCCTTTTTATAGATTTTTCATAACTCTAATGCATGATGTATGTGTAGACACTGCCATGTTGTTTGCTTATTGTTCAGCTTCCTTCATCACAACTCTTGGTCATTTGAATGACTGTAGTGGCTCTGCAAGCACTGGTTACCATATTTCTAACTACATTTTATAGTTTTCTACCAAGTCTCTAAAGATTCATCAACTGTGCAAGCAAACCAATCATATGTTTGAAATTTCAAATTTCCATTTCCCTGAAATCTCAACAAGAAACAGTAACTGTATCATTCAAAGTCCCATTACGAAAAACAACAAAAAATATTTCACAACCAATAGAAATTAATGGACAGAATTTGATGGAAAGGATTTTTATAAAATCAAGAGCAGGTTTGCAAAAAGTAATAAGAAATGGTAAAGCATGCCTGGCATCATTGGCAAGCATATCCAAAGTCTTAAGCAACAATCAGTGGAAATCATTACTAGAACATCCAAAGTTCAGATGTAGGTCAGGTTTAATATGGATTTCAGCAGAGGAAATCATATATTACCAACTGTGCTAGTTTCACTTCCAGTTTCAGAAAAAGGACCCCGAAGGAAAAAACTTTAAGGGAAAAAGAGACAAGTCTAGATTACAGTCTTTGATTGCAGGGAAGTCAGGGCAGGAACTTAAAGCTTCTAGCCACATCACATTCAGTCTAGAGCATAGAGACCTGAAAGCAAGAATGAATACTCAACTCAAATTCTCGACATTCACACAGTCCAGGACCTAACTCCAGAGAATGGTGTGGCCCAAAGTGGGCTGGATTTTCTCCTATAAATTTATGTAAGCAAAAAAATTTTTCCATAGACATGCCCACAGACCACCTTGATAAAGACAATTGCTCATTGAGAGAGTCTTCTCAGATAATTCCAGATTGTGTCAAAACTAGCAGTCATGTCATGCATGGAGTGAATGGAACTCATGGCTAAACTCTCTTCCCTCCCACAGAGTAATCTACTGAGATTCCTACTAGCCAAGAGGCAAAACACCTCATATGTTGTTGTAGGGTCCTAAGAAATCCTAACTGACCGGCTGGCACCTTGTGGCCTGGGCAAGATGGTGCTGAGAGGAGCTGAAGCAAATGCCGGACAGAGGAGATAGCACATACCATGGTAATTAGGTGAACTAGAGACTTAAGTACTATTGGAGAAAAATTATTTCCTACCTCGTGAACAGTGCGTGGACAGTTATAGCCTCCATGTAAAGTGAAAGGCATGATCAAAGTGACAGTAAAGTGATTGGCAGAAACTTCATGCCGTATGCTAATACCTGTAGCTCTGAACCTTTGAAATGTGCCTGTTAAGTTCAATAAACGGCTTCCTGCAGTATCACCGAAAGAGTTATAACATTAAAGCTGTAACACCAAAAAAGCTGACTCACTGCATGCTTCTTTGGTCTGTCGGGAACCCAAGTTGTGTCTGAGTGTCTCCTAGAATGGGGCAGGAGGCTGGGAACAGGCAAGCTGTCGCACCTGATCTCCCTTTGATCCCCTCAAGAGCTCTTCCCAACCACAGGATAAGGGCCGGGACAATCCAAGAGAAGTAGGACACCAGCTATACACCTGATCCCCCTCGCTGCTCTCTCCCGCTGGACCAGAGACAGGGAACTTGGAGAGGGGTTATACTGACTGGTGTCTGTCGCATCCGCCACGAGAGAGAGCAACATGCTGTGATCTCTAAGCACAGCTATTGTGGAGAATGGAAGTTCAATGCCTGACTTTTAAATGAGAAAAGTGCAGCCATTCTCTTGACAGTCTAAGATGCCAGCTTCTCCCTTGGTGGTCGCTCTCATCTAATATTTGGTTATTATTTGTCTTTCCTTAATTTCATTTTAATTCCTTGATATTTTCGAATTTATTTTTGTAGCTCTACAGGAAGTAATATGTCCCTGTTTCATTTTAGCTCCTTATTGATCTGTATTGTTGTTTTGAATGGAATGAATGCCAATCAAAATGTACTTAGTAATATTTAATGTGTCATCACATCGAACATTTTGGCAGTGATAATGTCCTTTTTCTTTACCTCCTTGTATAGTAAACAGCTAAAACCAGCAAGTTTCCAACTTAGAAAAAAAACCATTGTAGGATCTATTATTTTTGACCTAAAGACATATATTTCTCCCTGATATTACTTCCTACTGAAGATGCCAAAATTTTCAAATTTTATTTTGAGTGGCAACAACTTAAGAATAACTTATTTTCAATTTCTTATTGACCCATCTGGAAAGAGACTACAATTTATTTATCATAGAATCCAGAACTATGCTATGTGGGAGCATTTATCATACTTTCATATCAGCCTTGCATGCAGAATTTCACAGTTGTCGGCAAAAATATGTGCAAATTTTCAACAGTTTAAAATTAGCAGACTTGATGTAGATAAGCATCATAAATGTCACAGAATTTATGCATAAGTATCTCATTAAATGAAAAACACATGTTTAGATTTTGAGTCTCTGTGAAATAAGCCTATGGGTATAATTCTTCATTTCAAGTTAATCTATTTCAGCAATCCTATTAGTAGTCTAAGATGACTTCTGCTTGTGCCTACACGCTTGGTTATTCATAAGATATAAGTAAGTTCATAGTTGAGTATGTAAAGCCATTAATGTCTTACAAAGCTTATCTCATCTGTAAATTATTTTTTAATCTCTTCAGGTAAGCTGCTTTTAGTCTAGTGGCATCTAAAATGAATGTTTTATTCTCTGAAAAACAACATCAGCATAAATGCTTATGAATTCTAGTATAATACTGTTGGGAGACTTGGGAATATATACTTGAGTATTTGCTTTTAATTGGAAAGAACAATGTCAGACAAAACCTAATAAAACACAAGATCTACAGCTTGCCATAGGCTTTGTTTAATATGTTTTCATTCAACATTTCTCTTTCTTACTGTTCTTTTGTAGAAGAATATAGTGTGAGTTTTTATGTATCCTATTGACAAGACTCATGGTTAATAGACATATAATAATCATTTTTTGTATACAGTTAATGAACAAACAATCTCTTGGGAAAGCCTCAGATCATTCCTCACAAGGGGGTGTGGTTCAAATGCAGATTCCATCCCTCACTCTTTAATAGTCTTCTACTGGGCATTAGCAGAAGTTCTGCAAGGAAGAGTAATGTCAGGTTGATCTGGAAGTACAGAGTGAACAGCAAGGTTCCATGGAATTAAGAGAAGGAAAGAATTATACTGTAGAATGTTGTCCTCTTGGCCTAATTGGGCATTACCCTCTTGAACCGTCAGCAACTGTAATTACCAAAAAGTGATCCGCCTAAGATTTTGTCCACGATCTTTTCTAGAGATATAGGGCCCCAATACTTTTCAAAGATTTATAGTCACTTCATGCCTGCTACAGGAAAAGGGCAACTGAAGCCATATCACTCCCCAAGTGTACAGACATACAGACACAATGATTGCAGAGGGAGACAGGAAGATTTTTTTAATAGTTCAGTTGTCCAAGTCACAAATTGTCCATGCTTCTGTCAGTACCCTCTCACCCATACTCATCTATGTAATTCCAACTAGTAAAGCAGTTGTTTCACCAGTTAGAATTGAATGGGACAGTCCCCTTAGTCTGTTGTTGGAGACCAGTCTGTACTGAGTATGTTTGTCTACCTCTCTAAGAAAGGTTCATACAAAGAATTAAAACAAAACGAATGAAATTCTTTATTTTAAAGGTTTTAAGTGTTATTTGCCTTGAACGAAGAATACAGAATTTAAAACATGACTGGAAATTCTCTTCAACCATCATAAAATTGCATTCATTTTTTCACTCATTCTTGAGAGACAGCAGTAAAAGTACATACACAAACACACACACACACAGACACACACAGACACACACACACAGACACACACACAGGTCTTTTTGAGACAGGGTCTCTCTGTATCCCCAGTTGGCCTGGAACTTTTTATGTAGACCAGGCTGGCCTTGAATTCATAGAAATCTTCCTGTCTCTGCTTTCCCAGGTGCTTGGATTAAAGGTATGCACCACCACATCCAACAAGAGTATACATTTTAAATGCAATTCAAGCAGAAATAGCACCAATCATTTCATATGTATTTCCAGAATTAACCATTTACCATTTCTAGCAAATTCCCTGTGAAGAGCTTCCTGAACCAGAATAACAATATCAAAATTAAAACTTCAGGAAAACTGCAAATATTTTCTACCAGAAATCAATAACAAAACATTGTTGCCTTAATATCTTTGAATGAAAATTTCATTAGAATCTATTTCTTTGATTTTGCCTTGTGGGTTCATCTTGTTTCTTCTAATTCAGAAACAAAATCAATCAGGTTAATGCAAATATCCAAGTAACTGGTTATTTCCTTGAAACAGGTTTAACTGTTAAATTTATATTACTGTCATGCACAGTAAGTATCCTACTTATATATGATTTTCCTATGATTTGGAAAATAGAAGTAAATAAATAAATATAATGGCAAAATGGAAAATCCGTTTATCTTCATTCTTTCTGCTACTGTTATTTCTCAAAACAACATATGGAGTGCCATACAAGATATAGGTGTAGGAAAGAATTTTCTAAATCAAACATCAGTTGCTCAGGAATTAGGACCAAAACTTAAGCATGATCTCATTAAAATGAAACATTTTTGTACAGAAAAAAAGCAACCTAGGAAGTGAAGGGAAAATATACAAAGTGGAAGAAAATCTTCGCTAGTGACACATATGACAGACATTTAACAATCAGAATATATAAAGCTGAAAAAAACAAAGAATCAAGAAAACATATGACCCAATAAAAGATGGGCTATAGATCTGATCAGTTTTCTTAAAAGAAGAAAGAAAAATGGCTAAGAAACACCTTTAAAAGTGTTCAATATCCTCAGAAGTTACGAAAATGCAAGTTAAAACCACTTTAAGATTTCATCTTACCCCAATCTAACTGGCTAAGATCAAGAGAACAAATGATACCAAATGCTGACAAGGATATGGAGCAAGAGGATCATTCATTCACTGCTGGTGAGATTGCAAACTCTTATAATCAGTATGGAAAGCAGTGCGGAGGGCTCTGAAAAACTTAAAAAAAAAAACTTACCAGAGTTTCTCATTATACATCTTCTTGGCATTGATGCAAAGGATTCATCATACTGTAGAGATATTTGGACATTCATGTAGTTGCTTTTTCCGCAGCAGAGTTAAGAACTAGAAGCAACCAAAATGCCCCTCAAAAGTGGATAATGTGGTGCATTTACGCAATGGACTTCCACTCTATAATAAAGACAAAAATCATGAAATCTTAACCCTTCTTTTCTTTTTAGTACTTGAATTTCCTCTTGTCCCATTGCTCTAACTAGAGTTTGAGGCACTATATTAAAAAGGAATGTAGGCAGTAACTAGTCTTGTCTGGTTCCTGATTTTAATGGGAATGCTTCCAGTTTTCCTGCATTTAGAATGATGTTGACTGTGGGTTCGTTGTAGGTAGCTTTAACTAAGTTGAGTCATGCTGCCTTCAGTTCAGTTCCCTCCAGGACTTTTATTGTAAATGAATGTTGGATTTTTTTCAAAGGCATTTTCTATATCTGTTGAGGTGACCATGTGATTTTGTCTTTGAGTCCATTTATATAATTTGTAACATTTATCAACATACATGTATTAAACCATTTTTGTATCTGTTGAATAAAGCCAATTCGATCATGGTGAATGATCTTTTTGATGTATGTCTGTATGTGGATTGCAAGTATTTTGTTGAGACATTTTACATCTGCATTCATTAAGGCTATGTGTTATAGTTTTATTTTTTGTTTTTGTCTTTACCTAGTTTTGCTATTAGAGTGATACTGGGTTCATAAAATTGGCTTGGGAGTTTTCTATCTTTTTTGAATAATTCAAGGAATATCAACTGTACATCTTTAAATGTCAGGTAGAAGTCTGCTAAGAATACATCTGGGCCCGAGATTTTTTTAGTTAGGTGATTTTGTATTACTATCTCAATTTCCTTGTTTGTTTTGGATCTGTTTAGGCTGTTGATCTATTCTCGGTTTAACTTTGGTGGTTCCCATGAATTTACATATTTATTCATTTCTTTAGGCTTCCAAATTTAATAGAGTATAAAATTTTAAAACTTTCCCTTATAACATTCTGGATATATTTGGTTTCTGTTGTGATGTTTCACTCCTCATCTTTGATTTTTCTTTTTACTTGGATTTGCCCTTTCTTTCTTTGGACATACTTAGATAATGGTTTGTCTTTCTTGTTTATCTTTTCAAATAATCAGCTCTTAAATTCATTGATTCTTTTTATTGTTTTCTATTTATGTTTCTTTAATTCATGCTCTTATTTTTTGTATTTTTTATTAGTTTTTCAAATTGTTTGTGTATTTTGTGATGTGACCTGGGCATTTGGATTTCTTTTTTAATGCATATTTTTACTGAGTTCCTGTGGATTTTATACAATAAATCTTAATCATATTTAGACCCCCTCACCAATCTGTACCCTTCATTCTCCTCCACACACTGGAATGCATGTGTTCTGTCATATATGTTAATGTTTATCTGACTAATATTTGTATCCAGCTGTCCTGTAGGACAATTTCATCCACTGATGTTGTCTTAGGAATTTTTCTTGCAGTGAGTAGCAGTGTTCGGCCTCATCCCTCTAGGTCCAGTACAACTAAGTGAACTAAGTGTGATCTCCAGTTAGGGAAACCAGAGTTTATTAGGGGTTACGTATAAAGAGAGGCAGAAATTTTGTATTGAGGTCAGGCTCTAAGTTTCTACATTCTGATCAGAACCACCTTGGACCTACAGAGCACTCTGCCAAGATGGCAACTGGCTGAGAGAACCCGGTATTCACTGCTTCCCCTAAATCCCCACTTCAAGTCACTGGCTGTTTGAAAAGCAGTTGACTGTGTTGGCTTTTACTCTCTCAATCAAGTTTCCCAAGGCATGTCTTGCACATGGTGCTGCTGCCACTGTCACAGCCACATTCAGGTCTATCTCACTCCTCCAGAGGCATGTCCATTGAGCAAGAGGCAAATTTCATGTAAATCTACAGAAGTCTAGTCAGTCTATCTACAGTCACTCCCTAAAGAAGATCAACTCTGCCTCACCCTTTAGTGATCACTTCTATTTGTATCTAAGCTCAACTGCCTGTCATTAATGTCTTTTGTGCTTTCACTGGTTTTTCAGTTCTCCCTTCTTGCTTGTGGTCCTGCCTTTATTTTCCCTATCTATATTTATTAAGAGATGTCTTTTCATTTTTGTATATATTAGAGGGTACTGATTGTGCATGGTACTGGATTAGATAAGGATGTTTTCATACAAGTGTATAATGTATTTTGAGCACATTTTTCTCAAAAAAACCTACTTTTCCTTTACTCAACTCTCCCACTCTCATCAAACATTCTCATTCCTACAAGAAATTTCACTTCTTTCATGTCAGATATACACATCAGATTTTACATATTTTTATAAAATTTGAGAATTCAAAGGAGAGAAAAAATGTGACATTTCTTTTTCTGTGAATCTCTGAGTTCACTTAATATAATTATCCACAATTACATCCACTTTCTTGAAATCAGTAGAAAAACTTGCTTTCACAATTGTCTCTCACTCAAAATTCTTTAGAATCTTCAGAATAAACCTGAACAATTAAATGAAATATGTCTACAATGCAGACATGAAAATACTGAAGGCAGAAATTAAATATGACACTAAAAGTTGGAGAGACTTTGGTGGAATCAATATAATGAAAGTGACTTGACTACAAAAAGCAATCAAGAGATTGGATTCACTCTCCATCAAAATCCCAAAGCTATTATTGAAAAAATTAGAAGAAAAAAAACAATCTTAAAATGTGCATGGAAGTATAAAAGGCCCCAAATAACCAAAGCAATCCAGAGCAAAAATTATGATGATGGAGGTATTGCCATCTATGATTCACTTTATATTTTATATTGAAGTGCCATAGGAACAAGTACAACATGGTATTGACACAAAACAGACACATAGATCAAGGAAATCTAATAGAAAACACAGATTTAAAACTTTTCAGAGGATTTTTAACAAAGATCCTCAAAACATAGTTCAGAGAAAAAAAGAATCATTTCAACAAATGATGCTTGCAATATGGTTGTATCTGCATGACAAATGATGCTGGCAATATTATGTATCTTCGTGTTCAAAAATGAAACTAGATCCCTTTTCTCACCCTGTAAATGTATCAACTCAAAGTGGATAATAAACTATAACATAAGACCTAGAACTATGAAAGACCTAGTGAAAGCACTACAAGGTATATGCATACTTAAGGACTTCTTGAATAGAACTCTAATCGCTCAGTGGAGCCTAGCATATACAGCATTGTCTTTACCAAGGAACAGCCTTTTTTCATATGACAGCTATTTTTAATTATTAAATGTACACAAGCTAGAATTGCTTAGGAAAAATAAGCTATATTGGATTGTCCTGTAGGTATATTTGTGGAGTATTGTTTTAAGACTTTTTAAACTTATTTTTTTAATTTATCTGTATGAGTGTTTTGCCTGCATTTATGTTATTGTGTCACATGCATGCAATGCTTGTACATGCTAGAAGAGGGTGTCGGATCCCCTAGAACTGGAGTTATGATGTGATTCGATTATTAGCCATCATGTGAGTGCTGGGACCAGAACACAGCCCCTTTCTAAAGAAACACGTGATCTTAATCACTGAACCATCTGTCCAGGTTCTTGTGGAGGATATTCTTAATTAAATTAATTAATGTGAGAAGATTCAACCCACTGTGGGAAGCTCGACTCCTCAGTGGGGAGATTCTGAACTGTATGAGAGGATAAATTGGGCTTTGTACAACCAAACAAGTACATTTGCACATATTCATGTCTCTTTGATTTTTGACTGTGAATGTGATATGGCTAGCTGCCTCCAGCTTCAGCTTCTGTGGCTTCCCCCCAGTGATGGATTATATCCTGGATGTATAAGCTAAAATAAATTCTTTATTCCCTAATATTCTCTCTCTCTCTCTGTGTGTGTGTGTGTGTGTATGTGTGTGTGTGTGCGTGTGTGTGTGTGTGCTATCGTACCAACAGAGATTTAATTAGGAGAAGTCCCTATTTGAATTTCCATGTGCCAGATCAATAGACCTGAGGGATAACTCCTGAAACTCCTTGAGTAACAGTGGCATTTGTTGGCACTAGGATGCATTGCATCATAGATTCAGATCTTCCTGTTTCAGCTCTCTGACCCTACTTCATGCTTACTGTCCTAATCTTCCAGGAGAAATGTCAGCAAATCCTCTTTGTTCTGGTCTCTTCTATCTCATGCCCTTGGACTATAATGAAATGTTGTATAAAATATTGTTGCTATTGATATTCTTGACTACTATATTTTGGTATCTTTTTGCATAGACAGTACAATATGAATATAGGGTGATTGTACCATATGAATACACATCTGCATTTAGTTCCCAATAGTCTATATAAATGAAGAGTTAGTAAAAATATACTTGAGAGTATTAAGTATTCTATTTTCAATACTCATCTTCTTTTTAATCTTTCCAAATGTTGCCCCTAGCTACAACACTTAACCTCAATTAGAACCAATATAATGAAATAGAGTAGTTTTTAAATCATACTTAAAAAAATAGGACTAGAATTATGACTAATTTGTTCCTGGGCCTTAGAAAATCTAACTTCCATCTGTTCTTGTTTCCTTTCTATTGCTGTGAAAAAGCACTCTGAAGAAAGTCATCAAAGAGGATGAAAGACTTATTTTGGCTTACCATTCTAGAGAGAAAGAACCCACCATGGCGGGGAAGCAAGGCAGCAGGGGTGTGAGATCACTCTGGGAGGAGAGGGACCTCATTTCTCCACATTCAGGGAGCAGAGGGAGATAACAGGAGGTGAGTTGGATTTAAAACCTGGAAGACTGCCTACCTTGACTTACTTCCTCTTGCAAAGTTCTACTTCCTAATGGTTTGTAACCTCCACAAAGTACCAGGGGCTAGTGAGCACATGTTCAAACACAAGGGCCTATGAAAGACATGTCCATTCAAACCAGGACCCCAACCCCACCTCACATTTTCATTTTTTTTAAAGATTTCTGCTTCATTTATTTTTCCTTGAGGCTTTCTTTGGAAAATGTTCATACTTTCTGATATTATTAACCTTAATTGCACAGTTTAGATAGACTATCACTTGGTCAATTCAGTATTGTTGCTTTGATATTTTCATTTTTGTAGGACAGATTTCCGCCTGTTAATATACTAAGTGGTTGTATAGATATTTCAAAAACAGACTTTGACTTCTTATCATGTTCAGTATAGATATTTGGAAGATATAATATAATGTGCTTTTAGGTAGTTCTTTCCATACTTTTTCTGAATTTTTTCTATGGAATATAATTACCCTGGAATTAAAGTATGTGTGTCCTGGTTTGATTCTCCATTGCTGTGACAAAATACTCTGACAAATACCAATTTGTAGAAGAAAGGGTTTATGCAGCTTATAATCTCCCAGGTCACACAGCTCATCACTAAGGGAGGCCAAGATTGGAACTCAAGGCAGGAATTGGAGTCAAAAGCTGAAGCACAGAGCATGGAGGAATGTTCTTTAAGGGCTTGCTTCCCTGGCCCAGGATCAGACTGATTTCTTATACAGCAGATAACAACTGCCCAGGGATGACACCACTCATAGTAGGCTGGCCAGGGGAGCAGCACTCAACAATCAAGCAAATACTCCACTAACATGGTCACAGGCCAGTCCAGCAGAGACAATTTCTCAATTGCAGCTCTCTCAACCCAGGGGTGTCAAGTTGACCCTGAACCTATCCAGCACAGGGTTTTTTTGTAGTCATATTTCTTGCCTTGTTCCACAGTTGTTCACAAGCAACTGGAGCTCTCTGAATGGTTTCACACTCCACACCTTCAGCATTTTCGGCATTATAGCTCCATGTCCTCTTAAACTAATGTATGCACATCTGTGTCTTTCAATGTAAAGATACAGATATCAAGAAACCAAAAGTAATGTGATAACTATATTATATGAAAGCTGTGGTAATCTAGTCAGGAAGCTGTGCAGCCACATGATGGAGGATTTTTCTAGTCTTGGGCAGGCTCTGAGACTGGCCTGGTATAATTCCTAAGCAAAGCATAACACTGCCAGTCAGACCAAATTCCCACTTGCCTTTACACTTGAATCTTATCTCTGAACCTGAAAGTCTGTTCTGCTTTCCTATTTTATTATGGGTACATTCATTTTTCTCTCCATATTGTATGTCTGTCCTTGATTTCAAATAAGTTATATACTTCTCTCCCTGATGGCAACAGAGCTGGGTTCTGAGTAATCCTTGGTTCTGGGATAAGTCTGCTCCTCCACCAAATATATGTCAAATCTGGAGTAACTTTTGTGCTGATCATTTTCTAACACAATGTGATTGAACACATCTACCTCCTTGACGTGCTGATTTAATATTAAAAAATATGACAGATCAACTTGGTTACTTTTAGATGAGGAGTTTTCTACTGGGTTTATTAGTTACAAATGGGGATCTTGGAACATTTAGTTACAAACCTTGAGTTAGAAGTAGTTTATACTGAATCATTCTAGATTTTCTCCAAGCAAGCAAACATGTCTAAGTTAATTAGTTAGTGCCCTTTGTCGCTTAGTGTGTGCTTTACTAAAGGGCTACATTTTGTACTTTGGAGGAAAGGGGTCCAGAGAATAGCTGCACTCCTGCTCTAATGGATCTGGTACTTCTGGAAAGGCCCTCACTTTGGGTTCTGACAAACTTGTTCTCTGTCTTATTTTCTTTCTCACATTAGTAAGCCTATAGAATTGACATCTGGATTTTAACTTCATCCTCAATGGAGCAAAGTGTATCTGGTTTCAATATTTCTCTGTTGTATCTAAAGACAGGGATATTTTTGCATCTTTAATCCCTTCAGGCTAGCTTCTTGAGAATTCACCTAGGATACCCACACCCAGAGATATCCATGAGCAGTTCAATGAACTGCTGTCAGTAATCTTAAGCTCTTGATAATTCTGTCTGAGCTTATGCTTGTGAAGTTTGATGCAAAAAGATGACCTGCCTAGGAAGGGGACACAGATGCACAGAGGGTGGTTGGTGGCTGCAACAGGAGAGTCAGTGACAGGAAATCTAAACAAGAGTTGTTTCTTTTGTTTGTCTTTGGTCTTTTGAGACAGGGTTTCCATGTTCCCACAGCTGGCTTGGAAACTGCTATGCAGACCAAGCTGGCCTAGATCTCACAGAGATCTACCTGTTTCTGCCTCCTGCGTGGTGGGATTAAAGACATGCACCACCAACCCTATTAAACATTCATTTTACATAAAAATTGTGTCTCTATAATTTGAATCTCTACAGAACCTTTGTACATCATGGGGAAAGTTAGAAGGAATATTAAAATGTCCTTGTGAAAATTTACATTTTAAATTAAATTCAAACAGAAAAGAAAATTTATATACAAGATATTTTTAGGTAGATTGATCTATGAGAATAAGGCTAAGAGATGCATAAACTTTACACTTGAAGTGTCATATCAGAAACTGACCCCAGTAATGTTAGTCAGTCTTCATAGTTCCACAAATACACCACCAGAAACATCCATTTCCCAAATATAAATTACAGAAAATCTCATGATTTCCCATTTTCTGGAATCAAACACTGTTCTAATGTATATAGATTGGAATAGAAACTCATTAGTTGTAACATAAATTCACAAGAACACTAGCTGGAAGAAGCTTATGGTCAAAACATCACTTTTATAAAGTAGATAATTTATTGTTACAATATTAAAAGTTATAATATTTTATTTAATTTGCAAGTTTCTATTGTTATTCAGGTTTAATTTTGTGTCCTTTAGTGATTGTAATACTTTCAGTTTTTTCTTTTTTGAAATAGGTCTCTTTGAAGCTTCTGGCCTACAAATCCTTATGTAGACCATCCTAGCCTCACTCTCACAGAGATCTGTCTGCCTCTGCTCCCCTACTGCCAGGATTAAAGTCCTGTATCACTATGCCCAGCCCCATCCTTTTCCTTTAGCAATAGTTATTTTTATTAATTTTTATAGAAACTAGTGAGTTATGTATGTGTACATGTGAATGCAGGTGCCTGGGGATCTTCCTGGAAGCATTGGGTCCCCTAACCTTAGAATTGCAGCTGATTGTAAACCCTGACGTGGTGCTAGGGAGCAGACTTTAGTTCTCTACTAGAGTAGTACTTCCACTTAGTTGCTGTATCATCTCTCCAGCCACCCTCCATTTTCTTTGTTTTTAAAAAAAACTCTGTCTTTCAGTATTATACTTGACTCTTCCACCATTGCTTAAACATTTCTCCATAAGTATATACATCATTTTATATTTTTTCCTGGCCAGAAGTGATTTCTATTACAGACCTACCCCATTCTGCTATTTCTTTTTGGGACTTTTCCCAGTGGAAAACAGTAATACAAATTAGAGTGCAAATTCCACAGTCTTCCCATGCTCTTATTAATAATCTGCAACATTAAAAAGTAGGCTGAATCAAAGAGACTGGAAAGATGGTTCAACAGTTAAGAGTACTGACTGCTCTTGCAGAGGATCTGGATTCAGTTTCTATGACCCACGTGGGTGCTAACCACCAACTGTAACTCCAGTTCCAGAGGCTGTGATACCCTCTTTTGGCCTCCTCAGTCATTGCAAAAACATGCAGACAAACATACATATAAAATAAAAATAAGAAAAAATAATTAAATCTTTTAAAAAGTAAAATAAATCAATGTGGAATTAAAAGAGTGAATTGGAATGGCAGATTTTATTTCAATAAGAATTTTACAATGAGATTTATATTGCAATAAAATGGTACATCTTTGACCTAAGTGTGGAGTTTTGTTCTCGTGTCCTCTGTATTGAACTGTAGCCATTAACTTCATAGGTCAAGGCATGGGACAGATGGAGACATGGTTTCCTTCTATAAGGGTTCTTGCAAAGGCTAGCATAGCATAGACACAGATATACTCAGTAGGCAAAGATGAAACAGCTTAGGCTCCTACCTGGTGGAGTCCTGGTTCATGTGAAATGACAGAGTAGTAGAAGAGAGCAACACAGTACAGAGCAGAAGAAAGCACAGTCACAGAGCCAATGCAGTTGTTCCTTGTCCATCCTGATGTGTAGAGAGGGATCAAATTTAAAGGATATATAATTCAACTAATTAGAAAGGGGAAACTGAAAGAGGAAGAGAAAGCTTCTTATGCAGTCATAGTTATATGGGAGATCAAGGCACAGGCTGGAATCTCAAGTAACAATGGGCTATGGTTAGGAATGAACTGTCCAGAGAGTGTGTATCATTGCCAGCTAGTATGGTGTACCATTGGTGGTTAGTCATTCAGTCACACCAATAAACTCATTGCTGAGGTGTATTTCTGCATGTGCAATTTTACACGTGAAATTTATGCCAGTACAGGACTACTGAGAGAAATGACTCTTGCTTAGGTATCCATACGACTTAATTTGGACTTCATCTCTGATGTCCTCTGAAGGCATTATTGTTTCTACCATAGCTTTTAGTGAGGCTCTAGGACTTGCTAATGCTGGGCTCTGGTCAACTTGAGTAGATTGGACTTCAAAGCAGAGAAAAAGTAGCAAGATTTCTTCTTCTATAATAACATTGTACATCATTTCAAATTCCACAATTTGTTATATAGGGTAAAAGATACACACATTCACTCACACACATAGTTACATTTGATTTTATCCCAATTAAATAAATCTAAGACACCTTGTTAAAACTGAACACATTATGATACAAAATTCAATCAATTTTCTGAATTTATTATATGAAAATTTAAAAGGTGAAGTTCTTCCTTTGCACTTTGCAGGTAAACAAGTTTTACAGTCTTGTGAAATGTCTATCTGTGAAGACATTTTTTAAAAGATCCTAATGATTCATAGCTTTTAGCTCTTTGAAAAACAAATTCCCATAACTATGGATGATATATTCTGATTTATAGAGTTCAAAATGAATGAGATTTTAGAGATAAGGATCAGTTATTCAGAAAAGGTTTATTCATTTAGGCACCTAAAAACCTGCACCAGAGAAAAAACTCTAGCCACGGTTGTATGTGCTTTAATTTCACTTTGAAACACTGTAGTCAAATTGCAGCCCATTATGTGTTATCATTTTATTATTTACAGAATATTAATTTATTTCTCACACTTCTCTAACTTTCTTTTTCAAGGTCATGCAATTGGAAGAAGTCTAAAATGAGCTGTCAAAGAACACAAGACAAATGAGCAGAAAAGCTTGACTTCCTCAAGGAGAAAGATATATAGTGGTCAGTTGTCTAGATGTAAGCTACTTATATAGCCATTCAGGGGAGATAATTCAATTCAAAGCATAGCTATGAAAATGATTTGACATGTTTTATACAATGGAATGTTTTGCCAATTTAGGAAAGAAGTGTTATAAATATTGATCTGGGGCAATTTTCTCTCAAAAACACTTTTATCTCATAATATCTCTCAGACATCAAAATTGTAATAGTGAAAGATTATGTAAAACATGTCTTTCTTCAAGTTTAAGGCCACCTCTTCATTTCACATCAGGTATCCACAAAATCCAGAATGTCCATCAAATGACTTAACTTTCCCCTTAAGTTGTACTGTGGACACAGGAACTCTACTCATCATTTGCAATGTCCACAAAATGTAGTGATATATTCTGCTGAGGAAAGTCATCCGTTGTATTGGATTTATATCAGTGACTTTGTCACACAAGGAAGCTGAGAGGAAAAGTTATTGGTAGATGACATACATTTATTAATTCTGGAATTTTCTAACTCTTGTCAAAAATGTTTATACATAATTTATTATAAACTCACTTGGGTCATATTTTTTCCATAGAAATTTCTAAAATAATTGAAAGACAGGAGTAAATTACTCAAAGATAACTTCTGAATTACATAACTCTCCATGAAACCAGAGATGAAATCTTAATCCTGTTACACCAGAGAATGCACTGAAGCATCTGATTCAAGTAGCTATGAACTGATTAATTACAAAGATAATCATGAGCAGAGAGAGCTTTCCTCTGCCAGGCACAGTAATCAATTTTCTTTTTGAAAGTCCCATAACAATCAGACTTTCTTATTCTAAAACTTAAAATTTAATATCCAAAGTGTGAAGGCAGTATGAAAAAACATTTCTCACAGTGAACTTGTCACTCACCCTTGGCTTTATTAGCTCTACAATTTACAATCCTGAAGCCCTTGTCCTTGAAAACCAAATGACTTTATTTACACATGACAACTGTTACCATGACCCATGATTTTAAAGAGTAAATGTGGTAATGTGGGTGACAGATTACTATAAAGCATTGGGATCACAGATATCAAAGATCACAGACAGATTACCAAAAGTCTGACAAAACAAAAAATAAATTAAGCAATTATCAATAAAACAGAGTACGCAGGATCATCTTCTTATGCAGAGCAGTGCTTGGTATTCCTCATGTCTTGAATTGAATGTGCTTCTGTGCTGCTGTTCAAGCATCTTCAACTGGAGATGCTGTCAAGTCTAACAATCATTGTGTGACTAGTTAATTTTCTGTTGCTGTGATAAAACACCATGACAAGGAAACTTATAGAGAAAAAAGGTTATTTGACTTACTGTTCCAGAGAGGTAAGATTCCAATATTGTGGTGGTGGAATGGTAGGAGGAGGCAGCCAGAGAAGAAAGTTCAGCACTCACATCTTGAAGCAGACTCAGGATACAGAAAGAGCTACATTGGGAGTGGGCAAGATTAAAGTCCCCCTCCCCTCCAGTGGCATGCTTCCTTCAGCATGACCATATCTCCTAAGGAATCCATAATCCTCTCCAATAGTGAATAAATTGGGGACCAAGTACCCACATACTTGAAAACTATGAGGGGCATTCTCATTCAACTCATTTACCTCATAACCTCAAGAACAAATCATTACACAAAATGCACTTAGTCAAACCTTAAAAGTACCATAGTCTTTAACAATCTCCACACTGTTTTAAAAAATCCAGAGCCAAAGTCTCTCTGAGACTCAAAGGAATCTCTTAACTTCAGGGCTCTGCAAAATCAAAATACAAATTACATACTTCCAACATAAAATGGAACCAAATACACATTTCCATTCTCAAAAGGAGTAATGGAGAAAAAAAATATGGAAATATGGGACCAAAGCAGGACCGAAAACAAGCGGGGCAAACCCCAAATCTAGTAACACTATTCTAAAAATCAGGGACTTTCCTTCCAAAAGGTTTATATGGCA
Organism: Eospalax fontanierii; assembly: GCA_035773235.1. Taxonomy (NCBI): domain Eukaryota; kingdom Metazoa; phylum Chordata; class Mammalia; order Rodentia; family Spalacidae; genus Eospalax; species Eospalax fontanierii. The sequence goes on along the minus strand of CM069524.1, from coordinate 188,637,467 downwards.
CAGTTCCTCCAGCTTTCAACATGCAATCAACATACTTGTGTTCCTAGGCTGGTACTACTCACTCCCTGAATGCATCAATCCTTGGCAGATGTCTCATAGCTTTGGCATCTCCAACATCTTGGGGCCTCTACTGCCAACCAGACTTCATCTTCACAGTTTCACACAATGACCTGTCAGGGAATTTATGCAAGGACTTCTCTACTGCCTGTTGCCTGAACTCCAAGGCTGTTGGAAACCACTGAGAAAGAACTGATGACCCCTTCTCTTGCATGTTTCATATTCCTAAAACCAGCACCACAGGGAACTACCAAGTTTGCAGCCAGATTGGATGGAGGGACCTACTTCAACCACATTACCAGCAGCTTTTTTGTTGCAGTTTGCTAGGAGCAGGAAACTGCTTTGGCCTTTTCTTTTCACAAGGAAGTTTAGGTGTGTGGAATCTTGCTCTGAGAGTATTCTTTCCATTGTTAGAGTGTGAATCTGTAGGCCTCTTCTTAATGGCTGTAATCTCCTTATTGAAGAAAGCAACTCCTTCAGCACATGCCTTGATTCTGACATTACTATGCTCTTTAGGACTGACTCTCTTACTCTTAAGACTCTGCATTTTTTATTTATTTAAGCACCTGTTATTCTTTTACATTGTAGATCTCCATAATATTCACCATTAATCACTACACTATTGATTCTACATAAGGCTGTTTTAAAATTTCTTCTGCCAAAGAAATTAGTCCAAAACTATTCAACATAGCCTCAGGCAAGATTTTTAGACCTAGGAGACAACAGCCAGATACTTTTTCAAAATATCTCATTTGCTATTTAAGTCCTTATTTTGTTCTGGAGCTACCTTGTCTCAACCACTACTTTATTACTGACTAGCAGAACATTCTATTAAGATTTACTTACAGCATTCACCTGTATTTCTAGTTCAAACTCCCAAAGTTTTAAAGATTTCTCCAGATACTCACATGGTCATATGCTTCACAGCCTTAGCCTACTTGCTGGTACTAACTTTATTAGTTACATTTTTGTTGTTGTGGTTAAACACCATGACCAAGGCAACTTCTAAAAGTAAGAGTTAGCTATGGTTCCAGAGCATTAAGAATTCATCATGGTGGGAGAGGCATGACAGGAAGAGGCTGTTGGAACAGAAACCTGAGCACTCACCTCTTCAAGCAGACCTCAGAAACAGAGAGCAATACTGGAATTGGGCAAGCTATATAATTTCAAAGCCAATACCCACTGATGTGGTTCCTCCATCATGGCCATTCCTCCTAAAGTTCCATGATCCTCCCCAAATAGCACACAGAACTTGGGACCACATATCCAAATACTTGGAACCTGTGGGGACATTTCTGTTCAACCAACCACAGTCTGTCATGTCAAAAAATTTTCCTTTTTTTTTTAATTATCATCTTTATTTTAGAATTAAAAATTTTGAAACTAATCTGTTCACTTGCCAACTATTACCACTATCTGTTTGCATATGTAGTTTAGAAAAATGTTCCAAATTTATGGCCACAGAATATGTTATTTAATCAACTAAGATTGTTACTGCAATCATGCCTGTCAACTAGGCTTAACCTTAGTTAGAGCCTGTTTTCCAAAGTAGGCTTCAGAGAGTAATGTAGTGAAACTTTATGAAATGATCAGATATTTGACTGACCTTGAGTGCTCAATTAATTTGGTTGCCTGCTGCACAGTGGACAGACATTTTATGCCATGTATGATGTCCATGGACATTCTGCGTGTTAGGTTAATGCAGTGACCTAGTGACCCAAATAAAACCAGACAAAAACGAGGCACTCTGGAGAAGTTAAGTTTATTGGGGTAAGTCAGGGCTGGAAGCTCAGGACAGGAAAGAGCAGCCAGCAGCAAAATGGAGTTGGCAGTGGGTTTATAAAGGGCTTTGGGCGGGAAAAACTTCAGGCAAGGAGACTTTGCAGGCAGAGAGAAGGGGGAAGAGGAATGACTGAAGGGAGAGAAAGCAGAAGGGGTCTGAAGGGGGAAAGAGTGTCTGTTGTGCAATGATTGACGTCATAAGACTTGGGTATCAGTGGTGGGTTTCCTGTTGTTTTTGAAACTTGGCCTTTTCTTGGGGGCTATAGATAGTATTTTACCATGCCCTAACACTGAATATGGTACCAACTTGCTTATCTCTCTTCTCTTCTGGTTGGAATTGTTTAGTAGATTGTGTGTGCATGTGTGTGCATGTGCATTTTTATGTGAGTGAGGGATTTCAGCATTGATTTCCTCTTTAAGAATATGTTGACTTTTCTTTTGAAGAATTTATTCTTGACTTCCACTCTAATTCTTTTTCCTGTCATAAAGCATTCTGTGGAAGAAATTTCTATCATTTGCACACACATACCTTCTCACTATCTTACAGAGAAAGAGACATGGTTTATATCCTAATTTTCACCTGGAATATGGTCTGTTAGTGTCTTTTAATCATGTTCAGAGAAATGCAAAATAGAATTAAACAATCCTGGCACCATGGCTATTTGTTTTTTCTATAACACTATAAACCACAAAGTACTTATCACTATTCTTAGTAAAATGGGCTTCAGTTACAGACAAGTCAACCTGTCCCCTTTAGTGCCTTAAGGTAGCTCCATGTCCTGTCTGAGAAAATAACCTTGGGAGAGGGAGACCCTCTGTCATTCAAGGACACCAGACCCTGGCACAGAGTTAAGGCTTGCAGGTCTGTTCAACAGAGTTTCTCTAAAAGTTCTCATCCTTCCCTTAGATTCAGATGCCTTCTTTGTAAATAAATGGACACTTTCATTGTCTGTTGCAGGTCTGGTTCTGATTCTTATTTCTTAACTCTAAACTCCATTCTTTTTTTCTCCTGTCCTAAAGTCTAACATTTGGTGGTCTATATGGGGAGGGTTTTAGAGGCCTACTATACCTACCCTGAACCCTCTCCAGAGGTTCTCTCTTCTTCACAATTCTCCCTTTCTCCCTCTGATATTCCATATTTTCTTCTTTCTTCCAGTTCTAGTCAGACCTTCATATAGGGAAGCCACTCCATTTGTTTCACGACATATATCACACTGGAAGACAAGGTAATCCATTGGGCCTGATTCTAGAAACTCTGGTCAGTTCCTAGGGGGAGTCCTAAGGGCCTCCTTCCAATCCAGTCCACCTTCTTAAGACTCAAGGCTTGGGGTCCTGGAAAGTACAGAGACTCTGGGAACCTCCCACAGGATTCCCCAGAAGTGGTTCAGAAACTTGAAAGGCTCCCCACAGGACTTTGTTGTATTTTACCCGCTGGTGTTTGTGAGACAAGAGGATGCCCACTCCCAAACAGCAGGTCCACTTCAGTCAATTTTAACTCCAAGAGATGTCTTGGAGGGCTGGAACTAACTTCTATTCCATTCTTACCTTGTCTCCGAAACCCTAAATTATTTGGGTCTGGGGGCGCTTATCTGCAGGGTCCCAGTGAGGTTTCAGAAGCCTACCCACTGGGCTACCTAAGGAGATTTCAGATGCCTGCCTGCCATAGGCTCCAAAATGGTCTGTTCTGAAAAATACGCCTTTTCTTTATTTCCAGACAAACCTAAAGAAACTCCAATTGAAAAGACCCAAACTGACTAAACTTAGTTGACTTTTGGTCCAAATCTGGCATCAGTATACACTGGGCAGCTGCTGTCACTGGTCCACATTTAATATGTTTGATTGTATTACTTTAACAGATTTAAAAGATGACATAAAATAAAACCGAAAAATGGCACAAAGTAATCCTCTCCTCTTCCTCCCTCCCTTTCTTCAGCTCTTCCTATGCCCCTGAAGTTCAGTTACTTTCACTTCCATCTCTGTCTCCTCCCTCGAAGGGTCATGACCCTGGTCTGCAACTCCTGAGGTCTCCAGCCCTGAGGCCCCCTCTGTAGCTCTAGCTCTGCTTATTCTTCTCTGTGGTCAAAGTCCTCTACCTATAAAATCATGCCTGTACTCTCACTCTCACTGCCACACAGTGAAAAGCGTGCATGGGGAGGAAAACCACTTTGTCCTTCTTCCCAAGCAGCCTTCTTGTATTTCTTTTGTCCTGCCTCTTCAGGAGTTTCTATGGAGAGGCAGCTATTGGGTGCCAGTCCTTCCCAGTTTGACCAAAAACAAAGACTCTTTCTTATCTCTCCCCTGCTGTAACTCTTTTGTCTGTTCTGGGAGGCCTTTTTCCATGTACAAATTTCTCCTCTAGAGCTCTAGTCAGAAACATGGCTTAAATGACTGCTCTTGCATGGGACTTTATTCCCTGTGTCTAAGCCTCATTGTTTTTATTTTTTTTCATGTTCCTTACAATTGAGTTCGTCTTTCTTAGTTTCATTTCATTTCACTGTTGCCCTATAAAAAGAAAATAAACAAATAGAAAAACAAAGACACTGTTTTAAGTTTTTCCACTCACTGCAAATTTATTTCCAGGTTTTCTGTTGCCTGAGGATTCACTGTTGTCCTCCAAACTTTAACTACCATTCTGTCTGTAAAATCTCCATTCCACCCTTTCACCCTTGCCTTTCACTGCTACCCTCATAAAAGATATTATAAACCTCAATTTAATAATGTTGCTCTCCATCAACCATCTACAATCACTCTATTCCCAAAACTCTTTAAACTATGTTTTCTACAAAATTCATCTAAAACCCTACAAAACTCCAGTATGTACAGAGGTAACCTTATCTTTTATATTTAATTAGAAAAAGATAATGCTGCATAATATCCTCCTCTAAAGTCATACCACTGCCTTCTTCATGACTTCAGCTATGTCTGTTTACAGATGATCAGAATCAAATTTATTAGTTATCGTAGTTTGAGTGCACTTAGTTTTCATGTAATTATGCTGTATATGTCTATGACAAGCATTTTATGTACTGTTTATGATTCCATATGATTGTGTCATGTGTTTTTATATGTTTCCATGTATGGAGATATCACATAATTGTGTCATATATGTCTAAAATTATTGTCTTCATGTGTTTGTGTCAAAATAGCATTTTTAAGCTATGGCCATTTCAGTGTTTAGTCTTCATTCTTTTAATTATAAACAGAAGTTATTAGTTTTTTTTTATTTTAACATCCTTAATCACAATATACACATCCAAATTTATAAGTATAAATATTTTAATAATACATTAAATGCCTTATAAACTTGGGTACCCTAATCATTTTTAAATGTATTAAACAGAGTCTCTGGGTCACTGAGTATGTAAAAATTCAATTTGTTAAATACATTTTTCTGGTTCTGGTTTACTCTCAAGATATGTTAAGATATCCATTTTGTTTGTACATGGTCTACATAATCTTATGTTTCTTATTAAATAATTTACTGAGTATTCAATCAGCTTATAAATAAAATTTTTTACAATCTAAATTTATTAAATTAACCTAAAACATTTTTTTCAGGTCAAAATGTTATCTATTAATCTTAACCTAATTCCAACTCTATAATATGGTTCTACTTGAAAATTTTAATCACTATGTGTTTAAATATGGAAATATGTACGCATCTACCTTTTCAAAGCCAAACAGGTTTATCAAGGTCCATATCTTTGCAAAAGTTAAGAAAAAAAATCTCTAAACATTAAAAAATTTAAATACTTGAAACCTACTTTGAGATTTACAGGGACATCTCATAGTTTATACATGTACTGTTGTATTAAAAATAATTTTTACATCTCTCTGTATGTATAAGAAATTAAATATTGGTTACTTAATACATTCTTATAGCAATAATGGTTTCACTTGCAAACATTATGTCTCAGGGTATCAGTAAAAAATAAAAAATGCTAATAACACTAAAATGGCTAGATGTTTCCAAAATAAATAAAATAATAAAATATTTTAAGAAAGTTTATTAAAGTTCTAAATAGGTTTATAGATATAAAAGTTATTGTTAATTCTCTGTAAACTCCTAGCTTGCACTACACACTTAGTTACAGTCTTGGACTAAATGGATATTGAAGTTACCTATGACTATTAAAATAATGTCTTTTATGTTTTATTGTATTATACAAGGCTTATTTTTGGTTACTTTCTTTCACCCATAAAAAAACAATTTGGATCAAGAGGAGTTAGATTCTCCCTTCCTGTATAAGATACACACAATCCAAACAAAAACAGTTCAGGTGTGCATGGTCTAAATCCTAATCAATTTATTTTCTGCTCTCTAGATATAAGATATGACCCCATTCTACAAGCTGAAAATCAGGATATGGAAACTTGGGAAGAAAAGACGATGTCTATTTATAGTAAAACAACCATAATTTGGAACAGACCTAAAAAAAGTACTTCAAATTCCTTTCCTAGATTATGCCTTCTTAACCTGTGAGGTTAAATCTCCTTCAGTCAATGTTTATTTAAAAATTTGGGGGTTTGTTCACACTTTATCTACACATTATACAGTAATTAAAGGTAGCATAGTAACCTTCTTGTATGCTTAATAACCATATTTAAAAGCCCATATTAATCTGGTCAAAAGGGACTTAAAGAAACAGAATTTGCACCTTGCCCTCCAGTATCAACTAAGTCCCAGGAGATGATGAGACATCTCAAAATGTCCTTTAAATATGTTGAGTCACCTGTACTCTTGTTCAGGGAGGTCATGGAGAGCCCACTAGAAGGATTCTAACCAGTGCACAGTATATTTAAAAAAAAGGCTGATGCAAAAAATAGATTCTTCCGTGCTTCCAAGGGAAGCCACAATTAAGCAAAACTTTCTGACTTATCCTCACGTAAATGAAACTGGTAAAAGTAAAGTCAAAGGAGCCAGCCCCACCTCCTGAAAAGCATGAGTAATTCCTGAGGACCAGAGCTTCAACTAACCATTATAATAAAATGAACAAATTTTTAATTTGGGTCAGAAGTATGACCTTAAACACCCAATAGAGAAGTATAACCAAAAATAAAAATAATCAATATATTTCCATTAGAGTTTAAAAGTTGTCCTTCTCAGACACAAGACTCAAAAGTTCTTATAACATATTATTTTTAAAAATTATCACTAAAATTTTCTCTTTAATAAAAAAATACTATCCAGATATAAGAGTTCAATCTACTAACTTACAACCAAAAAAATACAGGCCCACTATTAACTAAAAATTAAATAAAATTAAGTAAAGACTAAATTACTTCTCATTTCCTGTCTAGAAAGCATTTGAGTGCAAATCCACAATTTAATTCTAGTCACTTCCGTAGCTTTCACAACGCCTAAAAAACAAATTCTGAGTTCAGTTATGGCAACAGAAAGAAAGAAAAAGAAAGAAAGAAAGAGGCCCAATAAATGAATATTCTTAAAAGCCCTCATCAAAAACCCCTAATGGACTGATTTAAAAGTTTAAAATTCACCTTGCTGGACTTCTTGTTCCCTGCTTAAAACTTATGCCTAACTATTCTCACCTTTATTTCTCCTTCACATATCCTAGGCATAGCCAAGGACCTCCTTTTCTCTCTAGAGCTGACAATCATATGATTTTAAGGTTTGGGTAGACCCATTAAGGGTTCTCCAGTTGCACACTCTATGTTCTTATTCAGCATAAAAAAAAGCCCAAAAGACCAATGTCCAAATTCTTTTTGACAACTACAGTTAACTCTTCAAAAAACAGAATAAAATAAATATTGGCTAAATATTTTAACACCCCCCCCCCAGAAAAAAAATGACCAGTTTCTTTCTGGGTAAAAGCTAAAAGTTTCCTTAAATCAGTGAGTAAGCTTGTCCATATCTGAGGCTATGTCAAAATTATCTAATCCAAAAAATCATCTTTCACTATAACTAGAGACTGGGGAAGACAATGAGATTTTCTTTCTTCTTTCCTATACCTCTCTATTATCTTAAAGTATTAACCTATTCCTAGAAGATACACTGAGGACATGACCGAATCCTCAATGGACCTACACACCTGGAATAAGGACTGGACTGACTAGCTCATCTTCCTGCCCCTCCTTATACTGTGCTTAATTAACTTTTTGTCTCCAACAATTCTTATAGACTCTCCTGACCGAGTAGCTCTTATAAATGTTCAAGCCTCTATTTGAGACCTTGTTAAGATTATATTCCCATTCCACGCCACCTGAGGACTCCTCAGTTAAAAGAAAAATGCCTTCCACTTCTTTCTTTTTTATGTCTTCAGGGTCTGAAATGACAGAAACCAAAGACAAATGTCTCACTGCAGCAAGCCAGGCAACATACTTCTCTTGCCAGGATGGCTGTCTGCTGTTCTTGCACCAGATTATCAGCTAGTGTAGAAGGTCATCAGAAATGAAAACAGCTTCTTTGTTTTACAACTCCAGAAGGTTGGGAGGCAAGGACAGTCCAGCATGACATCACAGCTGTGTGTGCCCTCTTTGTTTCTAGTAATTTAAAATTCACCTTAACCCAACAAGTCTTATTACTGCAGAGAAAAGTGAGATCTGTGCATGGTGGGTCTGTACCATGCTTGGAAAAGAATATTCTATACCAACCTGTTGGGAATAGTTAGGAAAAATAGTTAAAAAATTGCCAAAAAACGTCTAAAATCCAGAGCCAGGATTCAACCATATAAATGGAGAGGCTTCTGGGACACCTGGGAAACTCAAGAATAATGTCCCTCACAAGACTGATCTTCATGATCATCATAGCTCTTATTTTGGGGCCCTGCATTTTAAAACATTTTACCACTTTGTTACAACAAAGATTATAGGCTCTTACTTCCTCCATCCTTACACAGCTATTCTTGACTGAAGAGCTCCAGCCTCTTAAGGCTTCCAAGATAAAAGAACCCAGGGAAGAGGTCTTCAACCTCAAACATAAAGAATTTGAGAGACCCAGATACAGACACCACTAGAGTCCCTCTCCTCTACCTCCTCTTGTCAGCTGGCCTCAGTAGGATGTAGTTAAGAAGCCTCATCTTCCCAGCTCCATCCCCTTGCCCTCTTTTTCTTTATGCCCCCTGGGTCTGGAATTATAGAATGTGTGAATAACAGAGGACCCATAAGCTTCATTAAGGAATCCATAATGTCTAATCTCTTAGAATGGTCAACTGAGCCTAAATTGGCAGACTGGCCTTGTTCAAGCCTTATCAACTGGTCAGTGCCTGAACTGAGGGAGACTAATTATGAAGCCAACATGTCTCCTTTGGTGCCTTAAGATAGCTCCCTACCCTGCGTAAGAAAATAACATTGCAAGAAAGATCTTCTATCACCCGAAGACACCAGACCCTCAAACCAGGTTAACTCTTACAGCTGTGTTCAACAGAGTTCCTATAAGAGTACTGTTGGTTCTTCCCATGGATGTGATGTTTTCTTTGTGGGGAAGGCTTAGCCCTTTGTTGTGTTCTCTGGATAAATGGACACATTCATTGCCTGTTTCAGGTCTTGCTCTGATTATTTCCTAATTCTAAACTCCATTCCTTTTCTCCTCTCCTAAAGCCTAACAATCTATATGAGTGTTTTGCCTTCATGTACATGAGTATACTATGTATATATTATGCCCACAGAGACCACAAGTGGGCAGTGGATCCCCTGAAACAGAAGTTAAGGATGTTGCACCAACCTACCATCTCTCCCCTACACTCTCCTACCCCATTTCACCCAGTATTCTTAACTACTGAGACATTTTTCCAGTTCCGAAAATAAAAAAATTTAATGTAGATAGCATTTCACATAATTAAAATGCCACAATATCCATTGTGCAGGTTGTCATGTCGCTGCTGTTAAGCTACCAATCAGTGTCTTAGTGACTTTCTTCTTTAAGACTTTTAGATTTTTTCATTTTACCTGTATGAATGTTTTATTTAAAGGCATGTTTGTGTACTACCTGTAAATCTCCTGGAACTAGAGTTACAGATGGCTGTGAACCACCATGTGAGTCCTTAGGAGCCAAACCTATAGATTAGCCCCATTACTGAATTTCCTTATTAATACATAAATGATGTATATCTAAATTTATGTAAAAGGAATTAAGTGCTTTTAACATTTTTGCAGCCCTGTCTCTGGCTTTTCACATATACTGTCATCCTCATTGGCTTTCTTTCAATATTGAATGGCTCTATGGTGATATGACAAATGGAAAACACTGACAATGGGTATTGTTCAACAGGGACAAGGAATGAATTCTCTCAATCTATCTCAGTAGTCAGAATGAATTAGTTCTGGCAGATACATGGGCTTAAAAGAGAATCCCTCTTTAAGTATGTTTCTTGTTAACAAAAGTTCTGTAATACAACAAAACTGTGAAGGAACTGGAGTCAGAGGTCATATTTCCCAGAAACAGCTTTTTGAATTATAATTTGGTCCTTGTACATAATACAGATAATACAAATGTAATCTTAAAACCAAGCTAATCACTATGTTTATAGAAAAATATAAATAGCTGTTACAGTAAAGAATATGACTTTTGAAAAAAAAGCAGAAAATTAAAACACCTAGCTCATTAAACATAAAGAAACACGTTGTTAGAGAAATGGCAGACGATTCATTTAGAAAATGCAATCATTTCCCCAGTCATCCAAGATCACAAATCCTATAAGTAGAAGACCTAGTCATCATGTACTGGTCTGAAAGAAATTCTCTTTTCAGGACACCAAGGTCCTGAATGGTGCCTCAATAAATTTCTTTATCTAGGATGTAACTGTAGACATATTGAGAGAAAACTTTCCCATACGTAACTTAAGATTCAGACTACTCCTTATCTGTAAAATTGTTATGAGGATAAAAGCCTAATGAAATAAGACATTGACACGTATTTATGACAATGTCTCAAATTTTGATTGGCTAATAAAAAATTAAATCAATGTTAGGTTTATATGCTCAGTGTTAAATCTGACTTTTAATGTCTGCTTAGCTATTATAATCTGTAGAACAGTGTACTATGGCAAACCCTGTAGCTGGTTATGTGAACATAATTTTATACAAAGACAAGATGTACTGTGGTTTTCTTCTCAGTCTGCACTCAGTCTCTCAGTGTCTCTGACACTTAACATGTTAGCCTCAGGAAGTGACTGCATGTGCTTTTGAGAAGCATCATCTCTAACTGGGGAACTGGCTGCCAAGGTCTAAGGCTCTAATTCTTCAAAAAGGGAGAGGAGAAATTTAATTAATTTTATTCTAGAAGAAGTCCCTTCCTTGTTTTACAGTTCCTCAATTACTGACAATATTTAGGTTTTGAAATAAGGATCAATCCTCAAGACTATTTTTTATCTTGAATAAATTTAACCTGGCTTGCTTCTTGTCATTGTAACCTTTTTTATTTTATTTATATTTTTGAGACAGTATCTCTCTATAGCCAGAACTGGCCTGGAATTTGCTATGTAGACCAGTGAGGACTTGATATCACAGAGTTCTTCCACCACTCCTGGCCTTAATTGGTTTTGAAGAAAATATTTTTAACTTATTTTCTGTAGATTTCTATATTCTGATTGAAAGAATGAAAACTATAATCAGAAAAATACAGAAATGCTGTAGCTTATTTATACCTGTTGGCCACAGACCTTTCACTGAGAAGTTCTTAAGAGCCTGTTCAATTACAGTCACCACACAACAATAAGAAGGCAACGCATCCTTTCTATATTTGAGCAATTCTACTAATATATGTATATATGTGTGCCTGTGTATGTGAATGTATGTGTGTGTGTGTGTGTGCGTGTGTGTGCACTAAAAACATTCTGAAAAGAATAAGAGCAGAGGGGAAGGTATTTGCGGATCGTAGCATAGATAATGACCCTAAATTGTAACACATCAACATCAATTATTTATGAGATGATGTTGATACCTGCACAAAGATTGGGCTATCAAATGCTTGAAATTCAAAACATGGAATTTTGTAGAAAATGTTTGTGCAAGGATGTTGAAACGTGTATCACCAGAAGAGAACCTGAAAGCTGAAGATTCCATATGAATCAGAATGGGGCCAAGTATCCATTTCTAAATTTCTTCATTGAAGTGAATCTTGGGTCCTCACACTTATTGTGAGCTCTAAAATGTTTTGTTCTCTTTGTATAAGCATATTGTTCCACACATTTGATCTGTATTTCTATGAACACTTACTTGTTTTCCTCGTTGGAGTATGGTATCTTAACTCTGAGAATAAAACCATTAAAATGAGGACTCAGCATAAAAAATTTTTAAATTTGTAACATTATGTAAAGAAAAAATGCAACCATTAAAGATTCAGAAACTCCATTACTTTAAATATTTGTTATAAATTAATTTGTTTGCTTGGAACATTAAATCATATACTACATCACATAAGAAAGGTCCCCTAATATTTTAGTCTTTTTTCATACATATTATTGTTAAATTACAGTTTTAAAACATGTGTATTTGTATAATCATATGTCTCACTTTTTCTCTCATTTCTACAAATCCATTTTTTACAAATAGAGGATATTTTTACAAGTCTTTTCTTTTTTCTACATGTTTAGTGAAAAAATGAATATTGAAAAGTATTCCGTATGAAAATATACAGCAAAACAGGATGTCAGTGACTCAAAAATCAAACATAGAATGATCATATTATCTAGAAATTCTATTTCTGGGTACAACCAAAATTAACTAACAGCAGATGTTGTCATATATTTGTGCAGTAATGACTCTGCTAGAATTTTTCACAACCTTTCAGAGGGAAGCAGCTGAAGTATCCTTCCTTAGATGAATGGAAAAAATAAGCAAGATTCCTGCTTTAAAATGGGGGAAATTGTGATAGCTGCTAAAGCATGGATGCGTTTCAAAGTTCAGTTATCAAAGTGATAACTGAAGTCAGTCAGATGCTAAAAGGCAGACGGCTCATGAGTTCTCTGTCTTGAGATTGTTAACAAAGGGGAAGACAGAGCAGGTGTTATCTGCCTGTATAGGCAGTGGAGGATGAGAAGAGCATTTCACTGACGTACATGTCTTCTGCAATGATAAAATTTCTAAAGATGAAGTTTACGATAACTGCAGAAACTGGGTTCGTTAACACAACTGAATATATATAAATATTATTAAACTTGAAAATTTAAGGAATTTTTATATTGACTTGCATTTTTAAAAAGTAAACACACAACTATCTCAATAATGTTAATACATGCACGATGTTGTATTGTGCATACTCATAGTGTTTTCTGGAACTTTGAAATGTCCATTTGGTGTCTTCAGTGATGGTTACTTATTATAATGCATTCCTCGGTAGCTATATCCTTGTAGCCTCCAGAGGATGAAAGTCCAAACCACTCTGTGCAATGTCAATCTGCACTGTTATTCCTACTCTTGCTCCTGGATGGATGTTGGTTTTTAGCTTTTGAAACAGGGACTTGCTATGAACACAGATATGACTCCCACTTCCTGTGAAGCTGGGATTACAGGTATATGCCAAGGTGTTTGACGTCAGAGTCTAATCTTTAAACTAAAAATGTGATGGTAGTATGATTGTTAGGCCAAAAGATTTTTTGTGTAACACCTGAAGTTAGAACTGTTTTTCTGCCTTTTAGATTGGAGTTTTTAGGAGATTTATTTGTTTTTATTCTGTCCCGGCTTCTTTCTATATATGGAGAGGAGTGCATATCTCACAGGGATGTTGTTTAAATATATATATATATATGGAGAACTGTTCTAAGAAAATATTTTAATAATATATGATTGCTATATGTGGCTAAAATATTTAATAATAAATGACTAATAATATGACTGTTTTAAGATAATACCTTAAAGAGTATTTCATTTTAGTACATTGAAACATTTTACAAGGGAAATACATCTCTTACTACTGAATTATTTTTGCTAAAATAAATTCCTTTTATGTTTTATAATATAACAATTTTGTATAATTTCATGCTTTCTTATTAGTGACAGTAAAATCAGGTTAATTAACAATTATTATTGATTATAGAAAGGTGAAGAATTCGAAGAAAACTCACTAGTAAGAGGTAAAACCATGAATTTACCACTTTATTGAAATAAATAAATTCCAGGAATAAATATTAATTCATATACCATGGATAAAAATAACTTGTGACTATGAATAGATGATTGATTTTATGCTGAGATTATTGTATATTATTAATATATAATTTATAATATGATTATTAATGAATCACTTTCTAAGTGGGTCTTATAGTCAATAAAGATGAAAGGTTACAATATTTACTCATTCCTGGCTCAATTTTATGTGGTGATATAGAAGTCTTGACTGTGACTGTTTTTACAAAGCAGAGAAATCATCAGGTAAAGGATAATGTCAGTTATTGCATAACAACCAATGGAAATCACTTTAACTTTCTCTTTTCACTGATCTGAATTCCAGAAAATAGAGGAGTGATGGAAAGACCCTGCTGATCTACACATCACTCATTGGTGCTTTACTCCATACAGTCTTAGGATGCTAAATACAGCTATCTTTGCACAGACATTCCCAAAATTGTGAAACATGGCCTATTGTTAAATGAAATTTATGTGTATTAGATTTTAAATGGAATTTATATTAGTCACTGTAGCACTCTAAATGCTATATTTCCTCAAATTTTCAATGATTTAAAGCAATTTATAAGGCAAATATATTATGAAAGCAGGTAAATTAGGGATAAAATGAGGAGAAAAATTTCAAAAGAGAGCTTGAGATGTCAGAAGCACCCATGAAAGCCTTCTCCATGCTGAGGCTTAGTGAGGGCTATTCATGAAGATCAAGTTGTTCCCTCCAGTGTAGCCAAAGGTGAGTATAGGGCCATGATGTGTTGTTTTCAGGTGTTAGAAGTTCAGTACAAGTTATGCTAATATGTATTGAATTCTTTTTGATATTTATTTTTTTATTTTTTATTTTTTGTACATTCTAGATATTGTCAGAAGTGTGAAAAATAAAGAAATTTTTTCCATTTTGTAGGTTGCTTTTCACTTAGTGATGGTATCCTTTGCTGTGCAGAAGATTTTTGTTTCATGAGATTACATTTGTTAATTTTTGGACTTAATGCTGAACTTAATAAGGATTCTGTGCCAAAAGTCCTTTCCTATGCCTATTAATTCCTGTGTACCCCTTGATTTTTCTTCTATCAGTTTCAAAGCTTGGGATTTTATTTTGAGGTCCTTGATTCACTGGAATTGTGTTTCATGCATAGAGATGGGTTTAGTTTCATTCTTCTACATGTAGTTATCATGTTTGAACAACAGTTGTTGATCATGAGATCTTTTCTTCTGTGTGTATTTGTGGCAAATTTGCCAAAAATCAGTGGTCTGTAAATGTATGTGCTTAAATCTGAGTCCAAAATTCAATTTCAAAGATGAATACATCTGGTATTATGTAAGTATCAAGCTATTTCTTTTACTACTCTGTTTTCTAATTTTAGATCAGGAATGGTAATTTGGCCTAAAACAGTTATTTTATTTTTCAGGATTATTTTGACTGTCCTGAATTTTCTGTGTGTTTCTATGCAAAATTTGAGATGATTTTTTTTTTCAATTTTAGTGAAGAATTATGTTGGGACTTTAATATGTATTGTGTTGAAATTTTACACTATAGTAGGTTCATAAACATGGGAGTTCTTTCCATCTTCTGGTGTCATTTTCAATTTCTTTCTTCCATGCTTTATTTGTTTTAATTATAGAATTCATTCAGTTCTTTGATTACAATTTCTTCTAAGACATTTTTGATGCTGTCATGGATGGAATGATTTCCCTGATTTCTTTCTTGGTAAGTTTTGTGTTGGTCTATAGAAAGGCTGCTTATTTAAGGGTGTTGATTTAATAATGTATGATTACTTTTCTGCATGCATTTATCAAGTTCAGGAACTTTCTGGTGAAGGATTTAGTATCTTTTATAAATGGAATTGTATCCTCTGCAAATAAGGATATTTTGATTCTTCCTTTCAAATTTGCATTTACTTTGTACCATTTGTTTGTCTTATTGTTCTACCTAGTCTCTGAGTGCTATATTTAATATGAATTTAGAGAGTGAACATCCTTGTTTTGTTCCTATTTTTAATGGAGAGTCTTTTGAGTTTTTCAGCATTTAGTATGATGTTGGCTATGGGCTTGTTCTATATTGCCTTTATTAAGTGAGATATGTCCCCTGTAACCCTACATTCTTATGACTTCTAAAATGAATAGTTGGATTTTGTCAAAGGTCTTTAATGCATCTAATGAGATTATCATGTAGTTTCTGCCCTGACCTCTTTATGTAGTGAATTACATTTATTGATTTACATATATTGATCCATCTTTGCATCTGGTATGAAACCAAATTGACCATGGATTTTGTATTAGTCACTTTTCTGTTGCTCTACTAGAAACACTGACCAAGGCAACTTATAAAAGGAAGAGTTTATTTAGCTTACAGTTCCAAAGGATCAAAAGTTCATGACAGCAGGAGGTGGCATGGTGGTAGATGTCACTGGAGTAGGAGCAGAACCTAAGTGCTCATATATTCAAGAAGGAACAGGAAGCAGAGAGCAAATTGAGATCCAGCAAGTCTTACATACTCTCTAAGCATGCCACTAGTGACATGCTTCCTCCAGTATGGCCAATGGATTTAAATGGCTAAGGTCTTCCAGGTTTTTTGCCTGCAACATACCTCTCTCTTTTGGACTGATATGCCACCCTGTATGCAGCTATCCTCAACGTATGTCTCAAAGATCTGACATCACCAAGAACTTCTTGCAGACTTCACTGCCAACCAAGCTTCACCTTCACAGCTTCATGAAATGACCTTTCAGGGTCTTCTTTACATAGGGATGACGCTGCTCCTGTCCTTGGTGGGTGGCAGCTCTCTGAAACCATGAATGAAGAACAGGTGATCCCCTCACTCTTTCATCTTTCAGGTCTCTAAAGCCAGGAACACATTCATGACACTTCCAAGTTTGACAGCACATTTCAGATGGACCTCGCCTGCTTCATCCATATTCTCAGCTTTTCTTTACTGTGCTTTCCTAGTAGAAACTCCTTGTAGCATTTTCCTTTCACAAGCTGCAGGCTTAGACGGGTGTAGTCTTGTCTTGAAAGTACTCTTTGCATTGTTAACATGCAAATCTCAAGGTCTCTCCTTAATCACTTTAATCTTCTTATGAAAGGGATCCTCTATTTCAGCACATGCCTTGATGCCAACATTAAAATTCCTAGTGTTCTTTTTCAATCCTAACTGTATTCTGTCCCAGTTGCTCTTTATTCACTGTAGATCTTTATAATATTCACTATTAATAGTTATGCTACTATTTCTACATTATGCTGCCTTGATAACCCTCCACCACAGGCCAGTTCAATGGAGGCAATTCCCTTCAACTCAGGTGTGTCAAGTTGAAAACTAAAGTTATCCAACACAGATGAATAACTGTTTTGACATGTTCTTTTCATTCATTTATTGAAAAAAAACTTTGCATCTATGTCTAACAGAGTGCTTATTTTATAATTTTATAATTTTCTTTTTTTGTTGAATCATTGTCCAACTTTGGTATTATAGTAATACTACATTCATAGAAAGATTTTATGAGTATGCCTTCATTTTCTATTTTATTTAATACTTTGAGGAGTATCTGTATTCGTTCTTTTTTGAAATTTTGGCAGAATTATGTAGTGTATCCATTTGATCCCAGATACATTTTAAATTGGGTTTTTCATTATTTATCTATCTTTTTGGTTATCCTGGGTCTGTTTAAAAGTTTATATCATTTTGATTTAACTTGGTAAGTATTACATGTCTTGTAATGTATCAATTTCTTTTAGATTTTCTAGTTTAGTGGAATACAGATTTTTAGGTGTGTCCTTCGATTTTTTTGGAAGTTCCCTTGGATCTGTTGTAATAATACCCTTTTCATCTCTGCGTGTGTTAATTTGAATTCTCTCTTGCTTCCTCTTATATTTTTTTCTATTGTTAATTTGGATAAATAACTGTCAATCTTGTTAATCTTTTCAAATAACCAATTCTTCCTTTCACTGACTTATTGTTATCTTCTTTTCTAGTTCATAATTTCAGCCTTAATTTTAATTATCTTTTCTAGACTATTCTTTTCTAAAATTTTTAAAGTATTTTATATATATGAGAATATTGTCTGCATGTATGTAATGCTATCTGTGTCCTCTAATACCCACAGGGTCAGAAGAGGGTCTCAGAGTATCTGGAATTGGTGTTACAGAACATTGCTAGTCACCCTGTGAGTGTTGGGAATCAAAACAAGACCCTATGCAAGGTTATTCAATGCTTTTTTAACTGTGAGCCATCTCTTCATCCTTTTGGTCTACCCTTTTAAAGAGTTGTTTTTTTCTTCATTTTCTAAAGCCTTCATGTGTATCATTAAATTATGTGGATCATGGGCATCTAATTTTGTGATACAGAAACTTAACATAAAATATCCAGTTAGGATCACCTTCAGTGTGTCTCATAGGTTTTGAAATGCTGTTTTCCCTTTTTGCACAATTCTAGGAATTTTTAAAATCTGCTTCTTGATTTTTCCCTTAATCCAAATTTCATATATGTTTACCTTCCATGAATTAGTTTACATTTTTCCCAGACTTATTGCTGTTGACATCTACCTACATTCCATTTTGTTTGGACAGAATACTGGATAATTTTTCAAATTTCCTAATTTTGTTGAGACTTACTTTATGTTATAATATAAGTCGATTTTTGACAAGTTCCATGGTTTGCTGGGAAGGAAGTATTGTTCTGCATTTTGGGAGGAATGTTCTGTAGATATCTGTCATGTCCAGTTGATTTATTGTGTCACTTAACTTGAAATTCTCTAGTTTTATTCTGAATGATCTGGCTATTGATGACAGAGAGGTAATGGAATTACCCACTGTTCCTGTGTTGTATGAAAATGTGATTTTAGATCTAATAATATTTCTTTTATGAAACTAAGAGTCCATGTGTATGATGAATTTGTGTTTATGAATATAACATCTTTGTGTAGTTTTCCTTTAATTTATAGGAACTGACCTCCCTTAATTGTCTGACTAGTTTTAAATTGAAAAATATTTTATCATATATTACAAAACCTAATCATTTTGTTTCTAAGTTCCATTTGCTTTGAATATAGTTTTCCATGGTTTTCCCCTAAGATACTCTCAATCACTATTAATGAGGTGTGTGTGTGAAGCAAATCAATAGATCTTGTTTTTTAATCCAATCTGTTAGTTTGTGGCTTCTTACTGGGCAATTGAGACCACTAAAATTGAGATCATAATATTATTAATCATCTATGTCAATTAATTCCATTTATGTTGGTAGTTTTATCTTTGTAGAGTCTTTTGGATGACATTCTTTAATGATTTATTTATTCTTGTGCCCTCCTGAGAACATTTAATTTTCCATTTAGATCAAGTCTTAAATGAATTATTTTCTTTAGTGTTAGTTTCATGGACATAATGTCAATAATTCTATTTTTATCACAGAAAGCTTCTCTTTCTCCATCAATTACAATAGATAGTTTTGCTGGATATAATGTTTTGGTATAAAATCCGTGTTATTTTATGATTTGTATGACATTGCTACAAACCTTTCTGCTGTTCATAATTTTCATTGAAAAGTCAGGTCTTTTAATGATGTGCCTGCTTGTATATGTGACTTGACTTTTCTCAAGAGATTTCAATATTTGTTCCTTTGTTCTTTACATTTAGCATTGTGGCTATCATAAGGCATGGGAAGTTTCTTTTCTGGTCCAGTCTATTTTATTTATGTTCTGTATACCTCTGTTACCTAGATAAGTGTCTCTTTCTCTGGATTTAGGATTTTTTTTATTATATTATTCAAAATATGTTCTGTGCTTTTAATCTCGCTCCCTTCTCATACTTCTAAGTCAGTAACATAGGGTATTTTTTTATGTGTAACAAATTTTGCATATTTTGTTTCTGGGTTATTATAGATTTGGCATTTTCTTTGAGTGATTCACTTCTTCAAGCTTGTCATCAGTATTTGATATCATATGTTCCATTTTCTCCACTTCCTTTTGACTTCTTTTCTCTATAATTTTTGTGTTCTGAGTTTTTCCATTTCAGGTTTTATTTCAGTTTGTCTTTTCTTCAGAGATTTTCTCTATATTGAATTCTAATTTCATACTTTCAGTTATCTTAGTTATTTCATTCAACATTTGTCTTGTTCTTTTCACCATCATCATTTTGTCTTTTTTTTGTCATATTCTCTTTGACTTCATGAAACATTTTTTATTGTTATTTCAAATTATTTTCGTGTGTATCCACTAAGTTGCCCTTTTCAGGAAACATTATGATGGAATTACCAATTTCTGTAATATATATAGATATTTATATCTATATATATATGTATATAAAATGTTAGCTATTCATGTAGTTTGAGGTTTTTCAATGAGAATTTGGAATCTCAACTTGCATTATTTGTGGTTTTTCTTGCTATGCATAGATGATCTTGTCTTTTTTGAGTGGTTATTTTTTCTATTTTTACTGTTTCCTCAACTGGTCAGGTTATATATAGATGGCCCAGCTGAGTAGTGCTTGGTGTTCAGTTTGGGGCAACTGTCTGTTGTGCAAATGGGGCGTAAACAGCAGACTCAGTTAAACTAGGAAAGGTGCAACTTTTGAGTTCAGGTTCGAGGACTGATGACTTTTAATTTTCCTGGAAAAACAGAGTAGATCTGGTGATCACAGGCGAATAGAGTCCTTACAAGTTTAGGCTCTGAGAGGTCAAAGGTCCTGAAGACACAATGATCTTAATAAAACTTGTAACTCTGAGAACAAAGCAGGTTTTAAAAATCACAGCAGCACACAAAGCAAAGATGCTGGGCACATGGACATATGGAGAGGTAGTGCAACTAGGAAGGTCAGGTGTGGGAGTCCCTGCACTAGGGGCCAGCCCAAGGGAGAGAAAGGGTCTCTGCTATGTGGAAGTGAGTGGCATGGAGTCAACAAACAGACACCAGGAGCTGGGTGAGAAGCAGGCAGTTGGCCCGCCACTGCAAACTCAGTTTATTCAAGGAAGTGCACAGAGTTTTATGATTTTTGTTAGCCAATCACCTTATGGGGTGTTTCCCTCACTGCAGCCAATAGAAATCTGTCTCCAGGTAGATAATCTCAGTGCAGGTTCTTTCCAGGTGCTGTGCAGAAGCTGGCCTCAAGCCTAGGCAGAGCTGAGCACCATCCCCACAGAAGCCATTCTTCTATTCCTCATAGCAGGTGACCTGGCCAAGGCCCACATTGCCATGCCATTCAGTCTGGTACCCCCCTCCCCCAGTATCATTTAATTTTCATTGCAGAACTAAGACCACAAAACACATAAAATTATGGGTGTAAAGAACTTTTGAGATCCATAGCAACTTCTATAATTCTGTGTGTTGTGATATAATTTTCAAAAAAAAAGAATCATTGAGTTAATAATGGCAAATTATCATTGTAAATTAAAGTTTATGAGCACTCACAAACACCCATAGCACAAAGAAGTATTCAAAGGATAAAACAGTTAATTACAATTCAGATTTCCTTGCAGGGTCACAGCCTCCTGAAAAATCCCAAGTGAACATAGTTCCCACCCAAGAACATATTCTATATCAAAAATGCATTACATCTCAAGAAAGGATTCAAAAACGTACTTGTAGTGTACTCCCCACATGAACTCATTAGTATGCCTTTCTAAAAATATGTATTTACTTGTTCTTTTTAAATGTTATATGCTACTGATATTTACAATTGTTGATATATAAATGTATACATCATAAGCTAGGATCTTTGCATGAAGGAAAACATGAGTTTTTGTTGTTGTTGTTTGTTTTTATTTATTATTCCTGAGATTGGGTGACCTTGTTTAATACTACACACTAATATTATAATATTCTTGGCCAATCTATTTTCCTATGAAATTACTGATCTCATTTTTCCGTAAGGCTGAAAAGTAAAAATTATTTATAGATATTACCTATTTTCACTATCCATTCATTCGTTAGCTGATGGATAAGAAGGTTGGTTCCATTTTATTGCTATAATGAATGCAGCAGCAATAACATTGAGGGTGAAATATCTCTGATGTAACATATTGAGCTCTCTGCATATATTCTCAAGAATGAGATGGTTGGGTCATATAGGATTTATGTTTCTAATCTTTTGAGGAGCCCCCAAATTGCTTGTCATGATTGCTGTACTGATTTGCATTCCACTGGCAATAGATAAGTGTTTTTCTTTCTCTGCTTCTTTCAGAACATTTATTGTTAGATTTCTTGATGAGAATCATTTTGAAGTTCTTTTAAGAATATGGAAATTAGTGCCTTGTTTGATGTCTAGATGATAAATAATTTTTCCTATTTTATGGGTTGGATATATGCTGTGCTAATAGTTCTCTTTGCTTTACAGAAATTTTAAATTATGTAGTCTCATCTCTTGATTCTTGGGACTAGTTTCTGTGCTATTTTTGTTCTGTTTTAAAAGATTTTGCCTACCCTGTTGTTAGATTTAACGTCTTTGCTCTGATGAAACCATGACAAAAAAACATAAAGCTTGAGTAGAAAACTGATATTAGTCTTATATCTCTCAGTCTGTCATCAAGGATGGAACTCAGGGTAGAAACCTGGAGCACAAGCCATGTAGGTATGCAGCTTACTGGTTTGATCCTGTGGCCCATGGTCAGCCTGCTTTCTTATACAACAGAGGACTACTTGTCCAGGGTTAGCACAGCTTGAAGTGGACTGATTCTTCCCACATCTTCCAATAATCAAGAAAATGCCCCCACAGACATGGCCACATGCAAATCCAATGGACTGAAATCTTAAGTTGAGACTCCCTCTACCCAGGTGTGTCAAGTTGATAACTGAACAAAACAATTGAACCCCTCTCAACTGGAAACACATGAACATCACTGTTAAACCACAGTCTTTCCATTTCTTATGCCCCAAATCTCATATTAGTATTGGTATTGCAACATAAAACAGTACACCTTTAAAAAGTTACACTGTCTTTTTGCCTTTTCCAAATCTTTTATTTTTGTGCATTTCATGCAATACATATTAATCAAATTTAGACCCCTCTCTCCTTGCAAGCCCCCATAAATTCCCCCACCCAGATTTCAGCTATTCTGTCATATATATTAAGTCCTATTTTGCCAAGCATTTATATCCAGATATCCCTTGGTGAAAGTTCATCTCCTGGAATCTAGTCACCCTAACAGTCACATTCTTAAAGAAGGTCTACTCTCCCTGATCCCGCAGTAATTATTTGCCAGTTTTTTCTTGGATAAGATTAGAGCCTGTTGTCCATTTCCACCCTCCTATTCTGGGTTTTGGTCTCACTGAGGCAACTTAGGTCTTATGCATGCTATCACCATTGTTCCAAGTTCATTGCAAGTTCCCAGAGGCCTGAAAGTCTCTGTTTCCTTATATTCATGCACCAATCCCAACTCTTATAATTTGTCCATCCCCACTTCTCTAATAGTCCCTGAGTTATAGGTAGGTGAGGTTAAGAATAGGAGACCTATCCAGGGCCATGCACTCTGTAGTCTCTTTTCTTAAAACTTAACCAGTTGTGGCCTGTGTGTGAGTTTTGCAGATGAGTTGAGGGATGAATTAGTATGCTTTCTACTTGCTATTCCACTATGTTTTATTAGCCACATGTGTAGACTTTCCTCTGTAGCTGAATCAATTAGGGCTGGGGATCTCTCACATATATATTCTCTGTGTCACCAGTTGCAGAACTCTGTAATAGTCTCCATCTGTTTTGAAAAGATGTTTCTTTGATGAATTTATCTGGAAATATAAGACTCCTTATTTAGTATACAGTAAGAAATTTAATTTGTGTAATGATATGACATGTTTTTTTCTCTGGGATTTATGACTTCTCCAGCCATGTGTCTTCAACTATATTTACAGTTTCATAATGAGCTCACTCCCATTTAGAGGGCTTTAAGTCCAATTGGATAGCAGTTGATTACCCTCTAGATAAAAGTGCCACCACTACACCAATAGACGTATTTTGCTTTGTCAGCCACTGTTGTTATTAGGCTTTAGGATTGGGTAGGACCATGGATTGATTTTCTCCAAGAATCTTACATAGTATCCTCTAGAAATATGACAGGTATTTTTCAGAGAGAATGCTTACAGGTCATTGCTCCAAGTTCTATTTTTGAAGTATGCCCAATCTTTATCAATAGGATCTTACTTTAAAATTCTAGGAGTTAATCAAAGGCAATAGTCTATGCTAATTAAGTGTCCCTTGAATTACTCTGACCAGCAAGACACTATGTTCCTTCTTATACAGCCTTCAGGTATACACATGTACTCATGTTCTGATATTATATGTGTATTTTTCAGGGGTGGCATTAATACATTTCCCTCTGGCTTTTTATGCCACCTGATTTTTATTCATCTCTCTTCTCTCTCCTCCTGTCTAGTCCCCCTCCTTCTTCCTCACTTTACCCCACTTTCCCCTTGAAAATATGTGTCTCCTATTATCTCCCCCTCTCTTGAGTGGAAGGGAGGAGTGAAGGACATATAAAGAACCACAGAGGTAAAGGAGAATTACCATGATCTTTAAAAATTCAAACACTTTAAAAAACTCAATGGCTCTTTTAATCTAATGTCTTGATCTTAACCAGAGCTGAATAAAATGAAATCTCGATTTTTGATTTGCATTTCTCTAATTACTAAGGATGTTTTACACTTTGTAAGATGCTTCCTAGCCATTTTTATTTCTTCATTTGAGAACTCTGTTTAGATCCTTAGTACATCTTGTTATTGGATCAATTATTTCCTTGTTTCTTGTTTTTTGAGTTATTTGTATATTCTGCATTTTAATCCTCTGTTGAATGTGCAGCAATTAAAGCTTTTCCAACTTAGCGAGTTTTCCCTTCACTGCCTTATTTGTTTCTTTTGCTGTTCAGAAACTTCGTAGTTTAATGGGATCCCACTTGTTGATTGTTGAACTTAATTCCTGAGCAACTGATATTAGATACAGAAAATACTTTCCTATACCTATATCGTACAGGGTACTGCATGTTTCCTTCTAGATGTTTCAGATTTTACATTACTCCAATCAGAATGGCTAAGATCAAGAAAACAAAAGACACCAAATGCTATGAGGATGTGGAGAAAGGAAAACACTCCTTCACTGTTGGCAGGATCACAAACTTGTACAATCACTAAGGAAAGCATAGTGGAGAACTCTTAAAAAGGTAAAAATGAATCTATCATATGATTCAGTTCTTCCCAGGAGCTGAGCTAACAAAGAAAAGGCCTAAGCGGCACCACCTTTAACACCCCAACCCAGTTTAAAGCCTCCGTTCCTCTTCTTGAAGCCATTTCCTGATAAACATGCAACTATCTGCGGTAGGCCCTAAAAGACTGGAGATAACACGTCTCCTAGCAACAGTTTCTGCTGACTAACTGTCACATTCCTGCCTAGCTAAC
Organism: Eospalax fontanierii; assembly: GCA_035773235.1. Taxonomy (NCBI): domain Eukaryota; kingdom Metazoa; phylum Chordata; class Mammalia; order Rodentia; family Spalacidae; genus Eospalax; species Eospalax fontanierii. Next base: position 188,612,190 of record CM069524.1, on the reverse strand, counting down.
TGCCACTCCCACCACAAAAAGCCCCTCTCGAATTAGTTCAAGAACCCTGCCTTTGCTTAATAAAGTTAGAGCTTGATCAGCTTCCTAGACTTGCTCTCGTTCTTTGTGTCTCCTGTGCCCCATTTGTCTCCCCCTCCAGGATTATCCACATTGATAGTGTCCTGTAGGCCAGGGCAAGTTATGTCACTCCTTAGCATATAGCCAAAAGACTAATCCTACTGTTGAGATAGCTGTACATCCAAGTTGTTGCTGCTATTTTCAAAATAACTAAGAAATGAAAACAATCTAAATGTCTCTCCATTAATGAATGGATAATGAGACTGTGGTCCATTTACACAATGAAGTTCTACTCAAGCATAAGGAAACAATGAAATCATAAAATTTGCAGGATAATGAATGGAACTAAAGCCTGTTACACTAAGGTAGCACAGATTCAGAAAAGCAGGCAATGTATGTTCTCCCTCATTTGAGGATCTTATAATCAATCACTTATATCTAAGTATATATTCTTATACAACAGCAGGAACTAGGAAAATAGAAAGGAACCAGGGAGGAAAAGGAAAAGAAAGAGTCCAAGAGAGGGAAACAGTAGGAAACAGATGCTACCAAATGGGGAAAACTGAGATATTAAACTGGGAAGGGATTAAGAAAGGACAGACAAGGAGCCATGGGTGCAAAGAGTAAGAAAGAACTCGGGAGAGGGGATATGCCTGAGCCGGCCGGCAGAAATCAAACCTTACCTGAAGTGGGGAGTGAGGATTGAGAAATAAAGAGAGAGAGAGAGAAAAGATAGATTCGGGAGGGCTGTCAGTCAATACTGAGGCCCAGACTTTATTTTGCTCAGCATGATTATACCTTTACAACTGTATGAGGAACAATACAACCATCAGGGGTTCAAGCAAAAACAAACATGCATTTACATATGTGAAATTATTCAAGCCACCTACATCTACTAACAGAAGGTCCTCGGCCTTGGGCCCAAGGCAGACTTCCATTCAGGAGTCATAAAATATTTGCATAGTAAAGGATCCTGCTCCCACAGCACTTCTGTGACTGACTTCTACTTAGCCCTAAACTAGGGCATAGTACAAGGCAGGCAAATGGCTCCCAACAGAGATATAATAAGAAACAGGTATTTTCAATGGGAAATGGGGATACTTTAATTGGGGAAGAAGCAGGAAATTCTCTTCAGACTGTTAGAGAGAAGAGATAAATGAAGCTTGTTGTATTGAAAGTTAGAGGGAAATTTAGTAAGTCAAAATTCCCCATAAAAGTACAAATACAATATCTGAACATAAGTGAATATGTATATTTGAAGGTCGTATAATAAGAGACTTAGTCCTAAACAGAAAAAACTTCCCTTGAGTCGTTGGTCATTTAGAGAAAGATATTAGAAAAATACTCCTATTTAAAACAGTTACAAAAGTTAAATACCTAAGAATACACCCAATCAATGAATTTAAAAAAAAATCCTATGAACTAAGAACACAATTTGAGGCATTACTATACCAGACCTCATATTATAAAAAGAGTTAGAGTAAAGGCAGTTGACACTAGCATAAAAACAGACAGAAAGATCAGTATAAAGGAGTAGAGAGCTGATAAACTAAACTGAACTAAACTGACAAAGGTATATCTATCTAATACTTGACAAAGGAGGAAATAACATACATTGAAAAAAATAGCCTATTCAAAAACTGGTATTTTGAAAACTGAATATCCATCTAAAGAAAAAAAAATCAATTCAGTCTAAAACTTTCACCTCATATAATTTTTTAAAGAATTATTTTAGTTTTCTGTGCATGTGTTTGTAAACATGTAACTCTGTGTGTGTGTGTGTGTGTGTGTGTGTGTGCATGTACACGTAATTGGCTATGGAAGCCAGAGCAGGTTGTCAGGTCCTAGAGTTACTGGTGCTTGTGATATACCAGTCTTTGGTGATGTGAATTAAATTTAGGTCCTTTGCAGGAACAGTGTGTACTTTTAATCACTGAGATATCTTTCCACCTCGCAAATCAAACAGTTCTAATTCCAAAGCTGACAATTAAGAAAGTGAATTTGAACTTTCCTTATTCAATAGAGTGTGAGGCACACAGAAGGCTGCAATTATCTAACGTTCCTGAAATAAGATACTGCAGTGTGTGGGTATGTGTGGGTGTGTCCCTAGATAGGACTCCTACATATTTTTTTTATTTATGATATTTATTTTATGTGTATGTGTCTAGTGTCTGCATGTGTATAAATGCACCCAAATCCTCCAATACCCGCAGAGTCAGAAGGCATGAGATTCGCCTGGAACTGGAGTTTTGGACAGTTTTTATCCACCATGTGGGTTCTGGTAATCGAAGCCCAGTCTGCTGCAAGAGCAGAAAGTGCTCTTAACCACTGAGCCATCTCTACAGCCTACAAGACTACTGAATTAAATCTTATCCATCCAAAACTCAGGGACCATTTTGGAAAAAGATGCAGGAAGATTGTAAGAGTCAAGGTTGGTCCATGGACATAGGGAAATTAATTTTCAGGTCACTGAAAGTTTGCTCATGTGAAATTGTGGCAACGATGATGCCAAATACAATGTCCATATTAACTTAATGAGACAAGGGCCCAGATTGGTGTAAGGGAAATAGGTGGTGGGCCAGTTCTAGGCTGGGAACTGTTGGAAACAAATTATGGCTGAGTGAAGGAGAGTAAACCTTCTTTGATATCTCTAGATAGGCTGATCTTGAACTGAAGTACATCTTGGTAAAATGCTTGATAGAATGGGACAGAATGTATCCTAGTACATGAGGCCTGGTTTGGGGTGGCATGAATTGGTGAGGGGATCTAAATTTGATTAAGAACTGCTGTATTAAATGCACAAAAGATCAATATAAATATTTTAAAAAATAAATATAGTTTAAAATTTAAAAAAGCAAGTGAGTTTGATATTTTTGGCTTGTATGTCTAGTATTTCCTTTATTTATTTATGAATATATCTGCATTACATTATCTAGACCCATAATTGATTTTTCTCATTATAAGTGGGATGAATCTTCAGCAATTTGGCACTCCACATACATATGTATATTGAAATGATAAATGTTCAGTCTTTCTGTTGACTTCTTACCTGATGTGGTTTCTTCCTCATTCATATTGTGCTTTTGCAATATTGAAACATTGCAACATTGAAAATCAATTTGTTTCTGATCTAACAGATATGGGAAAACAGAACAAACACTATCTAGAATGCAAAGACTAACTCTGACTTAATTTATAAACTTGTGTGTAATCTGTTACTAGCTAGACAAAGCTAAAATATAAATGATAGAATGGCAGGGACTTACTCTAACAAAGTTAAAATCTCTAAACAATCTCATCCCCTCATTTCCTAGGGGAAATCATTCACTGACAGTCCAGGGAAACCCAGCTATTGAAGTTCAAGTGGAACTCAGTCACCGAAGTTCCTTACACATATTCCACATATTCGTACATTTTACCTTTAAGAGTCTGCTGATTAGTTTTGGTCAATTTGACAATTAGGCTAACTCAGGAGGAAGAAACATCAGCTGAGGAACTTCTTCCATTGAACTATCCTGTGGGCAAATCTTCAAGGCATTTTCTTAATTGTTAATTGATGTTAGAAGGCCAAGATCACTTTAGGCTATGTGTTCCCTTGTGTGGTTGACATGAACTACATAAGATATTTCCATTGGCTTTGATTGTAAACATTTTACATTTTGCTTGTCATAATGTTACATATTATGTTACTTTTATATGTAGATATATATATATATATATATATGTATGTGTGTGTGTGTCATTTTCTCATTCTTTATATTTGATAGTTAATTCTTTTGGTATTTATATTAGACCACATGGGAAAAAATGTTATAATTATTTCCTTAGTTTATTAACTTATTTATTTATTCCCTTTTTGAGACAAGGTCTTTCTTAAGCCCCAGCTAGCCTGGAACTCACTATGTAGATCATACTGTCCTCTCTCTCACAGACATCTCTCTGCCTTCACATCTGAGTGTTGGTATTAAAGGCATATGCAGGCGTGACTTAGATTTTTATTTATATTATAATCTAATTAAATATTAGTTACAATTTTGAAAAAACCTCATATAGGTAGTATATTATGAACAAATATGAACTATGTACTAAATACAGTAATCTGTGCTATTCATTGACATGGCATGTGTTTCATTTACAATTGTTTCAAGCACTAATATGCCTGAGATGTTATCACAGTCACAATGTTAGTGTTATGTTAAAATCTCCATGTGATAATTCTCATAATGTATATAAGGTTTGGTTTCGGGTTTGGTTAGGAAATGAATAAGAGACTGGGAAATGGATGTTAACAGGACCAGTTTATTAAGGGCATAGGGCTAACCTTCAAGCTTGGAAGTATAGAAGATAGCTGCTCCCTGATTTTTGGTGGGCTTTTTAAAGGGAGGAAAGCCAAGTGATATCTATGGATCCAATTAATGTTCCAGGGAGGTAGTTAACACATGGTTTCAGGAAACTTATCTTGTCAGGAAGCTTATCTTATCAGTATTATTGGGCTTCATTCAGGCTCTTTTTACTGATGCTTGTGAATGCTAGAAGTTTAGCTGGAGTTGCCAAGATGTCTATCAGTCCCTTGTGCAGATGGCAGAGTCTGGAACTACTGGGGAGTTTCTCTTCAGTGACATCTTATAGTGTAAAAGCAAGTTTTTAGTGAATCTCAAGCTGTTTCAGACATTGTCAGGAAAAGTAAATGAATCCCAAGGAATGTTAAGAAAGAGAAGGAGAAGGAAGAAAGGGAAAGGGAGAGAAAAAAGTAAAGGTCTTCATCTTTAATGTATGTACTAATGTCTCTTTGTGAAAGTTTATTTAAATATAAAAAAGACTCAAAATACTTAGGTAGTAAAGGAGCCAATTGTTTCCCATTGAATTCAAAATCAGGTATATTTATATTTAACATTTAATATTTACTTATATTTTTCAGTAACTTTCAAACATTCATATATTCCTTTAAAATATTTAGATAAATTATTTGAGAATTTCATATAAAGTATTTTGATATTAAACTTCCTTCCCCAAACTCCTCTCAGACCAACCCAACTTTGGTTGTTTTATTTTTCTTTAAACTCATCAAGTTCAATTTGTGTTACCCAAATACTCTTGGGTGTAGAGCCTGCCATAGAGAATAATTGACTTTCCATGACTGTGTTAGTAACCTTTCTGTTGTAGTGATAGAAACACTGACTATGGGAACTTATAAAAGGAAGAATGTATTCTGATGGTTCCAAAGGGTCAAGTTCATCACAGTGGGGAGGCACGGAGGCAGAGGTGACTGGAGTAGACAGAGAAGTTAAGCACTCACATCTTCAAGTAGGCACAGGAAGCAGAGAGCAACTGCACATCTGGCAAAGCTTAAGAACTCCCTAAGCCTGCCACCAGTGACATGCTTCCTCCAGCATGCCCATGCTTTTTAAGACCTTCCAAAACAGTGCCACCAACTGGGGACTAAATGTTGAAATATGTAGAGACTAAGGGGGGCATTCTCATTCAAACAACCACACAGCTCAGCTCCTTAAAGAAAACTGTCACTTGTGTTCCCATCACAGCAGCTATCAAATATCAGTTGCTCAGAATGAAAATTTGTTCCCAATTCCCCAAACTCCATGCTAGTATTTTGTCTCATTTACTAGAGCATCTTTCCTCTTTTCATAGGAAGTTAAATTTAGATTTCATTCATGTTGTTCTATAGCTAAGTGGCACAAAGTTGTAGTATCTAAGATTTTATATACTGAGGTAAGTAGAATGTCAGACATACTTGGGAACATTTTTTAAACACCAAAAAATGAAAATAAATAAAATAAATGACCTTTCTTTTTAGCTTCATCGAGGCAAGCACACAGCTCCCTTAGGAGCTGTGATCACTTCTTTTTAATCTGTTCTTGTTTAAAGAAAATGCTGTCAAACATGGAGTAAGTCACAATGACCAAGACCTTTAGCATTCCTGCTTATAATGTACATTGGACTAGAGGCTGCCTGTGTGAACAATAAGATTTACTTTTCCATTTTTGTAATAAATGGCTCAAACTTATTACTATGCTTCTGTGCCCATTTTCTGAAATTTTTTCTTCCTAAGCTGTCTCAAATAACTGCAAGATCTTATAAGTGAAGATAATTTAATAAAATAATCACCAAAGTGTTTATAATAAGCAATGCCAACACCACCAAGCATTCCTTGCATGCTTTTATTTATGACTATATTGTTTTTTGATAATAGGAACACGACATAAGAACTACCATCCTGGAAATTTTTCAGAAAAAAAAAATAGAGTATGTCTAACTCTATGTGTTACTAATCAATGGCTGAAGTTCTGTTTTCTGTTTTCTACCAATGTATAACTGTGGAATTGGGGGAAATTCATCAAGTGCTCTTCTTTGGCAGCTTTCTCATCCATTGGCAGTAGTAAGACACAGATACCTGCAGGATCAGCAGCAGGTAGCCCCTTTTATTGGTATATTCTTCTGCAGGCTTTAGATACTAGCACTGTTAGCTCTATGGTTGTTATAGCTACTATGAAGACCTAAGCATCAGGATTTCTCAGAAGCTGGTAGCTGCAGAGTTACAGGCCCTAGACTAGAAAAATCTCTAGAAGTTTTTCAGCAAGCAGAGCCTGTTATTGTTCTCTGATTCTTCTGTGCCATCTGTTTTTCCTCAGTTTTAGCATTCTACTCCTTTCTCTTCTGTCTTCTCTCTTTCCCCTACCTTTGTCACTCTCTCAAACTATTGTTGTGATGTCTGCTATCACAGGTGCTACCGAGAAGGTGGCTACTACCACCCTTTTGCTTTTGTTGCTGCTGACTACCTCTTGCCCTGTTGCCTCCTTGAGAACTGCTAGTAATGTCAGATACTTTGTAGTCTTGTGGCCAGTCCTGCAACTCCTCATCTCTGCCTCATATTATCAAGGTTCTGTGGTTCCTATTGCTTCACTTGACTTATGTTTCAACCTGCCACCTGCTCTCTAAAACTCTGTGTAAGACAGCTAGGTGATCTGTCGCTTATCCAGCCCTGCATACTGGCTTCTTCACTGAGATTGCTGTGCTGCCTGCTGGTGGCTTCACAGTTACTTTCCCAGATTTACAGTCTCTGCTATCTGTCTCTGTCTGTGTTGTCAGCTCAGTCCATTCTACTAAAAATAAGCAAGATAAGACGAATACAGACAAGGATTTTTTTGGAGTTAGCAGGTGTCTCCATCCAGAGTCCTTTATTTATCCAGAGAAGGGATTTTTACACTGATTATAGCAAACTTCTCATGCAAACACATTTGTTTTCATAACAATTAATGCGTTGACCCTTTTACCTCCCTGAGTCATAACAATATCTCTCCTAGGTCGCCAGGGGAAACATATCCTATAACCTGAACAAAGTAGTTTCAAGGTCACGTGAAGCCTTCAGTGCTTGTGATAATGAAAGTCAATTGAGTCTTAAGTGTATGTCTTCTCTGTAGGTCACAATGCAGGATGGGCCTTAGCCAGGTCACCTGCTATGAGGAATAGAGGAATGGCTCCCATGGGAGTGGTGCTCTGCTCTGGGTAGTAGTGAGGCCAGCTTCTGCCCAGCATCTGTAAAGATGATTTACCTGGCGACAGATTACTATTGGCTACAGTCGGGACCCCACCCCATAAGGCGAATGGCTAACCAGATCTCTAATGCCCCTGGCACTTCCTTGAATAAACAAGTTTGCAGTGGCTTTCCCATCGGCATACTTCTCACTCAGCTCCTAGAGACTGCTGATTCTGCACATATTCACCACCCCTCTCCCCTAAGGCAGAGACCCTTCATCCCCTCAGGCTGACCCCTAGCACAGGGACCCCCAACACTTCTCTTTGTTTAATATTGGTCTGAAAATGATTTGTCTCACTATCAACCATCTGAAGGCAGTTATGGGGAGCAACATAGGTAAGGTCTAGAGATTTCCATTTAAAAATAGAGAGGGTGTCTCCAAGGCAAGACCACACCCAGCAAGTCCCCAACTTGTGAAAAGAAAATTGTGCAAGGGTTTCCTTCTAGAAAATCACTAAATAGAAGGCTTTGAAATTGGATGAAGTAGGCTGGGGTCCACCCCAAACTTGCCATCATATTTGGCAGTGTAGTTCACCTGGGGCTGGCTTTGGAGGCATGAAAGATGCAAAAGTGAAAGCATCAATCAGTTCTTCTTCTGTCATTTCAGAGAGCCTCTGAGGCCAGGAAGCATGCAGCAAGGGCCTCCCTGGCTAAAGAAGGCCCTGACAGTCTAGAAAGCTCTGTTATGTCATTTCAAGAAGCTGTGAAGGTGAAGTCTGGTTGGCAGTGGAGATGCAAAGAAAACATTCATGTGAGACATCTGTCAAGAGATCTGCATACAGGGAGTGGTACAAGCCCAAGAAAGAAATGTATGTTGCATGCAGCAATGCTGGATGAGTTGAGCCATCTAAGCCCTTTAGAAGTACTGTTCCAGAAGTTAGACATGGAGCTACTGGATTTGGTGTTTTCCCTTCAGGTTTTTGGTCTTTTTTTCACCTGATATTTCTTAACTATGCCTCTTTTCCTCCATTTTGGAATGAGAATTGTATTCGGTTCCATTTGTATTGAGAGTATGCAATGTGTCTTCTGATTTTACAGGGCTTGTAGTTCAGAGATTGCCCTTAATTCCAGAAGAGACTTTGGACTCTTGAATTTTGGTTAGTACTGAAACTCATTAACAACAACTTGTAGGATTAGATTAAATGTATTTTGTATGTCACTGGGGCTGGAATTAGAGTTATTAAGCCTTGCCAGATCTCCAATAGCTCTCCGCTTCATGTGCATCCTTAAAGATGTGAGTACCTGCTTTCTACTCCTGGTGTAGCCACCACCTGCCACCATGAATCACTGAAATGATGGACTCTGATTTCTGTGTAATCATAAACTAAACAAACTCTTCCTTTTATAAATTCCCTTGGTCACTGTTTCTATCACAGCAGCAGCAAAGTAACTAATACAAATACAGATACATATCGTAAATATCTTTGTATAATTTTTATAATTTTTTGTGAAAATAATATGTGACTGTCATCCTCATAACATATTCATTCTTCCAGTGCCCTCAACTCCTCCTATATCCAATAACTCCCTCTCAATTTCCTGTCCCCTTTTTTGATTACTATTTTACATCTATATCTGTGTACATTTACGTATGTACTGTCTTCAGCAATAGGGGCTTATGTTCAAGTGCTCATAGGCAAACAAAGGCTGGTATAACAGTATTTATTATATTGGGGATATCTCTTGGACTTCCCTAACAAACAACTTGAAGATGGTATACTGTTACGTAGCACTGTAACTTTCATTATGTAGTATTCTGATAGATGTATCTGAATGTGTTATGTGCATGTGTGTGTGTGTGTGTGTGTGTCTGTGTCTGTGTCTGTGTATGTGTATGTGTGTGTATGTGTATGGAGAGAGATAATATATTTATTTTTAGTTGACTTTTGAATGAGTACACTTCCTTTTGGTCTTTCACACCACCCAAGAAATAGTTATCTCTCTCTCCCTATAATCCTCCCTATTCCATGTCAAGTTAATGTGTTCATTTTCCCCAATTCATACTTAGTAACATCTGTCTCATGCTATCTCCCTCTCTCAAGCTCCTTCTTCCTCTTTACTTCTATGGTGACTTTCCATTTATTGGCTCCTATAATTACATTAAAATTATAATCAATCCAAGTGTCTGATGCTAAGATCTGCAGATGAGTTAGAATATGTGTCTATTTTACTAGTTTTCTGAGTTTTTGTTACTAAACGATGTAAAATTTGCTAGTTCCATCATTTTCCATCAGATTTCAATTTTTAATTGCTGGATAGAAATCTATTATATAAAAAGTCTCACATTTTCTTAATCCATTCATTGGCTCAGCAAGATTAAGGTTGTTTCAATTTCCTAGCTATTGTTTTAAAATGATAGCAAGCATAGCTGAGCAAGTATCTCTGAGATAGGGCAATGAGTCTGTGGGCATATGCCAAGGAGTGGTATCTTCAGATTATATGGTATATTAATTTTAGGTTAATAGAGAGTTTTCAACACTGATTTCAGTAGTGGTTGCATCAGATTGCAGTCCCGACATCAGTGAATGAGAATTCTTCCCCCACTTCCTTGACACTGCCGGGAGCCAAATGACCTCTATCTTGCCTTCCTGCAAATGTTACATCTTGTGACTCAGTGCAAAACATCCTGACACTTGTTGACACCAATTGTTTTAACCTGAAGTCTCTTAAGTGCCTTTTAGAGTTTCTTATTGTCTAAACAGACAAGTTCCCCGACCTGTATCTGGCCTACACATGCCCTTGGCTCCTGGAACATCCAGGAATTTGTCTCTTAGCAACCCTAGTCCACCACACCTCCACCTAGCCCCTTGCAGCAGCAACAGTATATAAGAGCTCTGTAAAAAATAAAGATTTGTCAATTTGATCAGAGAAACTGCCTTGTTGGCCCACTGTGTTCCTCTTGTCTCTTTCATTCCAGGTTTCTGAGGACTCGTGCTCCTGTTGATGCCCTGCCTGCCGGGGCAACTGGCGCCACAACATCGGGCTCGACCACCCTTCGATTCCTGCGAACACCGTCCAACACTTTCTTCAAGGTACCTTCCCTCACTAAGCCACAGGGCCAGATAGGTAATGCACTGGCTTGCAGCAGAGGTTGTCACAGGGATGCCCGAAAACACAACCAGCATCACTTTATTATGGACGGTGAATGGTGAGGTTTGGCATGGGACAAGAAAATAAGCATGACTTGCTTGTTACAAGCCTCAAAGAGGCCCTCAAGGTACAAGGATAAAAATTAGAAAAAAGGCATCATTCAGGAGTATGTTGTTTAGTTTTTCTCTTGATCTTAGCCATCTGCCTAGTGGAAGATGAACTATTAAAGTGATTTTAATTTGCATTTCCTAGTTACAAAGGATGTTGAATGTTTTCTAAGGCATTTTTTTAGCCAATTTATTATTTCTTCTTTTGAGAACTCTTCAAATTGTTAACCTGTTTTGTTTAATTGGTTTTCTTGAATCTTTGTCAGTTGAGTTCTTCATATATTTAGGATATTAATACTCTATTAGATGGAGAGCTGGTAAATATCTTTATTTACTCTGTGAGCTTTCTCTTCACTCAATGTATGCTTTCTTTGTTGTACAAAATCTTTTTAGTTTAATGAGTTCCCACTTCTCAATTATTATCTGTAATTCCTGAGCAACTAAATTTCAATCAAGAAACTCCTTTCCTGCATCTAAATCTTATAGTGTATTGCTTTTATTTTTTTCTAATAGTTTCAAAGTTTTGAGTTTCACATTGAAGTCTTTGATCCATTTGTAGTTTATTTTTGTGGAAAGTGAAAGATAGGGTCAGTCTCATTCTTCTCCAAGTGGAAATTCAGTTTTCCCAGCACTGGTTGTTGAATATGCTATCTTTCCTCCAGTGTTTATTCTTCTCACCTTTGTCAAAAATTGCGTGGTAGAAATTGCATGAACTCATATTTCAGTCTTCCATTTTGTTACATTGATCTATATGTCTGTTTCTGTACCAATATCATTCTTTCTTATAATTATCTCTTTTTAAAATAGTTTGGAATATGATATGATAATCTCTCTAGCATTTCACTTAGTGTTCAGGATTGCTTTTGCTATCCCAGGTCTTTCTGTGATTTTACATGACTTTAAATATAATATTTTCTATTTCTGTGAAAATGTCTTGAATATTTTATTATAATTACATTGAATCTATAGATATATTTTGATAGGGTGTCCTTTTCCAAATATTAATTCCACCAATGAATGAGCATGGAACATCTTTCCATTTCCAAGTTTCTTACTCAAAGACTTAAAATTTTCATTGTAGACATCTTTACATCTTTGTTTACATTTATTCCTTGTTATATTTTACGACAACTTGAATGAGAGTGTTTCCATGACCTCTTCATTTCACTACTTGTGATTGGTATATAGAAAGGCTAGTGATTTTTTGTGAATTGATTTTGTATCCTGCCACTTTGCTCAAAGTGTTAATCATTTATAGAATTATCAGAAACTATTCTTTTCATCTTAAAATATTTCATTATTTTTATGTGTATTGCATGTGTGTAATTGTACCTGTGTTAGCCACCATGTGGGTGCTGGGCATCAAACTGATGCTCCATACAAGAGCAGCCAGTGTTCTCAGTCTCTGATCCATCTCTCTAACCCCATTATTGGAAATTCTTATGCATAATAATATATTACCTAAAAATAGAGATAATTAGACCTCTTCTTTTCCAATTAGTACATCTTTAATTTCCTTCACTTGTCTTGTACTAGTTAGAGATTCAAACACTACATTGAAAAGTAGTTGGGTACCGGACAACATTGTGTAATTCCTGATTTTAGTGGGAATTTTTCTAGTTTTTCTCCATTTAGAATGATGTTGGTTATGGGTTTGTTTTGCATAGCTTTAATTATGTTTAGTTATGTTCCCTCCAGTCTAATTCTCATTGGTATTTTATTATGAGGACTTATTGAATTTTGTCAAAGGCCTTTTCTACGTCCATTGGGATGGTCACATAATTTTTGTCTTTAGTCTATTTAAGTGATTTATTATGTTTTGACTTATGCAGAGTGAACCATCGCTACATATCTGAAATAAAGTCTACTTGATTATGGTAATTAACAATTTTGATTCATCACTGCATGTGCTTTAAAAAAGAATTTTTGCTTCTATGTTCATTAACACATGGGCCTTCAGTCTCAGTTCAGTAAAACATAGGACTACAGTCTTATTGAATTAAAACATGGGTCTACAGCCTCAGTTCAGCAAAACATGGGCCTACGGTCTCAGTCCAGTAAATCATGGGTCTTTGGTCTCAGTTCAGTAAAACATGGGCCTATAGTCTCATTTGCTCTGTATTGACTTGATTTTGGTTTGGTTATATTATGCTATTATTTTCATTTAGTTCCAGGAATACTTTTATTTTTCCTTGGTTTCTTCTTTGACCCATTCATCATTGAAGGGTGTGTAACTTAATATCTGTTACTACAAATAGTTATGAAAACTTCTTTTGCTGTTAATTTCAGTCTTATTTCATTGTTGTACTATAGAATACATAGCACTATTTCAACTATTTTGGATTTTGTTTCTTATTAATTCAAATACTTTGTGTCTCTTGACTGGAGAAATGTTACCATTGATATTTTAAAAGTTATTGAAAGATATGTATTAGTGATTGTCATTTTTTTTGCTTTTAGTTTAGTTTGCTTTTAGTTTGCTTTTAGTTTCAACTATTTTGCATTTGTTAAGGTTTGTTTTGTACTCCAGTATGTGGTCTATTTTAGAGATTCTTTCACAGGCTGATGAGTAAAATGTGTATTCTTTGGGTAGAATATTCTGTAGGTGTTTATTGGGTACATTTGATATATGATACACTTTAATTAGATATTTTTCTGTTTTTCTTTTTCCAGATGACATACGTCTTGAAGAAACTGTATTATTTAAATTACACAGTTCCTATTCCTGCACAGTCCGTTCTTGTTTTTCTTTTTTTTTCAAATTCATGTTCTTGGCTTGAACAGTCCAGTTCTCTAACTTTATCTTTAAGTCTTGATATTCTGTTTTCCATTTGTTTCAGTCTGCTTTTGAGACTTTTTCTGCCATTTCAAATTGACTTTTTGAGTTTTTAATTTTAACTTCATGTCAGCTTGAGTTTCTTCAACAGTTCTATCCATTTTGTAAATTAATGCTTCAAATTTTACCTGACTTTCTGATTTTATGCAGCCATATATTTGTATTCTCTTGAACCTCAGCCAGAAGTTTATGCCTAGCCTCTTTGAGTTTTTAAAAATTATTTGTGTGTTACTTATATTTTTGGAATTATTTGATCATGTTTGTGACCGGTCTTTAAAGTTCTGAACCCCATGGATCCTATGGGTAGTTCTTATTTTAAAACACTTCTGCAGGACTGGTGGGTTTTCATGGGGACATGTTATCTTAGGTTTTCATATTATTTGTGCTTGGGTGCTATGACCCATTAGTATGAACTTTTGTTGGTAATGTGCCTGAGATGAAAGTCTCACTTGCCTTTGTTGAGTTGAAATTTGGTTTGTTTTAATTGTTTTTGCATCCTGCATTTTTTCCTGATAGGATATGAATAGCTAGTTGGTCTGTGCTTCAGTTTCTTCCTTTTTATGGAATGGTTCCAGGCTGGCCTATTATGGGATGTGAGCAATCAGAGCTAAGACTGTAAGTATGGAAATGGCAGCATCAAGTTAGTGTCTCCAAGTGACTGCAGTGCAGGTTCAACCACAGAGATCCAGTCAGCCTACCCCAAGTCCCTTGCATTAGGAAGATCAGTTCATCCCCAGCCAACAGTAATCAGTTGCCAATATTTCCTCAGTAAAGGTTGGGGTCTCCTACCCGTTTCTCCAGTTCCATGATGGGTTTTTGTCTGCATGAGTTTGCATGGCTTTTGAGCATGCTGACACCATTGTTGTAAGTTCATATAAGCAGGGTCCCAGGAGCTTGTAGGATTCTGTTTCTATATGGTCATGCACCTCCTCACTGACTCTTACAATCTTTCCATGTCTTATACCACAATGGTCCCTGAGCCCTCGGTAAGTGGGATTTAACATAAGAATAATTTAGCAGTTATCAACTGCATGCCATTATCTCCCTTCTGTCCTCTTTAGTAAACAAGAATGAGACTGTAAGATGCCATGTTAAAATGTCGAATTTTAAGAATAGTTCAGGTAATGAGGATGAAGTCATAAGGACAGAAGAAGCACTGCTTGTCATTATGGGAATGAACTACTGAAGAGAAGAAGGGATTTATTGTGAATGACTGTAGAGAGAAAATTTTCATTAATTACATAAATGAATTTTGCAGAGAAGTAGCTATTTGACTTAATGCAAGAAATGAGAGGTATTCGAATCTGGAAAAGTCTCCAGGAAGAAATTTCACTGTGAAAAGAGATGCATGTGTGCCTGATGAGAACTAGAAAGTGATATGGACCAAACAGGAATCTACATTTCAGTCACTTAGAGATCATGGTCTACACAGATTTCCTAATCAGAATGGGGAACCATTTTGTATATATTAAACAAGTTTCAGTGACACAAATTTCTCCTGGTCTCAGACCATTTCTGAGTGAAAATATTACTGAGAGATGGTAGGTAGGTTATGATTGATGGATGAGGACTTTTTCCACCTATAAAAATTCATTAAATGTTGCTGAATATATGCAGAATATCTGTTTTCTTTGAATGGGAGATTTCTTTTATCCTTCTCCCAATAGAACATGTTCTTTTTATAAGACAAGAGCCACCTGTGAAATGACGCATTCATGACCCAAAAGGAGGACATCCTGGCTGTACAGACTTTTCAATGCCTGAATTATTTATGTCTGTTCTACTGATATTTGGATAGCAATGGGATCAGAGAACTTTTTGGTTCCCATCACAGCATGATCTCATTTTATACTACTGATTCTGCACTTCATTTTATGAGTAAAGCCAGACATTTCCTGAATTGTGTATATCTGGGTTATGTTTCAATGCAAACGGATTTTAGCAAACTCCAAATGGCAGGTAAGAAATTGGAGCAATATTTTGTTTCCAGAGTCTTTTGCTGATGTTTTACTGGTGTTTTAATTTACCTCATGGTCTAGCTGTAAATTGAGGCCAAAGACACTTCAGAAAGTTTACTATGCATGTGGTCTGTAGAGTGATCATTATCAGGCTCAAAATCTCTAAGACTTTTATCTCATTGATAAATATTCCAAGGAATATTAATTTGGTCTTAATTAAATTTTGTTACAATGATAAAATTTGAAATCTGCTCTGCTGAGAAGCTCTCCTTAAGTAGGTAATATACGATTGATTTTACATACTACCTCAGTATAGGGTCAGGGGTTAGAAATAAAGTATGAATTGCAAATTATTTTATTATTTTTATTTTATGCATATGAGTGTTTTGCTTGCATATACGTAAGGGCAGAATAATGTGACAGATCCCTTGGTGCTGGAGTTGCAGACAGTTGTTAGCCACCAAGATTCATCTGGGATTTGAACCTGGATCCTCTGGAATTGTTCCTAAGTGCTGAACCATCTCTCACCCTCCTCCCCCGAATTTCTAGTAACTTTTGAAATCTATTATGTAACAGAGAAAAATGATACATTCTTTCTCATTTTATAATCTAATTTAAATGTTAAAAAGTATTACTATAAGTATTTCAGTTTTCAGGTTCATAGCATCAATATTAGCTCTAGTCTGCTTTCATGCTGTGATAAAATATTCTGACCAATTCCAAATTGGGGAAGAAAGGGTTTCTTTATCTTACATCTCCCACAGAGATGCCACAGTTCAACACTGAAGGAGCCCAAGGTAGGAAGTTAGAGAAGGAACCTGGAGGCAAGAGCTGAAGCACAAACCATGGAGGAATGCTGCTTAGTGGCTTGTTCCCTTGACCATGCTCAGCCTGCTTTCTTATACAATATAGAACAACCTGCTCAGGGGTGGCAGCACCTTCAGTGGGCTTAGACCTCCTACATAATTCAAAGACCAAGGAAATAACCCACAGATATGGGCACAGTCCTGTCTAATGGAGGCAGTTTCCCAACTGGAGTTATCTTAACCCAGGTATGTCAAGTTAACACTAAAACTATCCAGCACAATATTCAAACTAAGAATTTCACTAAAATTCAAAGACATAGCTTTGTTTGTATTTATTCTGAAAAATTGACTGGTAAATAATGAAAGGCAAGAGCAGTTCTAATATGTGACTTCTGTTTAGAAAGTAAAATCAGGGGAACTCTGATGAGCCTATTTCAGATTGTGCACAAAAGTGTGATAAATTGATGCTGGAGGCCTGGCTGCAGCTCTGTGCTGTGATGAATGGTGAGCTTCCCTCAGGTTACCATGATAAAAGAGACAGCAGGGTTAGGAGAATTCAGGGTGACAGGCATGATTTATCACATTGACAGAAAATGAAACCCTAACTCTTTGCATTGAGGTGTCAGTCATGAAAAATCAATTCCTATAAACAAAAAGTTGCTTGTAATCTCATCTATCTTCTCATCTCTTTCCAAAGGAGAGTGTCAGAAGAAAATTCTGGAAGAATAATTCTGGTATAAGTCCATGTTACAAAGGCTCAAGATGGTCTTTCAAAAAGTGATATTTGTTTTAAAAATATTAAATTTTAAACATGATAAAATAACACTGTCTTAGAATTGAACTTTGTGAACAGGTACATGGGTAGCTGCAGTTGACTTTGCTTTGGGACACAGAATATCATTCTGCATAAAATGACATATTTAGTATCAGTTCACATATGACAACATTTTGTTCTAGGGGAGGTGTTCTGGCAGGAGTGATAGTCAGGGGATAAATCCCATAAGAAAATGAAACAGATTCCGAAAATCTGGGACCCACATTGTGCTAGTGGAATATAGCTACTGGGGAATGACAGACAAAAGTATCAAAATGAAAAGAAGGTAAAAATAAGACACTGCTGTGATAATTGTTTACAGGAAGTGACATTTGTATTCTAGTTTATTCACGAAATCAAACTTTAACACCCTTAAAGGGTGTGTATCTCATTTTATAGTGTTTCCATGTGAAATATAAATGCTCACCAGTGATACAGACACTTCTGTTTTACCGAAGACCTAACTCTGACCCACTAGTTTTCCTCACATCTCTCTATTATGTATTGTGATAATTTATATTTCCTTTTGCTTTATCAATATCATAGTTGTTTATTTACACTGCTTTCCGTTAATTGGACCAGAGCAGATCTACTTACCCATAAACATTGCAAATTTTGTGGCTATTTTACAGAGACAAATATGACCTAAACTGCGCAGACCAATATAAATTCTAGCTGTAAATTAAGATTTGCAGGGAACCAAATATAATAAAATATCTTTAAAAAAAAAAGTTGTTAATCATAGGGTATTAGGTGGGAAAGGAAATAGCTATTTAAGGGTTAAAAATAGCCTGAGATAAATGGTAATTAGGCTCTTGATCTGAAATATTTCAAACTCTCCACAATTGCTGAAGTTTTAATCAGTTGATCAGCCTTTGTAGAATGTTAAGTTTGAAGAAGCAGTTTTTCTGAGCACTTTTCTTACATTCTTAGCAAACTGCAATAAAGGTCAATTTCGAACTCATTTATTTCATAGCACACATTAAACTGGCATCTACTGCATATGTACTGTGAGACCCCTCAACAAAATTGTCTGATTCATATTTTCCATAAATACTTTTGAATTGTTTTATGTCTTCTTTTTTTAAAGTTTTAATTTTGAATTTTTAAATAATTTATTAATTTTTATTTTATGTGTATGAATGTTTTGCCTGTATATATTTAAATGTACCAACATGCAAAGCACACAGAGGCCAGAAAAGATGTCAGATACCCCGGAACTATAGATGCTAATGCTACAAAGTGGACCCTAGGAACCTGACAGTGGTCCTCTGGAAAATAAACCAATGCTCTTAACTGCCGAACCATTTCTGCAGCCTGTCTTCTTGAAATTCCGAATACTACTTATGTTCTTATAAAGAATAACATCATTTCATTACAGGTAGACATACTGCTCAAAACAACATATGAGAGTTATAAGACCATCATCTCTCTCACTTTCTGAATAACAAACAAGAAAATTATTCAAAATTCATTTATCAGTTGTAATTTTGTTTTATTATTATGTGAAGTGGATTGTTTTTGTTTCTGCATACTCCTGTGTTGATCTGTAACACAAATATATCAGCCTTAAGAAATGAAGATTTGGATTTGATGAGTACAAGAGGATGATCCTCTCATAAGAGAGATTTCTGTCTTCATATAAGGGGTGTGATCATATTTGCTCACTCTTTCTGTCCTGAAGATATAGCAAGTACATATATATATATATATATATATATATATATATATATATATATATGCAAGCTGTAAGAGGACATCCAGGGGAACAGGAAGCACACTGGCACCTTGATCAGAGCTGTGAGAAGTTATGTTTAGCTGTTAATTAGCTGCTCAGTTCATGATAATTGTCACAGTTGATGGAGCAGCCCTGTGTTTCTTGACCAGAGATTTCCAACTGCTCTGTATTATCAATCAGCAGAGAAGTATCAAACACATACATTTCTTGCCACATTCAACTTTGGCAATCTTTTACAGATCTATTCTAACTTCCAGTTCCTTTACAACCTCAGAAAACATAGAATACTCTGGTGCGCCATATATATATATATATATATATATAGTCAGTATAAGAATATGCTAGGGGGTAAGGAAATTTGTAAATGAAAGTACAGCATAATATATAGACAAGGTATCAATCTGCAAATTTCAAGTTGAAGGCAGATTGAATAAATTAACATTTTTAGAATTATCTTTAGGCCCTTGCTTAAAATTTTATTAACAGAATCTCTAGCTGGAGGAAAGTTATGAAGAAATGGCATTTCTAGGTGATTAAAATCATAAAAAGTCTCAAAATATATAACATATTAGTTTGTTCAAGGATATAATCATTTGTGTAATATATGTGACAGAAAAATTCTTATGTATGTAGCTATGTATATATGTATGTTTCTAAATATCTCTATATTATCACATCTATATCACATACAGAAACACACATGCTCATGTAGAAAAATGTGTCTAATTACATCCATTATCTAAAATTTATTTGAAATCTAGAATGTAGGAAAACTCTCTTCTGAACCATCAACATATATCAACCTTAGAGTTCAAGTAATCACAGAACTGAAATTGCTAATGAAATCCTATTAATTTCATTAAAAATAATTTTGTCTACTATAATAGACTAGTCAACTTTCTTTCACTGTGATAAAATTCTCAATATCACCAACTCAAAGTAGCAAAATGTCTTTTTGCTCACAAGAGCTTCAGAGGTTTCTGTCCATGGATTCTAGGACATATCCCTTTAAGCCAGTGTTGAGGAAAAAGACCATGCATGGTGGGAGTGGGGCCACAGCAAAGCTGTTCATTCTGTGGTATCCCAGAAGTAAAACACAAGTCAGAGGGAACTGTTCAGTTTCCAAAAACTTCTTGAAGGTCACCTCTCATTGATTGAGCTTCTTTACCATGGGTCTGACATCCAAAGTTCTACCATTTCTCAATAACCCCACAAGGAGGCCACCAAGTATTTATTCTGTGATGATTGGGGTTGACATTTGATATCCAAACCATAAACACACAGATATTTAGATTTTATTTCATGGGTTCTTTGAAAAGGTGACAGTTATTGTTCCATCTGTAAGATATAAAAATGACAGTTAGAGGAGGAGAAAATTTGTGTGTTTGTACGTATATGTGTGCACTATGTATTTATGTATGTTTAAGTGTGTCAATGTGTATGTGTATGTGCATGTGTGTGTATTGTGTATATGTGTGTATATACGTATGGTTGTATAGTGTGTCTCTGTATGCCTGTGTGTGCATGTTTGCATGTTTGAATGTATATGTGCATAGTGTGTGTGTGTAGTGTTTATATTTTTGTGTATGAATGTGTGTGGTATATATATGTGTATCTGTTTGTAGTGTTTATGTTTGTGTTTGTTCCTGCATGTGTGTGTGCAATGAGTATGTGTCTGTGTGCATGTATGAGTGCATGTTTGTTTAGTGTATATGTCGTATGTGTAGTATGCCAGTGCACGGTATACTGTGTGTGTATGTATGTGTATATTTGTATGTGCATGTAGTGTTTTGTGTTATTACATCTGGGGATGTATTGTGTATGTATTTTGTGTGTGTAGAGTCTATATGTGTAGTGTGTTATTGTGTGTTTAATTCAAAGCCTTTGTCTTATTCTCCATGCCTTCCCACAATTTCTAAAAACATTTTTATTGTGTTCATAAAAGAAAATATTTCAATGAGTGACTTTGGAATTCAATTAGAAAATCTGTAAATCTTTATATAAATCCCAGGTAACACTTTCAAAATATCACTGTTTACTTACTCAGGACTGAGGCTATTTTGACACTTCTAAGGTATTTCTTTAATTGTTAAGTATATTGATGATTAGAAATTATAATTTTATCCTATGAATATAAGAAAGAGAATGATGCATGAAGTGTTCTAAAAGGGAAACACTGCGTTTTGGAGCACCTTAATTTCCATTCTTTTATTTTTTCCAAACTCCTGGAAAACAGGCAAAAACATAATGATAATTTTGAGGGTATAATTTGTCACAATAACAGAAATATCAATTATACATATAGAAATTTAACAGGCTAGGTTGGAAGAAAACTTTGGAAAAGATAAAATTTTATTAAGATATATTGAGTGAAAGCAAAACAGAGGCTGGAAAACAGTACCAATGATAGAAAAAAAATCTCAGTAAATTTCATGTTAAGTTACAGAAGAGTGACCTAAGGGTTAAATATATCTCAGTCAAACCCAAGTCAAGTTTTATATAATTCTGTCCATCCATGTAGAATAAGGGGGAGTTAGGGATAAATATGAGTACTAGACCAGGAATTGTAAAACCCACTTGCTGAAATAAGATTTTATAAATGGAAACACACATCTCACTAATGCTGTTTTTTTCCATTCATGCAGGCCTCTTCACACTGTATTGAGTCATTTATATGGGCCTGCTCTGCGATGTAAATGAAATTCTATGAATGCTAAAATGGAGATGGTGAGCTTAGATCAAATCCACAGAGTAGCTTGGGAATAACAGAAAGAAATGAAAGGTGTGTGCAAGTTGATATCTTCACCAAAGCCTACTCTCTGCTAATCATAGGCAATGGTAACTTGCACCAAGGCCTCTGAAAAACTATATCCTCTCTTAAGTTCAAGAGAATGCATGCTTACAAATTTCATTAATTGAATATTAAGAATCAGCAACTTATGCTATCATCAAACTATTTGGATATAATCATCTTTTTTTTGTCATTTGAACTCTTGAGACACTTGTTACCTTAGACCAGGCTGCCCTCTCTAGCAATGTTCCTATGTCAACCTCTCCAAGGACCAGAATTACAGGTATGCACCATCACTTGGGGCATAGCTTTTTCAATTTGTGTAATTAAGAGGTTTCTGGATCAGTCACACTACAGACAATATTATTTCAACACTACTTCTTTGTCATGTTTTTTTAACTCAAAAAAACCTCCTATAAAGTAATTATGGTAGATTAATTGACACTGTAAGTTATAAAAAATAATTCATGTAACTAATTTCGAGACAAAATTTGGGTACTTTATTTCTTTATAGTTTTATTCACACGGATACAAATTGTGCACAAGTTTATGCATTCATGAGCATATTTTCCTCTCATATTTTAGCTTGACATTAATACTCCATTTTGAAGAAATTCACATCAGTATTTCTTATATTCAACATAATCTGCTGCAGTTGTCTCTCCCTTAAGGATTCATCCTACTCTCCCCCTTTTCCCTAATTCTACCCAAATGCTGTCTTCTGTGGTTCCTTTTATTTTCTCAATGGACTCTACCTTGAACTATCTCCTCAGTCCTTTTTCAGATCTCATGATTTTAAAATAAATTTAATTTTGCTTAGTTGACATTTACAGTATTATAGAAGTCAGTGTTTCAATGACACTTGCAGTAAGGCCAGTGAACACACTTCACACAGATTCCTGGTTTAGTAACAAAGATGACTAAAATCTACGTACTTAACAAATATCCGGTTTTATTATCATGATCTTTGTGCTTTATGTTGAGTTTCCAGTTTGTTTAGCCTTTATTGTTTTTAAGAATCACATTCCATGTGACTTGTGTCCCCAGAATGCATAAGTGGAGACAAAGGTGCAATGCTAAGGATGCTTGGAGGTTGACACCAGGAAAGATCAAAGTGCAGAAAGGGTTTGGGAAAGCAACCTTGGGGAATGTTGCAGCTTTGAAATATGTGGAAAGAACTGGAGATGCAGGATGAGCAAAGAGCCTCTTTCATGACGTTGTTCTGACAAGCATTGATCCAACTAACGGTATGCTTGCCAGCAAAGGTTGCCTGTTAGAAAATACATGCTCAGGGCAGAGGCGAACTGTGTGGTATGACAAGGCCATTGCGTTGAGACCATCAGTGGGTTCTGAGCAGTGTCCCCTTGCTCATCAGTCCGCTAAACTCACTCCTGACACAACATTTTTTTTTCCTTTTCTGGGAGCAATACTAAACTACTGACCTCTGTGCATTGCTCTTTTCTACAGTTGTTGATAGGAAAGCCCTTCAGGGGATTTGAATTTCTTTCTTTCCAATGAAATGCTGAGAACGTGCACACCCTACGATGTCCAACAGTTCCCTAGCTCCCCACTATCCTAGTGTCTAAGTTCCATTAGTTTCACTCTCACCCTCCACCTTGTGTTTTTAGTTTCTAGTACGTTAAAACCTCAGATCTTCTAGGTGGATTATCTGGTATTGTGACACAAATCCTTCTGTTGGAGCGCTCTAAATCCTGGCTAACCATACTTACATTATTTCATTTTGTTAAATCTGACATTCACATTCCCAGCTGGTTACAGGATTGCTAAGGGAGCTCGATTTGAACAGGTCTTGTCTAATGATTTCAGCTGAGACCTTATATATGGAAAGAAGATCTGCTATAGGAAATGTGTGGCTTTTTACTGTGAAGCCAAATATTTGCCTACCCAGTTTTCCATTGTGGAGAGGAGACTGCATACGTTCATGTACTATTAAGTGACTGGTTTACTCTATGTAAACCGCCAACCTATTTGACATGTGGGATTGGTTGGTATTTTAGATTTGTTAGTGAGAGGTAATTCATTTTCCTTTTTTAGGAAGAACTCTGCACTATGTGGGCTGTGTGCAGTCTATCCCATCACTCAGGTTTCTATGAGCATGAGTCCACTGTCTCAGTAATGCAGAGAGTGTCAGGGTTTGAATATGAACTGCCTCATAAAAAGCGCAGCTGTTGAGGGAGACATGATTCTAGCTAGTATGTAGTGTGGCTAGTCACTGGGAAGTGATTTGCTTCTGAGGATTCTCATATGAACAATAGATTAAATTTTATGAATGCATAATATGAAGTAATACTTTGTTAACAGTAAAAACAGGGAGCTGAGCCTAATTGGTGGAAATATGGCTATAGGGTGTGTCCTAATATGTTGCTAAACCCTTGTGTTCTCTGAGCTTCCTGGCCACCATTAGGAGAGCAGCCTCTACCCCTAAATCTAGCTGTGAAGACACATTGCCTCATTCTAGCTCCAAAACAATAGGTTCAGCTGCCCTTAGAGTGAAGCTTATAAAATCAGGAGTAGTAAATGTTTCTTATTTTTAAACTATTTCTTTGCTATGATTTACAATGACAAATACTGATTGACAAAGTCTGACTCACATCAACTGGCAGACACATTTGTTGATCTGGTTGGCCTGCACTTTTGCTGTAGGAAATGTTTTCTTGAAACATTAACAGGAAATTCATGCATCTTGATATTTCTGGCCAGTTATATACATGAATCTAATGATATATTTCTTATTACTGACTTGTAATTTTACTTCTTGAGAAATTTTTGTGAATAGTGTGCAAGGCAATTTATCAATATGAACAAGTTCTTATATACTCTACAACTGGACCATGTTCTCAGATTGTACCTCACAAAATTTCTGTAATTTCACTTTCTCAGGATAATTACAGGAGCAGCATGTATGCTCATGTTTATCATATTGCATATAGATGTCTAAATGATTCACTTGACATTTGTAATATTTCTTCCACTTCACTATAATTATTAATTCATTATTATCTTCTACATTTCTGATGTCATGCATAAAAATAGTACTTTATGCAATAAATTTAAAATTTTTGTTCTTTGAAAATTTCATACATGTATATAATGTATTTTGATGATATTTGTTCCCTATCACCTTCATCCAGCTCTCTCTGTGATGTGCCAAGACTTCTCCCTCCGAATTTCATGCTGTTTTAAAAATAATGAGCCAGAGGTGGTTATGAAGGACATCATGTATTCTGGACATATGGCCCTAGAGTGCTTGTGACAGCAAGCACAAGGCCTGCACACTCTCAAGCTAGACAAACTCCAGTACACAATGGGGAGGTGGGCCAGAACATCCAATGCTAGCTGAGGATCTATTGTCAACTGATAGCTGTAAGTGTTCGTGTCAATTTGCTTTAACTATGTGAATTTAAGTAGGTTGACCAGGCTACAGTGGAGAGAGTCATATCCAAAAGCATTTGAGGGACACAAATTATATTCAATAAACCTGAAAAAATATATGAAATGGGGGTGGATCTGAGAGAAGATGGAAAAGTGGATCTGAATTTGATCAAACCACACTGAAGAATCACATGAAAATGTTATTATATAAACAGCAATCCACTGAGTCCAGTTAGTTCTAATCAGAAGTACATGCATGTGGGGCATTTCACTGGGGTATATGTAGTCTACTGGAGGTCCTACCTCAAAGAGAATAACTCTTTTTTTTCTCTCAGCAGTCATCAATTGACAATAGCTCCTGAGGTGAGGCCTCAGGAACTAGTCCCCTGACCTAAGCTGCAATCTTGGTTTGATCTTGTCTTAGTGACCAGAGCTTCTGTGTGTTTGTGTGCAATAGCCATGCTGTATTTAGATGGTAGCATTTCACAACTTGCTGCCCCATCCTCTGACTCTCATAGGATTTCCACTCCCTTTGACTAGATGCTCATTGAGACTTGGGTGGGGAAATGATGTTATAGGTGCTCCATCTATAGCTTAGCACACACAGCCGAATATTCTTAGTAGTATGAGAAGTTATAAATCTCTTTAATTTCCATTACCCATTGCAAAAGAATATTCTTTTGATGAGTAGCATACTTGTCTGCTTTTGATGAGTAGTATACTTGTCTGAACATATAAGGGCACATATTTAGCACACAGTAAGATATTTCATTTGTCTAGAGATATGGCAGATATAGGGATTTCTCTTGGATTTATGACCACTGAAGTCATGCATATTTGGCTACATTTAGAGTGTCACCTGTTAGTTCCCAGCTATTATGGGATAATTAATTGTTTTCTAATTGGATTTGAGGACTGTCCTTTGGAGGAAATTTAATTGCTGGCACTGTAATCCTGGTAACAAAACAAAACAAAAAAACAAAAACAAAAAGATAGACGACATATCATAAGCTCTAGATTATAATCTGTTTTCATTTTGATAACGATCATGCTATCCAATTGCACTTTAAGTATTTTTGATTATACACAGAGCCTTAGACTGCTCTTAACCTTCTTCAAGAATCTTTTTCTACTGTACATCAGTCAATGGAGAGACACATAATTGCCCAATGTACAGAAAGTAAAAAACAGAATGGTCAATGGTAAAGAAGATACATACATCAAACCCACTGCTTGAATAAGGCTTAGGGAACCGTGTAGAAAAGGAGGAAAGATGTAAAGACAGATTGTGGGGAGGAATATTGTGAAATGCTGTGTTCTAGATATGTCATGGCCATTAATCTTATGAACACACAGCAGCTGTGGTGACTTAGACAAGAACTGAAAAACATAAAGTCAATGAATTTGTGGCAAAGGTGAGGTAGATGATTTCCACCTGAGACTTTTCCCCTTACTGAGGAGCTGTTTTGGGGAGGGAGAGAATGACTGTCTGTTGAGGTTATGGTGACTGTAGGATTCTCATGTTCCAGTGGATTACATATGGGAAACATCACAGAGATTTAATGGATTCTTTTAAAAAGGCATAAAGTTAGGAAGGGGATACATTAGAGGAAATTTACGGGGCATTGTAAGGACAATGGACGTATATATCATATTTCACTCTATACATCCATGAAATTTCCAAGAATAAAGAAAAATATTAAAACACAGCAAAATAAATGTAGTTACAATTACTCAATATGTATCTAAAACATATCTATAGTTTAAAATCTTAATGAAACTAAGTATCTCAATAAAAAGAAATTTCTAATAATATACATTGAGAAAACAGTTTTTAAACAGTGCTAATCATACAATCATACAACAGATATTTAATAGCTAATTTGGTCTTTCTTTTACCCTGTTACATAGAGGAATATATTAGATGCCTCTGTTTCTATGAGGCATCTATATAAATCATACAGAAACAAAAAGCAGAGTCATGCTGTCAGGAACTATACAACTGCTTGCAAATTGTGTTCTATTGCAATGATGTGAGACAGCAGTTAACAGGAATGAAACATCAATGAAGCTTTGTGACATATTCAGCATTAGCATTTTTGCCCATTAAATTTGGAGGGAAAAGTTTACTCTGTAGGGTAACCACCATCCTCTATAGGATTCCATTTGCTGCTTTGCCTTGCATCGAGAACAAAATGCCCAGTATTTGGAATAGTGATGATGTTAATGAGTAAGCAGGAAAAGGAGTCAAAAGCCCCTGAAACACTGAAAAGAGTGGCAGGTCATGCTGGCTCTCTCAGCGAATATATGTCTTATTACATGTTACCCTGGTTAATTTTTATTTTTCTCACACTACCTTGAAAAAATGTTTTATTTTTCCCAGATTTACAAGAAATCACAGAGATTTTAATCATTGTATAAATGCTAACAATTCTGATACTGATTGTAAAAGCATCAGTGTCAATAACTCTACAACCCAGCCTCCCATCACACACACACATAATGAGGTGCTGTTCAATCTTGCATTTTGTTTTCCATGTGCTGTCTTCTGTGTGCTTTACAACCACCATAGGACAAAGAATAAGAAATGTACCCACATCCTCATATTAGAAATGAAGGAGCTGGGACTGAACACGGGGAATCTATTTGCAAGACCCTTTAGGACTTCCTGCAAAACAAAGAGACTAGATCCATTCACAACACAATAACAATAACTGCAGTTTGTGATCACCTGTGCTAAAAAAAAATGTTTTCTTCAATTGGCTCAGCCAATCATGATTATGCCATGAAAATATTCAATTGCAGACCATTGTAGAAGAAAAATGTTCAGCAAGAATAAAGGGCACTCAAATTCTAGCATTACCTGCATAATCATGTTTCAATTTCTTCACATTTTAATTGGTGTGTGGAGTACTATACAATCCAGTAAACCACTGGCAAATGGGAACTTAAATGAAGTGAATATGCCTAGTCTCTGTCACATAATTGTTAAATACACATTTCAGCATTGTTTAATGATCTTCAGTTTATAACATGATTATAGATCATTGTTCCTAATCACTGTACTTACTAGTGTTTTCTGAATTTTCTGTTTTTATTCCATGATATTCTTTTGAATGAAGCAGTGAATAGGGGCTATGGTAAGAAACTGTGAGTATTACAATGTGTCAACGCACTATAGAGCTAGTGAAGGGAGGACATCTAGAAACACTGAGAAGTCCTTTTTCATCTCACCTCCTAGGATCACCAGAAACCTCAATTATAGCTATATGGAAGAGACCTGGCTATTTATTGGAAAATAAATGTTTCTGTTTCTGAACAGAAGGATGGGACAAAACAGGTTCATGTTTCAAATAATAACATCAGGATTGTCTGCCTCCAAGAATATCTCTCTATCCCGTTTGTCTCCATACTATGGAGTCAATAAGCAATTTTATAATTTATTGTACTTAAATATGATATGAAGAAAATATTGTTGAATAAGAATAAAGAGGGAAAAATCAACCAATGGGGAAAAGAACCTTGGCACTAGGAATTGGTCATGTTTAGAAAATGACAGTGAGCTCTGTATCACTGGAGGGAACATACATGGGGTCTTAGCAAATGTAGGGTAGAACAGATCCCTAGATTCTTATCCCTGAGCCTGACACTGCATTTCACAAGGGCATTGGCCCCTCAAGATGATCATATCCATTCCTGATTAGTGGTTTCCTGTTATCTTTAATATTTGTAGTCTCCATATGTTTGTAGTGCTAAACCACAGTCCTCAAACTACACAGTACTTAGAAAACCTCAAAAGTAACATTTCCCTACCCCACTAGTGGAAACTTTTTATTGGCAAGGCAAGTGAAAAGTTGGGGTAAGGACATCACTTCCAATACCTCCTTCCCCAAGGGACTCTCTCTGGAAGCAGGACGGGAATCCAGAATCTTGCCAACTCAGACAGGGTGAGTAGGTTTTTCCAGTGGGCTTTCTGGCCCTCAAGCAGGCTGCAGTACTAGGTGGCGATCCAGTCATGACTTGATGTCCATGAGCTGTTGATGCTCCTGTTTCTGCCACTAGGTGTGAGCAGGCACATTGCTCAGCTGGGCTTCACTGCTACTGATCATGTCCACATCTGAGCTAGTTGGGCTCCATAGCAGGACTTTGTTATCCTTTGTTAGCATGCTTTCATGCTGAGCTGGTACTGTGGCTCAATTTCAAGACCCTGGAGGGAATGTCCATCTTGCTTATCTGGAGCTGCTCAGTGTGGCTAGCTGCAGACTCCCAGAGGAGTCCAGAATAATATTTTAACAAAGAATATATGCACATGTTATTGTTTCCTCTTAAGATGTGGGAAAATATCCAGGAATCTGAAATGTATTAAGCATTATACTTGGACCATTTGATGAAGGTTTAACACATGTGCTTTAGAAGAACACGGAATTGATACCTTCAGAACATTTATGTTAATATATAACTCAAATAGGTTATCATTACTAATTCCTGTTCATATTCCAAGATTAATGACCTGTGAACTATGGTAGAGTATTTGAATAAGTCAAGGCCCACATTCTCAAATGCTTTCCCCTGTCTCCAGTGCTGCCCTACCCTCTATTAGTTCATACAAGCTTTGTTTTCTGGCTCTTTATAACAGGCATTTTGAACACAATTATGTGTTAAGAAAATATTAAATAATCAGTTCAAATTATGTTTAAATTACTTTGGAATGATTTGTTATACTCAGCAGTTTTGCCAAAATAATAACATTGAAAGAAAATGGAGGAAGGAGAGGAAAGCCTTGTCCCATTCCATTCCCTGCAACTTGAAAATGTTCCTCATATTGTTCAATAGCATATCTACAATTAAAAGAATTGTGCATTTTATTTTAATTTAGAGATTAAGACTTAAAGCTTAATTTAAATGATTTTGCAATGGTTCTGGCTCCCAGGGGGAAAAATAACCCATTTAATTTTTCTTGAGGCTCTGTAGAAATGAAAAGCAACAGTGGATTTCACTTCGCACATTTGTCTGGTTATGCGTGCCTCTCCCTGACCGGGAGAGCTTTACTCAACAGAATGCTATTTTTTAGGAACAGTGGAAAGAAAGAATGTTTAGAAAGTAGTAAGTTCCTAAAGCACAGAAACTTTTGCCAGCCTTTCCAAGTTAAAACTGAATTTTGGCAGAGAATTGTATAATCGTTATTTGTTATTATTCCATGTTTATTGTGTGACATTTGCAGATTCCAAAGAGCTGTTGGCAGACACTCAGGTAAGAAAAGCAATATGAAAAAATAATCCCCCAGCCATCCATGCCTTGCTGGACAGAGACCACGCAGCATTTTACTTTTGGCAATGATTCACCAGGCTTATGAGCAGATGGCCTCCACATGCAGTATTCTCAGAATAGGTGATTTTCAAGAAACCTGTTCTCCAGAGATAGCAGGCAATGAATGGTTTCCTAGGCCTGGGATGCTGGAGTTTCCTTATTGGACATCTGTCAGAGAACAGTTCAAGTTACAGTATGCATGATGCAACTTTAATTTTATTTTCATTTTGTTAATAAGGGTTAGTTCATTAAGTTGGGGGAATAAAGCTATAAATATACAATTACTAGAATACCTGACAGCCATGTAGATAAATTAGGCACAGATAGAAAGCTTAAAGTGACCCATACTCTAGTGCTCATTGAGACCATAAACTTAAGATTTTAATACTGTTAACTCTTTCAGTGCACATATGAAAAAATTCAAATACCAAGAAGTGATGTGACTGCCTTGGGGTTACCTGACACCTAGGGCTTACTCCCCACAAGAATCCACATCTATTACTGAAATAGTCATAGCACCTGTTATCACAATCTTTTAGGAATCCTTATTTTTATTACAGATAAATGGATGACGCTTGAAACTCTCATATTCAGAGAAGTAATGCAGACTTAGAAAAATAAGCAATATATGTTCTCCTTCATTTGCATAGCTTAGCACCAATAGCTTATATGTGTGTATATGTATCCTGAAGTATCCTGAAGTTGCAGCAAGATCCAGGAAAATGGAAAGGAACCATGGTGATAAAGGGAATGAAATAGCCTGAACCATCTCATCAGCCCTACATTCAGCTCTTTTAAGTAGAAAATATTTGTCTTGATTTTTAGTTGCAGAAACAGATTGTCAGAGAGATGATAAGATGGGTCAACAGAGCACTTTCCATTGCACTTTTATTTCTGAAGTGATGACGACTATTTTCCTTTGAGCTGGGTGTTTTCCATATGTTGCATAAATTTATTCTCCATGCCTTAGAGGGTGGGATCTGGTTCATCCAGCTGGATAAAACAGAAGCTGATTTTCTATTTAGAAAGGTTTATTCATTTAATGGCATTTACAAAGCTACCGGGCACCCGCGGCCCGCCTGGGACAAATCTACAAAGTCTCTGGTTATGAGTGGCCCGCGAAGTCTGCATCAGCCAGGCGCCAGGCTCAGTCCTCTCCATGGTTGCTGGTGGCCGGCTCAAAACAGCCGTGTGCAGGTCCTAGCTCGTCCCTGGGGATTGTGCTCCCACTCACATGATCCTCGGGACTGCCGGGACTTAGAATGCTGCTTCCTGGGTTCCTGGCTCTCTGCGTGGGCCTGGGACAGGGCATTTTTCTTCCCACATGGCTACGATCTCCATCCGAATAGCCGCCATGTAGGTTCCACCTCCTCCCCGCTTCCCCTGTGTTTCCCTTAAGCTATTGGCTACTCCGTTGTCAGTCAGGCCGAGGTCCATCCCTTATATCAGAGAGAAGACAGCTCTTTGCTTTCACGCCACACCATATGAGATGAGATCCTTCTGGCATACACTGTCAGTGATGTTAGCTTCAGTGTCAGCTTGGCTTGATTCAGAATCCCCTATGATACCGCCTATGGATGTAATTGTGGGGCCATTTACAGAGAGGATAAATGAGGAGAGAAGATCCCTCCTAAATGAGGATGTACCATTTCTTGAACTCTGGAATCATATTGAATATAAATGGAAGAGGCAGACAGCTAATCAATGGTGTTCTCTTTTCTGTTTCTTAATCTGTGTCACGGTCCAAGCCAATCTAGCCACTATGTCTTTCCAGCCATGATGGACTTACTACCTTGAATTTTGAAATAAGTAATCCTTTCTCTGCTTAAATTGCTTTCTGGTGGGTATTTCAGTGTAGCAATGTGAAAATGTTTATGCTATAATGAAGCCATCACATCATTATTGTCATCAGTGTAAAGGTTCACATTTCCAGCATGACTGAAAAGAATGTAGAATGAGAAACACAGGGTTGCAGGAGTTTTCTAGGAAATTTTATTTATATATGGGAAGGTTTTCCTTTACTTTTAGCATTGAAATACTGTTAAAAAGATATTATTTCATATTTTGATACTTCTTGTTTTAATGTGAAATTTCAAAGTGAGCCATCACAATAGCTACCAATCTAGATAATTTCATGTCTTATTCACTGATATGAAATTCTAGAGAGAAATGAGAAAATTGTTTGTTAATTAAATGTTAAACTCATGACCACCTTCTGTTACTTTCTACAGAAGAAAGGGCTCTTAAAACACCAATAAAGGTAAGACCTGCACTTCACAATTTACAATACAAATCATTCTATTAACTTCAAACATCTTTTCAAGTGGGATTTTTATTCCATTGAGAAATTGCACAGTTTAGATTTTTTCACCCCAAACTCAAAACCTCACACGCTCGGGACACACTTCAATTCTCATTCCATTACCCATTTTCTAAATGATCCTTTGTGAGTAGAACTCTTCATGACACTCGTTAAATTTTCTTTGAAAGAAATAAAATATTTTGAAATCTCTGAGTAACAGAATGACTCGTGAAAGTTTGGACCTCATAAAAGTTATCATATTATTAAAGTGACACTTTTTATACTTAGAGTGTAACAATTTTCTCAAAAACAGCAATCTGTTTCACCTTTACTCCCAAGTCTTACCACAAAGAGACATCACATGAGGAAGAAGGCACAGGAAGCAGAGAGCAATTGGGACCCTGGCAAAACTAAAGAACTCTCAAAGTCCACCCCAATGAAATGTTTCCTCCTGCAAGACAGTACCTCCTAAAACCTTTCAAGATATCGCCATCAACTGGGCACAAATTAACAATCACTTGAGCCTACAGAGGACACTGGTTCAAATCACCAGTCCTACCTTGGCCTTAGCTAACCATTGCTTTTCCCATGCCCACATCAGATTCATTTACTCCCTTTTTTTCTGGGTCTGTAATTCCAGAATACTCTGTGCCTCAGGAACTTAAAACCATTCCTGGGGCCAAAATTATTCCAATCTCAAAAGTTCCCTCCTTGCTCATTCTTTTACAATGTGATCAAATTTCAGTTTTATGCATTGAGAGACCTTTCCAAAACAGCATGTCCACTCAACAACCACTTATCAATCCATCTCATTAACTTCCTTTCAAAACACTATACTATAATGTGTTGTCCAAAATTCTATTTGAAAGAGTGAATTGAGCAGTGTTCCTTCTGTTGCTTTGTTTTGTTTTTATTCTTTGTTTGTACAAGGTTTATTTCCTGTATATTTATATTTAATAAATATGTTTATTAATTCTATCTTGATTGTCCACAATCTTGCGAAGGCAACCGCAGCTGCTGTGATTCTTGAGTGCAGTGGTGCTGTCATATCCATATAGCATTGTTTTGTTTTGGTCCTCCCTGACCTTGTAATCTTGTTGCTCCACTGTCTTCTGAGAAGATCCTTGAGACTTGGTTTGGGTGTGTGATATAGATAGCACAGCTGTAGCTGAGAACTCCAAAGTCAGCATTTCTCTGCTTTTTGTCTCTACTTTACTTGCCACTCGCTGCAGCAGGAAACTACTCTGATAAAGCCTGAGAGCGGCACAAGTTTTTGGCAGGGAAAACTGATGTACAGGAACTTTTATGCCATTTAATGGAACAATAGTAGTATATTCACCATTGAGGTCTGTGAGCTTTCAGCCATGAACTCTTAGCCACATATACAGTATAAAGCATCTATTTCCTTCCTTAGAGAGGGCTTAAAACCAATCAGAATGCATGGTTGGATAGCCCCATTCACATTTGTGCTAGTATTGTCCTCAGAAGTATAGTTCCAGATTGTGAGTGAGATTTCTGCTGTACTCTGACAAAATACATGAGATTATAATCTGCCGCCAAACAAGCATGTATTTAGACAAAGTTTTGAAGGTTTTAGCCTATATATAACTGGCCCCATTGTTCAAAGGATATGGTACTTAGGCAATGTGGCCATAGACTGTGATGGTGTCAATTTATCTTATGATACTCTGCGGCAGCCCTTCTGGAGGCTGATGGCTCCCTCAGGATGCCGCCTCTGAGAAGTCGTGCCCTTTTGCCTCCTATAGATTACAGCCCCCTAACTGGTGGCCAGCTGGCCAGAGCTAGATCCGAAGTGCAGCTGATGGCTCGAACACTTCTCAGGCGAAGCTGGGGTTCCCGATTAACTTGGGAGGAGACAGCAGCCGAAGTCTTTAGCAGAAGTCATAAATCTTTATTATGTTGCAGGTCTTACAGATGTTACAGCTCTCTCCCCAAGTGCAGGTTCGGCCTTGCATAGCTTAAGCATACCCTTTTAAGCCCCCCCACCCCCATCAAGCATATTTCCCCATTTCTTGTTGTCCTATCATATCTGTATAATTCTAAGCCTTATTTTTGGCGTGTCTCCAAGCCTTGCATTCCTAGCATAATGGGTGTTAGGGGTGATTGCAAAAGGGCAATTACATGGGCTTGTGGTTACTGGGTAAAGGAAAGGGGTTCTTGTATGTGACAGCTACCATGTCTGATCTTTGAGGAAGTGGCTGCAGTCTCCATCGTCTGCCCATCTCTTGAAATCTTTCATTCTCCTCCAGCTCAGGAGCCTGCAAGCCTGCTGGCAGTGTTTCATATGTAAAAACCTAGCCACCACACCTGAGACTAATTTACAGGTATGGTAATCAGGTTTAACACCTGAGAGCTGGAATCCACTTCTCTGGAGTCACTTCTCCAGTCCCTCAAAAGTAATTGTATATTTGCTCTTGGTAGTTTGCTTTCACTATTCCTGTAAAGCTCCTGTTTGCCTTGCTAAGCACAGTGAAAAAGACAGCCAGGAGTAGTCAGGCGCCATCCTGACCTCAGTGTCCCCAGGCTTTCAGTGAGGCCCCACAATACTCTAAAAAAGTGAATAGGGAAAGAAAAAGATGAAGGCCAGATACGGTAACACATGCCTTTAATCCCATGTCTCAAAAGGGCAGAGGCAGGTAGGATGGTAGCCAGGACAGTCTACAGAGCAAATTTGATACTAGCTGTGATTATAGGAAAATATTATCTCAATAAAACTGAAAAGGAAATGAAAAGAAACAAGAGGGATAACAGAGCACAGAGACAGAGACACAGAAAGACAGATGAGATAGAGGCAGAGAGAGTGCGGATTGGATTCACAATTCCTATTAGAGTGACCTAAGAGCTCCCACTGGCCTTGCAAGCTTATTGCCCTTAGGAACAAGTTTTTAACTCATGGGCCTTGAGGAACCTATCTGATTTAACCAGTGGTATCACAGATTAGCACAAAGTATCTTCCAATAGAAGTATAATACATGAAAAAGCTCATTTTCTCATTGATACCTTTTCAAGACACTGTAGTAAGAATCACTCTATAACTTGCTTAAGTTGTTCTCTGTCCAAGGCATGGAACTTTCATTTACAGGCTAATTTGTCTCATATACTGAGGAAAGTAATTCAACCTCCCTGAAATTAATTATACTCTCCTGTAAACTAAGACCTCACTGGCCTTTCCTCTCTTAGAAAACTGCCATGAGAACTGAATGAGAGGGTGGATGCTTTCCAACTTTTCAGCAATATTATAGACATTACAATTCTGCACTATGGCTGACGGTGTGTGTGTGTGTGTGTGTGTGTGTGTGTGTGTGCACGTGTGTGTTCTAGTTTATGTTCTATTGCTGTGACAAAACACTCTGACCAAAACCCACTTGAGGAGGAAAGTGTTTCCTGACTTTCACCACAGTCCATCATCAATGGAAGCCAGGCAGGAACTCAGATCAGGAACATGGAGCACAGACCATGGAGGAATGCTGCTTAGTGGCTTGCTCCCTTGCTTTGTGCTCAGTCTGTTTTCTTACATTACATGGGACTACCAGCTCAGGGGTGGCACCACCCGTAGTGTGCTGGGCCCTCACACATCACTCAACAAAAAAATGTCCCTTAGACATGACCACAGGCCAATCCAATGAAAGCAATTTCCTAATTGAGGTTCCTTCTTCCCAGGTGTGTCAATGTGTCAAGTTGACAACTAAAGCTATCCAGCATTCTATCTATCATCTATCTATCTACTATCTATCTATCTATCAATCTATCTATCTATCTATATCTATCTCTCATCTATTATCTATCTAATTTCTATAGTTTTATGTGGAACTAATTTTGAAGTATGGATTCATTACTCAACAAATTTTGGGGACTTGCATTTATAAATTATTTTCCAGAATATATTACTCCAAGTAGCAGTAATTTTATCACATTTTTTGAAATACTTAATATTTGTGGTAGAATCACCCTGATATTCCATGCATGTTCATGTATGCCCAGACCTCAAACTAGTAGTAATTCTCTTCAAATTAAAAACATAAACAGCATAGGATCAATTGTTGGGTAGCACTGGTTTAGTTCTAGGACTGGGAAATTGAGGTCAGGCAAATTTCAAGTTAAAACTCAGTCTTTGGTAAATAGTAAATTCCAGGTCAACTTGAGCAAGACCTTTTTTGAAAAAAAATATCTGCAAGTAAATACTTTATCATTTACACCCTCTGAAATATTAAGTGGACATATTTTAAGGTTAAAGACAAATGAAAATGTTAAGACTGTCAGATCCTTTATAAAGAGATGTTCACAAAAGTTCTGAGATATTTAATGTTCAATTAACAGACAAGACTTGGTTTTTCTATTTTTTTTCTTCCAAATCATCATTCAAAGCCATATAGAAGTATCAGTGGTAATATTTATATCTAATAATCGATATAAATAGAAAATTAGAGCCATATGGTGTTGGTTAAGATGGTAAAAAGTTCATAATAGATGAAGTTAAGAATATAGAAAGTTATCAATCTAGGCATAGTTGGTATATGTCAGGTTAGCCACACATGTCACACACTGAAAGAGTTAAGATGACTCACTCAAGGCAATCCATGTTCAAGTAGAACCTGTGCTGTCTCAGCTCTCCAAACTTGTTCATAAGGCACCAATCTTAACCATCAAAGGTGAGTATTTTGGGTTCATATTTGAGGACTCCATCACAGATTTACTAATGGCAACCTTCCTGAGAAAGATCCAGGAAAGATGCTTCTGAATTACATTTTCATAATGAAACACCCTCACAGATCAACTTTAAGAGTCACAACCCTCTGTCTGCAGTCCTGCCATTGTGATATCCTTCCAAGCCCTTTTACTCTATGAGAGCTCTGTCTGGTACCATGGACATGACAGTGCAGTGTAGTTGTGTTTTACAGGAAAATAGGGTCACTTCCCAGGACTGGCAGGTTTTGCAGCTTTTACAGCAGGTAAAGGTTTCCTTCTCTACTATCTGCTGCACCTGGTGTGGCAAATAATAAATCATGCTGTACCAAGTAATTAGAAAGAGAGTCAGATGAAGTGTGTGGAATGAGTGAAATTATTAAGCAATGACTGAGAATGAAAACAATTGGTTAGATACCTGATGACCGCCTAACTGGCTTTTGTTGGGATGTCTATGGTGGGATCATTTTAGTAACTGCCTCCTCTGAAATTTAGAGTTCCTCATTCATTTATCTTTGCTCTTCCAAATAAAGGGACAGAGGATTAAAAATGGAATATTTTGAATTCAACACTGTATTCTGTATTTTAAATAGAGCAAATACTTGAGGATGTTTAACAGAACAGAGGAGGATACAGCTAGAGCCTTCATCTTGAAAAGAATCTGGTTGCTGCCTAAGTGAAATTTCAGAAAAGGATAAAATCATAGCACCACACACATAAACAAATACATAGATATACATGCATATTTCACTTTATGATAGAAATAGAAGGAACAGGAAGTTTTTACTAACTTTTGAAAGCATGCTTAAGAAAATGTTGATTTATACTAAGTAATATAGAGAAAATTTACACACAGAAAGCATATATGTATTATAAGAGATGTTGGGCCTCATAGGTCCAGACATATGGCCTGGTGCATCTTTCTGAGCCTCACTCGAGTTTTGCAGCCTGTCTCTGACACTCCACTTCTGCATAGGAGTGACTCAGCAAGACATAACAAAATGGCCTCTACCTGGCTACAGCTTACGTGGTGAGAAATGATTGGTCATTCACTTCCCATGTTTTTAGCCCAATCCCTACCCTTTATAAGACTGTGCCTGATGTAATAAAATGAGTTCCTGCTTCAACAAAGCTCCCAGCTCGGTGTGGTGTGTTTCTCTGGAGTGGAGAGGGGTTCCGGGCCGCCGACACTTACCATCCTGCTCAGCCCCCTGGAGGAGAGGAGACTGGCTGGACCGGCTTCTCCACCACCCTACCTGCCGGTGAGAACCCTGCAGAATGGTGCCTCGTGTAAGGAACCCGACGTGATAAACGGCTGCTCGCCAGAAGAACGCTGACGGGCCAATCGGTCTGAGGGTGAGTGTACCCCCATAAATTATGGGGTAGTCTTTCTTTAAGCCCACCTTCCAAAAACCCCGAGACAAGTCACATGATAGAGACCTAATGAGGCCCCTGTGGCACCTGTGTCTCAGACGCCCCAGCCCACACCCGACCCTTCACCTGTCTTGGGGAGGAGTATTTACCATAGTTTGGATTACCTTATGCACCACACTGCTGACTTAAGAAAGTGAGCCGGGCTCCGTCGGCCCCCCCACCTCATGGTGGGGAGGTGCCCCCCCCCTCAGGAACCCTGCTAACCTTTTTCCCATCAACGTGGCCCCTGATGGCAACTGCCCAGTGGCCTGGTATCCCTGGGAGGCCCAGGAGATAGTGGCCTCTAGGATGTAGGGTCCTTGTCCCACCAAACCTGAGCCAAGGTGGCTGCCCTACAATTGAACAGACAGGAGGAGATGACTACCCTGGTAAATGCCCTCCAACAGGTCTCAGTAGGCAAGGGACAAACATGTTTCGGTTGTGACAGAGAAGGGCACTTTAAGAGAGAATGCCCCAACCTTCTAAAAAGAGCTCCACCTGTGTCTAGCGATACACCTCCACCCCATGCACTCTGTGCAACAAGGCATTTCATTGGGCCAAAGACTGCCATTCCTCATCAGACACTGCTCCTTTAAATGGGAGACAGGGCACTCCTCATCCCCAAAAGTAAGAGGAGACCCCAAACCATTACAGTTTTTTTTTGGACTCTGCCTATATTTCATCATTCCCATCTAATGACCATAATTTTAGATGGGCAGCAGGTCAAGGGGCTTGTTGATACTGGGGCAGATGCTACCATATTAACTGAAACCGAGGCACTTGTTTTCCTCACTGGAAATTTAAGCCTGGCCCCCCTATTAATGGTGTGAGGAGCCAGCAGAACTCATGAGTTACCCACCAGCCAATTCAATGGAAAGCTTTAAAGGGGAATCTTGGCAATGTACCCCGAAATCTCTGGGGCAGAGATATTTTGGAGGAAATGGGGATTGTTATTACTACTATTGGAGGAGATAAAGACCCCTTTTTCCACTGTTAGGAGGCTCTACATGCTCCTTAATTACTCTAGATTTCGTTTCCTTAATTAACCAGGTTGATCATTCAAATTCCACCAGTTCTAAAACCTGTCCTGAGGCGCTTTGCTTTCCACAACAATTACCAAATGGGATTCCTTTTTTCACTTCCCAGTTTGCTGGGCTGGGAAAATAGATCAGTGGTATGGTGCTTGCCTAGTATACATAAGGTTGTGAGTTCTATTCCCACCTATGCCATGGTATAACATGTAAATGATACAAGCACAGCTTATCTTTTCCCACAGTTGTGCCCTGTCCCACAGGGTTCATATCCTGGTGGGGAAAGGGCTAAATCTTATCCTGGGGTTCAACTTTATCCATATGCTTAGTCACCATCATGGCTGGTGACTTTACCTAGAGGGAACCATGTGGTCTGGCCTCCATTGGGTGATGACATCATCAATATGGTGACAGTCACATGACTTTGCCCCATCTTGGACAAAAGTTTTCAAAATGGCTTTGACCTGTTTGACCCTGCCGCCATCTTAATCCAACCACATGTCATAATTCAAAATGGCCACACTCGGAAATTTACTGGTTCTAGATCATGATAATCTGAAAATTTCTTGGACCATAAAATTTAATCATATGTCCTAATCTTTTGAAATTTATGTTTTTGCTTTGGTTTTCATTTTTAGATTCTTGATGGAATCCTAGAATAGCAAGAGATTTTCACATAGTCTTTTGTAATAAGGTTAATAAATTTTTATGTCAAATTAAAAAGAAAATATTGGCATTTTAATATTATTTTGATCTGTTTCTAATGAAATTTATTTTAAATTCTAACTTTTGATATGATATTTACCAGTTTTTAGAATGATTATTTTTACATTGTTTTATGCATTAACTGGTTTTTACAGAAAACTATTTTGGATTCTGATATTTGTTTATATAACATCTTTATCTGTTTTTAAAGGAAATTATTTTAAATTTTGACATCTTTATGATATATTTACTGATTTCTACATATTTGTCAGTTTCTAAAGGAAACTTAACAAGATTTTTCTAGCTTTAGGCCTCTAAGACTAGCTAAATACAAAGTAAGCTGATGTTTTATGATAATTAAACCTAAAAAGCCATGTGAATTTGCAGTACTCCAATGCCAAACCTTACAAAAAACAAGCTACTATCAGGATATAACTACAACATTGGGAGATAAGGAGGAATATCCTACTTAGGTAGGAGGTGTCAGGTTTGGCTCTAGACAAGATTAAAGAATCTTTGAACCTGTTCTCTGACAGCCTTTACGTGGTCAACCTTCTCCACATATTTCAGATAAAGACCTCAAAAAAAAAAAAAAAAAATAGAACCTGTAAATCTTGCCAGCCCTTTCTCCAAATACCTCCTCTACAATTCCTCCCAGTTGTTACCTTCTCCCATGCCTGTTGGACATTGGCATATGCTGGGAAAAAGGCAAAACATGCTATTAGTCATATGCTTCAATGCTTTGCCATTCTCACACTGCCAGACCAGGTAAAAACAGACAATGGCCCGTGCTTGTAAGCAAAGCCTTCACCAATTTTCTCCAAAATTGGAAAATTTCATATGCCACAGGCATCCAGTATAATCCTCGAAGTCAGGCAATTGTTAAAAGATATAACCAAACACTTAAATCTCAATTACAAAAACAAAAGGGGGAATCTCTACCCCCACATGATCAGGTAAAAAAAGCATTATTTACCCTAAATATTTTAAAATTTTCTAAGGAAGACACACACTTATCCACTTTTCAAAAATGTTGGTCCTCATCCGTTACATACAGCTCCATCTGGGTCAAATGGAGAGATCCACTAACTGGAGCTTGGAGAGGACCAGACCCGCTTCTCACAGCAGGAAGAGGGTTTGGATGTGTCTTCCCTCAAAATGAAAAGAGACTCATTTGGGTGCCTGCAAGAGATCTAAAACACCTGCCTTTATCAGAGGATAATGATAATCACTCTTCCAGGGAGTGTCTCACAACTAAGGACTAGGTCTTGATTTACTAACTGCCAAAAAGGGAGGCATCTGTTTTCACAGGAAAAGTGCTGTTTGCGTGATCTGGGATGATCTTGAGGAGAAGGCGGTGAGAACTTCAAGATAATTCTTTATGGACTAGTTTTAATGATGTTTTATCTTTCCTGTTCCCCCTGCTGGGCCCCCTCCTTGTTCTCCTTTTCCTCCTGACCAAATGACCTCGTATTTTTAACAAATTATCACAATCTATTCCCCAACGTCTTGAGGCAATTTAACCAGATTGAGGTCCAGTACTGGAGGCTTGCTACTCAGAGTGATGGGCTATCCTCTAATGAACGGCCGTCCCC
Source organism: Eospalax fontanierii (assembly GCA_035773235.1). Taxonomy (NCBI): domain Eukaryota; kingdom Metazoa; phylum Chordata; class Mammalia; order Rodentia; family Spalacidae; genus Eospalax; species Eospalax fontanierii. The sequence goes on along the minus strand of CM069524.1, from coordinate 188,569,991 downwards.
TGCCCTCCATTTGGCCAATGACGGGTAAGATCTCAGATGAACTGAGGCGACCTAAGACAGGTCGTGGAGTGGATCCATCATAACATGATGCATAACACCCAATGACGGGTAAGATCTCCGAGTAAGGGACGACCTAAGACAGGGGTCACGTGCCTCTGCTGTTTATTTTAAAATAGAAGGGGGAGATGTTTGGCCTCATGGGCCCAGACATATGGCCTGGTGCATCTTTCTGAGCCTCACTCGAGTTTTGCAGCCTGTCTCTGACACTCCACTTCTGCATAGGAGTGACTCAGCAAGACATAACAAAATGGCCTCTACCTGGCTACAACCTACGTGGTGAGAAATGATTGGTCCTTCACTTCTCATGCTTTTAGCCCAACCCCTAACCTATATAAGACTGTGCCTGACGTAATAAAATGAGTTCCTGCTTCAACAAGGCTCCCAGCTCAGTGTGGTGTGTTTCTCTGGAGTGGAGAGGGGTTCCGGGCTGCCGACACTTACGCTCAGCCCACTGGAGGAGACCGGCTGGACCAGCTGGACTGGCTTCTCCACTGCCCTACCTGCCAGTGAGAACCTGGCAAGAGATATGTTTTTAAATTCAGAAGTGAGGAAATTTATTTCTACCAAATTAACACAGTGTAGAAGTCTAATGAAGGCAAGGGTGACAAGCCCTGGATACATTTGCAGTCAGTACTAGGGGAAAATACCTACAATCTCTGAGGAAAAGCGAAGATACTTATATTAGTTATTTTCTGTTGTAAAATACTGACAAAGAACAGCTTCAGGAAGTAATGGATTTATTTGGTTTTCACTTCGATGTCCTAGACCATCACTGAGGGAATCCAGGGCAGGAACTGAAGATAGGAATATGGTCACAGAGTTGAAGCACCTTGAAGGAGCACTCGGTACCAGCTTGTTCTTCAGGACTGGGCATGTTCAGCCTTCTTTGTTGCATAACCCAGGACCATGTGCCTGGGAGTGGTACCATACACAGTGGACTGGGTCTTCCCATATCAGTGAGCAAAGAAATGCCTTACAGACCAGAAGACAATACAATAGGATAAACCCCAAATTTGAGGATCCTTCTCTCAGGTATGCCAAGTTAATAACCAAGATCAACCATGGCAATCTTATGTTAAAATTTGTAAAGAGAGAATGGATATGTTTGAGATCAGAAAGAGTGAGAGTTGAGATCATGGAGGACCATGTTACCCAGGCGTTTTACTCTGAGTACCACTAGACTAGTCTAGAAAAAGAATGATATTACTGGAGTTTAGAAGCAGTGATTTCATACAGTTTACAGAGGAAAGTTTTTTTGTAGATCTAGGTAGAAATGGACAGACCAGTTAATAGGGTAGTAGTAACCAAGTTATGTTAAAATAGGTACTACGTTTAGGTAAGTCAAGGGATAATTAGTAAATATTTGAAACGTAATTTCATTATAGAAACTCTCAATATTTGAGATATAGCTACCACATATTTGTCAACTGAACGTTCACAGTATTTTCAAAGAAGTGACCACTGTAGTTGAGAACTACATTTCATCAAATGAATTTTGAAAATTATTGCTGCACTAGTTTTTACTCCCACAAGAAGAGAATAAGAGTTCCTCATTCTCCTGCCTTCACCGGAATTTGTCATTTGTTTTTTTTTCTACAGATCCTGGACCTTCCAAGAACAGTATAATGGAATTTCAATGTGCTTTTAATTTGCATCTCCCAGAGAGATAAAATGGCTAAAATTTACAAAATTTTTCTCAGCCATTTGTGTTTCATAGTTTAATAATATGCTGCTTAGGTTTTGCCCCAATTTAAAATAATTTTTATGTTTAGTTTTCCTGGTTATTTGTATATTCTAAATAAGAACTCTTTGTTAGAGCCATAGCTCCTAAAGGTTTTTTATGCTATTCTGTAAACTGTTTCTTTATTAGAATTGAGGTGTGCCTTGTTGTTCAGAAGCTTTTTAATATAATGAGGTCCAGTTTGTCATTTTTTTGTCTTAATGCCTGCACTAATTTAGTCTTATTCAAAAGGAGATACAAATTAGAAAGTAAGAAGTTAAAGTGCCCTTTGCACAAGATATGATTCTATACACAAAAGACCCTAAAGACCCTATTAGATAACTTCTAGAGATGATGAACATTTTTAACTAAGTAGTAGGATAAAAAATTAACACACAAAAAATGAAGAGCTTTACTGTACACCAACAGAAAAATTATACTGAGAATAAAATCAGGATAATAATCTCATTCACAATAGTTTCAAAAGCCATAAAACACCTTGTGATAAATCTAACCAAGAAAATGAAGATGTTTTACAATAAAACATTAAAGACCTTGAAGGGAGGAATTGAAGACCCTCATAAGTGGAAAGATCTCTGGTGCTGACAGGTCAGTGGGATTAATATTGTGAAAATGGTCATCCTATCCAAAGTAACATACAAATTCAGTATACTATATTAAAATCCTAACTCAGTTACTCAGAGAGCTTGAAAAAAAATCACATATTTGACAAAAGTAAAAACAGAAACAAAACTGATTAACCAAATCAATTCTAAAAACTAAAAGAATTCATGGAGGCATCATCATCATTCTGGATTTAAATTTATACTACAGAGTTATAGTCATAAAAACAGAAACACTAATGAATGCACTAACATTGACGATTCAGATTTAATTCCGTACATTCATAATCACCCAGGTTTTGACAAAAGGGCCAAAATACACATGGAATGAAAGTTCAATAAATTATCCTGATCAAACTGGATAATCACTTGTGGGAGATTGAAACTAGATCCCTATCTGCCGCCTGTTAAAATCAACCCCAAATGAATCAAGGATCTCAATGAAGGACTTGACATCTTTGATTTGATAGAAGAAAGTGGAAAATACACTGGAATTTATAGACTCAGGGAAGCACTTTATGATCATTCTCATTTGCAAATGACAACAAAATATTCCCAGTGAACAGTGATGTACTTGCATTTTAGAAATATTGGAAGTGAAGCTGATTTACATGATTTTTCAGGAACACAGAAAATTGGGAAGGCCACTACCCCTAGACTTGCAAAATCTTAGTCTATTGATTGCTCCACTAGCTTTGTAAAGCAGGTATTTTTTTCCTTCAGGTTTTGATAAGTAAATGGATGAAAAACGAATGCCTGTAGTAAAGGGTCCTGTATCACAATGTAGAAATCTGAAGTGCTAGAGCTCACAGGATAGAAAACCTGCTTGATCTACATTCATATAGTCCTAATTTAAATCAAACAGGGTGCTGCACTATATTATATTTATGTATATATTTCAGGTAGATATTCATAATATTGCTGACAAAAATAATTGCATTCATCAGCTTTCTTTTTTAAAAAATATTTTATGTACTTAAATATTTTATGTGCATGAGTGTATTGCCTACATGTATGTTAGTTATGTAATTGTACCCTGTTGTGCAAAGCCTGTGTAAGTCAGAATAGAGTATCAGATCCCCTGAAACTGGATTTACAGATGGCAGCTATCCAACATGTAGATGCTGGGAAATGACCCCGGGTTGTCATCAAGAGCAGCCCGTGCTCTTAAGTGCTGAGCTTCTCCAGGGTTCCAAGTCAGGTTTCATGTGACAGAGAAGCTATATGGAATAGATGTATTTGATATATATATTTCTTTGAACAAAAATAGAGCTGATAATCATCTATTCTAATTTCACCTTCAATTCTTCGAGCAATGTATAATAAATGCTAGGGTTAAATTAAAATCGAGGCATTTCTTGGTAAATTGGGGTCAACTTGAGAAAAAGTATATCAGAACATTAAGAAATTGAAATATATGACATGTTTTCACAAATTCTGGAATATGTATGTTATGTTCATGTGTTGAAGAAAAAAAAGCCTTATGTTTATTTAGCTTCCAAAACTAAATCAAACTATCACTACTTTGAGAAAAAGATCAATAAATATATCTTTGAAACTTGAGAAGAATGTTTAATACATATATAATGATTAAAAATCCATAATATATGTCTAATTTATATATATATATATATATATATATATATATATATATATATATATATATATAATTGGTAGAAAATGTTTCCATTAAAAAATGCCTCTCTTCCACCCAAAAATATCCCTGGGAATACAGGTCAATTGGAAAGTATTTTTTGCAATAACTAATGAACAATTTGAAAATAACAAAACTATACTTTCATTCATACCAATGTTGTAGTTGCTAATAACGGTGACTTAATATTTATTTTTACAAACCCAAAAGGGTGTTGCAGATACCTATCTTAATATGTTGATCTAAATATAAAGATTTTATTGTTTAAATATATGTTAGTGTCCCTCAATGCTTTCTATGCTGAGATGGGTCATATATAAATATCAAGTTTTAACAAAATAGATAAAAATCCTATGATTTACCTACTATCTTAAAAACTACCTGTTGGGCCTTAAGAAATCCCAATTGTCTGTTTGGCACCTTGTGGCCTGGGCAAGATGGCGCTGAGAGGAGCTAAAACAAAGACTAGCCAAAAGAGATTAGCACATACCACACATACCATGGTAATTAGGTGAACTAGGGTCTTAAGTGCCATTGGAGGAAAATTACCTCCTCCCTCGTGAACAGCGCGTGGACAGTAGTAGCCTCTATGTAAAGTAAAAGCATGATCAGAGTGACCAGTAAAGTGATTGGTAGAAACTTCCCGCTGTATGCTAATACCTGTAACTCTAAACCTTTATAATGTGTCTGATAAGTTCAGTAAATGGCTCCCTGGAGTACCATTGAAGAAGTTACTTTAATAAAGCTGTATCATCATAAGAGCTGACTAGCTGCACGCTTCTTTGGTCAGACGGGGGGCCCCAGCCCTGCCTGAATGTCTTCTGGAGAGGGCCAGGAGGCTGAGAATGGGCAGGCCACAGCACCCAATGTCCCTTTGTTTCCCCGTGATGGCCCTCTCCTACCTCGGGGAGGGGGCTGGGGCAATCCAAGGGAAGTGGGACACGAGCTAGCTTGGTGTCAGTTCCCTCTCGCAGTTCTCTCCTGCTGGCTGGGAGACAGAGGACCTGGTGAGGGGGTGTGCCTGCTGGTGCCTGTCGCTCTGTCACGAGAGAGAGGGACAACTACCCCATCACCACCTTGTCCCCTGCCAACTATGGTCCCAGACCTGCTGCAATTGTTCTGCCTAATCCAGACTAGCTAACCACCCTAGCATAGATTTCTAAATCTTTCCTCAGGTGGTCCCACCTCCATTTTCTCTGGCTCCTGATCATCCTGACAGAGACTGACCTACTAGGACTCTTGAGAGTCAGATCAGGCCCAACTGTATTCCATTCTTCTGCTGCCTCAACACTTATAGTCTACTTTGCCCCATTCTGTCCCCTGCTAGCCTTCGTCTGAGACCTGCTCTTACATCTGCCTCAGATCGTTGGACTAGCTCCCTAACCCAGATTAGCTATACCCCACAGCATAGTTCCTCCTCAGGTGGTCCTCATGCCTATCTTCCCCTGGCTTCAATCTTCATGACATAGAGCAACCTTCCTACTACCTTGACCACCCTAACTACTATCCTGACCCACCTACTACTCATTCCTGAAAGAACCTGAAACACACACCAAATTATTTTTTGCACTGGAGCAAAAAACAACCATGCTAAATAAACAATACAAACAAAACCAAAATACAAGTAAACAAAGGCAGAATAGAAGTTTCTATCAGATACACAACCAAAAAGAATACCCATATGCCCAAACAGAAGTTCAAAAGCACAAATAATATGAAAAACAAAGAGAATATGTCCCCAACAAAACCCACTAATCCTACAGAATTGTAGTACAATGAGATCATCCCCAAGGAAGTCCAGGACACAGAATTTAAAACAATCATAAACATGAGCAAGGAACTTAAATAAAACACAGACAACTCAAAAACTCAGAGGATAGGCATGAACTTCTGATGGAAACTCAATAAAATGCAAATATGCAGTTCAATTAAATATCAAAAACAAAAATTTGAAAAGAGTATTCACAGAAGAAATAGAAATACTGAAGAAAACCCTAGTCAAAATGAACATGGAATTGAGAAACTCAATAAGTCAGCAGGAAGCAATAACAGAAAGTCTCACAAGCAATGTGAATGAAAAAGAAAATGGAATATGAAGATTGGATGACAAAGCTGAGGCTCTGGACTCCTTAAGCAAAGACAATGTAAAACTAAAAACAACACAGGAATGGAATATGCAGGAAATGTGGGACAAATTGAAAAGGCCAAAACTATGTATAATAGGCATACATTAAGGAAAAGAATCTCAGGCCAATGACACTGACCAGATCTTCAACAGGATCATAGAAGAAAACTTCCCTAGATTAAAGAATTACCTGTACAGATTCAAAAAGCATACAGAACACCAATTGGACCTCATGAGAACAGAAACTCCCCACAGCATTCACAGTAAAAAAAAAAAATGTGCAGAATAAATACAGGGTACTGAAAGCTACTAGAGAAAAACAACTTCCATAATAGAGGAAATCCCATCAGAATTAGTGCTGGTTTTTCAATGCAAACTATGAAAACCAGAAAAGCCTATATGAAACGATTACCATCTCTAAATGACCATGGATGCCAAATGCAAATACTGCAAAGAATACTTGAAGCAGTATAGAAGACTGAAGATAGGAATGAGAATTCCCAAAGAGGTATAGAAAGAAAACTAAGAAATGTGTAATAATGGAAACACAAAATAGGCCCATAAACACAAAGAAATTAAAAATGAGAATGCCTACTACACATCTTTCAATAATAACACCAAATTTCAGTGTTCTCAAATAACCTTCCAAGAGACACAGGCTAATGGGATGAATCAAGAAATGAAACTTAACTTTTTTTGGCTTCAAGGAACTCATCTCACCTTCAAGGATAGACACTAACTTAGAGTGAAAGGATGGAAAAAATATTCTAATCAAATGACTCTAAGAAGCAAGTAGGTGTGGTAATTCTAATATTTGGCAAAATAGACTTAAAATTAGAACTAATGAGAAGAGATAAAGAGGGTCACTTATTTCTAATTAAAGAAAAATCAAACAAGAATGAATTACAATGATGAATATATATGCACCAAATTCTGGTGCACCCAATGTCATAAAAACAGTACTACAGGACTTTAAGACAGAGATTAACATCAACTCTGTAATAGGTGATTTCAGTACCTCACTATCTGCAATACACAGGTCAACCACACAAAGAACAAGCAGAAAAACATCTGAATTAAGTGATACCACACATACAATGGATCTAACAGAAATCTACTGAATATTCTTCCCAAGTGCAAAAGAACACACTTTCTATTCATCAGCCCAGAATTAACCACATTCTGGGACACAAAACAAATCTCAAGAAATACAAATAAAAGCAATATTTTCATGGATTCTATCAGACCACAGTGCAATAAAACTTATAATCAACAGCAAAAGAAGCTACATATTCACTACAAGATCTCATGGAGATTAAATGATGTATACCCAAATGATGAGTTGGTGAAAGAAGAAATTAAGAAAGAAATAAAAGTATTCCTGGAACTAAAATGAAAATGAGAATACAACACAACAATACAACTTTAAAGGTGTGTGTGTTTTCACAGTTTTCTTTCATATTTCCATACTTTTGTCTTTGACAGTTGTATATTTAATTATAAGACTATGGAAATCAGTCATGTGGAGATAGCTCTGTGGTTAAGAGCACTGATTGTTCTTTTAGAGGGCCCAGGTTTATTTCCCAGTAGTCAATTACCAGCTAATACCCATCCATAACTCAGGGGAATCCAATGCTCTATTCTGACCTCCTTAGGAATTGCACAACACAGGTACACTTACATACATGCAGGTAACATACTCATACACATAAAATAAAAATAATGAATTTGAAAAGAATATAGAGGCCTACAGTTGGATAGATGATAGACTACAAAGGTAATTCAATTACTAGCTGACAGGAACACCAAAAAGTAAAGACTGAAATAATGACCTATAAAATACTTACAAATATCAGGGAATTAAGATTATATTAAATTGTGGCATCATATTGGTGAACATATGCAGGCTTGTTTGAGAGATTAATTTTATTACTAATTTTAAAATGGGCATTTTTTTAGAAAGTGTCTCACTTTCTATGGTCTAATATTTGCAATCTCCCTACCTCTGGTAAGTATCACTTACCAGAATGTAATCCATCCAATGTTTTCAGCATGTCTGACTATGGATGTTGTAATGAAAATTTTTATAGTTTCACAGTGATTCAAATGTGTGTCACATTAATATTTGATGGATCAAGATGTTCTCACTGGATATTCTTGGAAAATTATTTGCAACAGAATTTTGTCAAAATTCTGGAAATGTGGAATAATTTAATTTCAAAACAATCTCATTTTAAACCTGAGTGTGGCAAGAAAATTCTAATTTGCTTTCTGATGAGTTCAAATTTTGTACAGGGTCTGATTCACCAAGATAACTCTCCCTCTCTCTGTAACTATTAAGAGCATAATGGATGGTTTTTGCCTGTAATTCACTGTAGACTTTATGTTGCACAGTTGAAGCGTAAGGCAATAATTCATGTGTCAGTGAACAGTGCATTGTTCTGTGGATGCAGGGAGAGATTTGGGAGCCATATGCTTGATCCTCAAGATGGTATGCTAACCTTTTTCTAAATCTATAGTTCTCTAAATTACTTACCATTCTGATTTCATCAACACTTGCTCTCACAATCTAAAATGCAAAGACTCAGCTTTGGGCTAATTATCTTGAATTTGTATTACAAGTAAATATAGCCCTTTGTTACATTTTTATTACTCCCCTGACATTTTTGGAGAGTAGAATGTAATCAGTTGAATCATGGATCTTTAAAATGATTCTAAATTCTAGCACAAAAGTAGACATGTAGTTCAATGGAACACAGCAGAAGACCCAAACATAAGTATACGCAATTTCAGTCATCTGATATTTGACAAAGGTGTCATGAACACATAGTTGAAGAAAGACAACATCTTCAAATAAATAGTTCTGGCAAAACTAAATTGGACTCATAGTTCACCCTGCACAAAAGTCAACTCCAAACCATCAGACACCTCAATATAAAACCTGAAACTCTGTAACTACTAGAAGAAAGCATAGGCAGTGGCCTCTAAGATATAGGCATAGGAATGAGCTTTACAAATCAGTCATCAGTTTCTCAGGCATTAAGGTCAACAATCAGTATGTGGGATCAAAAGAGACAACAAAATGCTGGCAAGAATGTGGAGAAATACCGCTGCTGGCGGTAATGCAAATTTGTGCAACCACTATGGAAAGCAGCGTGGAGAACTCTCAAAGAACTAAAAATGTTTCTATTATATGATCTGGTTATATTGCTCCTTGTCATATACCCAAATGACTCATCCTATTGTAGAGACACATGTACATCCGTCTTTATTGCTATTCTCTTCATAACAACTAAGAGATGAAAACAACCTAAATGTCCCTTAGTTGATAAATGGATAATGAAAATGTTGCACATTTACAAAATGGAGTTCACCTCAACAGTAAGAAAAAATGAAATTTGCAGGTAAACAGATGGAACTAGAGAGTGTTATACTAAGTGAAGTTATACTGGTTACTGCTCTCTGAGGGAAAGTTGACCTTACTTACAATCTCTGGATGGGGTGACAAGACTCCAGTGGATGAATTTGCACCGAGGGACATCTATGAACAAATTTTTGACTAGATACAACTTAACATATATGGCAGGATGCATAAGGTCTGGTTGGAGTATGGGGGACATGGACAGTGGAGGGGGTCTAAATTTATAAAGAACTGTTGTATGAAATGCACATAAACCCAATAATTTTTAGAAAGAAAATTTGAAATATTGAGAAAAATTTGGCATTACCATGGTAAATCAGAATACCTAGATGGTTAGATCAAATATCATTTCTTAGACATCTGTAGAAAGATATGAGTGCAAAGTCATCATTAAGAGCTGATTCTGAGTTATGAATATAATGTACTATTTTCAAAATCTGCAATAATTAAGGAGAAAACACTTATTTTCAATAGTTTTGCATAAAATGAAAATCTCTTATTCTCAAAGAGAAAGGGAAATTTAATAACAGTACACTCAAAATGTGCGGGTTTTTTAAGAAAAAAAAGCACACTGATCTTAGTGAAGATCAATATGGATTGGACAAAACTTATGTGGATCAAAAGTTGATAAATGCTTACCTTTTGAATAATTTAATGTTGATGATTTCCTGAGGAAATGTCTCTATCACTTTCCAACAAGAGACAGTAATTAATAAATCGTTAGACTATTATTCATTCTAACCCTGCATATAGGCATATGTAAACAAGAGTCTACTATGTACTGGACACTCTATGGATATATAGAAGTGATAAGTAATTTAAAAATTGTTTTTTAATGATCCCTTTCAAGCAAATTTTGCTAAGTTTCCTTAGTTGAGCTAGATAATATATATTTAGGGAAGATCAAGGTTGATGATAGAGAAAGGTAGACATAATCCTTCAAGAACTGGTACAATATACAGACGTGTTTAGGAAGTATGTTTGGGGCAGTTTTTGCTTGAGGCAAAAACTTTTGTCAGCATTCTGGAAGCCCATTTTGATATGAGAAGGAACAACTTGCTCTCCCATAAGGGTCCTGGCTATCTTCTTGTTGAGGCTGCTACCATGGTGATCCAGAGGACATGATTGGGAAGGTAAAACTGGAACAGATCTAGACTCAGAAAATACTTAGAAAGGAAAATTAACTTTAGATTTTTCCTAGGGTCACAAATCTCAATCATGACATAGTTATTTCATAGTAATCCAAAATCAGGCTTCCAGTTTCCAAAACTGGATATTAAAATTTGCACACGATATCATGTGCACATAGAGGTTCTGACTCTGCTGAATTCTAAAATCTCAGATTCACAGCCAGAGCCATTTGTTAACTAAACTGTGCACTAGAATGTGTCTGCCCATATCTATGCTTAATGGCGTTCCCTAACCCTTAACAAATAGTAAAACTTAAAGCCATGTGGTCTGGCTGTATGTCTTGTGGGATCTCACACAAGCACATGACTTTGCTCTATTTTTCCTTCATTCATGTCATAATGGACAGAAGTCCCTCACGACTGGCAGCACTCTCTCTTCCTCATGTCTTGTTGCTGCTCTTCTCTGTAGGATTGACACGTAAATGTTTCCTGTAACATTCAATAAGGGCATAGATACATAAATTCTTGGCATTTGAAATTAGCGTATGAAAAACATTCAGTTAGTTTTCTTACTGTTTTCTATGCCCATCAAAATATTGCAGGCTCTTTGAAGAATGTGTGGACTGGGTCTATCGTAAAAAGGTATTGAGTAAAGCCAAGGAACCCCGTATACCCTGAAGGGATGGTAGGAGTCTGGCCTGCTCTGCCTGATGTGGTAACCTGGCCCCAGGAAGCCACTGTAGATACGAATCTTCTTTTCCCCCTCAAAGATCACCCCAGACCAGAACCAGGGTTTTGGGTTTCGTTTCCTGATTCCTAATTTCCATGTCAGCCCCGCAATCTTCCCACCTTAATCTAAAGACCTCACCTTTAATTTTCCCACCTTCTGTAACTGTCAGTAAGGCCTCCATATATAAACCCCTGCTTTGGTTTTAAACCCACTGATGTAGTATCCAAGGAACTCCTCCCATCGCACTCTGAGCCTCCTGAGGACCTGTTCAGAGATGGAGATCCATCCACAGAATGAGGCATATTAGAGCATTCCTAGCCCTAAAGGTGTGTGGAGGGAAGGTATTAGCTATCACCAAGAATGAGGGACAATGTAACAGTAATGATATTAGAAAATTGTTGATACGAGGAATTCATTTATTTGTGCCAATAATTGATACTCATTACCACTCTTAACACCACAACATTTACATAGATTTTGCAGATGAAGTAGCAATGGCTACTTGTAACAAGTGACTGCAAGTCAAGGGCCTAAAATCAGATCTAGAATTAACACCTGCATCCTTCACATTACAGGATTGAGCTCTTAAGTACCACACACATTTGTAACAGAATCAGTGTAAAACCAAAATAAAAGTCTGATTAAAAAAAAACTTGTAAATAAAGGAGGGAAAATGGTTAAAAATATGCTATAAATAACAGTTTTGAAAGGCTTTGTTTTTGACCAAAAGTCACAACAATAGAAAAGAGTGGTCTGGGTGACCATTTCTCTACGACTTAATTATCTATGCCTTTGTTGATTCTCCTTGTCTTTCAGTTATTTTACAATCTCGTCGAGATAGAATTTAATTTGTAGAAAAGCAATAATGTGATTATTGTTTAGAGACAATGAAATACATTGTCACATGAAATGTAAGTTACTATCCTTCCACTTTAGATGAATTTTGTTTATTATTTATTAAGAATCTGCTTTAAGGACTGGAAAGATGGCTCAGTGATCAAGAGCACTGATTGTTCTTGGAGAGTGTCCAGGTTCAATTCCCACTTGGGAGCTAACAATCATCCATAAGTTCTGGGTTATCCAACACCCTTTTATGATCTCCATGAGCATTGCACTACATGAGTGTGTTTACACACACGCACACCATATACTCTTACACATAAAATAAAAATAATAAACAAAATATTGTTTAAAAAGTATTTGCTTCAAAAGAGACTGATTGGCCCTTTTCCCAGTATCCATGAGTTGCTAATAGTCCATCAGGTAGGACTGAGTTTTATGTGTGTTGAGGGATATGTGAAATGTTTGACAAGAAACATACATGAAAGGGCTTTAGACACTGAGTCCTCCAAAGTCTTCAATTACTTACATAGGCTTCCAGTGCATAAAAGTCACAGTTAGCAACTGACTATTGTAAAACCATATACTCAGGAAACATGAGTTGAAGAAGTTATCACCGATTGGAACCAGTTGTACCAACAAAACAAATATTCCACTTCTGTTGATTTTAACATGGGAAAATAATCATTAACTATTTTCTCTTAGTAGAGACAAGCAAATGTTTCCTAAACTCTTTATTTATTGAATTTGAAGTGGAAATGAAAATGGTAGTAGTAATTTTTAAATTCTTTACACAGTGAATAAATATATATAAGGAATAATGCCAGACCAACCAACCATTCTATGAACTAGGAGTTGTGAAGACTTGGGAGGTGTAATGAATTCATCACTCATGAGTGTGGGCTCAGTAGTACATCCTGTGACTCAGTGGTCAACATCATAACCAGTGTTGGCACTCCTAGAAGAAATTAATTTCCAGATTGGGATGGAGCCTTTCAAAGTTGAAACCCCCTTTAATATACAATTGATTTGAGGAAAATCTTAATAATCATCTTCTTGGATTTTTTTGTTTGTATTCCTATTTACTTCTTTTTTGTTTATTTGCAGGATATTCTCATGAAAATACTTCAGGGGAACTACCATTGCTTTGTTTTTATATTTTTATATCACCATTAGAGATTATAAACTCCCTTTATTGGAAAATCAATAAAACCTTCTACAAAATTACACTAAGTACATGTGTGGGGATCTGGTTACTGAGCAAGCCAAGCAACTGCAGATACCCTAAAGGGATGGCAGGTGTCTGACCTGCTCTGCCTGATGTGATATGAATCTCCCTTTCCCCCACCCCAGACCAGAACCAGGTTTTTGGGTTTCGTTTCCTCATTCCTGAACTTCCACAACCTTCCTGCCTTTACCCCAACACCCCACCTTTCCCGCCTTCTGTAACGGTCAAAGAGGCTTCCCTATATAAGCCCCTGCATTGGCTCTAATAACCGAACTACCCACCGACGTAGTCTCCCGGGAGGGAACTCCTCCCGCCGCACTCTGAGCCACCTGAGGTCCCGTTCCATCGTCCTCCATTCTCTGGCATGGCTGGAGCACAACAGCCATGCTGGAGATGGAGACGCACCCACATACATGTAGAAATTTAATTTCAAATTGAAACTTTCTAAGAACTTATGAACAATTAACTGTGAATCTATTAATTCCCTGTAACAATTCTCAGTTATCTAATTTAAGTTTTGCTTATACTCCTCAGTCTTTAAGATATTCTAACTTTCTAAGTAGCAAATAACTATTGACAGTGAAAAATATATCCTGTGTCTATACTTGCAGATAAATTCTATCAAAAAGAAATTAAATTGACCTGTATGCCACTGTGGGAGAAATCAGTTTTACACCTATTTATAATTTAATTACAGAATTCGTGATTCAAACCTGCTTCTAAAAACTTTTCATTTGTATGTTATAAGGTAGTGTTTCTTCTGTCCCTTAAGTGACATCCTTTGATAAAAGACAATCAATAAAAATTATTTCACAAGAAGTGATATTCAAAAAGCTAAAAATTGCTGATTTTCTTAATTTTTAGTGTGTTCATTTCTTCTTGCATAAATTAATAAATTTATAGAATATATTTTTGCTCATATAGATGGTAAGGTATAAGCTCTGATTCCAGAAATGGAGGACAATCATGGGGGGCCAGGAGTTTAAAGAGAATTCTAAGACACATAGACAGAGAAGACATAATTTATTCACTTCATGCAAGGTCTTCAGAAGTAGTACCGGCCCACAGGCAGACACAGAGCAGGCTGGCTAAGGCAAAGACAAAGGTACAAGCTTGTGTCCTCTAGGCAATATTTATTTAAAAAATGCACAAAATGACATTCCTGCCAGAAATAGTCATAAATAGCTTACATCACTACATGTCCCCCAAACTGTAGTTAGTCAGAGTCAGTAACGTTAAACCAACTCATAGTTTCCTGGACGTCCTGTGTCAGCTGTGCTTTAGCCATTCCTATCACATATCAAAAGCAGCATCATGTCATCTAACATAGTACAGTCTGTGGGTCCTTGTTTCCCTCTCTCAATTCCTGAAATCTTTATGTAAGTAAAAGTGTAACAACACCATGATTTTTTTGCAATTAATATAAAATTTGTGTTTTCTTCTGTGACCTCCAATTCATTTGTTTATTATGTGGGTTCACACTGGAATTTCTCAACATTTTAAATTGGGGTAATATGTTATTAGTGATTGCAGTAATTCCATGAACCATGATTCCATAGTTTTCAAGTATAAGTCTAGAGAAGATCATAAAGACACAGGCTATCACTAATAACAAATTATCCCTATTTAAAAAGTGCTGTAGTTAGCGAGTCACCTCAACTTAGCTTCTAACGAGAAACAATGGATGACTTCTTGTATTCCTAAGAGTGAGGTCTTCATAGTGACAGTTTCTGGAGCTGGACACTAGGAAAATAGCTAGAACTCATCAAAATCAATTGTTCGTGTAGAATCCCAGCCTGACTGTTAGGTTCATTCAAAATTCTGGGTTCAGGAAATTTCTAAGTCCTGATAAGAACTCTTATAAACAATTACCATTATGCTTATCAAACTCTGAAATGAAAAAAATTTAACATATTTTCAATTTTCAATATTTGTCTTTAGAGTAAACAAAGTAAATTTAATTTTGCTGTATTTTGCCTTCACTTCTGGTGTGATAAAACACTGACCAAAAGCAATTCAGGATAAAAGGGTGTATTGCACTGGTGCTTGCAATTCACCAAGGAAAGGAGTAAGAACTAAAAGCAGGGACCTGAAGGCAGCAACTGAAGCACAGACCATGCAGGAATCCTTGCTTACATGCTTGATCCTCTGCCTGTGTTTAGCCTGCTCTGTTATAGAACTCAGGACCTCTTGCTCAGGGGAGGCACCACTCATTGTGGACTGGGCCCACCTTCATCACTCATTAATCAAGACAATGGTTCACACATATGACCATAGTGCAATCTGATACAGGTAACTCCCAGTTGTGCTTTCTTCTTCCCTGGTTGTCAAGTTGACTACTTAAGCTATGCAGGACAATTAACCTCTTGTCAATTTGACACACAGCACATCAGTATTTAAACCCCAACCTTTCCATTTCTAGTCCCCAAGATCTCATGTTAATATCAATGTAACAATATAAAATGCTACAATTTTAAAAGACCCCCAGTTCTTAAAAATTCCAGTACTTCAGATGTACTCATTAAAAAGTCTCTTGATTATAGGCTTCTGTAAAATTCAAAACAAGTTATATACCGTCTTACTTTTAGAGGGAAGAACCAGGGCACCCTTCAGCAAAACTAAAGACTAGAAGTGAGATCATCTGGGTTTCACTCATAATCTTCTGGGCTCTAAAGGGCTTGGTAGTTCCAATGTTCTGGCTCTGATATCCACAGCATACACAGCTTGACTTGTAGGTTCAGGTATGCTAAATTCCACATTATTCACTGTACTTAGTGGTCAAATATATGGTTCTCACGTTATCTGCCTAGAGGTTACTATTGGGTTTGTTTTCTCAAGAAATTAAAGAATTAAAAGGCAGTAAAATCATGGCCCATTCAAGAACAACATTAAAACAAACATTTATTGAAAGATAAAGAATCACATATAAAGAATAACATAAATACACATACGTATAGAAAGATGAAGCTCCCCAAAATTAGAGAGGTTACGTGGAAACTGAAATCTGTTACAGGGAAAGCATCTGGGTTTTAAATGTTTTAGTGTTTTCCCCTCCCTTATTTTGAATTGATCAATTTAAACAAAGAAGAGAATAATGAGGGAGCACATCTCTAAGCTGATAATATCCAGGGTTATAGGATTCTAAGCAGGCCAGTTGATGGAAACCTACTGGAGCTAAGAAACAAGGCCTTCTTGTCAGACAAAGAAGAATCAAGCAAAGTGTCATAATTCATTCTCAGTGACCCTGTTTGATTTAGTAACATATATTCCTGTAATCCTAGAATCTTCAATATAGAGTGATCTCCATGGAAACTGAGGCTATAATTTTGAAAACCAATGACCTCTTCTGGTCTCTCACAGTGCCAAAGTTCTGTTACTTTCCATGATAACTTCATAGCTTCGAAGCCAATACCACATGGGTTATTCCTATACATTACCAAGTTCTGCTACCACCTTGAGATGCAGCTTAAGACCCCCGTCTGGAATGAAATTTTTTTGTGCTGTGAGGAAATGTTTCCCAGAAGATTTCATTGCAATGATGCTGGTCTCTTCTTAATCATGACTGGCTTTTCAGCCCCAGCTAATCAGTATCAATTGTCCCTGTAAAGCAAAGGTTTCACTTCAGTGCTTTTAGTTGCTTGTTAATCAGAGATGATTCTTTAGCCCCAACTGACCAGAAAGTACTGATTCTCAGTTTGAAATGTCACATAAACCATCCTGATAGACTTTGCTTCCTTTGAAATTTCACAGTCCAGGCCTTCATCCTCTTAATTTTTTCTGTGTTCTCATAAAACAACTCAATGAGCTTCAAAGGCTTCTTGAGCCCAAATCTTCAAATACTTACACAGTCCTCCCCAAAACAACATGGTCATGTCTGCAACAGCAATAGCTCACTTTCTGGTACCAATTTCTGTCCTGTTTGCTTTTTCTATTGCTGTGATAAAACTCTGATACAAAAAACTTGGGGAATTTTTCTTATATTTCATAAGGAGTAGAGTCAGAGCAGGAATTTGGGGACAAGAACCTGGTGATAGCAACTGAAACACAGACCATCTGGAAATAGTGCTTACTGTCCTGTTCCTCTGGCCAGTGTTCACCCTCCTGTCTTATACAACTCAGGACCACCTGCTCAGGAGCGACACTACCCATACTGGGCTGGACCTTACCATATAACTCATCAGGAAAATGGCCTCAAAATATGACCAAATGCCAATATAGTAGAGTTGATTCCCCAGGTGTGTCAAATTGACAACTAAAGCTGTCAGATCAGATATTTTTCTGTGCACTCTAATCATGATGCTTTCTGAAAACTTGAATTTGGTGGAAAAATATAAATATACATTGTAAAATTACATAAAGGTTATATATCAGAAAATAATAAAAATAAATATTAATAATTAATAATTCATTCATAAATAACTAGTAACATAACTGCCAAGTTGGAAGTAAAATCAATAACCTCAAATCACAATGTTTTAAACTTTGAGCACAGCAACCACTAGCCCTGGAGAAGTGCTTTGACTTCTGTTTCTGGTCACAGACAGAGTTTAAACTGCCAGTCATCAAGTCAAGATGGGGGCGATAATGCACAGTAAGTATAATGAAATTTGGCTCCCAACTGACTGGTTATGAAGTAATGAACATGTCATACACTTTTGTGAACTATATTTGTTTCAATAACAAATTTCACAGGAATATGATTATCCACTGGCAAATTTCCATATCACTAAATTTTGAAATTGACAGCAGCCTATGCCTGGATTCCAGTACTTTTATTTTAATTTGAAGTCTTTACGTATATGTTCAGTACTGAATACTTTACAGATTTTAACATATAAATTTATTTTCTGTTTATTAAGTTAGTAGTGTATTTTATCATACAACATAGAGAATATGAACATGCATTTTATATTTTGCAATTCTAATATATGAAATACCTAGAAAAGAACAAATACATTATAAGTTATATATACACCTTTGAAGAAAAAGGTGATGTCATAAATTAAAAGTTTTGAAATATCTAGGAAAAATGAGAATCATCGTACAGATTCAAAATACATATTTGTCCTAAGTGTCACCATCCATCACACATAATTATCATGAGTTCCATGTGAAAAATTGGATAAATTCAAATATAACTTGAGTACAGGTTTTCTAGTTCATTACAATATTATAGTAATAGAAAATGCCAGATCTGATAATGCCTGCAATACCAGCTACTCAGGAGACTGAGTCAGAAGAATCAATAATATGTTCTAACATAGTATGGGCAATATAGTAAGACCTGGTCTCGAAAGTGTAGGAAACATGGCCTGGATATGCAGCTGTTAAAATGCTTACCTGGAATGATTGAATTTTGGGTTCACTCTCCTGTACTGAAAATTCAAAACCAGTCCTGATATTTACAGGTGCTCAACCACTTGGAGAGGAATGTACTTACATTGATTCTGCCACACTGGGTGAACTTCTACTCCAGTTACCCTCCTTAAAAGTCATGTAGGTACACAGCATGTCTTAACTATCTGCTATTCAAATCTTCACAGCTTAGTCTGAAAACTCTATCAGTCCTTCTCTTGAAGTCGTAGATTGCTTTGACTGTGATAAACTAGGAAGTGGTCCACATTAATAGAAATCTTGTTCTAAAATTTTAGTATTTCTTTTATTCATTTTTATTGAATATTTTTGAATTTCATATATATGTTTTGATCATTTCATATTTGGACTCCTGCCCCAATCTGCACTGCCCTAAATACCACCACCTGAATTCATATACTCTGATGTCTGTCTACATATATGTCTATCTACATATATGCCTATTGAAGCAACACTTTGTGCTGGTCTGATACAGGGTTCCGTAATCAAAATGTATTTTGTGACCAAGATGTCTGTGTAGTTCTGGTTATTTCAATAAACGAGATGAGTATTTGAAAAAAACTGCCATATAACCAGTTTAGAGCTAATGTTTGTCAATCTTATATTTGGAAATGAGAAAAAGTACAGTCACAGTGGATACATTCCCAAAGCAATAAACATGGAATCCTAAAACCGGTTGGATTTCATTGACGAGAGAAGTAGAATAATTGAGTATCTTAGTTAACAGTGAATAACTTTGTCTAATGAAAAGAATACTCAGGATGATTGCTTCCACTTCCATCCATTTATCTGCTAATTTCTAATTTTCATTTTTCTTTAAGAGCTGAATGATGCTCCATTGTGCATATCTCAACCAACTCTAAATAAATTATTGTTAAATAACAGATTAATGTAACTAGATCACACCAGTGAAGTTTCTTATGCAGCAGATGGTGATTAATACAGAAACCCACAACTAGTCAAAATGCAGAGAACAAGAGGTTGCAGAGGACTTATCACTCAACAGGATGCCTATATCAAAGATCTGCACCTAAATCCCAGATATTATTTCAAGAAGAGGGAGTGGAAAGTTTATAAGAGCCAGAGCTGGTAGATAGCCAACAGGAAACATAGATTTCCAGAAAGCAGGTCAGTTACTCATATAAACTCACCAAAATGCTGACAGCATGCACAAGACTCATGAAAACTCAAATCAGGAAAAAATATACCAGCATAAACATGAGGAAGTGTAAAAGAAGCTCCAACCTCACCTAAGGAAGTTGTGCCAACAGCTGCAAGGAGGGGTAGAGACATGGGATTCTTTATAGGTTAACCAGAGTCCATTGAATGGACCCACAATGCAGGCATTTGAAAGCATAAATTAGATCCTTTATGTCTTAAAATAGAGTACCTTATATTGGCTGGGTGCAATAAGGGAAGGTTGAGATAGGGGAGGAAATCTGAATACTATCAAATTATATTGTACGGAATTTTCAAAAAAAAATGGAAGAAACATAATCATAAATCAAAGTAGGACAGAGCAAGTAAAAAAATGAAATCTTGAACATTAAATTGTATAAACATATATAAATGCTGAAAATTCAAATTATGATTTCACCAAAAATATATTTCTTAGCCATTTATATTTCTTCTGACAACTCTCTGTTCATTCCCATATATAATTTTTAACTTGGGTTGTTTGTTTTTCTTATGTTTAGCTTTTTGAGTTCCTTTATATGCTAGACAATTATCTTCTATCTGTTGTACAGTTGACAAAGAAAATTTTGCCCATTCTCTAGGCTATCCCTTCAGTTGATTAATTGTTTCCTTGGTAGTATATTAGCTCTTAAATTTCACAAATTTCTAATTAATGTTGTTAGTCTAATTTCCTGGGTGGAAGGAGTCCGATTAAGAAAGTCCTTAACTGAGCTTATATTATTGAAGTGTATTCTGTTGAAATGTCTTACAATTCAAAGATGAGCATTGATGTTTTTAATATTTTCATTGAGCATTTGTACATTTCATATAATAGGTATTAATTCAATTTACATCCTTTCCCCCATTCATGTACCAGCCTCCCATCCCTACTGGCCCTCATGCACTCTGCCATATGTGCTAAGTTCCATTAGTCAAGCATTTTACTCAGAGGTCCTGCAGTGCAAACTCATCCACTGGAGTCTATTCAGCCTATATAGAACTCTTAAGGAAGGTCTACTCTCCCTCACCCAGTCATAATCAGTTCTCATGCTAGGGCCAGACCACCACCATCCCGACCCATTTCACTCCTTCCACTCTGGGCCCTTGTCTGATTGAGTCCTATGCCCCATGCCACAACTGCAACAAGTTCAGATGAACAAACTTCCAGTGACCTGAAAGCCACTGTTTCCCTATGTGACTGAACCAACCCTGGCTCTTACAAATCTTTCCATCCCCCTTTTATGAAATGGTCTCTGAACTGAGTGGGTCAGGTTTAATATAGGAGTCCCATCAAAGGACACACTCTATGCAGTCTCTTATTCTCTAAAACTTATCTAGTTGTGACCTTCTGTGTGCATTGCACTCTGTTGTATAAGGAAGTTTTGCTGGTGAGAGTTGAAGGATACAGTAGGAATCTCTCTAACCCCTGTTCCATGGGCCTTATGTATAGAGGTTCCACTGTAAATATGTCACCTAGGGGTGGTCATCTCCAGGATGTATATTTTCTATGTATGAACAGTTTTAGAATTCTTAAGTTGTCTCCATATGTTGTAAAAGAGGTTTCTATGATGAATGGTGGTGTAGTATAAACTTGTCTGTAAATATAAAGATATATATTTAGCATATGATAAGAAATTTCAGTTGTCTATAGTTATTAGAGAGATAGGGTTTTCTCTAGTATCTATGGCTACTCCAGTCATGTATATTTAGCTACAATTACAGTGCCGTCCATGAGTTCAATCCCATTGAGAGTATTTTAATTCCAATGAGATAGCTAATGATTAATGACCAACTGACGTTGCTACTACTGGACCAATAGAGGTAATTTTCTGTGCTAATCATTATGGTTTTTCAGCTTGAGGACTGGTTTGGAACATTGATTGATTTTCTTCCTTAGCAACTGGAATATTATCCTCTAGAACAATGAGAACTAGTCTTCAGGGAAAGGGTTTCCAGTTCAATTCCTGCTCCATTTCTCCAAGTCCTGTACCCAAATTATGTCCTATTTCAGCAGCAGGTTCTTACCTTTAAGTTCTAGGAGTTAAACAAAGATTCCAACAGTAGTCTATATTATTTAGGGAGTCTCTTGGACTACTCTGACCAGAGGTCCCTCCTGTCTTTAGATACTGAGGTTTTTAATCTACTTAGAACTGATTTAGATGGAGGGTGAGAATAAGTTTCACGTTTTGATATGCAGATACTCAGTTTTATAAGCACCATTTGCTAGAGATACTGTCTTTACTCAAATGTAGGTTTTAGTGCTATTTGTTAAACAGCAGATTATGTAGTATTTGGATTCCCATCTGGGTCCTCAATTCTTTTCCATTGATCAATGTATCTTCTGTTGTGTTAGTACCATTCTGCTTTCACTATTCTGCCTTTGTAGAAAACTTGATACCAGGGATTCAAAGAGCTCCTGTCCTATTTCTTTATAGGTCATTTTGGTTATCTTTTGTCTTTCTATATGAATTTTATGTATTTTCTAATTTCTGTCAAAATTGGGTTGGAATTTTGATGGAGATTGCATTGAATCTGTAAATTGCTTTTGGAAGAATGGCAATTTCACAGTATTAATCTTACTAGTCCATGAGCAAGGGAGGTCTTTCTATTTCTTAGTATGTTCTTCAAATTCTTGCTTCTGTGTCCTAGTATTTTTATTGTACAATGTTTTACTTCTTTGGTTAGATTTCTTCAGGACCCCACACTGAATCCACAGAGTCCTATGAAACCTTTATAAGATATTAAACTCACCAAGCACCTTAGCCTTGCCCCATTTCAGAACTGATCAGTACCCTCTGTTCCTTTAATTCTAGTAAATTGATAGTAGGTCAACATCTTAAGGCAAATATTTAGCAAAGCTATTGGCAGAAATCCTACTTTTAAAGGAATAAGTACAATATCTCTCCCTAAACAAAATTCATATTTGCATTGGCTTAAACTTTAAGAAGAAGTTATTACTCAATTTGCTGTTTACAGGTAACAGAATAATATCTCCATCATATGGAATCAACGTTACCATCCAAGAAATAGTTTATAGTTAGAGCAGTAGCTGAGCATGATAAATTTGCTGTGAAGTCATTAGCAAAATATAATTTATCCATAATTATGCTGAGACTATTTTTGTCATGACATACAGATGAACACCTGCCACATTTTCATTTATATTCTCTGGCAATCCCCTAGCTAATAAACTCATACAATGATTGAGTGACTAGAGTGATTAAAATCATATCTTAATCTTGCACCAAATTTCTGTATTTTTAAGAGTTTGACCAAAATTTCTATTTATAATTCCATAGGGAAAATGTATAAAAAGCAACATATATTTAACAAGCAGTACTATAAATATTCTTAGTTTAATAACACTTTATTATATTTTGCTTTTAAATATTGTGTTAAACATTAACATTGAATAAGCAGGACGCAAAGGACATTGAAGTTAATTTATTGGATTGACTAAGTGAACACCTTGTTTATTATTTATGTAATGATTAAAGCTTGCCAAAAATTCACTGGGGTAGATAATTTTTTCTTAATTGATTACTATCTAGGATATCATGTATTCCTCAAACAGATAACAAAATCTACTTATAACATAGAAGCAAGACAGTTTATGTAATGCATTTTTCTTTAATGAGTATCAGTCATAAATGCTAAAGGCAAGGTTAGAATGTTCAGTTTAGCCATACCTATAGCGTTACTATATTACATAGATTGGAATATATAAAATCTTGGCTGATACATAAAGGTAAATTTAATAATGATAGAAGTGTTTTAAGAGAATATAAAGCTCAGGCCTAGAGAGATGGCTCAGCAGTTAAAAGCATTGACTGAGCTTTCAGAAGACTCAGATTCAAATTCCAGCACCCACAGGTTAGATAACAACTATCCATAACTCCAGATTGAGGAGATCCAACACCCTCTTCTGTCCTTTGCAGGCACTACACAATGCAGGTTCACTTACATGCATGTAGGCATAACACTCATCCTTAGGAAAAAATAATAAAAATTCTTAAATCTTTAACAAAAGAAAATATAAAGTTCTACTTTTCTACTTTGCCTGTTTTACCATAATTACATTTGTTTTCTTTACTTTTTATTAGAATAAACATTCATAATCATTGCCTATTTTGCATCTAGTAGAAAGTTGTTACTATGTAATTTCCAACCTCTTCTCCCTCCTCCTCCTTCCCCTCCTTCTCCTGACAGCTATGGTTATCCTCTAGCCACACTGTTCAGGAACTCCCTATGTAAACCAGGCTGTTCTGTTGGCCTCAATTTCATAGAAATTTACCTGCCTCTGCCTCTGAAGTACTAAGATTAATGATGTGCACCACCGTGCACACTCAACTCTTTTCCTTCCTTCCTTCCTTCCTTCCTTCCTTCCTTCCTTCCTTCCATCTCTTCCTTCTTCCCTCCCTCCCTCTTTCTCTTTCTTTCTTTGTTGAGAAATGTAGGTAGTGTAGAATGATCTTGAACTCAGGATCTGCCAGCTGTGTTGTCAGAGTCCTAGGATTATAAGTGTTCACTGTCAGGTCCACAACCAATATTTGGTGTTGATATTCTTTTAAAAAAATGTTTCTTGTTGGGTTGGAGAGATGGCTCAGCAATTAAGAGTACTGGCTCTTCTTGTAGGGGACTTGGGTTTCTTTCCCAGCACCCACATGGTAGCTGATGACTGTCCATAACTGAAGTTATGGAGATCCAACTGTATTTTGGGAGTTTCACCCATGGATAAGTGCTCCTTGATTGCATAGAAAACAGTCTGAGCATAGGCTAGGAAAAGAAGCCCCAATTATTTGCACTTAAGTTTCTACCCTGAACTCCTGCCTTGACTCTGGCTATGACAAACTGTAAAATAGTGGTAAAATAAATACTTTCCTCTCAGTGTTGGTTTTGTTCAATATTTTAACACAGCAATAGAAAGTTGACTAATACAATTTGCCTAGGAAAATGTCAGTAACAGGATTTTCTCTAGGATGTATGATCTCTCCTGGCGTGGTAGTTAGCTAAATTTACAGTACCAGGAATTAATTCCCTTCTACTGAGTGTGTCTTACATCCACTTGACAAGGATTGATTTCTCTAAGGATAGAAATGCCACTATTATTAGCACGTTCCTTAAGACCTGAAAACCTCTGTTTTCTCTTGTTCATGTACCAACACTGGCTCAAGAATCATGCTGGCACAATCAGATTAAAACCCAGCATAAAACTGGGGAAATGAGCAGCAGGTCCCAACACTACCTGAGAAATTATTGGCAACTGATTTCTGTGGGATGATGGAGAGTAGCTCTTTTTAAGGGTATGGCTCTAGATAGGCTGACTAAACTTCAGTTGATGAAATTGCACAGAAGGATATCTGGTACAAATGCTTTACTGGATATGACTTAACATATATGACACAATATATGAAATTCGGTAGGGAAGAAAGGGGTTGCAGATCAGTGAGGAGGTCTAAATTTAACTGAGATGTATTATATGAAATGCACAAAAACTCAATAAAATAGTAAGAAGTAGAAAAAGAAATGCTACTCTTGCACAATAAGGTATAATTTTCCTGGACTCAGTCATTACTGTGATTAGTAAGGCTACAGCCCATTGATTGCATTTCTTCCCAATATGATTAGCATTGTACTTCCCAATATTTGAGGGCTAGTCCTCAGAGAGATGGCTTCCAGACAAGTTCTAACTCGATTGTCCCATGTTCTTTGTGTGAACTGTGTGGAATTTTCAGCAATAAGATTCTTTCTTAAAATTCTGGCCTATACCACTCCTTGGTATAACCCCAAAGGGCAGAGAGCAGTCCTACTATAGACACACTTTTTCAGGTCTATTTATTGATGCTCATTTCCCAATAGCTAGGAAATAGAAACTACTTAAATGTTCTTCAACTGATGAATGGATATATATGGAAGATATGCTCAGTGGAATTTTACTCAGCTTTGAAAAAAAATTGTAAAATTTGCAGATGATTTGATGGTCTAGAAAACACTACAATGAGGAATATAATCTAGACAAACACAGAAAGTTCTCTTATTTTTGTATACTAGTTCTTATCATTGGAGAAAAAGACATTAGGATCACCCACATGGCAGCTAACAACTGTCTATAAGTCCAGTTTAAGTGGATACAATGCCTTTTCTGACCTCCATTGGAATTGCATATCAAGGATGCACCTAAATACATATGACAATACACTCATACACATAAAATAAAAATAACATATAAAATACCTTTAAAAAAAGATAGTTAAGTCCTAGTCATTCATGGTAGCTCAAACCTTTAATCTCAGCTTTTGTGAGGCACGTGAATCTCTTTAAGATAGCAGGCAGCCTGATCTTCATAACTGGCCCCAGGCCAGCTGGGGTTATAGATACACCCTGTCTCAAAAAATAAAACCAATGAAGGTTAAGTCCTTTTATCGTTTTAGCATTTTCTCCATATGCAGTATATAACACAAGCATTTTTGAACTCAGAGGCCAAATGTTTATATTTCAAGATTTCAAAAATTTATGTTATAGAATGTACATTGTACTCACTCCTATTGTGATAATAAAATTCACAGTTATTCTGAATCTATCTACAGCAATTACATCCCATTTTAAAGGTACACAATTTAGATGAAAATTGAACCTTTTAAAACTTATGTCCCAAAGCAAGATACATGTGATTTTTTTCAATGAATTTCTGTCTTAAAAGATAAAAATGAAATTTCCTTTTACAAAAAGTACTGTAAGCATTAGATATTCTGTGCAGTGGCAATTTATCTATTTTATTTATTATTTTTTCAGACAGGGTCTCTACAAAGCCTCAACTGGTCTAGAAGTAGCTATTGGGACCAGCCTGGCCTCTATCTATGGAGATTTGCCTGCGATTGCCTTCCAAGTCCTAGGATTAAAGGCATCTGTCACCTCACCCAACAGAGTATGAATTAATTTAACTCACTTCTACCATAAATCCAAACATAGGTTATAAGCCTATTTTATAAGATTAAATACAACTTATGATCCTTTCTGTGAGAAAACAAGAAAGTTTGATGTAAAAACATATGTGTCTTGGATAGCTTAATTATTAACCTCACACACTTGAATAGAAGGAATGTCAATCTCAACTGATGAATTTCCTTCATTAGTCTGGCCTGTGGCCATGTCTGTGGAACATTTTCTTGATTGTTGAGTGATGTGGGAGCTCAGCCCACTGTGGGTGGTACCACCTTTGGGAAGGTAGTCTTATATAAGGAATCAGGCTGAGCATAGTACAGTTCAAAGGAGCAAGCCAATAAGCAGCTTTACTCCATAGTCTTTGCTTCAGCTCCTGCCTCTGGGATCCAACCATTAGTTCCTACCTTGGTGCCCCTCAGTGATGAACTCTGATCCAGGACCTGTACAATAAAATAAACTATTTCCTATTCAAAATGTCTTTGGTCAGTGTTTGTACCACAGTAATAGAAACTAGAGCAGAAACTGGTATCAGAGAGTGGGTTATTGCTGTAATAGACCTGATCCAATTGTTTCTGGGAGAAACGTGTAAGCATTTTGAACTCTGGGCTGGAAAAAAATCCATTGAGTGCTTAGTGGCTAGTGAGCCTTGCTGAAGAAATGTAGACAATATAGTCCTGATTTTTGAAGCTTCAAATGGAAGTAAAAATTATCAGGGCTGTTTGTATATTTTGAATTGAGAATCTGTGGTGTCTGTTCAGCTGGGACTGCAGAATCAGTTGTGATTAAGAAAAGACCATAATCACTGAAGTGAAGACTTTGTTTTACTGTGATAATTGATTCTGTTTAACCAGGACTGAAAAAAAAATTAGCTGTGAGTAACAAGAAACCACTATCACTGTGGCAAAATCTTCTAGGAATTATTTGCTCAGTGTCAGCATAGAGAAGCTGTGGTCCACAGAGGCCCCAAGCCTCCA
The DNA here is from genome assembly GCA_035773235.1 of Eospalax fontanierii. Lineage (NCBI taxonomy): Eukaryota > Metazoa > Chordata > Mammalia > Rodentia > Spalacidae > Eospalax > Eospalax fontanierii. The sequence continues at coordinate 188,541,995 of CM069524.1, read as the reverse complement.
CCTCAAGCTGGAAGTAGGAGGTAAGAATCTCTTGCATGGTTCTGGTATTGTAGGCATGAAAGTGTCATGGAGAGTATCTGAGGCTTTGCATCCTGAGAGATCTGGAGAGTCCATTGTTGAAGGTACAGCCTCAGTTTCAGTAGACACCCCAATATATTGGAGATGCCAGGACATGGTACAACCACCAAGGTCACCATCAAGTGTAGAATGGAGCCTGGCATGATGAACCTACCAGGGAAGGTGGGTGTGCTGTGGATAGCAAAACCAGAGGGGTGAAACTGTGTAAACCCTTTGGATCCCAGAAATTGTGAATGAATCCCAGATGTCCCTGCTGAGCCACTTTGCTGGACTTTGGTTTTGCTTATGTGTGGAAGAAACAACTGTATTCACAGTTATTTTTTATATGGGGTGAGAGAGTAGAATACTCAAGGCAAGAGAGCTTTTCTCCATTTAAATTCCGACTTCCAATGTGCCTGAATATGCAACAAATTTTTGGACTTGTGGGTACTAATGACGATCAGCATTCTAAGACTCATTTCTTCATTCATTCCATGCGAAGTTATTTTTGAACCATGAGTTGAGGATAAAAGAAATCCATGGGAAATCATGAGAAAAACATATGAACAGTGATGTCCCACAAGCAATTGGCAGACAAACACAGATGCTCTAGTATACTTAATCAGGCACAATAGTCTACCCCACAGTGTTTCAAGTATAGTAAGCTTATGAATTAGAGATATGGCAGTGGGGAAAAGCTTAATTGATAAAGTGCATGTCTTATGATCAAGTGGACCTGTGGTTAATCCTCTCAAAATGCGGAGAAAAAATGGGGTTCATGGTAGTATGTGCTTATAATCACAGCACTGGGAACATAGAGACAGGCAGATCCCTGAAGATTGCTGATCAGTCAGTCGAGCCTACCTGCTGGGTTTCAAGCCAAGAAGAGATCCAGCATTAGGAAAGAGGTAGATGGAAATTTAGAAATGACACTGGAGGCTATATGTAGCCTCTGCATACACATATACACACATGATCATGAACACCTACGCAAACTGTGAATAAACACATGATATAATTTCTCAAACTTTGATCCTTTGGTACATTATAATTCCTATCATAAGTCTTTTTATCTCTTAACATACATTTTACCAATGATAACTTCCTTCAAAAATTATTTTATTTGAGTATATGTGTGGTGTGTGTATGCATACATGTGTGTTTTCAATTTTATAATGCATGACATTGTTCAATAAAACAGTTCTAAAATATACTTTAACTATTAAATCTATCATCAGATCTATCACAGAATTCAATGAGTTTATGGTTAACACAGGCAGCCTGACTCATAAAATCATTACATTTCTTTTATCTCTAGAAGTTGAACTTGCAAGTAAACCACTTGTAATATATATTTTCTTTAAAATTTCATTATCACACCAAATTTCAAAGTTTTGTTTGTATTATATTTCCTTTTTAAATTATAGGGGGGAAAAGTATACATAGCCAGCTTGTCTGCATAGCTATTTGCCTGTCAGATGGAACTATAGGAAGAACCTGTATCACATCCCCATTAATCAATCAAATCTTTTTTGTTATATAATAGCTGTAAGTAATCAGTGAACAAAATTCTTCATTGTTATTTGAAATTGTTAATGTTGTCCTCTTTATCCTCCTTGAGTTATAGCAGTAAATACTGACCTATCAGTGATATGGGACCCTTTTATCATAAAAATTATCAGTGTTTAAGGCAAATTGACCAAAGAAAGATGACCACTGAACCCCTTCTGCTAAAGTACTACTATTACATTCATTCAGCAATCATACTTTCCACTTTGCAGACCTCTGTAGATCTGACTGCTGTCTAAAGGCAGCAATTAAAAATTTCCTGTTAAATCAAAAGTGGCATGTGTAACAAGAACTCCAATCTGAATCAGATCTGAATATTAGCAGGATTTTCAGGGTATTATAAAGTCTGAATTTCAGAAACACTACTTTAGAAGCAGGTAGTTTTTTTTTAAATACAATGTTCTGTGTTAAATATCTAGTAGTATACCACTGAGTATCATCAACCTTAAATGTAAAATAAAAATATTTAATTTAATAGGTAACATCTTAGCATTTTATATTTCTTTGAGTGCTATAAAATATGAGCACTGTAACATCAACATTCCAGTAAGAAGCTTCAACAGTTGCATCCCAGCAGCCTGTACATCACAGAATATGAGGATAGCATCTGTTTTTGGAGGGATCCTCTAAACTTTCTACAAATATATTAGAGATTCATCCCTGGTTTTCTATTGAATATTTACCCTATTTTTTACTTGAATATGTTGACTTAGAATAGCATTTTTAGTTGTTTTAATTGTTCATTACCTTTGCAAGACTGCTCAGGCAAAAAAAAAAACTAATGTCATAAAATGATATTAGGGTATGATTCTGTAGAGTCAGCTGACACCTACAGGTCTTCTACAACTAGAAAAAAAATTAATAACAAATATAGTTCATTGATAGACACTAGACTTCTCAATCTATGTGACTTAGTTAAAGCAGTTTTTAAATTTTGTTACATGCTATAAATTATGACAGAGTAACCTCTCAAAATTGTGTGCTTCAAAATACGGAAACTAGAGTTCCCCTGAAGAACTTTTTATCTACTTAAAATTTTGATGAATTATTGTAAAAATCAGTTATTTTTCAAAGGTATATGTTATGAGTTTCTGTTCTTCAAGAAATATAGAATAGAGACTGGCAAAGAGAAAGAGGACATATTAATAGATAATGTACAGACTGCAGAAGCCTCCTTAGAAATGTCTTTCCAACCAGATGATCACAAGTTACCCTGAATAAAAAATTCATTCTTTGGTATATTATCCAAAAGGCTATTCTTTTTATTTATTTTTTTACCTTTATTATATCATATCACATTTAGGAATGAAAGGAGTCAGGCAGAGTAAAAAGATCTCATGAATTTTGCATCTGGGGTTTTATTTCAAATTGTTGCCTTTGTATGAGTTACTGAAGATAAGGCAATTTCTAGAAATTGGTGTAATTTTAACACATACTTTTTGATTGTTTAGAAGAAAGAAAAAAAGAACATAGTTACTGATGAGTGACTCTTGTGCTTTCCTATTAACCTGCAGAACCACATACAGGCTCTCCATGCCATACAACTGTAATTCTTGAGGGAGAATTCCAGCATCTTACTTACAATTTCAGACACAGAATTACCTTGGCTATGCTCTGTGAACTACAAAATGAGACACTATTTGGTGAATTATCTGAGGTAGATAGTTGTTTTCAAAGAAAGGAAAATAGCTTCTGAGTATGTTTCTACTATTTTGTAATTGTCATTCCCTCTGCTTCTTAAGTATATCAAAGTATGGTATCTTTCCCCTCCCCTTGCTTCTGGATTTGCAGCATGTTCACCCACATCAAGCTTCTGCAGGAGCCATGAATATGGGTGCAGAGAGAGGTGGAGACTTCCACTCTAATTCACTGTTTGGGTGACTGTGATGGAGTCAGCTACTGAATGCCTCTGCTCTTCTTGGTTAGGGCTCATCTTTGGACAGGGATTTACATCTCCAAAGTTTCAAAACAGCTTACCTCCTCTAGCCTCAGATGCTTCAGATAGCTATGAATGCCAATGCATTTCCAATCATTTAAATTTGCTTTAAGTTTGCTTCTATGCTAATAGATATTTATATTAAACTCTGTCCAATTACTTTTTCCTTTTATTTTTTAAGAAGGAGGTCTCTTGGGGCTGGAGAGATGGTTTAGTGGTTAAGAACACATTTGTTCTTGCAGAAGACCTGGGGTTGAATCTCAGCACTAACATGATGTCAAACAACCATCTATAACTCCAGGTCTCAGGCATTTGATGCCTTCTTCTGTACTTTAGAGGACTGCATGACACAAGTGCATAACACTTACCCATAAAATAAAAATATAATAAATAAAAAACAATTAAAAAGAAGGAGGTCTCTATACATTGATGAGGCAGATATCTAAAATGTGGGATCATGTGATCTCTCTGATTCAGCCATGAGAAAAATAGGCATCAAATGCCATGTCTCTGAAAAATCTCTTTTTTCCCCTAGGTTCCTACCATGTTCACACAGAAAATGAGGGTGAAATGTGGACAGAAAATCTCAATAAATGTTCTCCAAAAGAAATTGAGGCTCCACTGTCACCATAGATACTGCATGCATTGCTGTTGTCTGTAGAGTGTAGATTCTTGCGAGTGTCCTCAATCAGCTCTCACCAGAAAGATGGTCACACAAAGGACAGAGTAAGCTATTGATGTTAATGAGGACTTTTCACACAGGGTGGAGAAGCACAGTGGAGAAAATATGTGATACTAAGTCAACATATGTATAATCAATATGTATAACTGAAGCATCAACCATTCAACAGTATTTTGTATTTTTACATGCTTCGCACAGACATTCCTCGTTAGCTAATCTGTCTTTTCTGGAACTTTATCATAAGAGCATTTTAATAAACCATACATCTCATAGACAGTTCTGGATATTCATTTTCTTTTGACTAACTCATTTTCCTTGGAGAACAAGTCTAGATCACAGTTGTCCCTGGGAAGTGATAATCAGTATGAGTTTCTTGGTTGGAGCGTTCTATATATTTTACCAGTGACTCAACATCTCTTTGCTAGGAGAAAGAGAACAGAGATGGTCTTTAGATGGTATATGTCATGATATTGAAACAATCACTGGGGACATCATGGAAAATATAGACATTTCTGTGAGATGAATTGACTGAGACTCCGTGTCTTTATGATGAAAACAGTGATGGGAAGAAATCATGAAATTAGCTGCCATTTCTGAGGATACTAGAAAGGATATGTAAGCAACAGTCTTTGTTCACTGTTAGGGAAATAAAGGAAAGCAAAGCACATCTTAGGAGTTTTGGTGCTTGAAGACAACTCAGGCATTTATTGTAATAAAATACCCAAGGAATCCAAATTAAGGGAGAAGTTTGTATTTTGTCTAATAATTTAAGAGTTTTCAATTCATGTTCTTTTGACTCCATCACCTTTAGGTGATGGTACAGCAGAATATCATAGCAAGGAACATAATGGGAACAAAGCTGCAGACCTGATGTCCTGTTAGGTCAAGTCCCCAGATGAAATATTTACTACTATTAGACCCTATCAGTCCTAGTCTCCACTGCATTCCAACTGCCATTATACTATGAACCCACAAGAGAATTAAATCTTTGAGTTCAGAACTCTTACCATCTATGCACTTTCCCAAAGCCACACCTCTGAATATAATGAAGATGAAGCATTTAATGTAAGAATTTGTGCAGGGGCATGGTTCATATCCAAATTATGACAAAGGTCAAATGCTCGATCTTTACATGTGATGGTATGTGAGATATAATATGTTTTCTTTAGCACTTGTAGTGGCAATAATATTCCGAATTAATCCCATTAACAGAGACTGTTGATAGAATTGGAAGACTTCTACTGCTTAAAAAGGGATCATGGTAGAGTATGGAAAAGTCTGTTGGGCCAGTCATTGTTGTGTTAATTAGCCTTTACAGCTGGGTAAGACTATTGATTTGTTTTCTATTTGGCAGTTTGCACAGTATTCTCTGATAATATGGGAGCTAGTCTTCAAGGAAAAGGTTTCCATGTCATTTATAGCACAATGCTCCAAGTCCTGTCTCTGAAGTATACCCTGTCATTATTAACGGTGCTTTACCTTCATGTTCTAAGATATAATCATGGGCTGCCTATTTCTAACTGTCATTTATTTGTAATGTATTTTCCATCCTTTCAGTCTTGAAGGTAAAATGAGTTTCCTGTAGACATTATGGGTTTTATTTCTTAATACATTCAACTAGCCCATGTCTTTTGACTGGGAATTTTAGACCATTCATAGTTAAAGTTATTATTGAAAGAAGTATGTTCATGCATTCATCACTGACATACAATTTTCTATTTGTATTCTTAATCCTATAGTGTATTTCCATAATTATATCTTTGTTTTCTTTATGTAGTCTCATGAATATGGTCATTCTTTTCTTCAGTGCTTTGTACTGTTTCAAGTGTTCTCTGCTTGGCTGGTTTGTTGAACATGAATTCTTTCAGTCTATTTGTATCTGGAATATTTTTCTTTCCCCTTCAATTATATAGGCAGTTTTCCTGGGTTAAGTATTCTGAATTGTCATCTATAATCATATAGAACTAGGAATACTTTGGTCAAGGATGTTCAGGCTTTCATATTTTGCATTGAAAAGTCAGCCATAATTCTGATGGGTTTTCCTTTACTTGTATTTCTCTTACAGCTTTCAGTAACCTTTTTGTTCTGCACATTTACTGTTTAGTTGCAGGGAGTTTCCATTCTCATCCTTTCTAATCTGCCGAGTGCTTTTTGTATTTATATAGATATGCCTTTCCTTAATTTAGGGAAGTTTTCTTATGTAATCCTGTTGAAGATCTGGTCAGTTCCATTCCTCTCGTTTTACTGGAGGTATGATGTGTAGATTTGGTCTTATGGTGTCCCACATCTCCTATATATTCCATTGCTGTTAATTTTTTTTTCATATTTTTTGCTTGAGTGGTTCAACTCTTTAAGTGTATATTCTAATCTTGGTTGTCTGTTGTCTGGTTGCTTAATTCTCTGCTCACACATTCTCCTGTTGTTTCAAATAGTCTTATTGATGCCTATTTGAAGATAGAGTTTTTCAATTCCATCTTCATTTCAGCTTGAGTTTTCTTTAATATTTTTATCTCTTTTTTTAAATTCACTTTTCAAATGTTTAATTATCAAATATTGAATTTGTTATTCTGTCCTGCTGTGTATTTTTAATTTCTTGAGTCTCATTATGGAGTTTATTACTACTCTTTGAGTACTATGAGCTGTTTGTGTTTTCTTTGAAGCTGAATTTTTTTGATCATTTTTGTCATTGTTCTTTTAAATTCCATGTCCTGGGGTTTGCCTAGGTATTTCTCATTGCAGAACTGGATAGTTCTAATTCTACAAGGCTTGTGGAATTTTGTGGGGACATATTACATCTATTCTTTATATTTTTTCTGTTTTTACATTCTGATCAGAGTACACAGACTTCTTTTGTTGGCTCTATCTGAAATTGTAGCCTGCCTTTGTTGAGTTGAAGTTTGGTTCTCATTTTATTTTTGATGTGACTTGGTTTCTATCTGATCAGGTATGAATATAGATTGTTTCTGAATATTTTAGATTATCCCTTCTGATTTTTTGTTTCATGGGTGAGATGGTTGTAGGATGGCTATTTGGGAGTTCTCCAGCAGGGAAAATGGAACTAGGACAAAGCAAAAATCATGGGGACCAAGTGGCTGGGTATTGACTAACAGGCTATTTGAGAGTGTTCTGTAAGGAGCAAGGGCTGGAAGGGGATAAGACCAAAAGAGGGCCAATGGGGACAAAATGGACTCTTGTTTCTGTTTTGTTTGCCAAAATTTATCATGTTAGAATATTATTGTCCATATTGTTTATTTTACCTTCAATAATGATTAAGTATTCCATGTAGCAATATTTTTAACAGAAAATATATTATGATCATGTGAGTTTTTCTAATGCTGTACAAAGGGGCAGAGGAAGCAAAATTTAGTAATTGAATTACTGACTTGATTATGTAGAGGAAACCATGTTGCATTCAGACCAGTGGGGGCAAATTATATCTACAATTCAGTATATACAGTGCATCTCTTTCCTCTGATGGTACTGAGTTGTTGGACAATGAAAGGAAATGAGTATATGAGAATCACCATAGAAGACTTAAAAAAAACTGTCTAATTAATATGACTGAATTCTGTTCTAAATACCATGGAGTGTGTGGTTGCAGAAAATGGTTTTATTAATTTAAAACTTAGGAATCACAGCCATGGCAATAGCCTTATATGAGTTATTTGTTATTCCATAGGATTTATATTATTTACCACCTCATCTCCATCTTACTTGCCTGATATTAATGTGTGTTCTCACTGAGGTTCAGGACTAAGATTTATATTGACTTTGATCGGCATTATTTGTGAAAATATGACCAATTTTTAAAAATTTATATTTTTCCTGTGTGGAAACTCTTTACCACTAGACAAAGATTAAGCCCAAATTCTCAGAGTAATATGTACAATTTGAAGAATATTCTTAGTTTTTATGTATGCATAAGGCTGATGTTTTGTTAGAAAGGTTCAGATAAATTGATCATTATCTTGATATCTGTGCTTCTAAGAGCCTTCCTTAGCAACCCAATTGCCTCTTCTGCCATATACTTCAGAGCCTAGAAATGCCTGGGCCAGTTCCCTTCTCCATGCATAAAATCTCAGTCCTCATGCAATGAACAGGAATCTGTACATACATAGGTTGACTTTGTTTCCCAAAAAATTGTAGATCTTGAGTCAAATATCTGTTTTCATTGAAGGCCTGTTCTAGTATTATTCACTGGTACGAAGTTCTTTCTTTAGCTGAGGGCCATTTTTTTTTTTTTGCAGGATCATGGGATATTGGACTGGAAGAATAGTGTTGGTGTTTCAACATGGAGCAACATAAACTCATGTTAGACACAAGATGAGTTCGTATTTCACTTACACCAATTCTTGTTCTGACTCATTGGCCTGAACCACAGTGTAAGGTTTTGTGTTGGTTGTTGCATATCTGAGTTCAGATCATTTTACTCTTTGTAAGCTGCAGTTCAGGGTGTTGGGGTTGAGGATGGCTATCTTTAGCTCTACTCCTGAGTTTTGCAGACTCACTATTTTCAGTCTCATACATCATGAGAGAGGCTCCCTGTTTTGCCTCTGAGGACTAGAAATTATATTCCAGAAGTAACAGCATACCTTTTCCATGAGTGTTCTCTCATGGAATCCCAGGGTGTGGTGACATCCAAGATGTTATGCATGGGAAGTGATGGACATACTGGGTAAATAGAACTGGTTTTTCTTACTGCTTCTCAAGTCAAATATCCATCCCACTAAACTTTGGGATGCAATCAATGAAGTGCAGAGAGTTCGAATAGACATGAGCAGATCTTACTTTGCAATAAGTTTGTGCTATGAAAATTCAAGAAGTAGATCTATAAATATCAGAATATAAATCATTTTAAGGTTTCTGTTGCCTGTACATGTACTTGTGTTTTATTATTATCTACATAACACAATATTACTCTTTGAAAGAATCGTTGAAAGCCAGTGTTAATGGTAAATCAAATTAAATGGTAAATGATAAATGAAACATTATGAGAATGTTGTAAACCACATTCTATAAATGATATTTATTTACTTTGGGGACATGAAACTTTACATTTTTAAAATAGAAGCATATTATGTATATTTCATGTTGCAATAAGTAATAATAATATTTTTGTTTTCCTCATGGGAAGTTAAATCAAATTGTTCAGATGCAATATATTTGAAAATGAATGACCTAGGAAGACTATTCTGAGAAAATGCTTAGAAGTGATGAAAATATACACATGCACAGACTGAGCAGGGACCAAATATCAAGAACTACTTTGAGTCTTTTATTAGAGTTTTTGTTACTTAATTCATCTGATCCATAAATAAACATAACTTTTTTTTTTTTTTACTTTTAACAACACGGCATTCCCAGGGAATATGACAGGCATGCTCCATGCTCAGTGCTGGCTTTGTTCTTTGTTGTAACAACTGTGTTCATCAACTTCTGGAATTGAATTTAAGCAATGAAAAGGGTCAGTGATTTAGTAAGCAATTCCAAGAGAAGAATACTGGCTGGTTCATTCATTCTAGTCTATACTAGTTAATGTAAATGTTTCTGTAGCAAAGATCTCAACGTTTATTTCTTTTTCCCCCCACAGAGACTCCAGTATTTTTATTGAGTTTTATATATTTTATACAACAGTTAGTCAAATTTAGAGACCCTCCCCCACTTCTCTGCCAACCCCCACAAGGGCTCATGTATTTCATCATACCTGTTAAGTCATATCCATTCGAGCATTAGTGCCCAGATGTCTTTTAGTACAAATTCATCGACTGGAGTCTGGGCATGCTATCTAGAGGTTATGAGGCATACTCTCCCTCTTCCAGTAGAGTCCAGTTTTTTGTAGCTACCATGTGTCTCAGTTCCTTTTCTGTACATCCATGGTTAAATGATACAGGAGCTTAATGTGCTGTTGGCTCCTGGAAGACTCATGAAATTATTTAACTCTCTCAAACTTCCCAGTTCCACTTATTTTCTTCATTGCATTGATCTGTCTTTACTGGCTAAATTTTTTCCTAGAAGGATTCTAAATTATACAATAGGAAATTAAAAGACTACTGAAAATTAAGACATTAGAAACATATAATACTGTCAGCTCTTTCAGCCTTTAGTAATATTCTCCTTTTCTATCTCATCCACACCAAGATTGTCTGCCCCTGCTGCGCTATTTTTCCCACATGTCCTCCAAGTGCATATAACGTACAATACAAACTGAATTTCTTGGATATATTTTTTGCTTGATCACAGACCATAAATCATGAAGCAGACATTTGATTTGTGATCTGGGACCTATGTAATGTTCAAATTATCTTTGTTCATAATATTTGCATTGATTCTCTAATTCCTATGTTGTGGGCAAGGCTATACTCTGATAGTTTCTATAATTTGTTAATATAAAAATTGGATATTTCTCATTTATTATATGTTAGATTTGAGAGCATTGTATTTTATTCTCTCTGTCCTACAGAATATGTTTTTCAATAGTAATAGTAGAATAAATAAAACTACAGAAATGGTTTCATTATGCAATTTAAAATTATCCAAGCAGATTTCATCTTCTTTTACGGTAGAGTCTCCATGTAGCCTCAATTGGCTTGGAACTCACTAATTTGACTGAGGTGGTTCTGCATCCAGAGTGCTGGTATTAAAGGTAAGAGCCATCAAATGAGGCAATTTCATCATTCAACATTCACCAAAGATGATCAACGACTGATCTGTCATAGGAGCAATAGCATTGACTATATGGTATCATATATTCAAATTTAACACTATGCAATCTAGTTTTTCTCTGTTAGAAAGAAAGCATTTTCTATTCCCATTTGTTCTTATTCCTTCACCCTATACTTATCTCACTGAAGATGACCTTGATACCTATCTGAACAAATCACTCATCTACTAACCACATTTTCCTTGCTACTCTTTCCCATGTAGATAATTTTCTATACTTGTAAGAGTTGTAAGAGTTGTATGCTAAAAAGTCAAATCGCTGCATTCTCAGGTTCAAGTCATCTAAAACATTGAGACTAGTAGTTATTCAGACACAGCCTATGTTTTAAATCTTAAATTATAGTAAGGTTCTTTTTCATCATTCTAGTCAATATGTGCTAGCTTATAACACTCCTCCATTTAAAAAATAAGCTATGTTTATATGTGTGGGTCTGTGTGCGAATTTGTGCACATGAGTACAGCTCCCATGCCGGATGGAAAATATAATATGATTCCTGGAAGCTGGAGTTATAGGCTTCTGTGAGCTACCTGATGTGGCTCCTGGGAACCCAAATCTGGTCCTTTGGAAGAGCTCCAAATCTTTTAACTGCAGAGTCATCTCCCTAAGCCCTAATTCTTAAGTTTTTTGAACTATCTTAGGCATGTTACTGCAAAGTTTCCTTCTGCAGTACTGCTCAGACATTTTTGACATGACAGGCTACTTGAGCCTTGACTTCAAGATTCAAATTCTTGTTATCAACAGACCCTTGTGCCCTACGTACAGTATTGTTCTTTTGAGTGATATAAATTTTATTGGTAAATTGTCACATGATGTTTCTTTTCTTTTTTAATTTTTTTTGATAACTGACTCTGGGTTAAAGACAGCTACCCTGTCTCAGCCTCAAGGTTATTTATCTCAAATGGAGCAGGCTGTCCTCCTGACATGAGGTAAGGAGGGAGTGGAATGACTAGAAACAAATGGAATTGAACATGTTGCATTCTTGAGAACATCTGAAAAGTAACTGTTTTCAAATTAAGGCTATTCTTGTTTATCCCACAGTATAAAAATGCCTGAGGTGGGAATTGGAATCTGGAAGTTCATCCATGGAGAGGCTCTGTATGTTACTTTTCTGTTACTGTGATGAAACAGCAAGATCAAGAAATTTTGTAGGAGGAAGTTTATGAATCCAGTGAGGTAGGAATTGATCATGACAGAAGAGGCAGATGAAGCTGAGGCTGAGAGTTCATGAGAGTTCACATCTACATCTTCAAAGAGTTCAAGGAGGCACAGGAGAGAGAGAGAGAGAGAGAGAGAGAGAGAGAGAGAGAGAGAGAGAGAGAGAGACCATGTATTCCCAAAGCCTTTCCTCAGTAATGTAAGGTGTTTTTTCTAGCATTGCCACATCCTCCTAAAACTTCCAGGACTTTCCCAAACAGTACCACAAACTGACCAAGTGTTCAAAGACTTGGAGCCTATGGAGGACATTATCATACAAATAACCACAGGCTGCTTGATTCTTTCAGGTAATCTCTTAATTGAGAATTCCATTAAGCCAACTTCGGCATAGCTTCCCCTAGTCATTTCCACTTGATGTTATAAGTGCCTAGTTTACTGATACTTTTTGTTTGCTCTCTTCTAATTCTTATTTTACTATTACTTTCTACATATCTAATAAACATTCATTTGGAACTAAAAGTAAGGCTATTTTAGATTATTTCTCCAGACAGAACAGTCACGACTTATTTGTTTCTGATTACTCACTGTATTTCAATAGTACAATCAATTTTTTTAACATTTAATTTCTTTTTGAATTTACTTCTGTAATAGAAAGGATATCTTGAAATATAAAAATTGTTATCTTATATTGAATATAAAATTTTTCTAAAATCCTAAATATTTTATTATTTTTAAATGCCATGGAAATAGTAAAAGGAAAATAGAACATTTACAATGTAATCAAAGAATTGCTATTAACACTGAGTTTAAGATCACTCAAAGCTAGGTACTGATGGTACAACTGAGTTGAAATTCTAGGCAGTAAGAGAAGGCTAAAGGAAGACCCCACAACACTGAAAATATTTTGAAAGGATAGATAGCTGAGATTAAAGAACTCAGAATAGCACTTTGAGTAAGCTACCATTGTAGTTAAAAACATAGATAGTTAGCCATCTCCATATGAGAGCTAAGCAATCTGGGGGGGCTCATTTCAGCTTTGGATCTTTTTTGTTGCTTATCTGTATCAGCTTCCTAATCCTTGTGTTTACTTCATATTGTGGTCATGAGGGTGAGATAATTGATGCCTGCCCAGCACTAAGTCATTCCTGAACATATAGTCTTAATAAACGTAATCCATTAGTTATTAGGACAATACAGAGGAAAGAAGCAAAAATATCAATGATAAAATCAACAAAAGAGATCTTATCTCCAAGTCACCATGAAAAAATTGAGACCCAAAGAATCATAATTAGAATGTATAAAATGCATTCTTCTTTAAGTATAGTGATTTATGTCAATGCTGAGCCCTCAGAAAATGTTTAAAAGTTGAAATTCATACAGGAATTAAAAAAATCATGCCTGATAATAGGCTATGTTTTGCTGTAAGTCATATGTATTATTCAGGGAGTCTAAGCTCAGTCTTCCTTAGATACTACCTGCAGATCTAGAAAGAATGCAGAGTAATGAAATGGGGACTGAAAATAGAGAAGGCACTGACTCTCACTCTTTGATGACAGCATCAAGTTGTGTATACCTGCTTGCCTACAACTCAAGGCATAAGTGTAATCATGCTATATAAAGGACTTTTTATGCTTTGTGCTTAAGCTACATTTTATATTATGAGTAACTGAGAAGGATATGAGTCCAATTAGATACCTGTTGATTGCCTCAAAGACAAATGTGCCACTACTGCACCTATAGAGATATTTGCTGTGCTTGTCATTGCTGTAATTACTAGGCTTCACAGGGGATTTGGACCATTAGTAGATTTTCTCCCTTAGGAGCTTGCATAATATCCTTGTTATTGTAAGAGCTAGTCTTCAGGGAGGAGGCTACTAGGTCAGTTTCAACTCCATTTCCCCACATCCTGGCTCTGAAAGATGTCCTGTCTTCAGCAAGAGAGTCTTAAGTTTCTGATAGGAAATCAAAGGTTGTAAAAATGGCCTGTCTTATTTTGGGAGTTTTTTGGACTATGAGACCCACAACTTGAAAGGGGTTTTATCCTGTCTGTTACTACATATATATATATATATATATATATATATATATATATATATATATATAGTCTTCAATAAACTTTTGAGTTAATATAGTCCTCTGATTTTTCACACTAAGCAATATTTATGTCTTCTCTGTCACTCTAGAACCCTCACTCCTCCCTCCCCAGTTAAAACCCATTTTCCTCAACTTGATAATACCTGCCTTCTACTAACCCCCTCTTTCAGGATCCTTTTTACCCTTTACACCAATGGTTCCTTTCAGTTTTCCTAACTCCTACCATTTCAACAGGTTATATAAGATTTGGAGCTAAGATTCACAAATGAGAGAACATATATGATTTGTTTTCTGAGTATCTGAGTTTGTGTTATTCCTCTTAGTATAATAGTGTCTGGTTGTATACCCTTACCTGCAAATTTCATGATTTTGTTGTTGTTTGTTTGTTTTTTACTGCTGAGTAGAAAGAACTTTATTCTCAAATGTCCCACAATTTCATTGCCCATTTCTCAGTGGAGAGACACACAGATCATTTCTGTTTCTTAGCTATTGTGAAAAGAGTAACAATAAACTGGAGGAAAAGCATATTTAATGGGAAATATTAAATGTGAATATGCTAATTTGCTTGCCAAAAGACATCAGTAAGCCTTTGCCATATTAGGAAGCTGCCAGGAGATCACAGAGTCCCTAATTGGGGATGTAGAATTTGAAGCACAGCCTCAGTTAGGGAGCCCCCGACCCCTGACTCCTATAAGTGAGTCTTCTCACTCCTATAAGTAACCCCCTCACACATTGTTCTGTAAACAAGTCCAAATAAACTCTGGTTTCTCAAACTGCAGTTTGGTGAAAGTATACTTTTCTTTGCAGTTAGTGACTTAGAGAAGAGGGTGGCGCTAGATGCTACTTGTGCTTCCCAGGGGGAATTTTAGCAGCATCTTTGGTGTATATTTGTGCTTAATGAAGTCCCACTTAATAGTTGACCTTAGTACCTAAATAACTGCTGTACGATTTAGCTAGACCTTACTTGCACCTTTATGATTTGTTTTTCTCTAGCAGTTTCAGAGTTTCAGATTTTATGCTGAGGTCTTTGATCCATTTGACTTCTGTGCAGGGTAAAGATCAGGGTTCATTTTCGTTCTTCCACAGGTAGAGATCCAATTTTGCCAGCACCATTTGCTCTGCTTTCCTTCATTGTGTGTTCTTTTCAACTTTGTCAAATATTAGGTGACTGAGATTGCATATACTTCTGCTTGGATTTTCTGTTTTGTTCCATGGATCTACGTGCCGGTTTTTGTGCCAGTAGCATGTTGGTTTTAGAAATATAGATCTGTAATATAGTCTGATATTGTGATTCCCCCAAACAATTTTTTTTTGCCCAGGTTTACGCTGGATATTCAGATCTTTTGTTATTCCATTGGAGTCTTAAGATTTTTTTTTTGTAGCTCTGTGAAGAGCGCCATGGATAATTTGATTGCATTGTATTTATAGAACAATTTATGTATCATATTTACAATACTAATTCTAAGTCATGAGCATATGACCATTACATCCATCTCCTGGTGTATTCCTTTATTTTTTTTCTTAAAGATTTAAAATTTTCATTATGAAGTACTTTGATGCCTTTGGTTAAGTTTATTCCAAAATATTTTATTTGATTGACACTATTGTGAATGGGATCATTTCCTTGGTTGCTTGTTATTGGTATATAAAAAGAATATTGATTTTTACAACTTGATTTTGTAACCTGTGAAATTCCTGAAAGCAGTAAATATTTCTATCATTTTTTTTATGAAATTTTTGTTATCTCATATATATTATATCATAGCGTCTATAAATAGTGCTAGTTTTACCTCTATTTTCCATATAGTATTCCTTTAATTATCTTCTGTTATCTTATTGATCTAGCAAGAGTTTAAGCACTATAAAAGGTATGAAAATAGAGGAGAACCTTTTCAAGCCCTGATTTTAAAGGAAATGTTTCCAGATTTTCTCAATTTAGAATGATGTTAGTTGTGGGTTTGTTGTATATAGGTTTAATTTTTTTGAGGTATGTTCACTGTAGTCCAGGTTCCTATAAGACTTCTAAAAGAATTCAGGTTGGATTTTGTCAAAAGCCTTTTCTGTGTCTTTTGTGATGATCATTCGATTTTTGTCTTTAAATGCACTTGTAGAATTTATTAAATTTGTTGACTTATGTTACTTGAACCGTCCATGCATCTCTGGAATAAAGTTGATTTGACATGATCATAGTGGATGATATTTTTTTCAAACTCTTCTTTTAAAAAAAATTTGAACTTTTGTAAATTTCATGCAACACTTATAAATCAACTTTAGACCCTTTCCCCCATCCATGCCCCTTACACTCCCCCAACAGACTTCATGTATTTCATACATGTTAAGTCCTATCTGGTCAAGCATTTTTATCCAGATGTATGTTCATCCACTGGAGTATAATCAACCTATCTAGAGGTATTAAGGATGGTCTGCCCTCCCCCACCCATCAGGAAACAGTCTCAAGCAGTTCCCAGGCTAGGCCTGGCCTGCCACCCATTTCCTTTGCTCCACTCTGGATCTTTGTCTGTTTGAATTGACATAGATTTTGTGACTGACACCTTCATTGCTGAAAGTTTACAGGCAACTTTCCAGTGACCCAAAAGACCATGTTTCTCTATATTTATAGACCAAATCTGGCTCTTGCAATCATTACAAACCCTCTTCTGCAATGATGCCAGAGCTGTAGGTGGGTGAGGTTACTCGACAGTATGACCCTACTGAGGAAGACAGAGCATAATTTGGACACAGGACTTGGAGCAAAGGAACAGAAACTGACCAGAAATCCTTCTCCCTAAAGATTAGTTCTTAGAGTTCTAGAGAGTAAATATTATGCAGCTACTAAGGAAGAAAATTAACCAGTAATCCAACCCAAGCCTATAGAATAATAACCATAATGATTGACAAAGAAAATTAACTGTATTGGTACAGTAGTGACAATGTTAACTGGGGTGGGGGGGGGTAAATAACAACGATTTAATTGAACTTAATGTCCTCTCAGTGAGAGGGAATTCATGGGTGGCTCTGTAATTATAGCCAAACATGTACGGCTGGTGACATTATAGATCATAGAATAAACAGTTTCTCTCTCATATCTCTAGAGAAATGAAATTTCTTAACATATTCTACATATGAATCCTTATGTTTACAGACGAGTATATCATATACCTCTCATTTAAGAAGATTCTTTCTACAACAGATGGAGGCTACTGCAGTGTTCCATAACTGGTCACACAAAGTATACATCTGAGAGATGCTCAGGCATAGGTGATATATCTACAGCGGAAACTCTACACCTAAAGGTCATGGAACATAGCAGAAAAATGGAGTGGAGAGAATACTAGTGCATTTCTTACCAGTGAAACTTCCTTATCCAACACCCTGTGATGCACAAAGTAGGCCACAACTGGCAAAATTTTACAGAATAAGAGACTTCAGAAAATATTCTTGGAGAGGACACATATATTAAACCTCTTCCACCCACTGATGGACTTTTTTGAAATGTGTCTGTTTGCATTTTGTGAGTATTCTTTGGAGAGGAGTAACCTTTGTCTAGGTTCATTAAGAATATGGGCCTATAGTGTTGCTGTCTTTTTCTGGTTTTGGTATTGGACTGATGCTTGCTTCATTGAAGGCGTTTGAGAGTTCTTTCTCTGTATCTAATTTGAATAATTTAAGAATTACTGGATGTAGATTTTCTTTGAATGTCTGGTAAAATTGTACTGTGAGACCATAGGGGCCTGGGAATTTTTTAATTGGGAGGTTTTGTAATACTCTGTCAATGTTCTTATTTGTAATGAGTCTGTTTAAGTGTTGCTGTCTTCTTGGTTTAATATTAGCAGGTTCCTTTCATATAAAAATTATTCCATGTTTTTAAGATTTTCAAATATAATGGCGCATAGATTTAAAATATTCACTTACACGGGATTACATCTGGATTGGGGGGCGATACTTGCTGTGATGTTTCCCCTTTCATCTTTGATTTTATTTATTTTTATTTTCTCTTACTTTCTTTTGGTTAACTGAGCTAAGTTGATGTCTCAGCTTTTAGTTTCACTGATTCTTTGTTTTGTTTTATTGCTTATATTTCATTAATTTGTGTTCTGAGTTTCTGCTAGAGCTGGCTACAATTTGTTCTTGCCTATACCAAAACCTGATTTGCACTGTGAACTCATTTATTTGTGCTCTTTGTGATTTTTCAATGTAGGCACTTAAAGCTATTAACTTTCCTCTTAGGACTGTTTTTTAAAATGTCCCAAATGTTTTGTTGTATTGTATTAGCCTTTTCATTTAATATTAGGAATACTTTTCTTTCTGTCCTTTCTTTCTTTCTTTCTTTCTTTCTTTCTTTCTTTCTTTCTTTCTTTCTTTCTTTCTTTCTTCTTTCTTTCTTTCTTTCTTCCTTCCTTCCTTCCTTCCTCCCTTCCTTCCTTTCTTTCTTTCTTTCTTCTTTCTTTCTTTCTTCCTTTCACTTTCAATCATCACTCAGTTGTGTGTTGAATTGCCATGAACATAGGTACTTTGTAAAGTTTTTTTTTGTTGTTGATTTTAAGCTTTATTGCATTGTTTCTGATAGAATGCATGGAATTGTTTCATTTTTGTTATTTATTGAGTTTTCTTTTTTACTCCAGTATGTGGCCAATTTTAGAGGACTTGGCCTCCATGGGCTTCTGAATAGAATGAGTATTCTTTGTCCCTAGGTGAAATATTCAAAAGATTTCTGTTGTTTATTCCATGCGTGGTGTCTTTAATTCTGATGATTCTCTGCTTATTCTTTGTCCAATTGATGTATGTATTAGTGATAGTGGGATATCGACGTCCCCTATTGAGTTGGAGTTAGTCTGCTTTTTTAAAGTCTTAGAGTACTGTTTTTGTGAAATGAGGTGCACCAGAGTTTGGTGACTCTTTGTTCATTATTGTAGTACCCACTTTGCCAATTTTTCCTTTTCAAAGAATGAAGTGACCCTCTTTATATTGATTAATTTAATTTGTCATATATTTTATCAAATATTAGAAATTAAACCTCTGCTTGTTTCTTAGTACTATTAGCTTGGAATATTTTGCATCATTTTACACTTGCGTTAGTGATCCATCCATGTATTCCTTCATCTACCTCACACTTCCATTGCCCAACACGATTAAAGCTTACTATTTCATAATTCTCCTCCTCCCTTTATATAACTGGATTCTTCCTTGTATGTAGTCTCCAGTCTCTGTGGAATACTTTTCTGACCTCTAGGAATTTTTGAACTGAGATAATTGTGTTCAGTTTTTTCAAGCTACCATCAAATTATAATAGTGAACATTGGACACTATTTATCTAGCTGGGTCATGGTTATTTCAGGATGATTATTCCTAGTTCCATCCATTTACCAAAAAAATTCATGTTTTTGTCATAATAGCTGAATCATAATCAATTATGTAATGTAGCTTACTTGATTGCTCATTAATCCAGTTCATGGACATCTAGGCTGTTTTCATTTCATGGATATTTTGAATAGTGTAGCAATTAACATTGATGAACAGATTCATCTCTAGTAGGTATAGAGTCCTTGGGGCATAAGCCCAAGAATGATATGGCAGGGTCACATGGTAGATATATTTCTAGCTTTTTGGGGACTCTCCACAAGGATTTCCATAGTGAATGTACTGCTTTATAATCGCATAAACTGTAAATAGAGTTATTCTTTCCTCACATCCTTGCCAGCATTTTTTTCTTTAATGTTAGCAAGTCTGTGTGGGCTAATACATAAGTTTCTAAGTGGTTTTAATTTCCATTTCTCTGAAGATTAGAGATGTTGTAATATTAAAACAAAATGTTTTTTGACCATTTGCACTTCATCTTTTGAGATTTCCCTGTTAATTTCTTTATTATTCTTTTTTTTAGCTTTTTGAGTTCTTCGTATACTCTTCATACTAGCTCTCTGCCAGAGATATAAAAGGTAAAGAGTTTTCCCCATTCTGTGGGTCGTTATTTTACTAGAATGATCATGTCGTTTGTTGTACCAAAGATTTTTAATTATATAACATTCCATTTGTCAGTTTTTGGACTTAATACCTGTGTAATAGATATCTGTTCAAAAATTTCTTCCCTTTGTCTACAATTTCCAGTGAATCCCCAACTTTCTCCTCTATGTGATTCTGGGTATTGTGTCCTATGCTGAGAGCCTTGATTCACTGGGAGTTGATTTTTGTACATGCTGAGAGATAAGGATCTAGTTTCATTCTTTTACATGTAGCTATCCTTTGGTCCAGCACTATTTGTTTTACATGCTGTCTTTTCTCACAAAATGTGTTTTTTGGTCACTTTATAAAAAACGAGATGGCTGTAAATGTTTGGACTTAAATCTGGGCCCTCAATTATATTACATCCATCAATATATCTGTTTCTGTGCCATTATCATGCTGTTTCTATTTCAATAACTCTGTAGTATCATTTGGGATCAGGGATGTAAATGACTCCAGTAGTTCTTTCATTGTTAAAAATTATTTGGGATACTATGGATTTTCTTTTAGTCCATATGTAATGTGATGTTTCTTTTTTTCAAATTCTGTAAAGAATTGTGTGATTTTTAATAGGTATTGCTTTGGATTTGTAGATTGCTTTTATTAGGATCTCCATTTTCACAGTACTTATCATATGAACCCATGTACAAGGGAGTTCTTTCCGTCTTCTGGTATCTTCTTCACATTCTTCCTTCAGTGTCTTAAAGACATTATTTTACAAGTAATTTACTTCCTTGTTAGATTTATGCCAAGATATTGTATGTTTTTTATAAGGCTTTCATTGATGTGCTCCTTCCACTATTTTCTTTCCTGGATATTTGCTATTGGTTTATAGAAAACCTCCTGAGATTTCTATGTTAAGTTCATGTCCTGTAACTTTGCTAAATGAATTGATAAACTCTAGGGTTTTTGTGGTGGAGTCTGCAGAGTTTTTATGTATAGAATCATGTCATTTTCTAATAAGGATACTTTGTATTCTCCCATTCCAATTTGTATCTCTTTCATTTGTCTTACTGCTCTAGCTAAGACTTCAAGTACTTAATTGAATAGGAATGGAAAGAGTGGGAATCCTGATCTTGTTCCTGATTTTATTGGGACTTTTTTCATGTTTTTTTTTCATTTTTTTATTATGTTAGCTATGCAGTTCTTGTATATCAACTTTTTAATTTTGAGATATGTTCCCTGTAACCTTAGATTCTCCATGAGTCTTATAATGAATGCTGCATTAGATTTTGTCAAAAGCTCTTACTGAATCTAATGGGATGACCTGTGCTTGCTGTCTTCTAGTTTGCTTAGGGTGTAGGATACATTTATTGATTTACATATGTTGAACCATCCATGTAACTCTGGGAGTAAGCCAACTTGAACATAGTGAAACATCATTTCCTTGCATTATGTGTGTGTGTTCATTTTTTGAGAATTTTTGTGTCTATACTGATCAAAGAGATTTCCCTCTGATTTCCTGTTGCTGTTGTGTCTTTGTCTAGTTTTGTTATTAGAATAATACTGGGTTCATAGATAAAGAGTCTGGGGAGTACTCCTTCCTTTTCCATTTGATGTGATCATCTGAGGAGTCAGCATTTCTTCTTCTTGAAAGGTATGGTAGATTTGTGTGTGACTCCATCTTGACTTCTTCATTTTTTTTTTTAAGTTGAGAGACTTTTTACTTTGGTTGTTATTCGAATGTTTATATTATTCACCATTTTACTCAATTTTGGAAAGCTTTACATATCTATAAATTCATACATTTCTAGCAGATTTTCAAGTTACTGAAATCTGGATATTTTAGTATGCTCATTTGGTTTTCTAAATTTCCTCTGGTCACTTGTAATGTTTCTATTTTTATCTCTGAATGAATTCATTTGTTTCCTCTCTGTTTTTCAATTTTGCTAAAGGTTTATGAATTTATTAATCTTTTTGAAGAATCAACTTTTCATTTATTATTCTTATTGTTTTCATCACTTCAGACTCCTTAATTTCAGCTTTATTTTTGTTATCTCTTCTTGTTTCTTAGAAGCAAGAAAAGGTGGATTCTGTTTTCTAATCAATTTTGTTACTTTGTATCTTTTTACATTTGAGAAGTAACTATTGAGAGTTATTATTTTCCAATGTTTACTAAATCCTGTTATGTTAGAGTTTTACTTTTTCTTAAATATCCTTTAGTTACATGTTCTGAAATAATTTATTTATGTTTTTTACCCTCTGAGAGTCTTTAATATCTTCAGATCAAAATATTCCATTGAGTATTCGCTACAAAATCAACTTCTTGGGCATAATTCCTTAAATCTTTATTTTTAATTATGGAGAATTTTTTTCTCCTTCAATTACAACTGATAGTTTTACTGAGTTTAGTAGTCTAGGATGGAATCTTTATTCTTTGATGACTTGCAGGAAATTGGTCCAAACCCTCTGACTTTCATTGGCTCCATTGAAATGTCAACTGTTCTTGAGATAAGCATGACTTATATATAACTTGGTCTTTCTCTTTCACAGTTTTCAATATCTTATCATTGTTTCCTATATTTAGTATTTTGACTATTATAGTACATACAGACATTCTTTTCTGATCCTATTTGCTTTGTCTTCCATATGCCTGTCATACCTTGACAGGTATCTCCTTTCTTAGATTTGGGAAGATTTATGTGATAATTTTATTAAAAACATTTTCTGTGCTTTTGACCTGGTTGTCTTACCCTTCTGTACGCATATAATACAGATGTTTGATCAGTTGATAGTGTTCTAGATGTCCTGTACATTCTGTTCCTGTGTTATTTTAGATTTCACATTTTCCTTTGATTGAGCAATCCATTTTTCTAAACTTGGTCTTCAAAATCTAATATTTTCTGCTTCATTTCCCCTGATTCATTATTTTCTCATTTTTTAAATTCTTTTGTCTAAGCTTTTGAATTCCTCATTTTTCATTTAATGTTTCATTTCAGTTTCACTTTTCTTCAGTGAGTCTGTCTCTTTATTGAATTCTAATTACTTGTTTTGAATTGTTTTAGTTATTTCACTTAATATGTTTGTGGGAAGGGGGTTATGTGTGGTGGGGATGTTATCCTGGTCTTTGTTCAGACATTCATATTCTTTTGAGTTATTTGAACATATTTAAAATTACTGTTTTGAAGTGTTTATGTGTCAGCTAGGTTGCCATTTTTAGGAAACATTTTGAGGGGACTCCCAATTTCAGGAAGAGACATACCCTTTTGGTTATTCGTGCTGGCTGTTTTTTTTTAATTAGATATAGGCATCTGGGCATGTGTTATAGGTGGTATTTCTTGACATGGGTTGGGCTTGTCATCTTTATTAGATAGCTATTTGTGTCTCTGATGTTTTCCAAACTTGTTAGGTTATGACCTAACTGACTGATATTTTATATTTAGTTTGGAGGCCACTTTATGTTGATGCAGAAATGGGATGTAAGAAGTCATCAATGTTCTAATGGTAGGTACAAATTTTGAGTCTTTGGTTTTAGGAGTGAGTCTTCAATGTCCTGGTATGGCAGGGGTGAATTGAGAGGCTACTAGGTGAGCAGATTGGCTAAAAGGTCAGAATGGGAATGCTCACATGTCTGGGGCATGTACAGATGTAAATAACGTTAGCAGGTCTAAGAGCTGAGATGTCAGGATATAGAAAGTATTAGGAAAGGGAATTCACCACTGCCCAGGTTAGGAAGATAACAAATCTTGGGCTTGCATGAATCTCATATATATGATTTGTGCGTGTGTGTGTGTGTGTGTGTGTGTGTGTGTGTGTGTGTGTGTGTTTGACAAAATGAAATTTTCTGTCCTTCAGCTTTTAAGAAAGATGTGTAAATGCATTTCTTTTTAAAAGTTTACTTACATTTATTTTACGTGTCTGAGGATTTTGCCTCCATGTTAGTGCACATGTTTAGTAAAATGCAAATGGATGTGAGAATTGATGTCAGATACCCTGGAACTGGAGTTATGGGCAGTTGGTAGCAGTCATTTGGGTGCTGGGAAACAAATTTGAATCCTCTGCAGGAGCAGCCAGTGCTCTTAACTTTTGAGCCATGTCTTCAATCCCCAGGTGAATGTATTTCTCTGGTTTCAAGCATGAATTTGCATTCAATAATTTACCACAACGCAAGACACACTGAATTATCTAATTCCTTGTTTAAAATTGGGCCCAATTTCCCTGTCATATGGGTTCCTAAGCAATGTATAAGAAAATGATAAAATGCAATGCTTATGTTAGTTTCACTGTGTTTGATTTTGTAGTTGGAACACAGACTTGTGGCTCCAATACAGATTGATTAGATGTCTTCTTTCTGTGATGGCCATTCATCTCTCCACTCAGGGACCATGGTTAGGGGCTGATAGGAACTAATTCAACTGAGAGTTTCTTCTGAAATGGTACATTATTTCACAGATGGAAACAGATCAACAGTATTAGGCCCGGTTTGTGTTAAAATTTTAAAACTTTAATTTTTTGTGAGCTGTGATATACCCTAATTCTCTTTACCAGAATGGTGTCTCACAGCATTATGTGTTCTTGCTCTTTGTTTGTATCAAGAATTGTTTCTTGAGTATTAACCATCATTCCTAGCTGTTTGGGGAGTGATTATGCATAAGTTGTGAGCATTTTGCTCCTGTGACAGAATGATGAAGCCTTTAGTTCTTGAAATGAGGCTGTTGAATTGATCTGGAGAGTATACAAATAGTTTTTCCTCATTTTGCTGAAATGGAGATTACAGAAAAGAACTTCCTCCTAGATCAATTCTGCTGAGAATTATCCAGATGGTATGATTAAGATTATCTCAAAGACTCTGATATCTTTCATATTCATTTCATTTCATTTCCAAATCATGAATAGCTACAGTAAATTGAAGCTATTTATAAATCAAACTGCTAGTTCATATTGTTTCCTAAACCTGAAGATATAAGTCAACAGAATATATGATAATCTCTGCAAGATTTAAGTGATGAAGCATAGATTCCCATTATCAAGCCACCTAAATTTAATCCACCAGTTAAACATCATGAGATTCTTCTCTATTTATATGGCTATCAATTATTTTGAGTCTCTTAAAAATGTCTTAAGATTGCTGACTTTGTCCCTGGATGTAGACATGCTTGGATGGAATACTGAATTATTGGTGGTGTAAATTTGGAAGATACTTAAATCTATCATTTCAGTTCCTTCACCAGATAAATGAGGGTTTACTCAGAGACTTTAATGAACATTGTTATTAAGATTTCATTTAAAATTTAAAATGTGTATCTATATGTTACATTATAGGCAAATTTTAGCTGCCAATATTTACTAGTCATTAAGTTCTGTCCTTAACATATGTCAATCTTGTCAGTTTTGAGTTATTACTAGAACCATGAAGTTATCAATTCCCATATTGATTCAGAATATCTTTATATATTTGACTTTCTTGATCATTAAGCACTCTATAAAACATATAATGTAAATATGAATGGAAGTGTATACTAATCGTCACTTATCTAAAAGTATTCATATGTGTATTTGTAATGATTGAAACATAAGATCAGGACATATATAAGTGTACTACTGGCTCTGTAACACACCATAAGCCCAGAAGCCACAACTTTTATAATACTTTATACCATCGCAGAATTCTATCATGATCAAAGCCTGGGAGTAATAGTCTCTACTCTCCATATTTGGGTCTCCATATTTTCAGCCATCAACTCTCCGAATCCTAAGCCTAATTTCCCTTGTTCTACACCTTGTTCCGCATCCTTCCTTTCTATTCAGTGTTCAACTGGTAATACAAAGTGGCTGCTGACTAGTTAAAATATCTTGTTTATTTCTATTTCCTCAGTTTGTATAATTGGTGTGTCTTCTTTGTATTAATCGATCTCCTTTCACTGTATGGAATACCCCTACCAGTAAAATCATCTCAAAACATTGATTTGTCTGCTCTGTATATCCTGGGTCTTCATTACATTAAAGATGAGTCTTTTCAACCCAGTCTGGGGTCCTAGCTTCTGCTGAGAGAACAGAGGGACACATAAATCATGTGTCTTCAGCTGTATCAGCAGGTTGCCTCTCCACACACAAGGCATTTCCCTGAGCACATAACCTTGTTGGTTAATCTTCTGGGTTCAGTATTTTAAAGCATAGACAAACTGAAAATCTCCGTAGCCATCAATTTTCTGGTTTGGATTTTTTATGGCTTAATTATTTCAATTTGTTACTTTTGTAATATTATTGTTAGGCTTTTGTATATTTTATACAAGTTCTTAATTGATTGTAGACCCCATCCACAATCCATGCCCCATATTCCCCTCACCCTCATGTATTTGGCTGTACTTATTAAGTCCCATCTCGTCAAGCATTTTACCTGATGTCCTTCAGTGCAAATTCAACCTCTGGAATGTATTCAGTCTATCTATCTAGAGATCTTAAGGAAAGTCTACTCTCTGTCATCCAGCAGTAATCAGTCTTCAACAGTCCCCAGGCTAGGGCCAATCCACTGATCATTTCTCTTGCTCCACTCTGGGTCCTTGTCTGATTGAGTTGGCATAGGTTGTGCTCGATGCCACCACTATCACAAGTTCACATGAGCAATCTCTGTCCCATCTTCCAAAATGTTCCCTAAACTGTGGGTGGGTGAGATTTAATATAAAAGTACAAGGACTCATAGCCTGGTCTTTTATTCTCTAAATAAAGTGCATTGTGGCCTTCTGTGTGCATTGCACTCTGTTGTAAAAGGAAGCTTTAGTGGTGAGAGTTTAGGGATGTACTTGTATTCTCTCCAGCCCTAGTTCCACTATACTCCATGAGTATTAGGTGTAGAGGTTCCACTGTGGATATGCCCCCTAGGGGTGGACATCTCTTAAACATATATTCTCTATTTGTGATCAGTTGCAAAAGTCTGCAGTATCCTCCATCTCTTGCAAAAACAATCTTTTATGAGTTGTATATGGTATACTTGTCTGTAAACAAAATGATCCATATTTAAGAAATGGTAAGAAAGTTTATTTTCTGGAAATATGACACAGATAGGATTTTCTCTAGGGTCTATGATCTCTCCAGACATATATATTTGGTTATAATTACAGTTCCATCCATAAGTTCCCTCCCATTGAGAGAGTTTTAAGTTCAATTAGAAAGCTATTGCTTATGCCCCAGATAATAGTCACCATTATTTCACAATAGTGGTTCTTTACTGCACCAGTTATTACGGTTATTTGGTTTTAAGACTGGATTGGACCCACTGATTAATTTTCTTAGTAACCTGCGTAGTATCCCCTAGAACTATGAAAGCTAGTCTTTAGGGACAAGGCTTCCAAGTCAGTTCTTTCTCCATCGCTCCAAGTGTCTGGGGTATTTCCTCTTTTCAGCAGTAGGGTCTTTGAGTTCTGGGAGATAATCAAGAGCTCCAGTAATAGCCTGTGTTATATTGGAAGTCTCTTAGAGTACTCTGACCAGACACTTGAATGGAGGCCTCCTCTGTCTGGCACTGTCGTCCTTCTGTTTTGTTTTGGTTTTCTGTAACCTGTAGCCCCACTGACTTGGATCTAGCTATGTAGATGAGGCTGGCCATGCTTTTACACATATTCACCTGCCTCCGGACTGATGGGATTAAAAACTTGTGCCACCACACAAGCTCAATTTGTTTCTTTTCCTTTCAGTTTTAGTACAAGCATCAAGAAGAACCAAGATTTTTAAATTTTTTCTTAAAATATCCCCAGTTAAATATTTTGCTTCATTGAATACACATTCTCCTGCTCTTGGAAATCTGGGTTTCGTCAACGAAGACTTTTGTTATTATAAAACTCTTATCCATTAAATTTCACTTTTTATATTTAACGCTCAATTATCATAAAGTGGTTTAATGTTTGATTTCCACCAGCATTCTAGTTCAGAGAAGCCAGAGATTTTTAAGTTGGATCAGGCATTTCCTTATGCTTCTCTCTCCTTCAGAGAAGTAACCAGCAGTGTCTTTCAGGTCAATATTTCTCCCAGTTCACCATTAATATTTCCATGAGCTTTGGAGATACCATTTGATCAGAATGCTAACTTTTCATATTCCTGGGATTAACAATGCCAGAGTCAAATACAGATCTTAACAAAATAGAATTTTGTTTTATTTAGCATCTTCATATAATAATGAGTGAATGTTGTTTTTACAAGAAAAATTTATAAATTCTAGGGTAGAATTTGGGTGTTGTATCTGCTATGATGTTGAATAATCTCAGAGTGAATATCCATGCATCTATTTCTGGCACATGGTGATATGCAGGGACTTCCTAATGAGGACATGGTGTATTGTTGGTATCTTTAGAGTTTCCTCAAAGACTTACTTTCTATTATGAATAATTCCTATAAATTCTCAGACTATTATATCACTTATTTTTACCTCTAAGTGTTTGGAGTCTAAGGAAACCCCAAATATTGTAGTTTGAGTATACCTACCTGATCTCTTATCTTTCATATCTCAGATGATGTCATGAGTAAGAGCTCACTATAATGTTGAGCAAGTTTTGTTTTGTTCTGAGAGGCCAAGTCTGCAGTGTGTATACAAACTAGGTTTCTTGGCTACATCACTAAAAATTTCCACATTTTTAAGTTTTTAATAGTTTTTGGTGGTTGGTTAAAAGAAAGGATGTTTCTTCATTTTTGTCTGCCTATGTGTTCATGTGTGTGAATGACTATACATTTATTGTTATACACATTTGTGTGAGATCACCTGCATGTGCATATACATTCATATGGAGAACAGAAGATAAACTCTGGTGTCATTCCTCAGAAGCCAAGTTTTCTCACTGTCCCGAGGCTCACCAGTTAGGTGAGGCTAGCTGCCCAGCTACCACCAGGGGTCCTCCTATGTCTACCTGCTGAGAACTAGAATTATGTTTCTCCTGCCATATCTGGCTTTTTTTTTCCCTGTGGGATTTAAGAATTATATTAAGATCTCATGCTTTCAAAACAAGTATTTACTTACTGAGCTATATTTTCAGCCCAGAAAGCTATTTCTTTGGTCATCCATTAATTTATATTAATATAATATATGTATATGAATATTATGCATCTAGTATCTAAAAACTATGTAATGGCTATACTATTCCAGGAGGAGAGATGAGCGAATTTCAAACAGTTAAAGTTCCACATGATCAAAGCTGTACTGTCTAGAGAGCAATTATATTGGTTTTGGAAATTTATCATGTCAAGTCTCTCAACTTTTTCTTGAAAGCATTAAAATTCAGGGCTCCTACCTGCTAGATAAAGATGTTAAGGAGGAAAGTCTAATGGCTGAATAGTCTTTAAGAGGAAGGGGAAAAGTCCAGATTTGAGGAACATTCCCTATTCTTACTCTTGGCTGAAGTGCTGACATTAGTAGCTTTATTGTTTGACAGTGATTTCTCCCCATGGAGATAAGATCGAGTTAGGAATACAGCAGGAGAGCTGGAGTAGGAAAATGTCTGCTGAATATATTTACAATATGGGTGGGAACTGAAAAGAGGGATGTAAATTGTCTGATTTTCTGTCTTTGAAAATTTGAAATGCCTGAGGAGTTATGAATGAGGAGGAATATCGTTTGAGATTTCATTTCTTCTGAGAATAATAAAACCCCAGTGACTGGCTGTGTAAATCAGTAGTCACATGACTCACCCTTTCAGAATCTCTCTGATGTTATAAGGAGAGTTGAGCTCACATGTTTGAAACAAATATGGAGATTTATATCACAGACACAAAATAGCTCCTACTGAGCAGGGAATATTTATCATGTAGATAATCTGTCATAATGGATCAACAAAGGTCATTTAAAATTATTTTAGAAGGGCTGGAGAAATGGTTCAGCAGTTAGAGCACTGACTGCTCTTGCAGAGGACCCAGGTTCAATTCCCATCATCCACATGACATGTATTAACCATTAGTAACTCCAGTTCTAGGGGATCCAATGTCCTCTTCTGACTTCCCTGGGCATTGCAGAACATGGGTGCACTTATGAATGTGCTGGCAATACACTCATTCACACAAAATAAAATAATAAGACATTTAAAATATATTTTAGATTTATTTCTACAAATGTTTTAAATATTTTTTTTAGTTTTTTAAAAAATACTGTTTTAAGATAAATAGTTTAATGTGTTTCATACAAGAGATCTTAATTTTAGATTTCCTCTCCTATCCACAACTCCCTAACTCCATCACTGGATCTTAGGCAGTCTTATACATTTTATGTTCTTTTCAGTAAAGCATTTGACCCAGGTGTCCTTTGACGCAAGTTCATCTACTGAAATCTAATCAGCCCATTCAGAGTACCATAAAGATCCATCCTTCTCCAGCAACCAATAATCAGTTGCCAAAAGTCCCTAGGCTAGGACTGGGGGACTTCTGTGGATTTCTCTTGTTCTATGCTGCCATTTGTCTTACTGTGTCAGCATAGGTCTTGTGAATGTTGTCAACATTTTTTCAAGTTCATATGAGCAAATTCCAGTGGCCTGAAAGTCTCTATTTCCTAATGTTCATAAACAAAGCCTAGCTCTTACAATCCTACTGCCTTCTCTTCTACAATGGTCCTTGGGTCAAGGGTGGGTGAGATTTAATACAGGAGCCCTATCAGGGATCTGCTCTGCTCTCTCTTATTCTGTAAAACTTAGCCAGTTGTGGCATTCTGTGTGCATCACACTCTATTGTATGAGGAAGTGTCACTGGTAAGAGTTGAGGAATGCTTTAATATTAATTCTACCACCTTTCTAACAAATGATCACTTCAATGTGTATGTTAAACAGTCACTTTTATGCATAACTTTCCTCCCAAAGCTTTTGGTTTGTGTCTTGGTTTTCTTTGTAGTCATTTTGCCTCTAGGCAGTAAGGAAATTTAATCATATTTTAGGGACATATTGTATCATATTTTAGGGACATTCTAAATGTGCTGAAGATTCCATTCAAAATATCCCTATTATTTGTCAACTGCATGGGATCATATAATAATGGATACACTTTATTTGTGGATAAAAATGGCAAATTGAATCATGAAGTCTTTTGCATTTGTAAATTCATGATAAATCCAAAGAAAATGGCTAATGAACTGTTGATGAAGTTAGAAAAATTAAGCAAATGAAATAAATTGAAGTGAATAAAGAAAATCAGACATTAGACTATGGTATATAATAATATGCTTTGTGACTTGCTGGTTTAATAAACTTTGAATCATCATGTTCTGTTTTGAAGACTAGACAATATTAAATTGTAATTTTAATTTATAGAAGATGTAGTCTAATTGAAGTACTAAGATTCTTTGAGAAAATATAAATGATTGCACTTTTAATTTCAACCACAAATAGATAATAGTCATATTTCTACACCCTGACATTAAAATCTCAATCCACTTTGAAACTCTCAGACCGTTGTGTTCCTATGCTCGTAAAAATTGAGGCAATAAAACATTTAATTTGGAAGATAGTCAGCCATGTCAACTAATATATAAAGAATGAAAAATGATTTAAAGTAACTGATGTAAAAATAATGAAATAGCTCATCATGACAGACTCTCTTTTTAACTTATAAAAGGAATAATTTCCTTAGCTTACGTTTCCAAAGGTGCGAAAGTCTGTCATAGTAGGGAAGTTTGGTAGCAGAGGTTGCTGTAGTAGGAGTAGAAGTCATGTGCTTACATTTTTAAGCAGGCATGGGAAGCAGAGGACTCAAGGTTTCTTATATAATCTTGCCACTATACATATGGAAACTAAGGACTAAAGAAACATAAAATTACAAACAAATTTTATATTTTCTCAAAGGTTGCAACAGTGTGTTGATGGTCTCCATATATCTGTGCAACTTCAAGAGTTTGAATAAAATCTCTCATTTGTTGAGGAAGTAATTAGAGCCGTGTAATGAACTCACTTGCTCATAAAACTTCATTGTTTCTTATGGCTCTGAAATAATGCAAGGCAGTTTGACATTAATTCATTTCTAAAATTCAATGGTTTTGAAGATTACTTTGAAGTAATCCCAAAAGTCTTTATCCCAATAACACCGATTAGGTGTTAATAATGATTACTATTCTTGTAATTAAATTAATTCAATGATGTTAAATATTTATTTTGATTCCTATTGTTCAAAAAGATATTTATTGGAATGCAAACCTTTTATAATCTGATTTTTATGGAATTTTTCAATTTTAATAGGATATAGATTGATGGTATTTAGCTCCCCTACTCTGTCTGAACCTCCCCCACTGCCTCCCTTTCCAACTTACTGAGCTGTCTCTTTCTCTCTCTGTGTGTCTCTGTCTCTCTGTCTCTGTTTCTCTAGATGATAGATAACAGACTATAGAGTCTGATTTGTGTTCCCAAATGTCCTTCAATATGGGCCACTGAGTGTCCCATCCATGTAGGTCACTGTTTTTCCCCTCCCAACAGACATCAATTGCCAAAATATACTTAGGTTGGGAATTCTCACTGACTTCCCTGTGTCTATGCTGTGATTTTGTCTAGTTTGAACTTGCATTGGATTTGTTCATCTGTCACCATTGCTGAGTTCATGTGAGTGACAGATGAGTTGCCTGGAAGACTCTGTTTCCATGTGGTCATCAACCCCCTCTGGGTTCTACAGTCTTTCTTCCTCCTCTTCTGCAATGATCTCTGATCCTTGGGAAGCAGATGCTTGAAACAGGTGTCTTAATTCATGGATAAGCACTCAGTAGCCTCTTCTCCTCTGCACCACAGCAGATGTGTTCATCACTATCTGCTGCATTTGGTGAGGATTGAGAAATGCATTCTCCCTAAACACAATCCTGTCTTAATCCCAATGAATTTTCAGCCTTTTGTCTTAAAAGTTTTCCAAAGAGCATTAGTCAAAGAAGTTTCT
This sequence comes from Eospalax fontanierii, assembly GCA_035773235.1. Taxonomy (NCBI): domain Eukaryota; kingdom Metazoa; phylum Chordata; class Mammalia; order Rodentia; family Spalacidae; genus Eospalax; species Eospalax fontanierii. Next base: position 188,508,968 of record CM069524.1, on the reverse strand, counting down.
TTAGCTGCAACAACTAATGTCATGTTAGTTTAATTTTATTGTTCATAAAATTCTATTTTAGTTACAGTGTCCCAAAACCAAATCTGAGATCTAAGCCAAGGGCAGCAATTGGAGACACTGAATATTATGAGATTTTTATAAATGCAGAGGTGTGTGTAGAAACTTCTTAGTTTATAAAAGTTGAGTCTTATATATTTCTCTGAGGAAATAAAAACTATTTTTATCAACTGACAGGTATTCTAATCAAGATAATATAGATATACTGAAATATTTTAGTTCATTATCCAAGATTAATTATTATTAGAAAGTTCAAATGTGATTATTGTAAAAATACAGATAACTACACCACCCAATTTCAAACATCAAACTATATGTACAGAAGGGTTATAAACAAACTTATTGAATATATGCAACAGTTGTGTTCTTTGTTATTATTACAATATGTTCTTTTAAACATGAATATATAACAAAAGATTATACAAGCAACTTCTGGATAGGGGTGAAAGAATGTACTTGACCCTAAAAATGTAATTAAATTTGTGACTTTAAGACTGATTGCAGAAGTTGCACATCAGCTTCATAATAATGATCAACATCTATTACAACTTAATATAATGAACTTATCTATTACAACTTAATATAATAAACTGTGGAGAAGGAGATACAGATTTCACTTACAGTAATTTTTAAATTAGTCTTTAAATTTCATCTTTACAGGGGATCTGAATTAATTACTGGAAGCAGAATTTATATGTGAATATATTTCAAAATAGAAAACTTCTTTGATTTCATTAAAATATAAGCCTAAACATAAAATAAATGACACATGATGTATTGAGAGTGTTTAAATGTTAGAAGTTGGAATACACAGGACACCATTATGTACCATTTCATTATGATATAGAGTAATCTTATATATACTTCTGCTTTGTAAATGGTATGCTTGAGTAGTCTTAATTCTGAAGTATGGTATCACCCCAGTTGGTATAATTTTCCTAGTAATTTTGTGTAATATTGGTTTAAATATACAGTACATTCTGAAGTGCACTGAAGGATGTCTATCCACATGCTAATCAGCTCTATCCTTAGGGGACTTCAACATGACCCTTGTCCTCAGTGACCAGTGACTCCCTCTTGTGACAACATCTTTAGATATTAATTACAGCAATGATCCTCAGCAGTCATGTCCAGGGAAAGTAATTTTACTCATGGGGGTATTACAGGACAGTACAATGCATATTTTGTCATTCAAGTCCTCTAAGGTATGTGATAACACATTTCTTGTGTAACATATAATTTTTAAAAACAATACAAATTTCACATTAAATGTTACTAAGATTTTACGGGGTAACATTTTTTGAAAAAATTTAGTAATATGACAAACTACTCACATTTTCCTGGGAGAACTCATGGTGTGGACTTGGTCATGTTAACCTGGGAGTGCCATGTTTACTGACCTTGGCTAGCTTTCATAGTACTAGAAGGTGCTATGCATGCTATTGGAAGAGTAAAGTAAGAAACCCTACCCAGCTGTGAACAATGAAATAATAACTCTTCTGGAAAGATTTGACCACAGGTTCAACAGTATCCTGAATGCTATAGGAGTAATCAAACATTTTATGATTGACTATATGGCTAGCTTCACAAGACAGAGCCCATACCTGGCAGTGTTATCAGGGCCAAGAGCCTGTGGATAGACAGGCCACAAGCAATAGTGGAGAAACTACAACTATAATTCTACTAAATAGATATAGTAATAAACTGAAAAACACTTATTGTTATGCTCACCTATTACTATTCTTCTCAACTCACCAAAGAGGCTTCTTCAGACATCTAATGAAGATTAAAACAGAGACCCACAACTAGTCAACCTGCAGAGAATGAGACTACATACTGATTGGCCCTAAATGGCACACATTTCACTCTCTCTCTCCTCATTGAGCTTAGGGATCATTGCAGAGGAAGAGGCTAAAATATTTAAAAGTCAGAGGTTGTAGATGAGTACAAGAAAATATTTTGTTGGACACAACAGGGGAGTTGCACATATCAGCTGGTAGTGCTTGTGACAACATGAACAAGAAATGTGCAAGCTCAAGACAGACAAAAACCCATAGATGAGGGAGGTGGGTAAATAACTCCGGTACTAGCTGACGCTCTATTCATAATTGATAGCAGCTGGGAGTGGGGTAGTCAGTTTTCTTTAACGGTGTGACATTCATTAGGTTAACCACACTGCAGAAACAGACTCAAACCCAAAAGCATTTGAAGAAGACAAACCAGATTCAATAGGCCTCTTAAAAAGAAGGATACTACAGAGGACATGAAGTCAAGGGGTGAGGAACGGAGATGGGAAAAGGATCTGAATATGACCAAAATACTTTGTATGCAAATATCAAAGAATCTATAAAATATTTTTAAAAGATAATAATCTGTAAATAAAGATATTTTGACTTAGTCCTTTCCAATTTTTAGGTACTTCATATTCATTCTTAATTTATTATTGAGCTTTATATATTTGACACAACAGTTCTTAATCAAATTTAGATCTCCACTGCCCCATTCATCTCCCCCTAAGCCCTTCCAGACCTCATGTATTCTATCACACATGGTAAGTCCTATTCAGTCAAGTACTAGTGCCCAGATGCGCCGTAGTGCAAATCATCCACTGGAGTCTGGTCAGTCTGTCTAGAGATCTTACGTAAGGCATACTCTCCCTCTCGCAAGTAGTATACAATTTCCAATAGTTCTCAGTCTAGGTCTAAGCTGCTACCACTTTCTGGGCCCTTGTCTAATTTGAATTGGTGTGGACCCTGTACTCAGAGCCATCATTGACACAGTTTCACATATGCAAGCTTCCAGTAGCCTGAAAGACTCTGCTTCTTCTAAATTCATGAAGAAGCCCTGGCTCTGAAAATCCTTCAGCCCCCTCTTCTGTAATGGTCACTGATTCATAGGTAGGTGAGATACAATGTAGGGGTCTTATCCAGGTATATAATTTCTGTAGTCTTTATTCTGTAAAAGTTGGCCAGTTGTGACCTTCTGTGTGGATAGTAAAATGTTGTTGAGGAAGCTTCACTGGTGAAAGTTGAGGGATGCTTTAGTTTTCTCTCTACCCCTCATTATGCTGTGTTTCATGAGCACCTAGGATGTGGCATCTCTCATTAGTATACTCTGTGTGTCTGATCATTTGTGGAGTTCTACTGTAGCCCGCATATGTTGCAAAAAGAAACTTCTTTGATGAGTGGTGTACTGTTTGTTTGTAAATATAAGGATCCATATTTGCCATATGATAATAAATTTAATTTCTCTAAAGATATGATATAGAGTTCTCTCTAGGATCTATGCCCCCACCAACCCATGAATTTGTCTGAGTCTACAGTGTACCCATAAGTTCACTCCTATTGAGAGGCTATTAAGTTCAATCAGAGAGCTGTTGATTACCCCCCTAATGAAAGTGCTACTATTGCATAAATGAAGGTTGTGTTCTGTGTTGGTTGTTATAGTTGGGTTGGACCAGTGATTCATGTTCCCCCTTAGCAGTTTGGATGTTATCATCTTGCATTAAGGGAGTAAAGTTCAGGTAGAAGGCTACCAGGTCAGTTCCAGCTCCGTTGCTCTAAGATCTGTATCCCAAATATGTCCTATATAGCAGTTATGGGGGACCAAAGAAATTTGACAGTAGCCTATATTATTTTATGAGTCTCTTGCACCATTCTTACCAATCAGACAAAGGGAAGTACCTTCTGTCTGACATAATGTTCCTTGCCAAATGGCCCCCAAGTATATAGATGTACTAATGTTTACAAAATGTTTGTACATTTCTTAGAGGGTTACAGGGGAATCATATTTCCCTCTGGTTTCTCTAGTGAAGATTTATTAACTCTGCTGTTTTTCTTCCCATCAGACCTCTATTGCTCTAGCTAAAACTTCAAGGACTCTATTGAACAGTGTGCTGGGATATCTTAGATTTCAACTTGAAGGAAGATCAGCTGGTGAATTTCCACCATTGAACTGGCCTGTTGTTTTGTCTATGGGACATTTTATTAATTGTTGCATGATTTAGAGGCTACCTAGGTTACTGGGGGTAGTACCACATCTGGGAAACTGCTCCAAATTAAGTAAGAAAAAAGATGAACACAGGCCAGAGTAACAAGTTAAAAAGCAATGTTCTTTCATGATCCGTGCTTCAGGGCTCGGCCTCCAGGTTCCTGACTCCATGTTATTACTGGAGTGCCTGTCTTGGCTTCCCTTGATGGACTGTGAACTCTAAGCCAAATAAACCCTTTTCCATCCAAGATGTCATGCCCAGTTCTTTATCACATTAGAGAGTGAGTAAGAGGGAACTTGGTACCAGAGAGTATGCTATGGGATACTGTTGTCTGTGAGATGTTTTTGGAACTATGGAGTGCAGCAGTAACCTGTTTCATAGGAATCTGGAAATTAATCATGAAAGAGATGTGGGGGGTGGAAGCCTAGCTTTTGAAGTTTCAAGGGAAGCAAAAACTACCAAGGATTTTTTTCTGTGATATATTGAATTGAAAATCTGTGGTTTGTGGCAAACTGGAGCTGAAGAAACAAATGTGATTAAGAAGAAAGCAACTATAGGTGGGTGCCATGGGGAGGGTGGTATAAAGATGATTAAGATTGAGATATTCTGTATGAAATACAGAATAAATAGAAAAGAAGGGACCAGCACCACTGAAGTGACAGCTCCACTTTAATGGGAAAATCATTGTCCTTTAATGTGGCTGAGAAATCTGTGAGTAAAAAGAAATTAACATCAGTGTGCAAAATCTTCTGGGCAGTATTTCCTCAGGGTCAGTACACAGAAGGTGATATTCATAAATATCCTGAGAGCTTCATAGTAAGACTCTTGCTGAAGACATTTAATACAGGGACCATAAGAAAAAAAAGAGAGAATTCAAGCTGATACTGACTTCAGAGTTTCATATCTACAGACTAGATTTCATACTGAAAGGTCCAATGCATGCTACTGGCAGAAAAAATCAACCACTAACCTTACCTACCTGTGACTATTGTAAGTTACAATAATACCTGGCCTGGTAAGATACAACTACTGACACAATAGTTGTAGGAATATTATGGAAGTAACCCACCATTTTCATATTGGATTTTAGTCCTACTTCATAAGATGCAGCTCATACCTGATATAGATATCAGGCCTAGGGACCTGTTAAATCATTTTCAGGTCATAGGAGATAGTCCAGATAGCCCAATGCTCATATACATACATACATATATGACTCCAAAACAACTGCACCACTTGAAAGTCTTACCCTTGCATGGATGATGACTTCTTTATTGCTACATGAATTAGTGACCCTCAACATACTTCAGTTAACTTTGCACACTCTACAGACTCTAACATATACATATTTAGACATTTGATATGTTAATATTACAAGCTTAGTAACAATCATAATTCATTAAGAAATCAAATTTTAGATATTAAATTTAAATTATATGTGGGAAATGTTTGAAGATATTTGTTGCTTTGAGGTGGGAAAGCATTAACCATCTGGATGAATGTTTGTCACCCTGTGATGTGATATATCCACAGTAGCTGGGCAGATATCCAGTTCTGAATATATATTATTGTGATGAGATAATATTCTTAATAGAGTTTAGTGTACATAATTCATAAACATAGATTATATTCAAAGGATTCTTTTTATTTTTTTGTGATATCGTAAATTTATATTATGTATTCTCTCCCCATCTCTACAGTCTCTTATCTTCCTTGAATCCCTACCAATTTCATGATTCCTACCAGTTTCTTTCTGAGATTCACAACTTTTAATTTTGCTTCTCACCCCTTTAGTTTAAAATGAGCCATTGTAGCTACAATCCATTAAAATGAGCTACATATAGGCTACTATCCACTGTAACCTAATAGTATAAGCAGAGGCTATGTAACTGAAGCTAATGACAACTCTCACCTAAATCAATCAGTAGAAATTGTTACTGTGCCTTTACAATTGTTAGAAAAGGCCATTTTTCCTCATCTAAGGCAAAAGTAATGGGGGAAAATCATGTCAATCTCTTTTACAATAGTCAGTCAAGAATATCTAGTATTCACTTTCAAATTCTTACACTTTGTAACATTTAATAAGATAATTATTTCCAGTCAAAAATGCTGACACTTGAATGTCTGGCAATTAACTACCGCAAAATCTTCACAGGCTGCATGTTAATAGATTGTCCTGCTGTAACAAATCTGATCTCATTTACATGTAGCTTGAAGAGCTAATCAATAGGTTGTTTTATGTAGTTAACAGGTATCTTATGCTGTGTATTGAAATAATAACTCAGGTGTCATTCCTGACCTATGATCCTGTTACTATCATACAGTGAGAAAACTAATGATTTTGAGAGAAATCATATTAAGTGTAACAAAATATTTTTTTAATATTATGAGTACAATATTTGTACCAGATATGTAAATGTGCAGCCATATCTAAATCCTACTTATATAAAGACCATGTTATAGTCTCTGGATTTTATTATAATCCTAATTATTGATCAAGATCATTTAGAGCTCTCTAAAGTCTATTTCCACATTGCCAGCATAGTTATTATTTAGACTGAAATTTTATCTTGTCTGAATAACTTAATATGTCATCATTTTGTTTCCTACTGAATTTTATATACCTTCAGTACACTATTAACATTTCATATTTGCATTATCACATCAAATACAATGGGCACTCCATGAATCAAAGCTTGCTGTTGAGAGGTAAGGAATGCTGGTAATTAAATTTGAGTGACACAAACATATTGGAAAGCCTTTCTTAAAAAACTCTCTTTTCTAATATGAAATTCAATCTTGCTTCAAGAGGTCAGTACAGCTTCCTCTACTTGTAGATTATAGACATCCTCAAGTGTTTAGAAACCTATCATGTTAGCAGAGGAGCACTTATCAGTAACCTTAATTTCTACCAAGTGCTGTAGTCACTGTGTGCCTGTGATGGTATTTATCTACACAATTCCACTAAGCCTGGCATCCAGGATGAAAGTTAAATGGAATCCTCAGTGAGCATATCATAATTCTAAAATCATTTACTTTGAGAGAGGATTGTAGTAATTTTCTTCCCAAATAATAAAATGTTTATTGGTTTTCTTAACATATTCAACAGAAACACAAAGACATAATTTATGTGTTATAGAGTCTGATATATAAGACTTGAATTTGTCATTATAAGTTCAGCTTTGCAAATAAAAAATACCTAAATAGAGGAAATTGGCTTCACCTTTCACCCATATGTAAATTTACTTTCATAGAAAAACAAATTGGAAGTTCTTTATCAGTATTATCTGAGCTCCAAGTGCTGGATTCTACTCATGACCTCACGAAGACTGGATTTAAATAATAGATCTGTCAATCAAATGTATCACGTTGGGTAAAGTATATAAACCCTTCGAATTTATCTTCTAACTAAATGTGGCTGAAGAAATTGAATAGGATGCATGTGTTAGCTTCCCTGCATGAAGTATTGGCTGATATCTCTTGTAATGTTAGCCAAACTTACAGATCCTCTTTGGGAATGCACCTCTATGCCAAGGAATTTTTAAATGAAAGCTGTGACTTTGCACCCAGGGTCACAGATGAACATATTGCTGTCATGCAGATGTTTAAAATGATTTGTCACCACTGGAAATACTGAAGAGGGATATGAATGTTGCCTGTGTTAAGCTGTAGAAAAGTTTATTTGCCAAAGAAAAAAAAAGAGACAGAATATGATAATGGAGCAGCCTAGTCAGGAGCAAAGATTAAGGGGAGAGAAGGCGCTGCCTGGAAGTTTCCCAGGTTTTACTCTTCATGCAGCACATGAACCTAATCATGGCCTCATTAGGTGTTGTGTCAGTGACTCTGTGGACTAAAGCAAATGACTAGGGTACTTTAAGTACTAAGTATATATCTATTCACTATTTAGTCCTATAAAAACTTTGTTAACACACTCCATAAATCTGAAATAATAGAGGCAATACACATTTGTAAAAGTATCATTAATAACTGAAGAATCAATAAAAAAATTTAGTCATTTTTTATTAAAACAAAGCTAGTCTCTGATCTCCACATAATCACTGTGGTCTGCATGAGCCCCCCCCTCCAATTAATATATAAATACAATGAAATTAATGAAATCATCTTTGTTAAAGAAGATTATGTTAAAGAAACATAAATAAACACAATAATTCAGAGGTATGGGAGAATACTTGCCTATAACTTTCTAAGTTGCTAAATTCAGTCTCCAGCACAGTAAAACATTTTCTTTAAGTTTAATCAGATAGATTTGATAACAGTGTCACTACTACCCCGGTAGAGGTAGTTTGCTGTTATGGTGGTTATGATGATTAAGTTTTAGGTCTGGGATGGAGCATTAATTGATTTTCTCCCTTAGCAGCTGACAGTAGAGAAAACTAGTGCATCCCTCAACTCTCACCAGTGAAACTTCCTCATACAACAGGATGCAGTGCACACAGAAGGTTCACACAAAAGGACACAACTGATCAAGTTTTGAAGAATAAGAGGCTGCAGAACGTGTGTCCCTGGAAAGGACTCCTACACTAAACCTCTCTCACTCGTGGCTCAGGGACAATTGCCAAAGAGGGAACAGAAAGTTTATAAAAACCAGGACTGGTTCATGAACATATGGAAGCAGAGACTTTCAGGTTTACACCTGTGAACTTGGGGCAATGGTACCTCCGAACACAGGGTTCATGTCACCTCAATCAGACAAGTACCTAGAGTGGATCCAGGAAAATATGTGGTAGACCAGCTTTTGTCTGGGAACTATTGGTGACTGATTATTACTGAGTCAGTGGAAGTGGGACTTACCTACAATCTCTTGATAGGCTGATTAGACTCCAGTAGATGAATGTGGATGTCAGAATGCATGAGGTCTAATGGGTGGGGAGATGGATGGGGAGATGGGCTAAATTTGATTAAAAACTATTGTATAAAATGTACAAAAGCTCAATAAAGATTTTGAAAACTATACTCTTAACCAAAGAAAACAATAGTAACAGATGATCTCCCTCAAACATCATGTCAAGTGATTTTGAAAGGATAATATATTAGTGTGAACGTTAGCAAAGTTCATTTAAACCCAGAGAAAATCTGCCTTTTTAGTATAATAGATAAAAATTTTCCTTGAAAATTATAGCACTTTTTCTTTTAGAAGAATATTAGTAGATTTTTGATTAACTTACTAATAAATGAGAAATCTGAGAAATTGTTCTTTCAAGGAGAAAATAGACATCACTTGCTTTGGATTGACACCTGATTGGCTTAGCAAACATTCAGGTATTTTAAAAAAGAAAACGGGTTGACAGTCAAATGTGTACACATATTTAGCATTTTCTCCAAGGTCTCAAAGATTAAACATAAAATGTGTTCCTTAGTAAACGCAGATTTTCATTGTTAATGATTGTGTATTATTAAAATTAATATTTTTCTGCTAAAATGGAGCCTGCAGTTTTCTACTCCATATGTTCATGAACCAGTCCTGGCTTTCTATTCCCTCTTTGGCAATTGTCCCTCAGCCATGAGTGGGAGAGGTTTAGTGTAGGAGTCCTATCTAGGACACACACTCTGCAGTCTCTTAGTCTTTAAAACTTGATCAGTTGTGTCCTTCTGTATGCACTGCATCCTGTTGTATGGAAAGTTTCACTGGTGAGAGTTGAGGGATGCTAGTTTTCTCTACTATGCCAGTTGCTTGATCTTCTGAACTGCTTAATAATTTGCCCTTCTGTTTTCTAAGAGTGAACTGCATCTGATGGAATAGGATGAGTTTCATGTCTCCTTAAATCTGTTTGTTGACTCATTTGTGACCAAGAGATTACTTTATATATTCATTCTTGATTATTCAAAGATTTTACCCCAGCTAAGGCCAAAAACGATCTGAACAGTTCCATAACTTAAATGCAGTTCTCTACTCAATTCATAGAATCAAGATCTTGAATTGAAAATGGGGAAAAACAAATAGCTCTAGTTTACCTGGGAATCCTCTACCCTCTGCAAACTGCATAAGTACTAGAGAACTCATTAGAGTGCCCCAGCTGCCAGTTGTTGCACAGTTCCCAAATATCTTCCATCACAGCATTCTGAATTTCATGAAATGCAAAGTTTGAGTAATGGATTGATTTTACATTACAAATAAATTCTAGAATCCTAGCACAAAGCCTGTAAGTTGGATATATTCTTGAATAAATATCTGAGGACAGTAAGAAAATTTGAGTTATAAGATAATGTGAGACTAATATCTGTGACCTGAATTTGTGGGTATAGCAGTGTGCAAGTCTTTAAACTAGTTTGCAGAAAGTTATTTTGGTCTCATAGGTGATAAATTCAGCTACTGAAAAGTCATCCTTTGTTTATAGAAACAGCGTATCATTCTATCTCATTTTCAAACCTAAGTAATGAGTAACTATTATAAACATAAATCTACATAAGTCTCTTAAATGAAAAGGTGATCTATATACTTAATTAGTGATTTGCTACCCATCACTGAAAAACTAGTGTCCCTTGCTTAAAAAAGACTGAGTAAAGGGATTAAGTACCTCTATGTCTTGAAGACGAGGCAATGCTATCTCAAGCTCTGCCCTGAAGGACACAAGGAGGCAAGCAGGTGACCTTTCCAATTCAATTAGATCAGTGTCCAGAACAAATATTTTATGCACTTGTTCTTTGTAAGCTAAGTATTCATTATAAATCAATAAATGTTTGAGTAAAGATCACCTAGTTTTGATATCCAGTTCACAAATTTTAATTCCCACCTATTTGGTTTCAATTACTTCCACTTTTATTTCAATGTAAAACTGCTTCATAGTTCATATGCATCAACATGGGAGTCACACAATAAATGTGTTTACAGGAGAATTATATTATATAGTACCTGACCCAAATTGTGAGGTCTTCAAATACAGTTCTATATTTTCCTGTGATTTCTCATTAAAACAAATAGTAAGAAAAAAGCCAGTAGCAATTAAAGCTGTATTTTAATGAGTAGTAAATTGGAGGAAAAATAATCAGGACCAAGATCTAGGTATCTGGGTCTAGTTTTCACTGATTTTTCACTTGACTGATCAGAAATTAATACTACTACCCTGATCAACCTACTTAATCGACTATGGTTAGACATTCATTGGCAGCTTAGTAGAACTGTGTTCACTGTCCCCACCATACTTTTCTGTTCTTGATAACAAATACAGAGGATACTGCTTAGGTAATATGGGACTGGTTTGAGAGCTGTGTCTCTTGTGTTTGAAAGTCACTGCACAACTGTTGGCTTCAAATTATCTAATAGTGCTTACCATCCAGATGGACTGTCTGCCTGTGAGGTTTTCTGACCTTGTGAGAAGGTCTCAGTATTATATGAAATTTAAAATGTCATTAGCTAGACTACATCCTTCCACATGGGCAATTTTAACATACATATGGGCAAATTTTCTACATTGCTTTTGATTTATTGGTTATGATAAGGGCAATAACCAGCTACCTATCAGGATTCTTATTGTTGGGGAATACACTGCACACATACATACTACACATACAAACCACATACACACCCACACTCCACACACACTATACACACATACATACACACTACACACACTACCCCCACATACTACACACACATGTGCACACACTCTATACTCCCACACACACTACATACACACTACAGACACACGTGTGCACATATACACACAACATTATTCATTATGCCTCATTTACCTCTTTCACCAGTCTTGACTATGACAATATATTATATTATTTGGTGTGCATTTGAAAAAAGAATACTAAACTCGCATATTTGACTAAACATTACTGGTGAGCATGTCTCTGACAGCTACATTTTTTTCTGAATGAGGGTAGTGTTTGAATTGTCTTACTGAGTAAAACAGACTTTCCTTCTCAGTGGGAGTGGGTCTCATTCAATCGGTTCAAGGTTTTGAGAGAATATAAAGATGATTATCAAAATCTGTGTTTCCCCTGCCTGATTGTATTTTGGCTCTGTGACAATCACTTCCTTCGTACTTTATTTGGAATCCTGCCATCAGCTCTGCGTCTGGTTTGCCAATCATAGATTTCAAATTTTTCAGCATTCATCTCCCTGAGTCTGTTTTACAATAAATATGTAAAATAATACATATGTGACTATTTATAAATAGGTATATAGTTTTATTGAGTTACAAATATATATGTGCATGCATATGTACGTGTAACCATATTCTATATCATTAAATATGTGCAAACATAACCATGTGTATCTAATATTTATTTTTATCTATCTATTTTAATTAAATATTTATGTATGTGTCTGAGTATGTATGTCTGTGCTCTGCTTCTCTGGATAGTATAGACTAAAACAGACCAGCTCCAAGTTTTCTAGGTGTTGGTGACAGTGACAGTGACAGTGCTGGGAAATACTAACGTGCTTACAATGACAGGACAAGGATTATGAATCCCTGTGACATAAACAGCATGGATCTGAGTTGGCACTTACTGTGCCACTGTCCAAGTGATTTGTCATTGTTCCGTTGGCCCTGACCACTCAAGCTGCGGTAGGGTTGGTCTTATATCTATGCAGAAGTTGGTGTCTTTCTTCTTTTTCACAATATGCACTTTGAAGAAAATTCATCATGTGAGCCTCATAATTAAATGTATTTAATCTTGAGTGAATGGAGTTTACAGTAATTACTTGGAAGTCTTTTAGTTCTATTTATTATTTCCTATGTTAGAATTCTAGTGATAGATGAGATTTTCTTCTTTAGTAGTTTGGAAGCTATATTTTTCTCCATAAGAAATGCAGTATGATACAATATCAGATGTACTAAAGCATTAACCAAAAATTTGAGATGATTTTATAGTCAAATATTTGATGCTTCTTGAGTATACATTACTTTGCACCACAAGAATAACAAAGAATACAAGATTTGTTCTCTCTCTCTCTCTCTCTTCTCTTCTCTTCTCTTCTCTTTTCTTCTTTCTCTCCCCTCTCTCCTGTACATGTGGTGGTAAGAATCAATTCAGGGTGCTTTCCTTCATTGACTTCGTTGAGTTCCATCTTATAGTTTAGTCAGGGTCTCTCCTTGAACCTGGAGCTCATCAATTAGGGTAGAATGGCTTGCTGGACAACACCAAAATTTCTCTCTGTTTTTGTAATTCAATAGTTTAATTTTTTGAGAATTTCATAAGTGAGTATTGTATATATGTATGAAAGTAGACGGGGGTAATTTCACAAGGTTTCACCTCTTATGAAGAAATTCATGTCAACCCCAAGTGGTCAGCCATAAAGATAAAAGACCCTCCCGACTTCTCTTCACAGCACTGGTGTTAGAAGTTTGCCAACACATGCAGTTTTATCTGCATGCTTTGGATTCAAACCCAGGTCTTCGTGCTTGCAGAGCAAACACTTTACTGGACTAGCCCTCTCACCAGCTTCATGGAAGTATTGCTATCTACAAAAGGACTCTGAACTACGGGGTGGTATAAGCCCCATTATATATTAAAATCCATTTCAAACACAAACATGTTTAATCCAGAATGTTTAAAATGCAGTTACTGATGATTTATGTTACTAATCATTAATCACCACTCCCTGAATTATGTGTTCAATCCTGGAGCTCTCATTTTAAATTCAGTCACAACAGTGGGACTCAGAATGAAGCAGCCTAAGTGATTAGAAGCTGTGAACTCTCTTGACTTGGAAGTGGCTGACTGGAAAGAAGCAAGAGGGCTCTTGGTCCATAACTGCCCTAAATGGATATCAGACCTAACATGGACTAAAGAACTTTCTTTAACTAGCTTAATAGAAGCATCCAATAAGCAGATTTTGCAATAATTCTAACTTTAGACAGAATTTTAAAGTGATCAGAATTCTTCAGCAAGGATTTCTCTCACAAATATTGAGGTTTGAATGACTTATTGCTAGAGAAGTTACAAAATAGTTTTTGAGGTCAACATGAACAAACATCTCATTAAAATCTAATTAAAATGCAAAACCCAATATTTTTGAGGTGAAGGATGTGGGCGCTGTGTTTCTGAGCATTCCTAAGTGATATAGACAATGATCTGCTATGGACCACATTTACAAGCATAGTGCCTGTGGAGGGATCACATTACTATTTCACCCCAACCCTGCTCAACAAGATGTTCACGACACAAATATATAAACATTATATTCACTCTTGTAATCAAATAAAGCAAACATTTTGACAGAATAATAAAAAAAGAGTACTCGAAATTGCTGTATTCATTGAGCATGGAGTTTTGTTCCATTATGAATTATCAAAAATGTGTTGTTATTTTTGTCTTTTACATTAATTTTTCTGAAAACACATAGTACTCCTAATCTATTTCTTGAATGCTGTAGTGATACATGTTTCCTCTTCTTCAGTATGTCCTCACATTCATTTATATTTCTGGAAGTGAAACTCTTGATTACCATGTTTGCATCAGGGTCTCATGAATATGTATTCCCAATAATTGCCTGTTGCAACTTGAATATATAAATATTACCTAATATTCAAAATACTGGTGTGATTTTATTTATTTGGCATTCCACTAAAAATATCAAACCCTCGACTTGAAGCTAACACATCAGGCCTGATTGCCTGAGTCTTGGGTGAGATTGAACTCTGAGTAGGTGCTGTTTCCCCCTCCATCCTCCTCCTCCTTCAACTGAAGAATTTTAAGCATGCATTTTTATTTTAAAATTACATGTATTAATTTGATCAAAATCAATTACCTTCAAGATAGAAAGTAGTTAAAGACGTTTAACAATTTTATTTCAGAATTTAATATCTGTCCTTTGACCAAATTATTGATTTTCATTTCTATCTCCATAATGAATGTCAAAGAACAAATTAAGATTTTAGAGATTTTTAATCTTACTTTGTAAGAGGTCAACAATGAACAACTTCCCTTAATCCACTGTAAGCTTCAAATTTTAATAAAATATTATTTCCGTAATTTTATTTCATTTTCTTTTGATTTTAACTTCTTAAAAATACCCAAGGTAAGATATCTATTTAAACTCCAAAGAAGGAAATCAAGTCAGTAAGGTTCAGAAGATAAAAGGACAAGAAAAATCTGAGAGACTATAATAATTTTAATGATTTAGCAAAGAACTTTAAGATATTTTCTAATTAATGAAGAAACATGTGATGTATTTTTGCACATGTGTGTGTAAAATTTGCTTATCATGACTAATTGTAACAATTTTAATGATAACACCTCTATGCTACAAGCTCTAAGTCCTGATAAGATAGAAACCCCTCTGCAGTTCACAGGGGAAGTTTGACTTAACAAGAATTTACTTTGATTTATCTGATTCACATTATTAACAGAATAATGAAATCAAATATCTTTCAAGTTCAGATGTCAGTTAAAAGAAGAAAGAAAAACCAATTCCTACAAATAATTGGTTTCTTGTTACTTCATCTTTTTTCCTGATTGCTTCAGGATGAGACTGTTACATAAATATTTTAGAATAGTGATACTGGTTAAAGCTCATGTCTTAGAGCACAGGAATATCTGACAGCTCCATAACACCACAGTTTCATGAACAATGAAACAACAATAAATATCTTCAAATCCAAAATTGAAAAAAGTTTTATTTGGTTTGGATCACTGAGAGATGCTTAATACAATCTTGTTAAAGATACACATACATGCACACACATTTTATATACATATATAGTCATAGTAATAGTTGTAGCTATTCAGTTATGTTGTCCATCTGTGTAGATATCTATGTTTGTGTATGTTTATCTATGTGCTTGTCTGAGTCCTGAGTAGGCTTTGGGCTTGATTTTCCTATATATAAAGTTGTTTTTTGGTTATCACATAAATATGCAATCTATAATTGTAAGATCCAAACTTGAAAGTGTCCTATGGAGACTGTCTGACCTGGTGGAAATTACACAGTTTCCAACTGAGATTCTAATTTCAGAATATTCCAAATGCAAAGCTCTTCACTCTCCTCATCTGATATTTTTCTCTTTTTCTACAATCTCATATCAAAGGGTGAAAGACTGGATGGTTCTTACTGTAATTGTCAAAATTAAAAATTAATTTTAAGGTTGATTAGCACATTTAAAGTAGATAGTATTCAGTTATTTCTTTGTATATGGTCAGCCATTTTTTAAACTTCATAAAATGTGAAATAGACATTGTTTTCTCATGGCGGGTCCTGGCATTCAGCCTCATCCCACCCTCCAGGTCTGAACCAATTGAACGAAGAGAGAATGCTCTTTTTTAGAGGGGTTGATTTATTTTGGGTGACCCATAAAGTCATTTTTACCAGTGACCCACCAGCCTAAAGCAGCCATAGAGGTGGCACGCAAGTCTCTTTGTCCAGGGCACAGAGCCCTTTGTCTGCAGTGCAGGGCTCTTTGTCCATTCCCAATCAGCATTTTGCCTCAACTCACATGATCCTTAGGACTGCAGGGACTTGGAACGCTGCCTCCTGGGTCTTGGCCTTCTGTGTGAGACCAGGACCCGGGCACTGTTCCTACTGAGTAGCTTTGAGTAATCCCCATGCCCCTCTCCACCTTGTCTCTCCTTTCTCCCCACTTCCCTGCCCCCTTATTGGTTAGAGGGTGGGACTTGCCACGGAATGAACCAAAAGAAAAAGAAAAAAACCTCAGAGAGAAGCTTGTATTTACTACACAATCCACCCCTTTCTCTCTGGAAAACAAACAAAACATAACAATACAGCAATATCCATAAAGGAAAGCAGTAACATTCACATAGACCGTTACAAACACAACTGTCTAGCCAGTACTCAAATGGATGTATCATATTCACTTCACAAACAATCACAGTAGTTTCTCTACTGGGGCCAATAACTTCCTTTAATATCATTGGGATGAACCCCCCCCCTTTTTATATCAGACACATGTTCCATCCCTGAAGAGCAGGCCTTAAATCCAATTATGAATATGCTGAGGATGCACATATCAGACGAGCCTCTATTACACCTGTGGAACATCTGACAGCAAAGTACACAAGATCTGTCATTAAGCAGAGCTTTTCAGGACCATTCTCCCATGGCGGTCTGTGTAGCACCCTCTAGCACTGTGAAGGCCAGCCATCCATTTGTAGGGAGTCCTCAGCTCAGTCCCAGCTAGATCTCTCTTTCCGTGCTCAAGCCATGTCACATTTCCAGTAATAGGGAATTACCATCCATTTCCAGTGCGTGACCAGCATTATAATTTGGCAACTGCCTTTTGTTTTGGTAGAGGGGACTTTCAAGACCCCATTGGCCAACAGCTCATAGGAAGGGTCAACCCATGCCTGATACTGGAATTGCTAGTTAATAATTACATAAAGTATACCTTTACTCTTTGACATCTGTAGGCCTAGGCCCATAGAACTCCCAGAACTCCACAGCTATACTTCACCCTTGTACCCTATATGAGTTACATTCCATTCTTGTTCCTTCAAGTGTACTTGACATCTCTCAACCTGGTTTCATACCTGTAAAACACTCAGAAGTTAACATTATATACACATACAAGGTCTAACATAGCATGGAAAATTAGCCAGTCCTTTACTGTCTTTAGTCATTGCAAGGAAGCCATTTAGGGTCCCAGAGTCATCACATGGAGCCTCCATGCATTCCTGTATCCTTGCCAACCTCGTTGATGTTGACCCAAACTGCCTGGTCCTACATAGGGCCAAGGAAGAATAAGGTTTTCCTTGTCCCTGTGGCCCCTGTTGATTCCTAGAGCCAGGGAGACCCTGGATCTGCTTCCTGACCCTAGCCACACCTGTGGTCTCTCCATTACCCACACCTGGCTGTTGGGAGAGGCCCTGGCTAGGCAAATTGTCTCTACCCTTGGAATAGCCAGTATCAGGGGAGAAATGTATTCTTTTTACCCTTGGGGGAGTTAATATCCACCCCTGGGATAATTTTCATCCTCTGTGTACCTTTTGTGAACTGTTTCTCAGGGCTCAAAGCCTCCCAGAGCTGCACAGAATTTGGCTTTTTATCAATCTTTTCTTTAGGCACTTGGGCTAAACACAAGTCTCTCCACAGTTGTCTATGAGTAACCCAAGCAGACTTCCCTTTCTGTTTTGTCTCCCTTACACATCTTTTAGGTCTTTCTATTTTTCTACAGACATACTTCACATAGTGGTCCAGGTTGTTTAAACCTGTCAAAGCCTCTCTGGCCTTGTAAAGCTCCTGCCCCATCTGGGGGTCCAGTAGGGACACCAAAGCTCCATACCAATGTCGAGGTCCTTGTTCAATGAAACCTGTCATTAGATCGCTAATGAACATAGCCCTATCAGGCCCAACGAAAGGGCTACTGTACATTGCTTTTCTCATGCCCAGTTCTCTTAAGAGCACCTGCCCTTTTTTGTGTCACACTCCAGCTCCTGGAATTCATGGGGGTCTCCACTGGTGATGACTAAGTGTCTCCTGTGGCATGCACAAGTCAGTTCATCAGTGACTGTTTTCCCTTGTATTGTGCCAGGTTATGGAGCTTAAATCTCAACTAGGGATGAGTGGTTATGTTGCTCAGCTGTCTTGCTTCTGCAGCATTGAAAACAATTTCATCTCCTCCTCTGTCCCATATTCTCAGGAGCCAGGTGATGACAGACTCTTTTGAAGCTTGTTTGAATGTCCTCCCTATTTCCAGCAGTTCTAAGGCTGAGAAGCCTTTAGGGGAGCTTTCAGCTCCGTCTGGGTTGTTTAGTACTTTTTTCCTGGGTTTCCAGGTTGTGGCCATGGTGGCAGCGACAGAGGCGGTGGCCGCAGGGGTCCGGCCCCACACCTCTCCTGCCTGGGTAGCGGAGGCGGTGGTGGTCGGTGCCCGGCCCTGCTCCTCTTTCATTCCTTTTTGACTTAAAAAGCGGCAGGCTAAAAGTTCCATTTCCTTTTCTCTTTGATCCAATTTGCTAGCAAGCATAGCAGCTAGTATTGAAGAAGCAAGGCTTATATCTTTCTCTTTATTTAATTCGTATTTTACAGTTTGAATTTCCTCTTATGCTAAGACCTCATCCCAAGAATGCCTTCTTGCCAGCACAGGCTGGTCCATGGGGTCTCTGGCGTGCTGTATCCCCATCCGTACCTGTCCCACCCATCTCATCTGCACTATAGACCACCACAAGCCTGCAATGGCGGCAATACACACCAGTCCTATGGGGATGATCCACCATGTCAAGATTTCTTCTGCCCATACTCTTTTCTTTGCTGATTCCTATATTAACTGAGGCTCCATAACTCCTTTTCACGGGATCATTCTCTTTTTCTCAGCTGATCCTGCCAACTAGGTCATTTGTTGCATAAATTTTCTCATGGCAGGTCCCAGCATTCAGCCTCACCCCACCCTTCAGGTCTGAATGGAATGAAAGAATAGAGAATGCTCTTTTTAGAGGGGTGGATTTATTTTGGATGACCCATAAAGTCATTTTTACCAGGGACCCACCAGTCTAAAGCAGCCATAGAGGTGGCACGCAAGTCTCTTTGTTCAGGGCACAGAGCCCTTTATCCATTCCCAGCCAGCATTTTGCCTACACTCACGTGATCCTTAGGATTGCAGGGACTTGCAACGCTGCCTCCTGGGTCTCGATCTTCTGTGTGAGGCCAGGACCCGGGCACTTTTCCTCCTGAGTGGCTTTGAGTAATCCCCATGCCTCTCTCTGCCTTGCCGCCATGTTGTCTCTCTTTTCTCCCCACCTCCCTGTCCCCTTATTGGTCAGAGGGTGGGACTTGCCACAAAATGGAACAACAACAACAACCAAAAACCTCAGAGAGAAGCCTGTATTTACCATACAGGCATTTATTGATATACTTTGAAAATACCTAATAATGTTGGTGCAGTTGACTATATGATGCCCAAGATAATTGTTCATATTTCACATAGACATACAAGTATACCTTATGAAAATGGTCTTGGTTATAATTTGGTAGAATTTCCTTTTTTAATCATCTGCAGAAACAGAAATATTAGCAGTATTGGATGTAACAGTAGTAACATTTTTTCTCATTAATTCTCATTCTTCTATGTTTTTATTCCTTAGTATATGATTAATTCTGTGTAATTTCTCCTTAGTAATTATATTAAAAACAGTTGCATATTAGCATGTGATAGAAAAGCAAGGATTTGTTACTACCTCTCTGAAACAATGACTAACTACATATTTTTAATTACTTAATTTTGACAAAATCTTGAGGTACATTTTGCTCTTTTCCTTAATTGAAAGGGAAAGAAACACAAACAAAACTACAGATTAAATTATGCAGTCAGTTCATATAAAAGGATCTATAGTCAAATTAAGGCCGTCTGGATCCGAGCACTTCTATACTCCTTCATGGTGTATTGTCTAGCAGTGCTAGATTAAATTTAGTCAGAGGCTGTCTTTGAAACCAAGTACTTACATAATCCGGCTGTCATCAATACATCCACAGCCCAATAGTAAGATAATCAGCTGAGTTTCCGCCTATTATTGTGGGTGGGTCTCCATCTCCAGCATGGCTGTTGTGCTCCAGCCATGCAGGAGAATGGAGGACGATCGAACGGGACCTTAGGTGGCTCAGAGTGTGGCGGGAGGAGTTCCCTCCTGGGAGACTACATCAGTGGGTAGTTCGGTTATTAGAGCCAATGCAGGGGATTATATAGGGAGGCCTCCTGACCGTTACAGAAGGTGGAAAAGGTGGGGTGTTGGGGTAAAGGGTGGGAAGGAAGTTCAGGAACAAGGAAACAAAACCCAAAAACCTGGTTCTGGCCTGGGGTCGGGGAAAGGAAGATTCATATCACATCAGGCAGAGCAGGTCAGACACCTGCCATCCCTTTAGGGTATCTGGAGTTGCTTGCCTTGCTCAATACCCAGGGCTCCACATCTCCCCCTTTTTTTATATATAATGGGGAGGTATATAAGGGCCCAGTAAAGGGAGGAGCCTTGCCATGAGGGGATTGGCAAACTAGGGGGGATAATGGGTTTTAAGTTCATTCTTGAGTCTATAAAAGGTATAAGTGAGAGAATTTATAGTCTCTCAGTTAGCTATTTGTTCTCTAACATTCTCCTTTTGAAGAGGTAACCCTAAAATCTTTTAGGAAATAGATAAGAGCCCCCAAATACCTTGGACATATTTGGCCTTTGATATATAGTAGGCTGCTGAAGGACACAAGGATAGTTTCTGCTCTTTGGGGCTTTTTTACCCTAAACTGCCTAGCCAAATTCTACCTCCTATTCTCATCACACCACCCTCTGAAGAGGTCACCCTAATTGCCAATAGGGAATTGGGGCGCTGACTGATCTGGCTTCCTCAAGGCTGAATAGGGTCATAGATTGTGGCAATTGGGCTACCCCTTCAGTGAGTCTATCTAAAAGACCCCTGAATTGCATAACTGTTAGTTGTAGGGAGAAAAGAAAGTCCTTGACTGGTCCCTGGAAGATGAAATTAAAATAGTCATAACAGGGAAGAGTTCAAATGTCCAATTCAAAGTCCATTAGAATTTCTTGCTTAAGGACTTTCAAAGGCTTCCATCTTTGGGTTCCTCTTTGTTTTTCTTTTTGACTGCCAAGGCTGAACTTGAGAGTCTTGAAATCAGGATTTGTTTTCAGGCACCTTGATAGTTGGAGTGGCAAGAATCAGGGTGAGTTCCCTCCCAAATGGCTTCCAGACAGGGAGAGAAAAGAAATAATTTAATTTTGGGGTTAGAACAATGGTGGGCTTGCCTTTCTTGGCCACAGGTATGCACTGTAGTGTTGAGATAGGCCAAGAATTGAAGTCTCACATCTGAGTGGCATTTTCTTATTAAGAACAAAATCATTAGTGAGAAATTGTGTAAATAACATCTTATATAAACTTAAACCTAATGTCTGGGAAGTGTAATTCCTTATAGTCTTAAAGAAGCATACTAATCACTTAAATTTTTTGGTTATACTTTCCTTTTGGGTGCTTAAGTTCATATAATTTGGCCCAAATAAACCAACTTAATTTGATTCTTAAGGTCAGTTGAGTATCTGTTCCTCAGTGGGATGATGTGGGTTTGAGAGGAGCCCCTGGCTCCATAGGTCTTTGTTTTACCAGTTCCATCTATGTGAAGATAAGTCAGAAGGTGTTGCTAGACCATAGCTTCACTTTGAAGCAAATCAAAGAAACATTTTCCTATGCTGACCCTCTTCTTTGCAGACTGGATACTGGTTCAAGTCCTTCTAGTGGGGTCTCCACGACCTCCCTGAACAGGAAGACAGGTGACACATCACAGTTATAGGACATTTTGAGTGATGCCCCATAGTCCCCTGGAACTTAGTTGACCTTAGAGGGCAAGAGACAAAAAATTGACCCTTTAAGTCCCTCTGACCAGGTTAGAGGCCTTTTAATATGGTGGTTAGACACCCAAGAAGGTTAGTTCCACCAATACTGAACTAGTAATTAATGTATGCTATGTAGCTAAAGCTTGGGCAAAAGCCAAATATTCTTGAATAAACCTTGACTAGACGTATATTTTGTTCCTTAAAATATCTGACTGAACTATTACTTTAGAAACTTTAAGACTATTTATACATTATTTATCTAATGTTTCCTATATTATAACATATAAATTCAGATCTTTAATCACTTGTATAGACTTTCTTATACAAAAACCCTTTTAATAATAATAATATATATATATATATATATATATATATTTTCACCTTTTCATTTTCTTTTCTTAAGATCATGAGACATAATAACATTAAGAAAATTTTCTTCCTGGGTGCATTAAGCAATGTTTATTCCCTTTCTAGGGCTCTAGTATCAAACCAATATTTGATCATATTAAAGTTCACTCTGTGGAATGAATGACTTTACACATACAGATGGGTGAGGTGTTACTAACAGGTATATAGGTAACCTGAGAGCAGAGGCACTGTAGTCTTTAGCATGGATGTTGATTTTTCTATAACCTCATGCATCAAGTCCTTTCTTTTAGCTTTTCCCAAATTTCCTCCCCAAATGCAGGAGACCATTTGTGATTAGGACAAAATTACATACAGCTGGCTGGGAAGAGTAGCTGGATATTCAGGTGGGGGGTCCAGCTTACTCCTCCTTCAGTGGAAGAATACAACCGTTAGCAAACCCAACTGTGATGAACTTCTGTAAGTAGGCACAGCTGAAGTCACGAGCATGGCAGTTACTCAGGAGTGCTGTGCAGCATCATCTTAATAAAGAACATGGGATGTAAATTACACACATAAAATAATGAACATTTTACTTTATAAGTTTCTAGTAAAACCTTATAGAAAACATAAAAACCATTAAAATCCTTTGTACTTTATCTATTTTAGTGAGTTGGTCTACCAAATCCTTGCCTTAGGTCTTGAGAATGTAGATACTAGATAGAGAGAAGCAATTGGTACATACTAATACATTATCAACTTGAGTTTAGAATTTCCAGCATAAATCACTAACTGAGGAATTTTTGACAGAGGGTGCTGTCTATCTATCTATACATTTGCATTAGTCTGTGTAGGGCGTTGTAACTAGAAAGTGAAAAGCAGTGATGCTCAGGACATGGAAAAGCAAGCTTGAAGCAACTAGACATCAGAGAGGAGAATACTCTATTTCAGAAAAATAGGCTTTGGATCACAATGTGAAAAGGCAGGCATTAAAACCAGTGAAGGCCGAATCTCATAACTCCCATCCAAGCAGGCTATTCCTCTTTACCTCCCAACTGCTGTAGCTGTTTCCTGGTAGCAGCTTGTCTCGTGTGAAGTTTGGTTGGCCCTGGAGTGCTGCAAATTCACATAAGCTTCCCAGGTGTGGACATCAAAAAAGTGCCAGCATGCTTTGTACCTAGTTAGTCTTAGAGGCCTATGGCTAGAAAAACCTTTTTAAGTTCCCTTTAGAAACTAACAAATTCATTTTGCAAAACAATGTAAGATTTTAAATAGTTACATTTAGAAATCAACAAATATACCATATAAAGATGTTACAATCCAAAATAATTTCCTTTAAAAACAGATAAAGATGTTATATAAAAAAAACCAGAATTTAAAATAGTTCCTTGTAAAAACCAGTAAATGCATAAGACAATGCAAAAATAGTCATTTAAAAACCAGTAAATGCCATAGTAAAAGTTAAAATTTAAAATACTTTTAAATGTATTAACCTTGTGACAAAAGACCATGTGAGAAATTGCTTGCTTTTCTATGATACCATCAAGAATCTAAAATGAAAACAAAAACAAAAACATAGATTTGATAAGATTAGGACATGTGATTAAATGCCTGTGGTCCAGGGAATTCCCAGATTATCATCATCTTTTGGAGTTCCATAGAACCAGTAAATTCCTAGGTGTGGCCATTTTGAACTATGCCATGTGGCTCAATTAAGATGGCGACAAGTTCAAGTAGGTCAATGCATTTTGAAAATTTTTGTCCAAGGTGGCAGTCAGGCCATGTGACTGTCACCATATTGATGAAATTACACACGTAAGATATGGAGACCAGACCATATGGTTTCCTCTCTCCTAGTAAGGGCATGAGCCATGATCATGAATAAGCACATGGTATATAATAGAAACGTCTTTTTTACTTTTAAAAGGTACCTAGTTAAATGTTCTATACTGCATGGTATATGACTCTCCTCTTCACAAAAACTTAAAATGCTTAGCTCTAGTTAGAAAGGCAGCCATCTTGGGACCATAGTGACTGAGGTCCAAAGTTCAGGCCCTCTAACGGGTCTTTTCCCCTATCCATGAAGAGAACCATGGTGGAGAAAAAGTCTAAGGAAAGAAATAACTTTTAAAAACCCTTTTTTTTTCTGTAGAGAGGCAATTACATTTTTATATAACAAGCTATATAAAGGCATTTAGAAAAGTTGGTCACTATACATTTAAAAGTAGCGATATTTTGGACATTTTCGGACTCACTCTGGCCCACTATGAAGCAATCACAACACTTAAGACAAAACCAAAACGGACACAGACAATACAGCTTTAACCTGCCCTGAGGCATAACAAGCTCTAACTAATGGCTCTCAGTCCCTCACCTGCAGCTTGATAGAAAAGACAGAAGTTAGAAAGAAACTGTATCTGTCCTCAGAGTGGGATGGCGGGGGCCGGAGCCAATGTCCCTCATGGGGAGCACTCACCTTCTTCAGCACGTCTTGGAGTGTCCCTTGTTCAATAGCCATTGTTGTTCTCTATCCACTCACATTGGTGCCATTTGTGGGTGAGTCTCCATCTCCAGCACAGCTGTTGTGCTCCAGCCATGCCAGAGAATGGAGGACAATCAAACGCAACCTCAGGTGGCTCAGAGTGCGGCGGGAGGAGTTCCCTCCTGGGAGACTACGTCGGTGGGTATTTTGGTTATTAGAGCCAATGCAGGGCCTTATATAGAGAGACCTCCTGACCGTTACAGAAGGCCGGAAAGGTGGGGTGTTGGGGTAAATGGCAGGAAGGCGGTGGAAGTTCAGGAACAAGGAAACGAAACCCAAAAACCTGGTTCTGGTCTGGGGTGGGGGAAAGGAAGATTCATACCACATCAGGCAGAGCAGGTCAGACACCTGCCATCCCTTTAGGGTATCTGGAGTTGCTTGTCTTGCTCAATACCCAGGTGCCCACATATTATAATCATCCCTGGTCTTAGCCAATCACAAGGAGAAATTCATCAGGGATGTCACATCTGGTAGAGACCTGGCTGTTGCCAATTGGTTGCTCAAAGTGCAAAGCAGAGAGCTGTAATCTTCTACTGTGTCAGGGTGCTACCTGATTCCTGAGTGGTTGTTTCATCAAATTATCTATTAAATTTGACTTGTTTAAATGTACACATCAGATGACAACAAAGACCTTAATTTTGCTTCCCTCTGGATAGTTGTAGGCAGCTCTGTATGAGTTTCTAATCTATGGGTGATATGCAATCTTGACACTCTGTCACTGAACTCCAGTCTAGAGAACTTGATGAATAGCTCTCTGGTTTCTGTCTGTATGATGTCTTCCAGTTGGGAAATTCAGATATAGCGAATGTACTAATCAAGATAGTTTAATTAGAAGACAACCTAGAATTTTTGAAAGAGTCTAGGTGAATATAACAAGAACACTGTTTGGATTGTTTCTATTGTTTTTGTTGTTAGAAAGAAAATAAAGATTCCTTATTTGATCTAATGTAAATTTGACCAATATTCTAGAATGATGAAATAATTAATGAAATTTAAATATGCCTGCAGAAAATGACTTGAAGCAATCATTAATTGAGAATAATTTGTAGAAACTTGGGAATAAGAGGTTAGCAGTTCCTATTATGGAAAGAGACTACTGCACAGCATGATTCAAGGATCCATGTCAAATGTTGCTTTTCATAGAATCAGATATATAAGTCAATGATACTAAGTAAAATCTTATTAAACTTACAGCAAGTATATTATTATCTTTATTTAAATTTTTGAAGTGAATATTACTTATCAACTTAGATTATGAAATAAAGAACATTTCTCACCTCTGGTAAGAAAAACTAACTAGAAGCACACTGGCTTAAATTATTTCAGCTTAAGTCTGTGATAATTAGGGTAATTTGGTTAGTATTGGGTTGTAATGAGTTAGTGTTCAAACAATGACAATAGGGAAATCTGTAGTATAGGAGAGCCCTTATTTGTAGTTCTTTTGAGTCAATGATGATAGCTTTAGCCATTAGTCCTTAATATATGGATGCACTCAAATGCCTATCTCCTCCAAATCTAATTTATCTTTTTCAGTATTAGCCTCCTGAAATGTAAATGCCACCCTCTCTGGCAAAGATGTACCAGTTCTTCTCTATATACAGGGCTTTTCAAAAGCCTTGACACAACCTGCTTTATTCTGTGTTCCTTACATCAAAAGTTGTGTGATGCTTATCCTGAACATTTCTTTGTAAGCAGAATTCGATTCCACAGTTCTCTTCACAAAGATTGGCTAGTAGTGTGATTCTTATGATCTTCCTAGTTTCTCTCCTTGCCAGATATCCTTATTCCAGTATTCACTGATAGTTTTGTAAGGTCTAATTCTCAAATGTATTGTTTCCATTATCATCTTAAGAATTTCTCTCAATGAGGCACTGTGTTTGGCTCATGGATGAAGTATGATCTTGAGTCAGTGAAACCAGTTTATTGGGGTCACTTACAAGGAATTATTGGGGAGAGGAGCAGAATCCTCATGGTGAGATTTGGTTGCAGGGTTATTTTTTACATTTCCACCAGAAGACTCAAACTTCCTGACCTCATGAAGATGTTGAGAACAGTTTAACTTTCTGACCTTTTTTCCCCAAGATGGCAACCAGCTGCCAGGATCCCTTCTCAGAACTCCCTGCTCCCTCCTCAAGTCACTGGTTGGTTGGGAAGTAGCTGACTTTATTGGCTTCTTTCACCATCAATCAATCTCCTCCTTAGGCATGGACTTCTGGGTGTTCCCATTCTGACAGAGAAAACTTTATGCAAATTTCAAGCTGCATATATTTTCCTGTTTATCTTTCTGGACTCTGTTTATAGTAGGCCTCTAATCATTACAGTTGCAGGTAAATGCTCATCAGGGCAGGAATCTGAAAGTATTTCTGGTATTTAAATAGATTCAAAGGACAATGATGAAGGAATTAGTGGTGTTAAGGAACTAGACATATCCCAAATCATAAGAAAGTTATTCAAATTATCACTTTGAACAATTGGATTTAAACTCAAGGATTTAAGGGACTAACAGACTGCTAGAATGGAATACTTTTGTTGAAATGATATATTTAAATGTTAAGGTTGGCTTTTTGAACTAAGTGTGTGGAAAAATTAGACAAAATGAGTAAAAAGCTAAAAGATCCACACCCACTCCTAATGAGCCTAGTGAGGAGTAAGAATAAGTCTGAGATATTTCTGTAAGAAAGGAATATCTCCTTCATAGCAGAACTTATGACTTTGAAAACTAGTATCTATGTTAATATTTTGAAGAGCCAAATTAAAATCAAACTGACTTTCTATGCTCTTATGATCTTGTTCTTTAACTAATGTATTGGTGAGGAAGAGATGTTATTAAATAAAGCAGATAAAATTCATTGGAGTATAAAATTTTGGATATGAAAATTATTTCAGGATTTTGCCAGATATTGAAACTTCTTTCTATCTCTTGATAGAAATGTTTTTCTTGATGGTGGAAATAATCTTCTCTCCTCTAGTATCTAACTTAATGCAAATTATTGATTCAATCCACCTCTAGTTCAAATGCACCTTATTCTTTTATGAATTCTTAAGAGAATCTTGGAGTGTCAAAGTGTAATTGTTCAAAGTTTAATGAAGAGAGGTGAAATTTTCTAACATATACTAGGGGAATCCTTGAGCATGATAAAGATATTGAACAACGTCAATTTTTTGGTGTTGAATTATGTGTCCACATAGATATGGAATATATTAAACATACAGGAATGATTATATTAACTTAGCTATCTAGTGTGACATTGAGAATTAGCTTGACTCAACAAAGACTCATAGAACTCAAAGACTTTTGAATATCTGAGGATTCTGAAGAAAGCACCATCCAAAGAGAGCTTTATGAAATTAGATTTTAGAGCAGTGTACTGTTCATGACTTGCTAATGATCCTTTGTCCTCATTAGGTGGGACCAAGATTTAAGAACTATACTGATAAAGGAAACAAAGACTTTAAGATTTCTAGTAGTTTTCCTACAATTAAGGGATTCCATAAGACAATTCATTAGAAACTCTTTCCATGACTGTGTGGAACCGAAGGATTGAACTCCAGATAGTCGATGATACATTCAGCATTTCATTTTCACAGACATCACAGGCTTGGTGTTAAAGCCATCACTAAAGGGATGTGACACTCAAAATATTGAGCCACAGACACTTTTGCTATAATAGCTACTTTGAAAGGCTAAATTTGAGACTGAAAGAAGTAGGCTTCCCAAACAGACTATATTAATTTTCTATAAACTAAAACCTCAAGGCATCAGAAATAAAAGTTTATAATGAGGAAATAATGAGAAGAATTATCATGCATTAACAAAATTTGTGTCACAAAAGGAATGGTAATATCTGACAGCTAAAGATATTGCTATGTCTCAAATATTGTCTGAACTTCCTTAGCCTCCTTAATATGAATGTATAGGCATTTCCACAGAAATAACAAGTTAATGTAGGTCCTGGATATTTACCTGAATTGAACTAATTGCTCAAAATGCAATGTCTGTCTGAATAAGCAGTCAGAATTCAGGCTTTCAAAGTCAGATAACTAATGATGTTTGGGGCGGGGGGTTAATCACTTTGTATGCTTATCCTGCTCTTCATGCTGCACTGCAATGACCAGAAAGGTCTCCCTATATAAAGCTCTGCCTTGGTTTCAATAACTGAACTACCCACCGACACAGTCTCCCTGGAACTACTCCAGCCACACTCTGAGCCACCCGAGGACCTGTTTGATCATCCTCCATTCTCTGGGACTGCTGGAGCACAACAGTGTGCTAGAGATGGCGACCCACTCACACATGTCCACTTAGTGATTCATTTGCAGGAGATCTGAGTCATCTCTTTCCTAAATGAACCTGAATTTGTAGATGTGAATCTCCATCAGACATCTTATGACCTTCAATCATAAACATGCAGTCTTTATGAATTTTATGAAGAGTTTCCCTTCATGGAGTAACCATTACTTGGTTATTCACTTGTAATCATTTCCATGACAGTTTTTTTTTTTCAGTGATTTAAGGAGTCTGTGTGTCCTGAGAAAGACTTCCTCTATGGGCTAACAAATAAACATATAAGTAAACCACTTGCTTTCTAAATGTAAATCCCATAATCACTAGACTTGGAATACCATGCTTGCTAAAATTATACTGATGTTGCCTGATTCACAACAGAGATTTTTTTTTAGAGTGTGAGCCTGTTCTTTAATACTGTACTGTTAACATGTCCATATTTCTGAAAAGGAAATCTTGATTGAAGGTCTTTCTTCTCAAAATACCAATTAAAACTGTATAATCTTATAGATATATCATTTTCTGTATTCTAATTTTAAATGCAATTGGTTATAAAATATTATTCCTAAAATGCAGGTATCAATCTCTAATAAATTATTCCAATGTAGATTTCAAAATAGAACACCTCATTAAATTATTGAATGCCTTTTCTTTAAATAACATGTAGATTGACATGTACAGTTTTTAATTTCTCCCTACATTTCCACATACAAATAATCTCCAGATCTTCTGTGCAGAATCACAGTGGCTAAAGACTCTCTGTGTGACACAATCCAAGTTTACTTAGAGATAGCGGGCATTTCTATCATGGTCCCTTTTTGCATCAGTTATTCACGTCTCCTTAAACTGAATTTTACTGCACTTGGAGCGCAGTGAAAATCACGTATGCAGATAAGTAAGAAATTTTAGGCTACATCGCAAGAAGTAATCATTCCTGTAGTTGAAGTTTGCCAGTTATAAGGGTCATGAAATTAATCATTTTACATCTATGCATTTTTACTTATTTTACATATATGTGTGAGTGTACTTCTTTCATGTACATAAGTGCACCTGTGTTGTGCAGTGCCCACAGAGGTCAGAAGAGGGCATAGGATCCCCTGGTACTGGAATTACTGGCAGCAGTTACCTGCCAGTGGGTGCTGGGAATCAAACCAGGTGTCCTCTGTAAGAGTAGTCAGTGCTCTTAATTGCTGAGCTATCTCTCCAGCTCACATCGATGCATTTTTATTTAAGAAGGAATACCAGCATTATACTATACACAAAGGAAAGTAACAAATATTCAATAGAAATATAAAATAAGTTGAAAAATTGCCCCAAACAGATTTAAGTATTTCTCAGATTATTTTCTTAGAAAAAATAAGAGGTAAGAAAGAAGCTTGATGTTAAGAGGGAAGATATGAAAAGCAAAGAGGAATATAGCCAGATATATTTCTTTGAATGCATTCGCAAATACACTTATAACGACAACCTCATCCTCATGGCAGTGGAGGAACAGCTGTATTTCATAGTACTAAGACTCTCAGATACAGGTCTCTGAGATACACAGGTTATCTTTTAGCATGAAGTTACTGCAGAGAGCTGAAAATTTATTTTCCAGTATGCTACACAAAATAATGAAATTTCAAAGTGTTTGTGTGGTTAGTAGGAAAATCCGTTCTGGTAAATATCATTAGATTTCCTGGGATTCACTGTCCTCCCCTCACCTACAGAGATAACATTTACCAGTCGGTAGCCATGTGCCCTCTGTGGATGTAGCTTTAGCAAAGGTATGTTGAACATTATTAAGTTGTGGGTATGAGACTGAGCTTGTTTTTTGCAACTTGGCCATACTCACATCCATGAGAAATTTATTGTTTTCCAAGTATTCATCACCTCTGTGACCTAGGCTACTAATAAATGTATTCAGAGGAAACTTTGAAGAGGCTTCAACTAAATGTTGAGACAAAAGCAATTACCGAATAGAACTTGGTTAAATCAGTAGACATCCAAGGAAGAAAAACTGTGTGACAAAGAAAAATTATTTTACTTCAATTGATTGAGTTTTGTTGACTGTTATGGATCATCATACTACATAATTTATAAAGTAATAACAGAAATTAATGTAACTATAACTGAATCCCAGAATACATGGCAGTAGAATTTGAGAGAGAGAAAATGCTTAAGCTAAGGGCCCTCCTCTAAATGACCAGTTAATGAAGAGGGAGGTAGTCCAAAGCTATTAAACAACTGCATTGACGAAAAACCTGCAGGGTTAGTCAAGAGGGAAAATGTAGAACATAAGGTTATATTTGCATGTAAGATTGAGATTTAAGTATTTAGCCAATGAGGAAAGAACAGGGGGTATAAACCTAAATGAGGAAAACAATGCCCTGTGGTTTTGACCATGAACAAGTGGTATAAATATAATGGCACAAAAACAATTTAACAAATAAAATACGTACTTTAATTCTTTATTCTTAACACTCCACTAGGTACACTTGTTTTTGTATGTTGATAAATGAAAAGATAGCAGGAGACTCATCTACACAAAAGTGTTAGATGTCTGACTACCTTCAAGTACAAGGCCTGCTACATATGGATCTGAACAATGATTTCACCAGCCTTCCCTATGCTGTCTACACTTGACCACTCCATGTCCACGTAGCAGTCATCACAAGGATTCTAAAATGTTCCCCAGCTTGTCAAGGGATTAACAGTAGAGTTAATGCTTCTAATCACCAGGAAAATAAACTTTCCAAGTGTGATATTAATCCTTGTAGTTAGTGTTTATGGCCAAATTGACCAAATATAAAATTATCTGGGGATAAGCTTCTCAGCAAGCTTTAGAGGATTATCTTGAAAATAGTGTTTAGTTTAGTTAGGAAAATCTTCCTACTGTTGGCAAGATCTTGCCTGGGGTACTTTTCTGTTTAAGATGGAGGAAGTGAGCAAAGCTTCATGCATTCCTGGTTGCTTTATTTTAAAATATAAAAATCACTTCACTGTAATGAAGTAAGAGCATCATGGAGCTGGATGTACACAGACACTCATACAATTGCCCCATCTCAAACTCTTTCTGTACAGTTAGCATAGAAGCAGTGAAATCTGCTTCAGAATAGTTCTGCTCATCACTGGAATTGTATCACACTGAGTGTGTTCAGGCTGCCTCAAAATTCTGTGAATGTGATTTCCCCTGCACTGATGGACTTAACCTTGAACTGTATTTTGAAATACATTCTTTTCCTCTTAATCTGCTTTTGTCCTGGTATGTTTAGAACAGTAACAGGAAAGAGCCTAACACCATCCTTTGAAATATTGCATTTTATTTACACAGTCACTATCAGTTATATGGTATTTTTCTTAACTTCATGAAAAAAAATTACTGCTTGAAAATAATAGGAAACCAGACAGACTTGGGGCCCACCACATAAAGTAGAGTTAATTTATCTCTGGCCTGTCTTGGGAGATTTCCTTTCCTTAGCATCTCTTTTAGATGTTTGAAAGCAGTTACAGCTGTCCCTCTCTTACAAGTGATCAGTATGGTCACATGAGATTACGCCACCAGTGAAGCTCGTCTCAGTCATTAATCACCAGCTAATATAGACAATGAATTTTGCTGATATTCACCCTCATTACTCTCTAGTATAACTCCTTCCTTTGCTTCTGATTCTTTTATTCTTCCACCCAGACCCTCAAGGTCTTCACCACTATAAAAAGGACAACTCCTCCTCTAAAAAGCATTAACAGTCCTTAGTTCCTCAGGAGGGGATGGGGCTTCATGGACTCTTTCTTTCCCCGAAGTTGGTGGTCCCTATCTTTTATAAGCATCCATTGCTGCTACTAGTCTGTGTGTGAGACAGACATTCTTGAAAAGAGAAGATAAATATGGACATAAATATATATGTTCAATGCTATGATATCCTGTTGAAGAAATCAGAATTTGCATATCATAAAGAATATGATAACATTGGTTATTGTGAAGACAAGCACACATAGAAAAAACAGGTAGAAAATTTGCATGAACACAACCATTTCCATCAAAACCCCTTTTTTTCATGCAACTGACATGTTTTCATAATCATATAACATAGAGGGATATGGATTTCGAGAAAAAATCACAGTATGGGACTTTAGCCTTATTAAGATGCAGAGTATAGTTTGAACAAAAAGAGAATTAAGAATTTCCAGGGAATTCATATGTGCTAAACTTTCACTGAAAGAAATTTTGGAGACGTTGAGGTACTACTGAAATGCTTTGAGAAGAATTTTTAAATTGTACAAATTTTATTTGATTATATAATTAATATTAAATGTTTAAAAAAATCTTGTTTCAGGGATGATATAATTTAAAATCAGTATAATGTCCCCTTATAATTTGGTTAATCACAAAAATTCTTTAAAAAAATCCAAACTGATACTTTCATGCATATATTAGTGATTAATAAGTAAAAATGAGGTTATGTGGGCTAAAGACATGACTCAATTTATGTGACTTTGCTGTTCTTTCAGAGGATCAGAGTCTAAATTCTAGCACTTACACTGAGTGACACACAAACACCTCCAGCTCCAGCTCCAGGGAATCTGATAACCAATGTCTTCTGACCTCTGAAGACCTGTTTTCCACATGTGCATACAGTTGCACACATCATACACATAAATAAAAACATCAAGAATTAATTTATAAAAATATAAAATGGAATTACTTGAGTGAATTCTAAAAGGATCGCTTGATTAAGTGGATTTCCTTCTCATTATAGAAAGCAACTGTTTTGTGTGATGTGATTATATATTAGCTTGTTGCTGAAGTAAATATAAACTGAACAAAGACCCCATTGCTAAAACAAGAAATATGTACAAATTCTCATATTTTTCTAAAAATTATGTTTGTATACATGTGCATGTACACATACATAGAAATTTTACTATGTACATGTATATGGAAAATATACAATGTTTTTATCATTCGTTCTACAATTTCATGCCAAAGAAAATTACTTTATCATTTTAATGTATAATGAGCATAAACATGAAAATCACCTAAGCTATATATTGCGTTAGTAGTGCCCTACAACTTTAACTGAATTCAATATTGCTACAATATCTGGGAATGGGCATTAGTTATTTTTTTCTCATCACTGTCACATAGTCCTTGACAGAAAAAAATGTTTATTTTGGCTCAAAGTTAAAAAGGAATTCAGTCTATCATGGACAAAGGCATAAAAACAGGCACATGAGAGAGTTTTCTCTGTATCTCCACAGAAAGGAGAGAGAGATGAACAATTGGGCACAACATTCACCTTTGTCTCATTTGTTCTATCTGAGATCTTCCTTATGGTTACTCCCCGACCCACACACACATTTGAAATGAGTCTTCCACTCTACTTTAAAGTTCTCTGAAACCCTAAATCCAGCCTACTTGACAAAAAAGTATATCCATACAGCCTCCAACACATGTCACTTACATGACCTCAGAAGAAATTTATCAGAATGGTCAGTGTCTCATACACAAGGCACTAAACCCACTGAGACATGCATTTATAACAACAAATCTTCCAACCAGACCTTTAACCACAAATGTAAATGTAATATATTTTTATTTTGAAATATCTCTGAAACTTTGAGTTTAGAGTTTTATTTTAATATCTATCAATACTGTAATGGAATATGTCTGTATCAAGCTGAAGGAAGCCTTACACTTCCTTCAGTCATCCCAGATTTGTGCTCTGAATTCTAGAGCATTAGATATTCCATACTGAATAAATTCAATGATTACTTTTATATTAAAACAATTCTTTCTTCTACTAAGGTGGAAACTATACATTTCTTATAAACTCATGTAATTGCCTAATATTGGCAGTAAACTGCAAGCTTCACCTGAGGAAACATTGCTGTGAGCAATTTTGGTAATCTCTGAAGTATTTTAAGTCAAGTGAGCAGCAGATTCAGAGTTCAGAAATATGTGAAGTATAGATCTGTTTAGGTTCAGGCCAAAATTGTCATTGCAAAGCTAAACCAACTAAACCATGCAGGAGACCAGTGCCTCTGTAGTGACCGGATATAATTTAGAGGAAAGAGTTGAGGGATTTGGAGAAATTAAGCCTGATTAGACATATTATCAAGGAATCATAGCCCAAAGAAATCAATGTGCAGAAGGAAGGTTTCTTTCCCTAGTTGTAGATATAGCGCAGTCACACTTTGAATGAAGTTGTCAGATGGAGCAGGCTCATTTCATTCATTTCTTTCCAAAGTACTTCAGAATTTAATCCAAAAGCTTACTTACAAGCATGTATATTCTTGTTGGATATGAAATTAAGGAATACTTAGACAGGCCAAAAGGATTCTTGTTGAGAAGGACATGACTTAAGTCACGATATACTCATTAATTTAGCAGTGTCAAACAAGTAGAGTGACAACTCCCAAGATAGAACATTTGTAGATAATCTGTAAAATATCTCATTCAGTGGGCTGGAGAGATCTCTCAGTTATTCTTTCAGAGGACCTGGGCTTGATTTCCAGTACCCACATGGCAGCTAACAAATGTCTATAAATTCATGTTCCGGGGTGCATTTACACACACACAAACAATATACTTACACAGAAAATTAAAACGATAAATACAAATATAAAAAAATAAAAACAAAATATCACATTCAGCATAGAAACCTCATAGGCTTCTTTGTGATGATATTCAGATGTCTCTCACATCTCAAAAATAAATGTGTGAAAGACATATCAGTTGGCTAAACTAACATTCTTATCATCAACTTAAATCTCTTCCAAGAAAGATTCTGTTGTGGTGTTCTTTTGTAATAGAAAAGAAATTTCAAGAAAAATCCATCTTGTGAATTGAATATCAAAGAGAAATAAACTCACAGACAAAAGATCCCATTTTCCATCTTATCATAGTTAGGAAAGTCAAACCATAGCCATATTTGATTATTTCTTTCTAATATTTCATGTTTCATATAATTCCAGACAACATGACTTGTAGATTATCATATTTTCCTAGAGCAATTAAATAATGTTTTAGACAGGAAAGATGTGACACTAAGTACCTTTTCTGTCACTTACTAGCAATGTGATGCTGGATTGAAATAGATGTGGTGCTATTGCATGCCTTAGGTCCTTTAAATAAAAATTAGAAATGAAGTAAATTCATAGAATTCTCAGTGCATCTAAAACACATATGGCAGCATTCTTAGAGCATTATGTAAGTGTCAATGTGACAGAATATTGGTATGGTTGTTGATGCTTTCCATGTTGAGTCATTATTCACAGGTACATTTATGGTAGTTTAGCTGCCTATTAATTTTACAAAAATTAATGAAGAATATACTTTCAAGTTATTTGCATATTCAAAGAAACTTTGATACTCATCATGCTACTGGACTCAAATTAAAATTCAATTGATTATGATATTTTTGCAATATTTTTATGAATTCAAAATACAATTCATTATCTATTTAAAATTCCAATATTTTTCCTATCTACACTTTCAATCCACCATTCCTAAGTAAAAGGAACAGGGAACCTGGGAACAAGGGGAACCTACAAAAAGGGTGAAGGCAGTGAGAGGTTTGGGAAAGAAAATATTCCAATGGCAATCAAGAGTCAAAGTCCCATTTTTAGGAAGACAATTGTATAATGAAATGAGACTCACTGCTCCAGGTTTCTTCAATGAGATGCTCTCATTGAAATTGAATCTTCTGTTTATTATGTCACAAAACCATAGCCTCATAGAAAGCTAACAGTTGTTTATTGGAAACCACATTGTACAGATATTTAGACATATACTGAGCTTATTTTTGCAGTTATGCAACTGTGGAAACTCTCCTGAAATTTCTGTTTCTAGGCATCATTAATACCCAACATTACAAGAAAATTTTCTAATGATAACTATCTCAGAACTGTATGGTAACTCATGGTATCTGCAGAACGAATCTGAGAGCTTGGTGACAATCTGGCAAGCAAACACTGGGCAAGAGGAAGGTCAGCAGTTTGGCAGCAGCTGCCTATAGTGAAACTCATCCATTTTCCCAGGTGATGAAACTTCCCTAATAACCAGTGCAGGTGCTTTATGTTTGTTTACTGCAGAGCAGAAATGTACAGCACTGAGATTCTTAAACAGTATAATCTATAGATTATGACCAAGAGGATGACATAAACTCAAAATCGCAGGCTGTTTCACCAGAAAGTTTGCTTCAAGATAGTTAACATATCTCAGAAATTTGTACTGTTCTATATGTGATTCTAATCTTGCTAGTTTTATGTTATGTTGATAAACACACTGAATTTTTACTTTTGGGTTACATTTATGTGAGTATGGTACATCCTTCTAATTACTGATTCAATTATATTTGTTATTTTCTTAGCTCACATTTTCTCACATACCACTCCAAGGAAAAGTTCTATTCTTGTTTCAATCTCACATTGCTTATGTTACCTTATGACTTGTCTTTTCCATTTTAATATTTGTTTTTAATTAATAACTTTACATTCACCTTCAGTGTTTGACTTATTTACTTTTATTTTATTATATGTGTATTAATGTTATGCCTTCATGTGTGTAAGTGCACCTGCGTCATGCAGTGCCCACAGTGGACAATAGAGGATATTGGATCACTGGAACTGGAGTTACATATGGTTGTGTGGGTGATGGATTTCAAACCCAGGACTTCTGCAGGATAGAATAAGCTTTGACTATAATAATAGTCAGGGTTCATGGGTGATGCTAGTGTTAGCAGAGAAAGCAGAAATATGTACATCAGCCCAGAAAGCAGAGTATGCGCTCAGGGGGTTTCAGTTCAAAAAAAGACTTTATTGGAATTTCACTACAGGCCACATTTTTCCCTTTGTGGTGAAGGATTTATCTACAATGTTCCCACACTCTGGACTCCATGAGATTTAGTGATTAATTTAGATAGATAAATTTAGTAGATAAAGTTCAAGGGAGCTCCAAATTTAGGCAATCTATGTGTGTTTCAGATTAGATTTTAGTCAGATTTACAGTGAAAATCAAGAGTAAACTTTCGTGATGAAATGTGCAAAACCTTGCAGTTTGGATAGATCTGTGTGGATGTAGTGCTGAGACCATGGAAAATGTGGTTCTGCAGAGATAAATGCAACAGAACAATATGAAAAATGTCTTAGGGCATCGCAAGAATCAGCAAGATTCTTCCCATCAAAGTCCCAAATATGCAAACTTGCAAATTCTTTGGAAATCTTTTGATTTCAGAATATAGTCCCACAGTGCTCTGTTCTCACAGCATCATGAACAGGATGGGTGAGCTTCTATAGTTTGAGCCTTCCAGGTGCTTAAGTCATTACCCAAGCAATGGCCATGAGTTTCTGTCAAGATTTCAAAGTTCTGGGGACCAGGCACAATGTAGCAGGTTTACAATCCATGTGAAAATCCCCTGATAATACACCATGCTAGATTATGAGTATGAATTTTAAAATATTATGGAGAAATCAGAGGAACTTAGTTTCTAGGAACATACAGTTTCTATGAACAGAACCCACAGTGAGTAGAAAATCATGTGGACTACAGCTGAACAAGCGTCTAATGACTGAGGTGTCAAAACCTTTGCAGATCACATCTTGCTACAATACTCAGAGATACCAGAAATGGAGATGAAATGTTTAGTATTTTCCCTATTCACATTCCATCTTACTTCCGTAAAGCCCTTTAGGTATATTCTCCTCATCCCTTTGGCGATGTATTTTGAGAATACATGACTTGATTTTTAAATTAGTAAATATTTAGAGCAGTTTCTCTCATTCTAAGAGGAGATTTTGATTTAAACATTTGAACAACTCTAACAAAATGAATTACTTGGCATTTACTGATAACCTTTTGCACTATGAGGTGGACATGCTTTTGAGGGATAGCAAACGAATGTCACAATTTTTATAGGAAGTTTTTCCTCCAAAAGATCATTTTGAAAGCTTCATTCAGTGTTGATACTGAGAACTGATAGTATCTTGAGACCAATAATTTTTTATCTTATTTTGCCATTAAGAGATGGAATATAGTTGATGGGAGATCAATAGGGTTTTCTTTAAAAGTTATTGCTTTTCACAAGAAGATTCCATTCTCTATTTCTGCTTCCATGCTGCTAGGAAGTAACTAGTTTGCTTCTCTAGGGCCTTTTGCCATGTTTGTTTTGCCATGAGCTCAAATTGATTAGTAACTGTAGACTATGAACAAAAATAAACAGTTTTCGTTTCAGTTGTTTATAATACAAATCTTTCATAGCAATGGAAACCTAACTCCTATCCAAAGCTACTGGAAGAATAAAGAACAGCCTGACTTGAATTGGATTTATGAAGAAAAGTCTTGGTACTGGCCAGGAAGTACTCTGATATGGCTGATAAAGTGCGTATTAAATTTCTGAGAGTGCTAGGAGTAGTTCACAAATTTATCTTTGAATAGGACAATGGTTTCAAACTTCTGCTTCCCAAGGCTCAGAGATCACTGTGGAAGAGATGGCAGAACTATTGTAAGGGCCAGAGGTTGTGGATAACCACAAAAATCAGAGTTTTCTATATAACTGGTCCATTACTTATGTGAACTCATAGCAATAGTGAAAGCTCAAGTCAGAAAAAATTCCAGCATACACATATGTAGATAATAAGCTCCAATCCAACCTAAGGTAATTGTGGCTTCAGAAGACCACTTGGAGAGGCAGGCACAGTCTGTTTCAAGCATGGGATTTTTGATAGATGGCCAGGCTCCAGTGAATAGATCCTCACTGAACAGCATTTAAAGACACAAATTAGATTTTATGGGCCTTATAATGTATAAAAGTAAAGTGTCATTAAATTTGGCTGGGGAACAACTAGGGGAGATGAATATGGGGAGGGATCTAAATGCCATAAAAATATATTCTATGAAAAATTCAAAAACTTAATAAAAACATTTAAAAGAAGACTCACTGAAGAGAGATGGTGGCTTTCCCTTATGTAAAAGGGAAACATAACAGAAATGAGGTCTTCTGTGCTTCAACTTGCAGCCAGAAGCCAATCCATCCATTGTCCAAGAGGTCTAACTACCTCTTTAGATGGCATGAAAATATGGAATCATGCACATGGTACTCCTTTCACAGGCTTATAGAGTGAAAGAATTATAGGATAATGGGGACTTCACCCAGGTTCATGCCAAAGGCCTATAAGTTAAGGTGAATAGCAACAGTGTTGGATATCTTCCAAGTGCCTGTATGGACTATGCATGAATCTGTGAGGTTGATACCTATGTTTCAATGGAGAATAAAGCAATTTTGGTGATTTGTGGATCATGGAACATTGCTAAAGACAGCTGACCAAGGAGAAAAGCCATTTGTAATTTGTATGCATATTGATAAAGGTGTGGTTTCCTAAAACTGCTAGAACGCAGATAATGCCACCATTTGTCCAAAATAATAGGCATGGATCTACAGGAACTCATAACTGTTCTACTTAGTCTTGATATTTTTTGATCTAATCTTATAGCCTACCTGTTTCTCTCTTTTATAACGAAACTGATTACTCAATGCCATTGTGCATTGGGAATATGCAAATTGGATTTTGGTGTTCATAGCTAAAAGTTTGCCTTGAGATTCAGAAAAAGCCTTCAGAATTTAGGAGTAGCACTGAGTTGGATAAAGTGGACATTCTATATTACTAGAAGACCACGTGCACTTGGGGACAGGGGAGATGTTATTGTGTGAATATGAAGTATCTTCACAGACTCATGTTTTGAACCTATGGTTCTGAGTTCTGATGCTCTTTTGAAGGCTATGCATCCTTTTTAAGGTGTTGTGTGAGAGACATTAGTAAATCACTGGTAGCAGAACACTGAAGTTTACATTTGTTTCTGTTTTTAACCTATTTCCTTTGCTTTCTGACCCATGACATCTGAACAGTTTCCTTACTTTGTTCCCAATATGTCAAAGGCTGATCTGCTGTCTCTTATCTGCCTTGATGGATGAAATCTCTCTGGAACCAGGGCAAAATGTTTCCTTTCTTAAGTAATTTCTTAGCAGAGACAAATAGAAAAGTTCACTAATGTAGTAATATTTTAAAATTATGAGTGTTCAAATTTCAGTAAACAAAAGACATTTGTTTCATGTGTGATAAGATTCTAACTATATGTGTTCCTTTAAAGACAGGCCCCAGTCTGCCTTGGATTTCTGTAAGCAGCCTTCTTCACTGGTAACTTTGATCCACTGCTTTTTAACTTCACTCCCACCTGAACACCTCCTGACTCCCCTGCTCCATGTATTCTTCTTCTTCTAGCCTTGGGCTCTTAGCGCCTCAGATCCATAGAGGACTCTTTTAGTACAGACCCACCCATTGCATCCCGAATCCTGTACTCAGAACAGTTCAATTTTTTACACAAGTGTGATAGAGCCTTCACAGGATGTCTTTACTTGCAACTTGCCATTCCACTCCTGAGACCACCTTTCTACTCTGGCAGTCCCTGCCCGAAACTTGCCTTGAATTCCAGACCAACCTTCATCTCTGGTAAATCTTATCCTGCCTATTGCTTCTCCACTCCCATACCACCACAGAAACACCAAACTCCTGCAGCCCACATCCTGTTATCCATCTACCCTTGGCCACAGGTGCACTGTTAATCTTAGCATCCAAGATTTATGGACTCCATTCTACCTCTGACCAGCTGGGCTGTGAGCTCTCTGAATCACACTTTGGCCATTTCCTTTCATTTTTGCCATCTGCAGGTACTCCCACTGCTGCAGTGATAGGCTTATGTGCCCTTTTGTAGGGGCCCAGACCTTTGTAGACTGTTTTAGAAAGCCTGAATTCAGCCTCTGCCTAACAATTTTCCCAAATTGGGTTGTGCCTATTGCCTAGAGGGACCTAGACCTTAAGAGAGCCTGATAGCATCTGTTCTCACCTAGCTTATGCCTCTGGAGCATCTGGGCTAGAACCATCTGGTCCCTCCAAAATAAAATCAAAAGAGAGAAACTGAAGCCTTAACCAATCAGCTTTTCATACCCAATAAGGAAACAACCAAGTCACATTAAATGTATAAACAGAATCAAATTTCAACCAAACAAAGGAGGTTGAGTGTCACATCAGAATCACAAACAAAAAAAGAAATCCACATACCAAGAACACAATGAAAAATAATACGAAAAAACAAAAATATGATGTCCCCATCAAACATCACTAGTGCCATAGAAAAGTTCTACAATGAGAACCCCTTAGAGATAGCCCAGAACACACTTTAAAAGAATAATCATTAACATGATCAAAGAATTCAAAGAATTTAAAGAATTCACAAACAAACAAATCAAAGAATTAAAAGAAGGTAAGGATAAACTTCTGACTGAATTCACAAAAGAGATAGAAATAGAACAGAAAACTCAGGTTGAAATGAAGGAAGTGGAAAACTTTAAGCCAACTTGAAATGACAGAATGAACGAAATGAAAAACAGAATATCAAGACTGAAAGATAAAGTTGAAGAATTGGAGCACTCAAGAAAAGATTATGAATATTTAAAAAAATATTGGAATTAAATCTGCAGGAAATGTGGGACACCATGAAAAGTTCAGATTTATGCATCACATGTATAGAGGAAAGAGAATAATCTCATGATCATAGTATTGACCAGTCATTTAACCATATTGTAGAAGAAAATTTCCCCAAATCAAGAAAATTACATTTTCATAGTAATACAAGAAACACACAGAACACCAAGTACAACCAGAAAGAAACTCCCCATGGTCAGAAACACACATGGTTCAGTGAGACTTCCAAAGTTAATTAAAAGTCATTAGTCCAGACTATGTCCATTTTATGTCATTTCTACAGTTCCCATTTCCTTGTCCTAAGAATTCTCCTCTCACAGTGAGGTGCTGTGGTTGGCCCCACCCCTCTGGTTCCAAATAGGCTCAGTGAGCAGCATATATTCTCTGATTAGACAAATCAGGGTTTATTGGGGTTACTTACAAAGGATTTATCACAGGGAGAAGGACAGTAATCTCGTATGGGGGCAGCATTTTGATTAGAAGTGCTGTAGACCTCTGGCATACTTCCCCTGACAAGATGGTGAATCACTGCCATTGCTGTGACTTGTACCTCTCTTCTCAACATTCAGTGCTTTTTCCCCCAAGCCCTCCCCCTCAAGTCAGTGTTTGGTTGGAAAGTGATTGAATCTATTGGCTCCATTTCTGTCAGTAAAATTCTTAGAGGGGTGTCTTGCTGCCGAGAGTGCCTACAAGCTGCAACTGGATCCAGTGTGAGCCTTCATGGGTTTGTCCATCCGTTGAGCCAGAGGGAAATTCCATGTAAATTTTCTCGACACTTGTTTTAGAAATCAAGAAGCATGTCCACTGGTGGTGTCATAAGTGGTAGGCTAGGCATAAGTGCTGGGCTTATTATGGGTGATGTGGTAATGAACCAGCATAGGTCCAGCATGATATACTTTTAGATCTCTGGATTAGGGGCCATGGTCAGGGAAGCTTTAGAAAAAACACACCCAGATCTAGATTGTGGGGATTTCTAAATTTATTTAAAGTGATAAGAAAATTCTCTATTACTTTAGGGCTAAGGAAGGAAGTAGCTTGCCTCTTGTGGGGAGAATTGCAAAATAGAAATCCCTTAATTTGATTTTACAGTAAAATCCTTAAATTCAGTGGATGAACTCACACTAAGGAACATCTGGGCACACAAACTTGGCTATCAACTGACCTTAACAAATATGTCAGAATGCATGAAATCCTGTGAGTGGGAACTGGTGTTGAAGATGGGGGAGGGATATAAATATGATTAAGATCTATTTTATGGAATACAAAAAATTCAATAATATATATATATTGAATAAAGGACAAATACAAATTCCTTAAATCATAAAATAAGCAATAACAAATTCTGTTGGTAATATTATATTCCTTGGATGTTTTTAAGAACATAGTGCTTTTATTACAAAAATTTTTGTCATCTGTGTCTCCAAGACAGGTGACAGGCCTATGTAATGAGAATTCTGAAGACATTTTGAGATAAACAAGCTTGAGTCTGAAGTGTAAGGGTCAAATCCCATATCCAGATTTCTCCAGTGATTTCAAACAGCACATGATAACTTGATAACATTTTAAAAGGCATATGTTTATTTTAAACTTGAATCTACAAGGCTAGGTCACACGTTGAGAACTGGAAGTGATAAAAGTCAGAAGACTTGTTTATAAAGGGTCAAATTTGATGTTTCTAAATTTTTTGTATGTTCGTAAGTACATGGCAGTTAGTACTCATAACCAAGGAGACTCAGTCCAGCAAAAATATTTGCCTTTACTATCACTTGTTTCTCCTTGGATATATATGGGGGAATGCTTG
Source organism: Eospalax fontanierii (assembly GCA_035773235.1). Classification (NCBI taxonomy): domain Eukaryota; kingdom Metazoa; phylum Chordata; class Mammalia; order Rodentia; family Spalacidae; genus Eospalax; species Eospalax fontanierii. The sequence continues at coordinate 188,464,180 of CM069524.1, read as the reverse complement.
AAGGTTTATATCCACAATTAGTTTATGTCTATAAAGGAAGGCAGACTAAAGTCTTCTCCTATGATGATATTTCCCAGTAGAGATCATTTTTATTTTCTTGTTAAACTTCAGTCCAGGCTTGGAAAAGAAAATCAGAGATCTAGGTCAAACAGATACAGGCTAGGGGTGTTTCGCTAATTTCTTCTTTAGAATTTTTTATTTCTCCTCTTGTGAGCAACCAGGAGGAGAGATACCTTGCCACGTGTAGCCACTTATCTCATAGAAAAGACCTAAATTAGTCTGTATCTCACTAATCATTACCATTGATTCCAAAGAAAGTAGAGCCTGTTTGGAGTAGCTGTTCTCATTAATGTGACCCCTAATACACTGTTACCTGAGTTATTTTTAAACACAAATTTGCCTGGTTAAATTTATCTGGTCTTTGCAGGTGCCACCATTCATAATTTATATGGAGCAAATATTGGCCTTACACCTAGTGTGAAATATAGCCACCTTCTCATGATTGCAAGTTAAGGACAGTCTTGACAATACTGTGGGTTAAATTATTAAAAGCCCCTGAAAGTTTCCCCGTGACTTCCTTTATTTTTTATAATTTATAATTTGTTGATAAACATGATAGCCCACACTGTAAATTTTCTTTTAAATAGGCAGTGTTATGACACAAACAAAATAAATAGTGAAAGAGTTTCAAAGCTCAGAGATGAACTCAGAAATGCAACACAGAAAGAGTGGCATTTTCAACCTAGCAAATATGAAACTAGATCCAATACTTTTCTAAGTTACTTCCTTCCATTTCTTTTTGCCTTAAGGAAGGGGACTTCAAAGAAGTCAGGAGAAGTAGAAAGCGGTCTATGAAGTCGTATAACAAAGAATCCTTTTGAAAGTGAATCTTTTTATTCTCTTGATAAGGCTGCATATCTACTTTTATTTGGTTCTGAGGAGTTAAATTCTTTTAAAAATATTTATCATCATATTACAAAAATTATGTATATGAATTTACTGACTGCATATACCTAAGTGCACACATATTGTGCAATGACCTTGGTCGTCATAAAATGGTGGCAGATCCCCTGTAACTGGATTGCAAATGGGTGCCATGTGGGTGCCATGTGCCTGCTGGGAATCAAACCAGAATGCTCTGCAAGAGCACTCTTCAAGAGCAACCAGTGCTCTTAACCAGAGATTCATCTCTCTAGCCCCAAGAATTAAGCTTTTCAACTGAATTATTTATAAACAGAAGCCTAATTATTCATCAATTTCTTCTCAAATTCTAGATTAAGTATCCCATGACTGGATTACCAGGGAGAGTATTTCTGAATAACATTTGAAAGGTGCACAGATTTGCTTTGATGATGACTTGGCTCCAGTTCCTACAAATAAATTAATGAATTTACTTGTGTAGAAGATTTAAGATATAAATGATTCCCATAGTTAAAGCAGAAAGATAAAAGTCTGAGCATACTCCCTTACATTTTGGACTTAGTAAAGGATCTAAAAACAAAAAAGGAAAGAAAAATCTTAAGGCACGCAGGAACAACTCACAAGAAAACCCTGTGCTTGTTCTATCCTCCCTCCTAGAAGAAGGCAAATGTCCCCCTTGCTCAGGACTTCTTCAGACAAATATCCTTGAGTGCTCTGCCACAAGATGTTAAGGAAAGCCCTGTCCTCAGTCTCATACAGCTTTCAATGTATGACCGAGGTGTTCCATGTAAACCTTTTCCTCAGGACTTCTCCAGCCGTTGACTTATGAGTTCAGAGAAGAGGGTCTCTTCCTCACATGAGGTACCACAGTGCAATGTTATTGTGCCAACATTGCAGATAATACCTGAAAAAACAGACTGACCTTTGATTTTAGTTTTGAAGACTGACCTCCAAATCAGAAGACTCCTATTCTTCTAGATGTCTCTTGGAACTGTATCACAGAACTGTCTTCTAGAACTATGCTATGGAAAGTATCCCTGAGTAAGGCCTCACCCATAGTTTTATTCAAAATCTTTTCCTCAACTTCAATTCTGGAAGTACCCTTGAATCTCAGGCCTATACCATCTCATACATGCAAGATCAAGCCATAATTTCCATCTTCCCTGTTTACCTTCTTTTAATATATATTTTTATTTTTTGTGCATTACATATAATAGCTCTTAATGAAATTTAGGCCCCTTCCCAATCCAGATTTCATGCATTTTGTCATATATGTTAAGGCCTATCCCCTCAAATATTTGTACCTAGATGTCTGTCAGTGCAAGTTCATCCACTGGATTCTCGTCAGCCTAGTCACTCACATAAAGAAGATCTGCTTTCCCTCAGTCCTCAAAAATCAGTTGCCAATAGTTCCTCATCTAAGGTGGTGGCTGCTGCCCATTTCTCCAGATGGGTCTTTGTCTAATTAAGACAGCATATATCTTGAGCATGCTGTCACCAGTGCTGCAAGTTCATATGAACAATTTCCCAAAGTCCTGAAAGCCTATTTCCATATGATCATGCATTTTCCTCTCTGACTCATAATATTTATGACCCCTCTTCTGCAATTGAAAGGTCTAATTTAGAGGTCCTATCCAGAGACACACACTCTACAGTCTGTTTTTCTCTGAAATGTGGCCAGTTATGCCTACTGAGTACACCACAGTCAGTTGTATGAGGTTTCACTAGTGAGAGTTGAGAGATGTATGAGTTTTCTTTCTATCCTGTTAAGCTATGTTCTGTGAGGCTTAGGTGTAGAGGTTCTGCTGTGGATGTGTCACTTAGGATTGCTCATCTCTCTGACATATATTCTCTATGTGTAACCAGTTGCAGAACTCTGTAATAGGCTCCATCTGTTGCAAAAGCTTCTTTGATAAGTGATAAACAGCATAATATTCTATAAATATGGATAGTTAGCATACAGTAAGAGATTTCAATTGTCTAGAAATATGACAGGTGTGGATTTTACTACATTTATAATGCCACTCATGAGTTCCTTCCCATTGAGAAGACTTTAACTGTTGTGAGAAGCCAGAGGGAAATGTATTAACTCAAAACAACATGAAAAAATCACTCATATATTATCTTAAAAAGTGTGTGTGTGTATACCTGAAGGCTGTATAATAAGAAACACAATAAGAAGCCTCCCTTTGAGTTGTTGGTCAGGGTAGTCCAAGAGAATCACAAAATTACACAGACTAGTTACAGCATTTGATCTTTTTCCTAGAACTTGAAGGTAGTATCATATTCATGAAGACAAAACATATTTTGGACATACGTCTTGGAACAAGCCTCCTTCCTGAAGACAAGTTCTCATAATTCTGGAGGATACTATTCAAGCTTCTAAGGGGGAAATCAATCAATAGTTCAATCAAGCTATAAAACCAAATCACCACAGTGACAGGCACAGCAAACTATTTCTATTGGTATAGTAGCAGTGCTTTTATCTAGGGGTAATGCACAGCTGTCTTCCCAGTTTTGAGGAAGATGATTGGACTGTCTCTTGGGCTTTGATATTTGAATTCTCAAGCACACTCGCATTCACTCATTACTGTTTCAGATGGAGTCATAAACAAGACTAAGTAAGTGCCCAGTTCACAAGAGCATGTTGTTCAATGAGTTTTCCAAGGTTAAATATAAGTTATTGGTCCAAATTATTTCCATTGTATAAAAGTCATTCAGACATCAGTTCAGGTAGCTAAAACAGGGAAAATTAAAAGTTTCAATTAATGTTGTATAAAGTTTTGTAGTATGAAATCAATAACTAAAAGAAATCAATGTTTACAGATTTTGTTTCAGTAAAAAAGATCTGGATTTTAATTTACTGAAATTTATAATGTATAAAATTTATGGAACAATACTTATCACAAGGCATTACCAGCTATTCTGTAAGGCTGGTCTTCTTGCTGAAGACCCTAGAATACTGACTTTTTTCTACATTCTAAAAATTGTTATTTAATTTATATACTTTATGTAAAAATTAACTGTCAAAATATTACTGATCACTATTTCTACAGCATAGTATATACTCACAAACTATAGGGAAAAGAATAGGGAAGAATAGGGGAGACAGAGAGAGAGAGAGAGAGAGAGAGAGAGAGAGACTGACTGAATAAGAATGTCCCCCATAGGTTCCAAGTAATTGAAAATTTGTTCAGTTGATGGTGCTGTATGGGGAAGTCATGTTGGAAGTGTAGTCTTGCTGGAAGAAGCAGTCACTGGGGGTGGGCCCTGAGAGCACATCGCTTGCCCACTTCCAGTCCGTCCCTCTGTGCTTCTTTGTCTGCTTGCAGATGTGAGCACTCACCTTTCTGCCCTGGCCACCTCTTTTCTTCCATGGTCTTTTGTGTTTTCAAAATTGTTTTGAATTAACATGCATCATTCAATCTACCTATGTGAATACAGTAACATTTTGATAGGGGGTAGGAGTGCTGTGATATTTTATAAAGAAGAGCTATATATAAAATAGCTGTGACTATGTAAAGGTGATTAGTATGATTTTGTATAAATATATTTAAACCAGCTTGGCTTTTAAGAAAACACCTCTGTATTTTTAGGAGCTTTGAAACATATATTATCCTTGATAAATAAAATTTTTATATCTGACCTCCATTCCTGAATATATATAAAGTAATACATTAAATGTGGAAATAATTTATGTGGATATAATGGTGATTGATGACATTTATGGAGAATTACTTTCTGTAGCCATGGAAGCAGAGTGTAGAAGTGGTAGTCTTGAGTAATGAACAAAGAAATGAAAAGCTAAGCCAAATCTTCTAAAGCATTTATCTTTTTTTCATTAGTGAAGTATTCTCCCTGATGAGAAAATAAGCCTATATCTGAAACTTGAATGATAAAGCCAGAAGTTTGGTCAGCACTCACGCACAGATCTGGCTGCTTCAGCCGGAAGTTCATTGACTTAATTAAACAGACAACCTTTGGAGAGCCCAGTTGGGGCTGGAAATTAAGACTTGGGAAGAACTGTGAATCCGTATTTATTAAAGCGATTATGCTCCCTCACTTACATGCACATTTTCACCAATGCATGATTCCAGTATAGTCTGCTTCTTTGTCTTCTATAATCAGAAATCTTCCATCTTCCAAAATATAGAATCTGACAGGAAAAAGATCAAGATAACCCTGGAACTCTCCATTGGGGCACATCCCTTGATTACATCTGCTTATGTGAAAGTAGCCAATGCCTGTTCTGAGAAGGATGAATATGCTGGTTTATTTGCCTAAAAAAAAAAAAATCAGAATTCAATCCCATAGAAAGAGAATAGACATTGATCCATAAGAGTTTCAGATCTCACCAATGAATGATTATAACTAGGAAATATTAATATATTTGTAGAAATTAAGTCATTTTATAACACAGGACAGTAAAATTAAGTACAAATAACAAAAGTAGAGATAATATAAAACAGTATCTTATATTCAGACAAATGTCAAGTAAATTCAGTCTTTCACATATTTTATCTGAATGAGACAATGTAATGTATGAAGTAGCATTCTTTACAAAATAATAGACACTTATTTCTCTGTGTGACCCGTTGTAGAACTCTGTAATAGTTTTCATATGTAGCTAAACAAGCTTCTTTGATGAGTGGTAACTGGCATACTTGTCTCAAAATATAAGATTATACATTTAGCACATAGTAAGAAGTTACTGTTGTCTAGGGATATGGCAACCTTGGGAATTTCTCTATGATCTATGACATCTCTAGCCATGTGTTTGGCTGTGTTTATAATACCACCCATGATTTCCCTCCCATTGAGAGGCCTTTAAGTCCAATTAGGTACTGTTAATTGGCCACAGGATAAAAAAGCCACTGCTGCCACAATATAATTTGCTTTGTTTGACATTGTTGTGATTATTAGTCCTTAAAGCTGTGATTGGACCATTAATTAATACTCTTCCTTAGCAGCTTGCATAGTGATCTCCAAAATAATGAGAACTAGCTTTCAGGGAGGTGGCTTGTAGGTCAGTTCCTGTTTTATTGCTCCAATTCCTGTGTCTAACATCCATCCTTTCTACAACAATAGGGTCTTATATTCAAGTTCTGGGAAGATATCAAGAGCTGTGTGAATAGCCTGTGTAATTGTGGGAGTCTAGTGGACTACCTTGGCCAAAAACTTGAGGGGGTGGGGTTCTCTTGTTTACCCTGTTTCTTGTTATATCATCTTCAGCTATACACATGGACTCACAGGCTCCAAGACCTTGGTCATATGAACCTACAGCAATGGTGTCAGCAATAATACGATCTCTGCAAATTCAAGCAGACGTATACTCAGAATAGAACTGTAGAATTGGCAGCAGGCACCAATCTTAGCCAAAGAACAATTGGACAGCTAATTACTGCTGTGAGAAGAGCTGGTTATTATTTAAGGGGGTGACTCTAGATAGCCTGAATAGACCACAGTGGATGAACTTGCACTGAGGTATATCTGGGGATACTAACTTGACTTAGTTGGTATTAACATAATGAGAGAATACATGAAATACATTAAGGGTCTACAGGAGCACTCTTAATGGGAAGAGGGCATAAAGATGATTAAGATGCTGTACATGAAATACACAAAAATTCATTAAAATATACAAAAGAAACAAATAGCAACCATTAAAATTTTGTTTCTACATTTTTACTTTTGGTGTGTGAATCAAGAAAGAGTAGTGTGCCAGGCAACCACTAACCCACTGAAGCTCCTTTCCCAGCAAGAGGCAAGTAGAAATTGATTCACAGAAAAGTCCTTATTTTGTCCTTATTTTTCTTTCATAGTTATTTCTCCAAATTATTGCTCTGTTGAAAATAGCATCACAATTTACTGCTTACTTTTGGATTAAAAGGTCTAATGCTCTGAAAATGGAGGCAAGCTTTTTAATTCTTATTACTTTTGAAGGAAATTGATTTTACTAGACTAAAACATAACTGTTATATTTCCAGATCCAACCATGTACCGCCTCTTGATGAAAGTATGGATGAGCATGTCTTCTTTATTTTTTGTATAAATATCCCATTTAGAAAGTGCATGTTGAATTAGGGGTTCTGTTAAAAACAGGAGGAATAAGCATGACAGTGTCATGGAACACTGTCATTCAATGTGATACAGTGGTTGGATTCTTGAACCCAAGAAGCAGTAATCACCTGAACCAGATATTCAGAAGGCTGATGACAGTGTCATCTTGTCATATAATGGGGCTCAGCAGGCCCTACTTCTCCAGAGGATTTATAGACAGTTAATGTTGCTAGGGTAGAGAAACTTATTTTCTTCAGTGTTATAGCCATGGGGAAAGTGCCCATGCTTCAATAAATGACCCCTCAAATCCATGTACCTTTAACCAATCTTAACAAACTTCATTGAGTCATGTAATAAAAGAAATGATGATTTCTTTCCAAGGAAGAAATATATCAGCAGGAGGTTGTAGGGACAGGAAATGATCAAAATACATTATACACATATATGGAAATACAATGAAGCCTTTATGTATGATTAAATATGCTACTACAAAAATAAAAGTTAGAAAAATGACATATGTGTCACTAAAGTTATCCACTTATCTCTGGAAAATGTCTTTCATTACAGCACAATTTCTCTTATTAGTTTCCCCTAAATTAAAATAATTGGATAATTGCCTGTAATTAAAAAGAAGAAAAGAATTTTCAGGAAGTGAAATGATTAGAGTTTTAGAATCTACTGTAAGTTCCTCACAGAAGACCCTGTGATTTTGATATCTTATTAACTTACATGCTTCATTGAAAACAGGCTCATTATATTGCGTGTTTTTAGTATTGTCTTGTAAGAACCTAAAAGAATATATCAGAACCCAAAGCAAAAGCATATTTGGAAATCAGACTCCTCATCAATTATGACTTTCTATGAAAAGCAAAATTACAGTCCTCCTGTCTGTTGCATTAAGAGCATGGTCATGTAAAAGCTGAAGAGAAGCATACCTTACACTACTATAAAAAAGCATTCAAACTCTAGTTTGGCTAGGAACATGCATTTTTGAAAAATTATGTGAAACACTGTCTCAATTCTGAGACAAATCCACTCCATCAAATGACGACTTGTTTTTGCTTACTTATTTGGTAGCTAGCCAGAAAACATATTTGGAAGAAAGCATAAAAAAAGGAACAAAATGAAAAATATGAGAATTTACTAAATAAGTCAGAGGTCAAATGATGAATCCAAGAGGAAGACAATTGTTTTGAGATATGCATTGTTTCTAGATTATAATACGTATAATAATATTTAACAAATATGAATAGTATTCTCTAAGTGTTTTTGTAGGTATGAAAGTCAATAGTATAATTTACTTGGCTTCTATTTTCAATTCTTAGAGGATGGAATTTAAAGAAGAAATCTTTGGAACTATTTAAAATTCTAGTTAAAATGTCTGACTGAACAAAATGGAAGAGACACATTCACAAAATCTCTGTAGACAACAAGAAAAGATCTTTTATGACCATCCCTTAAAAAGCAGCACAGAATTCACTAAAATATTTCTTAAATAGTTTCTCCGTGCACATTTGACCTCACATAGCTCCATGTGCATTGAGCATATGCAGACGCGTGCACTCTGTTTGTGTCTTTGCTCTTTGCTCTGACAAAATAGATGACAATTGAAATAGAAGGAAATAAGGGTTCATTCTGACTCCCAGTCCACTAAGATGTGGAAACCATGGTGTCAGGAGCTCCAGGCGTCTGGACATAGTGTATCCACCTTAGGAAGCTGAGGCTGATGCATACTCATGCTCTGCCTTCTTTCTCCTTTTTATTCTGTTCAAGATTCAGCTTCATGAAATGCTAGTATTCCTGTTTAGTATGGGTTTTTTAATTAGTTTAATCTAGAAGCTCTCTCAGAGTCGTGATCTAGAGGCTTGTCTCTTTGGTGAGTGTGGATGGTGGCACGGTGGCAGTCACAGTGAGCCTTCATACACGCTTAAAAGACATTCTCATTCCTTTCTGTTTTTCCTTCTTCTAGGCTGAGACACTTTCTATCCTTTCTGCAATCTTCCTCTAAATTAAGACAGTAATTAAACTAAATAAGCAGAAAATCAAGCATAAAGTTTGGCCTTCAGATCTACTCAGAGTTCAGTTTAGAATTATAAATACTTTTTATGGATATAAAATGGGAATGGGTTATCCTTGCCCTTAAAGAGAGAAGATAATCTTACCATTTTAGCATAAATTCATCAATTTGAAACAGATATTATGTAAATATAGACATGAACAGAGATCTTTGATTAAAAGAATTAATGGCATATATATTTCAAATAATAAAACATATTTTAGTAAGAATCTATATCTGTGTCTGTTGTATAATTCTTTCCTTTAACTTGAAACATTTTCTGTGTTAAGGAAGCTCTATATGATTGATGAAGTATAATTTATAATATGAAGGAAGTGATTGAAATACAAGAAGTCCCAGAAAATCAAAAGATTCAAATGTCCTCCACCTTAAGGCTAATTGCTGACAACTTCTGGAGAGAAGATACTCATTATCAGCAGCAATTGTACTGCCCTCTACTTTGACAGGGAGTACCAGAGATGCAGCTTTGGGGTGAGATTTTGGACACTTAAGCTGCCTGAGAATCTTTCCGGTAGCTGTAATCACCCTACTTCTTACTAGATCACCTAACAATTAAAATCACTAACTCATTAAGATAAGCTTGTGTAGAAACATTTCTTTGTTCTTTGTTTGTGCCATATTTTTGGGCAATAACCGATATTTTTTTCACAAAACAATAGGTCTGTTTTATGATAAAGATGACAGAAAATAAAAGAAAGCTTTTCAATGCTATTATTAAAAGCTTCATGTGTCTCAGTGTGGGGTGTGTGTGTGTGTGTGTGTGTGTGTGTTTGTATTACAGTTTAAATTACCCTACACAAGGAATAATTTTCTTCATAGGAGCCATGGGTTGCAGTGCTCAGTGTTACATGCCTCCCCTCTAGTCATTGATCAGAAGTGGACTGGAAACCCCCAAATCAATATAGGCTATTTGCATTGGTTGCCTATTATATCTTCTCTGTTTCACTCTGTCGTTGAAGACACCACACAAACTGGTCATCAGACATGGAGAAATCAACTTGCTGCTGACCAGGAAGCCCCCTTCCACCTGGTTAGCTCTCACAATACAAGAAGGGACCATGCATGTTGTTTGGGGAGCAAACATAATGCTAAACAGTCACAGTATCATACTGCCCTCTAAATTTCATATTTCTCTCTGTAGACTAGTGCAGCACTTGGACCTCACCAGAGAAGTTTCTTTGTACTATATAGAGTGACTAATGAAGAAATTCACAACTGGTAAGGACCAAGAATTAGTGACTGTGGATTGCACAGCCACAGTTGGGACATCTGCATTACATCCCTTCACAAGACTCAGGGAATATTGTTGAAGGAAGGGTAGAAGAATTGTAAGAGCCATAGACTGGAAAGGACTGAAGCAAAACAGTGTTTTCTGGCCATGAGAGGACTGCTGTGTTCTCACCTAATACCAGTCATGGGTTCCCTACAAAATACACGCAGGAGATCAAGCCAGTCTGTATTACAGAATGGAGTGAGAAGCAATTCATGAGCCTCTACTTCTCACTAAGGAGCTAAAGATTTGATGACTCCTGTAGGAATAAGCAGAGTCCATTTTCTTTAAGGTTGTGGCCCTAGTTAGGTAGTCCACAGTACAACTGAATGTTCCCACACCAAGAAATATATGCACATCACAAAATGGAGCTGATGGAGAAGGGACGTGAGGATGGGTATGGGAACTTAAAAGAAATAACTGGGGTAAATATGATCAAAATACATTGTGTAAAATTCTCAAAGGATTAATAAAAAATAAAAATAAAAATATGCATACATAAACACATATGCATGTATGTTTTTCAGTATGTACATATTTATATTTAAATTAAAATAAGAATTCTTTTTGTTAAAAGAATTTATTAAAATTTGTACTCCCAATTTAATAATAGAAGTATATCCCTACACTCCTGGTATTATAAATTGGGTCAAAATCATGGGATGAAATGGGATGTGGAATGTCTGTCATGCTAAGGTGCATGACTGTACTGATAACTACCTCACATTGAGGGTCGTTGTACTTCATAATCCCACAGGTGGTTAGAAAATATATGGTGAGCTTTACTCAAAAATAGATTAATGTGAGCCTCTCCTTGAAAAGATCCCTCTATGGACAGGCAATAGAAGATGCACAAAGTGACCTGAAAGGAGAGAACTTCTGCCATTCTGACTGTTTGAAAAACAATGTAGACCAATAATGTCTAGAATGTGGGCATATGGGCATTTTGTGAACTTAAGGATTAGAGACCAAACTGTAATATCCTCTGTTGTGTTCTCCGTATTCCTGAGTAAGCCTTGCCACAGTCAGATTGGAAAAAAAGGGTACAGTGGGACTGATAGAGAAACAAAAGGTAAGAGTGAAGATTCTGGTAAGGAAGGAAAGTTACATCTGGGCTGACAGGAAAATGGCACATTAACTGTCACAGTACTGTAATTGCTAAATGTATTTTCAACTATGTACAAATATACATGTGTAATATATACAGACATATATATATATATTTTTTTAAATATTGGAATATATATTCCAAGGCTTTTTTTTTTTTTGAGACAGGGTCTCACAGTAGCCCAGACTGGCCTGGAATGCACTATGTAGACCAAGCTGGCAGTGATCTTACAGAGATCACCTGCCTCTACTTCCTGACTGCTTGGAGTAAAAGCCATGTACCACCAGACTTTGTTCCAAGATTATTTTATAGGTGATATATTTTATTAATTATGAGAACTTCTTTTAAAATTAAAGTTAAAATAGACAAAGTATCACAACACAGTATTATGGTATTCTTTGAATTCTATCTGGTGTGCCTACAATGTGGCAATATGTAACCATATTATGATATTCTGCAGTACTTATCTAAGAGATAATAAAACCCTACCAAGATTTAATTAACATTTTTGAGACTTTTTGAAGTCATTAAATGAAAAGGACTAGCAAAGTATAAAGCACTATAATTAATATCCTAAAAAATGTTCAATTCAATTGCCATTCTATAGTTAGATATCTAAGATTTGCGCATGTCTGACATTACACTTCAGGTTGATTCATCTTGTAAGGCACAAGGAGAGAGATCAACTAAAATTGGTCACACTGCCTCTGCATGTAATTCCTAATAATATGTATGAACAGTTGCAAAAAAGCCATTTCAGGCTGAGAGTCTAATGAAATAACACTTAATGTGTTTCTGTAGTTTCCATTTGATTCTGATTGGCATGATATGAGGTGCATGAAGAGAACCATTTTGAACTATAATATACTATCTTTAAATGAAAAAAACTTAAGTGATATAATTTGTTCATTGCTAAATATTGAAAGTTTTTCTACTGGCTTTGGATAATTATGTGAAGTAAGAAAAATTTTTATAGTTTTGCTAATTTTAAATTATATTTATATTTAAATAGACACTATTTAAAGGAAGCAGTATACAAATTATTGATATGTTTATACATAATCAAATAAAACTTTGTTGTTTACATATGATGAAGGGAATTTGCTACTTAATGATCCTGAGCATTTTCAGCTAACATCATCTATAAGCTATTATGAATTATTATTGTGATTTCATGTTATAATTTAAAATAAATATACATTACATATATAAAACATAACACTCTATGAGTCAATTTGGCCTTTAAAAACGATAATACAAAAATCTTTATAATATGGTTCTCCTTTTGCAATAAAGGATGATTGATTTGAGAATGAGATCATCATTCACCAATTTTGCTGGATGAACTATAACCCAAGCTTCAGTACTTTCCCAGCTCTGACTATTCAGCATAATGCTTTTCCCTTTGTAAAATTAGGTTAATAAAGAATATATTCCATAAATCACTATGTTTATTAAATCTGTTCATTCAGATAACTGACTAGACTAACAATTATCTATTAATTTCTGAATAAATATTTTAAAATAAAAATATTATTTATTCTTGTATTTTGTAACTTAACGAAGACTTTGTTTTACTATTCTTAGAGATTCTTAAACACATGTTGTTAGTTTGGGTGGCATGAGAAGCCAGAGGGAAATATGTTGGCTCAGGAACCCACTGAGAAATAACACATATGGTATCTGAACATTAGTGCATGTGTATACATGGGGCTGTATGGCAAGGAGTATAGTTCCAGCCAAGAGAGACTTCCCTTAGAGTGGTTGGTCAGAATAGTTCAAGAGATCCACAAAATAACACAGCTTATTGCCAGAGCCCTTGGGTATTCCCTAGAACTTGAAGGTAAGACCCTTCTGTGGAAGAGAGGACATAATTCAAACACAGGACTAAGAGCAATGGAGCAGAAATTGACCTGGAAACATTCTACCTGAAGACTAGCTCTCATAGTTTTAGAGAATACTATGCAAATTGCTAAGGGAGAAAATCAGTCAGTGGTCCAAAGTAGTTCTAAAGCCGAAGAATCAGAATGACTGTCAAGGAAAATTACCTCTGTTGGTGCAGTAGTGGCAGTGTTATCTGGGACGTAATCAATAGCTATCTAATTGAACATAAAGCCCTCTCAATGGGAAGGATCACATGGGAGGCAATGTAATTATGGACAAATATGCATTACTGAAAAGATCATAGATCTCAGAGAAAGACTTATCTCTGCCAGATCCCCAGACTAATGTAATTTCTTAGTGTATGCAAAATATGAATCCTTATATTTACAGATAAGTATACCACACAACTCATCAAAAAACTTCTTTTTTCAGCAGATGCAGGCTACATAACTGGTCAAATACAGAGAATATACATTTGAGAGAGATGCCCAGAGATATCTTTGTGGAACTTCTGAACCTAAGGCTCATGGAACATAGTGGAAGTAGAAAGAATACTAGTGCATCCCTCAGTTCTCACTAGCAACACTTCCTTATATAATTGAGTAACATGCACATAGAAGGCCACAACTGGCTAAGTTTTAGAGAATAAGAGACTGCAAAGTTTGGATCCTGTGATAGGACACCTACATTAAACCTGACCCATTCATGCTCAGGGACCATTGTGGAAGACTGGGCAGGAGCTTGCTCACATGAACATGTGGTGATGGTGGCATCGAAAATAAGACCAACATCAATTCCAATCAGACAAGGGGCCAGACTGGAGAAAGAGGAATAGAAAGTGGGCTAGCCCTAGCCTGGGAACTGTCAGAAACTTATTACTAATGGGTTAGGGAAAGTAGACCTTCTTTAAGATCTCTAAATAGACTGACTAGACTCCAAGGGATGAACTTTCACTGAAGGACAACTGGATACAAATGCTTGACTGGATGGGAATTATTACAAATGGCAGAATACATGAGCTCTGATGGAGTGTATGGATAGAGAAAGCGGCCAAAATTTTATTAAGAACTATTGTATGAAATGTACAAAAGTTCAATAAAATATTTTTGAAAGATATTTGAAAGACAAACAAGAATATTAGAGAATACTTGTATAATAAAAATTCATCAACATCAGGTGCCTTAAATTGTTTTCTACTTTATTTTTGAAATAGACTATTGGGATTACAGGCATGCCCTGATTTTATGTGGGATCTGGGGAACAGACTCAGGCCCTCGTACACTTAGAGAAAGCATATTATTGACTAAGCATCTCCTCAGTCACAGGAATTCAATTTTAAAACAGCAAAGTTGAATTCATAAAGACTAGAAGGAGTAATTTCAAAAAGAATGTAAAACTCATGGAAACTATTTCTTGTATCCCTCTGCAAGTGAAGAGTGCGTAGTAAGAGTTCCTGGGCTACCACTGTGACTCACTTGGCAGACTACCTCTTAGCATGCAAGATGACTTGGATCTGTTCTCTGAAAATCAGGAACTGGGATGATGGCATATACCTTCAGACACAAAACTACAAAGCTAGAATTGAGTGGATCCAAACTTCAAGATCATCCTCCTACAAATAAGACTGCATCTCAAATAAACACACAAATAAACAAAATGAAATAATTTATAGATGTAAAAATTAGGTGATAGAAAAGGGACAATCCCATATGAAGTCGCATCATTACTTTGCGAGACAAAGTCTTCTAGATATTAATTAATGGTTTTGGAACTATTAAGGGGAAAGAAAAAAAAATGGATTGAGGACCTGAGCATGCGAGTTATCAAAGCATGATATTTCTGCTTCGTTATGAAGGTGGAAGAGGGTTTATGAGCCTGAAAATAGGGAATTTCAGGATGTAACAGTCACTCAGGGAGAGTGAATTCCAGTCTGGCCTGCTGCTGTGAGAAAACATGACTGAAAACAACATGGGGAAGGAAAGGTGTTATTTAAGTTCACAACTCCCAGATGGAAGTCTGCCGGTGAGGGAAGTCAGGGCAGGACCACGTAGGCAGGAATGAAGCAGAGACCATGGAGGAATGAATGCGAGTCACTGGTTTGCTCTCTGGCCTGTGCTCACCCTGATTGATTTCTTAAAAAATATAGAACCAAATGTCTAGAGTTTTCACCCCACTGTGGGCCTTGAAGACAAGGACACAGGTCAATCTGATGGATGTAATGCCTCAACTTAGGTTCTTTCTATCTAGTCTTAAAGTTAACAACTGAAATTATTCAGCACAGTTGCCCCCTTTTCAACTTGATATACAAGTTCATCCTTAATATACCACAATTGACTCAAAAGTCTCATGTTAATTCTAATATCATCTCATAAAAAACTACAATACAAAACCAGTATAGTACTACAACTTTAAAAGCGACACAGTCTTTGCTAAATCCAATACATTAAAAGCTCAGTGACTCTTTAAAATTATCCAAGGTCTCTTAAATATAGGATCATGTAAAATAGTAATGCAAAGTTAAATGTTCTTCACTCTAGTTGGGAGCAAAAATGACACCTGCAATTCTGCAGCTTCCACATCACCCAACTCAGTATCAAGTGGGAGATTCTTACACATTACCAAGCCTAGCTTTTAGCATAAGATGTAACCCTGACGGTCTCTGAGCCATAGCTTATATGTACTGATTCCGAAGAAATACTTTCCAGAAATTTCATCTCTTGATGCTTGTCCCTTAATCAAAACTGGTTTTTTTCAGATCCAGCTAATCGGCCTCAATTGTTTCAGTAAAGCACAAAATGTTTCATTTCCTTAGATTCTTAATGCAAACCATATCACACAAAAGGTTCAGACAGCCTCTTTGAGGGACTCAAACTTCCATCTGAAATATTAAAGTATTCCATTGTCTGAATTTCTTAAAACACAGAATAGCTCACTAAGCTACAAAACTTCCATCACACCAAAACAACGTGGGCAGGTCTGCCATAGTAATACCCCACATTCCTGGTATGAAATTCTGTTCTAGTCCTGTTTCTCTCTGTTGCTTTAACACCATACCTGAAAGCAGAAAGAAAGTGTATGTTTCGTCTTATAAATCCGAGATGAATTTTGAATGAAGATTAGAAGCGGAGACCGTGGAAGGCTGATACTTAATGGCTTACTCCCTCTGGCCAGTGTTCATTCTCCTTTCTCATGAAACCTAGGAATAACTGCCCAGGGGTGTCATCATCCATAATGGGCTGGGCCCTCACAAATCAAATAGCAATTAAAAAAATGTCTCACAGACAAGGCCATTGGCCAATCCAATGAGGGAATGCCTCAGCTGATGTAGCCTCTTCCTAGAAGCATCAGGTTGATGCAAGTTAACTTGAGGTACTGTGTCCACAATGAAACTTGCTGCTTTCTGGAAAGTGATATTTTTGCTGTAATAAGGCTATAGAGTCTGTTTCAGAAGAGCAAGGGAAAGAGAAATGTTTTACATGAGTGTGTAAGAATACACATTTATTTCAAAATTTTACCTGAGGCTATCTTGCACAGAAAGCAAAGTCATATATATGTTGATCAGAGCATAGTTGAACAGTGGGGTATACTATGATCTCCAGTATTCTCTAGAAACAAACCAATTAATAGAATATATATTGCATTTATATGTTACATATTAATTAAAGATTAGCTCAGCTGTTCAAAGTACAGTAGTTCTCAGTTCAGGAAACTCAAAGTCTCAGAACAAGAGATAGTGATACAAGACTGGCCCAATGGTTGAGCAAAAAGGTCCTGTAATGGGCCTGGTGTCAATCTGTTAAAACTGGAAATCTAGGGTTCACTGGTGACCACAGTGGCAATATGAATACCCATCCAGGTAGAAAAGAAGTTTCTAGCAACATTTACTCTTCATTGTCTCCATCTTGAGCTTTCAGAAGTAACTTAGAACTTTCTGATTATGAAAGTGACTGAACCAGAAGCTCTGGCTTCTGGATGCCCTGAGTTCTCTTTATCCTTGTATGACCTTTTGGTTAAAGTTTTCAGTTGTCCTCAGCATGATGCTGCATCCAAGATATCTAAGTGCACTTTTATGTTGCTTTTTTCTGCTGTAAAGTCAACAGATATGATATTCAAGTATTTCATTCGACAAGGAAGAGATCATAAGTCCAGATAGAATATTTGAAATAAAATTTGTGCATTTTTACATGCTCATGAAAAGAATCTCTCTCCACCTTGTTGTTCTGAAATAATCTTTAGGAGATAACTTCCTATGGAAGTAGCTACCATCAGTGAGGATGTAATATCTTGAGTGGTCAGTAGGTCACTGTGGGAGTGTGGTAGTCTCCAGTACAAGGATGCAACAGATATTTTCTACAGATGCTAAATCCTACTTACATTAGGGATGAAAAAAATTTATACTCAAGTTTATCATCAAATGGTACTTACTAATTCCCATCATTTTAATTCCATGGTTTGAATAATTTAGATATTTTCATTGTTGTTCTTATAGAGTTGGTGGCTTCATAAATTAATTAGAATTAACTTCTCCTAACCTTCTTTTGCTGGTCTGGTCTACTTTAGTGTCCATCAGGCTCGATGATTGTGTGTTCTTCCTTTAACTTCTGTGTATAGGGTTCCTCTATCATGATTCTTTAGTGCTTGTATGATACTTTAGTTCATGCTTTTCTGGGAAAATCCTTATATGTTCTCTGGTTTTGAAAGACACCTCTACTCCATATGTTTTTGCAAACTGGCAGCTATTTTCTAATTCTTGATGTATGTTGTCCTATATTCTTGTTTCTAGAGTTTATCCTCAGACATATGTTGATACTATGGTGCATTTTCCCTTATAGGACACTTGGCATTTCTTTCTTGCACATTCTAGTAGGCTTTCTTTTTCTCATATTATTGGCTGTTTAAGTGTATTACTACTTAAGGGCTGTTTGGGGCTGTGATTATTTGAGGTTCTAAATGCCTCTGAATATAGATGCCAATTTTTTCAAAGATATGGAATTTTTCACTTATGTCCTTGGATTCTTATTTGTTCCTGTTTCTAAATCTATGACGTGTATTGTCAAGTTTGGCCTTTTAGTCATGTCAAACAAATAGTGAAGAGTGCTGAAACTGAATTTTGTGTTATTTAATAAAGTCAGGAGACCGATGCATAGAGGAAAAGAGATGTAGACATACATGGATAAAGCAAAATCCAAGAAGAAAAGCCCCCCAAACAAATGAAGAGCAGAAATGAAACCTTTAATATTGGAAGTCCAAGCCACTCTATCTGTGTGAAAACAATGCCTGTGTGAAAACGTAAGCCACAACAACTGTGCTGATTTGTGATGAATCTCTGATCTGTCTAATACAGTGTTACTGAACAGACATAATGTAATGGTTTATTGGACTGTCAACCTGAAGGGATCTGGAAACGTCTTCAAGACAAATCTCTGGGATTCTTTCTGAAGAGGTTTATATAATAAGTTAAATGACGCGTGAAAAGCTAAAATAGCTGTGGGCTGCATGGTTCTGTGAGATGGAGATCTGAAATTGTACACAAAGAAGAAAGCTCAGGGCAACAGGGAGCAGGGCGGTAGGACCAGCTAACACCACTGCTTCAGCCATGCCCTCCTCATCAGGTTTCACTATGTCCCCTGGACGCATGAACCAAAGTAGATCTAATCTTCTCGAAGTTGCCTTTGTCAGGTGTTTCAGTGTATCAATGGGTCAACTAATTCCAATAGATGGCTTTCTATTTTGAACCTAAAAAAAGATTTCAGGTTGAAGGAAGATTAGCAATTGGAAGCACATACATCTCTAAAATGAAAAGGCATCTGATTTGTAGAAAAAACGGATATTTGATGATGATTAAAGGTCAGTACTAATAGTAGAGTAAAATAATGCAAGTGATTATCTGAATCCGAACATTTAAATTCTGTTCAATGCTCCTATTTTCTTAGGTTTAGTACAATTGCTATTGCTTCTATGTGGCTGGGAGTTCAGGAATCATGAATTTGATTTTGGTAGTTTTTCTCTCATTGCTTTCCAATAGTCTAATGCAAATAGATAGTTATGAATATTCAAAATTATTGTATGATACTTGGAAATCAATTTAAATAATCTGAAAAGCAACTTATTCATGCTGTGAAAATCTCATTTTTAAGCTTAGGTTAATGTTTAGAATATGACCATAGAAACTATTTCTTGATTACAAAGACACTTAAAATTGCTAGTCACTAATCACAATGCTTCTGTTCAGTTTTAAGTTTGGAAAGAATAGAAAGCTCTGGAAATTAATGGTGATGACAGTTTCACAAAATTATTAAAATGCCCTATAGGAACATATGTAAAGATGGCTAAATTAGTGTATTTTACAGTGTAAGGGTTAGTGACAGCAAGATCATTTTGAACAATATGTCACAGAAAGTATCTTTATCTCATTAAATTTTGGTAGGAACACATGCTGTGATCTTCAAATATGGGGTACTCTCAATGGACTGTTAAGCACAGAACAGTAAATCTGTTCTCCAGCAAGTTGGGTTCTACACCAATATTCACAGAACAGCAATATTGTCTTAGAGACTAAGTGTTTAGATAGATGATGCTAGATGATAGATTGACAGATGATAGATAGATAATAGATAGAAAGATAGATGATAGATGACAGATAGATGATGGATAGCTAAATGATAGATAGATGATTGTAAAATGATAAATAGATAACAGAAGGATGATAGATGATTGATAGCTAGCTAGCTAGATGATAGATATAGATGAGTTGGATGAAGATGATGATAGATAGATAGATAGATGATAGATAGATAGATAGATAGATGATAGGTAGATTGTAGATAGATTTGAAATTCAAAAAAAGAAGGCCCAATAAAGATCTTTAAAAAATAATTCTTCCAGAGCATATCAAAGACATGCATGCTTTCTAACTAACCACTACCCTTCCAGTTACTGTCAGTAGACTTCCTTATTGTTTAACATTGGACTCAGGGATAATTCTCCGATCTCCTTGGAACACTCTGCAGTATGTTCTTGTCTTCAGAGAGTTTCACAATATACCTGGGTGGAGGTGTCACAGAAACTTATATTATCTACCTAGACCTCAGCTCTGAACTTATGCCCCTTAAGTTTATGCCTAAGTTATGTCTACTATTAGTATGGTTCAAGTATTGGTTGCATTCTGACATACACTTAGCATCTGGGATTTGATTCTGTTTTGTTTGTGTGTTTTCTCTGCTACTTCTACATAAACTCATCATTTCCCCTCAAATTACATGTAAATGTGTAAGAATTCTGATTCCGTTTAAATTCTCATTAATGAAAAGAGTGGGTTAGTCTACTTGCATTATAATAATCACATTATTCATTACCTCAGTGTATGTGTCTAGACTGGAGCAAACCTTAAAAAGGAATGAAGTAACAATTTAAAGAAATTTGTCATTTTAGAATGAGAAAGAGACTAATTCACTTAGAATTACATCACCCAGAAATAATAAAATTTTATTTAAAATAATAAGATCTTGAACCTGAAGTAAAATGAATCTGTCTAAATTTTTAGAAATCCTTCCATATGTTTCGAAATTTAAACAAGCAATTCTAATACGTAAAATGAAAACTCATGATTTCAAAACATGTAGAAAGGTTTTTTAAGAAGCAAATTTCCATAGCTATGTTACAGATCCTAATTAAGTTCAGACAATTTAACTTACAATTAAAAGATTACTGTTTCAAACAATGAGTGCCTGTAATATTTCTCTGTATTAAAACAGAATCTTGCTAATGCAAATCCCTGCCCTGCTTCAGCACATCCCAGTACATTCCCAGCTTGACAACAAAACTATAATTCATTCACACCATTGATTTTTCTGAGCTTCTTTCCAAGATCATTGGGATTAAGAGTTTATTGCCATACCCTTAAGTCTTCATGTATAGATGCATATTCTGGATGTTTCTAAAGTAAGTTATGAGTATCACTTTTTGAAGTATATGTGAATTGAAATTATTTCACATTGATATGGTTCACTGGACTGCACAGAATGGTATTTCAGATGATTCAATAACTAGGACATTGGACATTAAAAGCTAGTTCTAGATTCCAGAGGACATCTTCATTAGTCATCCAAGCTTATTAAAATAGACTTGACAATTTTTATCAATATTGACTATTAAGGTCAAACCCCATTAAGAAATGAATAAAGGCCAATTATGTAGAATTTATATAAGATTGCCATACCAATCCTAAGGAATTATGGCACCAGAAATTAGGAGTTGTACAGAAATGTATACAAATATGAATAATAATTTTTAATTCCAGAAGGAATAACATGTTCCCAGTTGCTATGGAGACCTTAAAAACTGGGTTCCCATCATCACCCATATTTCTCTAACTCTTACAGTGAATTAAAACTTTTCTTTGTTCCAACAGGATGATTTTACACAGCAAACTGTCAGACAGGGCACGGTGTTCTGGGATTGGAGCAGGAAGAAATTTCATCTTGCTTTTTTCCATTGCACCTGAGAGGAATTTCATAGCCAAAAATAAGAGCTGAGTTGTATTAACACAATTGGACACAGGAGAGTATGCCATGGGCACACTGGTGGATCTCATTTCAGAGTTTTGATGTGCATATGCAGGACAAGATAACATGTAATTATTGTCATGAAAATGCGGCAGTTCATGCATCTATGCTATGCCGAAATTACAGCACTCAATATATAGCTTAAGAACAAATCCCTGTATTTCCATGTGCTTACCATAAAAATTTTAACCATGACATTGAAGCTGTCCAAACTCTGTGTTCATTCAGAAATATAAAATATTGGGGAAATATTGTTGATTACATTTTTTAACACTGGTAGTATGCATAGTAACTCCCAGGATTATGGAAGTTAACCAGGAAGGATGAAGTTTCTAGGTCAGTATCCCTTTCATCCATCCATGTCCTATGACTCAAGTATGTGGGGTCGTCAGTAAGAGAGTCTCACTATCAATTATAGAAGATAATGACTGGACTGACAGGAACATTATGGGAAAAATCTAGTGACTGGATAAGTCACAGAACCTAGGGTCAGACCTCACACTAGTGTACTGATGAATGAATATTGCAATGAAGATCTACTTAACTTCTTATCTTTGTGCCAGTAGATATACTACATTTCTCAACCTTCATGAACAAATCATCCCTTTTCCAGTAAGTGATTAACAGAGATCCACAGCTGGTCAAAGTACAAAGACTAGAGTCTGTGGAGTCTGTGGAGTGCTCAGCTCTAAATGAGATATTTATGTCAGAATCCTTCCATCAAAGGTCAGGATCATTGTGCCAGAGTGGGTAGAAAGATTCGAAGAGTCAGAGGTGATGGATGTCACAGTGAAACGGTGTTCTCTGTTGGACAATACAGCACCATTGCACACATGAACTCACAGCACCAATGGCTGCATGCACAAGACCCACATGAACCCAAGTCAGCCAAAATCCCAGCTGTGGGATGGCCTCATAATTCCCATTAAAACCTAAAGAGCTACTAAAAATGTATGACTGCTGAAGGAAGGAAAGCCAATATTCTTTAGGCACCTGAATGGGTATTCATGTTCCTGTAGATAGTCCTACACATGTGCATACAGAGATAGTCCTACACACATGCTCTTACAGAGAGCATCAGGTGGATTCACTGGGCTTTAAAAAGAGGTTATATGAACTTGCAAGAGAAAAGGGGTAGGCCATGAATAAGAACAAAGAAGAGGGCTGGGAATGGGGGATTGGATTTGACAATATATATATATATATATATATATATATATATATATAACATGAACAATGCTAATTCCCTCCTGTTGACCATTTTTCAATTCAAAT
Source organism: Eospalax fontanierii (assembly GCA_035773235.1). NCBI lineage: Eukaryota > Metazoa > Chordata > Mammalia > Rodentia > Spalacidae > Eospalax > Eospalax fontanierii. Next base: position 188,441,021 of record CM069524.1, on the reverse strand, counting down.
CAAGAGTGTTTGGTTATCTGTAAAACAGGCTTGCCACTACTGCACCACAGGCACATAGGTAGGTTGATAAGTGGGGTATACAGGTTTCATAGCTGAAGAAGTTATTGACAATTGTTTCCTAAAAGCTTGCTTAGAACCTTCAGGCACTATGAAATGTATTGCTCAAGGAAGGAGTTTCCAGTTCAGCTTACAGATTTCCGTAAGTCCTGCAGCTAACACATACAGTGTCTTAGTTTAGTTCTGGTAGACAACCAACATCATTGGCAATGGCTTGGATGGTTTCCCAGGTCTCAGAAGTCCCCAGAGCAAAAAGGTTACAGGGAGATAGCCCACTATTGGTCCTGGGAATAATTGTGATAGCCTTTTGACTTCTGGGGGCATATGTACTCACCCATGATAAGTATTTTAAATAAAACTCTTTTAAAATCTACTTTTAAATTAACATTTAGCTTTCTGTCTTTGATAGTTTAACACATGACACACATAGTTTACTCTTTACCAGCTATCAGATTTTGGTCTGTAATATATTTTGAAGATCTTTGCATTTTATCTGTGGTCACACTCATTAGTTTTGATAAACTTACCTAGTATTTATTCCTTCCCTCACCGTTTGTGACATTTTACTTCCAAGTGTAAAATAATATAATTTATGCTTTTGCTTGAGTTTTTAAATTGATTTTGTGAATTTCATACACAATACATCTTGATCAAATTTATACCCCCTCCCTTATCCCCTCTCTCCCATGGTCCCACCACCAATTTCCATGCATTCTTTCATGTGTGTTAAGGCCTGTCGTTGAGTCTCTCAACTCATACCAGTTAAGATACCTCATGCAACAGATGGTGATTAACTCAGAAAACCACAACAGGCAAATGTGTAGAGAATAAGAGATTGCAGAGTGTATCTGGATAGTATACCTCTATAACATCTCTGCCACATAAGGCCAAGGGCCCACTGAAGCAAGGAGGTGGGAAAGAATGTACGATCCCATTGTTTTGGAAGACCACAAGAAAACAAGAGTGTTCCAGAGTGCTGGGAAGTAGAGAATAAGAGTCTGCAGAATGTGAGTGCCTTGACAGCACTACTATATTAAATTTCACCCACCCAGGGCTCAGGGGCCATTGTGGGGGTAGAAAGATTGTAAGACTCAGGAGAGGAGTCTTCCAGGCTCCTGGAACCTTGATTATATAAACCAAAAGCATGGAGGTCAGAATGCAAAAAACCTATGCAAACTCAATCAGATCAAAACCCAGCATTGAACTGGGAAAATGGGCAGCAGGCCTGAACCTTAGCCAAAGAAATATTGGCAGCTATCTATTTCTAGATGAGGGAGAACTGATCTTTAAGGGAGAAAATCTAGATAGGCTGACTATACCTCAGTGGATGAACTTGTACCAAAGGAATTCTGTATATATTAACTTGACTCAATAGGACTCAACATTTATGAAAGAGTGCATTAAATCTGGTGGGGTGAGTTATGGAGTGGTGCAGCTGGAGGAGGAAGCATAAAGATGATTAAGATATTTCTTATGGAATGCACAAAAATTCAATAAAAATATACAAACATATGACTTATATGAACTTGTAAAATAAAATAACTATAAATAACATGTCAACACACACATAACATATTATTTTAGACTACACATGCACAAATACATATATATTATATTGCACATTTGTAAACATATACACAGAAATAGAATATGAGCCATGATTGATATGTAGATATGTTCTTTTTAGTAGAACTTGGATATAGTTTCCCACAATTATTAATAAAATTCTCATTTCGAGAATTGTTTATTTGGAGTAAAACTTAATCCTTCCCTAAATTTAGTGTATTTACTTGTTAGTATGCTAAGAGAAAAATAATACTTAAGGAGAATTGCAAACTCCAGGAAACAAGATGGGTTGACAAGAAGGGTGAGTGTTAAGATGAACATAATTAATCTTAGTTGAGATGGAAATGAGTATCTGGGTTTCAGGCACAAAGTCATGCATCAAGTTTTTGTTGTGGTGGCAAAAATAGATATATAGATTATGGAATAAGGGTGTTCTCTGGCTCATGATTGGGGTGGAGGAGGAGGTGGGAGTGGGTTCAGCCTAGTACAAGCAAGGGAAAAAGATAATCTTTAAGTGAGATATTTCCAGTGGCCATGACAAGACAATTCACTTGAACTAGCTGTGTCCTCAGTAAGAAGGTACAGTGACACTGAGGATGGACAATCAAGGACAGTCATTTACCTTGGTGAATTGATATTTCCCCCTTACCTTTTCATCTTGTCTACATCTAAATTGTTTACCCATCATAAATTCCCCTTCACTGCTGATTAATATAGCTGTCCTCTCTTTGGACTTGAATATCTTCGGTCAGCATTAGAAATGTTTTATGAATGCTTTAACATATTGAATTCATCCATGTCTCTATCCAACAATGCTTCCTTAATGTTTACCTTGAACAAGTTCTTCATTATGATTTAGATGTAAAATGATAAGGAAGGCAATTTCTCACTTTATAGAGTTTTATTTCATGTAAAAAGACAGTTAAGTACATGCAACTATTAGTAGATATTTACAGATCCCAGTAAGTTCTTTGAAGAAAATGAAGGAATAAAAGGATCAGAATGTAGTAAATTAATTGATGATAATAAATTTAATATTTTATTTATTATTTTTTATTTTATGTGTATGAGTGTACTTCCTACAAGTGTATAAATGTACCTGTGTCTTGCAATGTCTATGGAGTTCAGAAGAAGCCCTCAGATCCCTTTGAACTGGAGTTACAAATGGTTGTTAGCCTCCATGTGGTGCTAGTAACCGAACCCACATCTTCTTCAAGAACAGTGAGTATTCCTAACTACTGAGCCATCTCTCCGTCCTCTATGATTGTTCCTATCTGAAACCATCTCTTTTTTTACATAATTATGTATTTCCACCAAGATATGAGCCTTAGATACTCTCTAGGTGTCCTTGACTCAGGCCACTGTACTTGACAAGCGTCATGCACTTAGTGATGTAAACCAACCTAGAAAAGGGGCATAGTCAAAATTTTTGCAGTTGTTTAATATCATAAAAATGATATGCTCTGAGCAAAGACAGAGGACAAACGCTTTCTGTTTTCAAGTGATATTGTAAAAACACCAGAAAGAAGATAGCTTGATGGAGCCAGAAGCACAGACCAAGTACATAGAATAGAGAGCAGAGCCAGAAGTTGAGCCATTGAATTGAGTGATCTGGTATTTGAAGAAGGAGCAAAGAAAGTCAAATATAGAAAGACTGTTTCTCTACCATAGGAAGTAAGAGCTGATTCATAGTCAAACAAGCAGAGGCTCAGCATCTAGAGACTGGAGTTAAGTTTTCCCTGAATATTTATGGAAGACAGATCAAAGGCCTAAGTAGAAATGCAAAACCACATTTTCAGAAAACAACAACAACAGCAACCAACAGCTCTGTTTAACCCTGTGATTGATAGAGTGTTTTCAGATCCAATGTTGAAAACATGATCCCTCCACAAGATGATAAATTGGACCTTTTTCCTGCCTAGCAGAGAAGGCAGATAGATAGAAGGTTGAACGCATGTCATTAAGTGAGGAAAGCAAATCAGAATGAGTTACATACTGTGTGATTCTCATCGTGCTATTTCAGGGACAAGTTGTAGAAATGATTCCTAATCTATGTGGCTCCAACGCATTTCCAGAGAGAGAAAGGACAGATTCTCTGCACAGCCCATGAGGGATTTTTGGTGAGGAGGGACATTTTCATGCCACATAACAGTAAAAGGGGGCTGTTTGACACTGACCCCTTGTATATCCCATAGAACTTTAAACCCAAAGAATGACTTTATTGCAATTATTTCTCCAGGAAATCATTAAAGCGGATTATAACATAGAGGTCAAAATATGCTCAACAGAAGAGGGATTTAAAGGAATCATGTGCTAGAGGTAGCAAAGGTCTTTCCTTCATGGGCATGCCAAGGATTATGTCACCTAGACTGAATAAATAAATGGTCGAGAGAAATTGATACAGCTCTTTTTTTACTTTCATGATAATTTATAGATAATTGAAGAAAAGATGGCAGAACGATCTAGAGACTACAGAGAGCAAGATGAAAGTCAGAGGTAACAAATGAATGCTTAGTTTGATGCATGTATGAGTTTGCAGAAAGAGTGTGAGGTAGGGCCAGCAGGTAGATAGAAGGACGCTTGTGTGTGTGTGTGTGTGTGCGTGCGTGCAGTGTGAACTGTGCACACATACATATTATGAGCTATATGAGTGGTACTAGGATAAGTACATAGTATGATTTCTAGTAGAGCTAAGGACTCTAGTGACTAAGCATTGTTTCTTCCCCAAATCCAGAAGGGTACTTGTGTTTCTCAAAAGAGTAGATACACTTGCATTAGTGCAGAAAACACACAGAAACATTTTGCAGTGAAAAGTACTAAAGAGACTACACAAGAAAACATTCTACAGCAGTGTAAATGTGGAAATGTGGGAAAAGAATATAGGACTGAACTGAACAGAATAAAGGGCCCATAAGGCTTAGCTACTAGTGTTGGCATAAAAAGGTTTAGTATCACTTGTAGGGCATACATGTGGTGTTTCTATGAGGATGTTTTCAGAAAGATTTATCTGAAGAGGGAAGACTGCCTCTGAATAGGATCTGTGCCATCTGATGGTCTAAAGTCTTGAACTGAATCAAAGGAGAAAATGAGCAGAGCAAAATATTGATTTCCTCTGACAGAAGATACAACGCAAACAGCAGTCTCACATTTCAGTCTCCATGACGTCCTAGAATTGTGGGCTGTACCCTCAACCTGGGAACCAAAATAAACCCTTCTTCCTATAAATTGCCTCTAGTCCAATATTCTGTCTTGACAATTAGAAAAGTAACCAACATAGTTCCCAATCAGTAGCAATGTAACATTCAAAACAAAAACAGAAACAGAAACAGCAGTTTCTCATTGCAACCTAGAGTATAAAAGAGATAGAAATTTAAGGTAAGTTAATGGTTAAATATGAAATTTTCTGGGAAGTATAGAAACATGTCTAGTGCAAGATAATTCTACATAATTTCTATATGCATACTCAAACTTCAAGCAGAAATAGAGCTACATATTCCTGAAAAATGAACTCTTTACAGGTCAGAAACCAAAAACATTTGGTCAGGCTCAACATGAAAAGTGACAAGTTGTGCAGTGGGCATGAACCCTTCCTACTATGTGGCGAAAATTACATACCATCTCTTTTATCTCCCTCCTCAAATCACATGATTCCAGTCTCATCATGCAGAGTATCAGATCAACCTAATCCATATTTCACAAAACAAATAAGGAAATCTGAGAGATTGCTGTAGCAAAACAAAAGAAGATTGCATAGATAGAGTGTCTAAATACTATGAGCCATTTGGAATAGATCATGGAGCTGATAAATAACTCAAGGATATAAGTAAAAAATAAATTGTGCTTTTTAGCTAGATATGACCCATCAACAAGGATTTACTAAGTGTGAATCCATGATCCCACACAACATGTTACTAGGGATCCTGTATATGGGATGTGTGAACTCACTCTTTTATATTCCATTGTTCAGCTGAGACGATGTCCTTCTGTATTCTGCAATACCTGCTGAACTGCTTATAGCAAATCAGACTTTCTTATTCTCATGATCTATGGCACTGCAAGTTATTCCACTGCTATAAAGAGAAAACAGAGTTGAGTTAGAGGGAGATGGACCTGTAAATGAGGGAGACATTTTAAAACTGACTTACCAATTGCTGGCCATGCTCAGGTTCACTAGAGTCTCAACTCTCATGTTTGAAAAATAAATATAGTGCAATTGCCATGAGCTCTATATCTCTCCATATTTATGGGACACAAAAATTATCAGCTAGAAAATTATTAAGTATAAATATATTTATTATTTTATACTGAATATAGCTACTATTTTACTTTTATCTATTGACATATACAATAAATCAACCACGTAGAATTCTTATAACTGATGGGATTAATGGACTCATAAAAATACCTATCCTAGGGGCTGAGAGATGATTCAGCAGTTAAGAGCACTGGTTGCTCTTGCAGATGACCATAGTTCAAATTCTACCACCCATATGGTGGCTAGCAACCATCCATACATCCAGTTCCAGGGGATCTGATGTCTTCTCTTGACTTCCACAGGCAATGAATGACATGGGTTACTTATATACATGCATCCAATACACTCATAAACAAAATTAAATTTAAAAAATTAGAAATACCTGTCCTGTAGTGGAAGCCCAGAAGCATGAGTTCCCATTGATTTCCATCACTTAAATTCCCAGAGCCCAGACATCTGTCTAGAAATTGCCTGAGATACATTGGGAGTTGATATGTTACAAAAAGATTGTGTCAGTTTGATTATCAGAATTTACATAATGTTAACTATTGTCATACAACCATATTGAAAAAGGACCAATTGCTTGTATTAATTCTTACATTAGAATTCATATCAAGAGAAAAAGTTTGATGTGTTTAGACAGCAGAAAATTTATGAGGAACAATGAGTTTTATTATGCACTATTTTATTTTCATGCAAATATATGTAAAATTCAAATTTTCAAGTTATGGTTTTGAATTTATTGGATATAAAACTTCAAGCAAAAATATGACTTTAAATGCAATTAAAAATATTAGGTTCAGGGAAAACAGAAATTACCGGAGGAGTTGTGACAGGGATGTATGTAAGGACACTAGTTTAGGACAGAAGAAAATTTCTAAGATCCTAGTATCCCATATTTCCCTTGGCTGATGTATAAATTTAGTTCCAAAATCCCTTGCAGCTGAATGTAAAATCAAGCACCCTACTCCCCAGTTCTCAATATTAAAATATAGAAAAAGCACCAAATACAGAGCAGGAGACATGTAATTCCAAGCAAAATTCTCTCCAATGAAGGTCATAGGTCAGTACAGGTAAACCTGATTTTTCCAAAGACCTTATAAGATGGTCAAGATCCATAGATCTTAAGTGCAAATCACAAATAAAGAGTTTAAAATTTCTCCTTAGCACCCAGTGTGGTGAGAAGCTCAAAGCCCTTGCATTCCTGTGAATCTGTTCTACAGCACAATCTACCCAGACTTAAGAATATCAATCCCAGACAAGGAAAATGTATTTAAATGAACACTTCCAGTGCCACCTTCCTCCTTCTCTTTGTGCTGCTCTTCTGTATGTGCTCCTTCTGCAATAATGTGCCTTCTTCCTTTGCTTCTTCCCCTCCTCATCTCCATCCTACCTCCTGCTACTCCTCTCAGTCTTTTTCTCTCTCGCTGTGTGTGTATGTGTGCATAGTTTCATGCAAAAGACACACTTATAATGTTATTGTGCAGTACTAATGGCAGTATACTAAAATGAACCTGCCTTATTCATTTATATAAACATTCCTGAAACAATTAACATATTAAATCATCCCAGTTTAAAACAATTGTACAAAATAGGTGCTATCATGGCCTATTGATTGTGTGTGTGTGTGTGTGTGTGTGTGTGTGTGTGTGTGTCTGTGAGACAGGATCTTCCTTGTATGTCCAACTGATTTGGGACTTATTATTTAGACCAGGATGGCTTCAATCTCATATTCTCCTGTCTCTGCCTTTCATGTGCTGGGAATGAGTCACCACACCCAGCTCATTACTTATCTTTTAATATGGGATCAGTAAGTTGATATATCTATAAAATAAACTGTTGAAGGTCATTAAGTTAAAAGATAGCCATGTTGTCATTCAAATCTAGATTATCTGACTGCAGAATTGTAGTCTAAGACCATTATTGGAGTTTAGGTTCAATAATGCATGAAAGATATGCATGTTTAGGGATATATGTCTAGAGTTTAATAAAAATAAGTGAGTGAAAACAATGAAGGCCATGTAGTCTCTGGAAAAATATTTTAAAAGTCTGAAGAATAAATGAATAGGGGTTTTTAGGTTTCAAAGTAACAAAAGGAGAATTGCATTATTACTAAGCTTCATTGGTTTCCTTTTGTTTATACTAAGCCCACTGGTTCAGATCAGCAGCATCAACCTGCATGACAAGATCAGCACTTGCCAGATAAGGCACCCACATCATCTCTGTTTGCCACTTTAACATTGTTTTACAGAGGACAAAAGATGACAATTCCTCCCATTCAAAAAGACTCACTCATAATATAACATTAATGTTGAAATTAACTTTGGTGCAGTACCTGTTTCTTCCAATGATAATCTCATATTATTAACATTGAACAAATTGGTCTTAAATACCCAACATATGTTTAAGGAGCCAATTTGGCTGCTAAATTATGCAGAAATGGTCGAGCATAACATCTGGTTAATGTGCTATTCAAAATGAATTTTATTTTAATAGATTTAAGCTACATAAGCCTGTTTTGGGAGAAATGCAGATAAATTGAATTTTTCTAAAATATAGTAATTATATGTAATAAAAATTATAAATTGGTACATTTTACTATAGCAGCATGTGTGTGTGTGTGCTTTACAAAAAATATCTGAAATGACAGTTAACTTCTTTATACAACTATTTGTCTTTTGTTGCCCAAGATGTTCTTTGTCCCATATATGGATCCTCTGCTCTTCTACATCTTTCAGCCTTGTATTTTGGGGAAGAATCAATCTAGTCTCATATGCATATTTTTGGCCCAGCCTAGGATTACTTAAGAGTTTTCTTAGTGTATAATTTATGAAAGAGTCATTGGAACCATTTAATTTACCAACAATCAAGCTACTGCAACAATATAAACAGAACCAAACTTCAACTAAACAAAGGCAGTCTAGAGTTTCCTATCGGACATACAAACAAAGAGAGGAATCTGTATGCCTGAACGACAATGCAAAAACATAAATAATATGGGAAGCCAAGAAAATATTTCTCCAACAAAAGCCCTTAGTCCTAAAGAAGTGTGCTACAATGTGAATCACTCAGAGGAACACCAGCACTCAGAAATTAAAAGAACAATTGAACAGGATTGAAGATCTTAAAGGATATACAAAGACTCAAAGAGCCTCATGAGGACAGGCACAAACTCATGACAAAAGCTCAAGAAAATACAAATATATAGATGAATGTAATGACGCAACTATTCAGCATCTGAAAAGTAAATTCAGTAGATTTATAAATACTGAAGAATACCCAAGGTTAAATAAGATGGAACTGAAAAATTATGTCAATGTTAACCAACAGGAGAAAGTTATGAGTGCAGAATGCACAAAATGGAAACCAGAATATGAAGATTGGACTACAAGGTTCAAGAAGAGAATTGCTGAAGCAAATAACATGAAAAATTAAAAATCAGGAATGAAATATGCAGGAACTTGGCACACCACAAAAAGATCTATGTACCATAAGCATACAGGAAGGAAAAGACTCTCAGGTCAATGGCATTGGTCAGATCTATAGGATTAAAGAAGAAAGCTTCTCCAAAATTAAGGAAAGACATACATATTTGATATAAGAAGAACACAGATTAGATAGGACCAGAATGGAAATGTGCCCATAACATACATAGTAAATTTCTAAATATACAGAACAAGAGGGTAGTGATAACTGATAGAGAAAAACAAATTAAATAGTAAGGAAAACTTCCAAATTACAGCCGACTGTTCAATGAATTCTGAAAGCCAGCACTTGGACCAAAGTACTCCCAGTTCTAAATGAACATGGATGCCATTCCATAATATACTGACCAAGAAAATGGTTGAATGGCACATAAATGTTTCATGACATGAATAGACTGAAAGAATTCATGACCAACAAACCAGCTTTACAGAGATACTCAAAGTGATACAAAGGACTGAAGATAAGAATGACTATACCTAAGGGGTTACAGAATGAAAACATAGGAAGTTATATTTATGGAAACATAAAATAGGACCAAGAACACAAATAAATAGTGACAATAACCAATACATATCCTTTAATAGTAACTTTAGATATCAGTGTTCTAAACTCCCAAGTCAAAAGGCACAGACAAGTAGAATGGATTACGAAACACAATTCATCTTTTTATTGTCTTTAAGAAACTCATTTCACCTTTAAGGATAGACACTACTTTACAATGAAAGGATGGGAAAAATATTCTAAGCAAACAGCACTAAGAAACAAAATACATAAAATTAAAACTGTTTATAAGGGATGAGGGTCTGTTCATTCTTATCAAAGGAAAAATTGCCCAAGTAGTAATTAACACCATAGACCTATATGCATCAAACTCTGTTGTGCCAAATTTCATTTAAGAAAAAAATCTACAGAACTATAAAACACAGATTAATTCCAACTCAGTAATAACTGTTGACTTTAATATTCCACTATCTCCTATAGATAGGTAAATTGGACAATGTACAGATATAGAGACATCTGAATTAAATGACATTGTACCTCAAATGGGCCTTACAGACATCTACCAAATATTCCACATAAGTTTCAAAGAATACATTCTATTCATCAACCCAAAGAAGTTTCTCCTACATTTACTGGAGCATAAAACACAACTCAACAATACAAAACTAGAAATAATTCAACTTACTCTATTAGATTGCAATGCAAAAAAAAAACACATAAAATCAACATCAAATGAAGCTCTAGCAATTACACAAACACATGGAGATTTACCAACACACTTCTGAATGATGAATGGGTCAAAGGAAAAATTGAAAAAAAAATTCCTGGAACTAAATTAAAAGAATAATATAATACATCAAAAACTCTGGGACACATTAAAAGCAGTCCTAAGACAGAATATTATAACCCTTAACACCTGCTTTAAAAATCAGAAAGAGCACAAAAAGTGAATTTGCAGTAAAACTCAAGACTCTGGAATGACAAGAACAAACCAAATCCAAACCTTGTAGACTTGAATAAATAACCAAAATCAGAGCCAAAATTAATGAAATAGAAACAAGAAAAACAATACAACAAATCAATGCATATAAGAACCAGTCTTTGAGAAAATAGGATAGACTGACCCTTGGACCAGTTTACCTAAAGAAAAAAGAATAAATTCAAATTTACAAAATCAGTGATGAAATTGGAAATATAATAGTAGACATGCCCACACTCATGCTCAAATCCTTGCTGCACTAGGAGAAAAACTGTCCTATGCCTTCTTCCAAATCATATAGAAATACTGTTTCCCAATTTGTGCTTAAAATCCTTAATCGTTTCTTGTAGGAATTCTCTACCAGTCAAACACTGTGGTGAGCTGTGTTCCATACATCATAGATCCACAGGTGCTCCTTCAGACCCCACGACAATTCACGTGGCATTCGCCTGACTGCAGGGCCTGTGATTTCTTCTGTTGGGCACTGGAGCTCATGGTTTATATTATGAACAGACAAGATGGAGATCTAGGGTGTAAATGCATAAGAGAATTCTATAGATGTCAGGAATTTTTCAGGGAAGCTCAAACGATGGTGGAATTTTCTTTTCAGTACTTTTATGCAGTTGAGTGTGATTGAATATGATGGTGCTCTTTCTGTATTTGAAGTGGGATGGAAACAATTTCTCACATGTGTCACCATGAGAGTAAAATAGGTACCTGACTGAAGATCTGATAATACATCGATTAGATGTTTTAAAAACAATAGCTCTTAATGTAACATGAATAAAACTATTGCATCTGAGATTTTCAAATTCCCCATTTTCTAAAACCACATTGTAGCTTAATTAATTTGAATAAAATTTAAATGATTTTTTCTGTCATATTGTTTATGTTTTCATTAATCATTGGAAATCCAAACGGGCAGCAGACACACAAACACACACACATACACACATACAAAGCGTCAGAATTGAATCACATATTCTGAACTCTCTGTAATTTCAAGTATGGAGTCTCTGTTGGAGATGGCAAAGAACCCACTAGGACCAAAACTGATATTGATTGTCCAGCTGATGTATCATTTTCCCACATTCCCAAGAAACGTTTCAGAGATACACATATGGTATTTAATATATGCAAACTGTATTTCAAGTAATGAACAAATATCATCACTTTTAAAACAACACAAAAAGTAGGAATTACCTGGTTCCTGTTCAACCTGAGGTGTGTGAAGACCAAGGAAATTAACCTTCATTTAAGATATAAAATATATCTATTGTAAAGGTCTGAACATTTCCAAACTCCATCCTAGATTATTTCTTCCTTCTGAAAGGAACTATGAAGTCCATGTCTCCTTTTCTACTCAGTATTTTATTGATATTTGGATATATGTGCTGTGTATTTAGCTTGTTATTTGTCTTTTAAATCAGCAAATTGTATTGAGATATGGATTTGAGGGGCAATTAGAAATATAAAAATATGAATATGTAATCTTTATACACAACTATTTAATTGCTATAAAGGTGACAGTTGGCTGAGTACTGACATTATTAGGCGATATTAGAGCAATGGGCTAAATTCTAAAAGACCAGGGAGAAACCAAGCATTTGAGAGACAAGGAAACTCACACATTTGCATTTGGGGTAGATAACCAAACAGGAAATGCAACAGCTGACAAGAGGAAAAAGACACTGAAGAAGAGAGACCTCTAACAGACCCCCGCAGTGAAGGACAGAAGGTCTGGGGACTAAAAACGATTGAGAGATGGTATTTAGTGTAAAATATTTATTTTCCTTTAATATCATAGTCTATTATTTTAAATATATTCTTAATTTCTTGATTGAGAACTTTGAGAATAGGTATTTTTTGTCATTTCCTTCACTGCACTTGGATTTAACTATTTCAAAGTAGTTGGAGAAGTAGAGAAAGAATGAGTGTGCTTTGACACCTGAGTATGTTGCTATATTTCTGGAAATGAAAAATGGAATCTATTCTGAGAAATGCACTTCTTGACAGTGGCATCTGGCAATTAGTGCTGAAATGTATCTTCCAGGTTGCCAAGGATTTAGGGCTCCATTAAATGACTTTAAAAAGAAGAATCTGTTTTTGCAATATTAATATGACTTCTTTCAAATCACAAATTTTCACACGTGCCGTTATAGTCATAAGTCTCATTAAAATGACTGATTATTACTAAATCAGAACTGGAGTGAGGAAATGATTAGTATTATTTATGAGCATCACAGCTTCAAGGAGATAGCCTGGAGTACAGGCCTCTCCAGTGTCCTGCCCTCTGCCAGGCCACCTCAAATATTTCTCCATTTGTCACAGCACAGCATTCCATTCTCCTTGTATCTTTCTCCACGTATTCATGCTGTTTGTCTTCACTCTTTCCCCAAATATCTCCTACCAATTTCTACACCTGATATCTTTTTCACATTCTAAATTGCCTTCAAATGTTATCTTTGAACTATAGTTGCCATATTTTTCAACAACTTAGAACACAGTTTCTGAGCATCATATTTTGTGTTTAAGACATTTTAAAATTTATGTACGTAATATCATAAGAAAATCAGCAGACTAAGCTCACTTAACTTGGACCCCAAAGTGAAAAACTAAGTGCTGTTGTGCATCTAATAAAAATTAGAGTCCTTCTTTTTGCAATCACTATGTAATATAGAAACACAGATCAGAAACATAATTCATACATATACATCTACAGATAGCATTCAGCAGTGATAAAGTTCATGAACTGCATTTATTATTCTAATTATCCATTCATTTTTCTAAAAATAGACTCAGAAAATTGTCAACTTTAAAAAGTATTCTACTAGTAACCTCATTATTTTAGAAAAACTACAAATACTTAGTCTTTGTTGAGAGTCAGTATTTGTACCTGTGAGCCTAGTATCTCTTAAATGGACTTACAAAGTTTGGATGGGGGAGTGGGGAGAGTGGAGCTGATGTAATTACAGTGCTCATTTATGAAATTCTCAAATAAGACAATAAGCAAAATTATTAAAAATAAGTCTGAACCTCTAGAATATTTAAATGAGCAAAGTTGACTGTTTTTTGCAAGGTCAGGTGTAGAACTGAAAGGGAAAATTGCCTGAAATATGGTTTGTCATAGGTCACAGCCTGAAAAAGAGGTTGGTCCTGACTAAGAAATAAAAAGCTGACACCTATGAAAAAAATCTTAGTTATAGCCTTCAGTAATCTTTTGTGTGTGTGTGTGTGTGAGAATGTACTTATGTGAAAAATGTATCACATCCCATTGATGGTGAAGAAAGAAAATGAATTCCACTGCATGGAAAAATAGAATGAATTGCAAATGGCTAAGTATTTAAATGTATGTTCCTATGGGCTTCCATGGTTCTGTTAAAAGGTATTGCAGAATCCCCATGAAAATCCCATATCAATCATAATATTCATGCTCAATCAATGTTAGAGACTCATTTCACCCATTTTCTAAATAATAAAGAAAGATAGACTGAAACCCAGATTTTCTACAAAGACTCAGAAGAATATGTTTCCTGTGAACACTAACTTCCAGCTAGCTCAGCTGCTACTTACCTAAACTTGTCAAACAGTTTAATAGTATTTTTCACCTCTCAGTGATATTTCTTTACATGGACTTTGGTAGTATGCTGCAGCACACACAACAATGCTTAACTGTTTGCTATAAAAAGAACTATTTATCTATGATTAGGTATGGCTTCCTCTTAAGTCTTCTTGCGGTTTTCTGTCTTGCATGGATGTGTTTAGTTTAATGAAGTCTCGTTTGTCAATTGTTTGCTTGATTTCAGACCTCATGTAGAAAGTCCATCTCTGGACCTATATCTAAGGTACTGCCTGTGTTTTCTTCTAACAGAATCACATTGGGGCCTTTGATGTGATTGGAGTTTGGTTTTGTATAGAGTGATTGATATGCATCTAATCTCATTCTTCTACACATGTGAACCTACTTCTCCCAGCACTATTTTGTTGAAGATGCCAACTTTACTCCAAGGTGTGCTCTTGGCAACTTTGTCAACCATCAGGTAGCTCAGATTGTGCGCTCTTGGTGTAGTCTTCTGTCTGTTCCAGTGAACTGAATGTCTGACCACTACCATGATGTTTTATTACTATAGCTCTGTGAAGCAGTTTAAAAGCAGGTAAGGTAATCCTCCCCGCTCACTGTTCTTTCTGCTCAGGATTGCTTTGGTTATCCAGGGCCTTTGTTTCTTTGGTATGAATTTTAGGTTTTTTGTTTATTGTTTGTTTTTCTGTGAAGAATTTCACAGAGATTTTGACTGGGGTTGCACTGAATATTTAATTGTTTTTCCTAAGATCGTCATTGCACAATATAATTCCATCAATACAAGACCATGGAAGGCATTGCCATTTTCTAGTGTCTTTCTCAGTCTCCTTCAAAGATTTAAGTTTTATTTTTTAAATCTTTTTATGGAGTTTTTGTGTGTTCCATATAACAATTATTAATCAAATTTAGACCTCCTGTCCCCTGACCCCCGTTGACACTCACCTGTAGTCCCCTCCCTAGTCCTCTCGCAGGATTTTATGTATTTTGGATATATGTTAAGTCCTATCCAATCAAGTATCTATAACCAGATGTCTTTCAGAACTATTGAATCCATTGGAGTCTAGTCAGCCTATCCAGAGATACAAAGGAAGGTATGCTCTCCCTTACCCAGTAGCAATCTGCTGCACATAGTTCATATGCAATGAGGAGGACAGCTGCCCATTTCCCTAGTTTTATGCTGGACTTTTGTCTGTTTGAGTCAACATGGGTCTGATGCTTTCTGTCACCATTTTGCAAGCTCCAGTGTCTTCAAATTCTGTTTCCTAGTGTTCATGCACCAATCTTGGATATTACAAATTTCCTGCCCTGCCTTCCATAAATGTCCCTGAGCTATTAGTGGGTGAGGTTTAATTTAGGAGTTTTATCCAGGGATACGGACTCTGCAGTCTCATTCTCTAAAACTTAGATAGTTGTGATCTTCTGTGTGTATCACACTCTTTTGTATGAGGAAGCTTCATTGGTGACAATTAAGGGATGTATTTGTACTTTATCTCTTGTTGCACTATATTCCATGAGCCTTAGGTGAAGAGGTTCCACTGTAGATTTGTCACTTAAGGCTGGGAATGTCTCACATATATATTTTCTGTCTTATTAGTTTCGGTACTCCTTAATTGCATCCATTTGTTCGAAAAAGAAGCATCTTTGACTAGTGATTTATGATATACTTATCTGTAAACCTAAGGATTCATATTTAGCATATGGTAAGAAATTTCATTTGTCTAGAGATGTGATAGAAATAGGGCTTACTGTATGTTCTTTATCCTCTTCAGTCATGTGTATTTGGCTATATTAAATGAATCAAACATATAATCTGGTTATACCACTCCTTGTCCTATACCCAAAGGACATTTCTTACTTTAGAGATACATCTACACCCATGTTTGTTGCTGGTATTTTTACAATAGCTAAGAAATTAAAACAACCTAAATATTGCTCAACTGAAGATGTGTAAATAAAACATGATACATTTACACAATGGAGTTCTACTCAGTGGTAAAAAAAATGAAATTATAAAATTTGGATGTAAATGGCTAGAATTAGAAAGAGTTCTACTAAGTGAAGTAACACAGGCTCAGAAAAGCAACTGAAGTAAGTTCTTGGTCATTTGTGGATCTTAGTACTAATCCCCTATATGTATGTATATATCCCGATGTAGCAGCAGGAGCCAGGAAAATGGAAAGGAAGCACTGAGGTAAAGGGAAAGAAAGGGCCGAATGAAGGAGAATGATGTTGCCAAGGGAGAATGAGAAAAGATGGAGGAATTCAACTGGGAAAGATGGAGGGAAAAATATGCAAGAAACCATCAGGGTAAAGGGAAAGAAGAATCTCAAGAGAAGGTGAATAGGAGGCAGGTATTAAGAAGGGGAAAGTGGGGAGAAAGAACGTTTAGAAAGGGGTAAAAATTGAGGAGAGGTAAGTAAATCTAGTGTGGCATAAAAATTCAGAAGGAAATATTAACTAAAAAACCTTTTAAATATACACATATAATATCAGAATATTAGTTCATGTGAATACCTGGGAGTGATATAACAAGGAACCCAGTGCCAGATAAGAGAAACCTTCCTTTGAGTTCTGGTCACAGTAGTCCGAGAGAGTCCCTTAAAGAACACAGGCAATTGCCAGACTCCTTGATGACTTCCCCAGACTTGAAGGTAAGACCCTGCTATTGAAGATAGAACATATTTCAGACACAGTACTCAAAGGAGTGGGGCTGGAACTGACCTTAAATCCTTCTCATTGAATACTAACTCTCATAGATTTAAAGGATACTATGCAAGTGTCTAATTTAGAAAAGCAATCAACAGTCCAACCCAGCTCTAAACCTTAATAACCAAAAGAACTGTTACAGCTAACTACCTCTACTGGTACAGTAGTGGCACTGATATCTGGGAGGTAATCAAAAGCTGTCTAATCGGACTTAAAGTCATGGGAGTGAACTCATGGGTGGCATTGTAGAGTCAGTATTCTCATTGTAGAGATCTTTCAGAACTCTGTTTAGGTTTATTCCTAGTTTATTTTATTGTTGAGGATCTTGTGAATGTGTTTCCATATCTTTCTCTGATTTCTTATTTGCATATTGAATGACCGATGACTTTTGAAAATTGATTTTGTGTCCTGCCAGTGACTGAAAGTGTTTCTTTTTTCTAGAAGTTTTTCACTGGAATTTTTCTTTTTGTATGGTATTATTTTTTAAAAATAGGGATATTTTTTCTTATTTTCTAAGTAGTATTCCTTTTATTTCCTTCTCTTATTGTGCTGCAGGAGAATCTAAACAACATTATCTTGTTCTTGATTTTTATGGGATTCCTTTACAATTTCTTCCACTGAGAAAGATGCTACCTATGAGTTTGTCATATAAAGCCTGAATTCTGTGGAGCAATCTTCCCTCTCCAATCCAGTTTCCCCTAGAACTTTTATTATTTTGGATTTGATCAAAGGGATTTGGGGCATTTTTGGAAAAGACCATGTGATTTTTGTCTTTCAGTGTATTTATTTATTGATTTATTGACATTATTGAATATTGTTATGATGAACTATCCATGCATCATTGAATTAAGTTCACTTTGATCATGGTGCATGATATTCTTTATATGCCTGCATGCAGTTGGCAAGTATTTTATTGAGATTTATGCATCCATATTCATTAGGAACACTAACATGTGATTTTGTTTTCATTGTGTTCTTATTGTGTGGACTTTCTCTTATTTTTCAATCTCCTAATCTGTTATACATGTATTAAGGTTTTTCAGCTATTTTTGGTTTAAATTTGGTGGAATCACAGAACCTAGAAATTTCTCCTTTTTTTTTTAGATTTTCTAATTTAATGGAGCTTTAAAAGCTTTTAATCTATTCCCTCATAATGCTCAGGATTTGATGATTACTTTGGTGGCAATTGTAATGGTTCCTTTTTCTTCTGATTTTGTTGGTTTTGGTCTGCTTTTTCTTTTATTAACTGGGTTAAGTATTGTTTATCTTTTCAAAGAACTTGTTCATAGGTTCATTGATTTTTTGCAATGTTTTCTTTGATTCTATTTCATTCATTTCCGTACTGAATTTCATCCCTATTTTTCTTATTTCCCAGGTTTCAGTTTAATTTTGTTTTTGTTTTACTAGGTTCCTGGTTTATATCATAAAGTTATGTATGTAGATGTCTGGTAGATACATTTGATAAATGATGTCAGTTATTTCAGATGGTTCCATTACATCACTGTCTAGATGACCTGTCTTATGGATAATGTGAAGAATTAAAGTAACTTACTATTGCTGAATATGGGTTAATATGTGTCTTGAGGCCAAGCAGCTCTCTTTATTTATTAAACTGTATAAATCAAAAACCTATTTGTTTTCTGCAAGAAAACCAGCTTACCTCTTAGGTTAGACATTTTCTTAGGTTGAAAGATGGAAAAAATATTACAAATAAGGTACTAAGAAACAAGTGGGAGTTGCATTTCTATGATCTGACAAATTCAACTTCAAATTAAAATTAATTAGGACAGATAAAGAAGGTCAATATATTCTTATCAGGGGAGCAATCATTGAAGAGGAAATAAATTTAAAAAATATATATATATATTCATATATATATATATATATACATTAAGCAGAGAAACATCTGAATTAAAAGATATCATTCATCAAATGTACCTAACAGAAATCTACAGAGCAGTTCACCTATACACTAAAGACTACACATTCTACTCAACACTCCATGCAAGTATCTCTAAAATAAACTACATATGAGGGCAAAAATAAACCTCAAAAAATACAATAAAATTGAAATAATTCCATGCATTCTATAGGACCATAATGCAATAAAATTTAAAATCAACATTAAAACATCTTTCTGTTTCATTATCTCATGGAAATTAAAAAAATGCAATCCTGATTGAATAGAAATAACACTAATTCTGAAAATAAATGAAAATGATAACATAACATAATACAATAAAACCTCTGGGACACATTAGCAGCAATCCTGAAATGTAAATCCATAACACTAAACTCCTCAATTAAACAAAACAAAACCAAACAGAAAGAAGCCATGCATGGTGAAACAACTTTGATACCAGCACTAGGGAGGCTCGGAGTCACAGGATGGTGGATCTCTTTGATATCAAGTCTTGCCCCATCTGCATATTGAGTTCCAGGTGAGCTGGTGCTCTGGGAGACTCTGTCTTAAAAAGACCTCTCCACCCCCCAAATTAGGAAAATCAGAAAGAGCACGCATAATACAATATAACAGTACAACTAAGAAACTGGAAACCAAGAACAAATAATGCCAAAACCTAAAAGAGGAGAAATAATAAAAATCAGAGCAGAAATCAATGAGATAAAAGCGAAACACAATGAAAAAGAATACAAAGAATCAATTATCCTAACAGTGTTAGACCACACTCTCAGCCCGGGGACTCGAACCCCAATGGGCCACCTGGGCGACTAATGTTGGGAGCCCCAGTCCCAAGAATCCAGACCGTCAGATGCAAAAAGCACGAGGTTTATTTCACTTGCGCAAGTGGGGGACTTGGGAAGCCAAGCCCCCCCTGACCTCGGCCGGGCCAGGCTTTTATAGTAGAAACTCACAGTATTATTATTTATTACTTGTTACATTTGGATTGGCTTTTGGCCTGCAGACCAGGGTCACAGAGAAGACAATTTTACATAGTCCAACCTTTTTTCGGAAATGACACACACATTATTTTGTAGTTTACAAGATGTTGACTTAACTGAATGTTTAACCCACCATCCTATAGATGGGATATTAGGGGCTGTTCTTGTGGAATGTTTAACCCACAATTTTATAGACGAGGTATTAGAGGCTCTTCTTGTAAATACCACAGACGTTATCTCACATACCATGAGATGTTGACATAGCCCTTGACTGGGACTTTCTAGTTTGGGAGGAGGTAAGCTAACAAAGGGGAGCTAACAAAGGGGACCAGGCATTTTTCCATGAAAGCGGGGGTCCTACAACAGTTGGTTCTTTGAAAACATAAGAAGACAAACAGATCCTTAGCCCAGCTAAGCCAAAGAAAAAAAGAGCATCTCCAAGTCAACAAAATCAGATATGAAAGGTAGAACATAATTGATACCAAAATGATCCAGAACATTATAAGAGAATAGTTATAAAAATCAATACTGTATTAAGTTATTAAATTAGAAAAGTTAAAGAAAGGAATGAATTCCTTTTTTTATTTTATTTTTTTCCTCACAGCACAGTTCATCAATGAAAGCCAAGGCAAGAACTTGGTGAAGGAACATGGTACACAGACCCTAGAGTAATACTACTAAACGACTTCCTCTTTCTGTGCTCAACCTGCTGTTTATACAATACAGGATCATGCACCTAGGGGTGGAATCCCCGACAGTTGCCTGAGCCCACCCACATCACTCAACAATCAAGAAAGTGCCCCACAGACATGACCACAGGCCAGTGCAATGGAGTCAATTTCCTAATGGGAGCCTCCCTCAACCCAGGTGAGTCAAGTTGACAACTAAAGCTATTCAGAACAATTGGGCTGGCTGAACAGTGACCCCAGGGTTCCACCTGCTCGCACTTGCTCAGCACTAACTTCACCAACATGACCATCATGCTCGGCTTTTGTGGGTGGGTCTCCATCTCCAGCATGGCTGTTGTGCTCCAGCCATGCCAGAGAATGGAGGATGATCAAACGGGACCTCAGGTGGCTCAGAGTGCAGAGGGAGGAGGAGCTCCCAGGATGCTACGTTGATGGGTAGTTCAGTTATTAGAGCCAATGCAGGGGTTTATATATGGAGGCCTTCCTGACCATTACAGAAGGTGGGAAAGTTAAAGGTAGGGTTTTGGGGTAAAGGTGGGAAGGTTGTAGGGCTGATGTGGAAGTTCAGGAACGAGGAAATGAAACCCAAAAACCTGGTTCTGGTCTGGGGTGGGGGAAAGGAAGATTCACATCTACAGTGATTTCCTGTGGCCAGGTTATCACATCAGGCAGAGCCGGTCAGACACCTGCCGTCCCATCAGGGTATCCGGGGTTGCTTGCCTTGCTCAATAACCAGATCCCCACATATCCCCTTTATATATGTGTGTATATATATATATATATATATACACACACACACACACACACACATATATATATATATATATATATATATATTATTGACTGAAGCTCAAGAAAATAAAAATGTCTGGTTCAGTGGACTGACAAAGAAAATTCGGGGTTTGAGAGGATAATTCAAAAACAGGACATTTATGCCAATACCAAAACAATTTTAGTTGTTTATTTTCAATTTATATTTTTGTTGTGATTTTGTGCATTTCATATAATAGATCTTAATCAAACTTAGACCTCTCCCTCTGGAATTTGCCCCCTCCTTGCCCCCTTCTACTTATTTCTTGCATTATGTCATATATGTAAAAGCCTGTCTGGTCAAGTGATTGTACCTGTATAACCCTTGGTGCAAGTTTACCCACTGGATTCTAGTCAGTCTATCTTAAGTAGCTTATTTATGTATTATTTATTTATTTTTATAAATAAATGTTGCATGGATGTAAGTACACCCTTATGCAATGTCTGTGAAAGACAGAAGAGAGCTTCAGATTCCCCTGGAACTGGAGTTATAGATGGTTGTCAGTCACCATACAAATGTAGGAAATCAAACCCGGATCCTCTGCAAGACAAGTTAGGGCTCTTAACACTTGTGCTATCTTCCCAGCCTCTAGAGTCATTCCCTTAAATAAGATAAACTCCCCCTCATTCAATAGTAATCAGTTGAAAAAGTTCATTGATTGAGGTTGGGCCTGATGCCAGTTTCCCCAGTTCTCTGGGGAGTTTTTGTTGTTTGTTTGTTTGCTTGTTTTTTTTAACTGATACAACATGAGACTTGTGTATACTGTCACCATGGTTGCAGGTTCATATGAGCAAATTCCAAGAAGCCAGAAAGCCTCTGTTTCCTTATGCTCATGTACCAACCATGGCTCTTGCAATCTTTCCATCCCCTCTTCGACAATGGTCACTGAGCCATCGATGGGTGAGACTTAAGATAGGAGTCCTATGCAAGGATGCAGCACTGGGCAACTCTTATTCTCTAAAACTTGGCCAGTTGTTGCCTTTTGTGTGCATCACACTCTATTTGTAAAAACTTCACTAGTGAGAGCTGAGGAAAGACTTAGTATTCTATCTACTCTCTATTCTGCTATGTTCCACAGAAGATGTCTCACTTAGGGATGGGCATCCCTCAGACATTTATTCTCTATTTGTGACCAGTCAGTAATAGTCCCTCTCTGTTTCACAAAGAAGCTTCTTTGATGAATGATGCATAGTATATACTTGTCTGCAAATATAGATTCATATTTAGCATATAGTAAGAAATGTTATTTGTCTAGAGATATGAAAAAGTTAGGTTTTCTCTGGGATTTATGACCTCTCCAGCCATGTGTGCTTGGCTATAATTACAGTGCCACCCATGAGTTCCAGCAGCAAAAATGTTTTAAAGCAACTCTTCTCAGTAAGGCTGGAATAATACAGTAAAGCTGTATTTTCATGTTACAAAGCTGTATTTTCATGTTACCATAAAGACAGGTCATTAGAAACTCACTAGAAAATATTTGTCATAAGTTTTTGCTTTTAAAACTTTTATTAGAATTGTATATACATTATATTGGACAGGTATTGATATGAATATATGGAATTATATAGTGTGAAATATTGAATAAATAGATATTTTAATAACATCCACACATGAATAAAATTTTGGGTTAAAAATATTAGTTTTTTCAGTGTATATTTTCTATTGAATTTTTGTGTAGCAAAAAATAGAATTTTAACAGTAATAGCTAATGATTTTACATAACTAATGATTTAAAAATATTTCCTAAATTTATGTAATGCAGATCTTGTTTACTAAAACATATTTTCTGTTTAATGAGATTGTTCTAAGTAATGCAAGGATAAAGCTCTAAATAACTACTGACCATATCTACTTTCTATTCCATCAAAATATATTTCTTGTAGTGCAGGGAAGGAGAGATGTGTGTGAGTGCCTAGTGGAAAGGGAGGAACATAAAAGCATTCTTGAGTTGCTGAAAATATTCACATCTTTACTTGGTGAAGGATGTTTGAAGCAGAACAGAATTTTGATCAACAATATTGCTATTGTTGAAGACAGTACCTACTTTGGACACAGAACTTAAAACAATCAAACTGAAACTAATATGAAAGCCTCCTCCTAGAAGACTAGTTCTCATAATATCAGAAGTTACTATGCAAGTTTCCAAGAGAGAAAAACACTTACACTTGATGATTCCATTCAGCTGTAAAAAAAAAAAAATCAGCCTAACAAATAATCTCTACTGGGTGTGGTATTGGGACTTTTATCTAGAGGTAATCAATAGCAGTCTTATTAGACTTAAGGCCCACTCAATGGAAGGGGTAATCATGCACAGTACTGTAAGTATAGCCAAATACACATAGCTTTAGAAGTCTTAGACCCTAGAAGAAAACCTGCCTGGTGCATCTCTCAACCAACAAAATATCTTACTCCATTCCAAATATTTATCCTTATATTTAAAAACAAGTGTATCTCTCACCACTTATCTAAGTTATCTAAGCCTTTTATTTTATTTTATTTTTTTAAGTCGGGGACTCTTACAAAGCTACACAATCGGGGAAAGGCAGAGAATAATTGTCTGTGAGTTGGTCAGCATTACATGATGCATCTACAGTGAAATCTCTTTCTCTAAGGTTCATGCAACATAGCAGAACAGGGGGGCAGGAAAATGCTAAAGCATATGTTATCTCTCGCCAGAGATGTTTCCTTAAGCAACAGATGCTGATTAACTCAGAAAGGCACTACTGATCAAAGTGTGGAGAATAAGAGGTTAAGGCTTAACCCTGAAATTGTTTCCTATATTAAACCTCTCTAACAGGTCCAGTGATCATTGTGGAAGATATGACAGAGAGATAGTAAGAGCCAGAGTTGGTAGATGCCCAGACATCTGGAAAATGATGTGTTGGGCCTCATGGGTCCAGACATATGGCCTGGTGCACCTTTCTGAGCCTCACTTGAGTTTTGCAGCCTGTCTCTGACACTCCACTTCCACGTAGGAGTGACTCAGCAAGGCATAACAAAATGGCCTCTACCTGGCTACAGCCTACGTGGTGAAAAATGTTTGGTCCTTCAATTCCCATGTTTTTAGCCCAACCCCTACCCTATACAAGACTGTGCCTGATGCAATAAAACGAGTTCCTGCTTCGACAAGACTCCCGACTTGGTGTGGTGATTTTCCCTGGACTGGAGAGGGGACGGGGTCACCAACACTTACCATCTCGCTCACCCCCCTGGAGGAGACCGGCTAGACTGGCTCCTCCACTGCCCTACCTCCTGGTGAGAACCCGGCAATGATGCATACACATTAACAGTAATGTTAGTAGGATGTACAAGACCTATGTAAGCTCAAGCCAGTGGCGTGTAAATGGATAAAAAGTCGCAACCTTAGCTGTGGAACTATTGGCAACCAATAACTATGTGGAGAGGGAGAGTTGCTTTTCCTTAAGGGCATGATGTCAGACAAGTTAACCAGGCTCCAGTGGGTGGATGCACACCAAAGGACATTTGGGGACACAAACTTGACTGGATAGACCTTAATATATCTTATGATGGAATACATGACATCCAGCCTGGGGAGGGACTATGTTAGAAGTGCAGATGGGAGGGCATTCTAAATATGATCAAAGTGTATTGGACAAATAGCCAAAAATTCAATAAAATTCAAAATATGAAGAATCACTTTTTAATTATTTATACTTTTCAGTGTGTATTTCATTGACTTTTTGTGCATTTCATACAATGCATACTTTAAAAACTTATTATTTTATTGTATGTGTATGAGAACACGCGTATAAGTGCTCCCATGTTTTGCAATGCCTGTGGAGATCAGAAGAGGACATCGGATCACTTGGAACTGAAAATACAGATGGTTATTAGTTGCCATGTGGGTGCTGGGAACTGAACCAGGTTCTTATGCAAGAGCAGCTAGTGCTGTTATCCACTGAGACATGTCTTCAGCCCATAAATAATACATCTTAACTATACTTAGACTTCCTTGCCTATCTGCTTCACTTCATAGTCTGCCACAGCATCTCATGTATTGTCATATATCTTAAAGCCTATGGAGTCCAGCATATACCCAGGTATTCCTCAGTGTGAATTCATCCACTGGAGCAAGTTCAGCCTATGTAGCACAGCTCCATAAAGAAGATACACTTTCCTTCACCCAGTAGTCAATAGTTTCTTCGCCAAGGTTGAGTTTGATGCTGTTTTTTGTCTGATTGAGTTTGAACGGTCCTGTGAAAATGGTCACCTGTGTTATAAACTCATATGAACAAGTTACCTGAGACCTATCAGACTCTGTTTCCTTAAGATCATGTATCATCCCTGTTACATCTGTTTCTTTATGGTCATGTTCCTACCCTGGCTCTTAGGCTGTAGGAAAAAGTAATCACTTTTTACTTATTCATTACTGTGTAGATGAATCATCGTCTGTGTAGTTGTCAATGAATATGAATCTACTAATAGCTTGGTAGCTGTGATCTACACAACTCTCTCTTACAGATTCCTGGGACCTATATTGATTTAGCACAATCTCAGCCCATAAATTCAGACCACAGGGTCCACTGACTTGTCTGATAGTCATCCTTCAGTCACTTCATGTATGTTACAATGATTCATTCATGCATTTTATCAAGGAAAGCAACTTGAATAACCATGGACATGTCATTCATAAATAGCTTGTGAAAAGTATATTATTAGAAAGATAATTTTGTGTACTCACATATAATATCATAGTTCAAAATTAAAATTATCAATGAAATAAACATATTTATAAATAATTTATTTTTTATTCTGTATAAAAGTCATGCTTCATTTGTTTACGGTGTTAATGAACTGCAGTCTAACTATTACATGCCCTTCCTATCATATATATTATCCAACATAATTTTCTGGTATGTTATTTTCCTCCTCTATCTTTAGTGTCACATGTCTGTGTAGTTAAATCACCATTAAATTTCAAGATGCTAGTGCATTAGTATATATCTGCTTCTTTTAAAAATTTTATTGAATTTGTGTGATTTTCATACAATATATTTGATGGTATTTAGATGTCCTCCCACATTCACAGCTCTCCCGATGGCCCCTAGCCCAATTCATTGTACTCCACTTTAACTTAGAATTCGAACCACAGATTCTAACTTGCGTCCCCAAAAGTGTCTCAGTGTAGATTCATTCACTGGAGCTTGGTAAACATTCCAAGAGTCCCAACTCTGTAAGAGACTGTGTCTCCTCTACCCAGAAGTGAGCAATTGCCAAAAGTTCCTTAGGTTGGGTTTTAGTTTCTTACCCACTTCCTCAGGGCTTTTCTGGGATTTTGTCTGAGGTGAGGTTGCATGGGTCTTGTGCATGCTGTCATCATTGCTGAAATTCATATGTGTTACTAACTAGTTGTTGTGTACGTGTGAAAATGGAAACTAAGTATAGCAGACATCATGTACTACTGAGCAGAGCCTGCAAAAGAGGTTTTCTTCCCTCACAAAACCTGTATAATGCTTGCCTTGTTCCAGGAAGTACAGCACAGATATCAAGATGAACATTATTTTATAGAAGTTTATGATCTATATAGAAGAATCATCAGGAAATCAAATTCACAAGATCAGAAATAAGTAAAAAATGTGACCTAGGAACTCACCAGGTTTGTGTGTGTGAAAATTCCCAACAGGTAAAGAAAACACAGATTGTTATATACGTCCGGTGAGGTGGAAAGGTGACTTGGCTACTTACTGGTATTTATGTCAAAAGAAGCCAAATGTTCATCAGTGCTGATGGCATCACATCTACATTCTAAACTTCAGGTCTAATAGGTAACTCATGGGCATCATTATTGGAGTTAAGTATACTTAGATTTTAGTAGATTGTTTGAAGTTATGGATCTAAATTCTTGTTACATTTTTATTCATATTAAATCATAAAATATTTTTATTTAAAAGCAATTATGTGGTACATATAGAACTTTGCCATTTATTAAAGACAAAAGCAAACTTGCGTGCTAATGAAAATTGAATTGTGGCTGAATATTTGATAATACAGGCTGTAGAATATTCCTGATGTTAATAGGCCCAGCAAAGTCTCCAAAGAAATACATTTATTTTTCTACTGCTCGTGGATGATGAGGTTATGACTGAGGTCCCATGTGAGTTCCTGGAAAATACACAAAACTTCTCACATGGCCTGAAGCTCCAGGTCTGGGGGGACCCTGTGCTTCACTCACAGGCACATATCTTCACAAAGATGTCATGTATGCATAAAGTTAAGAATAAAAATGAAATAAATATACATGTAAGATGGGTCCTGTTACACCTCCTATTTATCTTTTCCTACCTCTAAAAGTTGGAAGTTTTCCTGTGTGTTTTCTCACCAGTATTGTCTGAGAGAATGCTGTAGAACAGTGTGGGAACTATTCACAGTGTTCTCACTGTTCTGATCAGTGTGGTATTCATGGTAAAATATCAAATTACACTGTTTAAGGAGCTAATGGGACATGTGTTATTTAGAGTTTCACAAAATGACATCCACAGCAAAAGAGTATCTTCTGATTGTCTTTGTGTCCCCTTGCTTACTTCTTAATAAACAGTTTTGCTTCCTTCTTATTTCAGTCATACCTAGAAATTTTTACATTAATAAGTGTGACTTAATGTATTTCAATAGCCATATATTTTATCAAAATTTAAAAATGTTTTAATGAAATCTAGTATTATTTTCACCATGAAAATATTTAAAATGTAATCAACTTGTATTATGAATATCATTTCTTTTTAGGTCTTCAACTTTCCTAAATGTTATTGTAATATCTTATAAATCTGTTCTGTAAAATTGAAATTATTTAGAGGGAGAATGCATTATAATTTGATATTTTCTAACATCTTTCAAATTTGATTAAGTCTTCAAGTATGACTTCAAAGTGACCACCAAACAGTGTTCCCTCCCCCAGTGTATTTTACTGAATTTTTGTGCTGTTAATACAGTATATTCTTATCAGATTTAGACCCCCTCCCGTATCTGCACTCCACATTAGCCCCCCACAATGATTGCATTTGCCTGGGTCCTGTGCCGGCCATCACCATTGCTGCAAGGTGATAACATCTGCTTTGCTTTTTAACCATTTTCAGTGAGGCTGCATTTCACTTTGTAACATTGTGGCTTTTCTAAAGATAAACTATGTTCATCAGAGGCCCATGAAAATCATGATATTAGCTTGTCTCATCTGAAGATTAAGCACACATACACACACAAAAGCATATATCACTCACATGAGAAATGCCAGTTATTCCCAATCATACTATTTTGGAGGGTCAAGTGTCCTTTTACAAGCAACATAATACCAACAAACTTTATTTCAGGTCCTGTGCTTGGCTCACACACTGTCTTATCAGTGCTTGGACATGTACTTACATAAAGCTGAACTCTAGACTTACCCTGATTGTTCTGTTTTAGGGAACTACAAGCTTCTACTTAAATCTCTCCATATTTTGATTTAACTAAAGACTCATCTTATTTTGATGTTAACTTGTTCATTGTTATGTGTCTGTTTGTTTTGATAAACTTACATGTCATAGAATCAGGAAAATATTGCTCTCCAAATTTGCTGAGTACATTATTAACTTTGAAGTATTCTTTGATTTCTGATATCCTCTTGAATATCACTTAACATTATTTCTCTTATAGAAAATGTTTACAGGCTGGAGAGATGGCTCAGTGGTTAAGAGCACTGGCACTTCTTGCAGAGGACCTTAGTTCGATTCCTAGCACCCACATGACAGCTATCAACTGTCTATAATTCTAGTTCCAGGGGATCTGACACCTTCTTCTGACCTTTACAGGCCTTACATGATACAAGTGCACTTGCACACATGTAGGAAATATACTCATACACATAAAATAAAAATAATAAATAAAATACTTTTAAAAAAATAAAACATTTGCAAAATTTTGGGAACATAATTTTTTGCCAAAATGATGGAATTTTCTACTTCTCAGAAATCAAAGATACACTTTTATTGAAACAAACAAACAAACTCACAACCTAGAGGTTAATGTACCCTGGTCTCTTGTTTCTCAAGTTTTTTTCT
Organism: Eospalax fontanierii; assembly: GCA_035773235.1. Lineage (NCBI taxonomy): Eukaryota > Metazoa > Chordata > Mammalia > Rodentia > Spalacidae > Eospalax > Eospalax fontanierii. The sequence continues at coordinate 188,411,439 of CM069524.1, read as the reverse complement.
TTAAACATGATTAGAGAATAGTGGTAATTTTGATTATATATTACATTAAGTTTTAATTATGTTGAACTCCTTTTAAATAATCCTGCTTCTAATTATCTGCATAGTTTAAATTGCTTAAGAGACCTTTTCTGAAGCACTGGTTCCCCCCAATTTTTTCACATTAGAAATATTACTTTACATTGCTGAGTAAATTAACTCTAAGTAGAGTCAATTAATGAATATTTTTATTGATTTTTTTGTGTTTGTATTATACATTTTAATCATTGTTAAATTCCCTCCTCCTTGTACCCTCCATAATAGAATCCATACCCTATTCCATGTATTCTCTCATATACATTAAGGCCTAGCAACTCAAGTTATTATATCAACATTCCTCAGTGCAAGTTAATCCATTGGGGTCTAGTCAGCCTATCTATTCTTTCCCTTAAAGTAGATCAACTCTCCCTCACCCAACAGTAATCAATTGCCAAAAGTTCTTCAGCTAAAGTTGAGGCCTTCTGCCCATTTCTCTCCCAATTCTATGCTGAATTTTTGTCTGCTTGGGTTTGCTATGGTCTCGTACATGCCCAGACTATTGCTGTAAGTTCATATGTGCAAGGTTCCAGGAGACTGTAGACTCTGTCACCACTCGTTAAAAAAACTTCCTTTTGCAACAGATGGAGGTTATTACAGAGTTCCACAACTTGACAGAGAGAGAGAAGTGTCTATGAGAATGCCCAGCCCTATGACACATCTACAATGGAGCCTGTCCAGAACCTGTTTACTAGATTCAGAGAACATAGTGAAACAAGGGATAGAAAGAACACTAATTCATCTCTCAACTCCCATTGGTGAAGCTTCCTTGTGCAACAGAGGGCAATGAAGGAAAAAAGGTCACATCTGACCACACACTATAGAGAATAAGTCTACAGATTATTGATTCTGGGCCAGGATTTTATATTAAATGTCATTCACCCAGATTCAACAATCACTGTCAAGGAGATGGGGGGAGGATTATAAGAACCAGGGAGGAGGTGCATGACCATATGAATTTCTTTAATAAGGTTTTCTTGGAAAAAAATCAAGTCAATCAAATAAACGAAATGAGATCCTGGCTCGCAGCTCCTTTTTTCATATAAAGGGGCCAGAAATTTATTCTGCAAATTATTACAGATGATAAGAACACTCAGTTGTTTTCTGATTGCATTAGTAAGTTAATTTTAATATATTATTTAATAGAATGTACTTTAATTCTAAGATTACTGTCATATATTCAAAACTAAAATTTGGAACATGAATGGAAAAGAGAATCAGGACTGAGTTTATGCAAAGCTTCTCTGAAATCCTAGCTCTATAACCAACACTGTTACAGTGTAAACCCTCCATCTAGAGACCCAAACCATTGAATGGAAGCTAGAACATCTTCCCAGTATTGGCAGTGTTTATTCAGTGTCACTGTTCACCTCCAGACTAGCCCAGGATATATATGTTTGTGCCAGACACCAATTCTCCCACTATACATATTTTCCATTATACTGCATGCATCATTCACTGTTCCTTTGTTCTGTACTCTTACAATCAAGTGTGTTTATTTTATTTTTGTTGAATTTTTGTAATTTTCATACAACACAGTTTGATGGTATTTATATTCCCTTCCTAATCCACATCTCCACTGTGCCCCCACCCAATTTAATCTCAAAATATTCTTTAGTTTGGGTGCATCCAAGATTCCCATCCTTGTTAGACACCGTCTTTCCTCCTCCCAGTAGCCATCAATTGTGAAAGTCCCTTATGTTGGGATAGGATTCTCACCTACTTCCCCATGTCTATACTGGGCTTTTTTTTCTGATTTGAGGACCTGTATTTTAAAAGTATTATAATATTCCAGCCAGGGAAACAGATTAACTGATAAAACACTTCCTGTACAGATATAGAGACAAAAATTCAGGACCTCAGAACCCAAGTAAATGTTTGTTAGGCAAGGGTACAAACTCAGAATTTTGGTATAATGGGAGGTGGGAGACAGTGGATCCTCAGAACAAGCTGTTCAGTCAGACTAGCCAAGATGGTGAGCTCCAGGTTAAGTAATAGAAATGGTGACAGTATGCAAGGTAGAGAGAGATTGAAAAGGGCATCTAACGTCAACCTCTGTCCTGTATGTGTATTTACACATACATTGATGTATGCCCCCCCACATGTCCACACATATGCCAACATACATGTAGCACATGCATGCACACCACATGTACACATGCATAAAAATTGGAATTATCAAAATGATATTTCTTGAAGGATGTCATTAGTTTCAACAGGAGTAGTTGGTAGGAATCTCAACACTCTTCAGGCTGAGGCAGAAGTTTTATCTGAGTTCAAATTCAGTCTGGGCTACATGACATGGGTCTATGTTTAAAAATAAGCAAATGATTTTATTCTCCTTACTTATAGCTATAGTGATTTTCATCCATGAAAATCAAATGTGAATGTATGCAAAGGAACATGAAGTTATATACCATGCAAACTGAATTTACCCAGGAGTAATATAGAATTGTAGAAACGTACATTTTCATATTCTCGTTTGGACTATTGCATTCCTTAGAGCTTTGGAAGAGTTTATAGAGACTGAGCATCTCAGAAGGAAACAGTGCAATGAATTGCTCCCTGTGGAAGACTGTGATGCCATTTACTTTTAATAAATTCGACTTTAGCTACCTTGCAGAATATCACGCTGAATGGTGCTAACTTTAGCGCTGAACTGATGGTCTCAATTTGATGTTTGTCTAGATTATACTTGTGGCTGAAGGATGTGATGTGAGAGCTGTTAATATGGATTCGTTTGCATCTTGTACTAAAGAAAATCACTTCAGAGATGTAGATGTGGATTTGAATATAGTTTGATATTCAAATGAAGATGTTCCTTAATTGTCATCCTGCAAGTTTCACCCATCCTTAGCACAGTTGCTCAAGAATATGTGTGATTCTCTTCATGGTCATAAAACATAAGTATGTTTTGTAGTCATTTGTCTATCTTTCGAATCTTCAGCTGAATGATATGATTTCAGCTATGTCACGAACTAACTGAAAAATGTTGTAAGCAGACAAGTGGGTAGAGTGCCCACAGGAGCACATTGTAATGCACACATTTTCTGTTTTCAGTCTATTATCACCATGTGAACTTTTCCCATGAGGATAAGAAGTTCCATTTCTAAGAGAATCCTTGTGTCTAGCAACAGCTTTCTGTGGATGACATGTGCTGATTTCTAGGCTCATGTGCCATCAAACATTCATCTCTATTAATCTCATTCAGCCCTTATGTGAAGCAGGAAAGACCTATAGGACAGTATTTCCCATCAAACACCAGGGAACTCACTAGAAAACAGAACAAATGGTGAACTGTACTGAACTCTACACTGAATAACATACTTAACAATTAATATGGGACCCTTAAAATATAATTATATTACTATAGTTATATATTGGAATATTCTCTGAAATTATCAGTTATGTTTAATATAATATCATTTAACTTTATCATTCCCATTTTAATGAAGTGTATTTTGTAAGCCTCTTAGGAACTTTGATTGAGATGTAAGACATCCTGTGTTTTATTGGTGCACTGGAGAGAGGCACTGGATTCTGAACATTACTTTATGATGCTGCTTCAGAGCAACATGCTCAGCTGCCAGAAATAGTTCTTTGCTGAAATTTCATTGTCACTTCAGAAATGGCAAAGGATTTTTGAAATACAGATACAGGCTGCCACAGTTATTAATTTTAACAGCTTAACACTATCACAGATATGGATTCATTTAATCATTTCCTACTGATGAATAATATCAGCTGTTATCATGTCTCAACTGCAAAACACATGATACACTGAATACATATGACATTAATATGTGACTACTTATCAATTATTTTAAACTTGAATTAATAAAATAAAATATGTTCTTTTACAAATCTGGAAATCCTGGTAATTCTATTCATATTCTGACTTTCCCTCAACATTTTCCTAGTTTTTATACTTTCATTATTAAAATGTATTTGGAAAAAAGCCTTATAATATATTTTTAAATTTATTATGACCAAGGGCAGAGGTAATGTTTTTTCAATAAAAAATAAACATCTCCCATAATTCCAGATGATAACATGTAAACTGTTAAGAAGAGTAACAATAAATGGTCCAACCCAACTCTAAACTCTAATAACCATAACAACCAGTACAGCATACTACTTCTATTGCTGCAGTAGTGGCACTATCAGATTGGGGATAATCAACAGCTATCTAATTAAACACTTAAAACACTCTCAGTGGGAATGAGCTTATGGGTGGCACTGTAGACTCAGCCAAATAGGGTTGGAGGGGTATAGATCTTAGATAAAACCCCATCTCTGCCATATCTCTAGAGAAATGAAATTTCTCACCATATGCTAAATACGGATCCTTAAATTTACAGACAAATGTATAGTACACATTCATCAATGAAGCTTCTTTTTGAAACAGATGCAGGTTACAGCAGAACCCCACAACTGGTCAGACACAGAGAATATAAAATTGAGAGTTTCCAAGTCCTAGGTGACATACCTACATTTGAACCTCTACACCCAAGGCTCATGTAACTCAGAAGAATGAGAAAGAAAACACAGTAGAGAGAGAAAGCTAAAGTATCCCTCAACTTTCACCCCCAAAGCTTCCTCAGACAACACGATGCTATCCACACAGAAGACCACAACTAACCAAGTTCTATAGAATAAAGACTTAAGAATATGTATCCCTAGATAGGACTCCAATATAGAAGCTCAGTCACCTATGGCTCAGGGATTACTGGGCAAGAATCAGCAGAAAGATTGTTAAGAACTAGGACTGGTTCATGAAATTAGGGAAGCAGAGTCTTTCAGGCTCCTGGAAACTTGCACATCTGAAATTGTGACAATGATGGCATTAAGCACAGGATCGACACCAACACAAATTCGACAAGGACCCAGAGTGGAGGGATAGAAATTGGTGGCAGGTCAGACCTAGATTGAGAACTATTGGAGGCTGATTAGTACTGGGAAAGAGAGAATATGATTTACTATCTGTAATTGCCTGACCAGTCTCCAGTGGATGAATTTGCACTAAAGGACATCTGGACACTACTGCTTGACTAGATAGAACTTAACATGTGTGATGGAATACATGTGGTCTGTTGGGGGTTGGGGGAGCTTACTGAGGGAGGGATGGTCTAGATATTATTAAAAATGTTGTATGAAATATATAAAACTCAATTAAAATAAATAAACATTTCTATGTCCACCAAGTGTTTTATAGCATAGTGAGGAAGAGAGATGGTTTGTCATGGGCCAACACTGATTTGTTCAAACTTGTTTAATATCTCTTCTCTCTCAGATGACCAACCAAGAAATAAATGCTTTATCAACAATGAGAATATATTGTGTCTGATTGACATTGGTATATCTCCTGTTCCCTTATGCCTATACAAGCATTTAACATGGGTTAATGTTTCCTGAATAAGTAGACAAATGCACTATTTTTGAATTCATAGAACAAAATTAATCATTTGGCTATAAATTGGTAATCCTGAGGATAGAGTTCCAAATACATTTTCTCAAGAAACTCATATACTTCCAGGCATGATGAGCTCTGAATATTGAAGCCAGCACACTCATTTTTTTGAGGCTTAAATTGGTCATCATTATTTTCTGTGCAACTGAATTTAATCACGTTAGCATACAGAGTTAGGTCAAGGGTAACACATTCAGAGTTCGTAGTGCTAGAGAAGAACACAGTTTTAGCATTTCTGCATTTGGGTCTGGTCTGTCAAGCACAGCTGCAGATGTCAGTCTTACATAAGATTTTAGGAACAATTCTGCCACATGAGCAAGATGAGCAGAGATTCCAGCATGTTTTGAATTTTGATACAGAGCAGCTAATAGCTTTCTGAACTGATGGGCAGGAAATAGATCTTTGTAATACTTAAAACTTAAATTTCTTCTACCAGGCACCTCAAAATTGGATTCAGGTTTTATACTTAGAAGTTATATGACCTTCAATAGTCATATATGCTCACTTTGCCTCAGTTCTCTTAGCTTTATGATAGGAATAACAATACTATTATTAAGTTAAAATAGGACTCCACAAGTAAATAAATTGTAATGCTTATAAGACCTCACATTTAGATATATTCAATTGAAGTTAACTTTCCTCATACTGTTCCTTACAAAATGGGAGGTAAAATCAAGTGCTCTACATGGTGAAGTAAGTGATCTGCTATTTCATGAGCTTCAAAAACTCTTTAAACATTGGTGGTCTATTGAAGGGACGGTTGTTTTGTGTCAGGAGCCAACTCTCTCAGATGGGAGAAACTATTTTATTGACATTTCATAGAATTATGGAAGCATAATAATGACATCAATAATAGATGAATTTTAGCTTGTTTTATTGTTAATTTAAATTCATTTTAGATATTAAATCGACTTATTCTCTAATTGAGGTAAGTCTGGCACCCAATATCTCCCCATACTTTTAATTAGAATCATTTATATTGAGCAGAGATTCATTAGTAAAGTTAAGGGTTGGAAGTGTGGACAGTTATCAGGATAGGACCATTAGATGCTCCACTGAGCCTCACCAAAGCAGAAAAAAGCAAGCGCAGCTAAGCTATGACTAGAGAGAAAAGAACGCATGCACCTTTAAAGTGAGAGTGACCACATTGTCCCCCGGGACAACCAAGACAATTTGTAGTGAACGGACTGAGACAGGAAGGCCCTGGTCTCCCTGGTGCAAAGCAAAGCAACCAAGAGGGAAGCTTCTCTCAAAACAGAAAAGGATTGGCAGAGCCATCATAGACAGAGAAGTAAAGCACAAAATAGATGGAAATGGCCATCAATGAGGTAAAGGAAGATATAAGCACTTGAGGGCCACAGAAATCAACCATGGCATCAGTGTGATGAGGTGGGTAAAAATGAATTCATGGCTTCTTTTTCCTTCCCATGAAAATGTGACAAATGCATAGCTACAATGTCACAACAACAAGCATCAATTTGTACTTTGATAATCAGTGAAATAAACTTTGGAGATGTAGTGCTATCTTCTACGAAATTACACAGCTATCTCACAAATATAATATATGAAAGTAAATATGAACAATTTTATAGACTTCTCTGATACCAGTGACACTGGTGGGATTCCTCTGCTCAGTAGTTGTGAGAATAGAGGTGTGCAATTTTACTGAGACTGCTTTCACCTTACTCTGCTTTTTTAAAATTAAACTTTATATTCACATGTACACGTTTGTATATTGGCTTTTGTATTTGTCCTTCAGGCAAATATGGTATTGCAAAAATGGAAAGGAAATGGGTTCAGATACATGTGTTATATCCTGGGTTGCATATTCTTATAGGAACTAAGCATGACATATCTGTCTCTTTCTAGGTTCATCAGTGGAGATTTTTTTCTCAAAAACTTTTAATGCTGTGGATTAAAAAGTGTGTGTGTGTGTGTGTGTGTGTGTGTGTGTGTGTGTCTTCAGGATGTCAGTACATCAAATTCCTCCACATTTTAAAAAATTTTACATTTGTTGTAAAAAAGCACTCTAAATAATTGGGGAAAAAAATCAATTCACTAAAAGTGACTAAAAATGCTTAAAGATTGTTTCCCTACCCATGTGATCAATGATATGAAGGTGAGAGAGTGACAAGGTCAGAATGTCCTTGTTTGCAAATGCTCTGACTTTTGTAGGTATTATATTGATGGTGGTTCTGTTCTGCTTAATGTCTTTAAATTGACTTCACCAAGGGGATTTCTATAGTTTCACATCTAGAAGGTGTATTTAGGCAATATCACAGTAAACATTTTAGTAGATTTAAGAATACAAAATTTATCAAAAAAGTCATATAAACAATATGTATTCCTTTGTTTCATTAGAAACATAGGAGTGGATGTTATACATTCTACATATATGTATATATCTATATATATATATACATGTGTTGTGTATATGTGTATATGTATTTGTGTATGTGTATGTGTGTATATGTGTATGTGTATGTACATGTGTTTGTTGAGGAGCTTATGTATAACTTCACGTAGCTTCAGTAGAACAGAATACAGCATAAACACACATACACACACACATACACACACACACACACACACACATGCAAACTGCATTTCAGACCTGGAAAACATGAAAAAAATTTCTCTTTCAAACATTTGCTAAGCCACATTTGATAACTTACTCAACTGTTCTGAAGCTCAGTGTCCAATATTCTTCTCTACAATTCTGGACTATAGCAATATCTGTCAAAGTCTCATAAAAATTCAAAGAAAAATCCATTACAATGAGTAAGAAGATCTCACTTAAATTTATTCTTATGGATAAGCCAGACTAGTCAGTAAGCACACGAGATGCATGGTACTTAATAATGTTTCACTCTCTGCTGGCGGGTGGTATTATAATTGTAATCTCATCTTTACTGCAAAATAAATGGATGCAAGTGCTGAATAACTTCCTTGAAGTGACACTTTTAACATCTGGCTGATTTGGAATTTAACACCACATTTTAAGATCAATTTCTTATATCTTGCAACCAAAGAGTGTGATGTCCTTGGCAGTTGTGCCTTATCACATTGTTAAGATGGGAACCAAGGACAATGAAAATGGACTGTGCTGCTTTGGAGACTTCTGGGGCCTCCCTGACCAAGAGCTCATAGGAAGGTATCTCTTGAATTTTTTTAAATTTATATTGACTCTCTGAAAGTTTCACATACTGTCTGATAAATTTATTTTCCACGCTTTAGTAGGAGGGGTCTGGCCAATCCGGCAGAATAAAACAGAAACTGGTCTTCCATTTACAGAGATTAATTTATTTAAGGCAAATCACAAAGTTATTGTTCAAACCTATGGCCTGTGACTGGCCACCATTTCTTTGGCAAAGTCTGGCGCAGTGCCACAGCACAACTCCTGTCCCTTTCCCGGGCTGAATTTCCACTCATGCTATTTTTAGGACTGTGGTGACTTGGAACTCTGACTTCTGGGTCCTGGTCCTCAATGGACCTGGGACCATGGCACTTTCCTCTCACGTTGCCTTGAGTATTCTCAGCCCTCCATTCAGTGCCCCTCACCAGGACTAGCCCCCATGTTTTCCTTCCCTGTCTCTCCACCTTCCTGCCCCTTTATTGATCAGAGGGCCTGTCTTGCCACTGACTGAACCAATAGGAAAAATTTAGAGAGAAATATGTATCTATCTACTATACACATACCATGAACACTGATCATATTCATATAACATATTCATAACTACAACCAATTTCATGTCTTCTACATTTCAAGACAAGTGACTCTAATTAGCTTTCCCAAGTGTTCTACAGAGTGGGTACCTTTCCTGGACCCTTGCGAACCTACCTGACATCACACCCTTATAGAAAACTGACTCTCTCCCAGTTTTTCTCATCCTCAGAAATTATTCAGCTGCAGTTGGGTGTTCTTTCCTGACACGTCCCCTCCTGCAATGTGAATACTGTGTGACTTGAGATTGCATAGGTCTTATGTATGTTGTCACTACTAATGTGATTTATTATGAGTGGCTGACTAATTATTTAGAAAACTTTGTTTCCTTGTGACCTAACACCTCTTACTGTCTTTCTTCTCTCTCTTCCACAAAGATCCCTGAATCTTGAGAGGAGAGGGTATGTTATAGGTGTCACTTTCTGTCACAATCAGTCCTCAGTGTCTTATTCTCAGGACACTGACCATTTTGTGTCTCTGTGTGAATCAACATCTTCTGTAGAATGAAGCTTCTCTGGTGACAAACAAGAGATTCATTAATGTATGGGTATAAGCCCTTAGAAATCAAGGTAACCCTGTGTCCATTTAGCATAATAATAGCAGCATATTCTACTCTATAACTTGTGACTTCCCATGTACCCACAAAGTCTTAGGCCTGACAACAGTGTCAGTTGCAAGATTCATCTTTTAAAGGTGGCCTTAAATCTGATAAGAAAGTGGTTAGTTGTTCCCATAACATTAATGGCATTATTTCATTGTCAGACCGGTTATTATTGTAGTTCCCAGAATTCAGAGCTGGACAAGGCTGTTGGTTACTTTTCTCCTCCTGTAGCATACGTTGCATCTTCCAACACTATAAAACTAGCTAATGGAGATGAAGCTTGTGTCATTACCAGGTTGATTTGTCATAGTTTGTTCTATGACTCATGTGTGTAATAGCTTCAGCAATAAGGTATTACTGTCAAGTTCTGGCAGGAAACCAAGAACAGGGGCAATAGTTAGTAATGTTTGAGTATCTATGGGAAATCTGCTGGTCAACTGCTCCAAAATAAGTAGTTCATGCCTGGCATTGGACTTTTTATTGCTATGCTGTGGTGATTGGTGTGGCATTATCCCTTGTTAGAGAGTAACCATACGGTTTCTTAATGATAACAGTTCTGACTAGGGAAGGATGGAAGCCCAAAACTGCATTAATTTATGTTTATTGATTAATAAAAGTATTGAAATAAGTGTTTTCAGGTAATGGTTGGGTTGTCAGTGTTTCCTCTTTTGAGAACTGTCTATTCAAAACTCATTCACCATGTGTTGATTATGTGAATTTAGTGTTTCAGTTTTGCTAATATCTACATACCATGGATATCAACATCCAATCTATTGAATAGTTGGCAACTACCTTTCTTGTACTGCAGGTTGGCTCTTCATTCTGGTGATTGTTCCTTCCCTGTATATAAGCCTTTTAACTTCCTCTAATCTCATTTATATTTTATTTTTTTATATATTTTTTGCATCTGTGTTGTGCTTGCATGAATGTAAGCACACCTATATGTTCCATGCCTACAGAGGCCAGAAGAAGGCATAAGATCCCCCTGGGACTGAAGCTACAGACAGTTATTAGCCTCCATGTGGGTGCTGGTAACAACTTAGAACCTATGAAAGAGTAGAGAGTGTTCTTAAACTCTGAGCCATTTTTCTAGTCCCCTAACCTGTTTGTAAATCATTGGTAATGTCTGATATGCTGTTGGAATCATGTTCAGAAAATAAAAGCTTGTCCTTTGTTATTCACATGATTTGCCTAGGTATTCCAAGTAGCATTTCAAAGTTTCAGATAATATATTAAAGTCATTGTTCAAATTTGAATTGATTTTTATTCAGAGCGACCAATATTGACTTAATTTTTCTATATGTATAGAACCAGATTTTCAAGCATGTGTTAGAGATGTTGTCATCTCTTGATTCTTGTTTTTGAAACAAAACTGTTAGGTGTCTACAACTGTGAGGGTCAATTGTTAGATCTTCTGGTATATGCTAGTGGTTTATGGGTTTTCTTTTGTGTCATCCCATGTTGCTTACATGTTCAGAGGAATATCATGTGTTTAAAGCTAAGCATCTGCTTCCTCAAACACTACCTCTCATAATATCGGAAGATACTATGTAGGCTTCCAAGACAGAAAACCAATCAACGATTCAAGCCAGCTATAAAGTCTATGAACCACAGTGATGAATGGCTCAGCAAATAATTTCTTGTGGTGCAGTAGTGGCACTTTTATCTTGGAGTTAATGAACAGATGTTTAATTAGACTTATGGCCAACTCTGTGGGAGGAAAATCAGGATTGGCACTATAGACATAGCCAAATACATGTCACTGTTGATGTCATGGACCTAGAGAAAAACCTACTTCTGTCACTTCTTTAAACCATAATTATTTCTTATTTTATTCTACATATTTATCTTTATATTTAAATACACATATATCTTTTACCACCCATCAAAGACACATTTTGTTGCCAGAAGCCTGGAAAACTCTGTTTCTATTTGATCATGTACCAACCCTGGCTTCTACACTCTTTCCACCTTCTCTTCCACAATGGTACCTGAGCCATAGGTGGATCAATTTTAATATAGCAATAGTATGCATAGATACCCCCTCTGAAGTCTCTTATTCTCTAAAGTTTAGTCAGATGTGGTCTTGTTTGTGCATTGTATTTTGTTACATGAGGAAGTTTTGCTGGTGAGAAATGAGAGATGGATTAGTATTCTCTCTAACCCCTGTTCCATTATGTTCCATGAGACTTAGGTATAGAGGTTCTTTTGTAGATGTGTCACTTGAGTCTGGACATGTCTCAGACATATATTCTCTTTGTGTGACCAGTTGTGAAACTCTGTAATAGCCTCCATCTATTTTAAAAAGAAGATTCTTTGATAAGTGATGAATCGAATATTTATTTGTAAATTTAAGGATCCATAATAAGTATAAAATAAGAAATTATGTTTTTCTAAGGATGTGACAGATATAGGATTTTCTCTAGGATGTATGATCTCTCCAATCACATGAACATACATCAATGATATTAGCATGCACAAAATGCGTGCAAACAGTACTGTTGGGTGAAGGAAACTTGATTTTTTTAAAGGAGAGATGCTAAATAGGATGACAAGATTCCCGTGGATGAACTTGCACTGAGGGACATCTGGATAAAAAAAGTTGGCTAGGTTTTAATATAAATGGCATGAGTAATGGAAACTGTGGAGGAGGGTCTCTGTATGAGTGTGGACTTGGGAGGGGGGCTAAAGTAGAGTAAGGTGATTTGCATGACATATACAAAAATTTAATTAAAATATACATTGAAGGAAGAGAAGCATTTTGTTTATTTGTTTGTTTGCACCCTTAGTTGCTCTACAAGAGATGGAGATGATTCCAAAGTTCCCCAACTGGTCAAAGGCAGCGAATGAGTGAGTAAGAAGGGCCCGGTCTTGAGTAATTCATCTACAATGCCACCTCTCCACCTAAGACTTAGAGGATTGCCTGGAAAGGGGGCCAAGATGAAGGTTAGAGCTAGAAAGAATTCCTTTTCACTTCTTTGGCTGTTTCTTTTGCTGTGCAGGAGTCTTTATGTTAATGAGATCCCACTTGATGATTGCTAGCCTTAATGTCTGAGCAGCTGATATTTTATTTAGAAAATCTTTTCTTACACATATATCTCATAAGGTACTGCCAATATTTTCTTCTTACAGATTCAGAATTTCAGATTTTATACGGAGGTATTTAGTAACGTTCTAGTTTCATTCTTCTAAAGATGGAGATCCGGTTTTGCCAGTACCATTTGTTGAAGAAGCTATCTTTAATCCAATGTGTGTTCTTGGCACTTTGTCAAATATCAAGTGGCTAAAATTATATACAGTCATGTCTGGGTCTTCTATTATGCTCCATTGATCTATGTGTCTGCTTTTGTGCTAGTATCATACTGTTTCTAAGACTATGGCTTTGTAATATATTTTGAGATAGGCTACAGTGATCCTCTCAGCATTGCTCTTTTTCCTGGATTGCTTTGGCTATCCAGGGTCTTTGGTGATTGCATATGTATTTAAGAATGATCTATTTCTAATACTGTGAAGAATTTTATGGTGATTTTTATTGGTATATTATTGAATCTATGGTTTGCTTTGGGTAAGATGATAATTTTTACAATGTTAATTCTACCATTGCTTAAGCATGGAAGATAATTCCATCTCCTGGTGTCTTGCTCTATCTCTTTAAAGATTTAAAACTTCCGTTGTAGAAATCACTGATGTCTTTGGTTAGGGTTATTCCTAGAATTTTTTTTGAGGTTATTGTGAATGGGAGGGTTTCCAAGAATGCTTTTTCAGGCTGCTCACTATCGGTATATTGAAATACTGCTGATTTTGTAAGTTGATTTTGTAACCTGTTACTTGGCTGAGAAACAATTAAGGAAGTGAAGAAGAAATCCACTGATCTGGTGAAAATCTTCACCTGCTAAAGATCCAACAAGGAATAATACGCAGAATATGCGAAGTACTCATAAACAAAGAAACAAGAAAATAAATGACCCAATAAAAAGATGTGTAAGGACCTGAACTGTGAATTCTTAAAAAAGAAATAAAAATGGCTAGTAAAATCCTTAAAAATGATCAATATTTTTAGGGCCTAGAGAAATGTAAATCAAAACCAATTTAAAATTTCATATTTTCCCAGTCAGAATGGTCAAGATCAAGACAATAAAAGACTCCAAATGCTGGAGAGGATGTGGAGACAAGGAAATGCCATTTCACTGCTGGTGGGAATGCAAACTCATGAAACACTATAGAAATCAATGTGGAGAACTTTTTAAAAACTAAAAATGAATCTATCATATGACCTAGTTATACTGTTCCTTGACATATACAGAAGGGACTGGTCTTATGTAGAGATACCTGTGCATTCACGTTTGTTTCTGCTCTTTTCATAGTAACTAAGACATATAAATACCCTAAATGTCCCTCAACTGAGTAATGGATATTGAAAATGTGAAACACAATAGAGTTCTATCGAGCAGTAGGAAAGGAAATTTATGAAATTTTCAGGTAAATGGATGGAACTAGAAAATGTTATGCTAAGTGAAGTAACAGAGACTCAGAAAAGCAAGAAATATATGTTCTCTGTCATTTGTGGATCTTAGCACCATCCCTTGAATGTGGGTATATATCCTGAGGTAACAGCAGAAGCTAGGAAAATGGAAAGGAAACTTGGAGATAAAGGGAAAGAAAGAGTCTAAGAGAGGGATATAGTAGGAAACAGAAGTTACTTTACTGAATATGAAATGGGGAAAAGAGGGATATTCAATTGGGAAGGGAGAAGCGAAGGACATACCAGAAACTATGGAGCTAAAAGAGAAGAAGGAACTCAAGAGAGGGGGAAATAATATGGTAGTGGTACTATGAAGGGAAAATGCAGAAAATCGGGCTACTTGAACTGGGGAGGACGGGGGACAGTTATTCAGGGAGAGAGAAGAAAGATAAAGCTTAAATGTTACAAAAAGCTAGAGAAAGTATATTAACTCACAGAAGCTCCCTGAAAAACACACTTACAATATCTGAACATAAGTGCATGTGTATACCTGAAGACTATATAACAAGGAACAGAGTATCAGACAGGAGAACCCTACCTTCAAATTATTGGTAAGTGTAGTCCAAGAGACTCCAAAAGTAAGAGGCTATTTTCAAAGCCTTTGATAACCTCCCAGAACTTGAAGGGAAGACCTTCAAGTTCAAGTCTATTTGCTGACAATAGCATATGCTTTGGACACAGGACTAGGAGTATCAGAGCAGGAACTGACCTGGAAGCCTTCTCCCTGAAGAATTGCTCTCACAGTGTTAGAGGTACTATTCAAGCTGTTAAGGGAGAAAATCAATCAATGGAATACATTTCCAACCAGAGTTTTCTACAATGATGAGGAATTCTTGGAAATAATGTTTTAGATTTCATATATGTTCAAGATACTGCAGAGTTTGTCTTCTTGTGCTGACTTAAGTTACTTTAAGCTAATGATCTCCAGTTGCAGCACAGTTTTTGTAAATGAGGGGATCCTGCCATCATTCAACACTGAATGAGAACACATTTCTCATATGTCCCATATTTTCTAGTCATCCTGTAGTTGACAGAAACTATGATGATTCTATTCCTGGCTGTTACTTAGTTCCTTTGGATGATACCAAGTAGCACACTGCTGTATTACAGGTCAGACACATCATTAAACTTTTAACAAAACTGCCAACACTCTCTCATCAGGCCGAAAGTTAAATTCCTGCTAACCTTACCCAACAGTCCCTCTAAGAACCTAGTAGTAGTTCCTGTCTACTATTACCTTCTTTGTCCTTTTCATTGGAACCAGATGTAATGGGGAAACTGGCAGACTGTGGTTTGATTTCTGTTTTCTGATTCATAGTGATGTTGAACTTTTATTTTATTTTGCTTGTTGACCATTTGTGTATCTTGATTTATATGTCAGTTGTCAGAAAATCAGTTTTTGGATATTGAGGATACGATTGCCTTATCAATCCTGGATATTAAACTTTTGACATTGAATAGTTTGTCTCATCACTTTTTATCATTTCTTAGCTGCGCAGATGTTTTGAGTTTGTTATCCTTTCTGTCTTTACTGTTTTGATTTTCTGAGTTAGCAATACTTCTCATTCACTACATCTAGAAAGACTTTCCTGTTTCCTTCCACTGGCTTCATAATCCAGTCTTTCATTTAAGTGCCCCATCCATTTTCATTGTTTTCCACAACTGTTGAGAGGTAAAAGGGCTATATTTCTCTAATGCATATGTTCTCAGCACTTTTGGCAACAGTCAACAATCAATTACCTATAAAACTTAGATTTACAGTTTATTATTGTCCTAAATCTAGATGATCTTCTGTTGTGTGGAATATTTAGCAATGTTGATTCTTCTAATTCTAGTTTATAAACACAGTATGTGTTTGATAATTTTATTGTTATATTCTCAAGAACTAAAAATCATTTGACACCATATATGGAAATCGACTAAAGTACTTTAGTAAAAAATAAAATGCTCAAGATCATCCAAAATCTTTTACTCAAAATTTTAACATCATCAAATGGAAGCACAATCATTTTCACACAGCAGTAGTATATGTACAAAAGGCATCATAAGGTATATTCATATTTCAGTTTGAACTTTGTGAAATTATAACTCTAAAAGTCAACTTTCTAGGTTTCTGAATCTCCTTTACCCCTCTCACTGCAGCAGGTAATTTTTCAAACACTGCTTTGCCCTTTTGTGTCTTTGTGTTTATTGGCTACTCTATAAAAATTGCGAAGAGCTAGCCAGGGAAGGACCACTTACTGAAGATGATTGCTCCAACTCCCCAGTGTCAGTTCTCTAACAATGAGGGGCAGAAACCTGTTTCCACATTCAGCAATAGCCAGGCCAGATCCATTGTTTAGACTCACACAAGCTAAATTGGGCAATTTTCTCAGCTTATTTTCGATTACCTAAAATAATTCTTTTGTCCTTCTTCACACCTTTTCCATGAAGAAGAAATCTGAGGAAAAGAATATCCTGCTTTTTCCAATAGTCTCTTCTGAATAGTACTTTGCTTTAGAGAGTAACTGTATTACTTACTTCGGATCACTTGACATTGGATCCTTGGATAATATGTAAAATCAAAAATCAGAACTGAAATGTGTTTGGATTCTATAACAGCAGTATGTGGATAAATGAGAGCACAGGGGACAGACAGTTATGACAGAGAAGAGCTGCTGTGCAGTAGAGAAAGATCCTCAAGGAAGTATCCATACCAGAAAGGCAACAGAGATTAGCATTACAGAGTAGCTGCCTGTGCTTCTCCTGTGCTGTACAACATAAGTATCGATGTGAAGAACGCTTACCAAAAAGAAGCAACAACGATTTGTAACGAATGCTTTGAAAGTGGGATCAAGATCAAGTAACAATTCCAAGGTCACCTAACTATGGGTCCTATACTAAGCTTTTGTAATTTTGATTTTTAACTATTTGTTTACCTTCTGGAAAGTCTGCTCTTACTATTCAACTTAGGGTCCATGTTTATCACTTTTTAAAAATATTTCATTTATTACTTCTATTTTATGTACATAAATGTAGTGCCCACATGTATGTAAGTACACCCGTATTGTGCAAGGCCTCTGGATGTCAGAGATGGCATTACATTCTCCTGAAACTGGATTTATGGATGGTTGTTAGCTGCCATGTGGGTGCTGGGAATTGAGTGTGGCTCCTATACAAGAGCAGACAGTGCTCTTAACTACTGGACCATCTCTCCAGCCCCATGCTAGTTACTTTTAAAGAAAAGGATTTTGTTTGCTTGCTTATTAGTTGTTGTGCATGTTTTTTAACTTTGGGACAGGATGCTCTGCAACCCAGGCTGCCTGTAGCAGAGAATAGCCTTGAACTCTTGCACCTCCTACCTCCACCTCCCAAGTGTTCTGCCAACCCAACTAGCTTAAGAAAGTTTGTTAGTCTTTTTCTGACAGTTTATTTTCTAACTGCTTGGAGAATATATAAATAAATGCCTCAACAGGTAGTAGATTCAAGTTCAGAAATTAAGTTGTTAATTTATTCATCTATTAAATTTCTGATGAAATTGATGTTTTTCAAACCTAGACATAAATAAGAAAGTGAATAGACATAAAGGGACTTGAAAAGTCTTTTGCTGATTTGGACATCCAAACAGGAGCATGAATTTTCCTTCCATAGTAATATGCCATGAACTCAAGCGGCTTGACACACTGCAAAACTTCTGAGAATGCCTGGCATGTGCAGAATGAACAGATGCTTCACCTTTGCCAAAACTGCTCTTCATTAAAATAGCTGGTAGAAAGTTTAGGAAAATTGCCATGAACTGCCTTATGTACTTCCCTGCATGTTTGGAAGAGTGTCAAGACTGATGCTTCCTCCTGCTTATAGGTAATATTTTGTTGATACTCTCAAAAGCCTATTTTCTGTTAGTAAAGTATAAAAACCTTACCTTTTCACAGATATATTCAATATCTTAGGAAACTGCTCCCCATTCTCACCATCCATACGTTCAATTTATTATTATAATTTTATTGACGTTATTCTCTCTATTTATGTGTATATGTACGTGTGTGTGTGTGTGTTTGTGTGTGTGTATATCCATGCTTCTTTTAGAATTACGGAAATATACAGTATAAATTAGAAAAAAATCTAAAAACTGAAGAATTTAATGCTAATCAACTTGTTTTTAAGGTTCTAACCTTGTATAAACAGGCCTCAGTATTTGATATTGGAAACCATGGTCACAAAAATTTATCTTCTATTTGTTATGTAAATTTGGATTGTAAAACAGAGTTTAGTGAAAACGAGTTACTACAGTTTGGAAAAATTCACACAGGAAAAATCATTCCTGTAATAACTTTTCTTTAAACAGATTAGAAGAATGAGAGATAAGATGGGTTATATAAATAGGTGAAGCAGTTGATTCTAGAGGCAAAGACAGAATGGCTTTCTCCTGCCCTGGAAATCTGGGATTAGCCTCTCCCGTTTCCATATTAGCTAACATTGATCTTTGCTTTACATTTTTACTGAAAACTGTAACCTCTCAATATTTGGATAAATTAAGCTTCCAGTTCTAATTGTTAAAAAATCATTGAATAAAATTGATAAACTGATTTTCTCTTTTTTTCTAAGCAGTGGGCTGCACCTGGGAAATTTGAAGTTTTCCTTCATGGTTTTGTTTGTTAGTTGTTTTCTTTCTTTATTTGAGAATTGGTATCCCTATTGCTCTAGCTGTCCTAGAACTTGCTTGCAGGCGAGGTTGTACTTGACTCTCACCGAGATCTTTCTGACTCTGCCTCTGGAGTCCAGGGATTAAAGGGTACACACCACCATGACCTGCCTATATCTGAGCATTTTAAAACCACATTTAAAAATATATCTTGCAGACAAATTGCTAAAATGTAAGCCCAATAATGATCTATATTTTACATGTTCGTACACATACACAAAAGCCACTTAATTTGCTAAAAACATAATCATTTTTTTGTCTCTCACAAATATATATGCTTTCTCTGTGTCTGTCTCTGTCTCTCTCTCTCTCACACACACACATATACACACAACTTTAGGCTTAGCACTGTTCTGTTTTTAGTGTGACAAATTGCTTCAGTATTGAGAATGTCAATGAAGCATTAAACAGAGTCTGCACACACTGACAATTTGTATAAGTTTTATGCCATAGAATAAGATGGAGAATAAAAAATAACCTCTTGCAAGGTTTATTGTGCAATGTAGCTTGATTGTTGGAGAAAATGGATGGGCAAGACATTGCAGTTATGGATTAAGTGAATCGTTTGTTCTTGTTACAGGAGAAGGTATGGCTTCATTTCTTTTTTGTCAAAATAGAAACTCATTTTCATCTGAAAGACATTCAAGTTTCTCAAATCTCAAAATGGAGTGTGATGAGAATTTCTCTAGTTTCAATGTGTATTTACAAAGAGAAAGAGCTAGACAATGTAGTCAACAGAGCAGACAGAGTGAAAAAGCTTCTAATGCATGCAAATGGCAAAAGAAGCCTTGCTTAGTCCTATAACCAGTCATCTTTTGAGAGCCTCTCAGAAATAATTCATGGTGACAGTGAGGGTTGAATCTCATTCAGTAAGAGAAAGGCCTTTTGCACATGTGCAATTCAGAGGGGTGAGGAGTGCAGTTTCCATTATCTGTATACTCATGTGCCTCATACAAAGGAAAAAAATAACAGGGTTAATTGGCCTGTATGAAAGTTATACATGTTTACTGATGTGTTATTTAACTTCTGTGTTTTGTGTGCATGAGTGTTTATCTGTTTATTTGTGCGTGTGTGTATGTGAGCACATGTGTGTGTGTGTGTGCGCTTATAGGGGCCAGGAACTTATACCGTATGTCTTCAGGTAAACTCTGCATGGGTATTTTTGTTGTTGTTGTTATTTTTGCAGAGTCTCTCATTGAACATTGGGCAATGTGATTCTGCATGAATGGCTGGCCCCAGAGTCCAGGATTCTCTCTGTGTTTTTCAGACATAACCCTTTTAAACCACAGATCATTATATTTTAAAATTGTCAAAGTAGGCCTGGTGAGCTGATGTGTCCCTTCATTTACAGCCCTATGGCCCAGAGGCAGGCAGATCTCTATGAGATGGAGGCCAGCCTAATCAGCAAAGTGAGGACCAGGTGGACTCAATCTAGGGAGACACTATCAAAAAATAAAATAAAATAAAATATTGTCAAAATTAGAAACCAGGGTGTCTCCACTCCCTGCTCACCTGAGCAACTCCAGTCTCCCCTAACTCACATCCTATTCTCCTTTAAGCCTTTCACAGGCCCACATTTACTTTTAAGACCCCAGTTCTCTAAACAGTCCTTAAAGTCTAAAAACCCTTCACTGGGTCCTGATCCCCTGTATTCAGATCAGCTCAACTTTTCAGTCTAGTTTGTTAGAGATTTCATAGGCTGTGCCTTTGCCTGCCTGAGATCAACCTTCAACCCTAGCTGTCCCCATATCCAACCTGCCTTGGATTCCCGTGACCAGTCTTCTTCCCCGGTAAGTCTTATCCTACCCACTGCAAATCCCCTCCTCTAACACCTGAGTAAATCCATCCTCCCAATCCCACATCCTGTCTCCTTCTAGCTTTGGGCACAAGCCCACTTTTGCATCACAGACACTTGTACTACCCTCTTAGTCCACACCTACCCACTATATCCTGCTGTTCTATACTCAGACCACCTCAGTTGATCAGTCTAGTTAGAGCCAAGGCTTCACAGGCTGCCCCCAACAACAACTTGCCTTTGCATTCCTGAGACCAGTCTTCTAACCTGGCAGTCCAAACCCCAAAATTACCTTGAATTCTTGAGACCAGACTTCTACCCTGGTAAATCCGATCCTGCCCACTGCATCTCCAATCCATTAATCCAATAGCAACTACAATTTCCCAAATCTGGCTCTCCTTTTTGGCTTGGGCACTGACCTTCTTTTTCTCTTAGCCCCTCAGGTTTCTGAACTTCCCATCTGTTGGTGAACACTCCAAATCTCACTATGCCCACCAGCCTAAATTGTTATCATTTGCAGCAACTCACACTGCTATAGCACCCTTTAGTACGGTCCCAGAACTTTGCAGACTTTCAGAGAATGACTCTACCTAGTAATCTTTCCAAAGTTTGCTGTGTGTGCTGTATAAATGGTCTCAGACCTTAAGAGCCTGAGAACATCTGGTCTCCCCTGACTTGTGCCTTGCATAAGAACTCCTGAGAAAAATGAATTAAAGTCATCCATTGCCTCCAATATAAAATCAAGAGATAACCTGAAGCCTTTAACAACCATCTTTTCATACTAATAAGAAAACAAAGAAATCATATCAAGTATACAAATAGAATGAGAATTCAGCTCAGCAAAAGTAAGCTTGAGTCTCACATCGGAATCGCAAACAACAAAATAAATCCACATGTAAAGATCACAGTGAAAAAAATAATAATATGAAAACCCAAAATAGTAATTCCCCAAACATCACCAGTCCTATAGAAGACTTCTAGAACAAGAACCTCAGAGAAATAATCCATGACACAGATTTTCAAAGAACAGTCATAAACATGATCAAAGAATTCAGTGAATTTAAAGAACACACAAAGAAACAAATTAAAGAATGAAAAGAAAATAGGGATAAACTTCTGACTGAATTCACAAAAGTGATAAAAATATGAAGAAAAATTTTCAGATGAAGAATGAAGTGAAAATATTAATAAGCCAATTTGAAATGACAAGAGAAAAATCTCAATAATAGAATGAATAAAATGGAAAACAGGATATCAAGACTGGATGATAAAAATGAAAGATGAAGAACTGGAGCACTCACACAAAGCTTATGAAAAAAATTAAAATACAGGAATAGAATATGCAGGAAATGTGGGACACCATGAAAACACCACATTTATGCATCACAGGAATATAGGAAGGAGAAGAATCTCATGAAATGGTATTATCTAGAACTACAACAGGGCTGTAGAAGAAAATTTTCCCAAATTAGGGAAAGACATGTCCATACAAACACAAGGAAAACATAGACAAATAGACAGAACCAGAAAAGAAACTACCTATGTGATGTCAGAGCAAAAACACTAAATGTACATCACAAAGAGAGAGAATGCTGACAACTGCAAAGGTAAAATAAGTCACATCTAAATGAAACCCATCAAAATTATGACTGACTTTTCAATGCAAACTATGAAAGTCAGAAGAGCCTGGAATGAATAGGCTGAAAGAATTTAAGTCAACAAAACCAGTCCTTCAGAGAATTCTTGAAGCAATACAAAGAACTGAACAAAGGAATAACTATACCCAAGAGAAACAGAAAGAAAGCAAATGAAGGTATAAATTCGGAACCATAAATATAGATCAAGAATGAACATACAAATTAATATGATGGGAACCAATACACATATTTCAATAATAAATTTAAATATCAATGAAATGAACACCCAAGTCTAAATTCACAAACTTGTAAAATGGATATAGATACAAAATCCATCTTTTTATTTTCTGAAAGAAACCCATCTCTCCTTCAAAGACAGGTACTATCTTAGGGTGAAAGGATGGGAAAAAATATTCCAGACAAATGGCACTAAGAAATAAACAGGAGTTACCATTCCAATATCTTCCAAAATGGACTTCAAACTAAAACTAATCAGAATAGATAAAGTAGGAAACTTCATCCCGATTAAAGGACCAAATAACCAATAACATTCATGAACATCTATGCACCAAAGTCTGGTGCACCCAACTTCATGAATATACTCCTACAGGACTTTAAGACACAGATCAATTACAACTCACTAATTGTAAGGGACTTCAATATCCCCCTTTCTCCATTAGACAGGTCAATTGGACAGATAGTAAACAGAGAGACATCTGAACTAAACAACACAATACTTCAAATGCACCTAACAGACATCTACCACATATTCCAACCAAGCACCAAAGAATATGCATTCCATTCAGCACTCCATGAAACTTTCTTCAAAATTGTCCACATACTGAGGCACAAAGCAAACTTAAATAAACACAAAAATATTGAAATGATTCCATGCATTCTTTCAGACCAGAAAGCAATAAAGATTAAAATAAACACTAAAAGAAGCCCTAGTAATTTTTGATGAATTCAAGGAGATTAAACATAATATTGCAGAATAATGAAAGGTTCAAAGAAGGAATTAAGAAATAAAGGTATTCCTGGAATTAAATGAAAAGGGCAATGCAATAGAACAAACCCTGTGGGACACTTTCATTAAAAAATCAGAAAGAGCAAAAATAAATGACAACATTACAACTCAAAAATCTTGAAAGGCAACAAGTGAAACCCAAATACAGAAGACATAAGAAATAAAATCAGAAATCAGAGCAGAAATTAATGACAAAAATACAAATCAGTTCAAAGAATCTATGAATCCAAGAACTGATTCTATGAAAAGATGAACAATATAGACAGACACTTGGCCCAGTTAACCAAAAGAAAGAAAGAGCAACTCCAAATAAACAAAATCAGAGATGAAAGTAAAAACATCACAATTAACAATAGAAAGATCCAGAACATTACAAGGGATACTTTAGAGACATGCTATTAAATTTGAAAACTTCAAAGAAATGAATTTATATCTAAAATCATGGGAATCACCAAAGCTAAACCAAGAGTGATCAACAGATTAAACAGATTCATAAAGAAAATAAAATAAAAAGACCAAAACCTCACAACTAAAACCCAAAACAAAGCAAAACAAAACAAGAAAAGCAAATGGGGCCATCAAAGAAGAATTCAATCAGACACCCAAAGAAGAGCTATATCCAATACTACTTAAATTATTTGAAAAGATATAAATATAGGGAGAACGCCAAAAATCCTTGTATGAAGCCAGTGTAACTCTAAAACTAAAACCTGATAAAGATATAACCAAACAAGAAAACTATAGACCCATATCCAAAATGAATATAAATGCAACAATTTTCAATAAAATACTTGCAAATTGCATAGAGACACATAACAAAAAGATCATCCACCATAATCAGTTTGGCTTTCTTCCATGCAGAGATGTTCCAATATACATATCTCAATAAATATAAAAATAATATAAATGAACTGAAAGACATAAATCACATGATCATCTCAATTGATGCAAAAAAGGCCTTGACTAAATTCAACATGCATTTATGTTAAAAGTACTAGAAGGAATTGGACTGAAGGGAATATACCTCAACATAATTAAACTTATACACAACAAACCCACAAGCAACTTATTCTAAATGGAGAAAAAAATGGAAGCATTCCCATCAAAATCATGAGCCAGACAAACTTGTCCACAATCTCAGAAACGTTTAAATGTAGTTCTTGAAACTCTTACTAGAGCAATAACACAAAAGAAGCAAGTTTGAGTAGTAATTAGAAAAGAACAGGTCAAATTATCTCTTTTTTTACATATGATTTGATATTATACCAAAGACATGCCAAAAATCAACCAGAAAATTCCAAGAAATGATTAAGAATTTCAGTAAGTGGCAGGATACAAAATTAATCTTCAAATATCAGTATCATTTTTATATACCAATATAGAGTAATCAGAGAAAAAGCACATGGAAAATCCTCCCATTCACAAAGCATCCATTTAAATCTCAAAATAAATTTGATCAAGGACATTAAATATATCTACAATGAAAAATTTAAATCTTTAAAGAAAGAGATTGAGGAGGGCATCAGAAAATGCAAGGATCTCCCATGTTTATTGAATTGAAAAATTAATATTGTGAGAATGACCATCATACCAAAAGCTACATATACATACACATATAATGAAGATATATATATATATATATATATATATATATATATATATAATCTTCAATGCAATCCCAATCAAGATCCCCATGACATATTTCACAAAACCAGAAAAAAAAATACTAAAATCCACATGGAAGCATAAAAGTTCACAGATAGTAAAAACAGTCCTAGGCAAAAAGAGCAATTCGGAGGGGGGAGGATTATTATACCAGATTTCAAACTATAACACAGAGTCATAGTCATAAAATCAGCAAAGTACTGGCACAAAAATAGACTCAGAGGTCAATGGGACATAACTGAAGACTCAAACATGAGTATACACAATTCAGCCATCTGATATTTCACAAAGGTGCCAAGAGGAAAGATAGAATCTTCAACAAATGGTCATGGCAAACCTGGATCTTCTACCTGTAGAAGACTTGACCCTCATCTTTCACCTTGCATAAAGCCAAATATAAATGCATCAAAGACCTCAATGTGAAACTTGAACCCGAAACTGTTAGAAGAAAATATTATCAGTAACCTACAAGATAAAGGTGTAGAAATCACTTTCTAAATCAAGTGTCAGTTGCGCAGGACTTAAGGTCAGCAGTCAACAAGTGGGACCTCATTAAACTAGAAAGCTATAGTAAGGAAAAAGAAGCAACCAAGAAAGTGAAGAAAAATCCCAGGGTGGGAGAAAATCTTCTTCATCTAAATATCTCAAAAAAAATAAAGAATGAAGAAGACAAGAAACAAGCATCCCATTAAAAGGTGTACTAAGGATCTGAGGAGAAAATTCTCAAAAGGAGAAATAAAAGTGGCTGAGAAACATCTTTAAAAGTGTTCAACATTGTTAATAATTACGGAAATCCAAATTAAAATCACTTTAAGATTTCATCTTTCCCCAGTTCGACTGGCTAAGATCAAGAGAAAAGATGATTCCAAATGATTCACTGCTGGTGAGATTGTAAACTCATACTCCTATGGAAAGCAGTGTGGAGAACTCCTAAAACACTAAAAATGTATCTACTCTTTGACCCAATTAAACCACTTCTTGGCATATACCCAAAGGACTCATCCTACTACAGACATATTTGTGCATTCATTTTTGTTGCTGACATTTTCACAGTAGCTGAGGAATGAAAACAACCTATGTGTCCCTCAACTGATGTATGGATAAAGAAAATGCGGCACAAGGGAGTTCCACTGGGAAGCAAAGAAATACAAAATCATGAAATTTGTAGGTAAATGGATGAAACTGGAAACTGTTATGCTAAGTGAAGTAACACAGACTAAGAAAAACAAAACATGTATAATTTCCCTCATTTGTGGAACCTAGCATCAAATCCTTATATGTAACTAGGTGTCCTGATGTAACTGCAGGAACCAGGAAAATGGAAGAAACCAGGGAGGTAAAGAGAAAGAAGAAACCAAGAGAGACAAAAAGTAGGATTCTGGTGTAAATAAGGGAGAAATAGGTGAAATGTAAGAGGAATATTCAAATAGGTGGAGAGAGAGAGGGTTATACAGGGAGCTATGGGGATAAAGGGAAAGAAATCAGGAGAGGTGGGGCCATAGGCATTATCAAGGGTGAAATGGGGAAAATGGAGGCTCTTCAAATGGGAAGGCATGGAAGGAGGGTTAGATAGGGAGAGAGAGAGAGAGAGAGAGAGAGAAGAAGAAGAAGAAGAAGAGGAAATATGAATAATATCTAGCTAGTGTCAAATACCAGAAGGAATCATTATTCTAACACCCTAATGACAATTCCACATATAATATCTCTACATGAGCCCATATGCATAGCTAAAGGCTACAGAACAAGAAACTGCCTGACAGTAAAAACCTCTCTTTGAGTTCTTGGCCAGTGCAATCCAAGGGCCCCTCAATATTACACTGGCTGTTAAAACAGCCATTGATAGCCTCCAAGAAATTGAAGCAAAGATCCTAATCATGAAAACAGGACATACTTTGGAGACCAGATTTGGATAAATGGAGCTGGAAATGACCTTGAAACCTCTTCCCCTGAAGGCTAGCTCTCATTGCTCTGGAAAGAACTATGCATGCTGCAAAGGGTAAACATCAATCAATGGCCCCAAACCAGGTTCACGATCAAATAACCACATCAATGACCAGCACAGCATATGACATGGTACAGTAGTGGCACTTTTATCTTTGGGGCAACCAATGGTTACCTAATTGGTCTTAAAGACCCTCAATAGGAGAAAACTCATGTATGATACTATAATCAAAAACACATGAATGAAGAGGTCTTAGTTCTTAGAAAAATCCCTGAGGCTTTCACATAACTAGTCTAATGTAACAACTTATGAAGTGCAAAATATGTGTCCTTATATTTACAGACAGGTATCCAAGTCACTACCCATTAAAGAAGCTTCTTCTGCACCAGATGGAGACTAATAGAGTACCACAGCTGGTCACACACAGATATTGTCTGTGAATTGCCCAAGTCTAAGCTGCATATCTGCAATGTAACCTCTCTATCTAAGGCTCACACAACATAGACTAGGGGTAAAGCAGACAGGAATGAATCCCTTAACTCTCGTTAATGAAGTTCCCTCATATAATAGAGTGCAAGGAACACAAATGGTCACACATATACAAAGTATAGTGACTAGGAGTCTGCAGAGTGTGGGATCCTGGACAGTACTCCTATATTAAGCTTCACTTAACCAGGGCTCAGGGTCCAATGCAGAAGAGAGGGAAGAAAAATTTAAGAGCCAGGGAGGAAGTGTATGATCACATGGAAAAAGAATCCTACAGGGGGTCGAATACTTTTCAGAACTGTTTGACCAACTGCAGTGCCTGGTATTCCTTTGCTTGGCTCTTCCTGATTCTGGAAGCATCACTTTAACATTTAGGCATATCATGTTTCAGGACTATGAACAGAGTGTTTAAATTGCATATTGCTTGACTTCTGCATCCTGAGGTGAAGTAATGTTAGAAAAATTCCTAGGTATCCTGGATTTTTAAATGAAGATGAGTATGGCATAAGCTTAAACCTCGAAGCTACAGACTTAATACACTAGATGGTGGTGATTAGAGTTTGGAGTACTGGGTACAGAATGGACTCATCGATGGATATTTTTTAAACTGGGATATGTGACTTGAATCTACTCATATGTTTTTAATTAAGATAAAAATTGTGTTAATAATTATATAAAATAAAAATAAACAACATTCAAAGAATTAAGATTTAATAATTAATGTTAGGAAGCTTTATTCTGTATTCTTGAATATTTTTGTAGCTTCTAACCAATTAATCATGCTGTAATTTTTAAATATTAGGTCTATTGGTGGTCATTCTCAGGTGGATTCCATACAAAATCATGGTCAACCTATGACATCAAAAGGATATTTATTTTAGAGAATTACTTCAACTTACCTTTCACTAATGTTCAGACACATCATGATTGCAATTATAATTTACTTGTAATGACTGAAGACAAATAACCAAAGCTGATATTTACAGAGGTAGTAAACATAAAATATACAGCTATAAAATATTTTTTTCTTTTCTAAGAGTATATTACTAAAGGGAATAAAGCAAAAGACTGAAAAAGAAACTTCATCTATGACATCTGATTTTAAAATTCAATGTATAACTCTCCCATTGAGTTTCTTGTCTCTATGACTAACGATGTCTGAGGGATGCAGACTCACAATCTTTGCCCTCTAGTCAGCGGGATTCTTTTTCCAACCAATAAAGACTGAGTATTATAATGACCAGCAGCTGTTGGCATTTCCTGACTTCGATAAACATCATCCCAGTCTTTGCCTTCACATTCATAGGACACTCTGTGTGACTGTGTCGAAATGTCTTCTCTTCATTACAGCAGTAGTAATCTTAAGTCAAGGACCTACTGAAGAACCTCTCTTTACATTTTACAGCTACAATTAGCTTATTTCCAGGCAGATCACATTCAGAGGTTCAAACAGCATGAACCCAGATTTTTCTGCACTGGACAGTCTATGTGAAAAATTCTTTATTCACACTTGTTGCATTTGAAAATTATATCAGCTTACACATTTGTTTTACGATGACCCATCAAAATTTGGAAGACTAGAAAAATACACCTAACTTTCTGAGATATTTTATTCTGAGTTCTGTATTTTCACAGTAGCTTGAGTTTTCTCTCTGACTCTATAAACTTGACTTCATGGACAAATTTAATCGTGGGGAATTTAACATAGTTTTAATGGGACTAGCTACTTAAGAGTATTATTTTCACAAACGGGCACTAGTTTAATTTAGATTCTATAAGATGACTGATCCAAGATTATTAATAACCGACTATCACATAATACACAGACATATACCCTCACATATATCTGTATCATCTATATCTGCAATATCTCTCTATACATATGTATATCCTATAACATCTCTCTAGTCAGCAAAATACTTTTTCCTCATAAGTTTGTAATACATTTTAAAAGGTACATTGAAATCTGAGGAGATAGCTCAGTCAGTAAAATGCTAGACCACTGAGAAACCCTGTTTTGAAAAATTGGCAGAACCTTAAGATCACAACTGGGGTTGTACACTGGCTCCACAGGCACACACACACAGACACACATTCACACACACACACACACACACACACACACACACACACTTATATATCCCCACACAGTAAATTACTCACTCTAAATCACACTCCTACACACACAAATACACTCACACATTGTGACACCACTCACACACCCATTAAAACACACTCATTTATACATACACACACTCAAACTCACACACACACATTCAAAGCCACACTCACACTCTCACATACCCTCACGTTCACATATACACATTCACACACTCCAACTAACTCTCTTCCACAAACACACACACACACACAAACTCACATTCACGAATACACATTCACCCATCAAGAAACTGCTATGCAGTGCAATTTTAATGGTATATACATATATTCCTCCTAACTCGTGAAAGAGTGAGACACGAAGATTTGGAGACTGGCCTGATCAACAGGGAATGCCTCATAGTGTAAAAGTAGAAGCAACAAACAGCAATCACCAGAAAAAGAAAGCAAAACGATGAGGAAAGTCCAACAATAACCGATGCTGCCGCAAATGTTCGTTCTGACTCTCCACGTCTCTGCGGACCAGTGGAGAACTGGGAATATGAGTCTGCAGTACTCCAGAGGAAGCCTAGATAATTTCCAGAGACTAAGGATGTCAGCGGTGATACACTATCACACTTCAGCGGCTTCGTGTATGTTAATGTCTTTTCTTTTTTCTCTTTTATCTTTTCATATTACTGTAATATCCTGGATCCCAGTGAGGCTTGAAATAGACAGAGCTTAGATGACTCTGGTGTGGAGTCCCCACAGAGCTTGAGCTACAGCCAAGAGAGGTGTCTCTATCTCAGGATTTAGAGGGCATTTTGTAAATGTCAGTGGTGTTTTCCATTAGAAAAACAACAAGGATTATAATTTAGGTGAATATTATAACTGTCCTCATTTGTAGAGAATAGTACAAGCAGAGAGGATTTATATAATGTCCTCAAGTACATGTACAGTGAGTGAGAAAGACACACACTCACACATACATAGATACACACATATGTATGTATAAATTCACATAGATACACATATGTATGTGGATCTGTGTTAGTATCTCACATGCATGTATGTACATGCACATTTATATTCTCTATTATTGATAAAATGCAGTCACAAAATTTACTTCCCTATGGTAACTTTAGGAGATCATGATTTGTAATTAGAATTGTATCTCAATATCAGAAGTACTTATCTTAGGGAAACTCACCAACTTAGTGAAAAGTGTATATTTAATAAACAAGCTTTTCCTACTAAGAAAATTGCTGTTGAGGGACCACTGAGGACCAGGAACCATACTCCTCATCTGTTCTGTGTTACAGTAGCTAGGATATAAACTAACTAGGTTTGGGGTTATTCAAAGAAGCTGATTCTCAGATAAAAGTAACTTAGAATTTTATAGTACAGTGTTTCCTTCTCAAACTGTAAAACTGAGTGCATATTACTCAAAAACTATGACCACAGTGACCCCTTTGTGAAATATTTGAAAGAGAATGAAAGATTCCTCAAAGATGTCACTGCAGGTCTGTGCTCATGCTGCTGCTACTAGAAATTGCCACAATACCACAGACACCAGGCAGAATGGAATTGTTCCACACTGTGCAAATTTGTGGGAAGACCTCATTAGACAAAATTATGTTTTCTTACTAAACATTTATGAGAACCTTTGATACAAACACAAATATACAAAATAATGTCTTGCATATGAGAATAAGAGTCAACTGGCGCTGGAAGTGAGTTTCATAAAAAGCAGTATGAGTGCAAATCAAAATAACATGGATTGACATTCTGTCTCTCATAACATTTGGAAAATTAGCATTTGGATACTCTAGTTTCTCTGTGAACAAGAGATAGGTAAATTGACCCTGCGGTATGTTCTCAGTATTTCTAGGTATGTTTTACATGAATGTAGAGGGAAATGTGTTTTTAGCATTCTGAACTGGTTTTTAGAATATATTTTGTAAATGTTTAAGTAAATATTGCCCCTGAATACATTGTGTAAAATGTATTGTGCAATTTCCCAAATGATGGAAAGCATTGTCTCCTGTTTGTTAATTTGTGAAGTAATTATGAATTTCTGATTTGTTCCATATTTTTAAGATTATCAATTATATATTTTATATGCATATATTATACATAAATGCTTATAACTACCTTGATATTTTTAAAATTTAAATATAGCAAATATTTATTGAACAAAATGGAAGATAACATTCATAATATAAACTCAGTTAAATAGATAAAAATGTGAAATTTGTAACATGTCTATGAAAAATTGTCATTGGAGGTCTGAGGATCAAAAGTATGATAGATTCCTAACAACATCAATATTAAAAATGAAAATTTATTGCTATCATAATTATATATGTTAATATCATGAGTATCAATGCATTCTATTTAATATGATTTAAAAATGCAATACCATATCCATCGGGAGTAATTAACATAATCTGACTGTACTGCTGACCTTCTTCCAATTTTTGTTTGAGATATAGAATTCTTATGAAGCCAGGTGAGTTATGAATTCACTAAGCAACAGCAGCAGCAAGAATTTAATTCTTGATCTTCTATGCTCCAAGTACTGGAAATGTTCACTCTCCCTGCTAGCATCATCTTCTCCAAGAAAAAACATAAGGAAATCTTTAAAATATATGAATCTCTGTTATTTGTTATTGTACATTTTAAATGAATTTTTATACATTTCATATAATAGATCTTAACCAAATTAATGCCCTCGCCCCCAGTTCTATGCTGGGTTTTTGTCTGATTTAGTCAGCATGTGTCTTGTGCATACTGTCACTATTGTTACAAGTTCTTAAGAGCAAGGTGTCAGAGGCCTGACAGCCTATATTTCTTAATGTTAATAAAGCAACACCGGCTCTTAACAATCTTTCTGACTCCTCTTCCACAATGGTCACTGAGCCATGGTTGGTGAGGTTTAATATAGGGGTCCATTCAGGGACACACACTCTCCAGTGTATTATTCCCTACATCTTTTTCAGTTGTGTCGTTTTGTGTGTACCACACTCTGTTGCATGAGGAAACTTCACTGGTGAGAGTTGGGGATATATTAGTATTCTCTATACACCAAGGTCTGCTATGTTCCATGAGCCTTAATTGTAGAGGTTCCAATCACTTAGGGCAGGGCATCTCTCAGACACATAGTCTTTGAAGATGACCAGTTGTGGAACTTGTGATATCCTCATTTGTTGCAAAAATGAAATTTCTTTGATGAGTAGTGTATGGTAAACTTGCATGTAAATATAAGAAACCATATTTAGCATATAGTAAGAAATATTTCGTTTGTCTAGAGAAATGACAGAGATAAGATTTACTCTACGAGGTATGACCTCTCTAGTAACATGTATTTGGCATTATTTACACTGACACACATGAGTTCCCTCCAACTAAGAGGACTTTAAGTGCAATTATATAACTGTTTATTAGTCCTTAGATGTAATTAATACTACAGCATAAATAAAGGTACATCATTTATGCTATGAAACCAGTATAACTCTAATACGAAAATCAGGCTCCAGTTCCAGGGGATCCAATATCATCTTCTCTGTGTGCATCTGCACACATCCAGGCATAATATCCCTATACATAAAATAAAAAATGATTCAAAAACTATAAAATATAGGTCAGGTGAAAAACATTGTACATTTATAATCTTGTGAATGTTGCAATAACTTTCTCATTGCTCATGTCTATGAGAAATACTCTTGTATAAAGGTTCAGTAAATATTTCATGAAATGCTACTCAAAGGATTATGGACTTAGCATTACAGATCAGATTAAATATATTCTGATACTTGGAATTTGCGGGTTCCTGTATTGGTCAGTACTTTTGATTGGGGGAAAAATAAAATTCATATTAACATAATAAATAAAAATGCAGTCCATATATCCACAAACATGTAGGCAGTATCTATAAGACCTCCAATCACATCCTTGTATATTTTCTCTCCTCTTTGCTCTCTTTCAGATTGGCAGTGTGCTTCCATCAATTTTTAGGCTTACTCTTTGTTCTTACACAGCTACATGAGAACATTCCTACACTCATACTTTGAGTGAACAATTAGACTTAACTGACTTAAATTATACCACATGTTCTAACTTTAGCAATTGTTATTTAATATACTCTATTGACTAAACTAGATCACAAAAGTTCAGATAATTTTCTTTCTTTTTCTATCGTGTTTTTGAGACAGGGTCTTCCTGTAGCCTCAGCTAGCCTGGAACTTGCTATATAGATCAGGCAGGTTTGATTTTAAATCTTATTATAGAGATCTGCCTACCTCTGCATCCAGGGTGCTGGGATTAAAATTGTGTGCCACCACATCTGGCCCAATTCTCTCTCTCTCTCTCTCTCTCTCTCTCTCTCTCTCTCTCTCTCTGTCTCTCTCTCTCTCTCTCTCTATATATATATATATATATACATGTATATATAATGTTAATTTCATCCAAATATATTTTGATCATAGGCAGATCTCTTCCTGAAAGAAGAAAAGAAGCATGAAGCAGGGATGTGGACAAGAAACCCCAGCCCCAGTTGAGGAACTATGGGCAACTGAAATCTTCTGGTGAGGGAAAGTCAGTTTTTGTTAAGGGAATTTAAAAAAAATAATGGCTCATAATAGCCAATGGTGATAGCTGTTGAGCAGGAGATTATAGACCTTAAGCTTGAGAGTGAAAACAGTGTGTTCTTACATTGTTTGAGTTACATTAATTTGGGAAATGTGATTTTTTATAATTATATATAGTTGAATAAATGTATTATTTAATATTCCTGTGATAAAACAATACCACGGCAACTTATAGAATGAATTGTTTCCTTGGACTTCGGGTTCCAGAGAACTAAGTTCATTATGGTGAGGAGGAAGGGCAGCAAAGGGAATACACGAAGAGTGCTGAGTAGTCCCATCTCCAAATATACACAGGAAGCAGAGAGAGAAAAAGTGAAAACAAGACTCTGCTAAGAAATTTCAAAGCAATGACATGCTTTCCCAGCAAAGGCCACACCTCCTGAAAGTTCCATGTCATTCCCCAAACAGCACCAACAAGGACCAAGTATTCAGATACTTGGAGCCTATGGGAGCCATTCTCAAATAAGCCTGCACATTATACTCCCTGGCTTCTGTAGTCTCATGACACAGCATTCATTTAGTCCAGCTTCAAAGTTTCCTTTAGTTCCAAAATTTTCAACACTATTCAAAATTCAATATCCAATGTCTCTTCTGGGACTCAAGGCATTCTCTGAAATATAAACCTATATAAAATGAAAAAGCAAATTGCATACTTCCAACATACAATGACACAGAATATACATTATCATTCCAAAATGAATAATAGGGAAATAGTGAGGAAACAGCAGATCAAAATAATGCCAAATCCATGAGGGCACATATCAAATTCTGTAGCTCCATGCCCAATGCCTGGGACAGTAGTTCTATAGTGCTTACATCATTCCAACCTTACAGCTTTGCTACCTCTCTCTTGGGATGGTATCATGCAGCTCACTTTGGCAGATGTCTCTAGACTTGGACACCTGCTACATATTGGTGTTTCCACTGCAAAGCAAACCTTCACAAATTTATTCATTGCTTTCTCAAGGCCTCTTGGCCTGCCAGAGTTGCCTTTTCCCAGGATTCCCCTGCATATGCTACCTGGATTCAGTTGTTTTCTGAAACCATAGAGAGAGAACCAATTACTATGCATTATAACATCTCTTATCCTGTTAAAACCAAAACTATGTGAATGACACCAAAAAGTTAGGCTGCTATCGTGGGATGGAACTTGGCTCCCTTCACCAACATTACAGCAGCATTTGTATATTTTCATTTTCTGGGATTATAAAACTCCTTAGGCTTTTTTGTTTTTCTCTGGAACAGCTTTATATGAACCTCTACTAGAATAGTCCATTAAGTTCTGTTTACAGAATTCAACCACTTTTCAACAAAAATGTGCAAAATCATCTACAGTTCTCCAAAAATCGACATGATCCAGTTATTTTTAACAAAACCCCATTCCCTGCTATCAATTTTGTACTAGTTACTTTCTTGTTGCTGCGATACCATGACCAATGTAACTTATAGAAAGAACAGTTTATGACTGGAAAGATAGCCAAGCAGTTCAGAGCACTTAATACTCTTTCAGAAGACCTAGGTTCAGTTCCCAGCACTATGACTATAGCTGACACCAACCCATAACTCCAGTTCCAGGGATCCAATTACATCTTCTGACCTCCACAGTCATTATACAATATGGATGCACTTACATATAGTCAGGAAATTAGTATACTTGTACACATAAAAATAAAAATAATAAACCAAGATTGAGGTGTGATGGCACAAACCTTTAATCCCAGCACCCCTGAAGCAAAGGCAGTGGATCTCTATGAGCTTATGAAGTGAGTTTCAGGCCAGCTGGGGCTATGGGGTGACTCTGTCTCAAAAAGACAAATGATAATAAAAATAGTAAAATATTTGGAAGGATGAGTTTATTTGGCCTATGGTCCTAGAGAAATAAGAGTTTCTTATTATTACAGGTGAAGCTGGAATGTAAATTTGAATACTTACATCTTCAAACATGCACAAGAAGTATATAGAAACAAATTGTACTTTGGGCAATGATATAAACTCTCAAATCCCATCCCTGATGATGTGTTTCCTCCAACAAGCTCACATTTTCTGAAGCTTTGCATATAGCATCACCAAATGGGGACAAGGATTCAAATACTTTGAGCCTATGGGGTACTGTTCAATTCAAACTATCATAAATAAATTGAAATGTATCCAGTTATCACAGAATTCTGAATTTTTCCCACATGTACAATAAAATTCCTTGAATTTGGGATAATCTAGAAAATTGAGAGTGAAAGTCAAATATATAATTAAAGTATTTTCCATAAGTGTTGTGAAGCGATGAGCAAGGTAGATACTAGTTTCTCAGTAACTAAAAGCACATAGTCTATTGATCCAAAAATATTCTGTTTGAAGAATAGGAGTTCAGTTGAGAGGAAGTATCTTGCACAATGAAAAATTGAGAGGAACAGCAGGAACTGCAGAAGAGTCCATCCTTCCATTACCCATGATTGGTTGAGAGGAGATGAGGTTTTGGGTTCATCTGGTAAAATTGAGCATAGAGAGTATTGCTCAGTCAGAGAATAGTTAAAACTCAAGAGCCCACCATATTGATAATCTCATAATTAGTTAGGCTTCATGGTATACAAATATAATAACAAAGATTATTTGTGTTTGCCCTTACATCCAAGGGTTATGCTGAATGTTTCCCCATTTTTTCCTTTCTTTTGCCATTTGATTCAAGTACAGTTATTATACTAGGAAAATGTATATAAATACTAAAAGATAATGTAAATACAAAACAAAGTAAATACAAGACTTTTGAAGTAAAAGTAAATGATGGCATGGTTTAGTGTTTGTCAAGAAACATTTACATTTATAATACACACAGGCACTGTAGAAACACATGGAGATTTCTAAAATCACCAAAATTGGAACATCCATTTGATTCTAGTATCAGCATTCTGGACATATGGAGGGAAAAAAAATGCATACCACAGAAACACCTGAATACCCATGATTATAGTGTTGCTGTCAAGAAAAAAAATGAGTTGAACAGTCTAAGTCCCATAAATAGATGAAATCAATAAAAAAAATGTGGTGTTTATAAACTGTGGAATACTATTCAACCATAAACAAGATAAAGATTATTTTGCTGGAAAACATATGAAATTTTATATCTTCATGGTAAGAAAAATAAGCTGTACTCAAAATTCAGGTGTGATATGTTTTTGTTTCATATGAAGACAAAAAGAAAATAGAGTAGTAGAAGAAGAGAAGGGACAGGTTGAGGAGGAAGCATGTTAATGAGGAGCGAGTGTCATCGAAGAGGAAACACAGAAGTTTCCTGCTTCAGAGTCTCATCCCCAAAGAATTCTCAGTAAACTCGGGTGATTTGCAAATTGTCAAAGATTTAGTGTAGCCATGATTAGTCTTCATTCGAAAGCTCTCTGTTCAGATCCATTACCCATCTTTTTATTGTTTTACTTATTTTCTTGTTTCTTTGTTTCTTGAGTTCTTTGTATATTCTGGAAATTAATCTTCTGTTGGATATGAAGCAGATGAAGATTTTCTCCCACTCAATGAGCTTCCTCTTCACTTCCTTGGTTCTTACTTTTGCTGTACAGATTTGTTGTTTAATGTATTCTCGTTTATTGGTGCTGACTTTAATGCCAGAGCAACTGATGTCAGCTATATAAAGTCCTTTTCTATACCTATATCATGTGGTGTGCTGCTTAAGTTTTCTTCTACCCTTTTCAGAGTTTCAGGTTCTTTATTGAGGTCTTTGATCAGTTGGAGCTGATGTTTGTGAAAAGTGAAAGATAAAGATCCAATTTCATTTCTCTATAGGTAGAGATCCTGTTTTTCCAGGAGCATTTGTTGAACATGCTCTTTCCTGGATTGTGTGTTCTTGGCACCTCTGTTAAGTACCAGGTTGCCAAAATTGCATGCATTAGTATTTGGTGTCTTCTGTTGTGTTCCATTGAATTATGTGGCTGTTTCATGCCACTGTCATGCTGTTTTGAAGACTATAGCTCTGTAATATAGTTGAGATCTGGCATGGTCATCCCCCAGAATTGTATTTTTTCCCAAGATTGCTTTGGCTATCCAGGGTTTTTTGTGATGCCATATACATTTTAAGATGTTTTCTAACTCTGCAAAGAACGTTAGAGGGATTTTGACTGACAATGTGTTAAATCTACAGATTGCTGTTAGTAAGATGGCAATTTCCACAATATTAATTATTCAAATCTGTGAGCATAGTAGGTCCTTCTCTCTCAAGGTGTCTTCTGCTATCTTTTTCCTTCAAGATTTAAATATGTCATTGTAGAGATCTTTAATGTCTTTGGTTAGGTTATGTCCTAAATATGGGGCTATTGTGAATGGGAGTCTTTAATTACTTTTTTCTGATTGATTGTTTTGATAAACAGAAAGATTTTTGTAAGTTGATTTTTTAGCCTGCCAGTTTTCTGAAAATGTTAATCATTTATAGACGTTTTCACTTAGAATTTTTGGGATTGCTTTTGTATAACATCATATCTTCTGAAAATCATATCTTCTTTTCCAATTAGCATTCTTTCATTTCCTTCTCTTCTTTTATTGCCCTTGCAAGAGTTTCAAGTACTTTATCTAAAAGGAATGGCAATAGAGGACAGCTTTGTCTAGTTCCTGATTTTAATGGGAATGGCTCCAGTTTTTCTCCATTTAGTATCATGTTGATAGAGTGTTTCTTGTATATAGCTTTAATTATGTTGAGATATGTTCAACATCATTAGTAATTAGAGAAATGTGGATCAAAATCACTTTAAGTTTCTATGTTACCTGAGGCAGACTGGCTAAGATCTAAAGAACAAGTATTCCCAGTGCTGATGAGGATGTGGGAAAGGGAAATGAAGGTGTGAATGCAAAACTATGCAACCATTCTGGAAAGTAGTGTGGACAACTCTCAAAAAACTAAAAATTAATATACCATATGATCCGGTTTTACCATTGCTTGTCATCTACCATATGATCCGGTTTTACCACTGCTTGTCATATACACAAAGGACTCATCTCATTGTAGAGATACTGCACATCCATACTTGTAGCTACTCTTTTTATAATATCACAGAAATGTAAAGTATTTAATATCCCTAAACTGAGGAATGAATGATGAAATGTGGTACATTTACACCATGTAGTTTCCACTCGGTAAGGAGAGACGTCATTATGAAACTTTCAGGGAATGGATGACA
Organism: Eospalax fontanierii; assembly: GCA_035773235.1. Lineage (NCBI taxonomy): Eukaryota > Metazoa > Chordata > Mammalia > Rodentia > Spalacidae > Eospalax > Eospalax fontanierii. The sequence continues at coordinate 188,371,900 of CM069524.1, read as the reverse complement.
CTAGAAACTGTAATGCTAAGTGAAGTAACACAGACTCAGAAAAGCAGACAATGTGTATTCTCCCTCATTTGCTGATCATAGCTCCAACCCATTATGTGTGAATAAATATCCTGATGAAATAGGAATCAGAAAAATGGATAGGAAACACAGAGGTAAGGGGAAGGAGGGAGCCCAAAATATGAGGCTAGTAGGGAATGTATTTTACCAAGGGAAAAACGAGGATATTCTATTGGGAAAAGAGAAGGGAGGTACACAAGGAACCCTGTGGGCAAAGGGAAATAAAGCACTCAAAAGAGGAAGAATAATAGGAAACAGGCATAATCAGAATGAAAACGGGGAAGTTAGGTGCACTTAAGGGTAGAAAGGAAGGAGGGAGGTTAGTCAGGAAAAGAGAAAGCCGAGGTAAATAAAACAGGTGAGGTAAAAAGCCAGAGGGAAATGTATTAACTCAACCTCCACCACCCCAAAATATATGTACAATAGCTGAACATTAGTGCACAGGAATAACTGAAGGCTGTATAGCAAGAAACCCTAATCCTTTAATATGTTGGTCAGAGTCGTGCAATACACTCACCAAATAACAGAAGCTATTGCCACAGTCCTTGGCCACCTCCAAGAACTTGAAGGAAAAACCTTACTGCTGAACCCAGGACATATTTGGACATTAGACTTGGAGCAGTAGGGCTGGAACTCACTAGGGGTCTTCTCCTTGAAGACTACTTGTCATACATAGGTCTAGAGAATACTATGCAGGCAGATATCAAATCAATCAATTGTCCAGGACAGCTCTAAAAACTAATAACCACAATGACTAGCACAGCAAAACACTTCTGTTGGTGCAGTGGAGGTACTGTGCTCTAGGAGATAATCAGCAGCTATCTAATTGTATTATACCCATTTTAATGGGAGGAAACTCACAGATATACAGCCAAATACACATGGCTGGAAAGGTGTTGCTAAAATTCCTTCTGGAAGCTTAAAGTTATATCCAGTTCCCTCCCCTTTTAGTTCTTAAAAAAAAAGCAAGATATAATTTCACCAAACTACAATTTGCGAAACCAGAGTTTATTTAGGCTTTTACAGAGCAATGGATGAAGGGTTACTTGCAGAAGTGGGGTGAGAGGGCTCCCCTGCTAAGGCGTTACAGCAAATTCTATATCTCATCAGGGACCCTCTGCTCACCCAGGAGCTGCCTAGGTTGGTGAAGGTGCTAACCTCTCTCTCTCTCTTCCTCAGCTCATACTCTTAGTCCATTCCCTACATGCAATTAAGGCCTCTGGTTGATTGACAGACATGAATGACTCTTTCTGTCCCTCCCTTCCTGTAGAGCATCAACATTCATTTTTGTTTGTGATTTTCTGAGCAAATGGGTGTAACTGAACTTGGGAAGAAGGAATCTGTCCAATATAGTTGTTTACCAGTCCCTTTTCCCAGAAGGATAACAAGTCTGTGCAACAAGAGGTCATAGTTCCTAGAGCAAAGCCTGTCTCTACCATAACTTTTAGACAGGTTAAATTTCTTCCTGTATGCTAAATAGGGATCCTTATACTTACAGAAAAATATATCATACACCACTAATCTGAGAAGCTTTTTGTGAGAGATGTAGGCTACTTCAAAGTTCCACAACTGGTCACACACAGAGAACTTATGTCTGACAGATGCCCAGCCCTAAGTGGTATGACTACAGTGGAACTTCTCTGAACCCAAGGCTCATGGAACATAGTGGAACAAGGTTAAAGAGAATACTTGTAGATCCCTGAACTCTTACCAGTGAAATTTCCTCATACAACTGAGTGTGTTAAACACAGAAGGCCACAACTGGCTAAGTTTTGGAGAATAAGACAGTGCATCCCTAGATGGGACTCTGATATTAAACCTCTCCCACCAAAAGAATATTTCAGAAGGGGTGGAAAAATTGTAAGAGCAGGATTACTGCATAAACATAAGGAAAGAAAAATTTCATTCCATTGGAAAATTGTTTATATGAACTTACAGCAAGACTAACAGGCTGCACATGACCCATGCTGATTTAATCAGACAAAAATGCATCATGGAGTGGATGTAATGGGTAGCAGGAAACTTAGGCATTGGTGTGTGAGATTTATACTTCAGTCCTCTCCAGGAAGACATTTCCTGCAGTCTCTTACACTGTACACTTTGATCAGTTCTGGCTTTCCGTGTTAATTACCTTCTGTTACACGTGGCGACTTCAGTGATGAGAGTTGAGGGCTGAATTAGTATTCTCTCTATCTCCTGATCGACTATGTTCCTTGAGACTTGGATGGAAAGTTTCCTTTGTAGATGTGTCACTTATGACTAGGCATCTCAGAGACACAAAATGTCTGTATTTGGCAAGTTTTGGAACTCTGTAATAGTCTCAAACTGTTGGAAAAAGAAGCTTCTTTGGTTAGTTCTGAGAGGTATACTTATCTGCAAATATTGTGATTCGTATTTAGCTTACAGTAAGAAATAACTTTTCTCTAGGAAGATAAGAGACGTAGGTTCTCTCTAGATTCTATGATCTCTTCGGTGAGGTATTTACAGTATGTTTATAGCAACATATGTGAAATTCCTCCTATTAGAAAGGTTTTAAGTCTAATTTGATAGCTGTTGATTATTCACCAAATTAAATTTTCACTACAACACAATACAAATGTTTGCTTGACCAGTCATTTTGGGGCTACTTAGGCTTTAAATCTGGTATTGGAATTTGATTGATTTTTCTCCCTTACAAACTTGCATAGCATCCTCTGAAACCATGAGAACTAGTCTTCAGGAAGGAGGTTTCCAGGTCATATACAACTCCACTCATCTCAGTCCTGAGTCTGCAGTATGTCCTGTCTTCAGAAATAGGGTCTTATATTCAGCATAATGGAGGAAATCAAGTGCTGTGGCAATAGCTGGGAATCTCTTGACATAACCTGACAAAGAACTCTGGGGGAAGTTCTCCTACAGGAACTGTGCATCCTGTTATATGCTATACACATGCACTCATGTATAGATATTTTATGTGTATTTTCCCATAAGCATTTAAACTAATGCACTTCCCTCTGTCATTTACATCACTTACGAAATGTTTATCTCCCCCCATCTCCTTGTCTAACCCTACATCCTCTCTCCACAGGTAAAGTACCCCTATTGTCTACATTTCCCTTTGATAATGCCTGATTCTTATTATCCCCCTCTCTTGAGCTTCTTCTTCTCCTTTACTTCATTGTTTCATGCATGATTCTCTCTCCTTTCTTCTCAGTTTAATACCCACATTTTCCCTATTTCACCCTTATATCCCAGATTAGCCCTGTCAACTATTATCCCAGGCTTTCTCTGGTTCCTTCTTTTATTTTACCTACATGGCTTCTTTCCATTTCCCTGGCTCCTACAGTTATATCATAATATATACTCAGAGATAAGGATTGTGTGCACTGTGTTGAAAAGAAATGGGGATGGAGAACAGCCTTGTCTGATTTTTTTTAATGGGTGCTTCCAGTTTTTCTCAATTTAGAATGATATTAAAATTGGGCATGTTATATATATATATATATATATATATATTTTAAATATGTTGAGATACTTTCTGTATATTCTAATTCCTTCTAGAATTTTTAAGATAAATGCATGTTGAACTTTTTCAAGGGCCTTTTCTGTATGCATTGAGATTATCATGTGATCTTTGTCTTTAAGTCCATTGTATGATTTAATACAGTTATTGAATCATCCCTGTGTCTCTTGAATAAAGTAGACATGATCATTTTGGATGATTTTTTGATGTGTGTCTGTAAGTGGTTTGTGAGTAACTTTTGGGAAAAGAATTTTATCTATGTTCATTAGAGATATGGGCCTATAGCTTTCTTTATCACTGTGTCTTTTCTGGTTTTTGGTACGAGGGTCATGCTGGCTTCATGGAAGGATTTTCACTTCTCCCAATGTTTCTATCTTTTTTAATAATATAAGCAATATTGGTTAAATATCCTCTTGAAAGTCCGGTAAAATTCTGCTGTAAATCGATCTGGGTCTGAGCATTTTTTAGTTGAGAAGATTTGTAATAGTGTTTTAATTTCATTAATTTTTATGGGTCTGTTTAAACAGTTGAATTCTTCTTGGTTTAACTTTAGTGGATCCATTGAATTTAGAGATTTGTCCATTTCTTTTAATATTTCAAATTTAAAATGATATAGGTTTAAAAACTAGTGCTCTGGATCTTTTTGTTGTCTCTGAATCTGCTGATTTGGATTTTCTTTCTTCCTTTTGGTTAGCTGGGCTGAGTCTATCATGCTCTCTTTTCAAAGAATTAGCTCTTAGATTCTTTGACTCTTTATATTGTTTTCTTTGTTTCTATTTCTTTGATTTCTGCTTGATATTTTACTATTACTTCTTGTCTCTTGGTTTTGGATTGGGTCTGTACTTGCTCTTCCATATTCTTGACTTAAACCATTAAGTCATTTATATATGCTCTTTCTGGTTACTTAAATGTTCTATTTATTATTTTTATTTTATGTTGAGTGTAATGCATGCCTGTATGTAAGTGCACACCTGTCATACAATGTCAATAGAGCTCAGAAGAGATTTGGATTCCCCTGGATCTGGAGTTGTGGATGTTTGTTAGCCACCCTGTGGGTGCTGAGAATTGAACCCAGATCCTCTGCAAGATCAGTCAATACCCTTAATTGCTGAGCCAACTTTTCAACATCCTCTTTCTGATTTTTAGCAAGGATGTTTAGCGCTATGAATTTCCATCTTAGGACTGCTTTTAGTGTTGCAGGTATTTTGTTGTGTTTTATTAACATTTTTTACTTAGATTCAGGAATAGTTTTACTTCTTTCTTCATTACTTCTTGACCCGTTCTTCAGTCAGGAGCTTGTTGTTAAACTCCATGAGATTATATATTTATTAGAGCTTTGTTTGCTCTTCATTTTAAGTTTTATTGCATTGTGGTCTGATAGAATACTTGAAATTATTTCAGTTGACTGTATTTTTTGAGGTTTATTTTGTGCTCTGGTATGGTCTATTTTAAAGAAACATACATGGGCTGCTGTTCAGGATAATGGATAGTCTTTTGTGCTTGGGTGTAATGTTATTGTCAGTTAGGTCCATTTGATGTATGATATCATTTAATTCATTTCTGGACAGATTACCTTTCTATTGGAGATAGTGGTGTGTTGCAGTAACCTACTATTACTGAGTTATGATTAATTTGTATGTTGAAGTCTAACAGTACTATTTTTATAAAATTGGGTGTTCCAGAATACAGGAATATATATATATATATATGATTATTGTGCCTTCTTGGTTGATTATTCTCTTTACAAGAATATGGTTACCTTATCTCTTCTGATTAATTTTAACTAGAAATCTATTTTGTCAGATATTAGAATGGTAACTCCTGCTTCTTTCTGAGTGGTGTTTATTTGGAAAATGTTTTTCCATCCTTTCAGTCTAAGGAGGTGACTATCCTTGGAGGTAAGGTGACTTTTTGTCACAAAACATACCTGAATTCTATTTATTAATATGTTTAACTATCTTCTGCCCTTTTACTGGCTTGTTGTGGCCTTGATATTTAGGGATATCATTGCAAAGTGTGGATTAGTTACTTCAATTTATTTCCTGTTTCTGTTCTTAGTCTTATTTGGTTTTGTTTCTGTTCTTAGTCTTCTTCTGTAGCTCTTGAGTTTGGTCATTTATTTCTTTGATCCTTTGTATTGCTTCAAATATTTTCTGTAGGCCTGGTTTGGTGGACACAAATTCTTTCAGCCTAGCTGTATTATGGACATTTATTTCTTTCCCCTTGAACTATGATTGTTTTCCTGCATAAAATATTAAGAGTTGGCATCTATTTTCATTTAGAAATGGAGATACTTTTGTTCAGACCATTCTGACTTTTGTAATTGGCAGTGAAAAATCAGCTCTAATTTGTATTTATTTTCTTTTACATGTAACTTGCTGCTTTTCTCTTCCAGATTTCAGTACCCTCTCTTTGTTCTGTACATCTATTATTATTGATGCACAATAAGGAAATGCTGTTCTGTTCTTGTCTAATTTTTTTTCTGTGTGCTTCATGTGTCTGTATAGGTATGTCTTTCTTTAATTATGAAGTTTTCTTATATATTCTTGTTGATGATCTGGTCAGTGTCGCTGACGTGAGATATTGTTCCTCTGTCTATGATGCATAGATTGGTCTTTTATGATTTTCCATTTTTTCTGGATGTTCCACTCCTTTGGGATTTTTTGCATATTATTTGCTCAAGCAGTCTACTTCTTCAGCTCTGGTACTAAGTCTTGTCTCTCTTCCATTTCATTCACTCTCCCTGTGAGCCTTCTTCCTGTTGCTTCAAATTCACTGATTTAATTTTTCAATTCTATTGTCATTTTGGCTTGGATTTTCTTCAGTATTTCTATCTGTTCTGTGAATTCAGTTTTCAAATCTGGAATTTGTTTTTGTCATTTCAGTCAGTCATATATTTATATTTTCTTGAACTTCAGTTAGGGATTTATTCCTATCTTCTTTGAGTTCTTCAAGTTGTTTGTGTATTCTTTAAAGTCACTGAATTCTTTGATTATGTTTGTGGTTGTTCTATTAAATTCTGTGTTCTGGGGTTCCTCTTAGTGGATCTCATTCTACTACATTTATTTAAGACTGGTGAGATTTGGTGGGGACCTATTATCTTTATTTTTTTTTTATTTCTGTGGTTTTGGGTTGTGGTTTGTACATATGGAGTTCTTTGGTTGGTTTTGTGTCTGATAGGAATTCCAGCATGTCTTTGTTTAGTTGAAGTTTGGTTCTGTTTGCATTGTTGATGTGGCTTGGTTATTTTCTGATTTGGTATGAATAGTTAGTTTTGTCTCTGCTTCCCGTTCTCACTGTAATTTTTTTATAGACAGGACAAATGGTGCCAAGTTAATTTGTCGAGTGCTCTCCAGCAGGGGAAGTGGTCCTGACCCAATTCACGATTATAGGGATCCCATGTCTGGTTTCTAGTAGACTAGTCCAAGAGGTGTCAGACAGGAAAACTTGAGGCCACCTAGAGCCATGGTTGGGCATCAGACAGCTTGGGAAGGGTCTATTTGTCTAGGCAGAATAGGTATGAACCCAAGAGAACGAGAAGAGCTGGGATGTATATAGGGGAATGGAGATGTAGTGGGTGAGATATGGCTTAGGAAGCTAGTATGGAAGTCTCAGGTGGGATGAGCAGGAGGGGCCCTAAGACCACGGCAGTTGTGGAGGCGGCATGTGGGGAAGAGAATGGAGTTGGTCAAGGTGCAGGGTAGTTGGATGTTTTGCTGGGGATGCTTTTCAATGACATTTGTAGATTAACTATTCTATAGAAAGGGTTAACAATAGTCATAAGGATTTTTACAAACTAAAACGTTTCAAGTAAGAAGACTTTTCAAAAATATTTGATCAAAGTTGTGAGAAATCAATTTGATTCTTAGAGTTGACCTTGAAATTACAACTACCCTGTGGCCATTACTAAAATCCACTGTGTTACGATGACCCTTAGTGTGCCGGTCTTTATCCCACTCCTTTGGCCCTCTTTCTGCAGCCCATGTTGTGAGAAAAGCATATTATTTACCTCCTGTTCCCCGAACATACAATCTTCATTTGCGTTTCTCTGTCTAATTTATCACACACTGCTCTATCTGAGAATTCCCTGGTGTTTTCTCTGTAGGAAATTTTAAAAATTGAAAATAATGAATATAACCTCAGGGATCTAGAGATAATATTGAAAATACTGGTGTAGATACAATTGGGATGCCAGAAGGAAAGAAGAGAATGAGGAAATCGTGTATGTTTGAAGCATTATATCTTGAAATTTCCCAGTATGGAGGAAGATATACATTGCAGATTCCACACACTCGGAAAACTATAATAAAGTGAAGAATTAATTTACTCAAGCTAAGAAATATCACAGTTATGAAAATCAAAGATCATGAAATCAAGAAAAGTGGCAAAGTATCCACAAGGAAGTACTTAAGTGAACACCCCTTTCATTAGAAAATATGGGTATCAAACAACTGTGGAAGGGCAACTTTTAATTTTGAAAATTAACACTAATCCCAGAATTCTCTACCAAGTGAAAATGTCACCTAAGAACAATGGGAATACGGAACATTAAAAAAACCTTATGGAAACCTGTGATAGCATACCTCCTCCCCCATAAAAGAAGGGAAATGGAGATCAGAGCAACACTCTAATATCTTTCCGCTGTATTTCAGTCAGTCTTGGGAGATCTAGTGTGGCTCTCTTAGTCACTGGTGTAATTGCATCTTGACATTGATATAGCCCCATAGCGTGCTGCCACCTTGCAGATGGCAAGATTATGCTGCACGCCATTGCTCAGATAGGGACATTAACGGCATTCTGCACTGAAAAGGTATGGGCGGCTCTGTTACTCATGTAATAGGTTTATTTGTTGTAAGAGCCTAAGTGATGTCAGGGTTTGGGAAAATGCATCACTGGCCTACTTGGTTCAACTTGGTGGGCTAATCAACTGAAACAACTCAAGGTGTTCCACTTTTATTTTTAGCTTCCCAAAGCTAGAACCAGAGGGAAATGAAAAGTGTGGAATCTGATAGGTGTCAGTAACTATATTAAAAATTCATTCAGAATATTTATTTCATCACATGTGAAGTCAGTGATGCGCCTTGAGAGGCCATATTCATGGTGAAAGAAACAGCATTAAAGTAAATTTCCACTTGTGTGTATAAAGGCCACATGGACGAAAGGGAGGAAACTGGATGAGAAATTTAAAATGAGGTATGTGTCGACTATTGAAAATTCCAGAATCCATTCTACACAAAAGCTGAGGAATTATCTTGTGTTTAACTCTAGAGACTTATAGATTTATTGATTTTCCCCGGATTTCATGGATTTGAGATTGCAATGAAAACATAGACTATCCTGGGGATCTCTTCCATCTTTAGGAGTGTAGGGTAGGAATGACTATCCCATAAGCCACCTTCATTTCCCCAAACTTCAAAAAGACATGCTTTCATGTTCTGGGGATCTGGATGTAGGTAAATGAGGATTGCTATCTGCCTACCATGTGTTTACATGTAAAGGGAGAATCTAGCTATTCCTCCTAATGGGAGCCTTTTCTAGGCACGTAAATTAGTATATACTGCTGGGCTTCACCATAGTATTTTCATGCATGTACATGGCATGCATTAATCATAATTGCCCATTACCACCTGTTGACATGTCTCATCACTGGTCCATCTAACTCCTACACATTTTTCCTCAATCTGGCTTGTTTCCTTTAATATAATGAACTCCAATTCCTTTCATTTTTATTTTTTAATGTAATGATTTAACTCTTCTTTGTATTGTATACACTTCATATTTCTTTATGTCTTTGTCAGTTGAAGGATTCCTGAGATGATTCAGTGACTTGGATATTATGAATAGCACCATATGAAGATCATTGTTCAGGTATCTATCACACGATTGATTTTATTCCTGCAGGTATAGACCCAACAGTGGGAGGGTTGAATCACACAGACAATTTCGTCTGTTTCTTTGCTTTTGAAAACCCTCCATACTTGTTTCCATACTGACTGCTGTGCTGTACAGTCTCACTAATGATTTAATTGTCATCCAACAATTTTACCACAGATGTTTTGTTTCCTTGATAATAGTTGTACTAAGGACTGTGAGGTGGGACCTCAGTGTGCTTTTATTTTTTCATTCTTTAGTGGCTTAGAGTACTTAATCATATATCTCCTGCATATATGTGTTTCTACCATCTGTCCACTTCATTTACCCTTTTATTGATGACTTTTGCTTAAATGTTTAATATATCAAGCTCCCTATGGATTCTGTACCCTTGGTAATGTATGCATGGCAAGACTGTCTTGCATTCTGTAAGCTGCCCCTGACTCCTGAGTATTTTCTTTCTATGCAAACACTAAATTTTGTGAATTTCCAATTACAAATTTTGGCTTCCAAGTCATGAGTTATTTATGCCCAACTCAGAACACCTTTATCTATTCCTATAACTCAGGGCATTTTCTCTGTTTATTTCTAGCAGTTAATAGCTTTAGGACATTGTGGCTGAGGAAAGTGTGCTCAGAGCTACAGTTAAAGAGCTCTGTTCCTCGGTGATCTGGTGATTTTCTCAGATATGTGAGAGTCCCAGTGTCATTAATAGGACAAAAGGCTGTGTGTCTTAAAATAAACTCTTCTTTGGAGCTGAAAAACTCATGACTTGCTCAGTTCCATGAATGAGGTCATTCTATTTTGGAGCCTCAGAGAACTTTTGGCTCAGATTCATGCATCTTAAGGTCTATTGCAATGCAATTTTCTTGTCACAGAAATATCATAGATTAATTTTAAAATTATGTCATGACCTTGGCTACAATATAGCAACAGTATTATAAAATGTTTAAAAATATTCACACCTAAGGCCCTGAATTAGACTTGCTCACTCACAGGTTAAAGAATAAAAGTTATAAAAATATACATATAAGATTAATTTTTTGTGTTAACTGGTGAGTTTCTACTAAAATATTATCTTCATTAATATTTAGAAAAATATTACTACTGCCAATTCAACACTTTCAGGTATCTAGTACTTTACTATGGAGTAAGCAAATCTGAAAAAAATATACATTGATTCTCCAAGAATTACACACAATGTATTTCAGACCTTCCTGCTACTTCTCCACCCTAACCCTACAACCACATCCACTGTATATCCTCTGTAGAACAAGCAAATCTTAAGCCACAAAAACAGCATAGCTGTCTGTTTTCATGAACAGAAGTACTTAGTTCTATTGATAGTTTCTCAGCTTACTGATTTTCCAGCTTTTCCTGGGTTTTTCAGCTCTTGACCACTGGAATTGAGAAATTGTGATAGCTGCATGCCTTAGGATCTGCTGGCACATAGTCTCCTCCTAAAAGGTGGTCGTGATGTTACATTGCTATTGATACTACTCTAAAAGTGAGAAGAAGGGGGGCAATTGGAAGGCATTCACTGCTACAGGTATTGGGTAGATGTGGTGAATTCCATACATTTCTACATTTACAATGCTATTAAATATTAGGAGCTATTTTTAAAGATATCATTTAAGTCACTACCATATACATTGCTATTTTTTTCCTAAAGACTTCATAATTTAAAGATAGTAGGGCCAGTTAAGATTACTCATCAGGTAAAGGTGTATCCCTCCAATCATGATGACCTGAGTTCAGTACTCATAATCCACATGGTGGAATGAGAGAACAGACTCCCACAATATGTTCTCTGACATTGTATATTCAACATGACATGTGTAAACACACATACACAATAAAAACATAAGTAATAATAAACAATCATTAAGATGTTCAGCTTCAATAACTAAATTTTACAATGCAAGGAAATAAAAGATCCATCTGCCCAGCACCACACCCTTAATGAAAATTGATTGTCTCTCTCCCAGCATCTATAGTTTGCCAATAGTTCCTCAGCAAGGGCTGGGGCTTGCTCACATTTCCTTTCATGCTTGGATTTTTTCACACTGATCTTGTGCTTACTGCCACATGTATTTGGGTTCATATGTGAAAATGCTTTTTTGTGTCTCAAAAAACAGTTTCTTTGTATTCATCCAACATTTCTGGCTCTTATAATTTTCCCTCCCCCATCTTCCACAATGATTCTTGAGTACTGGGTGAATAAATTGTGGCATAGGTGTCCCATTATGGACTGAGCACTTCACAGTGTCTTACTTTTTGCACGTTGACAAAGTGTTGGTCTCTGTGTTGATGGCCATCTGCTGCGTAGCTTCTCTGGTGAGAGACAAAAGATGCATTAATCTATGGGTGTAACAACAAGTCATTAGGATTCAGTTTAATGCCCTGTCTATTTAGCAGGATAATAGTAGTAGGCTGTCCTGTATGGCATGTTAGCTGTCTAGTCATATGTTGCTGGCCTAGTGACAGTGCCAAATAAGTGATCCATCTGATGAAGCAGGCTTAAATCAAATTAGAACAAGGTTCCGTATCATCTAAAATATGATTACACCAGTGGGCACATTTTACCAGGCCAGTCATTGTATCTTGCATGTTTCATGCTGGACACGTTTCATGTTTACTTTCTTTCTGCTAGCAGGCTTAGCACTTTCCAGCACTGTGAAAGCTAACCAATAGAGATGAGTCTTCACGGTCAACATAAGTTTGATTTCACTTGTTTGTTCTTTGACTCACATATCTTTAGCAATAGAGTCTTTGTGGCAAATTCGGCAGGGCAAGCAAGAGCAATGGCAATATCCACAATCAATAGCCACTATCAGAAGCTCAGAAATAGGGAGACGATTTCTAGCACTGGGTTTATGTTATTGCTGCCTTGTTTTTGCTTTTGGTTTGGTGTCATGTTTTTTGCTATTCTTGCTATTCTGTGCTGTCTGGCAGAAGCCTTGCCCCACCTGATTGTTATAGATTAACACCAAGTTTTTTTTATGTTTTTGTCATTATAATTTTTTTTTAGTGAATTGTTTATTTTATACAGAAAATCTTAATCAGTCTTAATCATCTTCTTACCCGCTTCAAGACAGACAGTCCCCTATAGTCCCCCAACTGGAATGCACACATTCTTTCATCTGTGTTAAGGTGTATTGTGTCAAGTTAGTGTCCACAAATGTTCCTCAGTGTAGGTTCATCCACTGAGGTCTAGTCAGCCTACCCAGAGTTCTTCTTTTTAACAAGATTACCTCATCTTCACCCAACAGTAATGAGTTGCCAATATTTCTTCAATAAAGACTGGGGACTGCTTCCCATTTCTCCAGGTCCATGCTGTGTTTTTGTCTGCTTGGTTCTGCATGGGAAATACAAAAACATATATAGGTCACTGAGGTGATCAGTCTTTAGTATAAACCAGAACATAGTAAGGTTTAAGTTCTCTTCATTTGCAGTATATAAGATGCAAATTGTTAGTTGAAAATGGTAAAAATAAATACTTTTGATTTGTAAAATATTTCATTTAGAAAACATATATTATCTGAAATGTTTAGAAGGATACCTGTGCCTTACCGTTAAGAGTATTAAAAACCTAGGGAAGTCAGAGTCTGTACTAAGGAAGGCACTAGGGTTAGTTTCTGTTGAATTGTTTTTCACTTTAATTCAGAAGTCATTTGAGTGGTTAACGCCACATAGGACATTACCTGATACTCTGGTGAGATATTATTTTGTTTGTTTTTGATGAATTTTTCACAGATATTGATTAGAACATATATGAACAGAGAACTGGGGTTCTACTGACATTACATAAATGGATGGTTTGTCCGTGTTTCTTGTCTTTATACATTATTTGTTTATTTATTTATTATTGCTTTAAATAAGAACTGCCTTGAAACAGAACTGGGTAATAAACTGGGAGAAGGCTGTGGGGACATGACCTTTGATATTTACCTACTTCTAAATATTGAGGCTGTTGACATTTACTAAAGAATCCAATATCTTTGTAAAACCAGTGTAAATTCTTTTATGTCTCTGTGAAAGAAAATGGGAATTTATTTCACTGGAACAAGCATGGCTTATTTGGCACTACAGAAAATATATTTCCAACATTTGGACCTAAGGATTTTAGAACAGTGTTTTTCTTCTAACTGAAAATCCTTGGTGTTCTGCATGTGTTGATTTAACAAAAGACAGCTACTGTGATGGTTAACCCCCACCCTATGTTAACTCAACTTTAATTATGACTTTGTTTCCAATGGCTCACATGAACCACAGTCATCCAACCACAGTCATCTCTCATTTTAATTCTGTTCAACAGTTTGCCACACATTCTGGGGAAGACTCTGAACTATTTTCTTTAGCAAATTGCTCCAGTTTTAGAATCTGACAGTTAAATGACCATATAAACAAATAGAATTGACATTTAGCTGAAGAGATGGCTACCTCTGAAATATTCTGAGGTGATGCAGAAGAGCAATTCTGATTCTGCCACACACAGCAGATTTCTTCATGTGTTCTCAAATCTGTCAAGCCTGTTGCTTTTCTCTGCTTCATCTCTGTTTGCTTTTACTTTCATACAAATGTATCCTTACACTCAAGCATCTATTTCAAATTTCCCTTCTGAGGACTTTCATTGATGTCTTGCTCTCTTTTTCTGGCAGAACCAATTATTCCATCTTCCAATGTCTCATATTTCCTCCAGAAACGTCTTACATGTGAGGTATCTCACAATTCACAATGTGAGTTCATGGTGGTCTTTGTCTTTGCATAAAGATGGTGAACACTGATGTCTAGAACGGTGCTAATGGTATAAACATGATTTGTATGCAATATTATTTTCACATGTATTTTCAAGTAATTTCAGAGTTTAGTTTCCATCTTGAGCACTAAATCTGTATGAATCAGGTAAATGTGAGTATCAATATTTTTCCAGAAGATCACATGATTTCAGTCTCCTCCATCAGTAGGGAAATTAGCATAAAAGCATTGGATGTTCTATAAATTCCACATGTAATAGAAGTTGCTAGAAAGTCAATAGGAAATAACCTGCATATATCCATTTCAGAGCTTCAACATGTGGTCTACAAATGTTTCATTATCATGGAATAAACTTGCATCAAGCAGTGCACTGATTTGAACTCAAGGTCGCTATATTGTACTCAGTGCCTCAGACAAGCAAGGCTGAGAGACAACAGAATTAATCTTCAAATTATAGTGGATAGGATGGGAATTGGAGGGTATTTACTTTCTCTCTGCACTTACTATTTCCTGTACTGTATGTGATTTCAACAGCCATGTTCTAAAGATTTATATCAATACTACTGTAAATTTAAATTATAAGTAACTATATTGCTATAATAAATTTTAGAATACAAAATTAACTTTCATGTTTTCTGCTGTATTTGGTTCCTGAAAGTTCAATTATTATTAATTTATGATTTACAGTGGACCAAAAATGAACTAGAATGAGACATTAAGTTAATACTCACTGTGTATTTTAAAAAGTCTCTTACCATTAAACTTAAAGTGGCAGGGGCTGGAGAGATGGCTCAACAGTTAGAAGTACTGGCTGCTTTTGCAGGAGACATGAGTTCAATTCCCACCACTCACAAGGCAGCTAATAACTATCCCAACTCTAGTTCCAGTGGATCCCACACCTTCCTCTGACCTCCACTGGCATTGCAGGACACAGGAATACTTACACACATGCAAGCAATATACTCATGCACATAAAATAAAAAAAATTAATTAAAATATTAAAATAAACTCAAAGCAACAGAAAGGACTTCTTTACTCAAAATGGCTTTGGCAGTGGTGATATTGTGAAACTTCTTCAAAGAGGACCCAGGAAATCCAAAACCTGTATGTAAAAATGATGAAAAACTGGAGAAAAAGATTGTAATATGAATCTACAGTATCAAGCTGGAGACCACAGATGATTTTAATTCAGAAGAGTCATAAGCCTTTGGAAAGATAAGTCATAATTATGGTCATTTAAAATGTCTCAGACAAATGATTCGTGACTGCCAAGAAGCTAGTCTGTAACTGATGAATACGAAGAGCAGGCATCACAGGGTAGAGGTATCCATCTGGATTTTGCTTTTCATAAGAAAATATATCTGTTGAAATGAGATGTGTGGAAAAGAAATTCATTTATTCAATAGTAGATTTATTAAGGTTCTCTTTCATATCATAGAAAAGGTACTATGATGACTAATAAACACATATGTGAATATGTGGGAACATATACAGATATGCTCAGAGGATACCCAAGATGTCCTAGAGAATTACAATCCTGTCCTAACACTGTGTTCTTCATCACTTGGCTAGATATTAAACTCCATTGTTTGAAGACATCATGAACCTCACTCATACTGATGGCTATCAAGACTTCAGACCCTTAGGCCTGGAGAATTTACACAGTACTTAAGAGTATTTGCTGCTTTTGCAGAGGATCTGAGTTAGGCTCCCAGCATTAATGTTGAGTCACTCACAACTCCCTGTAACTCCAGATCCAGAGGGAAGTGATGTCCTCTTCTGGCCTCCACAGGTCACTGCAATCATGTCTATGCCATTACCTGGCATAGACAGCCAAACACACACACAATTTTAAAATAAAGTAAAAATAAATCTTCTTAGAAACTGTAGTACCTGACACAGGACAATACAGAGCTCACTAGTAAGAATATTTTATATATTCTTTTATATTTTATATATACATATATATATATAAAGAGAGAGAGAGAGAGAGAGAGAGAGAGAGAGAGAGAGAGAGAGAGAAATGCATACATGAATAAATTTAGAAGTTATTGTGTGAGAGACCAAGTGGATTTAGGGAATAATTTAAGGAGAGCTGCTTAAGTTGAAAGATGAAAGGCAGGAATACTCTTTCCAGAATGAACCTGTGGTGTGGCTGTGAGGGAGTGCTTGCCTGCCTTGTTCAAGTCCATGGATTTGTCCCCGGGACACAGGTGGGAAAAAGCTCAAGTATAAACATAACTATAGAGAAGATAGAATGAGGTGCCTCCCAGGTCCCAGTCTGGACAGGGCACAAAAGCTTCCTTGAGACTGAGTGCCCCTACACACCGTGAGGAAACATCACATAAGATAAATATTTACCCAACCGTAAGAGCTTCTATGTGGAGCTCCAAATTTTGAATCCAGAAAGTGGCAGGTGACTAGGGAGAGAAAGTGGGTGTGCCTGGAGAAATCGTGTGACTGGGACTCCCAGAAACATGCTCCAGGATTCCTCGTCTACGCCTGATGTTTCTGTACTGACCTTAGAATTCTGAACTTATGACTTGGCAAGTAAGAGGGATAATAACTGGGGGCCAAGATTTTGAAATCGTGCAGGGCAGGGTCACCCCGGCCACCCATAGCACTGGCCAGGCGGAGTTAATCTGGACTGTCCTCCCATGCTCACCCACGCACCCAGGTGGCAGCCATAGTTGGCCAACCCTAATCATCACTCAGCGGCTGCCATGACCTGGCCACAGTCCTCAACAACATTAGGAATCTGAGAAGTCTAGGAATTTCAGAAAATAAGCCAGAGGACACATGTGTAAAGCTGTCGTGTGAAGCTGCAGAACTTCCTAAATGTCACTCAGAGACTCTTGGATTGGAGGCCTGTGAGCTAATGGTTGCCTGCTCTGAGGACCTAGTTTTTTCTTTCACCCACAGTGAAACCGAGAGGAATCAGCCTGCTGGAAAACATCACTGTCTACAGCAGTCGTGCTGAGTGCGAACCAGAAACAGCCCAAGTGCCTGCAAAGAACTGAACAGCTAACTTTGATGAAGGTAACCAAGCTTTTCGACTGCTGAGAACAGAGAAGTCCTTACTTGGACATTCCTGAACAGTCTGTAGGAGGGTTAGGAATGAAGAGCGAAAATCCCACTAGAAGAAACCTGAACACATGCTGATTGGAAACCACACACACTGGGAGGGGAGTGGCCCCTTGCCTTGGCACTCTTGAGTGTGGGACTTGTAAATCACTGACACTCTAATGAAGTAGGATTTCTCCAGCGTTCAGCGCAGATGTTTTGTGTAAGATGGATGGGGTTGTTCAGTTGCAGGTAGAAGACATATAGTTGGCGGCAGGGGGATTAGGGGTGATATGGAGAAGGTTGTGATGCAGAAGAAGTCTGAATGTGATCAAAATTCATTGTGTGGAATTCTCAAATCAGCAAAATTTCTAAGCCTAAAAACACTTGCATTACTTAGATATCTTTATTTATGATGAACAGAAATGCAAACATTGATTATTATAAATATTGTTCACTGTATGTGCTAATAAATTGGATTATAACTGGTGATATATTCATGACAGTGTAATCCACATTAAAACAAAACACTAATGGTTTTAAAATTAATTTTTTGAAAATTTTATTCTATAAAAAGTTTGTTTATGAAGATTATGATTATGTTTATGAAATGTTTTATGATGCAAACATTTAAAATTCAATGAAAATTAAGATCCTATTTACACACGTGTTTTCAAGAAATTGGTGGGTGAAACAGGTTAAATAACCTTTTCAAAGGCAAATTTATTTTTGTATATTTTAATTGAATTTTCCTGTACTTCCAACAAACTTTTCAATCCTCTTTATACCCTCTCCCCCTCTGCACCATCCAGACTTCATGCATTCTGTCATTTACGTTAAGGCCTACTGAGTCAAGTTTTTTCAACAGACAGAGACTACGACGAAGTTCCACAGATTCAATTTTTTTGTCTCTGGTGTCAGTCTCTTTTTCTTTCTCTGTCTCTGTCTCCCTATCTTTCTGCCCCCCCACTTTTTCTTTCTCTTTCTCCCTCTTTGTCTGTTTCCCTGCATATCTGTCTCTTTCTCTAAATCTCTGTGGTCACTGTCTCTTTGTCTCTCCTTGCCTCTGTCTCTTTGCTTCTGACTCTCTTTCTCTGTCTCTGTTATGGTCTATCTCAGATTCTCCCTTCTTCTCTCTCTTTGTCTCTGTCTCTCTGCCATCCACTCTATCTCCTACTCTAGCTGTCTCTCCTCTCTCTCTGCATCTGTTTCTTTGTCTTTACCTGTCTCTCTCTCTTGATCTTTGTCTCCCACTTTTTCTCTCCCTGTCACTCTCTGTGCCTCTGTCCTCTCTATTTGTCTGTGTGTCTCTGTCTCTTTCTGTCTCTGTATCTCTGTCACTCTATCTTCTGTTTCTGCCTCTCTTGACTCTGTATTTCTCTATACCTCTCTCTTCCCCTTTCTCTGTCCCTCTGTGTCTCTCTCACTCTGTTTCTTTCTGACTCTCCCTGCCTTTGCCTTCCCCTCTCTATATGTCTCTCTATCCATCTCTTTCTGTCTTGTGCACATGTACATACACACAATATAAATATCAGTTTGGATTTTCTCATCTCTGTCACTCTACAGGAAAGTATTTGTAAAGGTTTCTTCATTAGAATTTATTACACCTTGTACATTATCTAAAGGATGAAATAAAACATTCCTTATTATCACTATAAATTTTGTGGGATCAATTCAATTCTTGGAAGTAATATATTTTCACATAAAATGATAGACTTTATGGATCAATTTAATTTTTAAATTCACATTAGAGTTAACTTTTCTAAGATATTCCAATAATGCATGCACAGATATTTCATGAATCTAGATTGCTCTGATTTGTTCAGGAAAAACTGAATTCCCTTAGGCATAAGAATTCAAATCCCATAGTCAATTGGAAGTTTAATAGGTCAAAGAGGATGATATCTGCTTTCCATTATTATAAAGTCATCTTAATGGCACCTGAAAATTATGTATGAGTTAAATTACACAGTTATCCATCTTCAGTAAATAGAAGAAAATCTCAGCATACTTATGTGTGAAACTGTATTTTCTAATTAATAAAATTAACCTTAGAGATGTGTGCTGTTCTGGTTTGCTTGTCATTGTTATGATAAAACATTCTGACCAAAACCAACTTGAGAAGGAGAGGGTTCATGTGACCTACATGCCCTGATCACAGTTTATCTTAAGGGGCGCCAAGGCAGGAACTTAAGCTGAACTAGAACCTGGAGGACAGAACTGAAGCACAGAGTAGGGAGGAATGCAACTCGCTAGCTTGCTCTTGTAGCCTGGCTCAGCCTGCATCCTTATGCAACCTGGGTCAACCTGCCCATGTGTGGCACTATGCACAGTGGGCCAGTACCTCCCTCAACACTCAACAATCAAGAAAATGCCTCAGAGACCTGCCTGCAAGACAGTCTGTTAGAGGATATTACCTGATTGAAGTTCCTTCTTCCCAGAGGTATCAAGCTATTCAGCATACAGGCAATATTAGAAATCTAAAAAGAAACTGTGTTCAGAAAGTAGGGATCAGAGCAGCTGAGATGAAAAAAGAGAAGTCTAGAAGGTCTGTGAAGCTGAAATAGTTGTGTGAGATTCTGATGTTTAAAAAGGTATTCATTGGCAGAGGCACCATCAGAGTGCTCAGTGGATGAGTGCAGGCTTGCGGGAGAGGCACCTGTTGCCTGTGCTTCATGAAAAGCTTCTCTGAAAACATCTCCTCACTTGATCTTTTCTCATTCAATAAGTAATGATTAACTACTTTTCTTATATATGATGTGCACAAAAAAGAATGTTGCTTTGGTTTAGAGGAACTGACTTAATGAGGCACATAACATCTAGAGTCCCATTTATACTGTTTAGTTCCTGTCAAGTTGACAGGAACCAGGTATACTTGGAAAGAAGGACTCTCAACTGAGCAAATACCCCCATGGATTTGGTACTGGCCTTGTCTCTGAGGTATGTTCTTAAGGCCCAATGTAGGTGCAGCCTTCCCTACAGGGGGGCCTAGTCTGTACATCAAAGGTAGTTGAGGAAACCAGGGAAGCCAATGAGCAGTGTTGCCCCAAGGTCCACACTTCAGTTCCAGGTTCCCGTCACTGAGTTCCTGTCTTGATTTCCCTCAGTGATTTAATGTTATCTGGGAGTTAGTTGTATAAGATCTTTCCTCCCAACGATGTTTTTGGCCAGTATTTTATCACACCAACAGATGGCAATCCACAAGTCTCCTTCACTTGTTTTCAGATGGGTATCAGTAAACAGTATGAACTAAAAGCCTGTTCTAGAAACAATAAGAACCACAAGCAAATAAACAGTTTAACAAATGAGGGGTACTTTCAATTTCTACTTCAGAGTAACATTAAATCTTAGCGAGAATTAAGATGAATCCTACATCCCTCCACTCTTTCCTATTAATGTAGATTTGTGCATCATGAGAAAAGAAAACCAACGAACTCAGCTACAGAAGACAGCTTTTTCAGGGTATGAAGTTGACTGAAGGAGAATAAATGATAGAAAATTGTTCACAAAAACAAAAATTGAATGAAGAAAATGTCAAATATAAAATAACCTAGGAATGGAGTATGCAAGACCTCTGAGACACTGTACAATACCAGATCTGTGAATAATAGGCATAGAAGAAACAGAAATATGTAAATATATACACAAACCCTGTAGCATCCACTGACCTGAAACTCTCTATATAGACCAGACTGGCCTTGAACTTACATAGATTCACCTGCCTCTGCCTTGAGAGTATTGGGTTTAATGGTGTCTGTCACTATAATCAGCAGAAAGCAAAGAAAATATTCTTAATAAAATCATAGCTGACAATTTCCCATATCTAGGGAAAGAGATACCTATCAAGATTGATAAGCTCCCAACTTTCCTCCTTGAAGCTTCCTTATACAGCAGAAGATAAACTGAGAAAACTACAACTGACAATGCTTAGAGAATACAAGCCTGTAGACTATAACAGAATAGGACACCTATATCAAATTTCTGCCTCCAAAGACTCAGAAATCAGTGGAGAAGAGTGGACAGAAAGATCAGAAGAGTCAGAAGTGGTGGGTTACCACATGGAAACAGAAATTTCCGGACAGCTGCTCAGTTACACACATGAATTCACAGCAAAGGTGACTGCATGAACAAGACCCACTTATGTTTAAGCCACATAAAATTCTAAGAATAGGAAGTACATAAGAAACCCCAACTCTGTCAGAGGATCTATTGGCAGCAAATGACTGCTGGGAAGGGGAAATTCAATGTCCTTGAAGGATGAGACTCTTGGTAGATTCTCCAGGCTCCAGTGAATGAACCCACACCAAAGGGCATTTAGGGATACAAATCTTACTCTAGAAGCCTTTAACAAGAAAAAAGAAAGAAAGAAAGAAAGAAAGAAAGAAAGAAAGAAAGAAAGAAAGAAAGAAAGAAAGAAAAGAAAAAGAAAGAAAGAAAGAAAGAGAGAAAGAAAAGCAAATTACATTACTGGAAATTGTGTGGGAGGTTAGTAAGTAAGTAGGTAAATTTGAATTTGGTACAAATATGAGGAGGGGAACTAAACATGATCAAAATATTATATGAAATTCACAAAAATATTTTTTTAAAAAAGGAAGTAATGGCCTTACCTAGTACTCAAAACTCAAAGTCCAGAAACTGACCAACCAGATTTAATATGAAAAAACTCACAGATAGGAAACTTAAATTAGCTGCTTTAAGGAAACACAGTAAGCTTAAAGAATACAACAACGAATGTCTCAGAGTTCCTACAGATAAACTGAACAAAGAGATGGAAGCAATTTTTGAAAAGCAAACAGATTCATTTTCATCTGAGTGTATACATGTTTGAATCCCAGTCCTATGTGTATGCACACACATGTGAATTGTGTAGGTCTGCAGCTGTTTATATGTTTACACATTCATGAATGTACAGATATATAGGAATATGCAGGTTCATGTGTGCTTGTGTGAAAATGCATGTACAGGACAGAGGTCAGCTACATACATTGTTCTGAAGGGGTCGTACATCTTTTGTCCTGAAATACCATCTCCCAGTGGGACCAGGAGCTTGTTGATTCGCCTAGACCATCTGACCCAAGAGCTCTAGGCATCTGCCTGTCTCTGACCTCCAGCACTGAGATTGTAAGTGCATACTATCAAACGTGACTTTTACATGCTACTGAATATTCAACTCAACCCTTCATGCTTGCACATCAAACGTTAAAAACTGTGCTGGCACACATCCCTTGAAACCAAGATGCTAGAACAGAAAGCTATATTTACAATTTATTAGCTGAAGCAAGTCATCCATAGCAGGACAAGTGAGACAAAATTAGTGAACTTAGACTGCTATGTGGGAACTTAGGAAGGACTGAAAAACAAAGGGATGGAAGGGATAAAAAAAGCTTGTAAGAACTTTAGGACAGTATTTAAAGAACAAATATTCAGGTTTTTGGAAAATACACAATTATCTTGGTCTAGGCAAGCAAAGGTCTGTTGTGAAATCTAACTCAGCAAAATATACTACAAAATGACCTATAGTAATGTCTTTCAAAGATATAAAGCATATGTCGAGAAGAAGTATCTCAGGACTTCATTCAGAAGAAAGAGAGAGCAGATGCTTTCCAAAATTTCACCCGAGTTTCTGTCCCAGGCTCTACAGCACGTCATTAATAAACAGCAAATTCTTGTTTTTCCTCTGTTAAATGAGCTTTTGCTTGTATTTACAAGTGCTTCATTTTTTTAAGCATTGTTTTAGATTATACAATTTTCAACAGCCTCTGCTTAAAATAAATCTCTATGATGTATTTTATGGTAAAACATCGAAATATTTATCATGAACATTTTCAAAAGTACTACCATTTCCTCTTTTATAAATGTTCCTTTCGACACCTCTTAAAAAATTATTTACCTATGTTTACAAATGTTAACAAGCATTTGTGCCTATTTTTATTTCAATCCAGAAGACAAAATGAGTTTCCTAAAATTACCATACTGATTTCTCACTAAAGGATTCCAACTCTCAATAATAGACTTTCAAAATTAAATCACATGCAGTGAGTTCTCACAATTCTTTGGCTTAAAATGGAGAAGTAAAAAAATCAATTCAGGCACATAAACTTTTATTCAATGTCTGTAAACTATTATGTATTCACAACCACAGTTTCATGTCTTCCAAGCATTTTATATTTGGTGAAGTGTTTCCAATGAGTATATTTTTATTTAATTTTGACAGCTTCATATATGTACATAATGAATTTGATAATTTTCACGCCTATTAGCCCTTCTCATTCTCTTCTTCCTCATCTTCCTCTTTCCCCCTCCTAATTCTCTTCCTCCTCCTCTTCTTTTTCTTCATAAGAAGTTCTTCTGTTTAATATTTTCTCTATATGTGTGACTGCCAGTGGTTTTGATTATCATTGTATGACCTTAGCAGGAGCTTATATGTCAGATCATGAACTACTTTTCAGTGTTTACACAACTGAAGAAAATGCTAATTCCTCCCCCATAACTATTAACTGCCAATGTTCTCTCAGGAAATGGTGTTGCTTCATGAACCTCTCCTTCATCCATGATGAAATATCAATGGGCCCAATCTTGTGAAAGTCTTTTGTGAAGCAAACAACCACTGCAGGGAGGTCATGAGACAATGGTCAAATCTTGTCCTGTTTTTTGTCCCTTTCACAATGCTCCCTGAGACATAGAAAGCTACCACAGATATTTCTTTAATGACTAAGTGCTCTACAGTCACTTATTCATGGCACTTAAACTAGCTCTGAGTCTGTGCATCACTTTGCTGCCCACAGCAATAATAAGCATTAATTAATGAGAGCAGCATTAATCTATGGAGGATATAAATAAGTATTAAAGATGGCTTAACAAGGGCTGGAGAGACAGCTCAGCATGTAAGAGCACTGGCTGCTCTTGCAGAAAACCCAGTTCATTTCCCAGCACTGGGGGTGACTAACAACCATTCATAACTCCAGTTCCAAGGAATCTGATGCCCTCCTCTGGCTTCCAAAGGCATTGCATGACATGGGTGCACTTACACACATGCAGGCAATACACTTATTCACATTAAATAAAATAACAATAATGAATAAAACATTTTTTTAAAAAGGTAGCTGAATGAGTACCCATTTAGTAATGGAGCAGTGGTTTGTCCCTCATTAGGTCCTAGGACTTCCAAGACACAAACTCTTGACAAGCTTACAGTATCAAGTGTGAGTTTACTCTTGTGGAAAAGGCTTAAAATCAGTCACCACCATTTTGTTACTCCCATCATGATCATGTCACTGTAGCATCAATGGACATATTTTTCCTGAAGTTTCTGAATTATAGCTCCAAAAGAATACAGTTGGGTACGATTGTTGATGTCTTGATCCCTGAGCAGCCTGCACAGAAATTTATGACAGCTAGCCAGCAGGAAGTTGGCAGCTCTGCTCTAATGTGATTTATCTATAGCTTTCCACCAAGTTGTGTGGTTTATTCAGTAACAGGGTCTTATAATGTAGGGTACCAAGAGGAGTGACAAGAGCCTGTACTGTGTTGTGGGCTTCTGGAGCTTCTGTGATCAATAACAAATAAGGAGATACCCCATACCTGGCACTTGGATTTTCAGTCAATATCCTTTGGTGTCTGGGAATAGTACAGCACACTCGTGCAGAGCATTGCCATTCAGACATTTAGAATAGATTATTTAATAAGCTT
The DNA here is from genome assembly GCA_035773235.1 of Eospalax fontanierii. Taxonomy (NCBI): domain Eukaryota; kingdom Metazoa; phylum Chordata; class Mammalia; order Rodentia; family Spalacidae; genus Eospalax; species Eospalax fontanierii. Next base: position 188,346,960 of record CM069524.1, on the reverse strand, counting down.
ATGAAAGAGAAATATCCAATTTTTTCATGTATCTTTAGCTTAGACTCTTCAGTCCTCCCCCTCATTCTTTGAGAAAGTCTTCCTTCCCCTCACTGCATAAACCTTTCCACGAAATTTCTGATATGAAACTCACCACTGTGCATTCCAGGGTGGATTCCAATCCAGCTTCCAAAGTGCCTGAATTACAGGCATGAATTACCTTAAGTACTTTAGCAAGAGTATACATTTAAAGGTTGATTTTCTAAGACCACAGTTACTACTGAAGAAGATAAGTACAAATTTCAATATTATTTAACAGAAAAATCTATTCTCTGAATCAATAATTCAGTTTTAGGTAAAGAAGAATATTCATTGTTTTATTTGTTTAACATAGAATTTGATTTATTGGGGTCCATGTGTTTCCAATGATTGGTCTTTCTGTCAGAAGCCATCTATTTCTATATCCCAGTTTTTCCTTCTCTTGCTTTATTGGTTGGTGCCTGCTTGAGGAATCCTGTGTGATTTGAATGAGAATGCCACTTTGAATGCTTGGTCACCACTGGGTGGAGCTGTTTGGGAGGTTTAGGAGGTGTGGCCTTGCAGGATGCAGCAGATCTCTGAAGCTGGACCTTGAGAGTTCACAGTCTTGCCACTTCCAGTCACTTGCTCTGCTTCCTGCAAGTTCTTTAAGAGGCCAGTGCTCAGGTTTCTGTTTTCACTGCATTTTGCCGTGGCTTCCTGTGTGATGGACTCCTATCCCTCTGGAATCATGAATGAAATTAGCTCTTCTTTCTGATCAATGCCTTGGTCATGGTGTTTTATCAACATGAAATGGAACTAATACATGAGCAGAATCTTTGTGGAGTTTACTTCTTAAATTGATCTTTATTGTTTTTCCTATAACCCAAAATTATGGTTAGTAACTGCTGTCCTTGGATACTGCATAAGGCTATTGCCTAGCATGGGGATGAGGGGATGAGTACAGCTATTGTAAATCCTTGTTGTTTCTTGTCCCTCTCACAGGGAGCTAGTGAAACAGTCCAGCTGTGTTGATCTAAAATGGCAACACTTCTGAGCTCAGGAAACTGTTGACTGTTGGAGGGTAACCCTACACAACATGCAAGACCAAAGCTGTGGCAAGAAGCAACTTGAAGGGGTCTCTACTAAGTCATCACGTAGATTGCTCAGGCATGTTCTAACACTGGAGAAAAAGAATACAGCTGCATGACTCAGCTCAGGTCTTAAGAAGATACTATAATTCTCAGTCCAAGCCTGAGAACTCAGGGACCCTGAGGAAAGTCCCAAGGTCCATGGCAGGTTGACCTTTTCTTTCTTGGTTCACATCGGAGCTGCCATAGAGGAAAGCCCGAATTGAACTTTCTCCAACGTTGTGTCTATGGAAATTTCCAGTGCACTAGCTAGTGAATACTCACACTGAGGTGGATTCTTCTTCCTAGCCCACCTGCCCAAACATCCATTTCCTCTCATCCCAAACAGACTCAGGAGGCAGCACATTAATTATTTTCAAATTCTCAACCATCTGATTTTATCTGAGAGAATAAAGTGCCACTTGTAGCACTGAGTTTGAGGACACAACATTGGAGAACAAATGCTTATTGCCAGCTCTCTGGTTAACCCTTATTCCCTTAACCCAGAAAAGTAAATATTTATAGCTTTGTTTCTAAAACTAAAAGCAGCAGCAAGGAGACTAATAAGGAGTCAATGCAAAGGAAGGAAAGAGAGCTGTGGGTTAGTTACAGTGTTTGCAGCAGGTGCAATGTGATGACTTAGTTATGTGATACTCCCTGAGTGAACTTATCAAAGATGCTAATCTAATCTGAAAGAATGAAATATGTCAACAACTTCAGGGACTAAGACACCTGTCACTTTGCATGTATGTGCACACACATACACATGCACCCACAGTACATGCTTATGTATGTGCATATTCACAATGGAAGACAGACACACGCTGGTGCTTAAACCCAGATCCTCACAAATACTAGGAAGACACTGTTATCACTAAGCTATATCAGAAGCTCCTCACATTATTTTGTTTTTGCACACCAAAAGCAAATTAGCAAGGCCACCGACATCAGCATGAGATGCTCCAGAGTTGGATCAGTCTTTGGTGCTGACTGGGTTAGTGCTGTGAACTCATGGCAACCTCCATGGATCTAATGTAAATTTTGTCTTCTGGACAAAAGTGTGATTTCCTGATTCCAGACTTAAATGGAAGGAGGAAGGTGAGCTTCCAGCTGGCCCATGTCAACCCTTGTAACTAGTCCTCAGCTTCATTTCTGGTAGCTACAGGCTAATGTAGTCTCCTCCCAATGCCCTATGAAGAGCAGACTCCCACTGAGATTGTTATGGTGTTCTGTAAGGAGTACTTCAATTTTGTTTACAGTTCAAGGAATGAGTAATTAAGCAAAACTGGCGATGGGATATTACATGGCTCCCTCTATGGACATTTTACCATCTAGGATGTCTCCTGCGATGTTTTATGTTTAGAGTGTGGTCTCAATTCATCCACTGATCCTCACAATTTCATAAACTGAACTGTTTTTATCTACTTCTAGAAAATGAAACACATGAAGTCAATGGTGTCAGGGGAAAACTATTAGATCAATGAAGTGCTCACTTCTAAAGGGAAGTAAATTCATGACACGCCTTCCTTGGGGTAACTTAGAGTGTAGATTTCATGTCATGACGGTAGAATGAAGATAGCAAGGTAGTGCTGCTGCGATTTCAGAAGCTTCTACATGCAGTGATGTGACAGATGAATGAACACTTTGTGATGTGAAATTTGGTCAATTCTAAATTGTAAAAAAATGTCAGATTTTGTGTTTCAACAAGTTGGTCCAGTGTCAAAATATCAAAAACTGGTCAAATTAGCCTTAAGCTTAGACTATCTGACTGTGCAGTCAAACTTGTATTCTATAGTTGTCCAGGTTTTTATTTATTACTCCAAATTAGAGTAAATTTTTACTATTTCAGACATTAAAATATATTATATGTAGGCTCATATTAATTGAACTGGTCAGGCTGAGTGTATGCAACTTGCCTTGGCTCCATCCAGGTTTTTTCTTCGCAAAATGCAATGGCCCTTCAAGCCCTGTACCTGGCTTTTCTTATTTAGAGAGTAGGTACAAGAAGCTCAAATACTTCTGTAGAAAGCTAATTGATATGCATCTCTGTTTGTTTACTGTGTGCATGAAACCATAAACATACCCACTTCCCGCCCAAAAAATATTTGGGACCAGTCTTTTGGATTTGGGATTTTTGCATATCTTACTGGGGGAAGGATATGAACATAACATGAAATAATTTCTGATACATAGTGGCCTGAAGATAATTTTATGTAATATTTTAAGCATAATTGTCTTTGGAATGACAACCATATGACATTGGGCATGGAAATGTTGGCTTTTGGTGTCAATTTTTTTACTCATAAACCTTAAATATTAGAGCATTTTAGATTTCAAATTTTCAAATGGGAGGTGCTGACCATAAATATATACATATAAATGTATATACTATGTATGTATTTGTGTATACTCCAATATGACATGTACTCCACGTGTGAAATATGGAATCAATCTTGGCCTTTTTAGTTATAAACTTAGACCAAAGTTTCAAATTTGTTGATGTACATTGTATCTCCCTTAAGTCCAAGAATGTGTTTTATTTAAAAATTGTTTTTTTCACTCTGAATTTGATATGCCTTAAGTACAATATGAATATTAGTTTCTTTCCACATCTTACACGAGAGGTAAGGAATTTGTTTGGAACACCAGTGAGGTATATTAACACTTCAATGATTGTTTGAGCATAAAATTCAAAGAACTGTTTTAAAATTCAAGACCACAAGTCTTTGGTGTATTCTTCTCATAAAAATTTTGGCAGTGTTTGTGAGCTATTTACTCTTAATGTGACTAGAATTTCATATTCTAATAAAATAAATCTTGGAGGTGAAATTTGAACTCATCAGCTTTCTGCTTGCTTCCTTATTCATTTTTTCTATATAATTTAATAACACTGAGAAATAAATATTATCCCCATATTACAGTCAGAGAAACTAAGGGATATAAGTAGGTAGCAAGTAGGTTTGAAATAATTATACAGAAACCCACTGCTGTACTTTTGCAGGTAGGAGTATCACATTTTCCACATAGGGTTGATTACACTTCCATGTTGCTGGGTGAAGTCTCCTTATCCCTCACTCCTTTGCACATCATCAGATGTGTGAAGAGATTGTCTCAATACATGGGATAAAATGACCTTCCCTAGTACTCAGTTTACTCAGTTGTGTTTGTATCTTGTGTTTAATTTGTTTTTTATTTCTGCATATATTATAAATTATTTTGCAAATGTGCTGGTTTTACAGTGGTTTGTGCCCCTAATAGCTTCCAAATTTGTTAATAATGCCTTCACCTAGTAAATGTTTCCTATTAAGAGAAAGAAATTTTTAAATTATGTGCTTTAAAAGTATATTTGTTGACTTGCTTTAAATTATGGTTTTGGCATTAAGCTACATCTCCATAGAGGCTTCTTATTTAATATTGGTTAAGCTGCTATCCTGCAGAGCAGGTTTGTTTTGGGGGAGAGGGTTTTGTCCTTCTTCATCTAACTAAGTACAGATGTATATATGTATATGAATTTTTGCTGTTGTGATTTAAATGAGAAATATCTCCCATAAGCTCCTGTGCTTGCACAGTTGGTCTCCATTTTGTGGCATTGTTGGGAAGGTTAAAGAGAATTTAGGAGGTGGAGCCTAGCTAGACTAACATGTCACTGGGGAATCTGGTTTAGAATTTATAGCATGACCCCATTTCCTGTTCTTGTACTTGCTGCTTATGTACACATGAAAATATGGTCAACCAGCATCCTCCTCCTACTCGATGCTTTCCCTGCCTGTCACTATGTCTTCCCCACCATGATGGACTCTGTCCCTCTGGAATTGTATACCAAAATAAGTTATTCTTCCCTAGCTTGTGATTGATCAGAGTGTATGGTCATAACAGCAGCAAAGAACTTAATATACCGAAACATGAGTTTACCAGCAGTGAATGAATGTTCCCCTTACCCCACATCCTCTTCAGAACAAATACTTTTAAATTACCTTTTGTAATGTATTCCACATACACTGGTTATCTATTGATATATTGTACTTTCCTCATAGTCAATGAAACTCTAGAAGGAGCTACAAAAAAATCTAAAAACAAACAAAAAATGATTTCTGTATGATTTTATCAGGATTTTGCAGAATTCATTCCAATAGACAATTATTTTGTTTCTTCTTTTATTTTAATTTTTATTGAGTTTTATACATTTCATACAAAAATTCTTAATCAAATTTAGACCCTCTTTCCCATCCACATGCCCTAACCCCCACCAGACCTCATGTATTCCATCATACATGTTAAGTCATAGCTAGTCAAATATTTGTGTCCAGATGTCTTTTAGTCACAGTTCATTCCCTGAAGTCTGGTTAACCTATCTAGAGATCATAAGTAAGGCATATGGTCCTTTTCCCATTAGTAATCAGTCTCCAATAGTTCTCAGTCTATGTGGCCAGTCACCAACTTCTAGCACTCCATTCTGGGTCCTTGTCTAATCTGAGTTGGTGTGAATCTTGTGCTCAGTGACACCATGGCCACAGTTGTACATGTGCAAGTCTAGTGGCCTGAAAGCCTCTGCTTCCCTAATCATGAACCAACACTGATTCTTACAGTTTTTCTGACCCCTCTTCTGCAATGATCCCTGAGCCCTAGGTGGGTGAGGTTCAATATCGGAGTCCTATCCAGGGTTACACACTCTGCAGTTTATTCCATAAAACTACCAGTTGTGGTCTTCTATGTACATAATTCTATGTTGTTTAAGGAATTCTCACTGGTGAGAGTTGAAGGATACTTAATTTTCTCTCTACCTCTCCTTCTGCCATGTTCTGTGAACCTTAGTTGTTGAGGTTCAACTGCACGTGTCACCTAAGACTTGGAAGCTCTCAGATATATATTCTGTGCCTTACAAGTTGTGGAATTTTGCTATAACCTCCATCTGTTGCACAAAGAAGATTCTTTTATGAATGGTGTACTGAGCGTTTGTCTATAGATATAAGGATCCATATATAGCATGTGGTAAGAACTTTCATTTCTCTAGAGATGTAACAGAGATAGGATTTTCTCTAAGATCTATGTCTCCTCCAACTTTCTGTGTGTGGCTGTTTACAGTGCCGTTCCTGAGCTCATTCCCACTGAGGTGGTTGTAAATTTTATAGTTGATGATTACTGCCTAGATGACAGTGATACTATAGAGGTAATGTGCTGTGCCAGTTGTTATGGTTATTAGAGTTTTGGATTGGGTTGGACCATCGATTGATTTCCCTCTTATCAGTTTACATGTTGTCATATGGCATTATGGGAGCTAAACTTTGTGTAGGAGGGTTCCACTCATTTCTTGCTCCATTACTTTAAGTCCTGTAGTCTTAGCAGCAGGGTATTATCTTCTAGTTCTGGGAGACAACCAAGAACTTTGTCAATATCCTGTATTATTTTGAGAGTATCTTGAACCACTCTTACCAACTATGCAAACAAACAGAGGTATCTTCTGTCTGGCACAGTGCTGCTTGCCAAACAGTCCCAGGGTATACAGACACACTAATGTTTACACACTGTGCATTTCTCAGGGGTGTTCAATGACATCACAGTTCTCTCTGGGACCCCAGCCCTCCAAGACTGATTCATTTTTATTCTTTTTCTTCCCATCTGACTCCCTCTTCCTTTCCCAGTCTCAGCACCCTCACTTTCCTCCCATTAGCAGCATTTCCCTCCATTCTCTGTCTCCGGATATCTCTCCCCTGCATGGAGACGCACTAGATTTCCCTCCCTCCTCCTGCCAAACATTCCGCCTTGCTGCCCCCTGTAACACTGGTCCCTACTATCCATCGTTTTGGGGTTCTTCTTTTCCTTTACCTCCGTATACCCTTCCTTTTTCCTCTTCTTACATTAGGATCTATACTGACATATACGGGATTGGTGCTACAATCCACAAATGAAGAAGAACATACGTCCTTGCTTTTCTGTGTTTATGTTGCTTCACTTAGTGTAGCGCCTAGTAGTTCCAACCATTTACCTGAAATGGTTCATTATTTCATCTTTTCTTAATACTGTGTGTAAATTACCATATTTTCACTATTTAAGTTGTTTTAATTTCTTAGCTATGGTGTTTTCATTTCATTTATAGCTAGGGCAGCAATAAACATGGATGTACATGTACTACACAGTACGATGAGTCCTTTGGTTATATGACAAGGAGTAGTATAACTGGATCATATGACAGATTCATTTTTAGGTTTCTGACAGTCTCCCACACCACTTTCCATGGTGGTTGCATGAGTTTACATTCCGACCAGCAGTGATTGAGCATTAGGCTTTTTCCACATCCTCTCCAGCATGTTGTATCTTTTTGTTTTCTTGATATTTGCCAGTCTGACCGGGATAAGATGGAATCTTAAAGTGATTTTCATCTCCATTTCTTATTGTTAAGGATATTGAGCACTTTTTAAGGTGTTTCTTTGTCTTTTTTTTTTTTTTTTTCATTTTTTTAACTCTCTGTTCAGGTCTATAGTCCATCTTTTTATGGGTTATTTTCCTGTTTGTTTTTTGAGTTCTTTGTATATTCTGGATATTAATCCTCTTCTGAATGTGTAGCTGGTAAATATTGTCTCCCACTCAGTGGGTTTCCTCTTCATTTCCCTCATTGTTTCTTATTCTATACAGAAACTTTGTAGCTTTAATAAGGTCCCACTTATGGATTGTTGTCCTTAATGCCTGAGTAGCTGATTTCCAATAGAGGAAAGACAGCATCTTCAATGAATTTTGCTTAAAAAACTGACTCTCCCCACGGAGAAGAAGGAAACTGGACCTTTTCACAGTGAATAAAAGTCAGCTCCAAATGGATCAGAGACCTCATTATAAAATCTGAAGCTGTGAAACTGCTAGAAGAAGCATTGGCAGTGCACTCCAAAAACTATAGGCATAGGGCAGGACTTTCTAGTTCAAACATTCATTTCCAGTGTAATATGCTATGTAATTCTTTTGGGAATAGAACCACTTTTGTGTGATTCATTATAAATTGGCCATGATGTCAGAGACCAGAGCCTTTTCCTTCGCCACCCTGCTGATGTGTGTCTGTCTTTCAACTGTGTGCCTCCCTCCCTGAAGGCTGTGTGTTGATCTGTCTAGGTTCAGGTGTACAGCCTGTTTACCTGTTGGGATCTCACTGCCTTCTGGTTTGTGTGATGACCTTTGCCCGTCTTACATGACCCCTGAACTTCTCTATTACTCCCAGTCTTCTGTACTCCCCTCTTTCCTGGCATCAGCACTTGGTGCACACCTGTTACTTTTATCTTGATTCCACTATCTCAGTATGACCAATAGGCATTGTCTAGTATTCAGTTCTAACCCTAACCTCCCAGGGAGACGTTTACTTCAGGAGAGCTAATGATAAATTTAAACATCATAAGATACATGAAAAGCCATCCTCCTTTTTCTAACCCTTAGTCTATCATAGTGTAACAAAAGTGTTTTATAAGCTAAAGTATGCCACATTGGAAATGCTTAATGAACCTTCCACTTTTCCTTTAGGACTTGTCACTGTTTTCATTTACTTTTATACAATTAAATGCATTAACATCTAGCCATATCTCAGTACAGACTTTATTCATGATGTAGGGACATGATCATGAGAAGACCCAGCTAGAAGTCATACATGATACTGAAGCATAAAGATCCTATACAGATCTGTTACCAATTCCAGCACTGTCCTTGGGACCAGCTTCCCAATGCACTGAAAGTTTCCAGCTAAGATTCTAGAAACCCTGTGTCCAGGGTCAGAAGTATTAGTGTATCTTCTTAACAGTACATAAGAAGAGTGTTGCAAAGATGTGTCAGAAAACTGATCAGTACCTGGTCAATAAATGGGCATTGCAAGATTTTGAGCAAACTGTGATGAGAGGGTTAGAGAGATAGTTCAGTGCCTAAACCACTTGCTGCTTTTGCAGAGGACCCTGGTTCAGATCCCAGCACCCACATGATAACTAACAACTGTCATTAACTACAGATTAAGGGATCCAACATTCTTTTCTGACCTCCAGGGGCAATAGACACACATATGGTGTACTTACAAAACACCCATACACATAAATAAAAAGAAATAAATCAAAATAAAACAAAGTGTATGGTTTGATTTATAGTTTACACATCAGGCTAAAGTTTGAAACATTCATTATAAATCTTCAAGTGTGAAAGCAGGTTCTATGAGTGTCCCATTCCATAGATGGTGGTTTAAAAAGACAGATTTCAGAGCAGTGTAACTAGTCACATTAAGTGTACTTTTCTATCTCCTTAGTATGTGATATAACATGAGAACATCCTCTTGTAAATAACTTCAGCATAGATACTCAGATGTCCTCTCATATGTCACCCCTACATTTGAAGTTGAAAGATCCAAATCCAAATTATCTTCCCTTGTCCCCTTTCATGACCTCTGGAGTGCTTTTAAAATTACATACTCCTCCCTTGTCCCAGTTCTCTCAGAAGATAATTCAGTCACTACCTTGGACATTAATTAAGACTATGTGTATGATTCCTTGAAAGCATTCCTAGATCTCAGTGAAAATGTAACCCATACCTGAATGATTATTTTCATCATGATTGCTAGAAGCATCCAATATTCATGATATAAAACGGTTTTCATAAATGAACTTGATGGCACGCCATGAACACATAATTTTCTAAGCGACTGATAAGAACTAGGCAGAATCTCTTCCATGATTATAAAAATGGAAAATATTTCATTTCTCATAAGGAAGCCCCTCCAAATGTGTGACTTTTGTCTGTACATCAAATCAACCTATCCCTAAGAACTCTTATACAAGTCTACAGATATAAAATTTCCTATTCCTTTTTTTGAATTTTCCATAATTATTTTTTATCAGATCTGACATGTCTTAGGTAAGTTTAAATCATTTCTGGAGGGTTGTTGATGAAGATGAGGGCAAATCAGAACCTCAGGCAGAAGCAACAGAGGAAATGCTGAGATCAAAGGTGAGGAAGAAGATCAGATCCACATCAAGAGAGCCCAGCCTGGAGGATTTCTCACCTTGAATTCTGGCTTCTGTCACTCTGTCAAGAAGAGAGCACTGTTTTGTTTTTAAATCTTTCCATACAACACAGCAGGGTTTCATGGAAAGAATGATGACATGATATAAACAATAACAAATACCATTAGTTTTCATTTCTTACCAGCTATAAGACCAGTGCCTAAGAAGGAAATTGAGGCTAATGTTTGGGGATCTGCTCTCTTCCTTAGGGTTTGCATCAAGTATCAGAGAGAAAAGTATTGATATAAGCTGTCAATTATGCTTTATTGTTTTTCCATGTAAGTGATAGGATGCTAATTGAAATAAGTATCAACACTGGAAATTTACCAACGAAAACAGGAAATCAATTTTAGCTGTAGAATCGTTGATAAAAAGCACTGCTTGGAGAAGTGTAACCTTGGTGTAAAAGTGAAATGACAAACCTGAACTGAGGTTACTTGGTGTAGCTCCCTGTCTTCGTTCGTCAGCCGAGTCCGGATTGGTTGAGGGCTGCGGATTGAATGACACACACATAAGACAGAGAGAGAGACACACACTTGGTAGGAGGAAAGGAGAATGACTGACTTTATTGGGAGGCAGCAAGCCTTCTATACCCTGAGGGCGGGGCTTTACAGGAGGTTAAAAGTTCAGGTTCTCAGGAGACATCTAGCCACATGACACACACCTGATGTAAACTGAGGAAGTCTGTAAAGGTCAAGTTGTTTACTTCGGAACTGCAACTGACAACATCCTGCTAGCTCTTGGCCTAGAGCCTAGCACTAAGAGAGAAGGGCTGCAGGGGGGCCAGACCCTACAACTTGGGGACACTAACTTGATGCAATAGCCCTTAACACAGATGAAAGAATATATGGATTCAAATGGGGGGCTTATGGGGTGTGCCAGTGGGGAAGCAGGTATAAAGATGATTAAGATTGATTGAGATGTTCTGTATGAAACACACAAAGATTCGATAAAAATATTTTAAATAATAAATAAGTAAAAATGTTACAAGGGCTGTAGAGATGGCTCAGTGGTTAAGAGTACTGACTGCTCTTGCAGAGGACCCAGGTTCAATTCACAGCACCTACATGGCAGTTAACAACCATTCATAACTCTAGTTCCAGGGGAATCTGAGAGCCTCTTTTGACCTCCACAGGCAATGCACACATGCAGGCCATACATGCATATGCATAAAATAAAATAAATAATAATAAACAAATAATATAAAAATAAATTAAAAATAAAAAATAAATGTGGAAAATGGAATGAAATCTTTTCATTTTCAGAAATGAGGATGGAAAGAGAGGGCAGTGTGCTAACACAGAAAGTTAAGCACAGAAAAATAAATACCACATGTCTTATTCATATTTAGAAGCTGAAATAATCTATTATAAGTACAGAATATACTGGAGTGGTGGTGAGCAGTCAAGGGAGAGGAGGAGAGAGATAAAATGGTTAAATGACACATGGTATGATTAGGAAGAATAAATTGTCATGGTTTTTATTACAATGAAGTAACTATCATTGACAATACTTAGTTCTTTACTTAAGTGTTGTTAGAGAAGGTTTTTAATGTTGCCAAATATAATTGAGTTGAATTATTATACCTATTTTCCTGATGTAATTATTATATATCTTGCTACAATGAAATATTACTCTGTAATCAACAAATATGTCTGACTTTTTATATATCAATGAGAATAGATTCAATTTAGAAAAATAAAATTGGAAATGGTGATAATCTGAGATGTCTCTGTGATTTAGGCTTACAGAGTTTGGAGAAACAAAATGAAGATACACAAGAGAGAAAGTCCAGGATAGTTAAGTGAGATGATACCCTCTTAACGGATAGAGGAAAATACATTATTTTCAAAGAACAGAAGACTCCATGAATTCATCTACTCACTGAAGAGAGTAGAGTTTGAATTTCAGTAAAGAAAGGAAACAAAGGACACAGGATACAATTGGATTCTGATACACAAGTTAAATATACATGTATATTTTAAAATCTGGTCACAGTATTTGTGGATCCAAGATATAAGACATAACAAATTACCTTGCTAACCTCCACTGTCCACTGATGATGTACAGGTAACTCAGGAATGGTTATAATGCTTGCCAGTTTGTAGTTAAATGAGCTATTTCCAGAAGACTTTATCTCCCTTGACCCAGGTTAAAAAGTGTTTTTAACATTGTATTATTCCTTCTTAAATGCGAGAGTCACAAAGTTTATTACTGAATTTACCTATGATGATAAAAGTCTAACAATTCAAAAAGTAGATTATCACACTTATGAGCCAAATTTGGAGATTTATAATCCCAAATTACTCCTAAGCATTTCATCCTTTTTCACTTAAAAAATTAATCTCTCTTCTTCACCTTGACCTCTCACTTAACATCTATATGCCTGTGTGCTCAAAATAGTCCACTTAAATGTTAACATCTTATGTAAGTATTTAGCAGACTCCTCCAATCAGGCCAACTCACCCCTTGAGTATCATATGGCCTTTGTTTCCCATGAGAGGCTGATATTGTGCTGAACTTGATTTTTTTTAATCAGTAGCATTTTAGCCATGATACAACAAAAATGTGAGCTTCTTGGGATTCAGAATATATTCCTCATGCAGTCCTTATTTATGTGACTTCTAACCTAATAAATATCATTATGATATACTGGAACAATCCATGCCAATCACTACAACTGTTTTTTTACGGAAAATATCCATATCCTTAATAACCCATAAGATTGCTTGTTCATGGAAAGGTCTCTGATCCTATTCCCAGAATCATCTTATAAAATTGCATTTTTGCAGCAAAAACTTTCAGTCCTATCAGCTCTGATATAACTGTTGCTTTGACTTCTCAGTACTTTGTTCCAGAGATGCTCATTGCATTAGGAAACTGACAAGAATTCAACACAATTTTAGGAAATTCTTGGTATCTCTGGTAGAAAAATACAATGCATAATAGTGATTTACTTGAGACAATTACTAACATATCATTTAATATCTTATGAAATTATTCATATTCTTTATTTTTTTAGCTTAGAACTATGTCAGTAATGATTACTTTTACCTAAATTACGGAAAACCGTGTGTGTTTAGAAAAATCAGAATCTGGTTACTCAGAGCAAAAGGAGCATGATGGCATAACACTACCCATGTGAATTGAGTGAACTGATCCCTGAGCAGGGTCAGGAAAAATTGCAAGGGTTCCAGTCACCTGCGTTTGCCTGTAACCATGGACAAAACACAAACACACTTATGACATTAGAATATGTACATAAACTTTCTCTAGAATTTACACATTTTTTTGGTAATCTATTTTTAGAGGCAAAGTGTGATGCAGTCCCTGATAGACAGGTTTACTTTGCCTCAAAGGGTGTCTTACTGGCTTGCCTTCCATTGCTGATAATGGAGAGAGGAGTCAGGTCAGTAAGAAGCATGGGACCAAGATCTTGGATCACAGACCTCACAACACTCTCCCAAGTGGTCAAATTCCCAAAGTATGGAAAGAGTTCCCACAGTCCCAACTGGGGTCTCTCTGTTACCTCAAGAAAGCATTGCTATGATATATCATCAACTTCTAGCTCAGAGGCTCCTCCTGAGGTTTCTGAAATGAAGACCTACTTTATCAGGAGTTGACTTGGACCTCATCTTTCAACTACAACCAATTAAAGTGTATGTCCATCATTACATTAGTAATTTACTCTACATGAAGCTTGAGTAAGCAATTGTTTTTGTAAATGTTTTTCTATCCTTTTTAGAGTCCTGACATCATAAATTCTTTCAATTGTAGTAATTACTCAATATGTTTCAAGGAAGGTGAGTGTACTGCAGAACTCTAGGTCTGTTGGTTTTAAACATTCCCCCGTATGTAATCTGTGGGGAGAAATAAAGATGGCATCCTGCTGCTGCTGCTTCCTAGAGCCTCCAGGAGGTTGCCAAGGTTACAGGAAGGAAGTATGACTGGTTACTAAAAACATGCAGGCCTTGTGACCTGCGTGTGATGTTTACCATGATTGGAGGCTCCCCGCCCACCACTTGACCTTTTAGGTGATTGGCTAAGCTAGGGGATATAAAAAGGAGAAGAAGCCCAGGAAGGGAGAGAGTTAAAGTTCCTGTCAGAGAGAGAGTTTGAGTTACTGTTGGAGAGTTCAAGTGGCTGTGTGTTAGTTGGAGTTGCTGTCTAGGGGAAGAGTTGCTATCTTGGAAGAAGGACTGAATGAAACTGCTTGCAACTGGTACGTTTGGAGTGCGGTTTTTCCTTGCTGGTCGAGGGACACAACATAATCGGGCCATCAATCACTTGTGAACCTTTGTATACACTCAGGCTTGGGTATTTTAGTAATGACTTTTAAAGAATTTACTTATTTGTTTTCTATTCAAGTAATGCAATTTGAAAATGACAAAGAGAAATGCTTCCTACAATGGCTTCCCTTAGAGTTTTGACCTGGTCAGGGGTGGTTTGAAATTAGAAAAACATCACTTATAGAAGCTTACTTTTACCAAAACATTTCATTATTAATATTTGAGGACATTTTCTCAAGCTATGCTTCTCACTGAGTTATATGACTTAAAATAGTTTCCTGTTACACCAAAATATCAACTGTACCAAATTAAAAGTTGTGCTCATCTGCTATTTTCTGATATTAAAACAATAAAATTTGCCCCCATGACCATATGTTGACTCAATTCAACCACAAATAAGTGTTGAAAAGTGACTCAATAAGAAGGGCGCCTCCACAAGATTGCCCAGCACACAGCAATTTTATACACACAAACTAATTTTCATGGATATTTTCCTACAATGCTCACATGCTTGTGTTTGAAGAACTGAACAATTGTGGTCATTAAATCCACAGCTGCATTCCCCTTTCTCAGGCCTTCTACTCAGGGTTGTCTTTTCTCTCTCTTTTCTTTGTCCTTTTTTTTTTTTTTTTTTTTTTTTTTTTTGGTAAACTGATAACATTTTATTCAATCATAAAGTGATTACAATACTTAATAATTCTTTGAAAATTTCATACAATGGATTTTGGTCATATTTACCCTGCTCCATCAACTTCTCCCAGATTTACTCAGGGCCCTATTCTTCCAAACATATATAGTTATTTTTTAAAATAACAGTTTTATGGACTGTTTTATAATTTCCTACAATGTATAATGATGATATTCAGGCTTCTTCCCTACATCAATCTCCGCATTACTATCACACAACTTCATGTCCTGTATTATTTTTATTAAGAACCATTGTGTCCAGTTTGTAATCCACAAATACTCTTGGTTATGGGTCCATATCTTGGATATTGGCCAATGTTTTTCAATTATATTTTCCATAAACTGGAATTTAGATTGTTTTTAGAAAAAGATGAAACTAATATTCTATAATTTAAAAATAGCTCTTGCTTTTTTCAAAGAATATTTTTTATTCTTCAGAAACATACTAAAAATATTTTCTCAGTATTCCATGCCTCTTCCTCCTCCTCCTCCTTTTCCTCCTCATCTTCTTCTTTTTCCTCCTCCTCTTCCTCTTCCTCTTCCCCTTTTTCCATCCTCTCCTTTTCTTGAGAGTTGGCCTCATGTAGTATAGGCTGTGTTTGAGTTTGGGGTAATCTCATATTGTAGATGCGTAAGTGCTAGAGATTATAGGTATGAGCACGAACTCCTGGATCACAGAATTTATTTCTGAAAAATGTCTCTCTGCAAGTGAATTCAAATTCATCATATCCAACATTAAACAGCAAGGAAAATAATTTTAGATTTATATTAAGTTTTTAATTGAAAAATAAAATAGAAACTATTATATGTAAATGTATTTCTGACATTCAAGAACCAAATTTGTACAAAATTGTGAAAATATTTAAAAAATGTCAGGGTTGATGGATGTCAAAAGTGTGGCAGTTGGTGGGCTGTAGAGACAGTTCGGTGGTTGAGAGCACTGGCTGTTCTTGCAGAAGACTGGATTTCAGTTCCCAAGAACAAACTGGTGTCTAACCATGCTTAACTCCAATTCAAGATCAGAATTCAAGATGCCATCTGCTGGGCTCCATGGGCATTGTACACTCAGGTGCAGTTTCATACATTCATAGAATATACTAGTACACATTAAAAATAAATAAATGCAAAAAATTATTGTATCCACTAGAATACTATTAATTGAAGATGCAGTGGATGGATTTTTTGAATTTTTACCATATTTACACTCACTTCCAAAACATGTCAGATTAAACTCACAAAACATTGTTCAATACTACATTAGCAAGAACACATTACTAATAATAAATTCAAAACAACATATTGCTGATGAGAAGTTAATGGCATGAATTTAATTAGCTATTTAAATCCATTAAATAGCTATTTAAATATTGTGAATATTTTATTTTATGTGTAATGGTGAATTTTCTGCATGTTTGTAAGTTCATTTGTGTGGGTCAATGCCCTCAGCGTTCAGAAGAGGGCCTTAGATTCCCCAAGAGCTGGAATTACAGATGGTTGTTAGCAGTCCTGTGGGTTCTGGGAATCGAACTCATGAACAACTGGTGCTCTTAACTGCTGAGCCATCTCTCCAGCCCAAGTCACCAACTTCCAACTTTGTCACCAGTTTTCACATCATGGTCTTCTGTTCCTTGCCCCTTGGTCCTGGGACTTCACTAAGGATGACTCTGGGTATCAGAGCATGTTGAATCCTGCTGATTCGCAGTTTAGAATCTCAACAGGGTGCTCACCTCAGTGGTTTGGTGTCTTTATTCTCATCCCTGCCTCTGTGTCACTTAGTGTGATGCCTTCCCCACTTTGACGTCCTTAGCACATTGTACAATATGACTTTATATTTGCTTGGCAGTGGCTTATATTGCTTGCAAGGCTTAACTCCATTTTCTTCTTAAGGCTGGATTTAGTTTAGTGTATAGGGCCTGTGTAGCAAGCTAGGTCTTGGTTTCTAGCAGCACAAAGCAACTAATTGTTGGATTTATTAACACCTCATTAATCATCTCAGAGTGGACACCCTCCCCTTGTTCCTCATCTGGGTAGAAGTTTTTCTCTAACAAGCATAATGTTGGCTATATGTTTACTGTGCATACCGTTTATTAAGTTGAGGTGTGCTCCCTCCATCCCTAGGGTCTCTGTGACTATAATCAAGAATAGATGTTTGATTTTGTCAAAGTTTTTTTCAGTGTCTAGTAAGGCAATTTAATGATTTCTGTCTGAGTTGCATTTATTGATAGGTAATTGCTAATATGTTATGTTATCTCTGCATCTCTTGTTTGAAAGCATTTGGTCATGATTAATGAATGGAATTTTTTATATGAACTCAAACCCATTTTCCAGCATTTTCTTGAGAGTGTTTGCATCTATGCTCATTGGTGCGTTTGAGCTGTACTCTTTCATGTGTTCCTTTTATTTATTTCCATTTCGTCTTTATGTGCTTTCAGTGTCTAAGAGATACTGGCCTGTAAGAAGTTTAGGAGCCTTTTCTACTTGGTGATCTGTTTTGAGTAGTGTTTGTGTTACTTCTGTTTTGAAGTTCAGGTAGAAGTTTCTGGTGTCTCTCAGGCCCTTGACTGTTACTGGGGAAGGGGGCATTTTGTTGCTGCTTCAATCTTGTTGCTGGTGACAACTCTTTTTAAATTATTATTTCATCTTGTTTTAATTTTGTTATGGAACATTTTGTATGCACATTTCTGAAAATTCCTTTATTTTACATTTTCCAGTTTTATGAAATCTAGGTTTTTAAAGCATGTCTTTATGATTTTCTGACTTTCATTGGAATCTGGTGAATGTATCCCTTTTCATTTTTTTTCATTTTATTATTTTGGATTTTTTCTTTTGTTTGCATTACTGTGATGTTGAAATGAATTTTCAAAATATACTCACATTATTTCTTCATTCTTCTATTCTCAGCCCTGCCAGGGGGCATAAGATTCTAGAAACAGAACCCTGAAAACAGCATTCAATGCATTCAGAAAATATGAATGTTTTTGCAGACTGGCTGATACTTACGTGAAATTCTTATTCAAATAAGTTGCTCATGCAAATATTTTCTGATGCTCCAAATTATTTTTAAGTTATAACCCCCAAACCTTCTTCTTATGGAGACATTTTCTATTTATAATAGTGTTCAGAGGTAGAAAGCATAGTGTTGGAGCAGGAATATACTCATTTGCTTAAAACATATCATGCTTAGAAAGCATGATTACCAGATGTAACAACTCTCATTTCTTTTGTCATAACTCCTTTGACAAATCTGCCCACAAGGCTTGATTTGAATCTGAGCTTATTCAGTCAAGTGTAAAACTCAAAAAAATGATGTGTCAAGTGAAACATCATTTTACAGCAAAATTTATTTAGATTGCAGATCATGGTACCTAAGAGAGGAATGCATACTGTGAAGAGACATATCAGTTTAGAATATTGGAAGAAATGATAACACATAACACACTGTGTAATGAGCAAGAGCCAGGGAAATACAGTTCCAAGAGAAGCAGAAAACAGTTTGCCTTCACTGGATTGAATTAGTCCATGAGTAGTCATCAAAAAGAGCTATGCTTTATGTTTCAATCATGATTCTTGTGAAACATAACTTTTCACTACAGAAAATGTGATCTCGAATTTGTGAAAACCCAAATGATTACTTCTTAAATAACAATAAAATAATAATGACAGCATGCTATAAGAATGGTCACTGAATCAGAAGCTCATTAATTTGTCTAGACTGGCCAGTGAGCCTCAGGGACCTGTCTGTTTTACAGTCCCTCCTATCCCAACACTGAGTCTATGGGAACATGCCGCCCTTCCTAAAATTTTAGATGGATTCAGAGATCTGAACTTAGGTCCTCATTCTTACATAGCAGGCATCTTATCACCTGAATTATCTGTAGCCACTGAAAATAGTTTGAAAAAATATAACCAAGTAATTTCCTTAAAAATCCTATTCTCAGCATATAATTCTTTATAGTTTACGTACAAAAGACAGATAGCTATCGAATGCAATGTATAATCTCAAAATAATTATTGACAATATTTTAAGTTTTACAAGAGGAGATATTGGTTCTATCTAGTTCAGCAATATTCTTAGGTAAGCAAAATATTATTAGGAAATAAGGAAGACCTGATATTCTTCATTTTTCATATTGTGGATTGTCTCCAAAAATGACTGTCACATATTTGAGCCACATCTGTGGATGTAGCCTTCAGAAAATTGAAGCCCATCTGCAGTATTGTAGGCTGCATCCTGGACACATATCTCCTGCTGAGATACTCTGTCACTCATGGTAACCACCACTTTGCATTGTACACTAACATTTTGTCATTTTTTAGCTTTCTACCCTCCTAGAAAAATGGAAGTACTCAAAATTCCCAGTCCTTCCACAGTCAGACACCTCATCAACTGAAAAGGGGAAGATGCAAACCAACTTCTTTCTGTTCACTTCTGCTCACTTCTCAGGGTTAGCACTAACTCTTTGATGTGTCATTTCCAGCATTTAAGGGGATGGTTTCAATTCTTACCCTCTTTTTCAACCTCAAAAGTTTGTAGAAACATGTTTTTTCTCTATTTGGTTTTTCTTAGTGCATAGTATTGATAGCAGTCTGACTTACATCTCCAGTTATAATCATGAGTCCAATCATAAGGCCCAGTGCATTTTGCATGTTTCCTATGAGTAACAAAGCACAAGGCTGCTGTGCTTTCATTGAATAAATAATAGACAGGACAAAGTGGTTGTTTACCTCCAGCTTGGAGTCTTCTTATTCTACAGTGTAGGGACTGATTGATTACAGGTACATGTGCTGCCATAACTGGTTAAGTTGGTGCTTTGGATCCAAACTCCAGTCCTCATGTCTGAACATTAAGTACTCCGAGTCATCTTTACAACTGTGTACATCTCAGTTTTATTATTGGGTTTTCCAGGTATAATATCCTTTTTCCAACTGCAGGCACATTTTTTTTCTCAAGGATTAACTTAATTTAAAAATCAAATACAAACTATCAAATCACTCTTCTCAACTTGGAAGCTTCTCTGTGGTAGAACTGCCAGGCAAAAACATACATGTTTACAACTTGGTGGTCCCAACTCTTAAAAAAACATTTCACAGAAAGAGAAAGAATAATATGGAAATATCTCAAATATACTAACCATCTAGCAGCATAGGGAAGGAGAAACATGTAGTTTTAACTGAAGAAACCAATAGAAGACTGGTCTACATAGGAAAATGCATCCTGGAAAGTCAGGCATAAAGACTGAAGAGTAGGAATCTGTATGAGTTGAACTTCCCCTAATTTCTGAATAAAAATGATGACCTGCAATATTTATACTTCATGGCCCAGACATTTACCTCACTTGACTCTATCCCTTATTCACTTTAGCTCTTACTTAGAATCTGAAAAAAATGAGGATATAGCTTCAGGAGAAAAATAATGACACACAGTATGCTCCATATCTGAAGCTTCTTTAGACCTTTTTTTGTTGTTGCTGTTTACTATAATATTCCTGGAGTAAATTTAAATACATCTCTGATTTTTTGAATTCAGACCCCCTAGTTAAGGTTTAGAAAATACCCACTGCTTAGGTTTATAGCATTACTGGTGGCACCTATTATAGAAGGAGAGCTGAACAAAGGTTGTCTCAAAACCAGTGTTAACTCAATCTCATTCAGGGTTCAGAGGAAATCAGTTTAAAATCACAAGTGGAGACACATCTAGGATCCTTGTCCTTCTGGATCCACACTTCCTTCAGGGTCTTCATCATTGTAAATGTTCTCTGTCATATTGCCACTATTGCATCAAATTGTCTTTGGATACAGACCAAATCACCAAAGGTTCACTGGGACTCCAGAAAATATCAGAGATCTCGGTGGTGTGCTCACCATGAGTAAATAACAACTCTGCTGGACTGTCTTCTGCATCATCTGAGGACTGCTCCCCTCTGATTTTACTTAAATCTCACACATTCAGCCTACAATCAGTACCACTGGAAGTCAAGACAGTCTCACTGTGAGGTGACCGCTGAACTCGGAATATTCCATCCATATGTGATTCAAAGAAATGCAACCTCAGTTTCGGATTCCTCAGATCTCACAAGGCAACAGTCTTTTCAGCTGATCCTGTGGTGAAAATGAACTCACTATAAGTACAGAAAGACAGGCAGTTCACTTCAGCTGCGTGGACATCAACCACATGGCTTGATTTGACAGTGTTGCTTGAACGAGTATCCCAAATTATATGTTTCTGATCATCAACAACAGACCCAAACAGAGATTCATGAAGCAATGTCAGGAAACATCTACTACTACTATATGTCCTGTAGAGATGGTCTTTGCATCTACCACTTTTCCTTCTTTTGTAACTGGCACTGATGTCCCATAGGCAGATGGTATGGTTATCTGGAACACTAGGCAAGTGCCCACTGAGATTTGGATTCCAAGGAAAACCATAGCTTTCCTTCTGATGTCGACAGAGATACAAGTCGAGGTTGTACTCTCCAGAAGGATCTGGTTAAAAAGGATGCTTTGTGTAGTAATAATAATAATAATGATAATAATAATAATAAACAAGAACATCACTGAATAGAGTCTTTATTTCAAAGATGCAAGGGTTCTGGGGCATTGTATCAGGCTCTCTTGCCTTATGCGAGGGTTAGAGAAGAGAAGAGCTGCAGTCACCACTGTCAAAATAAATGATACCTGAGTCACTACTAAGAGTATTATAAGGATTCTGAACCTCATAAAGTTCTGACAAACACTGAGATTAATGGGAAATTAAATCCTCACTCTATACAAAAATAATCTGGAAATATATCACAGACATAAAAGTGAACCAAAAACTTTTAGAAGAAAATGTAGGGGAATACATGCTACATTATCACAGGCAATATGGCATTAAATGATACTCTTAAAGCCCAAGAGACAAAAGGAAAATAGATGAGAGATTATATCAGACTAAGAAGTTTCTGTACAAGAAAAAGAAACAAACAAAAGCAATCAGAAAAATGAAGACACAGCTTACAAAACAGTATAAATTGTTCCCAAAAATAACCTGCCTACAGATTAATCTTATGATTTGTAGTGTAAATTTACATGGAGTTTCCCTCTGGCTCTATGGACATGCCCATGGAAGCTCACCTGCAGGATCCTTTTTAAGTAACCCTGAATAAACACTGATTATTGTAATCGGAGAGCATACTCTGATTGCTCACCCAGCTAGACTCAGAAGGGTGGGGCTGAGAAAAATTCTTAAGATATGATTCCATAAGGACATGAATACTTCAAAACAAAAAACATACCATTTAAAGAAGTCTGTGTGCACAGTTGAAGGTTACATAATAAGAAACAGTGCCAGACACAGAAACGTTCCTCTGAGTTGTTGACCAAGGTCAGCAAAGACACTCTCAAAATTATATAGGCTATTGCCATAGCCCTTGATTGTCTCCCAGAACTTGAAGATAGGACCTTATTACTACAAATAAGACATACATTGGAGACTGAGCTTTGAGCAATGGATTTGGAAGACACTTTCTTGAAGGATAGCTCTCATACTCTGTAGAGCACTTTGCAAGTAGCCAGAGGAGAACATTAATCCATGGCCCAAGACCAGTTTCATGAATAAATAACAACATCAGTGAGTGACACAGCATTTGATACTGATGGAGTATTATCAGTTTTATCTTTCGGCCAATCAATGATGACCTCATTGGTCTTAAAGCCCACTCAGTGGGAGGAAACTTATGTATAGTACTATAATCATAGCCAAATACACATGACTGAAGAGGTAATAGATCTTAGAGAAATCCCCAAGGCTCTCAAATGCCTAATCCAATGTAACTTTTTACTAAATGCAAAATATGTATCTTTATATTTACAGTCAAGTATCCCAGTCACTACTCATCAAAGAATTTTCTTTTGCCCCAGACAGAGACCACAACAGAGTACCACAGCTGGTCACTGACAGACATTGTCTGTGAATAGCCCATGCCTAAGTGGCAATCTACAAAGCAGCCTCTATACCCAAGGCTAATATAATATAGAACAAGGGAGAAGAAGTCAGCAAAGAATCTCTCAACCCTCAATAATGATGTTCCCTCATTCAGCAAAGGGCCAGTAACACAAAAGTTCACAAATGGCCAAAGCATGGAGATTAGAAATCTGCAGAGTGCGGGTCCCTGAATAAAACTCCTATATTAAGTGTCATTCACCCAGGGCTCAGAAACCATTGTGGAAGAGGAGGTGGAAAGATTTTAAGAGCTGGTGAGGTAGTTCAACCACATGGAAATAGAACCCTACAAGACCTAGGGACCCTGTTCACATGAACCTACAGCAATCCTTTCATCAGTACTCAAGTTCCATGCAAACTCAAGCAGATAAAACCCAGGTTGGAAATGGGGCAATGTGTAGCAGCCCCCAACCCTTGCTTAAGAAATACTGAGTAAGGATTAGCTAGTCTTCCTATAGTGGGGGACTCTGGTAAGCTAACTAGACCTCAGTGGATGAACCTGCACTGAGGTCATGTGGGGACAATAACTTTACACTGTAGATCTTAACACAGATGAAATAATGTATGGATTCTAGCTGGGGGGTTATAGGGGGTGTGGTTTAGAAGGGGATATAAAGATGTTTAAGACTACTATGAATGGGTACTTCTTTAAAAAGGACAACAATCTTAAGGAAAATTCTCAATTTCATTAACAGTAAGGAAATGCCATTCTAACCATCTCAATGAGTCATTCTCAAATACAATAAAAGAGAACAAGTGGGGCAAGGACCTGAACAAAAGGGGAACTCTCATCGACTGCGGATGGTAACGTTAACCAGCAGAGCCAATTTGAAGTCTGTGCAAGGAGTTTTGGGAAACTGAAGAAAGACTTGGGATTGTGTTAATCTGTTGCTCACTTAGCCATAGACCTTGTTGAACAGTGGAAAGCTCGTCAGGGCCAGTCTTTGGCAACATTTTAATCCTGTGCTTGTGATTGCACTGAGTGGTGGCAGCGAACAGCAGCATGTTGCAGCAGGTGGAACCCTATAGATTGACAGATCTGATGCAGGCCTTTGCTACTAGAACCCCAGCCTCACGAAGATCATGCTATAGTTCTTGTTTATTCCTAAAAGTAGTGATGCTTCAGCCCTTGACCATTGTGTTGCAGTTTCCAGACAGCGATTGTTCAGATGTGCCAGCATTGGTAGGAAATAGAATTATAGTTTCCTGTCATATGATATCTAAGATCATTAGACACTATATGCATTGATTGACTTACTGTGTTATAGTACAACTAAGAAATACATAGTATGGTGCCGCGGCCTGCTGGCCTCAGTAGAGTCCTCAGAAACCTGGGGTGAAAGAGACAAGAGGGAACACAGAGGAGGGCCGACAAGACAGTCTCCTGATCAAATCGGCAAATCTTTATTCTTTTAGGTGGTATATATAACTTGGAGGAGTCAGGCACCCATACAGGAATATGGTGATTAACAGAGACAAAGGCCTATCATAAGGTTATGAATATCAGGAAAAAGACATTAGGAAATGAGGCAGGGGCTAAGTGGGGCATGGACTAAGGTTGCTAGGATACAAATCACAGGAAGAACCAGAAGCTGAGGCCATGTGTAGCCCAAGGCAGCTACAGGTAGGGGGGCTTGTTTACTAGACAATAAGAGGTACTCAAGAGACTCCAGCCTAGCATAATTGGTGTCAACAGGTGTCAGGATGTTTTGCACTGAGTCACAAGATGTCACATGTTCAGAAGGGCAAGACAGAGGTCACTTGGTCTCCAACAGTATGGTGTGGGAGATAGATACACCCTTCTATTTTTACCCCTCAAATTTAGAACATGGGTATTTATCAACAAGAATTTTTAAAAATAATAATCAGCTTGAAATGGATTATTCAGCACATCCCTTAAAGTGACCCTTCAGTTCTGCCCACCTAGCTCTAGGGAAACAGGTATAAAAAAGTATTTGATTTCTATCCAAGCAATGATTGAACATTGTTTTAACTGTTGGATTTTAGAGCACTTAAAAATATTATTAAATTTATTATGATGTGTGAAAGAAGCAGTGCTTCCTGTGAAAGAAGCAGTAACAGAACATCTGGCCTAAGGTGTTTGGGATCTGGTAGTGGCACACTAGCTACTTTTGATTAGGTCTGGTTTCCTGTGGTCTCTACCTATTATTTTCCCACTCTCTATCAATCTATGTACCATCTATCTATCATCTATGTATCATTTATTTATTTCCTTTTCTCCTTGCTAATGCTATTGTTGAGTTCCGTGGGACTTGAACCCCCGTCACTTCAACCCGACTCCTTGCCCCGGGACTTGAACCCAATGGCACCAGGGCTTCGGGACTCGAACCCTCAATGGCCACCTGCTCCGGGACTCGAGCCCAAAGGCAGGGCCAAGAAGACCAACGCCAGATGCAAAAGCAAGAGGTTTTTATTAAAGCACTTGTACAAGCGGGCGCCCTGCTTCGGGATACAGCAGCGTGCCTGCTTACAGTGGCCTGTCTACTTTTAAAGCTAAAAACCGCAGGCGGAGAATTCCAGAACCATTGTTACTTTCTGAGAACTTACAGAGTTTCGGGGAAAACAAAGCAAAGCGGGTGGGGTGGTAACAGTTTACAGCTTACAGCAATAGGTTACAGGTGATCCAGGTGATCTTATCACAAGATTTCTCAAGAGTGCTCTTATACATTCTATGGTTTTAGAAGTTTTCCATTGTCTTAGGCAGTTTCATGTCTCAAGCAGTTTCACTTCCTTAAGGGGGCACACAGTACATTTCCACAGTATTTTAAACTCCATTTTATTTCTCACTATCCCTTAATCTATTGGAAATTCATTATTTTTTAGGATCCCAAAAAATATTGAGCACAAGATTTTAAAATTTTAGTTTAATTTTAAGTTTTTTTGAATAAGAGAAATCTTTGAAAAATTTAAAAACTCAGGACAAGATTATCAAAGAATTTTACATATACATTTTCAGATCATGTCTAAGAAAAACAATGATTCAATTTACTGAATCATATGTGCTGTTTGTTAAACTTACCTTTCTAGCAAAACCAAAACTGAGAGAAAGGCAGACTAAGGCATATCAAGTAAAATAAATGTGGCTAAAGAAAAATAGACTTCCGTGTTTACATTTATTTTTAATTCCTGACCAATCAATTTAAATAGGAAAATAGTAAAGGTAGAGTTTGCAATGATTTTTTTGCTTATGTTGGAGGAAGTTACTTTGTATGCTATTAAGTTATGTTAAGTGAAAGGAAATACAGATATGCCAGATTGGCAGGGGAACACATAATATCAACTAGAAACATTAATTCAAACTCACCTTTAAAATATCCATATAATTACTGCAAATATTCTTCTCTTAGCTGTGACTCTTGAGCTCCTGCTGAGCTCTGTTCCAATCAGCTGCCATCTTTGCCTGTACAGCTCTCTAATGGTCACTCACACTCCTCACTAGAATAAGTGCTGGAGGGCTCTTTCAGAGAAGGGTGGTAGATAACCACTCAATTCTATATGTCTAACAAAATAGAATATTTTAAACATTTATTTTCAGATTTTTTTACTCATATGAGTATATTGCCTCTTTGTACATGTGCACTGTGTGTGTGCAAACCAGAGGCAAGAAGACAGTCTCAGGTCTCCTGCAACTGGAGTTACAGGGGGGTGTCAGTGGCCTTATGGGTGCCAAATCCTCTAGAAGAGTAATCAGTGCTCATAACTGCTGAACAAATTCTCTAGTCCCACCTCATTATTTTTATTGGAGCCATTTAAAATGCTTATCATTATTATTGTTTTATCAATTTATTTTTATTGACCCAATTAAAAGATGGGCTAAGCTCATGTGCATAGAGTAAGGTTACATCAGAAGAAACAGTGCCAGACAGGAAAACCTTTCTCTGAGTTGTTGTCAAGGGTGGTACAAGGCATTCCAAAAAGTGCATGGGTTGTTTTCACAACACTTGATTGCCTACCAGAACTTGAAGTAAGACTCTTTTGCTGAAGACAGGACATAGTTTGGAGACTGGATTTGGAGCAATGGAGCTGGAAATGACCTGGAAGCCACTTCTCCTGAAGGGTATCTCTCATAGCTCTGAAGAGTGCTGTGAAAGCAGGCAAGGGAGATCATCAATCAGTGGCCCAACACCAGCTTCATGAGCAAATAACCATATCAACAAGAAGCACAGAATTCCACACAGAGACAGTAGTGGCATTTATATCTTGGGGCCAATCAATGGCTACCTAGTTGGTCTTAGAGCTCACTGAATGGAAGGAAACTCATATGTGGTACTGTAATCAAAGCCAAATAACATGGTTGAAGAGGTCATAGATCTTAGAGAGATACCCAGGGCTCTCATATCCCTAGGTTACTGTAGCATTTTGCAAATATATATTCTTATACTTATAGTCAAATATCCCAATCACCACTTATCACAGAAGCTTTTGTTGCACCAGATGGAGAATACGACAGCTGGTCACACACAGACATTGTCTGTGAATTGCCTATGCCTAAGTAGTATATCTACAATGCAACCTTTATACCCAAAGCTCATGCAATATAGAACATGTGGTAAAAAGACACTAATGAATCTCTCACCCCTCATTAATGAAGCTCTTGCATGCAACAAAGGGCCAGTAAAATAAAAGGTCAGAAACAGCCAAATCATGGATATTAGGAATCTGTAGGATGTGAGTCCCTGAACAGGACTCCTATATTAAGCGTCACTCACTCAGGTCTCAGGGATCATTTCAGAAGAGGGGGGAAAGAAAGATTGTAAGAGCCAGTGAGGAGGTCATGACCACATGGAAATAGAATCCTACAAGCTTCTGGGATCCTGCTTATATGAGCTTACATTAATGCTTTCAGCTTATCAAGATGCATGCAAACTCAAGCACAAAAAGCCCACATGGCACTAGGGAAATGTATAACAGACCCCAACCCTTTCTGAAAAAGAATTGGCAACTGATTTCTGTTGGGTGATGATGAGTTAAATTTCCTAAAGAGAGGGATTCTGGGTAGGCTGACTAGACCTCAATGAATGTACCTACACTGAGGTCACCTGAGGACAATAACTTGACATAATAGACCTTAACACAAATAAAATAATGTATGGATTCCAGTTGTGAGGTGCTGGTCAGAAAGGGATATAAAGATGATTAAGCTTGATTGAGATGTTCTCTATGAAACACACAATGATTCATTTTAAAAATTTTAAAAATATATGGACTATGAACTTGATTAGGTTTCTCAAACAAAGAAATAAAAATGGCTGAGAAACGCCTTAAAACCACTCAACATTCTTAGTAATTAGAGAAATTCAAAGAAAATTCAGTCTTACCCCAGTCAGACTGGCTAAAATCAATGGAACAAAACCCACAAAATGCTGGCAAGGATGTGGAGAAAGGAAAAGGTTTGCTCACTACTGGTGGAATTGCAAAGTCATGCAATCATAATGGAAAATAGTTTGGATAGCTCTCAAAAAACTAAAATTGCATTTCCCATATGATCCAGTTATACCACTTCTTAGTGTATACCCAAAGAAATCAACCTACTGTTGAGACACCTGTACATCCATGTTTGTTGCTGCTCTTTTCACAGTAGCTAAGAGATGAAAATAACCTAAATGTTCTTCAACTAATGAGTGGATAACAAAAATGTGATACATTTACACAATGGAATGCTACTGAGCCATAAGAAAAGATGAAATTATGAATGTGCATGTAAATAGATGTAAGTAGAGACTGTTATCCTAAGCAAAGTATCACAAACTCAGAAAAGCAAAAACCAGGGCATTACTCACCTGATGACTATAGCACCAACCATTTATAAGTCAGTATATATCCTGATGTAACAGCGGGAACTAGGAAAATGGGCAGGATACGCTGATGTAAAGAAAAAAAAGAGCCTGAGAGGGGTATAGTAGGGAACAGATGTTACCAGGTAGGAGGTATGGAAAATGTGAATGTTTGATAGTGAGGGGAGGAGAGAGGGACATTCAGAGGACCATGGTTCTAGGGAAGGAGAATCAGGAGAGAATATTTGTGGGAATAATTGGGGATATTAGACTAGGGAGGGAAGATTGGAGAGTGGGAAAGACAGGAGAGATAAATGGAGCTTGGGGCCTAGGAAAGTATGTTAGTTCTGAAAGCCGATGAGAAATGCACTTACTCCCAAACTAAAACAGGCTATTTGTCCAAGCCCCTGGTTGTTTCCCAGAATAAACATTACTGCTGAAGACAGGACATACCTCAGGTACGGGACTTGGAGCAATGAAACAGGAACTGACTGGGAAGCTTTCTATCTGGTTTAGCTCTAATAGATCAAGGATACTATGCAAGTTGCTAAAGGAGAAAAGCAATCAATGGTCCAACCCAGACATAAAGACTAAAAAGTGTAATGACTGGCACAGGAAACTATTTCTACTGGTGCAGTGGTGACACTGTCATCTGATATGTCTCGACACAAGTGAAATTTTTACCATATGCTAAATATGGATCCTTATATTTACAGACAAGGATGCCATTCACCACTCACCAGAGAAACTTCTTTTTGCAACAGATGGAGACTACTGCAAAGTTCCAAACTGGTCACACATAGAGAATATGTTGGCAAGAGAGATACCCAGTCCTAGGTGACATATCTAAAGTTGAACCTCTATCCTAAGGCTCATGGGACATAGGAGAACAGGAGGTAGAGAGAAAACTACTGCATCCCGCAACTCTCACCAGCAAAGATTCGTTATACAGCAGAGTGCAGTGAACGCAGATGGCCACAACTGGATCAGTTTTAAAGAATAAGAGACTGTAGGGTGTGTGTGTGTTTCTGGATAAGACTCTTCTGCCTTAAACCTTAGCCACCCAAAGCTCAGGGAGCATTGCAGAGGAAGAAACAGAAAGATTGTAAGAGTCATGAACAGAGGCTTTCGGGTCACTGGAAGCTTGCACTCAGGAATTTGCTGCAATTATGGTGTCAAGAACAATTCTCATGCCAACTCAATCAGACAAGGACCCAGAGTGGAACAGGGGAAATGAGTGGTGAGCTGGTCCTAGCCTGGAAACTGTTGGATACTGATTATTATTGGGTGAGGGAGAGAGAGTAGACTATACTTACAATCTCTAGATAGACTGACTAAATACCAGTGGATGAACTTGCACAGAAGGGTATCTAGGTACAAATGCTTCACATTATAGGACTTAATATGTATGGAGGAACGCATGAGGTCTTGTGAGATGAGAGATGTGTGAAGGCATGGATGGGGACTGAAGGGGTCTAAATTTGATTAAGAACTCCTGAATGTAGTACCCAAAAAATCAATTAAAAATAAAAATGAACAAGGGACATATGATCTCTCTCTCATTTGTGAATCTTAACTCAAAATTAATAGATGTGAATTTATTTCCTGGTGTAAATACAGGAGCCAGAAAAATGGAAAAGAATCTTGTGGATAAAGGAGAAGAAGGATCTCAAGAGATAGGATAGTAAGAGATGGGTGTAGCTGAAGAGAAAATGGGAAAAACAGTTATTTTCATTGAATTCATAGTAAGGAAAGTTATACAAGGGAGCGAGAAGACATATAAATAATTCTTAGGTGATATGAAAAACCAGAGAGAAAGATATGATTTCAATGTCCTACTGAAAATTCACATATAATAACTGTATAAGTGCATGTGTAAAGCTGAAGGCTATGTAACACAAAACACACAGTCAGGCAGGGGAGAACTCCTTTTGAGTTGTTGGTCAAGGGGGTCCAAGAGACTTCCAAAATAATATAGGCTATTCCAGCAGCCCTTGGTAACTTTCTAGAACTTGAAGGTAAGACCCTATTGGTGAAGACAGGGAATCCTTCAGACACAGGACTTGGAGCAATTGAATTGAAACTGACTTGGAATCCTTTGCCCTAAAGACTAGCTCTCCTAGTATCAAAGGGTAGTACACAAGCTGCCAAGGGAGAAAACAAATCAGTGGTCCATTCCAGTTGTAAAGCCTAATAAACAACAATGACTGACCAGGAAAACAATCACTATTGGTGCAGAAGTGGTATTTTTTTTATTGTGGACAATCCATTTCATTATTTCTCCACAAGGAAAGAGTAAAATTTTAAAACTATAGGTAAGTTCAAACTATCTTATACATAATACAATATTAACATATATTGAAACACTGCAAATTCTATGACTGGTACACACAATTTTATTTTATGCTTTCCTGGACTAATTAAATTTAAGTAAAATAAAAAGCTATATCAAGTGTCCACGAAAGTTTGCTGTAATTATTCCCATTTCTCTTTCTTAATTCTCTTTAATCTCCGTGTTTTTTGTTTGTTTGTTTTGTTTGTTACTTTGGTTGGTTGGTCTTTCTGAGGCAGGATCTTTCTGTAGCCCCAACTGGTCTGGAACTTACTATGTAAACCAGTCTGACCTTGAAATCACAGAGATCAGCCTCCCTTTCCTCTTGGAGTGCTGGGATTAAAGGTGTATGCCACCACACCCAGCCAGCTCCCTATGGTTCAAAATTCTTTGCTGCTCTGAAGGCATAGAGACTGGCTGATTTCTATGGCCTGACACTTTCTTCCAAGTGCTTTTCTCCTCTCCACAGCAGCCACTTGCATTTATCTCCAGGCATCATTTAACTTCTTGTCAGCTTTCACCTTATCACTGAAGCCTATATAAATGCTGTTCAAAATCTGCTACCATAATTTCTTAATTTGTTATTCTTGGTGTTAAGTTCCTAGTTTCTATTGTGTTTCTAGTACCACTAAATATTTAATACTTAGTCTGTTCATTTTTATTTAAAATATTTTGTTTTAAATTTTTCATCAGTATCATGAGATTCAATATGAAAAAAAAAATGTAGATAGAACCCAAAGAACAGAACCTTCAGGTAAGATTCTCTTTTGATGCTAAGGTTTATAAATTGGGGCTAGCAAAGCCTCATAGATTTTCACATATATGTCTGGCTTTGGAGTGTCATATTTAAAGTAAATGCTTTATAAAAGACTGAAGAAATAGCATCAATTATTAACGATAACTTAAAATTATTATTGAATTTTCACATACATGTAACAAGTTCAGACTCTTCCTGGATGAGTCCAAGATACAATAAATTGATTATTGTTGTCTGCAGAATGAATTTGTTAGTAGAAAGGAATAACATTCATTATCGGCAATGATGCTAAAGTGTGTATAATGATGCATTAGAAGGATTAATGAAAGCTGTTTTCACTTTATTTTTATGTGGCTCATTCTCTCAGGTGGTGTGTGGAAAGTGAAATTCAAAAGTACAGCTATTCAAACAAGCCTCATAAACTTTTCAGTAAATTTCATATCGTTCCTTTGTGGAGGATTTAAAATTGCAAAACTTATAAGCACTTGAGCTGTGAGAGTTATTAAAAAGTATTTTAAAGAGAAATAAAGAAATTGATGCTGAAAGCTCTAAGCTCAAAGGTAGCCAGCTTGCAGAAAGCATACTCTGATGTGAGACTGGGGAGGCATCCATTGCTCTGCATCTTCAAGAGTGAGCCCTATTATCCCATAAATGATGAAGCATGAGCACAGAAGACATGAGCGTGTTAGACAAAATTAGAATAGTTGAAACACACCAAACTAGAATGGAAAAGTACAGCCATGCATTAGTTTGACAAAAGTGCAAACATTTCCCTTTTGTTTGAATTAGTTATCTTTTGAATCTGCCCAGAATCTATTGCAACCATCAACGCTGTGAAGAAGGAGCTGAGGATGCTTCACAATTAAGGTTTTGAAGATTTTAAAGCTGTGACATGGATCAGACTAGGCATTTTATCTGTAGCTGCCTCTAGGCTCTGAGAATGAATTGTGTCTTCCAGATTGAGTCACCATTTGGGCAGCAGCTGACAGTACAGTGTGGCAGCATTGTCTTGCCAAAGGGGAGATTTGTTAAAAGATTTTTCCACTTGTAACAGCAAGTATTACCTTCCTTGCAGTTCTGGTCATTTAAGATATATTATGACAATTTTCCCTGTTCCTGCAGTTACATCAGCCTACACACTCAGATATAAGGTTTTGATGCTAGGATCCCCAGGGAGGTAAAGGGAAAGAAAGAACCTGCAAGAGAATAGTAGGAGACAGCTATTACTAAAGGAGAAAAAGATAAAAAGGTTTATTTAAATAGGAGGGGGGAGGGAGAGTTACACAAGGAATTATGGGGATAAAGGGAAAGAAAGAGCTCAAGAGAGGCGGAATCATAGGAGACTGGTATTATCAAGGGAGAAATAGGGAAATGGGTACACTTTAAACAAGAAAGGCATGGAGGAAGGGTTAGATGAAGAGAGAGAGAAAGAGAGAGAGAGAGAGAGATAATGCCCAGCTAGTGTAAAACTCCAGAGTGAATCATATTAGTCTAACAACCTAATAACAAATTCTACATACAATATTTCTACATAAGTACATGTGCATAGCTGAAGGCTACATAACAAGAAACAGTGCCAGACAGGAAAAAACATTCCTTTGAGTTGTTGGTCATGGTGGTCTAAGACACTCCCAAAATTACATAGGCAATTGTCACAGCCCTTGATTGTCCCTCAGAACTTAAAGGTAAGACCATATTGGTGAAGACGGGGCATACTTCAGAGACCAAATTTGGAGCAATGGAGTTTAGGTTTCATTTTTCTGGATAGCACTGCCCAAGCAGCCAAGGGAGAACATCATTTGATAGCCCAACATCAGCTTCATAAACAAATAATCACATCAACAACCAGCACTGAACCCAACAATGGAGTAGTGTAGAGTGAATTACTTCTCCGAGGGAAAAGGTGGACAAACACCCCTCTCAGTGGTATCACCCAAGACCACCTTGAGCAGAAGATGAGCTGGGAAAATCCTATGCCCCACCCGCCCGGTCTATTGGCCTTGGATGTGAGAAGGGGAGGGGCTAAAGGTATTTAAACTGGGGGCGCCAGGAGGCCGGCCCTTATCTCCCCTCCCCTATGGGCCATTAGTTGCAAGATCCTAGCCACGTGGACTTACCAATGGAACTTGCAGAGAGGAGGGTGGGCGCCTGTGTTCTGTAAGTAAGCCCTCACCCATTGCTCTGTTAGTAAGCCCAAGTAAACTAGCTAAAATCTGTTTAACTGTGAATGGAGGAATTTGTGTGTTTGTTGCGAGGCCTGGGGGAGGGGGACCCTTTGGGTTGCAAGCAGGGAGAGAGAGGCAGGTTAAGTTAGTCTGCCTCTCCCAAAGAGAAATTTTAATAACAATTGGCGACGAGGATGGGATTAGAACAAACAAAAGAATGAACTTGGGAGGAGCTGCTATACTGTCCCTAGTATGGGGGCGACCAACAACTGAGATAAGGTTGGGTGAGGGAAGAATGTGGGCAGAGGAAATTTTGATGTGGTGGACTCTCGCCATAGGACTGGAGTGTGTGATTACCATTGCAGGGATAGTGAGGTCTATAGTCAAATACATAGCTAAGATGAGGATGCCTAAGCAGATGATATCCGTGGGACAAGTGCCTGGGTGGCAACCCACGTGTAAGTGGTATGGAGTGGCACGCCTGCTTGACCGATGGGGGCCACCCCGGGAATATGGCGATGCCTTGAGGGCAGTAGAGAGACTAGAACAGACTTTGCAATCCCTGAGGGTGCCAAGCCAGGAGCAAAGATATCAGCAAGCAACTACTAAGATGGCATGGCCATTGCTGTTTCTCCTGAGGGATTTATCTCAGGCAGAGGCAGCAGCCCGGAGAGAGATCCAAAATGTGAGAGAGGAATTAGACCGAGAGAAGGACATGAGGCTTGCCTCTTCCGTGCTAGCCTCGGACCTTGCTAGTAAATTGGATAGGAGAGAAAAGGAGGTAGAGATTTTGGTTTGCCACTTTTTATGATTAGGAGGACTAAATGGAAGGAAAGCCCAAATCAGATTGATCATACAAGGCCCATCTTGGGACCCTAAGACTTGGAACCCCTGGGAAGAATCAGGCAGTGATGAAAGAGGAAGTGACCTAGAAACTGGAGATAAGGCCCCCCAAGTTCGACCTTTAATACAAAGGAAGGGAAAATCTACAGTTCAGCATGCTGATGGGGGTCTTAACAACAGCCCAGTGCAAGAAACCATGGTAATCAGGGAATATTCAGCAACGGACCTGTTGGAGCTAGGAAAGACATTCAAACAGGCCATCAAGGAACCCTTAGCTACCTGGCTTGTACAGCTGTGGCACATGGGCGCTGATGGGGTTATACTGAGTGCAGCAGTGGACCTTGCTAATGCGTTCTTTAGTGTCTCCCTAGCAGCTGAATCCCAGGACCAATTTGCATTCACATGGAGTGGACGACAGTGGACCTTCAGAGTGCTTCCCCAAGGTTGCCTCCACAGCCCCACTGTTTGCCATGGGATGGTGGCTCGGGACCTGGCCATATTACCCTGTCCTCCCTCTGTAAGTAGGTTCCACTATATAGATGATATAATGTTGACCCTTGAGTGCCTTACAGATTTGGAAGCCCATTTGGGAGATATACAGGTGCACCTGAGGAAGCGAGAAAATCCCAGTACCAGGGGTGGGCTTCCCCGCTATGAGTTGTTGGCCAGGGAGGGCCTAGCAGGCCCCCAAACCATAAAGGCTGTTGCCTCAAATGTGGGTTGCACCCCGGAAGCCGACAGTAAGACCCTACTGTTGAAGATGCCCCACATGGTAAGTGCGGGGGAAGGAAAAATCAAGCTGGGACTAAGCTGGAAACTCCCTGCCACTGGCTGGATGGCTTTCATTGTGCCAGAAGGTGCCATGCAGAAAGCCGGGGTAGAATTGTCCCCTACAGTCCTGATCAATGATGGTCCCCACGTGTTACACTATTGTGGTATGAAGCAAGATATTCCTGCACATGCAGTAGTGGCCTGTCTAGTGTATGTGCAACCTGCAAACTTCCAATTGGACTTAACGGCCCCCTCCCAGGGGAGGAGCCCACATCTGGTACTGTAAGCCAGGTCAACCCCCAGGGGCAGGGGAAGTTATAGGACCCAGTGGGGAAGCCACTGCAATTGTTTTACTGAGTGGATGTGATACACCTACTACGGTAAGGTACCATCCAAACATTTGTGTTTACGCCCATAAGTTAGGTTACTGTAACAGTCAGTACTTGTATGGTTTATATGAATGTTATTGCTTTCCTCTTGGTTGTTGTGGTGTTTCTGTTCTGTTTTCTACAGTAGGAGGAAAGGGAAAGGACGTAACCAAACAAGTGACAGTAAGACCCAGAAATTCGAGACTGCCTTGCAAGAAATAAAGGGAAAAAAAAAAAAAATGTCCCCCATCCCTCCCTCCAAGGCTCAGAGATTTTTTGCGGAAGAGGAGGGCGTGAAGAATGTAAGGGCCGGATAAGGGGGTGGACTATAGAGTGAATTACTTCTCCGAGGGAAAAGGTGGACAAACACCCCTCTCAATGGTATCACCCAAGACCACCTTGAGCAGAAGATGAGCTGGGAAAATCCTATGCCCCACCCGCCTGGTCTATTGGCTTTGGATGTGAGAAGGGGAGGAG
Source organism: Eospalax fontanierii (assembly GCA_035773235.1). Classification (NCBI taxonomy): domain Eukaryota; kingdom Metazoa; phylum Chordata; class Mammalia; order Rodentia; family Spalacidae; genus Eospalax; species Eospalax fontanierii. The sequence goes on along the minus strand of CM069524.1, from coordinate 188,310,351 downwards.
CTAAAGATATTTAAACTGGGGGCACCAGGAGGCCGCCCTTTTCTCCCCGCCCCCATGGGCCATTAAGATCTGTTCACCAGGAAGTTGTAAGATCCCAGCCATGTGGACTTACCAATGGAACTTGTGGAGAGGAGGGTGGGTGCCTGTGTTCTGTAAGCCCTCACCCATTGCTCTGTTAGTAAGCCCAAGTAAACTAGCTAAAATCTGTTTAACTGTGAGTGGAGAAATTTGTGTGTTTGTTGCAAGGCCTGGGGGAGCGGGACACTTTGGGTTGCAAGCAGGGAGAGAGAGGCAGGTTAAGTTAGTCTGCCTCTCCCAAAGAGAAATTTTAATAACAAGTAGTAATGGCATTTTTATCTTGGAGCCAATCAATGGCTACCTAATTGGTCTTAGAGCCCACTGAATACAAAGAAACTCATGTGTGGTACTGTAATCATAGCCAAATACACATGGCTGAGGAGGTCATAGATCTTAGAGAAATCCCCAAGGCTGTCACATCCCTAGGCTAATGTAAATGAATAATGGGGGGGAGGGTGCCAATTGGGAAGACGGTATAAAGATGATTAAGATTGAGATATTCTGTATGAGATAAAGAATTATTCCAAAAAATAAACTAAGCATATAGACGCAATACTTGACTATATATTCCCCCAAAGAAGATGTACAGATGGGCAACAAGTGGAAGAAAAAATACCCAAAACAAATAAATTATTAGGGAAGTACAACTCTGACCTAAAATGACATAGTCTCTTATATTCATAATGACACTTACATGCATGGCAGCAGAAGTGACAGAGAGCATAAAGCCCATCAATCCTCAGGTAAACAGAAGAGGTAGAGAACAAGCTGTCATCCAGCAGTCTTAAGAACTCTCAAAGCCCTCCCCTAGTCACTTGCCTTCCTCAGCAAGGACACACTTCCCAAAATCACACCACAAGCTGGGGGTAAAATGCTCAAATACTTGGAGCCTATGGGAGATGTTCTCACTCAAGCTACCACAGTGTGCTAAAATAAATCTTTTCTCCCCTAAATTGCTATCAGGGTATTTTCTTACAACAACAGAACTGAAAGTAGGCAGGGAGCCATTCTGCCACCTTTAATATGTGATAACGTTTTGCTCATATACACAGAACAAAAAGAATAATGTTGAAAATTTGTAATAAGATTTCAAATTCTAAAATATTTCCCATCTAACTATCCTTAGGGAAACCCGAGAAACAATCTTATTAATTATATAGTTCATTTTTAAGTCTATTAGGTCTGCGTTTGAGTCTTGCCCAGGTCTTGGAGTTCTCTGCTTCCTTTACATGCTTTTACTGTGATGTAACAGTCTTCTGATCACAGTACATATGCACACTGTACTTTTCTATGAAAAAGAAATGTTTATTTACAAATCCCTTGTCACTATTTGCTAATTATGTAAGACAAGGTTATTAAAGGGTGCATAAGTCTATTTATATTTGTGAAGGTATACATTGTTTTTCAAATACATTACTAATATTTGCAATTTCTTTCTAGTTTCTTAATTGTGTCAGTGAATCAAAAATTTTATAGTCAAGGTTTAAAAGACAAAATTGAATACACATACATTTTACTCATTCTTCCTGCCAATCTGCCCCTTAGGCAGGTTCTAGGCGTTTTAATTTATTAAGAAGTGAGGGTGATTATTTAAAAAAAAAAAAAAAAGAAAGAAAAGAAAAAGAAAAAACACTGACAGAATTTAAACTAAAAATTTCCAAATTTGCATCATTGAATCTCTGTCAGAATACCTTTTATCAACTCTAAATAATATTTGCATCAGAGCTATCCCTGCCTGTGCGCTTTGGGGATCTGCACCATCTCCTAGGAGCTAGTTGTAAATGCACAGCTCCAGTCCCTCTGCAGGCTTTCAGTGTCCCAATCTGCATTTCAATCAGCTCTTCAATTGGGAGGCAAGACTGATTCATTACACAGCTTCCTAAATGGCAGTGATTTCTTACTACTGTTTATGTTAACCTAGTTTTTCATAGTCAAGACCTATCCATTATGTTAGATGACTTCTGTTGCTTTTAATCTGTTCCCACAGGCTGAAGCCTCTGAATTCTGCCATTTTAGCAGACACATAAGCATACAGGACTTACAACACAACATTTCAAATTCAAAGAGGAAAAAAGAAGTGCAACTCCTCAGCTTCTGGCACTTCCACATTCTCTATACATGCATCCAAATTTTCTCCCTTAAAACACAATCTGAAATTTTGATACACAATTTGCCTTTAAATTGCATTTCTGCCTTGCTTATTCATTTTGTCTTCTTGGAAAAATAGTGTAAATAAGTAGCAGTTTTAATTAGTCCTCCCCAGGAGTGGTGTGGAGAAGGTCTTGAGCCCTTAGATATGGCATTTTGTATCCATGATATAAAAGGAGAAATTGTTAGAACTGGGGTGAAAAGTTAACCTGATAATGAGGTAGAAACCCATTTCAGCAGATAGTTTTATCAACTACAAAAGACAAGTCACCTTCCTGAGGGAAGGGATGTTTTGTGTCAGATTGGGAGACGTCTGAAATTAATAGGAGATTAGAAGTCATGTTCCTTCCAGGAACCCCAGAAGGTGTTGACTTCTGGGTGGTTTTATGTACCTTCATGGAATCTGGGGAGGGGAGATGAGAAGTTCTGATATGCAAGGGGATTGAGAAGGAATCAGATGCCTAGACGCCTTGTGTTCTGTGACAGATGTGTCTTCCTTCTGCAGTGGTGATGCAGGGTGGAAGGATGGAATGGTCAGCTTGTTCCGTCACTGCCGGGCTGATTTTCCTTTGAAAATGAAACTGTTTAGATGAATAAAGGGGATTAATGGGAGAGGGTAAGATTGGGTATGGGGTTTAACCTCAGTCTACTTCTATGACAATATCATTAGGCAAAATACTACTAGGGATTATGAATATTCACAATATCGTTGTAATTTAAAGTAATTATGGGCTGGGTATGGTGGCACATGCCTTGAATTCCAGCACCTAGGAGGCAGAGTCAAGTGGATCACTGTGAGACTGGGGTCTTTGTGATCTGCATAGCAAGTTCCAGGCCAGTTGGGGCTACAGGGAATTAGTGTCTCACAAGACAAAAGCGAAAAGACAAAAAAAAAAAGGGACTATCTGAAATTGTAGAAACAGTAGAATACCACAGACTCTTCAGAAAGATTTTCTCTTTGGCAATGGAGTTGTCAGTAAGAAAGTCTTGAAATCAGAACATATAGACTCTTCTCCTGTGAATACCTTGATGCAGCAATAATCCATGGACAAGTTTGTTTTGTGAAAAATAGTCCTTTTTTAAAGGAAGATGCTTGTATTTGGCTTTAATGAGATCTGATTCAAATCAGCAGGGACATTTGAGGTACTCACTAACCCTACTTCTAGCACAAGACTATGTGAATCAGAGCGATCTCCAACCTTCCAGTCTCTCCCCAGAGGAGATAACCATTTGTCCATACATTTAGTACCCCAGCTTTCCATAAAGGGCTATCCACAGTACTAGTTCTGCTTGTATACCTCAGAGCAATGACAGCACACTCTGACTTCTGGATGGAGAACAAAAAATTGTGCTTCAGCTGGTACAACCGCCACCAGACACCTACTATCCACCAAGTTCTCTCTGAAGATTCAAGAAGATACTTTCTGGTTCTCACCTACTCTTATGCTGCCCATGGGGGTGGTCTTCCCTACCCTGGCTCAGGCTGATGGTGACACACAGGACATTGAAGCCCCTTGGAGCCAAAAAAAAAAACAGATGGAGAATTGCTGTAGACCCTCTGTCCACACCACAGCAGAATGAACAGGAAGAATTCAAGAAAATAACGTCCCACTAATTTTGAGAAAACATCCATAGGTTATTAGCAGTTTATGGAGCCTGGCAGGTGAGAACAGAGTAATCTGTCAATGTGCCGAAAATACGCTTTAGAAATGACTATCCATCAGATGAACAGTCATCAGCAAAACTGCCCTCTAAAGGGAAGACACAAAGTCTTGTACAATGAGGAAAACCTGGTGGAGTTCAGAAACACCAGACCAACCTCAGAGGAAATGCTGAAGAAAGTTACTTAGCTAGAAGTAAAGGAAGGAACCCTGAGCAACTTGGAATTGCACAGGAAAGTATATCCTGTTGGAAAAGTAGGAGTGTATAGAAAAATGCATAAAAGTATGACAAGTGAATTGTTTTCATTCTGGAAAACAAATTAAAGATAAAAGTATCAGAGATAACTAAAATATGTGAATAAATGTCTAACCCAGAGCTTCATCATGACAATAGCAACATGACTCCAGTTAGAGAGGGTATGTGAAACCATCAATGTTTCATAACTGAACACAAGTTACTGAAAATAAAACCAGAGTATTAAAATATATTCACGTATGCCTCATTGTAACCACAAACAAAAATATGCTACATATGTGCAAAGGAATAAATGCATGTAACTCAGAAAGGTTAACAAAACAGAAAAGGAAGACAAGAGAAGAAAGGCTGGACTGTCAGAAGGCATCTGAAAAATATGACAGTAATAATGCTTTCCTTGTCAATAATCCCTTCAAATGTAAATTAATTAAATCCTGAGTTAGAGGGCACACAGTGTCCAGTAGATGTGCAAATCAAGAGCCCACTTTAGATTTAAAGTGCTGAAAGTGAAACGAGAGAGAAAATGATGTCCAATGAAACTGGGAATCAAAGCATGCTTTGATAATACATAAAGCAGACCTCAATATTAAAACTGCAATTATGTATAAAGAGGATATCTTATAACGGGAAAATTGCAAATTTACCAGAAAGATTAGCATAGGAACAAGTAGAGTGCCCTACAATCAAATCACTTACATACATAAAAGAGACATTTACAAGTCAGTAGAGAGATATAGACCACAATGTGATTAAGGTGGAGACCTCAATATTCCATTTTTAGTAATGGTTAGAAAAAAGAAGCAACAGACTATGAAGGAAACAAAGGACTGGGCAACACTACAAGCCACTTGGACCTAAAAGGTATTTGACACTCAGGTCAGCTGTGCATTAAATGTACTCCATGACACATTGCATCTTAGTTTGCAAAACAAGTGTTTGAGTTAAGAAGATTTAATATAGGAGATTTTGAATATGAATACACACATATATTCTCAGGAGCTGGAGAAATGGCTCAGAGGTTAAGAGCACTGGCTGTTCTTGCAGAAAAGAAGACCCTGGTTTGAATCTCAGCATCCACATCGTGGCTAACAATCATCTGTAGCTCCAGTTACATGGTATCTAGTGCCCTCTTCTATCCTCCACATGCATTGCACAACACAGGTGCACTTAACACATGTACAGGCATAACACATAAAAAAATAGAGATTGTGAATATACACATATGTATATTTGTATCATAATAAAATGCTTCAGGAAATTATTAACAGCAGAGATGTTGTAAATTCACAAATAAACAGAAAAGTACTATTCATGGTAAGGCAATGAATTCCTCACAGGTTTGATGAGGTCAAGGTCATGTTTTTCTATAGATGAATTCAATTACTGGATATCCATGGTCTATGGCAGTGTTATGGTCACTTACACTTTCCCGAAGTATAGATGAGGAGTGATGTGTATAGAAAAAGTTGCTGGGAGATAAAATATGTCTTTTCCTATGACAGCAATGGTCATTAGAGAGAAATGTGGCACAAGGTGAGGCTTCAAGAAGGAAAAGAAGACATTTGGTGACAGTCATCCTGATGATTATGGGGATAGAGGTATGTAGCAGTAACAGAGAAAGACATGACACTCCATGCAAGGATGTGGGGATCTGGTTACTGAGCAAGGCAAGCAACTCCTGATACCCTAAAGGAATGGCAGGTGTCTGACCTGCTCTGCCTGTGTGATAACCTGGCCCCAGGAAGCTACTGTAGATATGAATCTTCCTTTCCCCCACCCCAGACCAGAACCAGGTTTTGGGGTTTCGTTTCCTCATTCCTGAACTTCCACAACCTTCCCGCCTTTACCCCAACACCCCACCTTTCCTGCCTTCTGTAACAGTCAGAGGGCTTCCCTATATAAACCCCTGCATTGTCTCTAATAACCGAACTACCCAACGACATAGTCTCCCGGGAGGGAACTCCTCCCGCCGCACTCTGAGCCACCTGAGGTCCCATTCAATCGTCCTCCATTCTCTCGCATGGCTGGAGCACAACAGGCGTGCTGGAGATGGAGACCCACCCACACAAGGATGATGTTTATCTCCATTTAACACACAAAGAAAGTTTAAAGGTGGCTTCTAACATTTTAGTAGTTCTTTCTCCTTTTGATGTGCATTAACATCCAATGCTATTGATGTCTGTTATGTTTTTCAGTCAGCAAAATGACTATCTTTGTACCTTGATTTCCCTAAAAGAAGCAACTTTCTACATAGCATAGTAGTCAAAAATTCCTATCTAAACCATATAACTATCATCTATCTATCTATCATCTATCTATCTATCTATCTATCTATCTATCTATCTATCTAAACTGCTATGTTGCTATCTGTCCAGCTGCCTGACCTGAGATAAAACACTCAGCCTTCAGTCACCACCCTGCTTTAGCGCCTATAAGCTCTTCCTCCCACCTGTAAGCCTTCAGGGGTCTCAACCTCCTGAGTAGCACAGTGACAATTAAAAATGATTTTGATGTTCTATGTGGAATTCTAGCCAGACCTAGAAGAGTACCCTTCACGTCAATTCTGCCTTGTGTAGAACACAGTCTTGCAGTCAGAAGGACAATTATTTTATGTTTTCCTAATTTGTCTGACAACTGTTAACATGTGTAATCCAGTATATATTTATTTTATAAAGAAATGTTGACTCTTGGAACTGTAAGGTTTGGGTTCGCGAGACGTAGCAGAAATGAACCAGAGACGGGAATTGACTGAATTGGGTTTATTGGGCATTGAACTGACTCCCAGTTGGGAACGGGAAATCAGCTGGGACTAGCTTTCTCCCGGGAGTGGAGAAGAAACTAGCCCCTCCTTAACTGATCAGGTGGGCTTTTTATAGGGAAAAGGTACCCCCTTGGCATCGTTTGGTGTTAAGCCTGGAAGGAATTCCCTTTTTCGCATTCCTGGAGTCCGGAATGTTATCTGTTAAGGAAGCCCAGTTTTCTTGGAATTTGGAGTCTGGAGTTCTTTATCTGAGGTATTTGCAAGGTTTCAATGAGAGGTTGTAAAAGGTCGGTCTTCATTCCTCTTTTGCAAACTTCTGGCTCCAGATTTCTTCCTGAGTTTGAAACTGTTGGGGGTTTCATTCACACCTTACATTCCAGCCTTTTGTGTTATAAGGGAATTGGGGCACAGTTTCTCCTCTAGCTACTTCCTGCTGATATGGGTCGACATGGGGTATGGGGGTGACACTTAAGGCTGGAATGGATTACGGTGTCGCGTCCTCATCATGGCTAGGCACCAGCTCATATTCCTCTGTTGGGATGGTAAGCAGAAGTTGGTTAACACTGGTATGTGTTAGTTGCTGGATGTGGTTCTGTAGGCAATGTATAAAACAAGGGATTATCATTAAGAATATTCCAATAGTGACTACTGGACCCAGCAGGGGAAGGAGCCAGGGTGTCAAGCCTTCTAATAGCCCTTCCCCAAAGAGATATCGTGCCCCTAAATGTCGTTGGGATAGATCTTGGGCCACTTTTTGGAGTCTTTCAAGGTTATATTCTACTTTACCAGATTCGTTGATGTAATAACAACACTTTTCCCCAAGAAAGACACATGTTCCTCCTCTTTCAGCAGTTAGTAAGTCCAGAGCTCTTCTATTTTGGAGTGATACCTCTGCCAGCGAGGACAACTGTTGTTGCAGGACCTGGAGGGACTGGGCAGTTGCTTCTACTGCTGTAGTTAGTTTCTCATTAACATTTTGTAGTTCAAGAGAGAACTGTTGTGTGGAAATTAAGACATGGCCCAGGCTGCCTGCTGCCATCCCTGTGGTGGCTATTGCTGATACCAGACTAATCCCTACCAAGACTGCCAGGGTAGCCTCTCTTTTCTGTCTGCCTATTGACACATCAGAAGCTGGAACCAAGTGTTCTTTTACCTCATCAGAGGTAAGGAGGGTGAGACTAGGCACCAGAATTATAGGGTGGCAGACCCCTGACACGCTAGGGGAGATGCAGGAATATGGTAGGGAAGAGCATGAGAATAGTAGATCTTTACCTAAGGTGATGTTTTTAACAATAGTTAAGTTATTAGTTGAGGAGGGTGGGCACTGAGATGTGTCAGCTGCCCAACATTCCTTTTGATTAAGGAAGATGGGTATTGCTAGTAAAGAGTTTTGAAGGATAGGGCGGGGAATACAGTTAGGAATTTCCCGAGCTGTGACATTGGAGAGAGGGAGGGGAAGCACAATTGATTCCCGTAAAGGGGCACACAAAAAGCAGGTAGAAGTGTTGAGGGTTGAGAAGTTTTTTAAGAGAGTAAGTGAGAGTGAGAGGATAGTATTCCAAGAGGTAGTCAGAGTTGTATTGAGATGGCGTAGCTGCTGGAGTGTTTGGTGCCTAGTGATGTTGAGGGTTCCTAAGGCCCTTTGGGTTTGAGAATTTTTGACGGTTTTTATAATTGTTATGGGGGGATGAGGATATATAGAGCCCATTCCCCCATATGAGCCAACTGTAATTTTACGTGCCGTTGTCCACTGTGTGGGGTTTTTAAGAGTGAATCTCACCTGTCTTCCCTTCCCTTTAACTAGTGAGAGCTGATAGGGCTGTGTGCCATGGTGACCAGACATCCTCCATGAGGGAGCCCAGTGGTAGATGCAGTCCCATGATGGGCATCCTCTCCAGGTACCAGGGGTCCTGCACTTTTCATTTATCTGTTCTTCCAGGACACAGAAGAATAGGGCATCATTATTGGCTTCATCCCTTCCCCTGATGTTAAAATATAAGTCTAGAGATTTGCATGGAGGGGAAAATGGGCATGAGGATGAGTTAAGGAATTCAGCTGGCTGGTCCTGATCATTTAGGGTCCATACCTCGAAGGCATAGGCACAGGGAGGAGAAGAGCAAGTGGATTTAGTTTTTGTGGAAGATGAGGGTGTAGAGAGAGAGATAATGGAGAAGATAAGAAGAATTTTAGGCTTCATTCTTCTGGTATGGGAGATAAAGAGGACTGTCTGGTGATCCTGAGTCTAAGAGGGCCAGTGGGGGTGGCTGTATACTTGCTGCGGTACCCAAACCTTACAGGAACAGTAAAAACTTAATGTACTGCAACATTGTACTGTCTGCATATTCTATGAATGTAAAACTGTGAATAAGCATTTTGACACTTGTTTTGTGAAACATCACAAGATTACTAGAATTTGTTAGTCACTGTGAATCAAGCATTTGATTTGGCACTAATTCGTACATATACCATAGTTCTTAAATAAAATGTATTTTATTTTAAATTATGTGTTTGGTACGTGTGTGTGTGTGTGCATGCCTAGATTCCAGAGGAAGGCATCAGCTCCTTTAAAGCTGGAATTACTCATCCAGTGTGGATGCTGGAAACTGAATGGAAGTCTTCTAGATGAGTCAAAGTTGATCTTTAACTGTTAATTCATCTCTCTAGAGTCCCAGTATAATTATTATTTTAGTTATCTCTTTGGGGGGAGGGCTTACTATTCTATTCAGACTTATCTGGAACATACAACCTTCTAGCAGTTGAGGCTAATGGCTTATGTCTCTATTCATGATCAGGCATCCTTGTCATCATTTATAATTTTTCCATTAGCTAGTTCAAGCAAAGCAGGAATTGTGGATATTCATGCATAATAATAGTGAATTAATCTGTCAGAACAGCTGTGCTAGCAAAAGAAAGCCCCGGTTAGGCTTCCCAAGGTGCTTGATGTCATTCTGTTCAGGATGAGTGTCTTAGAGAGCCTCACAGGTGTGGTAGGGAAGTCAGCGAGCACTGGTTGGCTCCTCCTAGCATCTTTTGTCCTTCAGAAATAATTACAATGGCATTGTTATTATTTATTGTATAATTTCTATAATGCCCATATTTCCTAACTGTTAGATTTTCTGATTGTTGTACAGTCGTATTCATCTCAGTGTAGAGTAGGTACGTGTTAGATACAGGATGTCAGAGAGTACTTCTTAGATTGATGATCACGTGAATAAACACAGGCTTATGGCCAGTCTCTGGGGCAGATCTGGGCTCTTGTTCTGCAGAATCTGGGGGAAATTTCACTCAGTGAGAGCTTTGTTCAGCTTCCTGTGGTTCTAGCAAAGCGTTAGGACAGCAAATAACCCCAGAAGATAAACTGGGATAGACAATGAAATCTCTAGTCTACCTGTTGAAAGACCCACATTTCCAGTTTCACTGGCCAATCATCTTGTCAAAGGAACACCCATAGGAATGTGGGTTCACCTTAAGTCAAAATAAACTAGTGTGTTAAGGGGATAGTGAACTTTGCCTGCCCAGAATCCCTCCTCCCAGTGCAGTGCTTCTGGACCAGGCCACAGGAAAGGATAACCTCTCCTCTTCTTCATATCCCTTTTCTAAACATGCTTTCTTTAACGCTTTGGGCTGACCTAGTATCTTGCATTTCTTTACTTGTTCTTTAAAGCTTCCTTCTCCCAGCCACATAGCAGCCAGTCCGTCGCGTGTCTGACGACCCTGCAGGCTCTAAACCTGCAAGGCTTCATGGCTTTCTTTCCTTCTCCTTCCATTCTCTGCTCTAGGCAAGTGCTGAGATTACCCCCTTGCCTGCCATGAGGACTTTGCTTTAAATTCTAATGAAATAGTCCCAAAGCTTCTGTTTGGGTCCATTCCTAAATTCTTTTATGAATGAGACTAAGAGCTCTCTAGGGGACGCTCTTTCTCCCCGTTTCAAAAGCAGCTTACAAAAATCACTGACAAAATATATTTTTCACTTCCTAGCCTCAATCCCTTTATCTTAATCTTCTATTATGGATTCCTGTTATGTTGAAGAAAGACAGATAAGTGACTGGAACATAACCTAATTCAGAATGCACTGCATAGAAACACTCCAGCAAGGCTTTTTGTGTTCTCACAGAGGAAGTATGTTACATTTGAAAAGTCTGCTGTAAGGGGTGGAGGAAGGATTCAGGTCAAGGGAAGGACTTTGAATCAAAATAATCTCATCACCACTAAAGTTTTCTTTAATTAAGGACAGAATCCTCAAGTACTCTTGTAAGTACAATGTGTAATGGATATCTTACCATCTTTGAAAAGAAAAATAAATGAATCCTGGGGCTTTGTTTTGAACATAAATAAGTTCATCATTGTTGATTGAAAACACCTGGCACAGATGTTTTATCTACAGAGAGAATGAGATTTTGGAAAGTAAATGACAAGGGGACAGGATCATCATTGAAAAATACAGTTTCCCAGATATTACAAGCTTAAGAACAACTCTGCTCAGGGCGGCCTGCTTACTTGGATAGGGAAAAGTGGTCATATTTTCTCTCCTAAATGTCCTCTTTTGTGGGTGAAGGTGAGTCATGTGGGTCTGTCGAACTACTTAAAACTCTGTGTTCTTCAGAGGGATTAAGATGTACTTAACATGGTCTATATTGAACATCTGAAATGTCTTCCATGCTGATAATTTCATTGCTAGAAGCTGAAGAACAATCACCTCACACTTACCAAACCAGCGATAAAGTTTATATTTGTTCATAAATTTGCCTTTAGCAAGATGCAATCTTTCTGTAACTTACACTAGCTTCTCTCTTCCTATTTTTCTTAGATGAGAAGTTCATGCAATATTGCTAATGTAAACTGACCACTCAGACTCTAATTTTTATGAAAAGAAGTAACCTAGACTCACTGTTGAAGGCATGGGGCAGGAGTTGACCGAATTTGTTTCCCTTTGTAGAGCTACACATGGAGGCCTCCCTCCATTTGAGCATTGGTCAGCTCCTCGTAGCGTCTTTTCTCCATCAGATGGTTGTTCCCCCCTTTCCTGTCCTCATTTACCTGGAAGTTTTCAGACTACCAGCACATCTGAGCATTCATTAGCCAAAAGCATTTTTTCAAATGTTTCCAGCAACATCTCTGCCATAAAATCAGTGAGGCTGTTTTTTAAAAGAATGATTTCACTGGCAGTTGTGTTTATTGTTTCCAGTCAAAGAAAAAGGGAAAGTGAGGTCACCTCGCTACAGTTGATTAGGAGAAAATGGCTAAAAAAGTAAAAGAGAGGAACCAATGAACAGAACAGTGGCCAGCAGAGTTAAACTCCAGCGAAAATCAAGCGTTCATTTTTAATTTCCAGTTCAGTAATGTCCCTAACTCTTTTTTAAATGCATAGTTTTATTGAATTTCTGTGCACGTCATACAAAACATCTAAATCATCTTTACACTCCACCTCATCCACATCCCCATACCACTCCCACTGGACTTGCATGCATGCTAAAGCCTATCAAGTCAAGTTTGTGCACCCAGATGTCCCTCAATGCAAGTTCATCCTTGTAGTCTAGAGAGCCCATCTAGATTCTCTCCCTTAAAGAAGATCGGCTCTTACTCACCCTACGGTAGTCAACAGCTGCCAAGAGTTCTTTGGCTTAAGTGACTGACACCCTAATTCAGACTCTGATGCCCCATCTCCCAAATCACTGATCTCAGTCACATCAAATAGTGGTCTTGTTTTATTGATACTCTTGTTTCTGCTGTAAGGTGGGCACCATCTTCAGCACTATCATTGCAAAATGAATCATACTCTGTCTCAGGTCATTCATACTGACACATACCTAAGTGATATAAGCATCTCACTTTCTTAAAATTATAGAGAAAAATGGAAAATCCTAGGAGAAAAATAATGTTCTGTAAAATGAAAATGCTTGATAACATGCCATTCTTATGACTGAAATGTTAGGGGAAATAAAAATTAGCACATAGGTGGGAAGGAATTTTTAAGAGATGGTTTGAAGAAAGAAAACATCCTCCTGTTGGCAATTCTCATGCATCTGTGCAACTAAGAACATACCATGGTTCTATAAGTGCTCTCATAAGTGGGCTATGATTATTCATTTAATACGCTAGACTGTTGTCATTTCAGCTTATGGTTACTGAGCAGCTTCCAGTGCTGGTGACACTACATTTAATGGTCAAATCTCTACATGTGTGAGAAGGTCCATTTTCTCTCTAACATCAATAGCAGGATGGAGAGTAGAAGAATCAGTGTATAAGAGATGAAAAAACAGATCCACACGTCTAAAGCAGCAGGAAGGTGCTTCCCTAGTAGCAGGATTCTTCCTGCATGACCAGCCTCACTGTGGAGACTGGACTGGAGTGAAGCCACTCAACTTGTTGAAGCAGAGCCTTCATGTGACTGGGTTGCTGTTATCATAGACTCCAATCACATTCATGTCCCTCTGAATATGACAGCATTGTTCTTCAGACTCTTCTTCAGCTTCTAGAAATTCTGAAATGTAAAATATGTGGATCCATTAAGAATTTTGCCAAAACTTTCATAAAGTTTAAATGATTCTTTCACTCAACCAATATTTTTACACTGTCTATCATGTGTCAGATGTACATAAGAGGTATAAAGAAATCAACAAGCTACCAATAGCAATAGAATCAATAATACAGCATTTATGACCTCATGTGGCACAAAAATGAATATTTTAAAGGTATATTTTAAAATATATGCTTCTAATTTAAAAATTTCAAACTTCAATATGAAAATAATTTTTGTTTCTATTATAATTAATAGGAGATTGTCTGCAAAATGAAGGTGAGACAGAGTTATGAGACGTGATAAAACCCTGCATAGGAAGCAAGGCCCAGCTACACGAAGAAGTCAGGAATTTAAAGAAGATTGGCATGACCATTACAGGAAAATAAGGATGTTTCCAGAAATCACCAAGGTGAAACTGTTCTTTTATTATGCTTTTGTGAAAGAGAACATCCATTAAGAGATTCTTCTGGACTCCCTCGCTCCTCTCTCAGGATCTGAGCAAAGTAAATTAACTAATTAGTATGACTGAGAGGCAAAAATACACTTATATGAGCCTTCCACATTTTGTCTATTTTGGAAGTAACCTAGTCTGGAGAATTAAACATTATCCTATGCTTGCCGGGAAAAGTTGGATATTCTTCCATGAAGTTTATTCTCCCCGAAGCATATTATCACAGTGAGCTTACCATTCTGGTTCAGTCTTTTGAAAATTCTTTCCCTGCCTTTCTCCTTCTCTCTCTTTGTATTCCCTATTTCAGTGAGGGGAATAGGGGTACTGATCATTAATCTGTGCTGAACCTTCTGTTTGGAAAGATCAGTAAAAACTTAAACTTAATGAATATATAGTTAAATCTCAGCTTTAACCTATGAAAGCCATCAGTGGCTTGAACTCTAAACTCATAAAATATTTCTAAATATCATATCTTGTGTCTTATTTTTGAATTATGGAATGCTAAAAATTATATAATCTGCATGTATTTAGTGCATATGTAATCTCAGGGTTTGGTAGGAGGATCTGAAGTTCCAGGTCAGTAGTTCAGTATAGGGATCTCCAACAAGGGAGTGGTTAAGTAAAGCTGGCATGCAGATGAAAAAAAAGATTTCAGTTTCTTGAGGTCTCATTATCTGACCCTTTGATGCCTGGAAGGGCCAGGACATTTTGGGGTAGAGGGAAGATAATCAGTGTGGTTATATGCTGAGTGTTAAGTTACTCCCTGTTCCTTGAGAAAGTCTGAGACTGGGGCCACCAGTGACCCTAGTGGAGACCTCCCCAAGTGAGAAGGTGAGTTCCCAGAAAGCAGAGCTCTGAGCAGAACTGACCAGTCAGGAGAGAACATGCAGTATGCAGGCAGATGATCCCCTCTCTGGATCCTGGGACAGATTCACAGCCAGTCAAATGAGTTCAGTGGCTGAGGTGAGTCACTTCAGGGGCCTCAAAACCCAATTCCAACCACTCTCCCATCCATCTTCTTTTTGGTTTTCTGTTTTTCTTTGGGCTGGGATGACCTGTGATCTGGAATGGGCAAACTGAAAGCCAGTAACCATGATTTTGGCCTATCTCTCATTTTCTGGGTCTGCAGTCTGGGTTTTCTTTTTCTGTCTTTGAGCATTTGAGTTGCTAAACACCTTTTATGACATTTCTAGAAGTTGGAAAATGCTCATGCCCCTGAAATCTTTGAGTTTTTGGTGCTTCTTTCAGATGTTGGGAGAAGATTGGGTAACAATTCACCATGCACAGAGGGAGACCCGGAACTATGATGAGCCACCTGAATGGCAGTCTTGCAGGGGCCTCCAAAATGATTTATCCAGTTGAGTCACAGAGGATGCAACACAGTGATGGCTGAATTAAGTGTCCTTTGTTTCTGATTGCTGAGGGAAGACTCACAACCAAAAGAACCCTCAACCCTGAAGAGAGAGGGTTTATAGAGCCCAAACCCACAATTCTATCATATCAGGGGTCAGATCAGTTAAAAAGTTTCAGTTAGGTGAAACAAGTTTCTCAGTAGACCTCTTGGAAATGAAGGTGCAATTGGACGAGAATGTTCTGTCTGGAAGGATTTGGTTAGTGGGGTCAGGTGCAGGAAGCAGTTGGGTAAAGCACAGAATGGAATCAGTTAGAACAAAATGAAATCACTGGGACAGTTGATCTTTACTGGGTTTTTACCATCAATGCCTATTGGGAAACCAAGAGAAATGGCCATAGACTGTATTGTTCTGTGGGTCTCTGAGATGCCTCTGACCAAAGCATGGGTGATGTATCATCATACATCTAGCCCTATGATTTTTGCTGAATAACCTACAGATTCTGGGAGAAACATTATCTCCAAATGTAATTTAGGAAATACTGTAGAAGAGGAGGCTGAAAGCGAACATGTGAATTTATGGCGGAATGTGAAAGACTTTGGAATTTAAGACTAGAAAATTTCTTGAATATTGCAAACAGAACTTAAATGTCAGTTCTAGTAGGAACCTGGAAGAAAGTGCTGAGAGCTGTGTAGTTCTTCTTAGGTTCGGGCAAAGACCAAGGTCACTGGAGACTACAATGAGGTGAGAAAAGGGGAAATGTATTGGTCTGCTGCAACACCTTTAAGGGAGAGAGAGAAGGCCAGCAGCTCCTGTCAAAGCAGGCTGGGTGTTATAGACTTTTCTCTAGGTAATGGAGGGTGAGTCAAAGCAGGTGCCTCAGTGAGGAGAAAGTTTCAGTTTCAGTGTTTTCCAATTTTTCCTCAGCTGGCTCTCTTGGAAAATTGACTGGGCTGGAAAATTGCAGTTGTATTGATAAAAACAGGAGTCAGGAGGTTACTGAGAAACTAAGGGGTTTGGTTTCTGTTTGCCAGAATGGTGCCCACTAGTTTGTGGTCACCATGCTGTTGGTCAGCAGTGATTCCATTTTGGGGCTCAGTTCACTCTAACAGTTCCAGAGGGAAAAAAAGCACTTAAGAAGAAACTGGGATAATTTGGCGGAGTCTGTCCTGGAGTCTGCCATCCATTAGACCTTGTCTGGGGATAAGTTGAAATGTAAGGGATTATTTTCTTTGGTGGAGATAATTTCAAGACACTTTAACATAGGTATGGTGGTGTGGCAAGTAATGGTGAATAGTATGCAAATCTACAATATAAAAGCAAATGCTGAAAAGAGAAATAGAAGGTAGGGTTAGGGTTGAAAAAGAGGATTAGAAAGATTAATATTGGAACTCAGGCATGTGCTGAAGGAGAAGCTCTCTTTTAATAAGGGATTATAGTCATTTAAAAAAGGTCTGTGATTTGCATTCAAACAGTTGAAAGAGTACCCTTGAGGGAAGACCACAACTAAGATTCCCTGTATAAGGGGATTTTATACTAAAGGGATTTTATGCCAGAAAACTGCAACTCACAAGAACTTCTGGTAGTGTGGATGAAGCAGACCAGTGCTCAACCCAAACTGACAACCAAACTTGGCAATGGCATTCCCATGGTGCTGGACACAGAGGTATGATTAATGAAAGAGTGACGAATTCATAAGTTCTTCCTGCACAGTTTCAGAAAGCCACCAAGTTCAGGCAGTGTGCAGCAGAGTCGTCCCTGCTTGAAGAAGACCCTTCCAGGCCATTGTGTGAAGTTGTGAAAGTTAAGTCTGATTGGCATTGAATATAAGAATACACTGAGGATGGTAGCCCTAAGAGACATCTGCCAACAAAATCTGCATATAGGGAGTGGTTCCAGTCTCAGAGAGTGACGGCATTAGCAGTCCTCTGAAGCCATAAAGGAAGAACCGATGGCCCCTTCCCCCTTATATCTTTTATGCCTTTAAGTCCAACCTCACATGAAATGCAGTACCAAGTTTGGCTGTCAGCCTCGGTTGGGTACTGATCTGCTTCCTCCAGCTTTTCTATGCTTTTCTATGACCAGAAAACTCCTCCTACATTTTTTTTTTCACAAAGGAAAGGTTTTGCTGAGTGTGTGGTGCCCAGAAGGTATTCCTTCTATTTCATGAGTGCAAATTTCTAGGCTTCTCCTTAATTCCTGAAATCTTCATATCAAAGAGAACCTCTCCTTCAGCACATGCCTTGCATTTAACATTAATCTTCCTAGTAATTTTTCCCCTCAATGCAAACTGTATATTTTGCATTTCTTTCTGCCTTACCTGCTCTTTTTCACTGTAGATCTTCATAGTATTCACCATTAATAACTATGCCCCCTTTTTTACATTAGACTTTCTTAGAATTTCCTCTACTACAGAAATTAGTCCATTACTTTTCAGGTTAGCCTCAGGCAAGGTCTTAGGCTATAAGCAGACTCCAGTCAGATGCTTTGCCAAAATATCCCAGTTTCTGTTTAAGAGCTTATTTCCCTCTGGAATCACAATGTTCTCAGCACTACTTTCTTCTTGGATCATACTAGAATGGGCTGTTAATCTCTGCTTACATCTTCCAACAACACTTCTAATGAAACTTCCAAATTCACATTCCTCCAGATATTTGCATGGTCATATTCTTCATAGCCTGCTCTCTGGTACCAAGTTCTGTATTAATTACAGGTTGTTGCTGTGATAAAACACTAACCAAACAACTTATGGAATACTTTATCTGAGCTTATGGTTCCAGGGTAAGAGTCTATAACGGAGTAGAGGGAACGGTGGAAGCAGATGACCAGAGCAGAAAGCTGAGTCATCATATCTTCAAGTAGGCACAGGAAGCAGAAAGTGACTGGAAATCTGTCAACACTTAAGAACTCTCAACACCCTCCCTTAGTGATGTGCTTCGTCTGGCAAGGGCACACATCCTACAACCTCCCACACAGCACCACCAACTGATGACAAATACTTGGAACCTATGCTATGGCACCACAACCCCTGTGCAGGACCACTTAGACTCCAGATGTTCCAAATCAGCCAAATTTATTAACTGGCCTGTGACTGCACTCTTTGGGTGGGAATCTAAAGAGCACAGTGCTGATTCAAAGGTCTTATAAATCAACTTGATGGACTAGATGGTTATACGAGATTACATGCTTATTCCTTCAGTGGGCAGGCAAGCAGTTACAGAAAAACCAGGTAAGCATTAAACAAGCTAGGTAAGCATTAGGCAAGATAAGCATCAAACAAGGGGTTATAAAAGCTGAAGACATTAACTGAGACCTCCTGTATTCTGTGGAGGTATTTTTCTGTGGTTAATTCTTCCTGGAACAGCCCTATGGTTAAACTTTTCCTAAAACTGCCTGAAAGTGTCTGGGACAGCCCATCAAGCTAATGGCCTTATACAGAGTAGAGGAACTCAGGCCATAACACCTATGGGCAACATTCTCATTCAAATTAATACAGGTACTGTTAAGGTTGGACTGAATGGGCTTTGCCTTATGAAATGGTCATTAGCCTACTGGGGCCAGGGAATGGAATGTAGTGGTTTAAATAAAAATGTCATCCACAGGCTCCAAGTATTGGACTTTTTGTCTCCAGTTAGTAGCAATGTTTTGGGAAGTCTTAGAAGTTGTGACCATGCTAGAGAAAGCACTTCAATGGATATGGACATTGAGAATTCTAAAGCCTTAACAGATTTCCCAACCACACTCTGCTTGCTGTGCCTGCTTGAAGATGTGATGATTTGGCTTTCTGTACTGGCCACCTCTGCCACCATATCTCTCTGGACACTGTGGGCTCTAACCTTTTGGAACGATAAGCTCAAACAAACTTTTTCTTTTAATATTCTGTTGGTGACTATGCTTATCATAGCAACAGAAAGGCAGTAAATCCAGGGTGTTAGTTTCTTTAATATATAACCACTGATAAGTTGCCTATGCTCCAGTAATAACCTCCCAGCCATGTTTGTGCAGGCAACTCAGTTTAAACAAAGTGGATCAAATACAAAAAAAAAAAAAAAAGAAAACACTAAACCAGCTTGTTGGGAGGAAGAAGGTTTTCAGTGGGAGAGTTGGTTGAGAGGATAATAGGGGTATATATGTATGTGTGTTCATAACTGTCAAAGAAAATAAATACAACTAAATAAATAAATACCCTACAGACTTGTACACTGAAAAATTAGAATCAACCTACATACATTTTAATAAATCAGGTACAGTTCAGTTAAATATATTTCTTTGATGGTCTTGAAACACATTACAAATACAATTATTGGATTTGCATTTCAACTGGGTGGTTTGGATTTTCAACATATTGCTTCGCTATCCCTTGAATGCAGAAAACAGGTATGGGCACTTTGGCAGTGTAGTCATTGCTTATTAAAAACAAACAACCAAGCACACATGTTCTGATTCTACACTCATCAGTTAACTCTGCAGTCTTAAGTGGGTCAAAGCATTCTGCATGTTGGTGGAGGTGGAACCTCCACTGATTTTCAGATACTATCCTTTGAAAGTTTTAGCAGTTCTTAAATCATTGATATTTACTGCCTGTAATTGAAGATAACTATTCCATTTGTGGCAGGATTTTTTTTATTTCAGACACTGTACATAATTATTACCATAATGAACTTAATCAAGGACACATTTGACTCTTTTCTTTTTCTGACTTTAATAGCATTGTAATCTGTTATGTCCAGACAGCTCCACTGCAGGTGACAATACACACAAATCACGAGTGATTCACTGTTTATACACCCACTAAGACAATTAGTAGGAGACTAGGGATTGTGGCCCTTGCCATGACTTAGAGAAAGAGATGGGTTACACATTCTCTACCACCATAACTGACAATGAAGTCCCTTGTTCTTCACTGTAACCAACTGTCTCCAGAATCTGCCCTTTCTAAGTTTCTGTTTCCTGGGCACTCCGAATGTTTGACATGTCCTCATCTGGGACCCTTTTCACCATTTTTACAATTAGAATGTTTTGTGAATGTTCATTTTCAGTACACAAAAATCAGTGTGGGACATTCATTCAACAGTTGAAAGTGCTCATGGCTGATGTGACTCCCAGAGTATGTCATAGAACTTCTGAATGAACTAACATGTCTTAAACTGCTAATTACGCTATTTCATCTGTGTTTCTGATAATTTATTAATCTCTATTGCCCTTTTTACATTTACACAGAAACCAAAAAGAACTGTGGGATTTGATATTTATTTCTTAAATAAGCACAACAAAACCCTAACATTTTTATAATTACTAAAATTCTCTGAGATTTCTTTAACTTCCTTCTTTTAGGTTGTAGCAGTTTTTACTTTGATATGAGTACGATTTGCTGTTACACTTTCTGGCTGTAAATCAAAACATCATGAATTTTTCTGAATTTTTAGATTCCTTACTAAGTACTGCTTTTACAGATTTCTTTTCTTTAGTTACATTTGCTTTGTGGAACATAATCTGCGCTAAAGACTGCTGTGAAACACCTTGCTGATTCTTGGCTGTTATCAGTACACATTTTATAACTACTGTAAAAACATTGTTGAGTTTTTGACAGTATCTTACTGTCTAGCCCAATCAGGCCTCACACTAGTCATCTAGATGTCTCCTTGATAATTATTAAAATCAGTGATAATCTCAATTTCTGCGCATCACATGGGAAGAACCTTGTGGACCAGATCAGTTGATGTGAGAGGCTATTCACATCATGATTGACCAGGAACAAGGAGTGCTTTTAAAAGAAACTACAGACCCAGAGTAACCTTTAAAAGTCTTCATCATGACTTCCCAAATGTTCCATTATCTCCGTACATCCTGTCATCAGTTGAGGATTAAATATTCAAATCAATGTCGGTGGGAGCAGTTTAGATTCAGACCAAACGGACCTTTTGTAATATTTCTTAAATATTCCTTGTCATTTTTTCTTTACTAAATTGTGTCAAGTCTTTGTACTGGGCTTTATAATTTTCTATGACTCCATGTTCTGGTTGCTGGCTTAGTATTTTTAGTATCTTTCATGTGGGATCTTAAAAACATTTTAGAAGCTTAAAGTCTCAGTTTTTATGTGAAAAAATGGAGTTCACTCTGTTCTGTCTCCCATTCTCTCAAAGTACTCATAAAAGTATTCCAAAGCCATAGGACATTCTATAGATATAAGAGGTTACTTAGATTAAAAAACATTCGGAAGTATTTGTACTTGATTTTTGAAATGTTCACCCAGGGGGAAAATAAAGAAAGGCTTTAAGAAGTGGTTTGAAGTACGTACTCTATTTAAGCTTTATTGGAGCTACATTTCACAAACTCATAAAAGACACCTCTTTCTTTCTGACAGCCTATTTCTTTATATGGAGAACGATGAAAAGCAGTCAACATGGGTGGTAAGTAAAATGGATAGACTGAGTTTCAGAGGAGGATTGCAGTGTGGAGGCTGTACTCCACTATGGAAGTAATACATTAGTTGTTGAACACTTTGAATCTAAAAGAACAGAAGCTAAGCTAGACAACACTATTCCTGTGTAGAGAGGGATGATGGGTATACTCAAGACACAAATATTCACTGTATGACACAGTATACTCTTTTAGCAGCCTTGAAATTGATTTGAAATGCATTTAGTTGTTAGAATTTCATAATTCACAATAAATTAAAATTGATCCTGCTTTTAACCTTTATCATCTTTTCATTGAAACCCCCAGTAAAATAGGTTTTCAATATCTGTGCCCTAAAATCAGCTGCACAACAACAGATCGAATAATGAGGCAGCAGATTTACATTCACGTCTTCCTAATGCCTGTAAATGTCTTCTTGTCCTTCTGTATGGTTCCAGTCAAATCAGGAATTAATCCAGGGATACATAGATTGGCTATTTGCAGCATTTGATGGTAAATCGGTATACTGAACCATTCATCTTTTCTCCAAATGTGTTTCTTTTTCTTTTAATCTATTTGTACTAGAGTCCCTTATATTAGGCAAGGTGAACCCCAGAGTCTGATAGCCTTCATATCTATGAAAGAAGATAAAACTAATAATTCTACTGCTAAAGTGCATTCCTCTGTCTTGGTTGCCTTTTCCCAAACTGTTTTTTATTCCCAAATAAAACAATGGGTTATTCTCCATCATTTGTGAATCTTAACACCAATCCCTTATTTGTGATCAGTGTAATTTCCTAAATGTATTTTAAGTATTACTTCTATAACATTTTCTCAGCTAAAAATAATACTATCCAAAATAATATCTCATCAGGGTTGATATTGATGTGTAAGAAGTATAGAGAATATAAAATGATAGGCTAATATAACTACTTAAAAATCATGCTATTTTATAGCAAAATTAAACTAAGCAATAATTTTAGAATTATAAGGTTGATATAAAATATTTATTTATAATTATATTAAAAATACAATTTCTAAAAATGCAAAGTGCAACTCATTGAAATTATGTAATTTATGAGAAAATATATGTAAATTATGAGAGTCTCTTGGGTTACTTTGACCACAAACTTGAAGGGAAGTTTCTCTTCCCTGGCACTGTGTTTCTAGTTATGTGGTCTTCAGGTATACACATGCACTCATGTTCATATATTGCATATGCATTTACCGATTTTGTTTGAGTTAATACATTTCCCTTTGGCTTTTTAGGCCACCTAAGTTTTATTTATCTCTCTTCTCTTCTTTTCTACCCTCCCTCCTCCATCCCCAGTTTAAGTACTCTGATTTTCTCCTTGATAATTCCTGTATCCCATAATGCCCCTTCTCTTGAGTTCCCTCTTCTTTACCCTCCTGGTTCCTAGTATGTCCTTCACTCCTCCCTTGAATATCCCCATGTTACCATTTCCCACTGGTAACATCTGTTTCCTGTTATCTCCCTCACTTGGGCCCTTTCTTTCCTTTTACCCCTGTGCTTCTTTTATGTTTTCCTGGCTCCTGGTGTTACCTCAGGATATGTCCCTTGGTTTTCTGAGTCTGTTACTTTACATAGTATAATAGTTTCTGGTTCCATCCATTTACCTGCAAATTTTATAATTACATCTTTCCAAGAAACTTCAGAAATAACACAGGATATTGACAGACAGAATCTTTATCTCCCCAAACTTAAAGGTAAGACCCTATTCCTGAAGATAGGATATGCTTTGGACACAGGACTTGGAACAATGGAGCTGGAACTGACCTGGAAGATTTTTCCCTGAAGGCTTGCTCTCATGGTTCTATAGGATACTGTGCAAATTTCAAAGGGAGAAAATCAATCAATGCTCCAGCACAGCTGTAAATCCTAATAATCTCAATGCTTAGCACACAAACTAACTCTATCAGTACAGTACTGGAATTTTTGTCTAGGGGTGAACTACAACTATCTAATTGGACTTAAAGCCTTCTCAGTAGGAGGAAACTCATAGGTGGAACTGTAAACAGAGTCAAGCACATATGGCTGGAGAGATCATAAATCCCGGAGAAAACCCTACTTCTATCTCTAGAGAAATGAAATTTCTTATTGTATGTGAAGTGTGGATTCTTATATTTACAGATAAGCATACTGTATAGCACTCATTAAAGAAGCTTCTTTTTGCACAAGCTGGAGTGCAGAGTTCCAAAACTGGTCACACACAGATAATATATGTCTGAGAGATGATTAACAATTACAGTGTAACCACTACACCTAAGGTTCATGGAACATAGCTGAACAGGAGGTAGAGAAAATACTAATGCATCCCTCAACTCTCAACAGTGAAGCTTCCTCATATAACATAGTGGAATACACACATAATTACAGTACTGGCAAGTTATAGAGAATAGGAGACTACAGAGTGCATGTCCCTGGACAGGATTCATATATTAAACCTGAACTACCCAAGGGTTTAGGGACCATTGCAGAGCAAGTAGAAAGAATGCAAGAGCCAGGATTGGTGCATGAATATAGAAAACATACTTTCGGGCCTCTGGGAACTTGTTCATAAACTTGCAGAATTGGTGACAACATCCACAAGACACATATGGGGGAAATGGTTAGTAGGCCCCAAATCTAGTCAAGAAACTATTGGGAAATGATTACTGTGGAGTAAGGGAGAGAAGATTTTCTATAGGGAGCAATTATAGATATACTGACTAGGCTCCAGTGGATAAACTTGTACCAAGGGACATCTGGATACAAATTCTTAACTGAATAGAACTTAACATATATAAGAGAATGCCCGAAATTTGTGTGCAGGGCTATGAGGGAAGGGTGGGTGTGGGTGTTAAATTTGATTAAGATCTAGTATATGAAATGTACAAAAGCACAATAAAAATTGGGAATAAAAGAAAAATATCTGAAAAGAATAAAGAAAATCTAGTTGATTTTCATTTTTTATTATTAATTTATTGATTTAATTTTATCACATTTATAATTTTAGATATGTACACCTTGCACACTACCAATGCTAAATTTCTACCTCCATATCACTACTACATACCCTCCCTACAAATGTCTCTCTCACAGTCCTGTGTATTCCTTTGTTTTTGTGACTCACCAAGATTAACCAGAGCTTGCTCTGTGATCATAGGTACAGAACAATGCTTTGGAGCCTGGTAGGCTCAGCAGATGGTATACAGCTAAAAATAGAGATTTATGACTCCCCAGTAGTCTATCATCTATGAACAGTCAACAATTCAGAGTTACAGAGTTGAAACCTATGAGCCAATCTATGTTCTTTGACTGCTGATAGGGCTTGTCTTGCATGGGCCCAGGGCAGGTAACTGCTGCAGATGAAAGTTAGTAATCACAGTAGCTGTTAAATAAAGTATGTTTTGTAGTCCTTCTTCTTCCTATTTTCCATTTCTTACCTACTTCCTGCCTCCTTTTCCTCAACACTCTCTGAGCTGTAGAGGGGATAGTGTATGTGATTTGTTTAGGTCTAGGCCCACATCCTACTCTTATTTTCTCTGTCTTGGGAAATCATAACCCTGCATTCACCACTCTTCATTATATGAATCTTTGATTGAGGATGGAGCCGTTTGTCTATGGGTATAAATATAAATATTTACAGGCAATTTGTCACAATAACAGTTTAGTGGATCATGAGAAATATATTCTCACATATTTACTGATTTATTAATAAGTCTAGTTAACCTGTTAAAAATGTAAGTATTATTGGTGAAAGAAATATGGAGTTTGCTAAAACAAATGAAAATATAGCAAACACATGATCCAACTGCATCATTCCTGCATATAAACCTTAAGAAACTAAATCAACATCTCAGAAAGATACCAGCATCCATTTTCATTGTGGCATTGGTCACAGTAGTCAGATAGTGGGATCAACTATGTGTAAACACATGAGTGAATAGTGAAAATGTGGTATATGTACCCAGTCATAAAGAATGAAATTGCATCATATTCAGAAAAATAAAGGGCAAAGATGAGACAGATGAATATGAGAGTAATATGATTGCAGAAATGGCAAGAGGAACGTCATTATTTTGTCTAATGAATCTACTGGTTAAAATATTGATTTAAGCATGAAGTAAAGCCAACATCCTACCATGAAAGAAGGGGCATTTGTGAGACCTCACTCATCCCTGAGCATTTATAGACAATTCATATTTGATGTGGGAGGGAGGGATATGTTCTTCGGTGGTGTCACCACTGGCAAGCTTCTCATGCTCTGCAAACAACCCTTTATCCAAACTCTGTAAACAATCACATTAAGACTCACAGGGGCATAAAAATTGATAAAATAAAAAAAGAAAGAAGGAAGAAAGCCATGAAAATAGAGGGGCACTATTTGGGAAAGGAAAGGCTCAGTAGATGTGGTAGAGGAACAAAGAAACAATTAGGGGCTAAATATGTGTAAACTGTATTATATGGAAATGCCATAATGAAACCTATTATTATGTATAATATGCATATCAGTTTTCTTTCTGGTGCTCTGTTAGACACGCTGACCAAAGGAACTTATAAAAGGAAAACTTTATTTAGCTTATGGTTCCAAAGGGGCAAAAGTCCATCATGGCAGGAGGCATGGTGGCAGAAGTGGCTAGAGCATTCACAGAAGATTAAGTGTTCACATCTTCAAGCAGGCACAGGAAGCAGAGAGAGACTGGATATCCAACATGACTTAAGAACTTTCTAATCCCACCCAGTGACAGGCTTCTTCCAGCATGGTCTCCCCTTCTAAGACCTCTCAAAATATCACCACCAACGGAGACTAAATCCCCAAACACTTGGATTCTATGGGAGACATTCTCATTCAAACCACCACAATATTTCTTAACAAAAATATAAAAACTGATATTAATCCATGCATGTTGGTATACATTTTGATCCTCCTTTTCCAGGGACAAAAGCAGGAAGATTGAGTCTGAGGGTAGCCTCAGACATAAGTTGAGTTGAAGTTAGCCTGTGCTACAGATCAAAACACAAAATGTTATTACACACACACACACACACACACACACACAGAGAAATAAACAATGCTAAAATTTTGGGGAAATTTAGCAGAATCACAATTACAATGGTAGTAAAATATGACTCTTTATTAATCCAGGCAAAACCACAAGAAATAGAAGCAATAGTTACTGTTATAAATGTCAGTAAAAAAATACACTTTTACACTGTAACAGAAATTTTAGAAAATATGAAAACAAGCCAAAAATATGATAATATTGATGGATTAGAAGTTGTTCAGTGATGTTATAAGAATTGCAAAATAATTAAAATACCCACAAAATACAAAAGTTTACCTTCATATTTGGGTATCTTTAACCTTTACATAGAATAAGATAAAATATTCTGTGTATTTTGGAATATGTGTGTTGGGCATAATGCAAGGTGGGCCTAGCCAGGCCACCTGCTAGAAGGAATAGAGGAATGGCTCCTGTGGGTATGGCATTCTGCTCTGGCTAGTTGTGAGACCAGCACCTGGAAAGAACCTGCCTACCTGGGGACAAACTTACTATTGGCTGTATTTGGGACCCCACTCCATGAGGTCATTGGCTATCCAGACCTATAAGAGCTTGTGCACCTATTCAATAAACGAGTCTGCAGTGCCACATGAGTATGCAGTGCCACGTGAGTTGGCAGTGCCACACGCTTGGCCTGCTTCCCATCCAACTCCTAGAGTCTGCGGCTTGACTCTGAGTCTACTCACCCCCAACCCCTCAGGCTGGCCCCCCTGAAGTCCACTTGGGCTGGCCCTGAGTAGTGAGACATGACTGTAACGACTATATATGTGGATGTAAAGTAACTAACATATGCTATTAATATAGTATAGAATGACTCATTATGAGTTCTATAATTAATGTAGTCACAGCAATTCAACCCAGAGTCCAGTGAGCAATGCAATTTCTCTACTATTGTGGATTTTAGACAAGTGTCTAATTAATACTCATGAACACATGCAGACTAAAACCATACTCTTAAAGTACAAAACAATTTTTATCAAATGAGCATTATAAAATTCCATCAGATAAATTCTAATCATGTGCTTCCATTTAATTATGAAAGATCAAAATACCTAACAAAATAATAGGGCAGATGGTTGATGATCAATTATTGTAGCAAAGTGCATTTTCAGGAAAAAAAAGAGTGCATTCCCCTCCTTCCCCCTGTGGAATGAAATGGGTAAATGGAACACTACTTTTAATGATGATTTTGTGTTTGTTTTCCTAGCATACTTACCTCTGCCCATGAACCACAATAAATATTGACAAGCTTAATAAATGAAGATGATAATCAAATTGGTAACCTTCTAAAGCAAATTATCAGAAGCCTCATAATTTTAAAAGTAGAGTTATAAGTAGTGCAGAATAATAAAATGTGACGGTGTCTTAGAAATGTGCACTGACAATGTGCACTGGATGGTCCCTCAAAATTCACAACTCAGAGTGTCATACTGAGGCAGGTTTGAGTGACAGGTAGTGAGCTAACTGCTTGTTCTTGTAGTGGAGTACCCCATGTACAGTTTCCCTTCAAATCCCTGTCAAATTTAAATTATAAAATCAACACTTAGGAATAACCCTTTGAGGCCACTCTTGCTTGATTCCTTTGCACTCTGAGCAGCTCCATTCTCTCCTCATGCTGTCCTTTTTCCAACCTTGGGACCAAGTCCAATACTGCACTTCCTGGTTCAGATCTCTGAACTAGCCTCCTAACCAGACCCTGCCCACTGTGTCTTTATCCACTGCACCTGGACTCCCAGCTTCAAGACCCACATATACTCTGCTGAGTTTGTTAGACACCCCTCAGGCTGTCTCCAACCCCTGCCTTGCCCGCAGCTTCCCTTATGATCTGCCAACCAGAGACTTGAATACTAACCTGGTAAGTCAGACCCTACCCATTGCTGCTTTCTTGCCCTGCACACTGAATAGCCCCATTCTCTTTCCAAATCCTAGCCTCCTTCTAGCCTTGGACCTATGTCTCTTGCTGCTCTTCCTGCCTCAGATCTCTGGACTGATCTCCTAATGCAGACCTGGCTCATCTCATATTGCCACCTTCCACACTTACCCAGACTAGCTGCATTCTTGAGCTTCAGGGTCCAATAAGCTAGTTGGACCTTCCACATGCTGACCGCAACCAAGTTTTAGCACTTTTACCCCCTCATGATCTTCCTGCCTGAGACCTCCTTACTAGCCTTCCAGAACTCAGCCCCCATAGTCTTTGAATTGACTTCACCTAACTGGAGAGCACTTTACTAATCAGCTTGGAACTATCCTGTCCCACTAAAGAAGCTCAAAAGTGAGAACCTGAACCATACACCAAATAACTATTCATAAATGAAACCCACATAATTCAGCACATAAACCAACCAAGCTTCACCTAAGTAAAGGCAGGCTTCGATTTCATCAGACATGCAATCAACAAAGGAAATCCAGGTGCCAAAATAGGTCCACAAAAATCACAAAGATGAAAACCAAGAGAAAATATCCTTAATAAAACCCGCCATGCCCAGAGAAGTGCACTACAATGAGAAACATGTAGAGAAACCCTAGAACACAGGATTTAAAAGAACAGTTGCTGGGATCACCAGCAGGTAGGGCGGTGGAGAAGCTGGTCCAGCCAGCCTCCTCCAGGGGCTGAGCGGGATGGTGAGTGTCGACCCGGACCCTCTCCACTCCAGAGAAAAAAATCACACCGAGTTGGGAGTCTGTCCAAGCAGGATCTCGTTTATTAACAGTTACAAAATAACTTATATAGGGTAGGGGTGGGGCTAAAAGGGAGTGAAAGACCAATTGATCTTTGTCTCATAAACTGCAGCCAGGCAAAATCCATTTTGATAGGCTGTCAGACTCGGGTGAGTCTCTGACAGCTGCATCCCAAACGGTTGGTGACAGTTGTGATCATCTCATGTCGGCCTGCAGCTCCCAGTGGATCGTGTGCAGACACCCGATCAGTGTAGCCCAGGCTGGCCTTGAACTCCAGATCCTCCTGCCTCTGCCTCCTTCAGCTTATCCTACCAGTGTGCGCCACCATCACTGGCCCCCGGCAGCCTGCGAGAGCCTGGAGTGGGGCCGGCTTGCGTCTTGCCCTGCCTGGGGCTGCTGAGCCATGCCGCAGCCTACATGCTGGACAGCAGCCACCATTTTGCCTGGGGGCCACGCCGCACCAGAGACTCATCCCTGCGGCCCAGGAGGGGGTGATCATCAGGGGCCAGGGAGGGGGCGATCACGGGGGGCAGCGTCCCAAGAGGAGGCGATCACCAGGGGCAGCATCCTGGGAGGGGGCGTTGGCCAGAGCAGCCGCCTTGGAGGAGGAGCTGCAGCTGGTGCAGTTGGCCCCATGGGGAACTGCAACCCTGCCCTAAAAGGGCGGGCCGGAGCCATAGCGCTAGAGTATGGCTCCTGGAGAGGGGTGGGGCTGGCCATGGCATCTGCAGTGGCTCGCTGGCTGGTGATGACAGCACTCTGACCGGGGCTCTCCGGAGCAGACCGGGAGAGAGGAATGGTGGCGCCGTCTCCACCATGCCGGGTAACTCATGTCGGAGCCTGGTACCTTTGAGATCAGTCACCGTCACCCGCAACAGCACTAGAGGCCCAACAAACAGTCATAAACATGTTAAAAGAATTTTAAGAACCCACAAAAACCTCAAAGATACCAAAGAAGATCTGAATAAACTCCAGACTAAAGTTCAAGAAAATACAAACTCACTATGTCTGAAATGACAGAAACATTCATGACTTGAAAAATGAATCCAGAAAGGTGATAGAAATATTCAAGAAAGCCCAAACTGTTATAAAGATGGAATTGAAATTTTCAGTAAGTAAATTTGAAAGGATGGGAGAAAGCCTCACAAGCAGAATGAATGAAATGGAAAACATAGTATCAAGACTGGATGACAAAGTTGAAGAACTAGAACATTCAAGCAAAGATTATAAAAGAAAATTAAAAACCAGGGGAATGGAATGGAATATACGGGAATTGTTAGCCACCAGGAAAACACCAAATCTAAGCATCATAGGCATAGAGGTGGCAAAAGGATCTTAGGTCAATGGCATTGGCCAGATCTTCAACAGAATTGGAAAAGAAAACTTTCCCAAATCAAGGAAAGATATATCTATAGAAATACAAGGATGCAGGAAGAAAACATAACACCAATTAAACAAGACCAGAACTGAAACTCCCTATAGCATATCATAGTAAAATCACTAAATATGCAGAGCAAAGAGAGTACTGAAAGCTGCTAGAGAAAAACAGCAAAGTACACGTGAAGAAACATCAGAAATACAGCTGACGTCAATGCAAACTGTGAAACCCAGCAGTCTAGACCAAAGAATTCCCAGCTCTAAATGTCAAAGGATGCAAACCCAGAATATTCTACCAAGCAAACCTATCTATCATAGTCAAAGGTGAAATGAACGTTTCTCATGAAATAAAAAGGCTGAAAAATTTCAGGTCCAGCAAGTCAGAGAATACTGGAAAGAATATAATGAATTAAATAAAGGAATGACAAAACCCATGGGGCTACAAACAAATGAGGGTGTAATTATGGAAACAGAAATTAGGTCCAAGAACACAAAAAATTAAAATAACAGTAAATAATACACATCTTTCAATAATAACTGTAAATAACAGTGGCCTCAACTCCCCAGCCAAAAGACACAGCTAGAGGAATGGATTAAGAAACAAAATCCATCTTTTCCTTGTGTGTAAGATTCTTAACTCACCTCTAAGGTAAGATACCATCAGAGACAGACTTCAGAGGGGAAGATTCCAGGTCATTTTGATCTTGATTGCTCCATGTTCTGAGCCTGAAACACAGCTCTTCTTCATCAAATGGATCTTACTTCAGTTTCTCTGAGGCAGTCAAGGGCTCTGGCACTATGAGTTCATCACCTGCTGCCCCTGCTTTGGGACCATCTCCAGTCCTGTAAAGTACTTTCATAGTCTATGATGGATGTCGTGCTTTCTTCCTACCAGTTGCTGTTTCTCCCATCTGTCCCCCATCCCAGCCTCTGGAAGGCACTACTCTAAGTCTCTCTTTTTTTTGTGATGGCAACTACTTTAAATCTTCATGAATGATCTCAGGAAAATACTTAAAATGGCATTTGCATAAAGATAAGAAACACTGAATTCATTTTTTAAAATTTTAAATAGTTACTCAGGTAATCCTTCTAGCTCATATTTAACCACAAAGTTAACAGAATTGTAGCCTATGAGGAGTGAAGAATGGTAATATGCCAGTCAATAACCGTTTTTTAAATGTCAATTTTTTAAAAAATCTACGATGCTTTTAAATTTTGATCTAGACTTCTGTTCCTGTCCTTCTGTATCTCACTTTCTACTGTGATATGAGATAGAAAAGGAAAGCATATTGTTCCATGGGAAGCAAGCACAGAAAGCTATTCTAGAGAGAATGCAAATTTGTAAACTCAGCATTTTCCTTCCCTCAGTTTCCTCTGTTAGCATCACATTAGAAATGTTTACCTTAGACTGTTTGATTCTAAAAGTTGCTGTTGTGCGGTTGTGGCGCGGTTCCTCCCTATGCAATCTGGGATCTTCTGCAGACCATAGCACTCCAGCCAGCTCACACCATTCACAGCTGCCCCAACAATGGGTCTCAGGTGGCAGTGAGTAAGATAGGAAGAAGCTCCTGGGAAACTGTGGCAGTGGACAGCTCATTTACTGTGGGCAGGGGTCGCATATATATAGCCAGGGAATGTGTGGGGTTAAGGTAGGACAGGTTTCACCTAATTAGCATGCAGAAGCTCCCCCAGGGTGGCAGACCTAATTGGAGACTGTTGGTAAGGAATGAAGAAGTAGAAACACATGAGGAAGTAAGGGCCCATCTTTATGAGCCTAGCAAGATAAGCTTGGCATGGTTCCCATTTATTGGATGGCACTGAAGCTGAGGGATGTGATATTGACAAGTCTTGGCAAAGTCTGTGTTGCTGGGAGTCTCCAAGCCTATTAGGCTGACCAGTGATATATGACTAGAGCTCATGCTAGGACTGAGCTGCCTGTCAATTCCCTTGCTTATAATTTCTATAGAGATGCAGTGTCATTATAATCAGGAGTCGTTGTGGGAATGGTTTGGTTATAACTCTGTTTGTGGCAACCTCAATTACTTTATATAGTCCCCCTTGAAGGAACTATATAATGCAGGGTGCAAGGAGAAGCAGAGCACATATTGCAGTAACAGGTCCTAATAGGGATAGAAGCCAGGTCATGATAGGGTTAGTAAACCATGGGTTTGATGATATGGGGTCTTTAGCCCCACGGACTTCTTACAGCTTAATTAGCATTTTACATTTTGTTCCACTTCCCCTGATACATTAATACAGAAGCAACATTCGTCTTCTAGTAGGAGATATGTCCCCCCAATGTTCTGTTGTTATTAAGTCCAGGGCCCTTCTGTTCTGAAGTAAGACTTTTGCCAGCAAAGTGATCTGGTTCTGTAAGGCTCTCTGTTGTGGTTGCTGATGCTTGTTCCAGTCTACTTTGGAATTCTGCAGCAGAGTAGAATGAGTGTGTCAAGGTTCCCCAGTGATGCCAGTTGATCCTCCTGATAGGATGAGTCCAAGGCCAATCAGGATGGGGATGAAGATGTCATTTTTTTTTTCATGTCTCTTGTCTTAGTTGATTCATTAATTCTACCTTTTCTTGGAGGTAAAGCTGAGGGGTGACAATTACAGGGGTGCAGTAAGAAGGAAACGTGTGATTAATACAGGTTGTTATGGTGCCATTGCACCAAAAAATAGCAGGATGCAAGAGGCAGGTCTCCTCAGAGAGAGAGAGATTGTGACTGCCTGTGGGTGATGATAGCAGAGGTGAAGTAACAGGTCTGGACTATAAAGAGGGATGTTAGAAAAGATGTTTGAACGCACCTTGTCTGAAGAGGTGGTGTTGGAGAAGTTAGTAGGTACTGCCACTAAAAGAGATCTCCTGAGGGATGCACAGAGAAAACATTGAGATACATTGGGATGGGTGGAGAGTTTTGACAAGTTTTGCTGTATATTGGGCATACTGTATCTAGGAAAGGGAAGCATGAGTTTGGGTTTGAATTTCCTTTTGTTTGAAAAGATATTGGAGTGGAACTGGACAGACTGAGGTGAGAGCACCAGTTTTCTTGATATAAAAATTGAGGCATAGGGATAGATTTGGAACTCTGAAGCATATATTTTTCCAGATATGCCTATGTGCCATTTGTTGCCCCATGGGTCTGAAACCACAACCTTGAGCTTGCTATGTGAGGTCCTTTATTTTGCCAACCCCAGGGGAAATTGGGAAAGCCTGTGACACTATCAAGGATGCAATGTTGGGAATAACGCTTTCCATATTTCTCTACTTGTGTGAGAAACTCGCCAGTAGTTTTATGTAGAAAGCAGGCATAGGAGCCTAGTGGTTGGAAGAGTGACACGGACAATGGCTGTATCAATACAGTTAATGCAGTCTGACAGCCTGCAAGGGAGCAATTGCCTATACTTATGACCTTCTCCATTCCCTGGTATGTTTCTGTAACAGAGAATTGCCATCTATAGACCTTTTGGGAAGCAGTGGTATTAGCATTATGAAGGGTAAAGACAGCTATCAATATAACCAACAGTTAGGAGAGCTGCCAATCAGATACTATTAAGTCCGGGACCTTCTTCCATATTATTTTATTTTGGAGTCTCAGGTATCAGCGTCTCCATTTCCTCTTGTTTGTCTTGATCATAGAGAGATGGGGTATCTTCCTTTTGGGTGGTGTGGAACATGTGGACATTTTCTACAGGGACCCAGGTAGGACTGGGCTGGTCCTGTGGAAAGATACAAGTAAATCCTGTCCCTGTTGTTAGTAGGGGATCAAAGCCTTTCTAAAGCCCATCTAGTAGGTCTCACCATTTTACTTTAATAGGAGATGAGGGAGGCTGTGACCAGTGGGAGACAATGGGTGGACAGTCAGAGGCCTTATATATGTTTAGTGTATTAAGAATGGTCAATGCCATAGAGAATAGGATCCTTTGTGAACAATTTGTGGCAAGCCAGGAAAGGAGAGGTATAGCCTAGAACCATTTTTATTTGGGGTAATTGGTTATCTATTTGTCCTGGGAATCTCACTAACCTAATCACAAATGAGGACTGGAATTTCATGAGCCACTGGATGCCGGCCAGGGGGAAGGGAAAAATGATAGAATCAGGCACCTTTCCCAATAGGAGTCGAGTTCTATCTCTCTCCTGGCAGATCGTAGCTGCTATTGCATCAGTTTCTGTCATGATTCTGGAGGTCTCTCCCATGGGGGTGTGGAGCCATTCAAGGACTCCCTGTTGTTGGTATAGGCAACCTATGAAAGTTGGTGTGGAACTGAATATGGGAAAGAGAAGGGGCAGGATGGATTGTGCCTGGCTAGCTCCATAGTTTGAAAGTGTTTATTAATTTTTAGGAAAGCAAGTGTAAGGGTCCTAGGAGAGGAGTGCTCTTTCTCTCCTTTCAGAAGATCAAATAGAGGTTGTAATTGACTAGTGGGTATGGAGAACCAGGGTCAGAGCCAACTGAGATTCCCTAGAAAGCTCTGTAATGAGTTTAGGGTTAATTTGGGGGGGGGGTGTAAGACTTGGTTTATGTGGCTTTATCAAAGTTAGACAATTTTCAATTCCTAGGAAAGTAATGGGGAGAGGGTGAATTGAATTTTATCAAGTGATATTTTAAATCCCTTGTTTTCAAGACCGTTGATTATTGTGGTTTTTAAGTCCTTAGGGGTCCTGTTTTTCTGTCCATATCAGGAGGTTATCCATTTAATGATAGAGATGGAGTCCCATTTTTAAGAAAGGCTCCAGGGCATTTGCTACTGCTTCCTGGCAAATGGTAGGACTACAGGCCATTCCTTGTGGAAGAACACACCATTCAAACCATCATGTTTGCCTGGAATGATTAAGTTTTGGGATAGAAAAGGCAAAGCATTGATAATCTTTTGGGTGGAGGGGGATAGAGAAGAAGCAATCTTTGATGTCTGAAACCATAATGGGGGTGTTTATGGGATGGGAATGGCAGAGGCTAATGGAAGGCCTCTCTGTGGGGCTCCCCAGACTTTCATAATTTTGTTTATGGCAAGGAGGCCATGGAGAAGCCTCTATCTTGTTGTTTTCCTTTTTATTTCAAAGATTGGGTATTCCATTGCCTTCTGGAGGGGTGAATATGTCTAAAGGTTAGTTTCTTGAAGATTAATTGTGTGAGTACTATTAGTCACTCCTCATTAATGGGCCACTCTTCAACCCAGGTAAGTTCCCTAGAAAGCCAATCCAGGGAAACTGTGAGGTAGTCAACAGTTGCCATTAGAATTGGGGGTGAGGTGTGGAATGGGGGAGGTTTTTTATGGGTTGTTTATATTCCTGGTTGTGAATAGAACATGGAGATCCTCAAGGATGTCTCTGCCTAGGAGGTTTGTAGTAATCTCCGTGACTATGGTTATATGAATCCTATCAACCCACGTGGGTCTTCCCATTGGTGGGCCCCTTTGGTAATATATGCCAGAGAGTTACCACTGACACCTAAAAGTTGGGGGCCTGGCATAAGTTTCCAGTTGGTAAGGACTTCCGTCATTTTTAGTATTGTTTGGTTGGCCACTGTATCAATGAGGCAATTAAAAAGTTTTTGTCCTATTTTGATGGTGAGTTTGGGGTGGGCTTTTTCAGAGATAGTCATGACCTGTAAGATCTCTGATGGTCCCGCTTGAATTAACAGGGCTGAAGAGTGCCCCAAAGGGAGTTAAAAGGCTCTAATAGCCAGCCATCTTTATCATATTTATTACAGCAATCCCTTTTCCAATGTAGATCTTTATGGCATAGGGGCAGACAGATTGGGGGGGTGCATTGGGAGTTCAGAAGGAGGGAGTGGCTTGTGGGCAATTTTACTTCCATTGACCTGAGTAGCTGCAGCTAAAACATTTACCTGAGGGGGCAATGTCATCAGCAAAAGCTTGAGCCAAGGCAGCAGCCTCATGGGCTTGAGTGCCTATGTCTTGTGTTGCCAAGATCCTCTTGTCATAGTGTTCAGTTTTTAAACTGTGACAAGCCTGACCATTATGCCTTCCCATACAATGTTGTTAAGGAGAAGGTTTCTGGCCCCAGGTTCGGCGATTTTGGATTCTTGACTGCTTTTGGCATGGAGGATTATATCGGTGAGGGGTTTCTAAGATTTTGTCTGAGTGACAGGATAGATGAGGTTCCCTCCAATGGGAGGAGGTGGGGGCATGCAATCCCATACTTGCAAAGCACATAAGCCTACTTGCTGAAAGTATGGCCCAGGTAGGGGGGCTAGTTGAATTCCATTTGCATAATTACATTGTCTAAAATGGGTGTCATAGGTCTGGTGTGCAGGAAGAGGCCCCTAGCCTTGATTTTGTTTGTTATTTTTCTTTGCCTGTTGTTGACATTCATCCCTATATAGGGCCTCCCATTGTAAGAAAAGGGGGTTAAGGAGAGAGGAGTGACAGATATCCCTCCAGTCTTCAGGAGTAATGAGAGCATGGTTAAGGGACTACAGGATAGATTTTGTCCATGGGTCATGGACCTCCATTTTCCCATACTTCCTAGCACAGTTCCTTTAAGTCTTGGGCTGGGAAGGAGTACCAGGGTAGTGGGTGGTTCCTGGTGACATTAAGGTTTATGGGGAAAGCAGAGATGAGTTGACCTTTGACACCACAAAGGGTTTGGGTGGGAGAGGGACTGACAGCAGGAGGTGGAGCAGATGGTTTAAGTGGAGGGTATTTTGGGGAAAGTAGGGGGTCATATGGAGGTAGTGGAGGGCATATGGGCGAAGGTGGAGAAAGACCAGAGAGGTCAGAGGTTAGTTTGAGCCTAATAGGAAGTCTCAAGGGCAGCCAACTCAGCTACTGGGTAGTCAGTGGAATTCTTGTCATCAGAGTCACTTTGATCGAAACTGTTTAAGGGGGAAGTTTTGGTGGGACCCAAGCATTGGTAGATTGCCGCTATTATGGGCAGAAACATGAGAGGGGGCTCCCATTCCCCCTGGACTTCAGAGTGGGGTGTGAGATAGACAACTCAGGTCCAGTTCTCAGGGTCAAATAGGTTTGGCCCTTTAAGCCAGGGGATGATTTCAAGAGAGTTCTGTAAAAAGGAATCTATGTCCTTTATTAGGAACCCTAAGGCCATGGGATATTAACATAATCTTAAGACTTATTGCTTGTGAGTCATGCCTAGTAGAGGAGGAATTACTCATGATAGTCAAAGGAGGGAGACAGGTGACAAGAGGTAGAATGTTCCTCTAATTCAGAGGACACAGAGGGGATTCCAAAGTCCAGCCATCTGTAAGCCTGACTGCAAGTTTAAGAGACTGGCAACCACTCTAAGAGTTCTTAACTGGTCTTTGCATTACCAGGTTCTTGATTGGAGAGAGGCTATGAGAGAAGATTCTTGCTGACACCCAGCAATGGTCGGGGGCCAGTCAGAGGGTTAGGGGTCTTCAGCCAATACTGAGGAACAGCCTCAGCCAAAAGACTTCAGTTACCCAATCACTGTGAATGGCCCTGCACTAGGGCTTGAATCAAAAGTAAAGATGGAAGAAGAAGAAAAACTTCTGATATTCAGATCCGGATGGAGGGGTGGCTCCCTTTAGGATTCCCACAGTATCTTTCAGGGTAATACTCACTCTCTTTTGAGCATCCTGGAGGCCCTACATTGGGCATCAATTGTGCTCTGGCCAGCTCACAGGACAAGCAGCACTGAGTATGACAAGAAAAAGCTCCTGGGAGATTGTGAGAGTGGACAGCTCATTTAATGTGAGCAGGAGTTGCATATATATATACATATATATAGCCAAGGAATGGGTGAGATTAAGGTATGACAGGTTTCACCTAATTAGCATGCAGGAGCTCCCCCAGGGCAGCAGACCTACTTGGGGACTGTTGGTAAGGAATAAGGAAGTGGAAGCGCATGAAGAAGTAAGGGCCTATCTTTATGGGCCTGGCATGGTTCCCATTTATTGGATGGTACTGAAGCTGAGAATGTGATGTTGCCAAGTCTTGGCAGCTTCTATGTCACTGGGAGTCTCCAAGCCTGTTAGACTTACTGGAGATGTATGACTTGTGCTCATGCTAGGACAGGGCTGCCCATCACTGTTGGGGTTGCTTATTTGAGTTTCATACAAAATCACTAAATACTTAGGACAGAATTTCTAACAATTTCTGAAATGCTCAAAAAATACTTCTTCAATTTTGTACTATATATTTTGTGAAAAAACTGCTCTCATGAATGATGATTATAAAATCAAAATACTAAGCAATTCTGAAAAATATTTAATACATCATACATCATAGAATATTAAATATTCAGTCAGTATTTAACTCTTTTGGCAAAATAAAAAGCATAACAGTTTTAGTATGATACAAATTTGCTTATCTTTTACAAATGTTAAATTTATAAGTAGCATACAAAGAGTATTTGTAAAATGTACGTATCCATGATTTATTGTCAGAAATTGTTAATAATTTTATATTTAAATCTATGTCTTCAGGACGGCAGAAAATTTCTTATGTGAAATGAGGTTGTGAGTAGAAATTGTTTATGCAGTCTGGCTGTAGAAGAGAGTCTCTGTATTAAAATCCATATCTGAAGGGAGAAATGAAGATGATGATGAGATATTCAGGGGGAAACAGGGTCATTGACCTTGAGAAATAATGTTCCTCCCAGATCTCTGGAAAAGAGTGAATCAATGTAAGATACATTCAGATGAAGTTAGAGATGACAAGGCTGAGATGATTCAGACAGTGACAGAATTCACTGTAGATGAAGTTGGAGGTGTTAAGATTGAGATGATGCCAGAGAGGAATAGAAGTCGGTAGATTCAATTCTTTGAGTTATACTGAAGATTTTTTATCTTGTTTTGAGAAAAATAGAAATCTATAAGGTGATAAAACTAAAAGTTTTAAAGATATGTATCTTGTATAAACTTCTACCTACCTAATTTAAAATAAAGTTTACTATTTTGTTCATGTCTATATGGATAACTTCACATATGTCTAACCATAGATAAAATAATTCTTCAATAAATCTCCTGTAGAAATGCCTGTATTTAAGTATTAGCATATTTTTATACAGATAACCTAGAGCATCAATTTTAAGTATGAAATTCAGGAGTCAAAATATGTTATAAATAATTTAAGATAGAAATATAAACAAATATAGTAATTTTGATGCAATTAAAGGATATTTTAAAGAATAAAATGAAATGTTTTCAAGTGTAGTAGTATGCAACTTTAATCTCAGTACTCAGGAGGTGAAGGCAGGAAAATTTCATGGAGTTCAAGGCCAACCTGAGGTCAATATTGAGTTCAAATCACGGCAAACTACTGAGATCCTGCCTCAGGATGAAGAACAAGCAGAATGTGGAATGAGCATTTCATCAACTGGTGAAACAAAGAGGAAATGATATTGTATTATGTTTGCATATGGGTAGATTACATTTCTAAGTAAGAATCTCTGTGTATGTACACCTATGTAATTTTACAAAGTCCTCACTGTCATCTCTCAAGTTTATATGTGGTTGACCTCCAACAGACAAGCATATCATTAACATTACTTCTGTAGTTTGTCATCATCATTAACTTGTCTTTCCAATGTAGTTCCATTTTTCCTGTGGAAATGCTGTCTGGAACTATGTTTTAGATTGTTTAGAATGTAAACAAGCTCACTAGGTCTTTGGCTCCTCTGTAACCTAAACATATCTCTAATCCCTCATGATTTTTTTGCCCTTGACCCAGGAGTATGTTCGTGTGTGTGTGTGTGTATGTGTGTGTGCATGTGTGTATGCATGTCAAGCACTGTGAGCAGAAGATATCCACTGAAAGCAGCAGACCATCATGGTAATTTGAAAACAGTAGGTGGACTAAACGGATGACATCTGTTTGTCCTTGTGAGGGTTGTTCTATGTCATTCGGGGTCACAATGGAAAAATTCCCTCATAAGAAAAATCCTTTTACCTTCCTCATTTTCATGCTAAATATACTTTTTCTTTTTTAACATTATCAATTTTTATTGAATTTTGTGTATTTCATATAATACATCTGGATCATATTAGATCTCCTCCTATCATCAAACCCATATACCACAGACAAAATTTAATGTCATCTGTCATATATATTAAGGCTGATAAAGTCAACTTTGTGTCACAAGATGTCCCTCAGTGTGGTGAGTTCATTCACTGGAGTCTGGCCAGTCTATGTATAGTCACTTCCTTAAAGAAGACTAACTCTCCATCACTCATTAATAAATAGAGAACCAGCTCTCAATTTGAGAGCAGAGTTCTAGAGAATATGAGAAGCAAACATGTTCTCAGAAAAGTTCAGAACCCCCTCTTTATTAAAATGGATGGTAAGTATCAGGCTGTCTTGATTCAGACATCACAATAATGAAATATTCACTATTGCATTTGCATAATTGACATAACTCGCACACTTATGCAATTACCCACAAAACTCAGAGTTGAAAAGAGGGGGCAAAATGTTTGGCAATAATTTTTGGTCTTCTAAAGTACTATGTTCTAT
This sequence comes from Eospalax fontanierii, assembly GCA_035773235.1. Lineage (NCBI taxonomy): Eukaryota > Metazoa > Chordata > Mammalia > Rodentia > Spalacidae > Eospalax > Eospalax fontanierii. The sequence continues at coordinate 188,269,147 of CM069524.1, read as the reverse complement.
AAATCATAATGTTAAGACTAACAGGAAGCATGAGAAAATGTGTGCAAAGTGGGGCCTGGACTGCTGAATGCAGCCTCGTCTTAATGCCCTGTCTTCATTTGGGCTTGGCGTGTCTTCCCTCACTGCCCCTCAGGTTTTTTTCATCTCTTACTTCTCTTGTTTTGAAACAGAGTAAGCCTCAACCTGAGGACGGTGCTTTTACATATGGTGAGGCATAGCTGTGAATAGCAGTTTCTTCCTAGAATGTGCTTTGGCCCTACCATCATCATTTTTAAAACTATAAATAAATGATAGGAAACTATTGCAGTTTAAGAGGGTACTTTCCTTACAGGGAACACACATTTAATTCCCAAGGTAATTCTTGGGAATTAGAATTCACTTTTATTTTCACAGAAATATTTTGTAATATTTTATCTAAATTTTATATGAAAAAAGACAACAGGACAAAAATATCAAGTTATTTATCTGGATCCACACTCTTTCAGAAGCAGAATCCATTTGGGAATTTGGTTGTATTTAGCTATGTCAGATTGAAAAAGTATTTTAGTATTTAGAGAGTCACCCAGAGCACACACTGTGAGTGTGCCTCTCCCCAGGCCTCAATTTCACAGGGGATGTTTAAACATCCAAAGTGGGAGACACCACTTTCTTTACCTTCAGAAGATCTCTTCGGCATTTGCAGTCTTCCACTTCGTCAAAAAGAAAGGCTGTGGAATTAGAGCCAAATGCAAATTGTACTGCAGACTGGTTGCTCATAAGGATTCTGGTTTCAGTGTACTATTTATCATTTCTCAAACGAGTGTTAATCACTTTCTTATCACTAAGTAGAAAGAAGTCTGAAAAGACTTATAACTCTCTTAATGACTTGGGATCTCTCTTCATCACTCTTGCTCTGTAGTGCCATGCTTTTTACCTCTGTATATGTCACACACCCTTGTTTAGCTTGTCTCCTGATTTAACATTGTCTGTAAAGCCATACAATCAATTATATATTTAAGACAACTTCCAAGTTATTTATACTATGTATTTCAGAAGAATTATAGCCTGTCTTTTAAAAATCTGGCTTTCAAGGGAAATGTCACCTGTTTATGTCCTTGACTCTGTCTTCAAAGCCCATTTATCATCAGACTTTGCTTTAGGTTTATTTTGCCTCCTAACCATTCCAAATTTAGCCAATAAAATACGAGAAGTGCAACTCTAAGCCTGATTTAAGGAGTTCTGCTCTCCAAGCCTTCCAGCTCTCTTCCAGGCATAGCTCACTGTGACACTCATGCGGTGCCACTCCCACTCAGGCTGATGCACAAACACCGTGGTGAGGAGAAATACCAAATGATGTGGTTTCTTTTCTCTTCACCCTTACAAGAAGCGCATGACCCCTCTACAAGCACGTTTTGAAGACCCTGATGTGGCCTTGATGGACCAGGTTACTATGTGAGGAATTTATTTTTATCAGTTGTCATAGTGGACTTTTTTCCTTAGACAGCCATGGCCTCCATGGAGGCCGTTGATTTCATTCTTGTCTCTTTGCCAGAGATGAGAATTATTAAAATTTGCGTCAACTCAAACTAGATATAGAGATGGGCCTAAGGAATTAAATTGATACAAATGATCAGTTATCTCATATGAATCTTCTAACAGAAGTCAGAGTTCCCTGTACTAAATTCAAAGCTTTGAATTGGTAAGGTGGAAGTGAAAACAAATTTATCTATCCCCAACCCAAGGGAACCTCCAGAGTGGAAATAGCCATTGAAGTGGCTCGTTTGTTGAAAAGGGAAGATTTTGGACATTCTTCTGGCCTCGTTAAAGTTTCTTATTTAGTCATTGAAGTGAATGCTAAAGAGGACCTTGATCTAGGGCATCAGAACTTTTAGCACAGAAGGAATAAGGAGGTGACCTGGGAATCCTATTTAGATAGGATTTTCTATTGTTTATTTTGTTGCTGTTATTTCAAAGGCATGAGGGCCACAGGTCCCATTCTCCATTCATAAAAATAATCTATATCCTTCTGACTCATAGTGCTTTTATTCCTTAACATAGTCTAGAAGAAACTGACACACCCAAATTTCATCTGTTGCTTCCTTTCCCCTTTCATTCCTGGATTATCTTCCCTATCCTGGAGCATGTTGTAGAGAGGACCATCTAGGGAAATTTATTTTAATCAATCTCAGATGTTTTATGCTTTTCCTTATCCAAAGAGGAAGCTTTACTTCCCTTACCTATTGTGTTTCTATGATGTTATTGGTGGGATAGGACAAACCTTCAATTGCTATCTTTGTGGACCACCTTATGCCCTATGAAGGTATTCTCCAGATTCTGTGCAAGATTCCACAGAGTAGACTGGGAACACAGATTGGGATTCTCCAATTGTTTCACATCTGTTATATGCATTAATTATTTATATAACCTCTGGGATGTTTGAACCATCAAACACTAGTAAGACTTCATTTTTGTTGAAAATTGTCTTTCTGGATTTTCATCATTTATCCTAGTATATTATCAGAAGACTATCAGAGGAAGAACCCTCATTCATTCATTTCTTTGTCCTCTACAAAATTATTCAGTCTCTTCTGATTGGAAATTCTTTGTATTTTCCCTTTGTCCTCCCTGAAGAGACTCAAGCTCTCTGCTCTCTCTGCTTTAGAGGTTTCTTGTATTCTTCCTGGACCTTTCCTTTGCCATTTTCAGAGTAATCTTTTGATAGCATCTTAATCATGATCTCATCCTCTGAAATGTTCAACCATCAAGGAATGGTGAGTTTCCCTGACTATGTTTCTTCCTGTGACTACTGCATGGTTATCTGGTTTTTGAAGTTTTTGTTAGTCCTTAACTGTGCATTGTCCACTTACTTTTGATTTTGCATATTCATTAGTTCCACATCTCAGAACTGTCCCCATATCCTAGTCTGCTTCAATCAGATTATAGGGTGTACCTCCCAGGTAGGGATAAGTCTCCAAGACCTGTGGTCACAGAGCTAGGGCACTATGTTGGGCACAAGACTGTTAGGACTGCATCTGGGGTCCCAAGAAAATGACCATAAAATCCACAGTACTTCAGGAAGAAAAAATTTTATTTCTACAGAAAGGTGTAAAGCATCTCTGAATCCCAGCAAGCAAGCACATCCAGTGCAGGCCAAGCTAAGTTTTTGCTCCTAACATAAAGGGGGTCCTGTGCATCATTCTGAGTGGTCAGAACTTAGCATCACTTTCTTACATGATTGACTAAGTAACTCAGTTTATAAGCAACACTGAGAACATATTTTTATTTCAACAAGTGCCTGCCTTGAAGGAATTTGAAATACTATCAAGGGGCTTCATTGCTATTTTTTTTCTTGAAGTTTATCTTAAATAACCCTTTGATAGAAAAGGCAGTATAGTTCTTTCACATTTTCCACAAGTTATATGAGGCATACTGATGTTAACATAGTCATTAGATAAATATTTGTACTGGGACACCTACTCATGATGGACAATCACATTTGTATGGTTTTTGCACATGAAAACTCTTATTTACAAAAGGTAAATGAATATTGAGAGCTTTAAAAAGTTTAAAGAGTTTGCTACAAAAGCATATATTAGTAAAAGCTGATTATATGGAGCAAATGAACATTCTGGAAATTCTGAGGGAGTTAAATACAGTTTGTGTCCCTCATTTAGACATGTAGCTCTGACACATAAATCTGAAAAATGGATTTGGTAATAGCAGAGTTCTGAAACATTGAAGACTCCAGCAGGTTTCGTAAGTAGTTCTATTATATGTTTATCTCCTCTTAGTCTCTCTCCTCTAAGAGAATGAAGTCCCAGTTTTGGCAAGACTGTAATCCTGTGTTCACATTGGTACTGATTATCCAAAGTCTCAGGAAACAGTCTCAGACCAGTGGTACCTTGGCCACACGTGGTCATTTTTCTCGTTCCGGAATCCCATTTCTCTGTATTGATTGCTTATTTAACTCAGTCACTTTACTTTCCATTCTCTATCTGCAAGTGATTTCGTTTTCCTTGCTCATGAATTATCATAAATAGTCAAAAATTTCTGCATTCTATTTGTAGACAGTGTGGAAGGCAGTACCATAGGCCTGAGGGAATTTGGGGGACCCAATGGTCAAGTTTTGATAAAAGCAAAAGTGTAGAACAATACAGAAATTCTCTTCTCTCTGGATCAGGTTTTCTGTTTAGTGTCTGTAACTAAGTAACTGCTGCACCAGGTCATTCATGATTTTCTATACCCCTTCCTGACTCACATCAAGTTTGAAGGAAGAAATAAAATTTTCTTATTGCTAAAAACTTTCCTTCAATTTGGTAAATGCGTGTTCTGACCTAAGAATGCACTCTAACCCTGCCTTGGCTGATTAGTTTCAAAATGTCTTATTTTACAATTATATAAGACAAACTGATATCCTAAAGTCAAGGCTAGTTGATTGAATCTTTCAAAACTTTAAGTGACAAAACTACAATATTTTGGTTTTAGATAATAGTGACTACATAAATAGATATTTCAGGACATATGGACACATTACAGATGTCTTCATTGTCATTCCTTTGGTACTTATATGCATGAGGTGTTTAACTGAATTTTAATATGTACCAACTGTTTTCCTTTCCTTCTTCCTTTGCTCTATCTGCCTTACATTTGCCTTTGTTTCTTCTCCTCTATTCCCACCATTTCTTCCTTTCTTCCTGTTGTTCTCCTTTCTTCAAATGAATTCCTTCTCCTTTCCTCTTCACTGTTCTCTTCCTCCCTCCATTTTTCCTCTTTTTCCCCACTACTAATCACAACCTGCCCCTGATATGCTGTGTTATATATAAATCTGAGTAGGAGGTTAAGGATGAGAAAGTGATTCATGTTTTCACCAAAGCCACACAGACAAAATGATATGCTTCTCCCCAGAAACAGTTTTTCAAACACCACACTAGCCATATTTTCCTGATCCATGCATGCTACCTAATTTGAATACACAGTAGCCAGTTTCTTGCCATGATGCATAACAATGGCATTCACCTAAGTGAGCATGTTCTTATACTTTATCTTTTCCCCACTTATCAAGACATACTGGGACACTATCTAGTTTAAATATGTCTTTTAAAAATGTGGTCAAATTCAATTACAAACAAGCAGATTAGCAATATGACTTGGAGAGCATGGTAACAGTTTTTTTCCTTTGGAAATAGATAGCTAAACATTTTCCTTACTAGCAAAATTTAGGACATTGAAAATTATTAGCAGCATTACAAAATAATTTCAAAACATAATTTAATAAGATGAGTGCAGGTTAATATATAATTTGATTAATTGTTGATATCTGTAGATATTTTGAAAACTGGCTCATATCTCAGGGCTGAAGAGATGGCTCTGTGGTAAGAGCACTTGTTGCTCTTATAGAGGACCTAGGTTTGATTCTGGTACCCACAAGGTAGCTAAACATCATCTATGACACCAGTTCCAGGGGATCCGACATCCCTTTGTGACACCCATGGGCATTGCACAACATGGGTGCACTTAAATATATGCAGCCAAAAGATTCATACACACAAAATAAAAATAATAAATATGCTTTTAAAAATTAAAAAAGAAATAACTTATTTTCTTGTTATTCATATCTACAATATATCTACATATATATCTACATTCATATCTACAAATGAGTTTTCTCAGTTTCTGTCACATATTCTCACTCTCTCTCAATCCCTCCTTAAATCCAATTCATGTTAACTCACAATTTGGAAAAGCACTTCCCCTCTGAGTAGTCTCTTTATCTTTAGACCTGTTTTTATGCTTGCTAAAATATTTAATTATACTTAAAACAAAAATTTTGTTTAAAAGCATAGGAATTCTCATCAAGTGAGAGACCATATTCTTTCCTCCTACCTAACTTGTTTTGTAGGGTTAGACTAGCATGGGTGAACAAGGACAATACCAGTAAATCACTAGGATAATGTCTCTGTGGGATGCAGTAAGATCTCTCACCAAGAACAGAAGCTTGGTGATGATCATTCTGCCCCAGGTTTGACAGAGAGACATTTTAGAATATTTGAATTAGAAATTTTTAAATTTTCTGTGACTGAAACTGAGAAAATACAAAGCAATGTTTTCAACATAAAGAATCAAGGCACTCCATAAATGGAAAACTTCAGTGAAAAATGTTAATACACAGTGCCAAATGTCTCAAACATTACATTTGAGACATTGGCACTGACAAAAATTCAATAATTCTTTAAAAAAATTGTTGAGACTTGTACATCTCATACAATATATCTTAATCAAATTTAGACTTCCTCTCCTCTCCTTGTCTTCCCAGCACCCCACCCCCATCAGACCTCAGGTATTCCATCATACATGTTAAGTCCTATCCAGTCAAGCATTTGTACCAAGGTGTCCTTCAGTCCAAATTCATCCACTGGAGTCTCGTCAGCATATATAGAAATCATAGGCAAGGCCTATTCTCCCTGATACAGTAGTTCTCAGTTTCCAATATTTCCCAGACTAGGGCTAGCCTGCCACCTGTTTCCCTCACTTCACTCTTGGCCCTTATCTGATTGAGTTGGCAGGAGTCATATGCTCAATGCTACCATTGCTACAAGCTTCCAGTTCAAGCTTCCAGTGGCCTGAAACCTCTGTTTCCCTATGTTCATGAGCCCACAGCCCTGGCTCTTAACAATCCATCCCCTCTACTGCAACAGTTCCTGAGCCATGGGTGGGGTAGGAGAGGTTTAAGGAATCCTATCCAGGGATTTATACTCCAAAGTCTCTTATTTTTTAAAAGTTGTTCAGGAGTGACCTGCATCACACTGTGTTGTATAGGGAAGCTCCATTAGTGAGAGATGAAAAATGAACTACTTTTCTCTCTCTCCCTGGATCTGCTATGTTCTGTGAGACTTATGTGTAGAAATTCAACTGTAAATGTGTCACTTAAGACTGGGCATCTCGCAGATGTGTAGCCTCTGTGTTCGACCCATTGTGGGATTCTGCAGTAGCCTCGATCTGTTGCAAAAAGTAACTTCTTTATTTAATCGTGTCCTATATGGTTGTCTGTAAATATAAGGACCCATATTTAGTATATGGTAAGAAATTTCATTTGTCTAGAGAGATGACAGAAATAAGTTTTTCTCTAGAATCTTGGATGTCTCCAGCTGTGTGTAATTGACTGTTTACAGTGCCACCCATGAGTTCACTGCCATTGAGAGTGGTTTAGATCCAATTCATTAACTGTTGATTACCCCCTAGATAACAATTCTACTACTGCACCAATAGAGGTAGTGTGCTGTGCTGGTTGTTATGGTTATTAGGTATTAGGAATTGATTGGATCACTGATTAATTTTCTTCCTTAGCTGCTTCCATAGTATCCTCTAGAAAAAATGCTCATCATCCTTAGTAATTAGAGAGATTCAGATAGAAACAATTTTGATATTCCATATTATCCTAGTCAGACTGGCTAACATCAAAAAAATGAAAAACCCCAAATGCTAGAGAAGATAAAGAGAAAGGGAATGTTTGTACATTGCTGGTGGGAATGTAAACTGCAACAACTACGGAAAACAGTGCGAAGAACTCTCAAAAAACTAAAAATTATTCTATCATATGATCCAGTTAAATCACTCATTGGCACAAACCCAAAAGACTCATCCTACTGTAGAGATATCTATACATCCATGATTGTTGCTGGTCTTTACAATAGCAAAGAAATGGAGGCAACACAAATAGCCCAGTATAGATGAATGAATGGATAATGAACGTTTGGTACATTTACACAATGGAGTTCTACCCTGCACTAAGAAAAGATGAAATTATGAAATTTACAAAGAAATGAATGGAACTAGAAACTGTTTTACTAAGTGAAGTAACACAAACACAGAAAAACAAATGATGTATGTTTCCCCTCATTTTCACATTATAGCACCAATCGCTTATATGTGAATATGTGCCCTGATATAACCCCAGAAGCCAGGAAAATGGGAAGGAAACGTAGAGGTAAAGTGAAAGAAAGACCCTAACAGAGGAGGGTAGTAATGAACAGATATTATTGGGGGAGGCAGGAAAGGTGGTAGTGATCAACTGGGAGGGGAAGAAGGAGGGACATACTGGGGGCTGCACCAGGAAGGAGGGAACTCAGGAGAAAGGAGATGACCAGAGGCAGGTGTTATTTGGGCGAGAGAAGAATAATAGAGTCACTTGGACTGGGGAGGGAAGAGGGAAGTCAGCTGGAGATAGAGAAAGTAGACATGCTTCCTCTGGGGTCCCAGAGAGAAATATATTGCCTCTGAAACTCCTGAGAAATACACATTCAGTGGCTGAATATTAGTTATATATATGTTCAGAATATATATGTAGTTATATATATATATATGTATGTATATATATATATATATATATATATATATTCAAATATACATATACATATATACCTGGGGGCTGTATGTCAAGGAACACAATGTCAGACAGGAGAGACCTCTCTTTAAGTGGTTGGTCAGATTGGTTCAAGAGACTCCCAAAATAACACAAACTATTGCAGAGCTCTTGGTTATCTCCCAGAATTGGAACATAAGACCCTAAATCTGAAGAAAGGACATGATTCAGAGACAGGACTTAGAACAATGGTACAGGAACTCACCTGGACACATTCTACCTGAATTTTAAATTCAATATTTCCTGTACACTGAAGACAACTCTTTGCCGCTGGAGATGCACCATTCCATGGGACTAGTTTGTGAGGGCTTCTACTATTTGTAAACAAGATTAATTAGGCGATTGCTTAGATTGAATGAATATTTAATAAATCTGCATTAATCTACAATCTCTTCTCATAATCATTTCTCAAAAAGTAGAAAAAGGTAAAGAAGATTTCATACAAATACTCTAAAAGTTGAGAAGAATGGTACACTCAAAAGCACAAAAGCATATATACACAGAGGAAAGAGAGACAGAGACAGAGAGACAGAGACAGAGAGAGAGAGACAGAAACTATCAGCTATCACCTGAGCATCACTGAGTTTGTGACTGCATCTGACTATAGTCAGAGGCCAGTAGCAATGACTGCTTTTCTAATTTCTGAGACATACTGAGGTCTCTTTTCAGATCTAATAAAATGAAACCAACACCAATAAGGTCAGATGTTGGAAACTGAGATGGTTCTCTTAGAATGAACTGAGTTTCCGACTTTGAAACTACAATAACTTTTCTTGCTAAAGGAGGAGACTCTGCACACAGAAGTCTTGTAACCTGTCAGGGAGAACACTGCCTGACAAGTAGAAGAAATTAGCTTTGTTAAAAGCCTACTGAGCTCTTTGTTCTTAGAAAAAGCCTCTTTTGGTTGGAAAACATCCTGCACTTCTTGATTTATGACTGCCACATGAACCCCTTCCCCAAGTGAACTTTGACCATAAAGTTTTACAACACCTTGTGTGATTAACATGTCAAATACTATTTACACCCTCTTCCATCTGATTATGTTGTCAAGTATTTTTGCCTGTTTACTTATAGCATTAGACCACTTTGCCTTTTTACTTTGTTAAACTTATTTGCCTGTTTGCTTAACTGCTCTGAGGTTCCTTTTTCTCTTTCTCCATGTAAACTTGTTAAATAAGAATAAACAGCTTGCTGTGAGAGACACAAGTTCCAGAGTCTGACTCTGAGTCTCTCACCTTTCCTCCTGGAGTGGGATCCCCTCAGTCAGCCAAGTATGTTGTGTGGAATCATTTTGTCTATGCTGTACATTAACACTCGAAATGCTGTTAATGCAATAATCTGGGGAAATGGGGAAATACAAAGAGAAATAAATAGTATTTGCTAGAATATTTATGTGTGCTAGCAGATCTTCACATATGTCACACATTGTTTCCTGTAAACATTTTTAAAATGCAAAAAATCAACTGTAATTCTCTTAACAGACATATGATCCATGTCTGGATCTCACAGTGACTAATATTTTCTACTTCACATTTATGTGCAGTTATTGATATTGTATCAATATTTTAATATATGTTTTATTGAGTTTTTGTGCATTTCATATAGTAGATCTCAATTGAATTTAGATATATCCACATACATACCACCCATGTGCCCTCCCACTGAACTTTATGCATTTGGTCATATATACTAAGGCCTATCTGGTCAGACATTTGTATCCAGATTTCCTTCCATGAAGTTTCATCCACTGGAGTCAGATCAAACTATCTAGAATCACTCCCTTAAAGATCAACTCTCCCTCACCGATAGTAACCAGTTACCATTTGTTCCTTGGGTAAGGTTGGAGCCTGATACCCTTTTTCCCAGTTCTATTCTGAGCTTTTGTCTGTTAGAGTCAGCATGGGACTTGTGCATGCTGTCACCATTGTCATATGTTCTTATGCAGAGGCCTGAAAGTGTCTGTCTCCTTATGCATGTGCAGCAACCTGACAATCTTTCTGCCCCCATCTTCCATAATGGTCCCTGAGGCATGGGTGGGTGAAGTTTAATATAGGAGTCCTATTCATGGATATGCACTCTGAAGTCTCTTAGTTGCTAAAATTCTCTATCTTTGTTTACAAAAAGAAGAAAGTAGAAATATGTAACTCACAGATTTGTTGCACAAACATTAAAGACAGTGGTCTGACAATATCTCAGATCAGGAAGTAATGAATACATTCAAACTTTTATGATTATGAGACTGTTTCTTATATACAAATAATATATGTTCATATTACCTGAAAGGTATTCTACAAAATATACTTTGAAATTCAAATACCATATATGTTTAATTATTTAACTTTAACTTGAAAAAAGTACAAGGGTAAATTTAATGCCAAAATTGTAGTTTTCAGAGACAGCAACCCCATTATGCACTTTGAAATATATTTATACTGTATTAGTTCTCCTAAATATATCTTCTTATATATTTCAAGGAATACAGTATGAATCATCAAGTAATAACATTTCACATGATATCTTTTCTTAGATAATTTGTAACATGTGACATGTTTGAAATATTACCTTGAGATTACAATATTAGCTGCCACCAGAGCACCCTGAATTACTTAAAATCCAGTGAGTGAGTTTTCACATTCAAAAGCCATATGCCATGAATCTCTCCCTCATCTACTTTAATCAAATGTCACCTGCATGCTTAACTGTCATCCAGGCAATATATGTGATGATGTGAAGAGTTTCTACTTGAGCAAGTCCAGCTAAACCCATATTATTTACAAGTGACTGTGTAAGCTCTTTCCTCTAAAGATGCTATTAGGCTTTATTTAGCAACATTGACAATACTACTTAAATTTGTTTACACTAGCTTTTTTTTTTTTCTAAATTTTTGAGAAATGGCACAGAGATCCCAAGCTTTCATAATGAACCTAAACAAAATGTTATAGCTAAATTTCACAAAACCATTGTGCAATGCCCAAAGGACTATAGCCTTGAATGAGCAGAAATGTGGAGAAGAAATGGAAAATGTCCCTGGGGTCTATAACAGGGCTCTCATTTCATTTAAGATTTTAATACACACAGAGAGATTCCTCAGTAATCTTTGTCCCTTTATTTCCTGTGGCCAGGGAATAGCACTGTTTCAATGCCTCTGAGCTGAGACAGAACCTCTGGTAAAGGAGCTTCCCTTAGTTAACAGAAGAAGACACTAGAAAGAACCATCAGGAAGTCAACTCTTTGTTTTTCCTTCTTTTGCTTTCTCCACAATTCATGAGTGAATTTTTGATGCTTATACTTGTAATTATTTGCTATAATACATATAATTGAAAGCTATTCTGTTGATAAGAATTCAAAAATCTAGCTTGTCCTCATCTGTGAAATGTATTATGAAAGATAATATATTTTATAAATGATCAATTAAGTAAAATGTGTTACATAAAGTGGGTACTGTTTTCTCAATTAAATGATCATAGTATTTAATTGGTAACTTATTAATAACTAATTATCTCTATATATTTATTATTTTTTAACATTAGCTTCATAATTAGTTCAGACCTGGAAATAAACTGAAGATGAAACAGAGAGAGAAGATATCATAATTCATTTTTCTGTGTTTTCCTTTCCTATAGTTGTTAACTATATTATAATTGTTATAACTTTTGGGAGTGAGATGGAAAAGTTTTATACAACATTTACAGATATTAAGACTAAGTAATTTATCAAAATTTTAGAGTGATGATTTAGATTCAGAATTGTAAGGTGTGAATGAAACCCCCAACAGTTTCAGACTCAGGAAGAAATCTGGAGCCAGAGCTTATCTATGCCTTGAAGATAAGACTCCAGATCACAAATTCACAAAGGACACTGGGATTCCTTGGCAGATAAGATTCAGGACTCAAGGAATTCACAAACAGCTCTGAAAAAGGACTACTTCCTGGCCAGAAGTTTGCCTTAAACATCAATCAGATGTCATGGCAATCCCCTTCCCCTAAAAGCCAGGAGGGGGCTGAAGGTTTTTAAGGCTTTGAGGACTTGGACAACAGGTGGGCGCTGCGTGGGGCTTTTGAGACTCAGACTTGGGCTGAGCTCTCTCCCCCAGGGAGCACGCCAGCCTAGTTCCCTGGAGCCCCAGCCCCAAGATGTGGGTGAGGGGACAAGCCTCCCCCATCTCTTCAGGGAGGCTAGCCCCCAAGGGAGGGATAGTGTTTCTCCACTCATGGGTGCAGAGAAGCTAGTCCCATCTGGTCTTCTCTCAATAAATCCGGGTCCTGTTAGCTGCCAGAGAAGTCTCTGGTCCCTTCTGGCTGCTATGTCTCTCGAACCCTGACCTGACATAATGCTGCCGAACCCAGCAGGAAGAGAGCATCAACCCACATGGGTATCACCTTTCACGCAGGACCTGGCATGGTATGAGCTAATCCTCTGCTCTGGCTGTGGGCTCCTCACCTACAGCCCAGCACCCTACATCATGAGACATGGAGGTACCAGTCCTCTGTCCCCACTATTGCTCTCTCAGCTTTCTCCCTTTCATTCTCCCATTTCTGAGTGGTCACTGGTACTCACTCGCCCACTTGTCTACCTCGTGCCTGGGCTCTGCCTCTCCTCCTTCATTGTCCACAGGACTCCTGCCAGGCATTCAGAGAAGAGCGCCCTAGCTAGGGCTTTTGCTTGCTCCAGCCTCTGCTAACCAGGCCACCTGGGAGTTCCTCTGGTTTGCCTAGCCTTTCCCTCTGTCTCCCCTTGTGCACAGTAGCTCAAGTCTCTGCTCACCCGCCCAGGAACTCGTCGGTTTCCCTGGCCTCTCCCTCTTTCCCTTCTGTCCCTGCTTGTGTACCAGGCCAATCCTCTGCTGGCCTCCATTATGAGCTAGTCTGCCTGCCTTTTCCCTTTCCCTCCCTCTGCGCCACTTGCAGTCTAGCGCCCAAACTCAGTGCCTACATTCACCTGCCTGAACCTGGAATCCTTCTAGATTTTCCCTCCCTCTGTGCCATTTCCTCCACCATGGGTCCCATCTTGGCTTGGCGTCCTGTGGCCCTCATGTGGGAGCAAAACACACTGGCTCAAGCACTCTCGCCTGGGTGCCCCAGAAGCCGCCTAGCCTCAGGCTCTGTTTCCCCTCTGTGCCTCTCCCTCAGCTACTCTCCATCACCCTGCCCTGACTCTCACCTCCTGCCTCTGGCTGCAGCTGTGCTTGGGACCTGTGTAGTTAACTGGGCCCCACCCCACCCCACCCCATTTTCTTTTTCTCTCTCTCTCTCTCTCTTCTCTACCCATATCTGGGTGTCAGCCACCTATGCTTCTCCCTGGGCCCCTGTCAACTCTCATCTGATTTTGAACTCCCCCTCTGGTAGGGACTCCTCTTGTGATGGGGAGTTCCTATGTATCTCCTCTGGTCTCGAAAGCTGTTCTGGAACGCCAGGGGTCCCCATGCTCGCTGGGCCTCAGGGCCCAACTCTAACCTGGAAGGCGCACCCAGGTTCAGAGATCCCTCTCATTTTGGATTCCACATGGGTAGGGATGCTTACCTGTCGTAGGATTCCCTCATAGCCCCCGTGGCCAACCACCCTCACTTTATCCTCCCCACCCACTTCCACTACAAGCACGTGCTCCAGTGCTTTGCCACATTCTCTGAACACTGTGCAACCCCCACCCCGCTTTAGGGCCCACACCCTGAACTCTCAAACTCCTGCCTGTATTCTGTCTTTGGTGGCCAGGTCCCCAGGCCAGGGCTCCCTCTAGGCCCATGCCCAAACCTGCTGCAGACTTTGAGCCTGCTAAGGCAGCTGCATGCCACCCCTCTTCCCCCTGCCCCTCCGGTGCTTGTCTCTCTTGGGACACTACACAAACCCCTTCCCACTTTAGGGCCCAAGCCCCGAACTCCCAAACTCCAAGCTGTACGCTTTCTGTCTCTGGCTGCCCGGCTCCTCCAGCTGGTTCCCTCTGGGTCCTAAATTCCAACATACCTCTGTTCAGCAGCTGTTAGTCTAGAGATCTCTGGGATATCATGCAGGTGAAAGCTCTCATGGGCAGTCCCATCCCCACGCAAGCACTCAAGCTCCTGTAGCTGACTCCTTTGTTCCTGCCTCTATCTACTTATCTCACCTCCTTTTATATTTTCACTCTACCCTGCTGCCCAGGCACAAATGCTCTCTCTCCTTCTAGCCTGTCCACTAACAAAGGCCCCCAAAGCCTCTTACCCTCCCAGGGAGAGCTGCTGAAAAACGGCCTTAAAAATATTCCATAACCCAGAGGAACAGGAAAAGGCAAACTCAGTGTGCCACCCGATACAGGAGGCTCAACTACTGATGGTGACATTTGGGGTTCCTCCCAAGAAGACCTCCAAGCAACTCAGCATCAGTGCCTCAACAGCTGCCAGGACCACAGTGACAACGAAGGACATTGGGCACAAGCCTGCCCCAACTCAGCAGCCACTGCCAGGGCCATGCCCACAATGAGAAAACCAGGACGCCTGAAGGATGACTGCCCTTCTTTGCAGAATTGAGGTAGGCCAGTCATATGGCCCCCAGATCCCCCAACCTGCCTCCAGATATTCTTCACTGACAGAACTCATCTTCCTGGCCACAGAGGATTGACCTGCGCAACAGCAATGGAGGAACCCAGAGCTGCTGCCACAGTAGACAAAAGGCCTGTTTGTAGTAGGGGACCACATGGTCTGTCCTCCTCTTCCTACTCCGGTAAGACACACCCTTAGCAGCGCTCCATGGTGGGAGTCAATGGGCCTCCCCACACCCGCAGGGCTCCTCTACCTCTTCCCTACATTCTCTAAAATACCCCTGACAGCCCTCACTCCTTGGGTCAGACTTTAAAATGCATCCTTCACTGTTCTCAATTACTGACTGTCTTTATGATCTAAATAGTCTTCTCTGAAATAGAACATTTCCTTATCCCTTCATGCCCTGGGCACCCCTATATAGGTTTCCTAATTTAAACAAATTATTATGATTATTACTAGCATATTCACTCAATGCCTAAAGCATTAGGAGATCTCTCTCTTTCTCTCTCTCTCTCTCTCTTTCTCCATTTCTTATGTTTTCTACAAGCTCACCTGGAAGTTTATAAAATGTAATGTATACACCAATAATATCCAATTCATAACATTATGTGTGTTCTTTCAGTAAGATGGTACTACACAGTACTCTTCTGAGCCAAACTGCCATCTTCATAACTTCAGCTGTGTCCACTTATAGGTTTGTTAAGCAGAGTCATTGGACTCTCATCTAAATATCCAACCACCCCTCTCAGCTTTAATGTTGTTATGTCTCGTGGTATTAAGAAAGAAAATAAGAGGGTAAAAGGAAAAGAAGTATTTTATAAAGAAGGATTTATGTAAGATTATATGAGGGCTGGATATTTTCCAGAATAGAAAGAAAATAAGAAAGTCTATGAAAGTGATTGAAGGTATGAGTCTTGAAAGGGGAGTATCTAATCTTATGCAGAACATCTTAAGCAAATAACCATTGTTAATGACCACATCTGTGTCTGTGACTCTGAGTTTGACAGTTTCTGGGGGTCTTCAGGATTGGATATAAGACCAGGATGTGTCTCAGTCAGGAACAAAGACTATGAAGCTAACCTTTACATACCTCATTTGTCTGACCTCCATCATGGGCCAATCTTTCTCCCATCTCTACCCCTTAAAATTTTTTTTTTTTTTTGCAGAATTGTCTTTGATTTCTACCTGGACCTGATCCCTACAAAGTGTCAAATCTCCCATTTCACCAACCTTTTCAGGTCTGAAACAGTGTTACCTGCAGCTAAGCCTCTAAAGATTTATCCTGTCCTCTTATCCCACCAGGGGGCAGGAAGCGGGGGAAGGCCTGTCAAGCTTATCTCCTCACCTGGTCTACAGTCTTCTTATGCAGGAGGAAGTGTCTCAGCACCAGTCCCTCTGCCAGTCTACATGGGAGGACTGCCACCAGCTCTCGCCCTTCTACTCACCTGCCCACCAGGAAATATGCATGGCTGCCTAACCGTGATGAGGACTCAAACCCATTCCAGCCTCATGTGTCATTACCTATCCCCCTATCATCACCCCAACAATCAGCAGGAGGTAGCTAGAGGAGAAACTGCACCCCCCATTCCCATGACTCAAAGGCTGGAATGTAAGGTGTGAATGAAACCCCCAACAGTTTCAGACTCAGGAAGAAACCTGGAGCCAGAGCTTATCTATGCCTTGAAGATAAGACTCCAGATCACAAATTCACAAAGGACACTGGGATTCCTTGGCAGATAAGATTCAGGACTCAAGGAATTCACAAACAGCTCTGAAAAAGGACTACTTCCTGTCCAGAAGCTTGCCTTAAACATCAACCAGATGTCATGGCAATCCCCCTCTCCTAAAAGCCAGGAGGGGGCTGAAGGTTTTTAAGGCTTTGAGGACTTGGACAACAGGTGGGCGCTGCGTGGGGCTTTTGAGACTCAGACTTGGGCTGAGCTCTCTCCCCCAGGGAGCACGCCAGCCTAGTTCCCTGGAGCCCCAGCCCCAAGATGGAGGTGAAGGGGCTAGCCTCCCCCATCTCTTCAGGGAGGTCAGCCCCCAAGGGGGGTCTAGCATTTCTCCACTCGTGGGTGTGGAGGAGCTGGTCCCATCTGGTCTTCTCTCAATAAAGCCGGGTCCTGTTAGCTGCCAACAAAGTCTCTGGTCCCTTCTGGCTGTTACGTCTCTCACACCCTGAACCTTACAAGAATCAGTCATTATTTTATGATTCCTAAAGAATATATTGCTAAATTCTTTTCATAATTATCACAGATCATGAAGATGTTATACACAATTATTGTTAGAATTGATAAATCATTATCTTAAAGTCTACAAATTTCTTCCTTCTAAGGTCTCCAGTGTTAAGATTTTAGTTTCTTCTCCTATGCTGCTTTCAGGAATTATATTCACACTCTATTGAAGATATGACTTCACCAAAACAGTCAAATCTAAATTCAATTTCCCTCACTTTACTTTAGAAATCATTCTACCATAAAATTGTGTCTTCGTTATGTGTTGAGATGACATCAAACTCAAGGTATATTTTACCCAGAAAACTCTAATGTCTTCATATTTGGATTGCATATTTTTGGAAGGTTTAGAAAGTACTATATAAGGATAGATAATTTTTAAAAAAATTAAGTAACATGTAGCATAGAAAACAATAATAAACATTAACTCAGCTGTTTTAAAATTTTTCTCAATCAGACATCTGGCAAAGTGGCAGATTTTTATTTTCATCTTTCATTATTTACCTATTTAACTATATATCTAAGTCTTTACATCTATAGAATGAGTTTTTCCACATAAAATTTTAACCAATAAAATTCTTGTCATCTTATATTGCCATTTGATATATAGTAACTAAAACTATGAAATCATAAGGTTTTGTTTGCAGTAAAAATTATAAAACGTACAAATAAATAGGAAAATATAAACCAGAATATGTAAAAATCAGCAAAACCAGAGTCATATCAAGTAATATTTAATCCAATAATATTAAAAACACTGATTTAATTATAATTAGTATGTTAAAGAAAAACTGAGAAAGCATGAGCACAGTTCTCACTTGGGACAGTTAGTTTAAAGACTGCTGGTAATCCCTGAAATGAATATTGCCACCCTAAACTCTTCTAGGACACAGCTTTTGGACATAGAGTGGTAGGTGTAAGATGTGACTGAAACCCCCAACAGTTTCAAACTCAGGAAGATGGAAGGAAACCTGGAGCCAGAGTTTACAAAACATGCATGAGAAAAGACCTATTTTTACAACTTCTCCTCAGAAACCCAGGCCCTGCAAAGAGCTGCAAATAGCCCGGATAAGACTCCAGACCCCAAATTCACAAAGGATACTTGGATTCCTTAACAGATAAGGTTCTGGACTCAAAAAATGCACAAACAGCTGTAAAAGAGGGAATCCTTCCTGGCTAAAAGTTTTCCTTAAACATCAAACAGATGCCACGGGGTACCTTTTCCCCATAAAAAGCCCTACTGACTAGCTAAGGACAGGCTAGTGCTTTCTCCACTCCTGGGAGAAAACTAGTCCCAGCTGATTTTCCCTTTCCTGGTTGGGAGTCAGTTCAATATGACAATAAAACTGGTTCAGTCAATTCCACTCTCTGATTAATTCCTGCTGTGCCTTGTGAACCAAATAAACCTTACAGTAGGGTCCTGGGGCAGAGCCACCCAAGCCAAAACAGAACTAGTATGCTTACAAAGAGGAACAGAACCTAGTCCTTCATCAATGTGAGCACAAAGCTATAAGTTACCACACACTGTATCAGGAAATAGGTCTGGTATAGAAATAGAAAGTGTGAGTGTGTGCGAGAGAGAGAGAGAGAGAGAGAGAGAGAGAGAGAATATGACAGAATGTATGAGATACAGTGTGGAGGCTATGGATATTGGTACCAATAGGGGAGTACATTTAAACATGATTGCGATATATTTTATGAAATTCAAAAAATTCAATTAAAAATTGCGCTTGATCAAAATCTTATACATTTATTTAAGCAGGTTCTTATATGACTTTTCTCTGACCAAAAAGTGTAACGTTTTATGTATTACAGGTATTACAGAGAATGTTTTATTAAATAAAAAATTGACATTTTATATATCTATCAGATGAGTAAAATCTAAAAGTTTTTAAAGGATTTTATCTTTAGAACTGATTTTCAAGATGAAAATAGAAGAATACAGATCTCTAGGCTAGAAAAGCCATTCAATGATGTAAGCAGAGCCACGGGACATTCAAGGTGGACTGTTGAAGACCAGAGTACCAAGAGTAGCCTGAACAGTGGAGTCCGTCTCATGAGGTTTCAGAAATATGGTCTCTCTATCAGGACTAGACAAGAGGTCATCCATGTGATATGTGGCAATGAATCTGTGTTCTGCTCCTGTCCTTAATCAGAGGCTAACTTACAAAGTAATTGTTCTGATTAGTTTGTTGGAAGAATTCTCAAGACAGTACATAATCCGTCTTAATGGTCTCTGCTCTGATTTAGAAGTACAATGTACAGGCCTAAATGAAGAGAGATATTAGAAATGAGCAAATTTGTAGGGCAAAGAGCGAGCTTAAAGTTTCATGAAAGGAAAATGCCAAAGATCATTGTAAAATATAAAAAGATGAGTTCCATTTCAAAGAAACACACACACACACACACTCACACCATATTAAAAAAAAAAAAGCAATGCTAATCAACAAAGGACAAGGCATTGGAGAGGGAGTGTGGGCATGGGAAGAGTTGGAGAGTGTAGGAATGGAAATGATGCAAAGACAATACTCAAGGATGAAATTCTTAAAAAATTAAAAATAATAAAAGAAAACCTCACTTTCTTTATCAAGACAATGAGAAAGGTGATCTGAGACTAAATTCTCAACCAATGAAGGAATCTAACTTGTAAGAATATAAATCATGTTGAAAGTGGAAATCCTAACTGAGAATATCCCAAGTACTCTCCAGAAACAAGACCTCAGAGAGAGAGAAGAGGCAGCATACTTGAATCCAAGGAGGAATTCCCCTGTTCTATATTCTTGGTTCCTTTCCAGAATTTGACTTTAAGACATTTTGCTGAAGACACCACATACTTGATCACAAGGAATCAAGCTTTCCCTGACCAGGAAGCTTCACCCTTACCAGCTAGCTTCTATAGTTCTAGAAGGTGCTATGCAATTTCCAGAGGAGAAAGAGGAGAAAAATAGCAATCAATCTTGCCAAGCTGTGAGCCCTGAGAAGTACAGTAATGACCTCACTGGAAAGATGTATCCCTGGTAGAATAGTGGAACACTCACATGCTGTGGGAGTAATCAAACACTTTCTGACTGGATTTAAGGTCTGCTTAATAAAATGGAGCCCATAACTGGCAAAGTTATCATGACCAAGATCCTGTGGCTAGACAGGTCACATCTGCAGTTGAAACACACTACTGTTGTTTTTCTATATGGACATAGTGTTAAGTCAATTCCTAGTGACTTATCCTTATGTCTGCAGATTACTACATCTCTCGACCCTTGTTAGAGAAGCTTCTTTTGGCTATAATCAGCGGACCCACAAATGGTCAAATTATAGTTAATAAGAGAACTCAGAGTGTTCATCTCTAAATGGGACATCTATATCATACCCCTCACCACAATGATCAATGGTCATTGCAGAAAAGGGAGTAGAAAGATTGTGTAGGACAGAGCAGCAGATGACTACAAGGAAGCAGTGTATTCCAGATAGAACCTGGCAGGAGCCATGAAACCTGTGCAAGCTTGAGTCTGGCATGACTGAAGGAGGAGGCATAGTGCCACACACCTATACGAGCAGCCATCAACAACTGATAGTTGCTGGAAAAGGGAAAGTTCTGATTCTCTAAGAATGTGGCCTGTGGTATTTGAAACGTGCTTCAACGGATGGCCAAAAGCTAAGAATTTACATGCAGTACAAATTGGATTCAATGGGCTTAAAATAATTAATTAACTAATTAATTAATTAATGAGGAGGACACAAAGTTGGTTGGGTAAAGAAGGGAGGGATTGTAGTTGGAAGAGTTGTATAGGGATTGGATAGTTTTAAAATTAAATGCATGAAATTCTTATAGAACTAAGTAAAAAAACTAGAGGTAATGTGAATGAACAATAAAAAGATAGGCCAGTAAACAGCATACAAGAGAGCAAGGTGGTAGAATAGAAATAATCTATCAGTGATCAAACTCATGTAAAATTTATGTATATATGTTGTATTAAATAGACACTTTAGACTCATTAAATGTTCTAAATTAAAGTAGTCATAGCCACCCAAATAGAAAGCAAATTTGTATAACACATGCATATGTTTAACAACACACACACACATATCATACAGGCTGTCTATACATAGACAATCATAGTCTATTAGTAGATGATAAAATAAACTTCAGATTGCAATCATTTCCATAGAAAATTATGCAATACTGTTTAAAAGCTTATCTTTTAAAGTAGATAGCAATGATCAGTTTTCACACAGAATGAATCATACCTGAGACTTTTCAAATGAAGAGTAGACGACTTAACCAGGTCTGTCTGTCGTCCCAACACTTCCTGAACTCACCCCTCCCAGGCCTTGGAAAGTTGATGCAACACAGTCTGCTTCTTTCCTGAGACTGTAGAGCTACAATCCCATCAGTCTGTCATAATCACACTACAAGGAGGCACCCCGTATTGTTTATGGGACAAAAGTTCCTATCTCACAGTATGATTCAGATTTAAATTTGAAAACAGAAGTAGCATTTTGATTAGAGGATATAGAAGGTCTATGGAGAGTCTGAAGTTTGGGGCAGAGTGTGGTCTTGCATAGCCATCCATGGACTTCTGTGGTTGAACACACTGTCACTCTTGGTCCAACACACTCTCCAGGATCTTCCAGATGTGTGAAGAGAAGCTAGAATATGTGACTCACCACTTCTATCAGTACCCCCTTCCTGCTTCTTCCACTGATGATTACGTACATATCACAGGAGGCCCTGGCATTACAGAAATATGTGTATTTTCAATAATCTGAGCCAAAGACACTCTGTTCTCTACATAGAGTCAGCAAATCTGACCAATGTGAGGCATTCAACACTATGTTGCAGGAATCATCAACCTTTCAAACACTGTTTCTTTTGCTATGAATTTTTGAATTTCTGAAGGAATATTTAACTACAACTAAGATTGATTTTGTTCATTGTTGTTACTTTGTTTTCAAAAAGAAGATAGCGTCATGACAGGATCTCTCTCCCTAGGTCATTTTTTCTTTTCTTTTCTGGATGTTTGGATTTCCTTCAATCATTGACAGTTATGTGCAGGTCCTGTGTAAATATTTTCTTATGCCAATGTTCTCGACAAATTTCTTAGAAATTCTTTCAATTTAAAGAGGACATTTGACACAAATTCCAATGACAACCACTTAGCGGGAGTAACTTTGGTGAGAAAGAAAGGGCATGTTTAAAATTGATTAGAAATTTTGCCTAAATGTTCTACCCCAGCTTTCGTAGTTGGTTGTGTTTATTTCTTTTATTGTCTATCCTTGCAGTTCTGTGCCATTGATTTAATTGTAGATTACTTTTCATCTTCATAAATAATACATCTCATACTAATACAAGGTGAGGTTTGGGGGAAAATTGTAGACTGGACAAAGATTTGATTCTTACCAAATTTCTAATTCACGTTCAAAATAAATTTATATTCACATTAAATATTCTACATGAAAACCTGAGTGTGAATCTTTGATGTAATAATCTAAAAGAATGAGTCTGAGCCTATAATCTTCCCTTGTTCCTTGTTTCAAAGTCAATCCTAGCTGGTATAGTCAGCACTGATTAATTACTGAGTCCAGGAGGCCACAGGCCATTAATGTGACTATCTGACTCTCAGACACTCTTGAATAGCCTCAATAATATAATGAATAACATTTGCATAACATTTCTGTAACTTTAATAAAATTACCAATGAATTAGCCACCGGTATTCTGAAATACATAAAAGAAAACTCAATTTTGATACAAGTAAAGAAAATGCCTAAGAACACTCCATGACCTCACTAAAAATACATCTGTCACATTCTCCATTCAATAAAACAATGTTGAGTGGCCCCACAGGTAAAGTAGGTAACTCTGCTGGATGCTGCTGAAGGAAGATGAACCAAGCCTCTCCTCCCATGAGGGTAGCCCCTTGTCTTCCCTTCCTCAAGTCCACATGTACACACAGTGTTTATATATGAGCTTTCTAAAACACATTCAATGTTCAGAATATTGTGTATTGATTTAAAGTAGTTAAATCACCATGATTATGAATAAAATTCTTTCAACAGATTCAGCCATACATCAGATTCCTTTGAGTTGTCTTTGGAAACAGAGTAAAAATTGTCTTAGAAATATATGTACATATATATATATATATATATATATATATATATATATATATATATGCAACCAAGCTTGCAGCACCAAAAACATAGTTCACAATATCATACATTTTTGCACCATTAAATAACTCCCTGTTCCCTCTGTGATCCAGCCAGAGTCCCAAGTTTTGTAGCTTTTGATGTCATATGACATCTATGAAACTATTTGACTTAATGCAAGGCAGGAATGCAGTTTATCCTTAAGAGGTATCAGATTCTGCATGATGCCCATGGTAGAAAAACCTGCACTGTGCTGTTATCCCAGATTGCACAAGATAGAATCATTTCATGTCAATTTAGTGAATGTATTTCTAAATCTTAATGGAGGCTGTAAAAGTTCAGTGTTGAAGGGTCACATCTGGTTAGAGGTTCCTTGATGCATGTAACATCCTGAATATCACATGGTGAGGCCTGAAGTGTGAGTTTCAGGCTTTTGTCTTCCCATTAAGCAACAAATTCCATAATGTAGAAAGTATCACATTAACTAAAGGTCAAACTAATGCATCACAAATGTGTAACAGAGACAAAATGAAAATAAAGGCACCGAGTTAGACATGTTTAGCATCAAGACAATAGAGCATTGCATATATAAAAATATGAAGGTCTTTCAGTCACAGGACAGAAACACAAGCTTAATGTATCACTTTCATTTTAATATATATTAAAAATGTTAATAGACAGTTCCTCAAATATGAAACTGAAACAGAAAAATACACAAAAAGAAAGACTAGATATTCCCTGCAGAATAGGAAAATACAAAACATGGCTGGCTTAGCTCCCACAGACCCTGAATCTATTAATTCCATCTGCTCTGAGTTCCTTCATTTCTCCAAATTTCCCTCCAACACACACATCCTGTATTGTTAATACAAGATTTTTTTTTCTTTTTAAATGATTTAACCATAGGAAAATCATTATTAAACATATTTGAATAAATATGAAGACAGAAACATTTCCAGGAGAAAACATTATCAGATTGACAAACAAGGAAATACATCAAATAAATAGCACTAGTTACTACTGACCAACAGTGAGAATCGTGGGGTTTGGGTTTTTATTTGCTTGTTTGGGGTTTGCTAGTTGGTTGGTTTGGTGATTTCAAACCTCAAAAGAAGAAAATATGTTCATAAATATGATTTTATCTACAGAAAATAAAATTAAAACATTCTCAACCATCTGTGGGATCCTAACTCTCTGGAGGTAGATGAGGAAGAACAGAAGTTAAAGGTAATTCTTAGCAACAAAGAGAGTTTAAGGTCAGCCTGGACTTAATGACACACTATTTCTAAATATCATAAAAATTAAATTAATTTATAAATTTAGGGGTGGGAGACATGGCTCAATGGTTAAAAGAACTGGATGCTCTTGCAGAGGACTGGGATTCAATTCCCAGCATACACATGGCAGCTAACAACTGTACATAACTTCAGTTTCAAGGGGATTCAAAGCCCTCTTCTAAACTCTGATGGCATTGTACAACATAGGTGCCCTTGCATCTATGCAGCCAATATATTCATACACATAAAACAAAAAATTAAATCTTGTGGGTGGGGCTCCATCTCTAGCACGGCTGTTGTGCTCCAGCCATGCCAGAGAATGGAAGACAATCGAACAGGTCCTCAGGTGGCTCAGAGTGCATCAGAAGGAGGAGCTCCAGGGATACTACATAGGAGTTCAGTTATTAGAGCCAGTGCAGGGGTTTATATAGGGAGGACTTTCTGACCGTTACAGAAGGCAAAAAAGTTAAAGGTAGGGTTTTGGGATAAAGGGCGGGAAGGCTGTGGAAGTTTAGAAATGAGGAAAAGAATCCCCAAAACCTGGTTCTGGTCTGGGTGATCTTTGTGGGGGAAAAGAAGATTCATATCTACAGTGGCTTCCTGGGGCCAGGTTATCACATCAGGCAGAGTAGGCCAGACACCAGCCATCCCTTCAGGGTATCCCGGGTTGCTTGCCTTGCTCAATACCCAGACTCCCACAAAATCTCAATCCTAATAAGAAAATATTTTCTCACGAATTTAATTTCATCCTTTTTTTCTTTCTTCTTCCTTCCTTCCTTCCCTCCTTCCTTCCTTCCTTCTTCCTTTCTTCTCTCCCCTCCCCTTCCTTCCCCTCCCCAATTCTCTCTTCTCCTCTCTCTTTTCTCCCTTCCTGTCTGCCTGTATGCCTTTTCTCCTTCCTAAATCTTCCCTTCCTGCTTGCCATCTTGCCTTCTGGACTTCCTACGTCCCACCTTCTTGCTTTCCATTTTCCTACCGATCATAATATAAAACATTAGATTTTATTTGCACCTGATCTATTCTGTCTGGGTAGATTGCTGTCAAAAGCATTTCATCCATTGAACACTTTACTTTATAAAAATTCTGAAATAAGAAAGACCTCCTCAGTGACTTCCTTATGAAGGCCAGCAGAATTATCAAACAGTAACTGAGAATACTCAGGGATTAAAAATCCACCTAAGTTTAAGAGATTCGTATGTTTTGTTAATCATTTACTCTGGAATTATTATGGACACATACACAACTATTAATTTTTCATGGTGTACAGATGATCAGTTTTGGATCTGACACCTGAGATTTCCTTTTTTCCCCTTAAATTTAACTCCTACATCTACTTCTCATACAGGAAGGGGAGTTCAGAAACCTCATTTCCTGTCTACTGATGGCAGGCAGAGAGATGCTCACAGCAAAGTCACAGTAATTCAGGGAGAGCATTTAAACTGCTGCACTTGTGTCTGCAGACTTTTCCTGAGTTATTTGCTCCTATTGAGCTGAGGTGGGCACAGTTTCTCATTATCTTCTACTCATTAATTTATGAACCAAAAGTAAGAATTAAAGACTTCCAGAAGAGCAAACAGATGGGAGAGACAGAACAGAAGTTATTTATAGAAGTTAGAATAATAGTGAGAAATTTATAAGTTTGGGCCATGATAGTACTGAAAAGAAACAGGAAAGTAAAGTGATTATAGGCATTACTCATAACTCTTCAGTTTTTTGCTACCCATAGTGTATTTTTCCTGTTAGAAAATGGGATTAAATATTAAAAATATTTGCAATTAGCATTGACTTGACAATGGGAATTTATTACTTTCAATGTCCCATCTTCTCTGTAAAGCAAACACAGTATCTCTTAATCATTAATGACTCAGCTGAGGCTGAAGAGGGTTTTTATTGAGACAACAAATATATGTGAGTATTTTCAGAGTGCTGTGCATCAGCTATGAGATAAATAGGACAGTGTGACCTTAAGGGTATGTGTGTGGTGATGTGAATGAAGTAATATATAAGGAAATTTTAGTTTATGGATGCTTGGAAGTATAGGCACCTAGCTGAGAAATTTACATGAGATTATGAGCTCTGCAGCACCAAGGGGTGGCTGGGTAAAACATGATTGTCAGATGGTGAGTGAGAGGGCGATGGCAGGTGAGAGAAAAGTGAAAGCCCTGGAGCAGTGAAGGCAGAGACAGGAAACAGAACATCTTTAGCCCAACATTAGAATATTTCCCTTGAGCAAAATTAGCTGGCTGGATGCAGAGAACAGCTTATCAATAGTAGTAAGTTCATCATATCTTTAAAAAATCTATGTATAGATATATACCAATGCACAGTGCCCCGAGCATGTAGAGAGATGTGACAATAGAAAGAAAATTACAATCTTAATGTCTTAGTCATAAGCAAGAGTAACTGTAAACTTCAAAGAAATAATAAATATGAAGCACAGACAATTACTCAAAAATGAAACAATGAACTTACGCAGCAGAGTTTACTTATAGGCAATTGTTTTGAATGTAAAGATTTAACAATGCATGGTAACTTTGAGTTTCATGACAAAGGAGAAAATGCTATGTGTCCTCTGTAGTAACACCCATTCTGTGCTACCTTCTACTTCTAGACTGAGATTACGACAAGTGAAAAGAAATCTTTCTTTCAATGTAAAAGCTTACTTATTTCTTTTATCTGTCTCCCTCCCACCACACACACACTAAACTCCTCAATGATTTTGAAGATAAATCATTTACTTGGATATTTATAATATAAGTCAGCTGAATAAATGTCCTGGTTACTTTTTATTGTCAACTTGATGCAACCTAGAGTTACTAGGGAAGAGGGGAACCTAGCTGAAGAGTTCCCAGGTCAGAGGCCTAAGGCAATGACTAGGAGAGATTGTCTTGATTGTGCTTGATGTGGGAGGATCCAGCCCTTGTGAGTAGCGCCATTCTTGTGTGGGTTATATAAGAAAGCTAACTGATCATGAGCCAATGAGTGAGCCAGGAAGCTGCCTTTCGCCATGACTTCAGCTTCAGGGATGGAATGTGATGGGCCAACAACAGAAAGGAAGCTAAACAGCTGTCACATGGAGTTAGAGACTTCACCAGGCAGCTAGAACAAGCAAACAATTTTAACTCCCAAATATCTTCCACTAAATTTCTTTAATTTTCTTTATTATAACAAATAACAATTAAAACTGTGCACTTATCTCTGAGTAATAGCTGGCTTTTATAAAATATCCTGAGTAAAGATATCTGAGAAATATTTTTTGAGACTTGGAAAAACATTTTCTGATCATTACATTTTGTAGTTCACACAAAGAAGTTGCTCATAATCTTTCTGAATGATTGATTTTAAATGTTTATTTGATTATATAAATGAAACTTCAATAAATCAAAAGTAAACAATTTAAAATATTGAAATTGACCAAGGATAGAAGGAATAACTAATGATTCTTTGTTCATTGCGAGGCTTCAAGTAATAGTGAGGAAAGTTTTCTTCAACAGCTGAGGAGTTTCAGTGACTGATGTATAGAATTACAGCTACCTTCTAAGAAAAACAATGTGAAATTTTCCAGAACTCTAAAAGATGGAAAAAATTGAAAGAACAAAGAACAATTCTAAATCTTACATATGTATACAGCATATATAATATATATAATATATAATAACAAAAATAAATAAATACATCTTCCTCAATTGGCATCCTTTTGACTACAATTTAATTCAAAGAAAGACCTAAACTTCAGATTTTCTTCTCTGGATAAGAGAATTTATATCTCTGTTTTGTGTATAATAAAAAATATATTTGACTTTGGACAATACAGGTGCCTTGAGTGACTTTGTTGGAGAAAAAGAAATCACATTTCTTCTAACCTCAGATGTTAATCTACAGAAATGCAGTCACCTTTGGCTTTTCTAGTCTTCGGCTTAAGGAGACTGACACAAAGCCATTCTAGATGATCAGTTGAGGAGCAGGCCTTGGATTCAAAGTAGACAGTGATCCCCGCAAACAGAATGAGAATTAGAAGGGAGTCACACCAAAAGGGAAAGGGAAAGTGTCTCAGAAATAAGTGGGGAAAGCAGGCATGTACAAAGAGTATTTATGACTACTGTGACATACATATGTGTGTGGGAACAGAGAGAGAGAGGGAAACTGGGAGGAGACTTGTGTATCACATGGACCACATGGTATGGCTGTGATTCTAAAGATGCATGACTCAATGACAATATGGTCATTTTGATATGTGCATGAACACACTGTGATGTCTGCATATGAGAGAAATCTCCTAGGGACTCCTGTTTCAGGGCTGAACACTCCCTTTCAGTTGTGTATTGCTGCATATGCAAGAATGTGAATCTTCAAATACATACACAAATACACACTTATGAATGTGCCCATAGATGCATGTTCATATATAAGATATGTATATTCATATATACATAGATTATGTGTGTACATAGGTAGGGAAAATGAGGATATTTTTTAAACTTGAGTCACTTAATTAGAAAACCAAATATCGGAGACTATTGAGATTGGGTCACTGTTGGCTTCAATAGCAGTACTATTCTCAGCAGGAGATCTGCATTTGTCATCCATAACTCATTCTGTTTGGGTTGTAATCAAATGCAGTACACATAAGTATAACTTTCATTAAGACAGCTCTCACTTTATATTCATATTAATGTGATTAATTCATTTTATTCAAATTGGGACCCATGCAGAATAGACTTAGAGTCTATTTTGATTACCGAAGATGAGCTATACAGGTATACTCCTCTTAAAAGACTGATTCCTGGAGGCAGAAAGGCTTCCTTGAAATCAATCCATTGCTCAATGTGGGTGGTCATGTTTGATCTGGCACTTCAAAATACTCTTTGCTAAGGCACAATCACAAATACAAATCAAAAATCAATATAGCTCTATTTAGAAGAAGAATAAGGATTCTAAATTTTTCCGTTGACCAAAACATAGGATGACACCAATTTCTTGAGATTATATGCTATCAGTTAATTTTTTTTCTTCTCTTAAAGAGTATAGGGCCATTTTCCTCTTTCCTGTTCCACATGTAAGTTTCTTGAAATTGTCACTCTGTTCTTATAGCAAGTAAATAGCTGAACAAAATGAAAAATCGATATATCTTGTTAAAGCCACAAGAGAAGTGAGGTCAGAAGACAAATTACAGAACTCTGAGTTGGAGACACTGTCAGCTAGATACAGTGAATCACATCACAGGAGAAGAGATATCTCCAAGGTATTAGAGTCAAGGAAGGAAAATATCAACTCTAGTTTTTTTGTTCTGTTAGGGACCAATAAGTATGAGTGAGACAAAGCCTCCTTCCAGCAGCTTGATCTGGCTGCACAGTAAGTACAGGAGAAAAATCCCCTTCTTTCCTAGTGCAATGGGGAATGAGCAACTTGAAAACTGAGAGAGCATTTTGCTTGTTCTACCAAGGGCTACTCTCACAAGAAACCAGAGCTCACCCTCGGGCAGTTTTGTCAGAATCTTATAGACCTTCAGGAAAGGAAATCTTGCCAACCAGGTGTGCTAATTCTGTCCCACATAGATGAGATTAAAAACAAAGTAGCAAACTGACAACAAGAGCAAGAACAAAATACTTATACTTGCAAAGTTCACAGGTTAGAGACACTGTTTTCTAAAAGACTGAGTCCTCTTTACAGGGGTATGGAACTCTTCTCTCTGTACATCATACGACTAAATGTCCAGAAGTCTGCCTATGGTAGGTCATTTTCCCAGTATAGTACATTCTTTTCTCAGCGGAAAATCAAAAACATAAACAAGTCACAATAATTAAAACCAAAGCAAGAATGAAGCATACCAGATTCCTAAAAATTATCAGCAGAATATAAAATAGGGCTAATTATTACTCTACTAGATATGAACACGTCTAAACCAATGTAGAAAACCTGTGAGCCATGTCTGTGTTTAGATATTCTCATAGCAAATCTGTTTTAAGTTCTTTGGTTTTCTATTCTAGGACACTTCAGCATCCTTCTCTCTTCTATCCAGCAGTGACAGTCTGGGTGACCCTATGTCCCTGAGTTTGTGAATGAGTTAAATGACAGTCCTGTCTGGGTCCCAGTTCCAAACATACAAACTTCAAAGTCCCAGTGACCCACCTTCTTAATGTGAAACTTAGTCCTTTCAGCTATGACCATGAGAGAAATTATAAGGTAAAACTTATTAGGAGAAATAGTTTCTATAAATCATATGTTTTAAAAATATTTTCAGATTTATTTGATATATAAAATTTTCAGTTCAGGTTACTTCATAGAATGGTGTAGGTAGAGGGAGTATTATTGACTATTTTAAAAGTGAAATTAAGTTAGTGATTTTTTTAACTAATAATCCTCCTGAAATCTCCTGAACGACATTAATTGCTCATTAAAACTCTGAGTCATATATGTTTCAGATCTTTCATTGGTAATCATAAGAAGGATATAATCAAATTGGGAAGTGTGTTAATCTTTAGTATTGCCAACTTGCCTGAGGGGGTAACTGCATTTTCCAGAACCACTTCCTTCCCTGTTCTCATGTTAAAGATTCATAGGAATTCATGAAAAAAAGGTTCATGAATGAGAAGGTTCATGAGAAGTTAAAAAAATATCACCAAGGATTGAATATTTTCTCTATCAGCAAAGGGACTAGGCAAATATCCTTTCCTCTGTCTTCACCCTGTCTTCCCAGTCATTAAACTTACTAGGAAACCATCACTAGATTTCTTTCCAGGCACAAAAAGACAATAGGTACTGCTAATTAGAATTGATAGCTTCTGGACCATACCAAAGGCCCTCTGAGGCTGAATGTGGCTCACTGTTCAGAGTAGGAAAGGAATCCCATCTTTTCCATCTCTCCTCTGCTGATGAATGACACATGTAATATTTTTTGAATTGAACTCCACTTGTTCCTTCCACAGCTCTTTTACTGACCTAAGAAGCCCCAAGTTCCAGAAGGTGAATGCTCCATTAGATCTACACCCTCCAATAAGTGATCTCTATCAATCATCAGTAATGGAGAACCGGTGTGAGTAAATGAGTTCTTGAAATTCCATCCAGAGGACTGGTACTAAAGATAGTGAGGAAAGGAGGACATCCTGACATCCTTCACATTTTCTCTATCAATGAATAAACCAATGGCAGTATTTTCTAGAAAGACTTGGGGATGAGTTCTGCCCTCACACACTTGAGTTATTCAGAACTGATGATTCCAGTCAAGTTCCAATTCCACTGACTTATCTTCTTGGGCCAAAGACAGATGGATTTAAGAAACCCAGGCAAAGAAAAATAAAGTACATGAAATCTGTAGGTAAATAGATGGAATTAGAAACTGTTATGTTAACTGAGTAAACCAAACAAGCAATGTGTGTTCTCTCTCATTTGTGGATTCTAGTACCAAATCCTTAGGTGCACGCCTCGTGACACAATGGTAGGAGCCTTAAAAATAGAAGGCAACCAAAGGAGAAAAGGGGATGAAGTGACTTATGAGAGACAGATAACAGGAAACAAGTGTTATCAAAGGGAAAAATGCAAAAATTAGGAGGGGAATACTTTAACTAGGGAGTGAGGAGGGAGGGCTACACAGGGACGACGAGAGGAAACACTAATAAATAATACTTATCTACTGTGAAAACCAGAGTAAATATAATATTTAATATGCTTACTGGAAAATACACATGTATTATAGATGTGAGTGCACGTGTATAACTGATGGCTATATAATAAAAATCATAATGCCAGACATGGGAAACCACCCATTGAGGTGCTAGTCAGGGTAGTCAAAGAAATTATCAAAACAATACAGACTATTGACACAGTATGTGATGGCCTCCCAAAACTTGAAAGTAAAACCCTATTGCTGAAAACAGATTCTTCAGGCACAGGACTTGGAGCAATTGACCTGGAACTGAAAAGGAAACCTACTCCCTGAAGATCAGCTCTTATAGTATCTTAAAGATACTATCCCAACTGCTAACAAAGAAAACCAGTCAAGCTGGTAAGTCTATTAACCACAGTGATTGACCCAGCAAATAATTTCTGTTGGTGCAACAGTGGTACGATTTTCACGGCAATAGGTAGCAGAGGTCTAGTTACACTTAAGGCCCACTCAGTGGGCTGAAAAGAATGTGTGGTACTATAAACAAAGCCAAGTGCACATAACTGGGGAGGTCACAGATCCTAAAGAAAATCTACCTCTGTAACTTCCATAGACCAGCATATTTTCTTGTATTCTAAATACGTTTCCTTATATTTACAGACACCTGTACCTCTTACCACCCATCAATGAAGCTTCCTTTTGCAACATATGGAGTCTACCAAGAAGTTACAGAACTGGTCAATTGCAGAGAAACAGTAACTGTGAAGTGCTCATCCCTATGCAACACATCTAAAGTGCAAAATCTACATGTAATGTTCAGGGAACATCACAGAATAAGAGTAAGGAAAGAATGTAAGAGCCAGAAGGGCAAGACACCTGCGGCTTGTTAATGCATTCTTCATAGGGGAGGTATACCACTGAAACATTCACAGCATTTTACTATAAGGTGATTTACATAATGACAGAACCTGTTGGCAAGGTGGATGGAAAGAATGTCATGGAGTCCCACCTGACTGGATGCTGAGGGAGGGAGAATCAGTTATTTCAAGGGACGAGTGCCCCGAGAGGTTATCTAATCGCAAATGGACACATGAGCACCACTTAGTGGACTCAGTACTCTGTGTGTGTGTGTGTGTGTGTGTGCGTGTGTGTGTGTGTGCATGTGCACACATGCATTCATAATCACAGAAGAAGACAAGAATTTGAGAGGGAATTCTGGGACAAGGGAGGAGTTGTGGGGGACTAGGGGCTCTGGGAATAATGTAATGACAATGCTCATGTGTAAAATCTTTAAAAAAGCACAGCACACACAGACAACTCTTGTCCTGGCTGTACCAGGACAGTGCAGAGGTTTCTACTTTGGCCAATTTTTCACCATAACTTTGGGACTCTCAGTTTTTATTTTTTTTTAATTTGATAGTAAAATTTCTCTCAAAATAGGCTCAGTGACCAGATGAGAATATTGTTATCATTTTGTAATCACCCAGACTTAAAATCATTTATATAGCCTTAACCCTTGACAAGAAAGGGAAAATCCCCCCTGCAAAAGGAACACAGCCCTATGAGAAAACTTGTGTAAGCTTCTTTCTGTTCCTTTCCCACTGAATATTCAGATATACTAAAGTGTTTTCAACTTGGAAGGAAAATTAAAAGTTCTCAAATTGCTTGGAGATTTATTTTGAGGTAATGATAATTACAAAGTGTAAAGTGGCTCAATATTTACTCCAGAGTGTCACCGGAGTCATGAGAAGAATGGAGTTGCTTCAAGCCTGACTCACATTGAGGTCATTTGAACCCAAACCCGTGTGATAGTTATTTTCCCAACTATTTCCTGCTTAAGAACAGAAATTGGCATAGATGCCACAAATGTTACCTAAGTTGTGAATTGACATTGCCCTCAGGGTTTTATTTACTTATTTATTGGATCCAAATATATGTATATATTTTATCAAAACCATAAATAAAGAACAGGGCTGTGAAAACACAGAAAAGAAGCAGTAGTCTTACTGTGAGTTATTGAATAAAGCAGCTTCTCAGGTGTTCTATGATTACAAAGAGTACACTGAAAACAATGTTGCCTTTCTAGAAAGCCTTGGGGAAGAGTTCCACCCTCACACATTTGACTATTCAGAATTGATGATTCTAGTCCTGCTTCAGTCCCACTTTCTTCTCTTCCTAAGTCAACAACAAACAGATCTTAGAGAAAGCGAGTGGCCTATTATAAACTTGGATGAGAATTGGCTTTAATTTCAGGTGCTGCTTCAGTTTTAATGACCAGGCACTTGACAGGGGCTCAGCTGTTAGATGCCATTTATTTTCATGTTTGTTCCCCATCACTAGATGTAGTGATGCAGTGCGATCTTTCTCAATACTCCTGAAGTCACTCCATGATCCAGCCTAATGTTGACCCACTCTTCCTTACTTATATCAGCATATGTTAATGTTGTGAAGGAAACTGGTCTTTATTATATTTTTTACTTTAAAAAGTACAAAAATTATATACACCATAGATTTCACAGAGACAGAGAAACAGAGGACAGAGACAAATACAGAGATAGAGACAGAAATGTGAGGTTGTGATTTTTCATTCTTCAGGGCATTAACTGTTCACACCTAATCTTTGGTATATTCTGATTCCACTGCTCTTAGCCTTGTAGGAATGATAAAGACAGCAACACCTTGTCTATCCCTGCTCTACCACAGACGCTGAGAAGCTCTGTCTTCCTTGCAGTTTTCCTGACTCCTGACACTCAGATGACATCTGAGAGACAGAGGCTTATCATTCTCTCTGTGTTTCTATATCTCTTCTCTAGCACAGTGCCCAGAACCTGGTAGCAACTGGTTGTTCTCTGACTGAAAAGTACTCTCCATACCTGGAGCGAACAGCTCCCAATAAGGCATTATTCATAATCAAACTGAACATTTTTTGTTTGATTTGTTTAGTTTCTTTGTATGTGAGGGTGATGTATGTGTGTGTGTGTGTGTGTGTGTGTGTGTGTAGTGAGGATGTGTGTGCTTTCATGTATGTGCATGCTTGTGAGACAGGTGCATGTACACAAGTGTGTGGAGACCAGAAGGTGATGTCAGGTGTCTCCCTCTATACTCTCCATCTTGTTCTGTGAGACAAAGTCTCTCAAATATACTGGAAATATTATTAAATTATACTTGTCACTTGTCATGCTTTAAAGTGGGTGCTGAGGATCAGGACTCAGTTCTATACACTTATGAAGCAGACACTTTACTAAATGTGGTATAACCCAACTGAAATTTATAAGTGATTATTTCATTGATAACCTGCTTAAAAATTATTTATTTATTATAAAAGTTTTTCTTGTATGGTGCCACTGTGTTCATCTCCTTTGGAGGACAAGATGGGAGAATCAGTCAATTCTGGGGTCAGTCCAAACTCATCATTAATTGGTACACATGATACATAAGATTCATTTTAAAACTAATTTCTGGAAGACAAATTCAGGTAAGTGCACATTCAATATATACAGAGATGTAAATGTATATGTATGATGTATACAGATTTATATAATCACAGAAATAAAAAAAATCCAGGAAAGTATATTTATGTCATTAATAGTGTTTGCTTTTCATGATAAATATGTCCAACTGTTTCAGTTATCTGAAACAGAAATAAGATCATTTCTATTGGTATTCTTAAGACAGCATAAAAAAAGTATGAATGTTATATACTGAACTTCAGGATTTTTAAATTTATATTAGAGTTCATTAAGATTTTTGAGCAGAAGCTATTTAGCTCAGTGTTGAATACAATCACAACATGAACAAGCCATATGGACATTCATATGGAAGTCTGGATTAGAAGCAATGGTTAATGATGAGAAAAGAAATCCATGACAGATGACTCATAATGCTAAAGAGGAGAGCAGTGAAAGACTGCATGAGGAAGGTGAGGGCACTGCAGGAGGGAAGAAAACAGAAACAGAAAGGGAAGAGAGAGACATGTCTAAGCTGTCGATGGAATTATATCAAATGAAAAGCAGAGGGGGCATTGGCTAAGGAGTGACGGGTGTCTGTTGGACAATTCAGTGCCTTCTGTTGTTGAATATCCTCAGGTTCATGATGCACACTTGAGTTATCTTGAAAGATCCCACTAATGTCCATTATAGTTCATAACTTAAATTGCAATTGAAATTAATTTTTCAAGGCAAATGTTTATAACATTGTTTAGTGACTAAAACCAGTAGAAGGGAATTTCTGTCTGATATCTGGAAAGATTTTGTGCTTTCACACAGATAGAGACAAACAGAATCATAGATGTGAACTCTCTCATGCAGGAAGAGTGATTCATGGGTGAAGGCATTTGATATAGAGACCTGCTATAGTAAATTTTCTATAACAACTAGGGCCATACGAACAACATTATAGTGGCCCACAATAGAAGTAAAATTAATATGTGTATTTAATGAGACTTTCGGGCCCAAACAGAAAATTTCATGGACATCCTAAGGAAGTTGATTAGGCCCGAGTTCTAATCTACTGCAGCAGTTCCACAAGTGGCAAGTCAAACAAATTACATATTTACAGTTCTTGCCAGTGGTCAGGAGCTGAAGCCAGAGGAAACTGCTTTTTCTCGCTTGTACCTGCTTATGTCTTATTCAATGAACCCCTCCTAGGATCTGTCCTATATGCATTCATAGAGCAGTGTTTCATGTTTATCCTCTAAAAGACACAGTCTTTGTTAAATTACGCAATCTTCACATTTATTTCTCATAAAAATAATTCACAATATCCAATCTCAGATACCCAAGAGATTTGACTATTCCAACCAGGACACTCACTCTGAAAAATCCCCATAATTCAAGATAAGTTGGTCATTGTAGAGCTGTGCACAGCAAGGGATAATGAGCGTAATCCTATCTCAGGCATCTGGGTGCATACAGCTATTATGGACTCTTCTCTTCACCTGAAGTTCAGTGTTTCCTTGAGCTCCTGTCTGTATGCTACTGTCCATGTCAGGGTCACAGAAAAAGAGCAGTAAACCAGAGTGGCCTCTGCGCCCTCACAAACCTGGAAGTTCAAATGAAACTGACAGTTTTCACCATCGGTGAGTACTTGAAGAAAAAGAATGCTAGAATATAAAATAGTATGTGGCTAAGGGGAATCTTGAAAGAAAAAGTTAAATTAGTGGGAAGTTATGAGATAAATGTACTAGGAAAATGTGGCAGACAGAGAAAACTGCACACATTTCTACCTTTGTGGAGGTAGAAAGCCTGTGAGGATGGCGGGACCACGGCAATTGGAATGTTCAAATTGCAGGCAGTGAAGGAAACGCTTCAGGTCAGATGGAGAGATGGTGAAGACGTGGGCCCTGGAAGGGAATGAATTTGAACCTGTAGGGAAATGCTGTGTGAGGGTCATGCAGGTAGAAAAGGCAAAGTTCACTAACTGTAGAGGGTTTGTACACAGACATTGCTGACTTCATGATTTCTTGGTAAACTGAGGCATGCTCTGCTTCTGAGAAGAGAACTAATTGGAAAATGCATAGAAACTAAAGAGAGGCCCACATTGTGGAAAGGAGATTCCAGAAAGACCCGCAATGAGCAAGGAACAGGCAAAGGGGCTGTCCTTCCTTCAACAGAGAACCGGGATGGTGTCTGAATAGATTTAAATGCCTTAAACGCAGTGGAATTTCAACTGCTAGAATGCTGTCACCTACAAGATACCTTGAAAGGTCTGTGAAACTTCTTGGAGAAGATTGCAAGAGCTCCATCTTGAGCAATTGGGAGGACCTAATGGTATTAAAATAATTTTAATGAGGACCTGAATGGAAGAGCCATAATAGTTAAGGGACTGAATCAGACTCTTAAAATAAAAGCTCCAAGTATAAATACCTACCATAAATTCAAATATATAAAAACAGAAGTGCACATTCTACAGAGAATGCAGGAAACAAGACCATCCCTCATTATTGATCAGAAAATTTTAAAAAGAAAACATTAATAGTGAACTAAAACCATTTCTGTCAGAATTTCCATGTTTCTTTGTGTGTCTATATGTATATAACACAAAAGGAAAAATGAAAAAAAACTTGTTAATGAGCAAATGAAATACCCCCAAATTTAATCTAATATATAATAACCGCACAGCCCAGACTCCGTGTTGCCACTTCGTGGGCTGTTATGTTGCCATTAGCTTTCACCAGAGGGTTGATCATTTCTATCTTAAGGAGACCTCAATAAAAAGAAAGACATGTAATAATAAACCTGCTTATCTCACTCACCCTTGTACTTAAAACGTTTGCAAAGATTTATAGCACCCACTTTCCAGAGAATATTTAGTTTTAAAACAGGAAGCCTTTTTCTAAATTTTGCTATAAGTTTTAAAATTTTTATGTTCCTTTTAGGTGAATTGTCATTGATCTTTGCAGGATAGTGGTATAAAATAACACACAATAGTGTAATTTCCAAGCTACCTTATATCCATAGGTATTAAACTTACCCCAG
Source organism: Eospalax fontanierii (assembly GCA_035773235.1). Lineage (NCBI taxonomy): Eukaryota > Metazoa > Chordata > Mammalia > Rodentia > Spalacidae > Eospalax > Eospalax fontanierii. Next base: position 188,230,502 of record CM069524.1, on the reverse strand, counting down.
TCTATAAATAATAAATGGTTCTTAAATTGACACTCACTCCAAGTTCCCTGTTCATTCCTTTTGCTCACATTCATTTGATGCTATCTTATAAATTAAGTGTGAATCCTGTCTATAGAAATTCAAATGCAGCCTGCATCTCTTCCTAGAATGAGTTGGTGGTAGACTTAGGGAAGAGGATCACTTTAGTCTGTGAGTAAAAATCAATACAGAAAACATGTAGAAAACCCCCAGGACTGAGCTTCAGAATTGGAGAAATAAGCAGTGAAGGCAGGAAGAAGGCGGGAAGGAATGGAGGGAGGGAAGAAAGGGAAGAAGAAATGAAGGTGGGGGAGGAAGGAGATAGGAAGTGGAGAGGGAGGGAGGAGAGGTGATTACTTGGTTGGGTGACTTTGTTTCCCCTGTCATTTCTAAGGTCAATAGTCTGTAATGTTTTTTTCTGAATATATTATTCATCATAATTTCCAACCAGTATGAAAACAGTTTAGAAAGCATCATACAGATTATTGAAAAATATGAGTGTGGTGGTTTGAATGAGAATGTCCCCTAGACTCCGAGTATTTGAATATTTTGTCTCCAGTTGTTGGCATTGTTTTGGGAGGTTTAAGGAGGTGCTGCTTGATGGAGGAAGCAAGTCATTGCTGGTGGCCTTTAAAAGTTCTTAAACCATGCTGGATTTCCTATCTCTCTATGCTTCTTCTACATATGTAAGGATGTGACTGTGGATTTTCTGTCCTGGCCACCTCTGCTTACCTACCATGCCTCCCCCTACCATTATGTATTCGTACCCCTCTGGAACTGTAAGTCAAATAAGTTATTTCTTCTCAAAGTTCCTTTGGTCATGGTGTCTTATCATAACAATACGAAAAGTAATATAGAGTTTGGAACCAGAGAGTGGGCTGTTTGCTGCAAAGAATCTGAACCCATGTGGTTTTGAAAGAATGTAAAAGACTTTGGAAGTTTGGTTTAGGAAGGCAGTTAAATGCAGTAAGCAGAACCTAACAGGCCATTGTAATAGGAGTCTGGAAAAGAAAAAGTAGTGCTGAGAGCAACATAGTTCTAGAGGGAAATAAGGACTTAGACAGGACTGCGATGTTCTGGCAAAGCTTCACTACCATTTGCCCATAGTCTAAAATTTTGCTGAGGCTAAGTTGACAGATAGTGTATTGATTTCTCTCACAGAGGATATTTAAGGCAGCACAACACAGAATCAATTGCATGGTTATTAATGGTAGATGTTAAGCAGATATACAGTGAAAAAGAGCATGTGGGGAGAAAGGAGGCAAAACTGACAGAAGAGAGAAAGAGCACTAGAAAGCATAATAATTTTGAAGACAAGGCATGTGCTGAAGAAGAGGTTCTCTGAAAGGAAGATTAAATCTTTAAGGAGAGGTCTGCAGATTTATACTTAAACACTTAAACGAGTGTACCTTCAAGGCAAGACCAAGCCCAGTTAAGAATCCAATTTGTTAAAGGGAAAATACCCAAAGCATTTTCTTTTTTAAAACAACTTAAACCCACAAAAGCCCTGGTTATGCAGAGGAGCCAAGCCAGGGTCCATCCCAACTTGCTGCCAAACCTGTCAGTGCCATTCATGTGCTGGGGTTAAAAAGTGAAGAGATCATTAGTTCTTCCTACATGCTTTCACTGAGCTCCAGAGACCAGGCAGCATGTAGCAGAAGTATTCTTGCATAAAGATTGCCTTGAAGGCCATCCTACGAAGCTGTGACCTGTAACATGAAGCTTGATTGACAGTGGAGACTGATACTGAGCAGGGTGCACAGAGGAATGTCACATAGTGATGGTCAAATTAGGTATCTTTATTAATAGCAAGCAGCCAAAGAGAGGGCTAAGGCCCAAAAGAATTCTTGATCCTGAGGAGAAGCAGGGCAGGGTTTATAAAGATTAGAATCGGAATTACATCATGCTAGGGGCAAAGACAATAGCCATAGTTACTTAACATCAGCATAGTTACACCAGACCAAGAGCAAGTCAGTTAATAAAAAGAATTTTAGTAAACAAAAATGGACCTTAACACAGAAGATTGTATGGATTCTAGTTGGGGGGTCAACGGGGGTTGCCAGTGAGGAAAGGGATATAAATATGTTTAATATTGATTGATATGTTCTGTAAGAAACACACATTGATCCAATAAAAATATTTTTAAAAAAGAATAAAAATAACATATTCTTTGATACACAGAAAAAAAAAAACGTTTCAATTCGCAGCCCATTCTTTTATTACTCACTTTCCTGTGTGTGTGGGGGAGCAGTGGGCACGCATACATATGCATTGAGCATGTGCCTCTGTGTGTGTGTGTGTGTGTGTGTGTGTGTATGTGTGTGGCAGTTTTATTTTTACTGTAATTTTTAATTTTTTTGGTCTTTTTGAGTTATGGTCTCCCTGTAGCCACAACTGACCTGGAACTCACTATATAGACCAGGCTGGCCTTAAATTCAAAGAAATCATCCTGCCTCTCAAGTGCTGGGATTAAAGGTGCACCACCATGCTCAGCAAACAGGCTTCTTAATTTTACACAACAGTTCTCAATCAGACACCTCCCCATTCATAACCCACCAAGCCCCACCAGACCCCATGCACTCTGCCACATCCACACACAAGGCAAGTCCCATCCAGTTAAGACCTACACCCAGATCTCCTTCAATGCAAAGGGATCCCCTGGTGTCCAGTTATCCCATTCAGAGATCCCAAGTAAGACATACTCTCCCCATCCTGGTAGCAACCAACCATTCTCTAACGTTTCGCAGTCTTGGGCAGGCCTGCTACCCACTTCTCTTCTCCCCTCCGTGGTCCCAGTTTAATTGATTTGCCATGGGTCCTTTGCTCGATAAGTTCACATCTGCAAGCTTCCTACCGCCTGAAAGCCTCTGCTCCTCTGTGTTCATGAACCAGCACTGGCTCTTGCAATGCTAGACTGCTATGGGCCGGATTTGGTGGGAAAGCCGCTAATCCCAATACTTGGGAGGCAGACGCAGTAAGATCTCTGTGAGTTCCATGCCAGCCTGATCTTGGGGCTACTGGGAGATCCTGTCTCAAAAGAGATCAAACAAACAAACAAAAAGAATGCTATGGAAGCTCAGAGAGGGGGACATTATTGGCTTTCAGAGAAATTAAGCTTCTGGTAGGAAATTTAAGCATTAACAGTTATATATTTATGACTTTGTGTGAGGTCTGGGTCTATCGTAAAAGGTACTGAGCAAGCCAAGCAACCCCCGATATCCTGAAGGGACAGTAGGAGTCTGGCCTGCTCTGCCTGATGCGAACCTAGGTCCCAGGAAGCCACGGCAGGCCTCAGCAGTTGCTTCATTTTTTTCCCCCACAAAGATTACCTCAGACAGAACTAGGATTTTGGGTTTCATTTCCTCATTCCTAAATTCTACGTCAGCCCTACAATCTTCTGGCCTTTACCTAAAAACTACACCTTTAACTTTCCTGCTTTCTGTAATGACCAGAAAGGCCTCCCTATATAAACCTCTGCCTTGGTTTCAATTACTGAACTGCACACTGACTCAGTCTCCCAGGAATCTGTCCCACCACACTCTGGGCCACCTGAGGAACTGTTCGATCATCCTCCATTCTCTAACCCTAACCCTAACCTTCAAAGGTACAATGTCAGTGACCTACATCATCTTGTGAAGTCCCAAGTATTAAGGTTTCCAACTCTCAAACTAGGAGTATCAGCTGACACATGATCTGGAGGGGTTGTTCTTTACACTGAACAATCCCTATTCCATCTCTGGCAACTTACAATTCTAGATTCCATGTGAACTCAACATATGTAGGCAGCGGCAGTATCTACCAAGGGCTCCCTAGTTTTAGTCTGTGGTCTAATCATTGAACCATACTTATTTCTCTGGATGAATCTGTCAACTGAAGAAGTGCACATGCTATGAGACGACTGACTCCTATGGTCTAGGAGAAGCACCTGAGTAAAAAGAAGTGAATAGGCACTGTTTGCAGATGTTACACTGTGTAGGTGCTGTTTGCAGGTGATACGCTGTATAGGTGCTGTTTGCAGGTGTTACACTCTATAGGTGCTGTTTGCAGGTGCTATACTGTGTAGGTGCTGTTTGCAGGTGATACGCTGTATAGGTGCTGTTTGCAGGTGTTACACTGTATAGATACTGTTTGCAAGTATTACACTTTCCTTGTGATTCTGTTAGGTGTAGCTCTGTATTTTAGGTTCTTCAGTTTGGAACTGACATTTTAACAGTTTTTGGAATGTGTTATGAAAATATTCATAAGGTTTATTCTTAACATCTTTTTTCTTTCCAATAATTTTCATTTTCAAAATTCCCATTTAGAAATAGATAATGTATTATAACTTTCAAAACATCTTCTCAGTGGCAATTTCCAAAATAATATTTTCCATAAAATTACTCCTAGAATGAGAGAATATAATTTGATACAAATTACTTTAAACATGGTTGTTGAAATAAAGTTTCAGACCATTGCCTTCCTGTTCATGGGTTCACATAGAGATGAAATTACAGCCTCTTCCATTTAATAAGGCATTGATGTCAGCATCATGCTCCTTTGGTGGGCATTAAGGACTCTAATTCACAACAGCCACATTACTGTCCTGAGAATATCCCGATCACCACTCAGCACTTAAATATTTACTTACAGTTTTCCTAACAATATATAAAGTTACCATGTGTATAGTTTAATGGAACAGTAAGCAGGGATGCCCCGTGGTTAAGAAACTGTGCTTCACTGAAACAAACGTTAAAGCTTGAATTTTATACTCTGCACCCAATTTGAAATTCTGTGACATTTAACAAGTCAGGGACTTTCAGTGAATCTCAAATGAGTTTGTAAAACAATAAGATTATCAATATGTCATTGTTTTCTGTGATTATGCTTTTTCTTTTGGCTCCTTTTACTCTATATATGAGGTTGCATAGGACTGTCCTCTGACAAACATACCATGGACAGATGCTATCCTCTCAAGCTTGGTTGCACCCACTTGCCTAGGATCATCACTAAGCTTTTTGACTGTTAGGATCCACATAATGGAGGGAGTCAGCTATGTCTCCCTATCAACCCTAATTGTAGGGGTAGTGGCTGAGGGTATATTAACTGAGGAAGCAATAGGAAGACTGTCTCACCATTTTGTGTGACTGTGGGGAACTCAGGATCCTTGCCTGAATGAAGAATTTCCAGTGTGGCCTTGGGAGGGCAGCACCCCCACTCCTGTAAGTAAGCTCAATAGACTCACTGGCTTTCTAGACTGAAGTCTGGGGAAATCATACCAACCTCTGTCTTAGAGATCAAGGGAGGAGGGGCATGGATGCTATTTGTGCCTCCCAGAAGGAATTTTAGCTACACTTGGTATAGTTGACCAGGATAAGACAAAACCAAGGATGCCTAGGCAACCTACCTGTGACCACCCCTTTCAAGGAATATGCCTATACCTCAAGAGCAGACATAAACTTCTATTAACTTCTCAGTTCAGGGTGGGGGCTTGGTTAACCCCTTCTTGCCCTGTGGTGAAATTTTTTTCTAAAGTTTTCAAGTCAAGCAAGCTGAAGTTTCTTCAAAGATATTTCTGAAAGAAACAAACACAAACTCCAGGGAATGGAGGCTGAAAATTTCAGCAGCTGCTTGGTAAAAGGAGGCTGGAGAAAAGAAGTGGGAAAGGCTATCCTATTTGAATTAACCCGGCTTATTGGTTGGTCAGTGAGCCCCATGAGCAGTAGGGGCCCCATGAGCAGTAGCACTCTTCTTTACAGGAAGAGTGATGCCCAAAGTGTAAGGGAAAGTATGTTTAAGAAAGAGAAAAAAGAAAAGGAATAGTTACTTTTCTGAGAAATTCAAACAAACAGGAAGACTTAGGACATTGCATGGCTCCCTGTTTAAGAGACTATTCTAAGAGCTGGAATTCTGAGAAAAGAGGTGTGTCATTAAAAGGGTAATTTCATTTGTCTATTTAGCACCTGTCCCTCTCTCATACTTTTCTGAGAAATTCACACAAGCAGGAAGACAGGACACTGCATGGCTGTCTTTTAAAAAGACTATTCTGGGAGCTGGAATTCTGAAAAGTGAGGTGTCCCATTAAAAGGATAATTTCACCTGTCTCTTTAGCAAGGTTTAAGATGAGCCTAGCTTCCTATTAATGGTCCTGCATTCCTAACAGGTAGTTCCTTGATCAGGTGATTGATTTGCTCAATGGGATTAATTTGTTTTGGATACCTTGGAATGCTAGGTTTCCACCTAGGTCAGTGATTTCATCCTCTTGGTCAGAAGGAACAAGTTTTCCCTCAGTAGGCCTTTATTATTCCTATGGTATGCCAAATCCTTTGAAGAATTAACACTAAAATAATTTAGGAAATGGACTGAAATTGGAGAAGAGATTTAATCCACTTTTACTATGAGACTCTAGATCTGGTTCCAAAGGTGCTTTCCGTCTCATATGGAGCCTTCAGGAAAGACTGCTAGTTTAGAGGGAGATAAGAAACCAGAAACTGAGCTCCTGTTCTGAAATCTGGCATTTGTTCTGGCCAGAGTATGCTATTAGTTTTGATTGGCTGGACCTTAGACAGGACTTTGTAGGTAACTACAGCTGCTCTGAGTTCATATGTGCAACACCCATGTCATGAACAGAGGACAGCATTCCCTCAACTCTTCCACGTGTTCCAGCTCTAATATTCTTTCTGTCCCACTTTTCATGTTTCCTAAGCCCTGTGTGTTTAAGTGTGTGTGTGTTCATGCATGTGTGCATATGCACGCACATGTGTGTGATATGTAGCTGTTCCATCTATGATTCAGGAATCATACTCACTGGTTTTCATCACTTTTAAACAGTTAAAAGTCTTGTAAGTTCCCAGTATTCATTTCATTGAGAAGCTTTGATCACAGATGGAAGCACACAGACAGAAGTATAATAAGCATTAATTCTTAGAAAGGAGTTTGACAGAGTAACTTTTAGCAAAGCAACATGATCAGGTTCTAACAACTCATGGCTTCCTTGGTCATGGGCTTTGACCATGTTTCCAACACCAGGCTTTAATTCTCTTTGGCAAACTTCCAAAAATATATTTTGGTAAACAGACATAACTTTTCTACAAATGATGATAGGAAAATTGTATTTGAGCATATCAATAAATGAAACTGGATCCCTATCTCTCATCATGCACAAAATTTCAGTGCAAATGAATTAGGAACCCAACATAAGACCTGACACTCTGAAACTGCTGTTGGAAAAAGAGGGGAGTACATTTCAACATTTTGGCAAAGGTAAGGACTTTGTGATTAGGACTTCTATAGCACAGGATATAAGACCAGCAGTTGAAAAGTTTTATTAAAGTAAAAAATTTTACACAACAGTAACTCTCAGTTTAGTAAGGAATCATCAAAATGGATCAAAATCATTGAAAGGTATGCCTATGTCTGACAGTGTATTAGAGTCTAGAATATACAAAGAACTAAAACAAACAAACTCTAACAAAATTAGTATCAAAAGAACAAAAGACCCAGTTAAAAATGAGATTTGAATAGGAACAGAAAGTTGTCAGAAGAAGAAAGACAAATGGCCACAAACATTTAAAAGGTATAATAAAGTTCCCATCTTCAAAGAGAAACAAAGTCAGAATGGAGCCACTTTATTACCAGTGCTTACTCATTTCTTTATCTAGTGAGTCAATGGAAGAAAGGCACCCAGTTCACCCAGAGTTCTAAAGTGGGAGATCAAATCACATTTTTTTTTATGATGTGAACAGTCTGTCTTCTATTTATGAGACAAGCTGTGACATTTCTTGAAAATGATTCATCAGGACATTCATGGAGTTCTTATAGAGATATCAAAGTTACGGTATTCTAATTTGCTAGGAAACTGGAAAATAGAAATGCACATTTACAGTATTATATAAAATATTAAAACTCTTGTTTTTCTGTTTCATTCAGTTGAATTCTATGTAGTAAACACAATTTCCTGCTAAACAAGTTTCAAATTATATAAGTAAAAAAGTGTCTTTAACAAGATCCAGAAATAAATGTGACTTTTAAAAGCACAGAGTAAGAAAGCATTTAATTGAATCATAAAATGAAGCAGTAATAAAAAATACTACCCACTAAAAATTTTCAAGTCCAGATGGATTCACAGCAGAAGTCTAAGAGTCCTTTAAACTGAAACTACAACCAATAATTATCAATGTATTCCAGAAAACAGAAATAGTAGGAACACTGCCAAATTCCTTTTTGAAGCTGATATTATTCCGAGAAGCAGATGACTACATGATCATAAATAAAAATATTTCTAATATTCCCAATGAACATTATTAAAAATTATTTGCAAACTGAAAGTATTAACATATCAAAAAGTCATTTATGGGGTTAGAGAGATAGCTCAGAGGTTAAAAATAGTTGCCGCTTTTCTGACTAGAGGTCAATTGACACCCTCAACTGACCTCCATGAACACCACACATACATCACGCACACACACACACACACACACACACACACACACACATTTTTTCAGTATATATTTTAATTGGAGTCTCGTGAATTTCATACAATACATCTTAATTATATTTAGATCCCCTCCTTGATCTGCAAATCCCATCGCCCACCCATAGGATTTCATTCATTCTGTCATATATATTAAGTCTTATCAAGTCAATTTCATGTATCATTATTTCCTCTGCTATGGCTGGTGTTCCTGCCATTTCCCCATCTTTATTCTGGTTCTTTTCTGACTGAGATGACATGGATCTTTGGCATGCTATCACTGCTATCACTGCTGCTCTAAGTTCATAAGAGGAAGCTTCAAAAAGCGTGGAGGACTCTGTTTCCTTATGGTCATGTACCACCCCTGGCTCGTACAAGCTTTCTTTCCACTCTTCTGTAATGGTACCTGAGTCCTGAGTGAGGTTTAATATAGGAATCCTATCCAAGGATACACACTCTGCAGTATCTTAACCCCTCACATTGGCCAGTTGTTGCCTTCTGAGTTCACACTATTGCATGAGGAATCTTAGCTGGTGAGAGTTGGGAGGTGCATTACTATTCTCTCTACCCCTTATTCCATTATGTTCTGTGAGCTTTAGGTGTAGAGGTTCCATTGTAGATGTGTCACTTAGGACTCAGCATCTCACAGACACTTTCCCTGTGTGTGATCAGTTGTGTAACTCTGTAATAGCCTCCATCTGTTGAAAAAAAAGCTTCTTTGATAAATGGTGACAAGCACCCTTGTCTGCAGATATAAGGATTAATATTTACCTTACTGTAAGAAATTATGTTTGCCTAGGAATGTGACAGTTGTAAGGTTTTCTCTAGGCTCTGACCTCTCCACCCACAGCATTTGACCATGTTTACAGTGACACATATGAATTCTCTCCTATTGAGCAAATTTTAATTACAATTAGATAGCTGTTGATTACCCATAGGCTAAAAGATGCACTACTGCACAGATATAGTTTTCTATGCCATCCGTTGTGGTGACTATTAAACTTAAAGCTGCTGTAGTATCATGGATTGATTTTCTTCCTTAGTAGCCTGCATAGTATTCTCTAAAACTATGAAAGCTAATCCTCATGGAGGAGATTTCCAAGTGACGTCCATCTCTTTGCCCCAAGATCTGTGTCTGACATATGCCAGCGGGCTCCGGCATACAACACTTAAGCATTGTTTATCCATCATTTCTCTCTCCATATCTAACCTTCCTACTCCCTCCATATTTAAAATATCCCTTTTCCCTATCCCTCCTTGATACCTGACTCCTATTAACCCCACATTTAAAAAAATTAAAAATAAAAGGTTATTCACCATGGTAAGGTTGAATTTATCACAGAAATGCATGGATAACTCAATATATACAAAATGATAAAATAAATCATAAAATACTATTAAATAAAAAAAACATGATCATCTTAATAGAAATAGACAGCGCTGGAGGATGGCTCATGGATTAAGAGCAGTTGTTTTCTTGTAAAAGACCTGTGTTTGTTCCCATCACCCACATGGCATTTCTCAGCCGTCTGTAACTTCAGCTCCAGGGGATCTGACCTCTGCAGGCACCAGGCAACCAAGCGGTGTGCATATATGTATGCAAGTAAACATTCATTTGTAAAAAGGGCTTTGACAAATATCCCTTTTATATGAAGCCGTTAGAAAGAATAGTGATGGAGGGTACATACATCCACATAAGAAAGGCTATTATGACAAATTAGCTGGTTTATGCCACTCAGAGAAAACTCAAAGTATTACCTTTAAAACCAGGAAGAAGACAAGACTGTCATCCTCTCCTTTTTATTGTAGGGCACAGTCTTAGCTGGATAAATTAAACATCGGAAGGAGATAAACCAGATAGAAATAGAAAAGTAACAGTTCAAAATATCCCTGCTTTCAGATGATATGCTTCTCTACATAGGAGACCCTAAAGACTCCATCTGTCCTCTTTTTCTGTATGCCAATGAAAAACACACTGAGAGAAATAAAGAAAACAATGACATCTACAACATCCATCAAAACAAATGCTTTGGAGCAAACATCAAGGAGTTAAAGGATATCTTCAACAAAATCATTAAACTCCAAGGAAATAAATCAGAGAAGGCACTAGAAGATAGAAAGCCCTTCTATGCTCAGGGGACAGAACTAATGTGAAAAATGACCGTTTGGTCAAAAGCAAACAACAAGTTCAGTGAAATCACAAATAAATATCCATGCTGTGCTATACAGAAATAGAAAGGTCCTAAACTCATATGGAGGCACAGAATGCCCTGGATACCCAAAGCAATCTCAAGCAAATGAATAGTGTTGAAGGTATCACTACAGATTTCATGGTATAGTCCAGAGCAATGGTAACAAAAACGGAATGAGACAAGCACACAGATATAGATCTGTGTCCTAGAAGACCCAGATGTAAGCCCACACAATTAAAGCCAAGTGATTTTGGACAAAGATTTCACAAATACACACTACAGAAAAACCATCATATTCAACAAATAGTCTTGAGAAAACTGAATTCCTCAAGCATATGAATGAAATTAGTTCCCAGGGTCTCATCCCACACAAAGGTCCACTCCAAATGCATAAAAGATCATAATATAAAACCTGAATGTTGAAACTGCTAGTAGAAAAGAGAGGCTTGTAGACTACAAGAGGTAGGCATAGGAAAGAATTTTCAAAGCAAGACTGGGGTGGATCAGCAAAAGCAACAACTGTCTAATTTGATCTTACAAAAGTAAAATATCTTCTCTACAGCAAATGAAATGGCCAGTCCTGTGAGGAGGAAGCCCACAATATCAAGGAAAATCTTTGTCAGTTATACATCTGTGATAAGATTAATATCTAGTATACACAAAAAAATGAAAAAGCAAAACATCAAGAAAAAAATCCAATCAAAAATGAGCTGTAAATCTGAACAGAGACTTCTCAAAAGAAGAAATATGAATAGCAAATAAACTGTTGTTTTTGAGATAGGGTTTCCCTGTAGCCACAGCTGTCCTGGAACTGGCTTTGTGGACCAAACTGGCTTTGACTAGAAGGTGATGGGGCTAAGAGTATAGTGTTCATCCCACAAATGGTCCACAGGATATTTCACAAGAAACACGGGAACGAGTGTACGGGAAATAGATGAGAGGGATAGCCAAATGGATCCCACCCTGCATGATGCAGACATTGCAGTCATAAGTTCACAGCAGCTGCAGTGGCATGCACTGGGTCTGCACAAAACTGGACCTATCCACAGCCAATCATGAGTGGAAGAAGGGCTCGTGGGGCCCTATTACTCCCTGCTGAACTATTAGCAAATAATGAATTCTGGGTGAGAAGGAGCCATTACCTTCAGATATGTGCCCACTAATAAACCCAGGCTCCATTGGATTGTATCACATCCATGACTACTCAGACAGCCCTGATTGGCCTCAGCAGGAAATAAAACAGAGGGACATGAAAATGAGAAAGGCACATGTAGGGAGCAGGAGTGTTGAAAGGGTGGGAATGGGTATGAAAGCAAACAATACACATTATACGTATAATGTGTATATATCTATGAAGTTGTTAACACATGATTAGCAATGTATAATAGACGTTAATTTAATAATAAATTTCCTTATACAGTCTATAGTAGTTTGCCTCTTATAGTGGAAAATTGCCTGGTGTACAGTTGTTACTGTTTTGACACTTTCTTAATATTTTAAGTTGGACTGAGGTCAAAATTTTGTTACCATGGTCTCTCACTACCCCTGACATCCAGCTGGTTTGCTTGCTGCCACTTACTAAAACATGCATATGTAGGTGAAATTTTTGCCTTTTCAAAATACAAGTAAATCAAATAGCTAGATGCATGAGTCAAAGTTATTCTCAGTGGAAAAATTTCCCTTCAAGTCTTTATTTAGTGAATAGCCCAGAAATAGGTCACAGCAGAGAAGCTGCTAACTTTGGATGTATAACATATTGGTATCTTTAAACTAGGCATCTTTCTTAGACAACTGGCAATAGAAGCCCCTCCCAAGGCTACAGCTGTATAAGCGGAAAAGAATATTGCAGTAGTGGAGACGAGCATGTGGGCGGTGTTCCCGTCTTTTGTAAGCCTGCCTGCCTCATTTTCTGTGGATCATTCCCATTCTAGAATGGAAGGCTGCTGTGCAATCAACGATGTAGTTTATATGAGAGAGGTCTGCTGCCTGTAAAACCCTCAGACTTACCAGTAAGGGGCACTTTGTCTTTTGGTGTCAAGAGGAACTTATGCAGACATTTATCCTTCATCTTATAAGGAATTTCTTCAGGGAACTCACATGCCAAGTTCCTAGACATTTTAGTGAGAAGAATACCACTGAATTTTTTTTGGATTCGGGTCCATATATTTGCATAGACAGGGTCTGCCCTTCAGTTAACATCCTACAATCCCCATACTCTAGCACCTACCAACCAGGAAGCCATGTGCAATTATATAGAAATTATATACAGCTGAATGGGATTGCAGGAGGGAGTGATTGAGATCATGTGGATGCCATATGAGCCTCCTCAACCTCCTCCCACTGGAGAACCGCCCCAGTCAACAGGCCCAGACTTGAGATGCTCTTTCCAGTAACCACAGCTTCTCTGATGAAGATGGTGACTGCAGGGGTCAAAGCGTACCTGTAGGTAGCACACACACTCCTTAGTAGGGGTGAATTTCTATCATTGATCCTGCCAACTGAAGTCAAGCTACGTCTGACAGTTTTCCCAACAGGTAATCAAGAAGGACTGTGCCCCATCCATAACTGAATTTCACATATAAGATGTTCCAACCTGTTTGTGCCTTTGAACACAATTGTCTCTCTAGCCTCTGTAGATAGTTAATAGTTTATTTTACCTATTTTTCTCATTGATGCAGTTATTGTGATAATTTCACCTGTTTTATGGAAATTCCTAATAAAATAGAATTTGTTGTAATTTCCCTACTTGTTATCCATAGATCTTATGTGTACTTTTGTTTCTCTGTGCCTTTGTGAATGCTCTTTTCATGTCAAATACTGTTATAGTTCATTTGTGAATTACATCACGGTGTTTTCAATTTGTTTGGCTAATGTACTTGGCAATTGGAATTATAATTTTAACATGATATTCTAGGCAAGATAATACTAATCTGATTATTTAAAAAACACTGAAGCCTATTTATTATCAGTTACCTCAGGGTTTGATGGTAATAATATCTGTGAAAGAGGGTCAATTTTCAATGCTAAATTATAATTTTGGTATTTAGTAGCTTTATAATCTTTAATATTTTAGTTACCATGCATAATGCTGGGCTTCACTGTCATATACTAGTACATATATACGTTGTGGGTTCACATAGATGTGTTCCTTAACTCCTTTATTCCTGTCATCCATAGTTCCTCCCACAAAATAGACCTCTTATTTTCCCCATGTCATGTATATACATGTGTATGTATGTGTGTGTTGCATAAATTTATTCTCCACACCTTAGTGGGTGGGATCTGGTTAATCCAGCTGGATAAAACAGAAACTGATCTTCCATTTAGAATTATTTATTTATCTAAAAAGTTATAAAGTCTCTGGGGATGCGCGCCCCGCTTGCCCGTGAAAGTTTGCTACTGCTGGCGGCCGGCCCAATAATGTTTGCAACAGCTGCGAGCCAGACGCAGGTCTCTCAGTTCATTTCACTCATGAGATTCTTTGGAGGGAGGGGGCGTGGCACCCTGCCTCCTGGGTTCGTGGGCCTGGGACCCTGGCGTTTCTCTTCCTGCACGGATCTTAGGAACCTCCGCTTCTCTCCCCAGCTCGCGGCCATGATGATTATCGGTCCTCTCTCCATCTCTCCTCCCTTATTGGTCAGAGGGCAGGACTTGCCATAGAATGAACCAATAAGAAACAAAAACTGCAGAGAGACAGTTTTCTATGCGCTACAGTATGTAATACAGATTAATGGGTATCTTTAAATTCAGACTCTGTTGAAAGGAGGCACGAATTGACTTTATTTCCCTCCAGCATTCCCTTTCTTATTATCCCTGCTTCTCTGTTTAGACACTTTCATCCCACAGGTATTTTCTCTCTTCTTTGATCTGTGTGTGTGTGTGTGTGTGTGTGTGTGTGTGTGTGTGTGTGTGTTTGTGGATATTTGTACCTATGGATATATATGTGTTTAATTCTAGATACTGTGGATGACAGAATGCATGCAATATTTGTCTTTCTGATGTTGTCTTATTTTTCTTAACATGATGATATCCAGATCCACTCATTTTCCTAATAGTTATATAATTTCTTTATTTACATGGCTGAATAAAATTGCACTGTGTAAGCACCACAATTTCTTTAATCTGGTGATGGACCTCCAGGCTGAATCCACATCTGAGCTGTTATTAGTAGTTCATCAGTGACCTGATGCTGGCCTCAGGTGTTTGTTATGAGTGGTACAGATGGGCCAAAGGGTCACTGTATTTTATGAAACAAAAGTTTGCCTCTTTGTAGCTCTGTAGTCCCATTTTGTGCTGTGATAATACAAATGTCATTACCATACTCTGTAACTTCAGATGAGTTTACAATTGTACTTAATGCAATTTTTAAATTTAACTATTAGTTTTATGTATATGGTTTATGCCCTTTTTATAGATGCATGTGGAGGATGTTGGTGGGGGCATGTGACTGCAGGTGGCAATGGAAGTTAAAAGATGGTACAGGACTCCATGGAGTTGGCACGGTAGGTGGTTGTGATCTGCATGGCGTGGGTATTGGGAAAGAAACTCAGTCTTCTGACTGAGAATAAAGTGCTCTTACCTGCTGAACCATTTCTCTAGCTCTGTTTTTTTTAATTAATTACTTTTATTTTATGTCTATTTGTGGGGATCTGGAGCAAGGCAAGCAGCTGCAGATACCCTAAAGGGATGGCAGATGTCTGACCTGCTCTGCCTGATGTGATATGAATCTTCCTTTCCCCCATCCCAGACCAGAACCAGATTTTTGGGTTTCGCTTCCACAGCCTTCCCACCCTTTACCCCCAAACCCCACCTTTCCTGCCTTCTGTAACAGTCAGGAGGCCTCCCTATATAAGCCCTTGCATTGGCTCTAATAACCGAACTACCCACCGACATAGTCTCCCGGGAGGGAACTCCTCCCGCCGCACTCTGAACCACCTGAGGTCCTGTTCGATCGTCCTCCATTCTCTGGCATGGCTGGAGCACAACAGCCATGCTAGAGGTGGAGACCCACCCACATCTATTAGTGCATTTCATACATGTACATGCTCCCATTTTATACAGTGTCTAAAATGGTCAGAAGGTTTTGGGTCCCTTAAAAGTGGAGTTATGGACCTTGTTAGCCACCATGTGGGTTCTGGGAACCAAACGTGGGTTCTCTGAAAGAGAAGCCAGTGCTTTTAACTGCCAAGTCATCTCTCTAGCTCTTCTCACTGCAAATTTAAAAGACAGTGTTGATCAAAAAGCTGCGAACTGTCCATGTATTGAGAATACCTTTCATATTGACTGCTTATTTACTTTGACAGGTAATCTTACTCTTAACTACAGTAAGATGCCTGTGTAATCTCAGGGCCTGCTGGTCTCAGGGTGTTGATAAGCAATTGCTCAGAATCCCTTGCAAGGCGACTCGCTGCACTCTTCCTTGAACTAACCCTCTTCTGCTTCCTGTAGGCTACATGATGTGGCTTCTCAAAAGAAACATATCACACCTCATGGAATTTGGAGTAAATTTTCATAAAATTTTCAATTTCTTCTTTAGTCTTTTTTTTCAAATATGCTTCTGTTTTCCTGCTTCCCTCTCACTCTGGTCTTCCTGGTCTCATGTGGGTTCTGTTCACTTGATCCCAGAGACTATACCCAAGAAGGGTTCTAAGCAGGAATGTTAGAAGAGACCCCAGGAGGAGCAGTAGGGGCTAAGTGTGAAATAACCAGAACAAAGTCATATCTGGGTCTATTTAAGGAAAGGCGGGAATGATCGTGAATCAGGACTAGCATCCTGATTTCATCACCTTGAATCTCACACAGGCCCCACATTTATTTTAACTTTCTGTTATGATCATCACAAAGTGAAAACTGGATTTTGAACAAGTTCTCAACAAGTCCATTCTGTTTGGGTATAAAATATTATGTACCTGGTCTTATGGAACAGAATAGAGTTTAATGAATAAGATATACCCCAGAACACACAGGACTCATGCACTAAACTTTATTTGATATGAAATAAACATAGTTCAGAATGTAGTAAGCAAGGCAGAGATGAGTTATCATTTGTAGAGAGATACAGTGGTAAAAGCACAAACATTGAAGCCAACACAGGTCTATTATTGACTGTGTGAGACTGAATAGTTCATTCAAATGCACATGTGTGAGGGCTTACAATGGGTTAATGAATGAGGTGTGGAGTAATCACTGTGATGTTGTAAACACAGCAGAGCTAATAGAAAACAGTAGAATGCATAGCACAGAATTAGCTTTCTGTCTGGTATCAACTGCCTCATACTGTAAGTAAGTTCATTGGCTTAGAAGATATGACTAGTCATATTTCTAGAATATTAGTTACAGAGTTCATAAATTACTTTCTAGCCATTTGCTGTGGCCCAGAACGTGGGAGATTAAATAGAAAGCAGGTAATGAAGGCACAAATAAAACAAAAGTCAGAGATTATTGAATTCTAAGATCCTTGATCAGAAAGTTGAAATTTAAATAATTGAAATGTTGACAATACGGAGTGAAAGGTTCTCTAATGTATTCTAGTTTATGTTCTAGAAGACTCCCATGTCTTTCTTAAAGACTTAAGCTGTTATCTTGACTAAGGTTCTCCTGAGGGGAGCAAAAAGGATTTTTGTAGCTCATTGGGCTTTTCAAATATCACAGCTTTCCTGAATCCATGACCAGATTCAATCTTTAAACACCTCTGAAGTCAGAGAAGGATCTGAGGCTAACAAAGTTTTGAGAACAAGGTCAAATCTAGGTTTTTTAACAACATACTCTATTCCCAACTTGATGAAGGATTTTAGTTAAATACAAGAAGTACATAGAAAAATACACAGGATCAAAAAAGAAACTTCCCTTGCCATACCATGGTAAAAAACCCTAAGCAAACATAACAAAGAGAGAATTCTGAAAGCTCCAAAAGAAAAACAACACGTCACGTGTAAAGTAAAAAACAAACAAACACCAGAATTACAGCTGACTTTTCTATGTAAATTATGAAAACCAAAGAGCCTGGACAAAAATATTCCCCGTAAATGACCATAGATTCCAGGAAAAAAAAATTCTGTTATATTTGAAAGGGAAAGAAAAATCTATGACATAAATTGGCTGAAAAGATTCATGTCCAGAAAACTAATTGTTCAGAGAATATTTGAAGCAATACAAAGAACCGAAGAAAGGAATGACTATCCAGGCAGCAACAGAAAGAAAAGAAATGATGGTGTAACTGGGGACCACAAAGTTATATCAAAGATGCAAACAAAATTTAAAATGATGGGTATCAATACACTTCTTTCAATAATAACTTTGAATATCAATAAACTGAACTCACAAATCAGATCAAGGGACAAAATCCATCCTTTTCTTGTCTGAAAGAAACCTAACTCATCTTCAAGGTTAGGAACCACCTTAAGATGAAAGGATGGGAAAAAATATTCCAAGCACATGGTACTAACAAACAAGCAGGAAATGCCATTCTAATATTTCACAGAAAGACTTCGAACTAAAACTAAAGTAAGAGGTAAAGAGAGTCATGTCATTCTGTTCAAAGGAACAACGAACCAAGAAGATCTTACACACATTAACATGTATGTCCCTAATTCAGATGCACCTAACTTCATAAAAACACTACTATTGGACATTAAGACACAGATTAATCCCAACTCACTAATTGTAGGGGACTTCAGTACCCCAGTGTCTCCATTAGACAGGTCAGCAGGACAGAGAGTAAACAGAGAGATATCAGAATTGAGCGGTACCATAGAGCAAATGGACCAACAGTCATGTACCAAAAATTTCACCAAAGTGCCACAGAATACACATTCTATTTATCACCCTATGGAACTTTCTCCAAAATAAACCACATACTGGGGCACAAAACAACCAAATACAAAAAAGTTGAAATATTTACGTGCATTCCATCAGACCACAATGAAACAAAGCTTAAAATTAACACCAATGAAGCCCTAGTAATTTTATGAACTCTTGGAAATTAAGCAATACAATACTGAATGATGAACAGGTCAAAGGAGAAATTAAGAAAGAAATAAAAGTATTCCTGAAAATAAATAAAAAGTACATTACAACCCAGCAAAACTTCTGGGACTGTCCTAAAATGGAACTCTATAGCTCTAAGTGCCTACATTAAAAATAAGAAAGAATGTAAATAAATGATTTAACATTGTAACTCAAGAATATAGAAAATCAACAACAAAAGAAACCCAAACCCAGGAAACAAGAAGAAATGTTAGAAATTGGAATAGAAATTAATTCTGGAAGAATGATGGTTTACAAAGGCATAGAAATAATGAAACTGATAGCTTCCAAAAGGGGCTGTTGCCATGGAGATCCCTTTGCATTCATTCTGCATGGAAACCAATTAGATAGTTTCTGGAAGAATGATGGTTTTCCCATGAGTAGTTGCCATGCTGAGCATTTCAATACATATAGGCAGGAAGATAAAGCCATATGTTTGCTAAACTGGAGATGATGAGAATGATACAGTGAATCTCTCCTAAGAAACAATGCAGGAATGGAGTGATCAATACTCTCTCCAATACCCTCAGCATTTGGTAGATTGTGGGAAAAATGTGTCATGGGGAACATGAAAGGAAAATCTTGGAACTGAGCATTAAATATAACTAGACAGATACTATGCACTGGCAAAATGAGATGGTGTACAAACTGTATGAATTCCGTAGGCAGCATGCTTTCCACAGTGCAGTAGAACACAGGTCATCTCCAGAAAAGCAAACTGCAGAGCCCAGTACAAGTCACACTGCCTATGTGATTAGAATGTGACAGTGCATCTGTTTATATGACCCTCATCTTACAGAGATCAGATATAGGAGTTGCGTTAAGTGCTGAGAAAGAACACCGGTTTCCAAGATCATATAAAAATTCCACTTTCCTGTGTCTTGGGGGTAAACTCCCTAATGACTTAGATTGATCTCTTTCATGACTTGTTAAGCTGTCTATGATGAAAAAAGATAAATCTTTTAGCAAAATCCATATATCTTCACTTCAAATTTCTCTTCTGTTTAGAAAAGAATCTGTTCCTTTATGAAGATTCGCACTCAAATTGTTCATTTGTTTTCATCTGGATTGTAATTGGTGAAGGAAGGGTGGTACCAGTGTTCACTACGTCATCAGCTGTAAACATGTAGGTGATCCCTCTCCTTTCACAAGTGTCCACTCAGACCTGCTGGACTTATTTCCTCCTCTATGTGGCAAAGGACTTCTGACTTCAAGTTCCAAAGTTTGGGAATGCTGAATCAATTCAGTTTTCTTTATTGAGAAAATTTCTATCAACATCCACTTTAGGCCAATCCTGGAGCTATAAAGACAGAGGAACCAAGATCATACCTATCAAAAGAGTTCACACTAAAAGCAGAAGATGATAGGGTCTCATTCGTACTCACACATATGGTTCATATACTGCTGGTGAAGAAAGCCCTTTTCTTCAATATACTGAATTTTTGCACAAGTCAGATATTTCATAATCCTAGTTAGACCCACTAGTTGTCATACATTTTGTCATATATGTTAAGGTCTACAAAGTCATTTTATGTACCTAGATGTCCCTTGATATAAGTTCATCTATTAGAACTTGGTCAGTCTATGTACCATCATTCCCTTAAAGAAGACCAACTCTCCCTAAGCCAGCAGTGATCCGCTGCCAATAATTCCTTAGTTAAGGTTGGAATCTCCTACCCATTTCCCCAGTTCTGGGCTGGGTTTTAACTGGTTTGAGTTTGAATATGCTTGTGCCGGGGTGGTGGATGATTACAAGTTTTCCAGGCTTCTGGGAACTTAATCCTGAGGATACACTTTTTGATTGGAGGACAAGGTAAAAGAAGAGAGCTCAGGAAGCATAAGGTTGTGTTGTGGCAGCATTTCAGCGAGACTCATCAAGAACCTCCTTGATTATGTTAGTAGAAAATAGAAGCAGCGACCAAGACCCTGAATCAGGAGTTCCTCAGCAAATGCAGACCAGTGCAGGGAAGTCAGAAAAAACCAGGGAGGAGAGATGTGCAGGAGCTCTGTGGAAGGAAAGAAGCCAGGAGCCCTGGGCTTGCACTGCATGGCCTTTGGTGATGAGAACTATTTTTTTAAGAACTATATCAGAAATAATTTAAAAAGAAGACCACAATTGTATATTATACATATTTTACAGCTTTTAAAATATCAGTATGAATGGCGACAGCAGAGACCCAAGTGGCACAGCATGAGAATTATAGATGATCCATGGAGCTCAAAGTATGCAGAATGTGTATTTAAAGGTTTTTTTTTTTCCTCTACCATATGAACTCCAAACCTAAGGACTTTTCATTCACAGTGATGATCGCATTAACTCTCTAACTGAAGTTACAGTGCATCAGGCTGTGCATGCAGTGGCTTTCCTTTAATGAAAACCAGAACAGAAAGAGGGCAGATGCCCAGATGTCTACCACAGTCGGAGGTGAAGAAAGATCAAATAGGCAAATGAATGCTCTTTTCCCAAATGCAAATACAAAGCTAATTTCAAAATGTGAGGAATTCATGTAGAGTCATGTCCTTTCTGAAGTTTGAAATGAAGGTATGTTTAGATCAATATTTTATGAATCCTTTAAGGGTTTCCACAAAATTTGTATTGGAACCATTCCACATTCTGAACTGGATAGAAAACTCAATCTAGAATACATGTACTTTCCTCTTTTCTGGAAAATTATCTGTACAAATCCACTTTTATTTCTATATCTATTATTTTAATATGTGTCCTAAATTCCATTGATTTATAATCAATAATAGATATTGAAATTATTATGGAAATTTACAATAGTAAATTTCTCTGTTTTTTTTTTTTCACCCAAGATTTCATTTAAAGATCAAATGGGGAAAAATTCTGGAAAATGCTTTACAACAGAAGAGTAAAGAAATAATTATAATGCTGTTAAATTATTGGCAAAATAGACCATAGTTTAATTAATGTTCATGACTTACAACAGAGAATAAAAATTATATGGTTCATGAGGAAAGTTTGAGGAGGATATTGAATAAATAAAGAGATTTTTAATGCTAGTGCTCAGGGATTTAAAAATGTGATTTTCAGTTTTCATTTATCTTAAGAAATATGATTTAGCCATTGCAGATATAGCTTAGGGAAGATTGTTTGACTAGCATGATTGAAGCCCTAGGTTTGAATTCCTAGTAGTGTATAATCTAGGCATGGTAGTACACATTTTTAATCTCATCATCTACAAGTTTTGAGGCTGAAAGTTTTGGAAGCTCAAGGCATTCCTCAGGTATGTAAAATGGTTGAGAGACTTATGTCAGACTGGAGTACATGAGACTCTGTTTAAAGAAAAATTAATCTGGGTTCAATTCCCAGTGCCCACATGGCAGCTAACAACAGTCTGTAATTCCAATTCCAAGGAATCTGATGTCCTTTCTGACCTCCACAGGCATTGCACTACAAGGATGCACTTATATACATGTAGGTAATATATTCATACACATAATATAAATAAAATATTAAAAAATAAAAATTATAAACTGAATTTAAAAATGAAAGTCGTGGCACAAGCCTGTAATGTTAGCATTTAGAAGGCAGAAGCAGACAGATCTTTATGAAACTGAGGCCAGCGTGGTCTACATAGTAAGTTACAAGACAGGGAGACACTGCCCACTCAGAAAATTTAAACATAGGGGTATCTACAGGAATCCATCTTTGTTGCATTCTTTTTAGATAACAAAAATTAAGAATGTATTTAGAAGCATGAGAAACTGTACTTCTTGCCTTCTGAATACAGTACCAAACTATCATATTGGAGACTGAGGAGAGGCAGAAAGGAAGAGACAGAGAGAGACAGAGCACGTGTCCAGTTCCAGTTCCAGTTCCAGTTCCATATGAATGATAGCGTTCTGATACTGCATTTTAATGTAAGAACACATTAAGACAGTCAGAGCTGCCATTGCCTAACCCAGTTCTTCTGAACTAGATAGATAGATGATAGATAGATAGAGATGATAGATAGACAGATGATAAATGACAGATGAAAGATTGAGAGATGATAGACAGATGATATATGATAGAGATAGATATCTTTAAAATAGAATTAGCTTGACTTTATTAAATATCTTTATGCCTTTTTATGTAATTCATTCAATACTAACTGAAAATTGCAGGGTATCTTGGGATATGATATTTTGTTAACTCTAGTCAATTGTTGAGATCATTGAGCAACACTGAAGTCATACATGAGATGCTGAAGGTGTTTGTCCTCTCCAGTTCTCATGAAAAACTCAAGAGGACATTTTCATGTTAATGGTACATAGAAATTAGACCATTGGAAGGAAACTAGAGATAGCTTATGCTATGAAGATGGTGCCCTATAATGGCATTAGTGAATGGATGAGAAGTAGGACCCAGTGAGTCTTCATACCCTGCCTTGAATTATGATGTCGGGAATGACCACAAAACCCTCACCAGATGTAGATCTCCTGGCCTCCAGAATCCCCAGCAAAATAAACCTTTCTTCTTTATTAATTTCCCAGTGTATGGTATTTAGTTATAGAAACTGAAAAATAGACTAACTAAAACAGTTAACAAAATAATGAAGAGTTTAATACACAGAATCTGCCTACAGATCTTTCCTTAAGAGTTCAGTCTATCTGCCATTCTGCACAGACTAAGGCTAGATGTACGTATGTAGTAAGTTGTCATTTGGAAACTTGGCCTGGAAGCAGAGTGTTCTAATTCAACAAGTTGAGACCCAGCTGAATAAACCTTCTCAGAATTAGTTTTGTAAAATATTCTACTACTACAATATTTACCTTACATGTACTCAAAGCAAATGAACCTATTCATAGCTTGCTCACATTTCTGGCAAAGTAGGGGATGAAAAGTACACATATTGTCCCGATGGTTATCTACCTGGTTACTGCCAAAGAGGATGTTTGTGGAACCTGCTGCTTAATGTGAATCAACAAATAGATCTGCCCTCTGGTGGTCTGGAAAACAGTCATAGGAAGCCATGAGACCTTCAGAAAGAGACATTTAACTCTTATGCCATGGATAACTTACCTTATTATGCAATTTACAAACATATATCTTGCTGTTTTATCCCAATTCTAAATAAAATCTGAAAAACACACATTGCAATCATATAGCTCTCTACTTTGAACAGCAAAGAAAGTCAGAACCTAGGCAAAGTATTTCTTCTTAAGCTGATATGGCTTTCAGTAAAATCCATGCCTGGAAGAGTCAGACTCAATGCCTGTCATATGAATGTCCTATCTCCATTTGGGAAATATGAAATACTTCCTTCCTGGATCTAATGATCATTTTCTTAATGTCCTCTTAGAACACCTTGGCTCCTCTTCATGTAGACTGTAATTACTCTATTTCCTTGTGATAACACTGTTTTAATTACAGTTGGTATAAATTGCGTATGTGTTCTGAGGCTCTGTGCATACAGATGGTTTTGAAAGAAGCTCCTGCTTTCCTGCGGCCACATAACATCCCAAAATGTCACTCCTGAGTCACGTTATAACTGTAATGAACCAGCAGAGATAACAAATAAATAAGTATTGACCCTTCTAAACAGAGGTGGTTATCCTCATCAAAGAGCTGATTTGGGATTCTAATTCACTTTATTTGCATAGCAGTTTTGATGCAAACACATTGGACATGCACAGATTTGCATACAGACCCAGATCTGCAGTGCTGAGGAAATCCCTCTGTTAAAATACTAAGAAACAGAAGAATAGAAATAGAAGAGAAGTATTTAGCAGGCAGTGAACCCAGCAGCCCACAAGGAGGCAATTCTTTATCTTCCAAGGACACTAGAGCTCGTTTCTTCAAGTTGATGCAGATTAAAGGGCAGGACTGTTACTAGCGGTCTCATGCCCTTTTAGACTTATAATGTGATGTAAGCTAGTAGTCACTGTCGATGCAATTTTATATGTAACTGATGACTGGAGAGACAGGTAGCAATATTTCCCTTTTATTTAGACTGTACCAGTTCTGCAGGGTGTGCTTCAGGAATCATAGTGGTGAATTAACAATGTCTTCTTCTGTCCCTGAACTTCCTCCTACTTCTCAGCCCCACAGAACTGCTTCCTTCTTGTTAAAATCACCTGGGTTAAATCACTCCCAATGTTTTCCATAAGAAAATTGTCAGCATTTCTTCATGTGGGAATTGAGGCCATGTCAAAGTTTGTGTTCTGTAACAAAGACCCACCGACTATATACTGATGACATTATTCTGGGAGAGGCATAAAGGGCTTCTGGCAGAGATTTCTAATTCAGATAAGGTTGTTTTGGTTGGAGGATGAAGATAAAGGGACACTAAAGAAGTCACACTGAGATTTAAAGAGGGAATTGTTACTGTAAATATCGTAATTTGACAATGACCCTTTCCTATGTGATGCATCCTCTAACTCCATTTCGGCCAAGCTGCTGGGTATCTGGCCAGAATTGTTTGGAATGATCTGACCCTCCTGGAAACCATGCTAAATTCAACTAGAGTCAGGATTCCTGCTCTCATCCCTAGTAGAGATTGGTCTAGGGAATAAGTTCACTCAACATTAACTAAGTTAATGGGTACTTAGAGAAACTCCAAATAAGATCTGACTTTTGAAATGAGCGTGTTGCCTGAGATGCTGTTCCCAAGAAGCCAGTGTCTATACATGGCAAGGTGTGAAATCCCATTTGCAAAGGAGTCAGATACCTTAGGAATGAAGGAACACTAAGTGATGAATAAGAAACCCGGTAATGAATATTCGTTTGGTTTGGGGGACAAATACCATTACTACATCACAGATGATCTTAGTCAGAATTATTCTAGCTAAATGCTAGTCTGAAAATAGAGAGAGAAGAGAGGGAAAAACAAGGAAATGTTAGCTTTTTTGAGAGAGAGTCTCATTATATAGCCCTGGCTGGACTGGAACTTGCTATATAGACCAGTCCTGCCTCTCTCCTTGTGCTGGGATTAAAGACATGCAAGACCCTGTGCATACTACCAGAACGGAAAACTGATCATCAGTCTTATCAAGCTGTGAACTCTTTTAGGTGGAATAATCCTTGCCAAGGCATGCCCACTGGTACAACAGTAGCAAAGATGTCATGGGAGTAATCAGCCACCTTTTGAGTGGATTTAAGATTTGCTTCACAAGAAGAAATCCATACCTATCACTTTTACTGGGGATAAAAACCTGTGACTAGACAGTTCACAACCAGAAGGGGAGAAACTACTGTTACTAATATTATTCTGCTAAGTGGACATGGTGCTTCTATATTGCACCCCTTCTCCTAAGACTCAGGGATCATTGCAGATGAGGGCATGCAGACTATAAGAGCCAGAGGAGATGGAGATTATATATATATAAATTTATTTTCCACACACAACAGTGCAGTTGCACATATGAACCCACAGTGCTTGTTACAGAATGTGCTAAGACCTATGCAAGCCATATTCAGACAAAAAACTCAGCAATGTTCCACTGCTTGCTGTGGAGGGGTTGACATTTGATAGGCACTGAAAGAGGGATGGACAGTTGTGTTTAGGATTGTGACCTCTGGTAGGATGACCATGCTTTAGTGGATGGCCCCATAAGCAAGTGGATATGGGCAACACAAATTGGATTTGATGGGTTTATAAAGGAAAATGAGGACACCAAATTGCATGATTAAGAAAGGAGGGCTGATTTGGGGTAAGAAGGGTAATTATAATCATAAGACAATATACAAAAATCTCAAAGAATTAATGCAACTATTTTTAAAGTAATGAAATTCCATCAAAAAGAGAGAAGGCAAGAGAGAGGAAAGACGACAACAGGAGAGGAAGACTGGGGTGGGGGAGGATTGTATGTCCAAGCCATGGATTTAAGTGGAGGAGACAAGTATTTGAGTGTCTTCAATGCTTCACATCACAGCATGACAGAAGAAAAGGGCAAGCTACGATTCTTCAACTTTGTCTTACATTTTCACACAGCACTAACTCAGAACTGTCTGATAGTTTGAGCCAAATGCCCACATTATATCTTGTTACTACTCAGAATACTGTAACAGCTTACTTTTTAAATTTTGGAACTTACAAGATGCGTTTGTCTACATTATCACATTCTTCCTAGCTTTCATACAGCTCAACTGTACATAGACACTCCTTACTGTAACTGATGATAGCCTGTAGAAAGCAATTATGGTTTAAAGTTTTAAAATCTTCCAACAGTTTCTTAGAAAGATTGGATATATTTAAAAATAATATCCCCACTGTCATGAACATAAATTGAGTGATTGAGTTTGTTTGGTTGGTTGGTTGGTTGTTGTTTTTTAAGTTAAAAAGCATTCACTAATTTTCATGAAGAAACCCTGGACACAGACGAGTGATCACTTAAATGCAATAATATGAAGTATCTTTTTTGAAAAATAAAATTTTAGTTGGACGGTCCTGAAGGCTAAACCAGGGGAATGGCAGGTTATCAGTTTAAGATACCAGCCAATTTGTTTCAGTCCGTTTAATGTCTACCTTCCAGAAACTAAACTTTAGCTATTTTTTCCTAAGATGAGAGCTTCCTGTTGTGTCAGTAACTATGTTATGAAGTGAAGCAGACACAGGTGAATTTTTTTTTTTTTAATCACAGATGCTGTGTCAATAACAGGATAAACAGCTTCATGAAGTCTGGGAAATGTTCATGATCTGGAGAGTCCCCCTTCTAATGGTCCATTATCAGCCCTTAGTGAAGCCTTATCAAAAACAGGTTGAAAAATAGATCAAAGGAAGCAAATAGAGTCTTTAGAGCTATGGGCTCGTGAACTCTCTCTCATAAGAAATCTTACGGTGAAGTGATTTTTCTTTCTCAGACTCCAGGAGATAATAGTTATCCTTCCCCCAGATCTAGCATTTCCATTATTGCTGGCTTGTGAATCTGCTGTACCTTCTTCTGGTCAATCTACATCCTCATCACCACCCATGTATGTGACCCATCATCTTGAGAAATGTTCAAAACTGACATGTCTTCATCTGAATCCTCTTCCCATCTATTTAGTTATCAAAGCCTACAATAAGCCCATTATGCTTTGTCCTTTCCCTCCTTAACCTACGCCATGATGAGCCAGATGCTCCTTTCCACAAACACCATAAAATGGATTAGTCCATTCTTTTATGCTTGGAATCATTTGAATCAATAAAATAAAAAAGACCAATTTCATTTAAATGTTTAAAATGATCACATCCTCCAAGACAACTGAATCTGAGTTTTGATTTTTCAGCATTACATCGACACCATTACTGTCTTCAACCAGAATTCAAAGACGACATATTCCCTTGATCGTACTAGTTTGCAGAAGCAGGCTGCATGGTGAACTGGGCAGAGGCATCAAGGAAAGGGTGGTCCGTCTTCTCTGCAGTTGCCTGGGAGTCATGGACTTCTTGCTCTGCTCACATGACACGGGCTCAACCTCAAAGCCCAGAATACATCCTCAGTCCAGTAGAAGTGGAAAGTGTCAGGTTTTAATTTAAAGCAACCACACACCTACTTATGTGTTTCATTCACTAACAGCTGCCATTTTCTCCCCATGTTGAGTGTCCTAAGGGAAGAGCCCTGGCCTTGGGCACAGGAGCATTGTGCTACAATCCTTAAGCACATGGATTCAGTGCTTACCTCCTGGCTGTTATTCTATCTCTTCTTATCACTAGTATCTTAAATATTGCTTAACTTTTCTCACATGTTAAAGAGCAATATCAGTACTGTCTGTTGTGATAATTCCTGTGAATATTCAAGTAACAAAACTATAAACAGCACAGGTTTATAGTCAGCGTATTTACATAATTATCACCATTGCTTGTAATGGATAAATCACAAAGAATGTTTATCATATGACAGGATAACTGGCCAACTAAACAGGCAGAGAATGAACAACAGAGTTCATGGACTCTCGCATTTCTAGTCACTATGGACTTTGAGATTCTTGATTAAAATTATTTATAACTAGGGACAAATGAGATAGATTAGCATGTAAGAGCTCTGAGGACTTCAGTTCCATTCTAGAATGTACATGGAGGAGAGAGAGAATTGATTATTGTAAGCTGACCTCTTCTCTCCACATGGGTGCTAAAGCATGTATGTGTGTATGCATAAACACACACACATACATGTACACACACACAAAGTTAAATTATACAAAAAGTCAATATAAGCAGGCATGGAGTTGAATATCTGTAATCCTAGGACTCAGGAATCATATATAAGAAAATGCTGATACCATAAGAAAGGAAAAGCAAGACAACAGCAAGGAAATATATGACAATGGGACATGACTGCCACAAAGGAGAAGTTCCGTAGATTAAAATGAGGGGCATGGAGGCCAGGCAATGCTTCCAGGGTCTAAGGCCTAGTTATCCCTAATGTAGATGAAAATTATTCATTCTAAGCATTTAAGACTTCAAAGATTAAGACACTGAGTCTAGGAGACTTCAGTTGACATGCAAATATAAACTGTGTCACAGACATAGTTCAACAGACTCAAATTCCCCGTGGCATGAAATCATGTACCAAAGAAGGGTGTTGTGTTCAGTGGTGAATCATATATGCAATGGAGGCACGTTCATAGACTACGGTCTATAGGCTAATCAATAATATTAAAATTCAACTAAAACTTCCTGTAATTTCTGTACAGTTACTTTTTTTCTATGTACTGGCATTTAGAAGATCTTCAGGGGTCAGTGGAGTAAAATGCTGCATAGAGTTGTAGTTTAGGACTGGTAGTTGAATACCATCTTGCAGTTGTGAATCTTGCAATGATGGCTCCTCACTTTGTGATCACATCAAAATATTACATTGGGCCCACTGAAAATATGCAGGAATTCTTGATGAAAAGTAAAAAGAAAATGTAATATTTTTTTAAATGACAAAGGCCCTACACATGAATGCTATTTTGAAAATTATATAAACATAAAGACTTGGGGATGGAGAGATGGCCCAGCAGCTAGGAGCACTGGCTGCTCTTTCAGAGGACCCGGGTTTGGTTCCTAGCTCCCACATGTGGGATAGCAATGATCTGTACCTCTAGTTCTGGGGAATCTGATGCCCTATTCTAAAAACTGTGGCATTACATGACATGGGTGCACTTACATACATGTAGGAAAAACACTCATTCACATAAAATAAATAAAATATTTTTACAACACTTCTTAGAAACTATCAAAGCAATTAAGGAAACTTCCAGAATGATATTTCCAACAAGACTCTGGATTCTAATATACAGAAAAAGTCCAGTATTTTCTGTTCCAAAAAGCTTCATGAGGTAAAATACATTGTGATCTTGGTAACAAATTTTATTGAACAAAAATAGGCCACCTTTTAGCACTTTTTATTTTTTTTTTCACTTGACCATTAACAGTGTGACAAAATCCAGATGGACACAGAGCTTGGGGACTTGAGACTGTTCATGACTGAGATGCTGTCCCCTACATATCAAGCATCATAATCACTCTGGCAGCTCACCCTAATGTCAGGTGCCAATTATGATTCTGTACCTCTGATGCAGTTAGTAGTAATTACACTAGCCAAGCTATAAAAATAAAGGATTCCATTGTAGCAAAGTTCACAAATTTAGTTTCAGTTTAGGTATCGGTCTTGTCTTTCTAAAACAGTAAATGTCTAACTCTACAAAAAACTGTGTTGGGCTTGTAGTTTACTATATTTTATGAAACAGAATCAAGAGTAAAATAGAATATGATGCTAATTGTTCAGACAGAAAAACTTTAGCCAATTATATATTTAGCATTTAGATTTTTTTAAGTTATAAAGAAATCTGCATCCAACCAAGTGATTGACATCACTCTCTTCTTCTAAGGAACTTCTTGGACAGAGTGTTGGTGCTCATCAAGGACTCACAAGTCTTAGGCACTAGTATAATTAATGCAGTCTATGCATGTAAAGTGAAGCCAAGGCTCAAAACAAATTTCTAATATACAAATGAATACATCATATTTATGAATATTTTAGATTGAATTAGTATTTTAAAATAGAGAAAAATTATTATTAGTGTAAGGACTTATTAAGTTATTCCATTAGAATCTATGGTAGAGTTCAAACAGAAATCAATACAGTTTCTGAAAATGTAAGTTTCATTTCTTCACTTAACATTCAAATACCTAGCAGAACCACACTATGTATTGCCAGTATGTCAGCTTATGTCCTTGCCATATGAAGATGGTCAGTGTCCTCAATACCAAATTTTCAAAAAATATTATTTGAAAGGCTGCTAGTGAAGAAGAATGCAAGATGACATCTTTCTTGTAAAGAATAGTTGTATATTGAAATAAATCCCCTGTAAGCCTCTCTGATCCTGTCTCAAAGTAAGTAAAATTCTAAGACAATTAGAGGGAAACAAAATTCATTCGTTACAAAATAGCAATAAATCACACTAAATAAAGAACACCTTACTTAACTATTGAAAGGAAACATGAATGTCTGCAATGTCCCTTTAAATTAGTTATAAAAAATCTATTGACTTTAGTTTTTAATTTGTTTTATTTTATGCTTGTGAATGTCATGTTTACACTTTTGGAAGTGTACCATGTGCATACAATGGAGGCCAGAAGAGAGCATCGGATTCCTTTCAACTGTAGCTTCAGATGATTGTTAGCAGTCATGTAGGTGCTGGGAACTGAACCCGGTCCTGTACTAGAGCAGCCAGTGCTCTTAATCACTGAGCCATATATCCAGCCCAGGTTGTTGTTTGATTGTTTGTTTGTTTAATTTAGGGGCAGATAATGTAACATATATCATACAGAGAGTCCTGTAGATGCGTAAGGATATATAGGTTTAAAGAGGAAAAGATGTGATGGTGATTGAAACTCACTACCTTCAAATCTCAGCACATGGGAAGTGGAAACAAGCAGATCAGGAGTTCAAGTTCAGCCTCTGCTTTGCAATAATATTGAGGCCAGCCCAGGCTGCAAGAGATATGTTCTTAAAAATAAACTAGAAACCTGTAAATCTATTAAGTTTTTAAGAGAAATAAATTCTTTATGGAAGTGGGCATTGAATGATATGGAACTGGGGATGGGCTGAGTGGGAATTTTGAATGTTAGTCTTATGTATTATCTTTTTCAGCTTATCTAAAAGTTTCTATGGATCACTTATAGAATTACTTCCGTTGGCAAGGACCTGTTATGTAATAATGCTGATAGAGAATGCATCCTACTGCTCAAGTAGGATGAATAAGCCATGGTATTGCTTTTGCTGCTAATGATACTGTCCATTTCTTGAGTTCACTCCATATCCTTGAATATGCCACTGTAACCACATATATGATTATACCTCAAAACTAAGCCTTTTTAAAGGATACAGATTCCCATTAATATAATTTGCATCTATGGGTATTAGTTGGGGCTTGAAAGATTCATTCTATGAAATCAACTGTTTAATGTTTCATGAAGTTTCTAAAAACATTTAAATAGAAGAAGTGATTTTACTCATTGTTACCTCACTGACTTCATTTACTTTTCTTTGCTAACTTGGGGCTCTGGTAGATTATCAGTCAAGTGTCCATTTCTCTTGATTATGTGTTCAGTTCTTATTAGGCTTTGAATAGTGAAAATCCCACAGTATCCCATCTTCAATTTTAAAAAGTCAGGAATTTGTGTTTATCTTTAGTTTCATGATTTTAGATTCATGGCTAATTTTCCTTCATCAAATGTCCATTCTGAAATATCTGTGGCCACCATTCATGCTATTCTTCTATAATTTTTCCAATTCTACATTCCAGTACCAAAAATTAGGGAAAAAAATCATGCTCATAAGTCAGCACCCTGCTTCCAAGTGTGAGATGATATCATCAAATAGAGATAAATCTGTAAAATTTTAAAATGACAGAAATCAGTCATCCATCCTCAAAAACCGATGTGTACATCATATTAAACATAACTAATGATTTCTAGTAACTTACTTAATCAGTGACAGAATTAACTTGACATAATTCAGATCAAATGGTTATTACTTCAAATTGATGGGTACAACCATCAACACCTCAAAGCAATATATTCTGTCAGCAGATTCCAACCTTGGAAGGAATGTCTCAGCTGACTACTTCGGAGCAAGGCCTTCACAATATGCCTGCAATTTAGAAAAAAAAAAGTGCTGGAAACTCACATTGACCATCTTTCTGCTGATGTCAGCAGCTGGATCATAGATTTACTATATATCCAACCAAAGACCAAGAAGTAAGTGTTAACAGTTGCATTTTAGTACAAAACAGATTAATTTATACTGGGTAACTTAGTCATTGCATTAAAATACATATGACTGCAGAAATCCTTTTCATTAGATTATTGCTAAAGTTCATAACTGGCCTGGAATCTTTTGGAAATTTGGTAGTCTACATTACAAAGTTACATAAAATTTTGGAAAAGTTGCATGCTTTAGAAACACAGTATTTCCTCAAGCCTGTAGTCTAAAAACTGTGAAGACAATAGAAATTGAGAGCCTTTGATTCTGTGTCTGTTGTTCACAGTATTTTTTCTTCTCTAGCTGGAGTTCCATCAAAGCTGGCTGACTGTTTCTCTGGGGCTTTTTTCTCCACACATTCAGAACAAGGAGGCACTTGCAATTTCTGCCAAATAATGAAGAAAGACAATTAGATGAATAAAATTAAGCATATTTAGGTGAAAATAAAAGTTGCAATAGGAAAACAATGAAAATTAACATCTGACCAAACAACTCCTAGAAGTAGCAACAGCCACAAACTAAACAAACTTGTTAATAATTATTCTACTTGTAACTATATAAATGTATTTTATAGAAATAGGAAAAATACCTTGAATATTATAAGAAAATTTGGTTAAATTATTAACATAGATTAGTCCCTTTGAAAAATTTACCATTAAAATGTTTTTACTGAATTTTTGTGGTTTTCATAAAATATAATGCAATGGAATATAGATTTCTCCCCCCTCTGCACCTTCCCCACTATACTCCATTACATATGCAATACTGCCTACAGAGTCTGGTTTGTATTCCATCATTACCTTGTAATATTTTGGTCAGTAATCAAACAGATTGTATAAGCATTCTGATTTAAGCTCTCCAATTATGTATATCTGTATACTTTTGTGCAGATGAATTCCTCTTTCTTACTCTTCCATTCTCCTGTCATACTTAATTTTCATTTTTCTTATAAGAAATATATGCACTGGCACAGCACTTGGCACTATCCACGTCTACATTTTTAGGACCGTTGTTTGATGTCCAGTTACCAGAGCTTGCCCAGTCCTGCCTTTCTGTCTCCTTCCCCACTTCCCTGTGCTCCATTGTCTCAGCTCTGCCAAGACCCTTGAACTCTTCTTTGGGCTTTCCCAACCCCATCTTGACATAATTCTTTTCCACAAATCTTTGCACCAGCCATCTCTCCTCTGTTAGGTCTTTTGTAGATGACCAGATATAGAACATGCCCTGGTAAGACTCCTTTTTCCACCTCCCTGGTCCAACATTACCATCTCAACCTTGCCAGGGCATGTGCAAGCTACTGAGACCTGTTTATGACCTTTGACTTCAGACTTTCTCATGTTACTGGATTCTTGCTCCCCAAGGCCTGTGAGCTCTCCCAGCCTGACCTATCAGCCAGTCTGCTCATCTGGAAGCCACCCAGCCATTCTACAACATGATGAGCCAACCCTAGCATTTCAACTCAGAAGTTGCATCTATCCCTAGCATGACTGAGACTACTACTTGCACCCCTCACACTACTGTAGGAATTAACACCTGATCGTATGGTTTCATGAGACTGGCAGCCTAGTGGATGCACAAGAAAATGATTTCAAAACAGCAATTACAAATATCTTCAAGGAACTAAAGGGATATAAATAAAAGGCTAAATGAAGACTGTGAAAACACAAGGAGTTGAATGAAATAACTAAAATGATTCAAAAACATGAAACTAGAAAGAAATTGAAATAATACTTGAAATAAAAATCTTAGAAACTCAAGAAAAAAACATAAGCAAAGAAGCAAAAGGGAAGTGTCTGGAAAGTCACAGAAATGTCAGCTCTTAAAGACAAGCTGGGGAAAGAGATCATTCAGTGGAATAACATGTCAAATCTAAAACCAAGAAAGGAATGTGAAGGATTCCCAGGCACTGTAAAGAGAGCAGGATATAATTCATATGTCTAGAATAAAGAAATCCAGGTCAAAAGACAGAAAATATTTTTTAATAATAATCATAGAAGAAAATGTACCAATCTAGGCAAAGAGAAACCTATCAAGTTAAAGAAGTATACAGAACACCAAGTAGACTGGGTCAGAAAAGAAGCTCCTCAAAGTATGGAACAATAAAAATTCTAAATATACAAAATAAGAAAATGTATTGAAAGATGTGTGAGGGAAAGACCACATATAAAGTTAGGCCCATCGGAATAACAGCTGAATTTTCAATGGAGACTATGAAAGTCAGCAGGACTTGGACTAATTATATACATGTCATAAAAGAAAACAGATTCCAGCCCAGACTACTATATCAGAAAAACTATCTGTTGTAATTGAAATAAAAACAATTTCCATGATAAAAACACATTTAGACAATTTATATATACAAAACCAGCTCAGAAAACAGAGAATATTTGATAGAATACTTTGTCCAGAAGCAAAAATCAAACAGTCTCAAGAGAGCATAAAGAACACATAAACTATCTCAGAACAGTCAACCTCAAAAAGTGAAAGAAAAAAGTACTACAATACCAACGTAACAGGAAATAATAAACATTTATCAATAAAAACACAGTATTAATGGTCTCAGCTCCCCAGATAAAAGACACAGACGAACTAATTGGATTGAAAACACGGATCCATTGATGCCGTGCCTCCAAGAAACACAATTCACCAAGAGTAACAGAAAGGAGAGAAACATGATATTCCAAGGAAAGGAAACTGAGAATCAAGCAGATAGGTCTATTCTAATATTCAACAAAATAGATTACAAATTAAAAATAGAAAAGAAAGGGACAGTTACCTCATGCTCATTAAAGGAAAAACAAATGAGGAAATCATTACAGTCCTGAACATACATATGCCACCCACAGGAACACTCAACTTCATAAAAGTAAGATTATCACAATCAAAATCAAACATTAACTCCAATACAACAGTAATGTGTGACTTCAAAAACTCACTGTCACATAAAGACAGGTTAACCAGGTAGAAACTAAATAGAGAAACCCTGGAGGTAAATGAGCCACCAACACCAAAGAATACACTTGGACCTTTCTCCAAAATTAAACATATATTATGACACAAAGCAAGTTACTCCATGTTATCAGACTTGAAATATCATTTGATATTCTATCTGTCCACAAAGAAATAAAACTAGAGATCATCAAAAATACAAATGGGAAAAAATACAAAAGCTCCTAAAAGCTAAAGAATGCATTACAGAAAAAAATGGATTAACAGGAAAATCAAGAAGGAAATTTAAATTTTTCTAGAATTAAATGAAAATGAAATTTACAAAATACCAAAACCTATAGGAAACAATGAAGGCACTCCTAAGAATAAAATTTAAAGCTGTAATTGCCCACTCCAGAATATTAAAAACTTCTCCCATGAATAAATTAATGATGCACCTGAAAGCTTTGGAAAAAGGTGGCTAAGAATAATGAATTAGAAACAAACAGACAGACAGAAAACAATACAAAGAATAAAGGTAATGAAGAGGAAGAGGTTTTTTTTTGCAAAGATTATCAGAATTGAAAACCATTAGCCAAATTAATCAAAGCAAGCAAGGATTCAAATTTAACAAATCAGTGATCCAAAAGGAAACACTGTAACAGATGCTGAAGAAATTCAGAAATTCATAAGTACACAATTTTAGATTTTATTCTACTGTAGAAAATCTAACAGAAATGTATGACTGTTTAGATATGTATATCCCATCAAAGTTAAATTGGTGTCATAAAAAACCGGACCCATAGCAACCAATGAGATAGGCACAGTAATTAAAAATTTCCTAATTAAAATGAGCCAAGTGCAAGACAGACAAAGCACAGAATTCTAAATTCAAAGAGCAAATAAGAATAATCCTCAAATTATTCCACAAAATAGAATGAAATTCTTTCCATGAATCCAATAATAGTGTAATACCCAAACCAGATGAAGATCCAACAATGTCAAAATGAAAATTATAGACCTGTCTCTCTGATGATGACCTTAGATGCAAAATTTCTCAATAAGATATTTGCAAACCAATAGAAGAACAAATCAAAATAGATTATCACCATGATCAAGCCAGCTGCATCCCAGAAATGCAGGGATGAATCAACACAAGTCAATTAATGAGTTTAATCTACTTTGTGGACAAACTCAAAGACAGAAATCTCAGGATCATATCATTAGATGCAGAAAAGCCTTTGACAAAATCCAATATCCACTCTTGATAAATGTTATGGATCATTTAGGAACACAGAGGACATATCTCAACAAATCACAAGTACACAGCTAAAATCATACTGAATTGAGAAAAACTAAAGCATACCCAATAAAATCAGGAACAAGATAAGAATGCCCACTCTCTTCATTCCCATAGTACTTGATCTAGTACTTGAATTCTAAGCTAGACAACAATGACAAAGCAGATACAAATTGGAAAGGAAGAGGTCAAAGTATCCTTATTTGCCCATGATATGATGATTCTCTATATAAAAGACTGTAAAGACTGCATCAGAAAATTCCTAGAGCTGATACATACTCTCAGTAAAGTAGTAGGATATAAAATTAACATCCCCAACTCAGTAGTCCTATATTCCAACAACAAACATACTGAGAAATCAGGGAAACAATCCCATTCAAGATAGCCAGAAATCCATAAAGTATTTTGGAATATGTCTAACAAAGGATATGAAGAACTTGTATAATAATAATAAAATAAATCTTTATGTCACTAAAGAAATTGAAAAAGATACCAGAGATGGAAGACTTTCCTCCCATTCTCATGGATTAGTAGGATTATTATTTTGTAAATAGCCATCTTATCAAAAGCAACCTAGAAATTCAATGCTATACCCATTAAAATTATAATGAAGGCCTCACAGATATTGAAAAACTAATCTCAGCTTTCATATAGAAATATAAAACAGAGTGGCCAAAATTATCCCAAAGAATAAAAGAACTGCTGGAGGCATTACCATCCTGATCTCAACTTGTGCTATGGAGCAGAAGCCATAGAAATAAAAACAGCATGGTACCAGCATAAAAACAAACATAGTGATCAGTGGAATAATTTGAAGGACCCAGATTTAGGTTCAAGCATTTAGAGCCACCTGATTTTTGACAAAGGATTTTTGAAAAACTACACACTGGAGAAAAGGCAGAATATTCAACATATTGTGCTGGTCAAAGAGGGTAGCATCAGGTAGAATGATATTAAGTCCTTATCTCCTACTCCAATGAAACAAGGACCTCAACATAAGGCCTAATACCCTGAGTCACAGAGAGAAAAAAGTAGGCAATGAGTTGGAATTTATAGTCACAGGAAAGTGTTTCTGAACAGAACTCCTGTAGCACAATCATTATACCCAACTATGCCAAGTAGGACCTCATCAAACAAAAGATTAGGTACAAAGAAGACTATTATCATTCACATGAAAAGGCACCCTATAGAATTGGGAAAAAAAATCTTTACCAGTTATACCTGTGACAGAGGTTTAGTTATTAGAAAATATATAGAACTCAAAAAAAAAAAAAAAGAAACCATCAAAAAGCAACCAAATTAAAAATTGGGGCAAGAAGATAAACTGGGAGTTCTTAGAAGAGGAAGTACAAATGGCTAAAACATATTTGAAAAACTGCTCAGAATCTTTTATCATCAGAGAAAATAGGATGAGATTTAATCTTGCCACACTTAGAGTGGTTAAGTTACAAAATTCAAATGATGACAAATTCCAGAGAGGAAGTGGAGAGTGGCAAAATTAGTGCTGTGGAAGTGCCAACTGGTGCAGCCATTGTAGTGGTTGAATAAAATTATCTCCTATTGCCATCAAGTGTTTGGACACTTGGTCTCCAGTTTGTGGCACTCATTCCGGAAGGTCTTGGCAAATTTAGGAGGTGTGGTTATATTAGAGCAAGTAAGATGTCTTAAGTTTTGCCAGATTTCAAGTCTTTCTCTGCTTCCTATGTTTCCTTGAAGGTCTGATTACTTGACTTTCTCCTACGGTTACCTGTCCCACTTCCTCCACCATTATGAACTCTGTTCCTTTGGATTCATAAGCCCAATGAGCTCTCCTTTCCAGATACTGCCTTGGTCAGTGTTTAATCACAGCAGTGGAAACATTGTTAATACAGACACTGTGGAAATCAGTGTGGTTATTCCTCAAAAAGCTAGAAAGTGGTCTGCCATTTGATTCAGCTATACCACTCCCTCAGATATGCTCAGAAGGCTATGGACTGCTACAGAAATATATTGTCCATGTTCATTGCTGCCCGTTTCATAATAGCCAAGAACTAGAAACAATCAAAATATCCTTCTACTGTGGAATGGATAATGGAGGTGCTATATTTAGACACAATGGAGTATTAGTCAGCTCTTAAATCTATATGATGAAATTTTCAGATGAATGGATGGAACTGGAAGCAGTCAGCCTCACTGAGGTAACCCAGACCCAGAACCACAAATGTCACATGTAATCACTCATGATGCTAGCTTTGAAATCTTAGAGATGCATGTTTCAATTTCAAAATTCAAGGTCATAAACTAAAATGTCCATGGGTGGGGAGTCAGGAGGAGGGCAACGTGAGTGGGGAAGTACAATGTAATGATATAAAAGGAAAAGGGGTAATAATAGAGTAGGAAGTGTGGGACTAGGAGGGCAGCTCAGAGGATGTACTCTGGGTAGGGATATCCAACCTTAAACCTTGAGAGAAAGCCAAATGGAGATCTACCATTATGGAAGCTTCTTAAAGAATATACATACAAGATAAAAAGAGAATAAAAGGAGTTAACTTATAACAGGTGGACAGCGTGCCTACTAGGACTGCAAAGTCACAGCCCAGTGCCAGGAATGGCACCCTCTTTCGAAGCTGTTGACAAGGCAACCCATAGACCCTCACATAATACTGGACATCACCCCTGCTGTTGGTTGGTTAGCCAGCAGCAGTTCACAGTAAGACCATATTGCTGAGGACAGTGCAAATGAGAGTGTTGAACAAATGAGGAGAAATCAAGCTGGTGTGTAGATTTTATAGTTCTGGAATGTGCTATGCAAATTATCTAAAGAGAAAAGTTAACATGAACCTTACCCAGCTGTGAAGTCTGTAAACTACAACTGGCCTAGAAGATATGCCCTCTGGTGCTGTGGTGATGTGAACATTGCAGAGGTAACCAAGACTTTCTAATTGGATTCCAGACCCACAGCATGGGATGTATCTCATACCAGACACTGATATGAGGCCTAAGAGCCTGAGGCTAGACATCCTATCTCACAGGCCACTGGAGAAAGACTAGCACAACTATTCTGCTTAACTGATGCAGCATTAAACTGATCTCCTGTGACTTATTTTGATACCCACAGATTATTTCTTCTCTCAGCTCTCAGCAAAGAAAATTCCTTATGCATCCAACTGTGATTAACAGAGAAGTACAAGTGGACAAAGTGAAGAGATTAAGAGATTGCAGACTGCTTATCTCTGAGGCGAACACCTGTATCAAATTCCTGCCTCAGGGATCAGGGGTCATTGTAGAAAAGAGGTGGAAGAATTGTAAGAGTCAGAGGAGGTGTGTGACCAAAACAAAAGACAGTTTCCCAGACAGACAGGTGGTCAGTTACTCATATGAACTCACAGCAATGCTGACACCATGGGCAAGTCTCATCAAAGCTTGTACCAGACAAAATCCCAACACAGTCTTGGGGATGTAGGCAAGAAACCCCAGGCCTGCCTGAGGAACTACTGGCAAGGATGAATGCTGTGAAGGGGAAATTCAGTGTCATTTAAGAGTGAGATTCTTGGGAAATTGTGGTCTCCTGTTGAACTCACCACAGGATATTTGGGAACATATACTTCATTCTGTGTGTGTGTGTGTGTGTGTGTGTGTGTGTAATTTGTGTGTGTGCATGAGT
Source organism: Eospalax fontanierii (assembly GCA_035773235.1). NCBI lineage: Eukaryota > Metazoa > Chordata > Mammalia > Rodentia > Spalacidae > Eospalax > Eospalax fontanierii. Next base: position 188,189,766 of record CM069524.1, on the reverse strand, counting down.
ACATTTTGTGGGAGGTTAAAAAGGGGGTTCAGATATGGGAGGGAAACTAAATAGGATTAAAATATATTTATGACATTCACAAAAAATAAAAATTATAAATAAAACGAAATATGAGAATTTTTTTTCTGTTTAATTTTCTTTTCTTGGTGACTGGCATGAGAACAAAGAAGAAGACACTGAGCCTACAACCTTCAGGGTCCTGCCTGTTCACATGCAAGCAGAGAGGACTTGCAAAGGTCAGGGGGGACAGCTGAGGGAATATTTCATTAGCTTATATAAAATCTCTCTCCATTGCAGGTAAGATGATTCAGTGGGTAAAGTCATTTGTTGCCATGTCTGATAACCTTGAGATCACCTGATGGAAGGAGAGAACAGACTCCCTCGTCCTCTGACCACCAACATCTACTGTGGCACATTCCCGCCAAACCACGCACAAATCAATAAATTGAAATAAATTAAATTTTAAAAAGTTTCTGCCCTGGCTACAGCAAAAGAGAAACTCACTGACTCTAGGAGTGCTTTTTGACAATAATTAAAATAAAATAAACTAACAAAGACACACCTGTGTGGCTGGTTCTGCTTCCACAGTGACGTTTCTTGGGTGAGTCTCCTTGTGATTCCTGGAACAAGAACTTCCTTCCTGAAAAATCAAGCATAAAAAATAGGTCAATTTATTTAAATTACACAAGGTAAAGTGATGGAAAATCCATTCTGGGATATTACCATTAAGAACTTGATACCACTTCAACACAGATTGAAAACTTAAGACAAAATCCTATCAGCCCAAAACAGCAGCTGTGTTCAGAGTTGGACCCATGCTTCTCACAATTGGTGGCCTCTAAAAGCTCAAGTCTAACAGATGATTTTTTTCTCTACACCCCGTGGAAACTAGTGTCTGTGTACAAATGACTGGTCTTGACATTCTTTCCTGTGATAAAACATGGATTGGGATTTAAGTCAGCTTCATCCTGTCACTTAAAAAGTTCTGAGTAGATGATGCCTCAGATTATGCAGAAGACGAAAGCACATGCAGCTGAGGCTTTAGAACTCAGTGACTCACGCCCTCTCCACACTCTCTACACTGGCTCCTAATTGAACACATCACTTACTTTACTCTTCTGCAGCTGTGAATGCCTCCGACATAGTTCATTACTTTGTATTTGATGAGGTATTTAAGTTTTGCTGTCTCTGCCTCTCTGACTCATTCTAACAGTAGCAATATTCATTCGCAGTCCTCTTCTATCAGCATTGACTGTATCAACTGTAGCTCTTAAGATTGATTTAGTATGTGTAAGCATATCTAACTCATTAGCACTTTGTGTGACAGTGTTTATGAACATTAATCACCTATAGATCACAGTCAGACAGTAGGCATTAAGCATGTGCTGCCTGAATAAATAATTAGATGGAAACATAAAACATGGAAATGTCTAGGTCTTCTGAGATGTTAACATATCTACTTTCTCTGCATGGACTGATATGAGCATACACTATAGACAGTCCGACATTTTAGTGCACAATTTATCAGTGGAAAAGTGAAATTAATAATAGTTCTGTCAAAATTTATCCAACTTAATCCCTATAGGCAGATCCTACAATGAAATCTTCTATTCTACCTAAATGAAAAAATTTCATGTATGTTTTCCAAAAAGAAAATATGACTGTTGGCGCCTAGAAGAACTGTTTATTTACCAAGACAGTGATAGAGGATCTGACCTTCAGATAGGGCAGAATTATGAAGACAGAAGTGATTAAAAGATTCCAATGTGAACCTTCATCAAAACTGATAAGGACAGGTCAGATGGGAAACACTGGAGGGGACTGGAAAACTGTTCTTGGGGGAGCTTAAAGTCAAGTAGGGGTGTTTATAAAGCAGAGTAGCAGCGGAAAGCAAGTTCCATTGGAAGGACTTTGAAACATGCTTATAATGCTTGTAATCTCTTTCATTTAATATTTTAATTGATCCCAGAATTTCATACAATGTATTTTGATCATGTACAGACCTTGTCCCCTTCTCTACTACCACAACTCAAAAGCAAGTTTTCCATTATTATCTGTCCTTTTCTTATGCCTTCATTTTTAATTCATTTTTAATTTTTGTTATTAAAGACCTATAATTCCATTCCATGCTTCCCACATGCATCTGGGTGTGAGTCCATGACAGGGTCCATGACCTGGAGCCTGGTCACTAGACAAGGCATCACACCAGTGAGGTAAATTGACTCTCCATCCCCTATCTTCTCTCAACTGTAAATAGATCATCAACTAGGATGGGAAATTCCATCCACCTCCCGTAGTCATGATGGGTCCGTCTGGCTTGGGCTTCTACCACTCTTGTGAATGCTGTCATAGTGCTCTGGATTCACATGTGTGTCTGCCCTGTGGTGTCCACCTCTGAGCATTAAAATCTTCCCAACCCTCTCTTGCTTAATGAACCTTCTGCCTTGTGCTTTAATTTTCAATTGTTTGAGAGCCAAATTTTCAGGGTTCATGTGCTGAGTTCATTACTAATATTAATCATAAAGTGTTAAATACAGTATGCATCCATTTTCCCTTAATTCTAAGTCTCTTTTGAAATGATATACTAGTTGTCACCAGATCATGCTTAAATTTCCATCACAAGGAAGATACCTTAGACATTTATCAGCTAATTGACTCTTAATTCATCCCGTGGGATGGTAACTCTTGAGTTCCTCAGCACTTCATCTTCCTCTACTCCAAAAGTCTAACAATCACCAGAAATAAATATCTTCCTAAAATATTTATCTTTCATAATCTCAAGCACACTGACCCAGGCTGACTCAATCAGACAGAAACACAGCACAGAAATGGGAAAATGGACAGTAGGCCCCAACTTTAGCCACAGAATTATTGGCAACTGATTCCTGTGGGGTGGGGGAAAGTTAATCTTTAAGGAAGTGCCACTGGTTAGGCTGACTCGACTCTGGAGGATGAACTTGCACTAAGGCACATATGAGTACAAATGCTTGATCAGCCTTAACATATATGACAGAATGTATGAAATTTAGTGGAGGTGCTAAGGGGAGTGTGGACAGGGGGAGGAAGTCTAAATATGATTAAGGTCTCTTGTATGAAATACACAAAACCAACAAAATACACATAAAAAGCAAGAAAAACACTCCCCGCATAATTATCCTTGTCTACAGATTCATTGCAAACATGTTTAGGATGGGTCTTCACAATACAGATACACTTTTTCTCCCAAAGCCACACTGAAGTGATCCACGTCTCCCAACTTTTGTTCCCTTTACATTTACTGGTTGTAATTCATTCCCTTCATGGCAAACTCAGTCATGAGACCCTGGTTATCAAATTATCTCAAATTAACCCAAATTATCAATAATTGAGCATCATGTTGTTTCCTTAAATGTTTTGCTCCCTTTCTCTTCTCTCACTCTTAACACCTATTACCACTAATAACATTATGGGACAAAAAATGTCAGATTGATCTGTGTCTTACTTTGGTTATATATATATATATTTCATAAGGAGTATTGGAAGGTTTTCCAGTGATAAAACAAGATAAAGATTTATGAGGAAGACACAGTGATATCTCCGTTGAAAAGAATTGAAAAAACCCTCTCAGTATTCCCTGTTGAACTGATACTCACTGAAACCTGGGCAAGATGCTATGCTGAATAGAAAGTGCAAGCCCTGAAAAAAAATGTATTAGTGTTTCTCCTTGTGTGTGGCAGTCACAGCAAGTGACAAAGACGATCAAGACGAGTGGGATGAGGGGCTGGAGTCTTTTTCTCTTGGCGTTCACCATAATGATCAATCAACGGAATTCAAAGAGTAGATCTCAGCTGTCACTCACACAGGCTTACTGATTTTCCTTTTTTACTGTGACTATGAAATATACACATAAACATAAAAATATGTGTCACAGTGACATGCTACTTGCCTCATTCTCCAGGATTACTTGGAGTAAGTACTGGTATTATATTTCCTCTAATGTTTCTTGAGACAAACCCCCAAGCAATTTTAATTCTTATAAAGTGTTAAACAATGTTGTTTTGTAAAACTTGTAGTTAAACTATGAACTAAGTAGTCCCCGTTAGTCATTGTTTAGTGTGTGTGTACACACTTGTGTAAATGTGTGTTTGCCAGTGTGTGTCTATATGGTCCTGTGTATTTTCATGTATTATTTTGTTTGTGTGTGTGTGTGTATCTGTATAAGTGCTTCTGGGTGTACACATGTTTAAAGCCTTTATTAGGTTGGAATGTACATTAACTAGTTTTAACTTTATTTTATGTATAATTTTTACTGAGTTTTTGAAATTTTCTTAGTATATAATTTGATAACATTAAAATCCCCTCCCTTATCAGTATGTTTATTACTATCCACAGCCAATATAGATAGATAGATGATAGACAGTTCAATAGATAGATAGATGTTAGATAGATAAATAGATATAGATGATAGATTACTGATGGATAGATGATAGATGATGAAGGTAGATAGATAATAGGTAGATGATAGATAATAGATGATGATGACACATAGATGATAGGTAGATAATAGATGATAGATGAGATAATAGATAATAGATGATAGATAGCTGATGATGATAGATAGATGATAAATAGTTGATAAAGAGACTGAGAGAACATCAAATTTGTGATTCCAAATGCACTTTGGTTTTGGTGCTTCCACTGGAGCCAGGTCAGCCTTCGAAATGTCTCACCCATAAAGGAGATTGACTCTCTCCATCCCAGCAGCCATTATTTGCCAGTAGTTCCTCAGTCAGCATTGGGATTTCTTGCTCACTTTTAATATTTGCGCAAAGATTTTGACTGGCTTGAGATTTGGTATGATTTGTCCATGTCGTCCCCATATCTTTGAGTGCATATGAATCAGGCTGTCTGGAAAATTCTGTTCTCTTGTGGTTATTCACCACCTCTGGATCTTGTCTTTCCACCTCTATTTCACAATGATCCCAGAGCTCTGGGAAGCAGAAGTTTGATACAAATGTCGTATTCAGGGATAAGCACTCTGTATACTCCTGTTCTCTGCACAATGGCCGGTTCTGTTTTTCTCTATTAATCACCAGCTGCTGCATAATGAAGCTTCTGTGCTGAGAGCTGAGAGACACATTAATTTATCAGTAATACACTAAGTCATTAGGAGTGGAGTCACAATATACTAATACACCTAATATTACACCTATTTATCAGAATAATAGTATCTGCCTCCCCCTATGACCTGTGACATGTGTAGCCTCTGAATATTAGGTCTAATATCATTGTCAGATATGGTATCCATCTTATGACTTGGCCTTAAAATCTTGCTCAGAGGGAGGAGTTCCATAAGTGATATTATAAATATAGCAAAATACAAATTATTGGAGAGATCTTAGAGCCTAAAGAAAACACTACATTTTTCACATCCCAAGACAATTTCTTACTGAATGCTAAATATGTACCCTTAGAACCTTCTTTTTTGCAACAGATGGGACTCTTACAAAGTTCCACAACTGGCCACACACAGAGAATAAGTGTCTGTAAAATGCCCAGCCCTAAGTAGAACATCTACAATGGAACCTCTACACATAACGTTCAGAGAACACAGTGAAATGGGGCATAGAGAGAATACTAATTCATCTCTCTACTTTCACCAGCAAAACCTTCTTATTCAACAGAGGGCAAGTGAACACAAAAGGCCACAAAAGGTCAAAGTGTAGAGGACAGTACTCATATTAAACTTCACCCACCCAGGCCTCAGGGACTATTATGGAAGAGGGTGCATAAAGATTGTAAGAGCAAGCAGTGGTGTATGACCATAAGGAAACAGAGTCTTCCAGGTCTCTTGGGACTTGCTCATATGAACTTATAGCAGTGGTGACAGCTTGTATGAGACCCACAGAAACTTATTAGACAAATGTAGCATAGAGCTGGAGAAATAGGAAGGAGGCCCCAACCTTAGCCTAGGAACTGTTGGCAGCGAATCACTGCTGGGTAAGAGACAGTTGATCTTCTCTAAAGGAGTGATACTAGATAGTCTGACCATGCTCCAGTTGCTAAACTCACACCTAGGGACATTTGGGTACATACACTTAACTAGATGTGCTTTAATATATATAACAGGTACATGAAATCCATTGGGTGGTCTGTAAGGGTGTGCAGATGGGGAGGTGGTCTAGATATGATTAGGATGCATTGTATGAAAATGAAAAATATTCAATCAAATATATATTGGAAAAAATCAAAATAAAAAGAGTAGGATGAAATGAAACCAAAGTAATACATTTCCCAATCAAGAAGAGTCCAGTCTGTACTGAGAAAACTTCAACGTAAGTTTACATTTACTTTTTTGCTATCTTTCAGATTGCAATTCACATTCCTTTGTATTACATGAAGTATTACATGATTATCATTTATTTAATAAGGAGAATGATTAGAACCCCTAGAATTTTTAATTTATTATTCATTGTTGTTTTTATCACTATATAAAATTTAATACTATTTTTATTTTACGTGTATGACTGTGTTACCTGAATGTATGCAAAGTACACTCAGGTGGAACAATGCCCTTGGAAGTCAGAAGAAGGCATTGCACTCCCTGGCATTGGAGTTAGGAATGGTTGTTAGCTGCCATATTGATGCTTGGATCAAACCCGGTTCCTCTGCAAGAGCAGTCAGTGATCTTAACCACTGAGCCATCTCTCCAGCCCAAGAACACCTTAAATTTTTGTGAGCCCTAAATGAACACAAGAAAAATAAGAATACACCACTTGAAAAAAATATATATACATAAATGTGTATGTCTGTATGTGAGTGTATATTATCTAACTTTGTAGTTCTAAGCCATTTCTACTGAAATCACTTGTCAGACACCATAATACAATGCATTTAATAAATAGCCACTTTTTATATACAGTAACTGAAACTGATGGAATAAATAATGTTTTGTAGGCTATACTATATTAACTTGATCAGATATGTTTTCTTTAATATAATACTGTCCCCATATTGCTGAAGGAAAAGTAGCCCAATCAAATTACACCAAATTTCTATAAACTATCATGAAAATTACATTATTTTAATTGAAATTCATATATAATATGAATATATGTATACTCTACAGGGTAGAAATTGTGAAATTAACTCCTTACATACCCCCATTCTCTCTCTCATTCAAAATTATAGTACATAAATGTATAAATATTTTGGAAAATAATATACACAATGAGTTAACAGATATTTTGGAAGCATATTTCAATTTGGGAATTTTGTCTATTTGGTAATATTCTGCACTGTATCAGAAAAAGCATATAACATTCTTTGAGAGTTACTAGGACTCCTGGTTAACAGCTTTGAAAAAAAGAGTTCATCCCTGACATTGAGTCTTTTCTTTGTTAGCCTATAGCATCTATTATAATGTGCAATGTCCCTGTTATAATGCAACTTCTTTTAATCTCTTTTTAGTTTGTATATGTGTACACTCTAAGAAGTTTGCATAGTGGGAGGTTTCCATGTGATTTTTTCTAAAAGGCTTGAGTGTACATTGTCTCTCCTCCACCTACATTGTCACCCAACTCCTATAACTCTTGCTACTCCATTACTCCCCTTACTCCATTAGTTTCCTGACCTCCATGGATGTTCCCACTGAAACACACATATATAAGGAGTCCATGTTAGCATCCACTTATGTGAGAGAACATGCAACTTTTGTCTTTTGGGGTCTGAATTACCTCAGTCAAGATTATTGTCCCCACTTCCCTCCATTTACCTGTGAATTTCATTTTTCCTAACAGATGGATGGTGTTCCATGTGTAATATACTATACTTTAATTATTCATTCATCAGTTCCTAGTTTGTTTCAACTTCTGACTGTTATGTTAAAGGCAATACAGTACATAGGTGAACAGATATATCTAAGAAAGATATAGAGTCTCTTGGGCACAGTTTCAAAAGTTGTGAGACTTGATGGTGTGGGAGATGTGCTTCTATCTTTCTGAGGAATCTCCACACTTTATTCCATAGTGGCCACACCAGTTTGCACTCTCATCAACAGTGCATTAGCATTTTCCATTCTCTATAACCTTGCCAATGTTTGTCATTGTTAGGTTTGGGGATCTTAGCCATATGTCTTGGGTTAAGTGAAATCTCAAAATATTTTAATTTGAATTTCTGTGATGGATAAAACTTAAGAATATTTCACAGCCATGCATTTCATCTGAGCACACCCTGCTCAGCTCTTTGTTCCAATTCTTAATTGAATTGTTTGTTTCTTTGATGTTTACTTTTCTGAGTTTTCTGTATATTCTAGATCCCAATATGTGGAGAATAAGAAAAAGCAAAGTTCTTATCCCGTGTTCCAGCTTGTTATCTGTTACCGTCATACAAACACTGACCAAAATAACTTGGGGAGGAAAGGACTTATTTTGTCTTAAGTCTTCCAGGACACAGTTCATCACTAAGGGAAGTCAGGGAAAAAAGCCAGTAAGCAACCTTCCTATGTTTTCTCTGTTTCATCTCCTGCTTCCAGATACCTTGCCTGACTTGGGGTCCTTCCCTAGTCCATTCTCAGTCTGCTTTCTTATTGAACTTAGGATTACCTTCCCAGGGATAGCACCTAGTGTGGCCTGGTCCTCCTAGATCACTCAACAATAAAAAAGTACCACACAAATATGGTCAATGGCCCATCCAATGTAGAAAATTCCAATTTTCAACCTATCTAGGCGTGTGAAGTTGACAACTGAAGATACTGAGACCATCCCTGAATATGACACCTATATCAAATCTGATAAAAGGCTAAGGGATCATTGCAGAAAATAGAGTGGAAAGATTGTAAGAGCCAATAGTTTTGTCTAGTCACATGGAAATAGAGTTTTCCAAATAGCTGGACATCTGCTCATATGAACTCACAGCAATAGTGACAGCATGAACAACAACCTCATAAACTCAAGCCTGACAATAAATCCAAAAGATCAGGGAGAAAGAAGGGAAAATCTCAGCCTTAGATAAGAACCTGCAGGCAACTGATATCTGCTGGTGGAGGGAGAGTATTTTATTTAAAGGTATGATGCTGGACAGCTGAACCATTCTCCAGTGGATGGACACACACCAGTTGGCAATTGGGGGACTCAAATTTGATTTACTAGACATATATTTTAGAGTACATGAATATGGGGGATTATGTTAAGAGGAAGTATAGATGGAGAAGGATACATAAATATCAAAATATATGTTTGCAGAAAATTAATAAAAATGGGAAAAAAAGAAACTAATGCTGATGAGAGAGTGGGGAAGGAACACTCACTCACTGCTGGCTGGAGGGCAAATCGGTGCAGCCCCTATGGAAAGCAGTGTCACGGTTCATCAAAAAGCTAGAAATAAATCTACAATATCATCCAGACACAGCACTCTTGGAGATATAAAGTATTCTATGTCCTACAGAGATTCTTGTTCATCCTCGTTTATTGCCGCTGTATTCACGGCCAGGAAATGAAAACAACAGAGATACATATCAATTGATGAATATATAATGAAATTTAATACATTTATACAATGGAATATTATTCAGCTGTTCCCATATAAACAGATGGAGCTGGAATAATCATTCAGTGTGTAGAGTTCAGACTCAGGAAGATAGATGTCACATATTCTCTCAGTTGTGAATGGTAGCCTTGAATCTTTAGGGATGTATGCTTCATTTGGAATATCCATAGAGATCAGGAAATTGGTAAGTGACTATGGGAGAGGTTTTTCAAGGGGATTAGAATGCAGCATAAAGAGATATAAAGAGATAAAGGAAAATAATGGAGCAGCAGGTGTTAAATGGAGTGGAGAATGGTAATACCTGGTAGATAAGGAAGTATGGGGAAGGAAAACTAACAGTGAATCCCTTTTGTGGAAGTCATATAGGAATCTTCAGAGAGGGGAGAGAGAGAGAGAGAGAGAGAGAGAGAGAGAGAGAGAGAGAAAGAGAAATTCACACACATACACACATTTCCTATTTTGGAAAGGTTGGCCAGTGGTAGGCTATAGACTCCCAACCAATACAGGCTATTAGCAATGTTCTTGCTAACCCTCCAGAACTTGAGAGCAAGATTCAATGCTTAAGAAACCACAAACCTGAGTCATAGAACATGGAGAAACCAAGCTGGTGCTGACTTAGAAGTTTGTCCCTATTGGCTACCTTTTATAGTGCTGCAATTTACTGTGCATACTAGTAGGAGAGAAAAGTTATCATCCATTTTTTTCCGGCTGTGAAGCTTGTAGCCTACATGTGCTATCAGTCTGGCGAGACATTGCCACTGGCACAATAGTGGCAAGAATGTTGTGATTAGATTTACAGCCTGATTCACAAGATGAAACCCATACCTTGCACTGTTATTGAGGCCAAGAACCTGTGAGTAGACAGGTCCTAGACCGTGTGGAAGAATTTACTACTGTTATTCTGTGAAATGGAGGTAGTAGTAAAGTGACTTCTAATGATTTATTACGCACATAGATTAGTGCATCTCTTAATACTTATCAGAGAGGCAGCTTTTGTCAGTGGCAATTAACAGAGATAACAGGGATTCACAACTGGTCAACATGCTGATAAACTGAGACTTCTATGTGATCAGTCCTATATAAGACATGTGTGTCACACCATTTCTCAAAGGCTCAAGGACCAAGAAGAAGGGATGGGACGATTGTAAGGGCGAGAGGTAGTGGATGACTATAGGAAAACAGTGCTTTCCAGATTCAACAGGGCAAGTGCATATGAACTCACAGTGGTTGAGATCACTTGCAGAACACCAGAAAAGATCAAGTCAGACCAGATCCCTGGAAGAAGAGGGGAACTGAGTGTGATGTACAACCCCTGATGAGCTATTGGCTATTGTTGCTAGGAGACAGAGTATCAGCCTCTCAATGAGTATGGTCCTTTGGAGGCCAACCATAATCTAATTGAAGGACATACCAAATAGTATATGGGTCAGATAAATTGGACTGGATGAGCTCAGAAAAATAAAGATGGCAAAAAGTTGTTTATGTAGCGAGGAGGGTGAAACTGGATGAGTTGGGGGAGAGGAGTGTATATGACCAAAATACATTGTATGAAACTGTCAAGCAATCAATCCTAAGAATAAGGAAGAAAAAAATAATAATCATTTTGCACCAGATGGAGACTGCAACAGAGTACCAGGCTGGTCACCCATAGACATTTTCCATGAATTGCCCATGCCTAAGCAGCACATCTACAATGCAGACTCTACACCCAAGGCTCACACAATACAGAACAAGGGCTAAAGAAGTCACTACTGAATCTCTCAACTCTCATTAATGAAACTCTCTCATGCAACAGAAATTGAGGAACATAAAAGGTTACAAATGGCTAAATAATGGAGATTAAGAATTTGCAGTGTGGGTCTCTGGATAGGATTCTTAAATTAAGTCTCACTAACCCAGGGCTCAGGGATCATTGCAGAAGAGGGTTCAGAAAGATTGTAAGAGCTATTGAGGAGACGTGTGACCATATGGAAATTGAATCCTACAAGTTTCTGGGACCCTGCTCATATGAGCCTACACCAAGGATCTTGGCATGCTCAAGACCCATGCAAACTTAAGCAGACAAAAACCCAACATGGAACTGGAGAAATGGGTAGCAGATCCCAACTATTACTTAAGAAATATTGGCAACTGGTTAGTGTTGGATGAGGATGGGCTAGTCTTCCTAAGGCGAAGGACTCTAGATAGGTTGACTAGACCTCAGTGGATGAACCTGCACTGAGGTTATTTGGGGACACTAACTTGACACAATAGACTGTAACAAAGATGAAAGAATGTATGTACTACAGTTGGGGGACTATCAGAGGTGTGCTGGTGCAGAAAGGGATATGAAGATAATTAAGATTGCTTGAGATGTTCTGTATGAAATACAATGATTCAATAAAAATATTTATAAGTAATAATAATGACAAAAATAAAGAAAAAGAAAGGCAATGCTTTATGTACTTTTGAAATTTATTTAAACTCAAAGCCTGACATGACTGTATGGATAATTCCACTGCTCGAAGCATAGCAGAAAATTCTGATGATCTGATTGGTTTAAAAACTAAAATGCCAAGTCTGTCTCCTCTCTCTCTCTCTCTCTCTCTCTCTCTCTCTCTCTCTCTTGCTCTGTCTCTCTATCTCTCTCTCCCCTTCTCTCTCATCTGTTCCTAGCTTTATCTCAATTTTCATATTCACCTTTCTTGCCTCCTCCCCCTCTCTAGTTCTTCACTCCCTCTCTACCAGATTCTGCTCTTATCTTAGGACTCAGCTCCTTTCTCCCACCACTGACATTTGGTTGTCCATGTAAGGGGAGTTTATCTGTGTACAACTGGCCATTAGTTCATTGCACATATTTAGGAAACATGATAATTAATTTGGGACAGTGCCTGCTAAGAAAACCTTTATCACTTCGAACCTGAGATCATTGCACCTGCACTTCTGCTGTGTCACTGGACATGTTGACGATTCTTGGGTGCTGATGGGAAGGAGATGTAGAAATACAAGGGAATGATATACTAATTACACAAGAATTTTTTTGTCAAATTAAAAAATGTTTGAAGTTACTCTGAAGAATTGTATTGAACAGTTTAGCCCAAGCTAGCTCCAGTCTGCTAAATACTTCCCTGACTTTCATCACAAAAATTCACCCCGATTAGTAAAGCACAGGTCTGGAGCTCAAGCTGTAAAATATGCAGTAATGATCCCAGGGCAGGAAGATGCTACTGTCACACATCAATCACACAGAAACCTGGGAGGTACACAGTTGGGCACCTGAGTTATAATGCTGTAGAGCTTGAGCATATTTGTGTGACTACAATTCTAATATCTTGATCACATAGCCTCACAAGCAAGACTAATTCAGTATCTTTATGATATCTACAAATGAGTCTACACCTGACATCATATTTTGACTGCAAAACAAATTATGGTAACACAAATCTGTGTATTTAAGGCTACCTCACTATTTACGTATGTGTGGTTATTAACACAAAATCTCAACACAAAAGTTCTCACCTTAGGATTATTCCCGGCAATCATTAAGATTCACAATGCAATGTACAGAGATCAACATTTGAGGACAGGTAAATATGAATTTTGAATTCCAACTTAATGGTACATTTGAGATATTGTGTTAATGAACATAAATGTCCCTGGAATTGATAACTTTAAATATTGGTATTAGAAAAAATTATATCATTCCACTGTATTTCAGAAAATAAACATGTTAACATGAGTATCTAAAGAATACAGTCCAAATCCACTAACACTTCTGCATCTGTTAACCCATCTCACTTTTTCTAGACCCCTGTAGCACTGAAATTTTTATCCTGTTGAATGTGAAATAACATAACTTTTCTTTCCTCTACTGCTATGAAGGTGTGTTTATATTCATCTTGCCAAGCCCAGAGTGCAATGAAGTAATACAAATCTTCAGTAAATAAAGTCCAGATTAGAATTCTGTAATAGCCCAAATGCTTCTGTAACTCCAAAATTCATGTGTAAATATTAATACTTACTGTGAAGGGATTAGGAAGCAGAGCTGCTCAGATATCTATAGGTCACAAGGATGCCAGACTCCAAACAGGAGTGGTTCTTTCCCTCCCTCTCTCTTTCTTTGGGGGGGGGGTTCTCTCTCTTAAATCATAATAATGAGATCAGAGCATCTAATTCAACAGGGCATTCAAATGTTTCACATTGCTTTAATTATAACTCATCCCTATGCCTGACTTCAATGTTGATGTTCCATTTGGAATTTAATCCTTAAAACATTATATATTTACCATGACCTTTTCAGAAGGGCAGAATGATGGACAAATCCTTTGATGCCTATGTAAAGATAAAAGACTGTTTTTTTGTTTACTTTTAACTGCACTATATTCTTGCTTCAAAAGTAAGAATAAAGCATTCAGAGTTATCGAAGACGAGCCAGGTGTTGTGATTCTGATCTGTAATCCTGACGCTTGAATTAGGAAGTTTAGCAAGAATCTGAGACTAGACTGGGTTGCACAACAACACAACAGCAACAAATTAGGGCTAGAGAGATGGCTTGGCATTTTCAAGAGGACCTGAGTTCATTTCCCATCATGCACATTGGGCAGCTTACAACTGCATATAGCTCCAGTTTCAAGGTACCTGGTGCATTCTAGCCTCCATAGGCACCCAAATATTCTTGGCTTACACACACAGACACACAACACAGAAACATAAACATACACATACACAGAAATAAAAGCAAAGAGAATAATAGTCTTTAGAATGTGAAGAGGACTCCAGTATTATACTTCACCCACTTAGGATCAGAAACCTTTGTAGAAGAGGGCATGGAAAGACTGTAAGAGTCAGGGGAAGATGTGCACAACCATTTGGAAACAGAGTCTTACAGGCTGCTGGAAACATGCTCATATGAACTTGCAACAATGGTATCAGCATACACAAGACCCATGCAAACTCAATCAGATAAAAACTGAGCAAAGACCTGGGGAAATGGGAGAAGGCCCCAACCTTAATCAAAGTACTACTGGAAACTGGAGGGCTGATCTTGTTTAATGGAGAGACTCTAGATAGGCTGACATGACCCTAGTGGATGAATGTGCACTGAGGGATGCCTGGGTACACTAACTTCACATGATAGGCCTCAACATAAATGGCAGAATGCATGAAGTCCATGGGGAGAGGGATGGAGGTGTTGATGGGGAGGTTAGAAAGATAATTAAGATGTTTTATATGAAATGCACAGAAATTCAATAAAAATACATTAAAATAAAATGAAAAAGAAAGAAAGAAATTAAAATGGTAGAATGTAGAATGTTTACAAGAGGTTCCTTGGGGTTGTTCATTTTAAGCTCTGACCTTTAAAATTTTCTTTGATTTCATTACAATTATGCATCACTTGAAAACACTTTACAAAAATAGATTAATTATATATATGATGACATTTCCTAAAATATTAAAATAACCCAAAATATTTGACACAAATACTCAACAAGGCAACTTGAAATTAGAGCAACAGAAATATCTCTGGAAGCTACAGAAGCCTAGTTCCTCCTGTACACGAACTGAGAGATGGGATCACTAACAAACAGGAATGGTAAGGACACAGCAAAGCTAGAGAAGAGATGAGACTTAGAAACACAAATGACGCTGAGCTAAATTATTCTGGGGAAATATCTTTATCATGAAACGGGTGTGACATATTTATCATTGCACCCTAACTCAGAAAATAAGAGGCCAAATGCCTAAAAAATGAATCTTGTATGTAGTTGAGGGTTCTGAATTTGCTTGTGGGAGACAGACAGACAGTTAGGTCTGCTGTGGCATGTGTCAGCTCCTAAATATTAATTTCGAAAGGAGAGCCTTATACAAATGACCAAATGTGAGGTCCACCATGGCACATAAGTACATACATGTATAAACTCGATAAAATCCAGACAAGGAAGATATTATGCATCCTGCATGGTGAAAAGAGGAGGTGCAAGGCTATCAGATGAGGCTGTGTACATGCCCACTGCTGTCTGGTCAGTTTTCGCATGATAAATGTCATTATGCTAGTTGGACCATGTTTGCTTACTAAATTAATAGACTTATTTAACACTGTTTTTAACATTTTTTAATATCATTGTTAAGCTTACAATATTGTTTCTGGAAATAAGTCACAATTCAGTTCACGTTTTGCACACTTTAAAGTGTTATGGTAAACATGGTAAAGTAAATGGCAAACATGGTTTTTTATCTAATGGGAAAAGGCATAAGCCTGCATTTCTTTGGAAACTGTCAACCATTCTTGCATTTTCTAGAGGCAGATCTACTCCTGAAAAATGCCACAACAGTGCAGAAAGGAAGTGGCCCATTTAGACACTGTGAGGGAGCATGGCTGGAATGACAAAGGACCCACTTCCTTCAGAGCATGACTTGCATGAGAACTGAGAGTTAACAGCCACAGCATGCCAGGGCAGCAGCAGAAACAAGTGCTGCCTATGACCACAAACTGGGACACTTGGAGCCTCTGCAAAATTGTTTTAGCATTAGAACTCTGGCATAATATGCTACCTGCAGCTCTATAGTTTGACCTCTGCACATTTTTTTTCCCTCTAATTTCTCTCGACACTACTTTGCTGATTAAAAGGTCCTGTTTGATAAGAGGTTTATAAGTAGGGACAATGGAAGACAACTGAGCAAGTGTAACAGTAGTAGACAATTCAGAAAAGAGCAAATGTACCAGCAGTAGTCATTGCAGGTAACAGTAGGCATGCCAGCAGCAGACGGAAGCGGTAACTTCTGTTTCTTTTCATTTCCATAGCACCTTAAAAGTATTTGCTATTCATGGGAGCTAAAAACATAGCAAAACCCATTTACATGAGTCCTAACTCCAAATATGTAAATAAAATTAAAAATATGTCCAAAGTCTTTACCTCATGATGTGTGCTTTAACAATTTCTGCAGGAAAATGAGATGATGAACATGCTGTGCTCTCTCAGTGTGACCCAATATTGTAATATAATCACCCAAGCAAGCTGCTTTTAAGGTGAATTAAATATGCCTGGAATTCTAGTGCTGTATGGTACTAAATCATTAGGGATCAATTCAAATATTCTAGAGACAATCAAAGAAAAAAAAAAGAGCACTGAGGACGGTTTTTCAGGCTTGGCCTGAGCAAAGCATGTTCTTCTGGAGCAATTCTACACACATATCTAAAAGAATATAGATGCCATCTTCTACGTTGGTGTCCTAGGTTGGTGTCCTTGGGCAAAAACTATTCTAAGACTTCATAGAAAAGCCCAGAGCAACATTTTTAAGAAAGAAATTAATTTGGACATCTCTGATGTAGTTTAACAATGGTCCATTGCATACTTAATCTTTACTATGTGTAATCATGTTAAAGATTCTGGAGTCAGTATTAAGGTTTCTTCAAGTGTTGAGCATAGAATACTGACCAGAGACTCTAGTAGGTCCATCAAACAATGTGCATTCCAGGACCCTTGTCACAGACTTGATGATTAATGATGTGCATAACCAGGAAGTTTTACTGGCCAGTCTGGGGATGTTTAATCACACCAAAACTGGAAAACCATTTCTCTACCATTTATTGGTAAGGATTCTGTATGAGAAAGTTGCATATCAAATGGCTATGTTAGAAAGAGTAATGTTAATATTCAAATGTAGGTTTTAGGCAAGTTCCTATTTCTCCTCTATTATTTAGTCTAAGCTGTGGCTAGCAGGATTCAAGCCCAACCATCATTACCTGTCCACTGAAAGACTGTAGGTGTATCCCTCACTCCTTGCTGAGGATGACAATGGTCTTAAGTAGGTGTTAGGGTTATGCAGGCATGATCATCTCTGCCCTATGATGCCTCACTCCTCTCCTCTTTGGAAACTGTTATTTTCTGTTATCTAATCTCACATAGCTGCCTGCTCTATCACACCTACTTTGGATACTTTTCTTTAAAACCTTATTTTCATATTTGACTGAAACCTGGTTCTTTCTTCAGTATTTCTACCAACTATATCTACCACTGCTGTGGAAAAGCCATAACTAATAGAGCTGCTCTGCATTTAAAATTACGAATTGCAAGTTTTCTTCAGAAAGCATTTGTTTTTTCATTTTAGAAATAATATCATTCAAAATTATAGAGCACTGCAGAGGAACATTTAAAACACCCAGATGAACAGTGTTTAAGAATTAGAATATTTATTAAAGTGAAATCTGTCCTTTAATTGACCTATTGATATCATCCATATTAAAATCACAACCAGCAAGATTATTGAAATTGAAAACTGATCACCTACACAAGATTGTGTGGAAAAGGAATAACAAGGTTTTCAGAATTTTAAGTTTCTATTTTCAGAAGTATCTACAAAATACAAAAAAGACAGTAAGGCAATCTGGTACCAGGTAAATGATAGGCAGATCCGGACACAGTATAGAAGGCTGAAAAATAAACTCATACTTTTAGTCAATTGATTTTGGTTAAAGGTGTTATTACTTTAATGTAGAAAAAAATCATTTACACAAAAATGAAGCATCTAGGACAACTGAAAACCAATGTGCCCATAATGAATGTAGAGCCCTACCTTATACAATTCAGAAAAAAATAATAGTCCAACAAGGTCATACTTCTTAATGTTAGGCATTATATAGCTATGGACACCATCAGGAAGACAGACAATAATCTTTGGGATTTTAGAGTAACCACATTTTTTCTGATCAACTGATATGACGTGGCTTTTATATGTCCAGATAATAATAACAGAGGCAAAGAGAAAAGCTGGAAGAATCACACAGAGCCAGTGGGACTGTAAATGTCACAGTTACTTTCAAAAATTTGTTTCATCTAAAGTTAAACATAAATTCACCATGTTAACAGAGTTTTTGCACAATCTTGACCCTTAACCCTCTGCCAGAGGTAATAGATGGCAATGATTTTTTTCCACTTAAAAGGCTCTCTCTTCCCTTGAATGGTGGTGTTTATTGGTGTACAGAAGCCTTTTCGTTTTATGAGATCCTATTTCACAATTTCTGGAACAAACACTTGGGCTAGGAGAGTCATGTTCATAAATGCCTTTCCTGTGCCGATAAATTCTAGTGTATTCCCTAGCACTGCCTCTGGCAGACTGAGGATATTAGGTCTCATGTTGAGGTTCTTATCCATCTCAGTGGAGTTCTGTGTACAGTGGGAGACAGCGACCCAGTTTCATTCTTGTACATGCTACCATCTAGTCTTACCATTTGTTGACCAGTGTGTATTTGTAGCTCTTATGTCAAAAATCAGGGGGCTGGAAAAGTGTTGATTTTGATATGTGTCCTCCATTGGTCAGTGTGTCTGCTTAGTAACAGTGCCTTGCTGTTTTTGTCACTACAGGCTCTGAGGCACATTTGAGACCAAGGTGGTGAGGATGGTGATGCCTCTAGTAGTTATTTTGTTACTGAGGATTTATTTTTCAACTTTAATAAAGTTTCCCTAAAGCATCTGGCTTGATTCCATTATTAAATTATTTTATAAATGAGATTAAGCACAGTCTAGGGAATGCTGTTTCTCCTCTGTACCACCATTATCAAAATCGTATTAAAATATATCATCCTCACCATTATGGATCATTATTTAGAAACTACCCCATTAAATTACAAATATAGCATCTGAAGAACTAAATAGACTGTTTCTGATAATATATTATAGGGATTATGCCTTTTCTTAACTAATGTTCTTGAAATTATTTTCATAGCCCACATGTCTCAGGACTGCCTGGGTATAGAAAATAGACATCAAGCTCATATCAAAGGTTTCTGAGTTCCCTTAGCTCCTTCATTTAGAAAACACAGAATAGCGAGCCTAAATGTTTTAAATTTCCCCAATTTATTTTATTTTATTTTTTAAATGATGCCTTTACCTGAAATTTACTATTGGTAAAAAAGAATCTATACCACAGAATCATCTGGAAATATTTGAAATTAACACAGTAGGTTTCCAGATTTCAGATATGGAAACACTGAGATAACTTTCTAGAATGTTTTGGGGAATAACACCTTGAAAGAATCTTTAGGGTGATATCATTCTGAAGTCAGAAACTGGAACTAATGGCCTTGAACTTTAAAAAAAAGTTTCCACTGTTCCACAAGGATGTGCCACTGTGCATCCTTAGTTTGTTTCACTCCTTTATCTTATTCTCTACTCTGGAGCTCTGAATGAGCATATGGAGCCTGAACACTTATTTTTCTTGATGCTAGAAATTATAGCTTCTTAAATGTTGAGACCAGCTAGATGTGGTGGCACCTGACTAATTTCAGCACTTGGGAAGCCTTAGAGGTAGGCATATCTTTGTGAGATGTTGGACATCCTGGTCTGGTCTATATAAAAGACCACCCCCCCCTGAAAATAATTATGATCATTGTGTACTGAAGTCATGTTAGAGATGGTGATCACAGTGGCACTGGTAATATCTGCACTGGAGAGGACCAGGGAAGGAACAGAATTATCCAAGGGAAGGAAGTTTTGCAGATGAAGACAGAGAATGATATTAGGAGAGCTGAAAAAATATGTGATATAGATAGATAGATAGATAGATAGATGATAGATAGATAGATAGATAGACAGATAGATAGATAGGCAACAGACAGAAAGATAGACAGACAAATAGACAGACAGACAGATAGATAGACAGATAGACACACAGATATAGATAGATAGATAGATAGATAGATAGATAGATATAGGTGATTTTGAGGTTTAAACAGTCAAAACATTTTTAAGAGAGAAAATAAAATGTTAAAGAGAATTTCATCGAACACCACAGAATTTTTCAATTTAAATATAATAAGAATGAGTTACGTCCTTTCAAAATGTATATCAAGAAATATAAGCATCTTCCTGTAAATTAACACTTGTCTTGTTCTGCTATTGTCAAGCATTTGAAAACATTGTCTCTAATTCAAACTAAATACTCTAATGGGGGAATCCAGATTCCCTCACTTTGTGTTTCCTAATTAACCTTGGGATGTGTATCCGAACACTTTCTCTACTGTATTTCATATCCATAGTGCTCTATTAGATTCTCTGCATGCAAAAATTTGCACCCATTGTCAAAGGTCAATCTATTTTCCAGATCGTTGCAAATGGATTCCTCTCTTTCCCCAGAAGTCAAATGCAGAGCACTTAATTTTTTACATTTGGTTGACTTTATGTCCTAAATTGGAAGGCTTGGGTAGATGTTTCAATGTAAAAAGATTCAATAGCAAACATATCGATAAATCCATTTTTAATGCACTTTGGGAGTAAGCAGATGTAAAGGAGATACTGTGATTAACCTGTTTTCCCCTCTTCCTCATTCCTTTAGATGTTGCTGGGTCTATTTCATGGGCGCTCTTAGTAAACAACTTCCATTTGGTCTAGATCCTGCCTCAGAATCTGCTTACAACAATTTCCCTCTGCTTTTTGCTAAATCTAGTTATGAGGTATCAATATACTTTCTTCTTCCAGAATTTGAAGATTAATATTTTATTGCACTTGTTATGAGGTGATAAACCACATCATAAATTTCCTAGCTCTTATAATGTGAAGTTAAGACTCCCCCTTCTTCTATTAAGCTGTTTCTGTAATGCCACATGTATTTTTCATGGGTGGAAAATGCCATAGAATCATATTTTTAAGTCTTTTGTGTCCTTGTTTTCATTTTAACCCTTTAAGGAATGTCGACCTCATGATTGTGAGAATAAGGGTGGTACTGCTGCTGAGTCCTGGGTTGCCCACCTGTGTCTCGAGAATCTCACATTCCTAGTTCTATGAATATGATTAAGCTTCTTAGGGAAACACCTACCTGAGACTGTCTAAGGAACATCTGTGTCCTCACATGGATATTATCATGCTTAGAAAGTAGACATTACACACAGAGAGAACAGCTCATGCTGGCATGAGCTGCCATTGCCAAGAGCTATTCCCCTCTTTTCGAACCACGCCAGGCTAGTCTTACATCTTGAGAGTCACACACAGTGGGTCTCCAGTTTTCTTCCTTCCTTGTCTGAACTGGAGAGCTATCCTGATTTCCAGGAGAATTCAATTGAGGCTTGAGAGAGATAAAGGGAGAAAAGGAAAAGAGAGATCATTGATTACATTAGCAATACATTCTTCAAACAGGCCAATGTGGTTACAGTAACATTTAACACAATATAAGTATTACCTCCTAGGAAGAAGTCAAACAGACATTTTTATATGAAAGATTTTTAAAGTATGCCTTTAAAAATTCTTATATTTGGGGATGCAGAGGTGGTTCAGTGATTAAGAGCACTGGCTGGTCTTGCAGAGGACATGAGTTTGATTCCCAGCACCCTCATGTCAGCTACCAACTCTTCATAACCCTAATTCCAGGGATCTGATGCACTCTTGGTGATTGTGGGCATTGCACACAAGTGGTGTACTTACATATATTCGAGAAAAATACTCCTGATGTAAATTTTTTAATGATATTTGAGATTAAGAAAAATAATTTGTGTTCAGTTTTCCACAGTGAGACCCAATGAACTTTATTTTTTGCATTGAAAATATATATTTCTTAAATAAAAAGGTCTTAATTATCTTCATTATTCAAAAGGCAATGATACTGTCCTACCTCTTTACTTTAACCCCAAGTTTAACTGAGCCATAATAAGTACACGATTCATTTTTTCAAAAAAGTAAATGTTTGCAACACTCCCTAAGTTATCTAGAGGATGATATGTATTCCATTGCTTGAAAGCAAGTGGTATACTTCTGGGAGTCCTAAATATCTTTATAGCATTCATCTAATTAGAGACACTAAGGAAACAACCATTCAACCTAACCAAACAAACAAACAAAAAATTCACTCAACCAGAGGTATGTGCAACAAAGTATGTAACTGTCACTGTGGGGAGGTCCATAATTATCACTGTAAAGTTTGTGTTTCCTGGTCAGAGCTCACTTTAATAAAATGCTTCACTCATCAGTATTTGAGTAGACCTTGATAGGAGAGGAAAATGTAAATTCATGTAAAATCATGCAATAGATCACAGAGGAGGAGTAATGGGGATCCTTGGCACAGGGGTCCAAGACTCTAAAGACTAGAAAAGACATTGACTAATGTACTAAGGTCTCAGTCAGGTTCTTCAACTGTTCTGCATGGTACTCAAATGCTTTCCATTTTGCGGCATAAAGCAGGATGGGCCCTTGCTAGGCCACATACTATGAGGAATAAGGGAGTGACTCTTGTGGACGTGGCGATCCGCTCTGGCCAGGTGGGACATCAGCTTCTGCTCCATGCCTGGATGACCTGCCTAAGAGATGAAATACGAGTGGCTACAGTTGGGGACCACCGCATAAGGCAATTGGATAACCAAACTCATATAACCCCTGGCAG
The DNA here is from genome assembly GCA_035773235.1 of Eospalax fontanierii. Lineage (NCBI taxonomy): Eukaryota > Metazoa > Chordata > Mammalia > Rodentia > Spalacidae > Eospalax > Eospalax fontanierii. Next base: position 188,166,897 of record CM069524.1, on the reverse strand, counting down.
TTCCATGAATAAACTGAGTTTGCTGTGGCTCGCCCTGTGCATGAATTTCAACCAGCTCCTGCTGACTGTTGTTTGAATCTGCACTTCTCAACCTCTCACAGCGGAGACACTGATTCCCACTTTGGCTGGCCCTGGGCACAGGGACCCCAACATCTGCCCCATGGCGTTGGTGAGGCACCCTGCACCCTGGTATTTCAGTGAGTAGGCCCCTCTGTGTTCTGTGTGCGGACGGTCACCCGACGGTGGGGCGACCCCTCTTTTTCCCCTTTCCTGCATTCATTTTCCTTACCCCATAGGAAGCAGGCCTCCCCACAGGGTCCCGAAGTCCATGCTGGCCCTTCCCTTCTTGTTTCATCATGGCAAAATCACATGAGGGCCTAACTCTCCCTGATTTTAGAACCGGGGCAAGGACATCAGCCAAACCTTTCTGGAGGTACTGAGTGGGAAATCAGCTGTGGGGAAGGCCAATTTTCCCATCTTTGATTTAAAAACCTCTTTTTGCTGGCAAGCAGACTCAGCCCGCTTAAGTTTTAATCGCCCTGTCCTCCTATATTCTGGATTCTAATACTTCAGCATGCATTCTGGCACCAAGGCAAGCTCCCATGGACAATGAGGTCTGAGTTGTCCAACACAAATACTGTGGGAGAGACAGGTTCTGGACACTAACATTTACTAGCCCTCAGAGCCGTGCAGATATGGAACTTTTAAAAGCTGGCACATACCTTCTCTGTTGCTTCTTGGGTGCCACCCACAGGGAACCTACAGGGGCCAGCCTAAAGACCCACGGAGATAGTTGGGCCTTCAACATAATGTCTATGTGTATCAGTTAGCCCCAATATTAGGCATTTTGGTTTGTGTAGTGACCAGTGCAGCTTTGAGTTTCCATTTCATGGGCCTTTACTTCCAAGGGGCCCTTAATCCTGCACCCCCATCAAATGCCACTCTGCCTTAATGAGCAATCTCCACCCCCACCAGGAAGCACCACAATTGCAGGTTCTTAAGGCTCTTCTCCTGCAGTGTGGCATGAAAGTGAAACAAAATGATAAAACAACACCCACCCCTCCCCCAATGTGGGCTAAAGAGCTAGCACAGCTATTAAAAGCTCAGGCTCTTCCTAACCCTTGGAAGGAGCTTCAACTGCACTGCCTGCCCCACACTGGGCATGACCTAACACCCGCTCCTCTTGCCCTGCCCTGGGCATTGCTATGGACTTGGCATTTGCATATTTACTACTGCCACCCGCATCTGCACCTGTGGTGGCTCCACCTGGGCCCACACCCCAGGCTTGGGGGCTCCTCACAGCAGCCCTCCTACTTATGGCCTAGGGTCCACAGCTCCCATCCCATTCTGCCTTGGCCACGCCCTCCAGCCAGCCTATTCCACTAGCAGCATCCACTTTTTACAGATGCTGCAGCTATGGCTGCTCGGCCAGTGCCCCTCTCAGGAGCCTTGTCAGAGAGGGATTGTGCTCTGGAGGTCCCCTTGGTCCCACTGCAGCTGCAGGGAATTAACCCTAGAGGCCTTATGTCAAATGCCATCTGGCAAATAGATGTCACCCACTCTTAACACTGGGTGGAGGACACACTTGTATCTTTCCAGAAACCTCATGTTCCCCTATCTTGATACCTGCCAGAAATGTCAAGTCTGCCTCGGATGAGCCTGCCAGCACAGCAGATGCCCCACCATGGTGGAATCGCTGGATCCGTAACCACAGCCCCCCTCCTTCTAATACTCATGCTTCCACTCCCCTTCCTGTCTAAGGCTCATGACTTGTGCACAGTGATGCCCAATCCAGCCTCCCCCATGCCTGTGTCTCAGGATAGCCCCATTTTCCTGGCTATGTATTCATCCAATCCTGCCATAGGGTTGCCCTTCATGGCTATCCCTTCAGTAAAGGGAATTAATGGGACCTGGCTTCCCAATGGTTCTCTCTGATTTTCCCTCGGCAGACCTTCCACCCGCCCAATGCATAGCTTTGAAAAAGGCTAATTTTTCTAACTTTGATACCAGAACAGTGCAGGCACAACTGGCCCCTTCAACACAAGGGACTTCAGTGCCATCTGCTGAGATGGAATAGGATCTCAACCATTTTTCCAGTCCTCAATTTGATAATCTAGGAGAATTTTTGTTGTGGCCTCCTTATAGCACTGCTGACTTTTCATTGCCTTTGGACAGCATTGCATCAAAGCAGAGCTTCTCAGACATCAACACTACAAATTCCACTTAACTGGGCTAAGACCACCTTACATTATGCCCAACATACAGTTTGGCGCCGCTGCTTTCCATGCCCGAGGGTATCGTGCTGGCCTACGGCTCATGGCGCTACTGCCCATCTTCTTCGGCACCCTGCGCTTGGTTCACTGCGTCCGCGGCAAGAGCTCCTCCGACATGCCTGAACCCATCACCAGCTGAGATGCCGCCGATTTCCCCATCATCGCCAACTGCACTTTCCTGGGACTCTATCTCTTTTTCAAAATCAACCTCTTGCAGTCCATGTATTTCTTCATGCTGGGAATCCTGGCTCTGTCCCACACCATCAGAGAGAAAAGGAACACCTACCTACCAGGGCAGTAAATAGTCCCTGTTTGGGCACCAGTTATAGTCATGTTCGTTTCCATCATGTCTCACCACTTGGGGCCGACCTGAGGGGTTGGGGGTGAGTAGATGCAAAGTCAAGCCACAGACTTCGGGAGTTGGATGGGAAGCAGTCTAAGCACGTGGCACTGCAAACTCGTTTATTGAATGGGTACAGAAGCTTTTATAGGTCTGGATAGCCAATGATCTTATGGGGTGGGGACTCAAATACAGCCAATAATAAGTTTGTCTTCAGGTAGGAGAGTTCTTTCCAGGTGCTGGTCTCACAATTAGCCAGAGCAGAATGCCACACCCACAGGAGCCATTCCTCTATTCTTCCTAGATGGCCTTAGGCTAGGCCCACCTTACATTATGCCCAACATAACTGGCCACTTAATAACGCCACCTTCTTCGCAATACTTAACTATTCTCGCTTCTTCCTGAGTCTTCTACAGGACACGAAACATTCTTTGACAAGAACCCTCATGCATGCTGACAAGGGTCATGACCTTTGACAAGGACCCACAAAAGCCTTCCTGCATGACCCTCCCATGCCAATCTTGATAACCCTCCTAAGGGACAAGCATCATCCATTGGGTTCTTTCCCCGGGATGGTGGGTAGCCAATGACAGGTAAGACTCCAATGACTGGGGCAACCTAAGACAGGCACTGTCACCTGAGGTGATCCATAGGGGCCTGGGGTCAACAACGGCTTGGCATAGAACCATGCCTCCCACAGTCACTCAATTAATAAAAACAATAAGGAGGATATGTATGGCATAATGCAGGATGGGCCTTAGCCAGGCCACCTGCTATGAGGATGGATAGCATCCTCCCATGGATGTGGTGCTCTGCTCTGGCCAGGCAGGACACCAGCTTCCACTCCATGCCTGGATGACCTGTCTAAGAGATGGAACATGCGTGGCTGCAGTTACAGACCACCCTATAGTGCAATTAGCTAACCAAACTCATATAACCAAACTTTTGGCTATGACCCTGAATCCCATTTGCGCTGGCCCTGAGCACAGGGACCCCAACATCCATAAGCTACTTCATTCCTTCATAAGGAGTCATGCATGCTAAGAGAACAATATTCTCATAAAGCACCAAAAAAGTACTTGTTAGGGAGATGTAGAGTCATAGACACTGTCTCTCTGCAGTTTTTGTTTCTTATTGGTTCATTCTATGGCAAGTCCTGCCCTCTGACCAATAAGGGAGGAGGGAGGCGGGAGTAGGCGGAAACATCATGGCCATGAACTGGGGAGAGAAGCGGAGATTACCAAGATCCACGTGGGTAGAGAAAATGCCCCGTTGTAGGCCCACAGAGACAGACAGGAACCGAGGAAGCAGTGTGCCACGCCCCCCACCATCCAAGAATCTCGTGAGTGGAATGAACTGAGAGGTCTGCGCCCCGTGCGCAGCGATTGTAAACTGTGGGGCCGGCTGCCGGTGGGCAAGTGGGTGCGCATCCCCAGAGACTTTAAAATTTGTAAATAAATAAATCATTCTAAATGGAAGATCACTTTTCCGTTTATCCAGCTGGATTAACTAGATCCCACCCGCTAGAGCATGGGGAGGGGATTTATGCAACAGGAGACTATCCAGAGCAAGAGAGACTAATGGAATATGAGCAAATCATAGAACACAAAGCACTTAGGTTCATGAAAAGACTGTATTAATCCAACAACATACTTGGATTTGGGTAAATTAATAATTAATCAAGTAATAAATTTTTCTTAAAACTGAGTTTTCATTGATTAAAGTCCACAAGGTATTAAGTACTGTCTACTGCTTTCTCGTTGTTTTTATCCTGTGCTTCCTTTGTTTAAAGCACTAGTATAGTCTATTCCTGCCTTTCCCCCAAATTTTTGAATTTTAGGGGCAGGTGTCAGTGGAGAAGGGGATATAAAGATGAAAAAGATTGATTGAGATATTCTGTATGAAATACAGAACAGTTCAAAAAATATGATTTAAAAGAATACTATTATTTTTATTATTTTCCAATCAGCTAAATCTCTTCCAAAAAATTGGAGATAGCAGTTTACCAACGTATCAGTCATTGATCTGGGTTAGATGTCTTTGGTAGATGCAAAGGGGAGAAAGATGTCATTTTATCATCACAGTGTCAAAATTCAGTTACTTGATAGCTCAAGTCAACATAATGCAAAGTAAGTAGAAGGGGACACAGAGAAGAGTATGTTTTGAAAGAATTTGAAGTACTTGCTACAATACAAAAGATAGAATAGAAAAAAATTGTTAAGATATAACTCAAAATGATTAACACAGGAATGTGGATGGCATGTTTAAGTAGGAAGAGTCTTGAAGGATGCATGGTGGAGGGCCATAACGTTTGCACTTAATGTAGCATTCAAAGAGTGCTCCTGTGAGTGTTTTAGAACAGAGCTTGAGACTGGTGGAAATCTGTCAGCATGGTGTATCAGCAGTGTAGATGCAAAAATATAAACAGGAATTAGGGTTGAAAAATCAACAATGAAGCAAATTAAGATGGCCAAGTAGATAGGAATCAAGTCTGAGATAAGCTTTCACTACTTAGATCTTCAAAGTGATTGTAGGCATCATATATTAAAACAAAGGATAGAAGTGATGAAATTGGAAGAGTTTTACAGAAGTAAAGAAACAAGGAATGCAAATATATAGCGCAAAAGGTGATTTTATATTGAGAGTAGATGGGCTTAAGCTCCTGGTACTTTTAAATAGATATTGGCTACAGGATAACAGAACTATTCATGCAGCAGATTTGAGGGTTTCTTTCATGGTTGAAGATCCTGGAAGTTTCAATTATGGATTGTATACTTCATTGTGATAAACCTCTACTCATTTCATACCAGATGGAGGCTCATGCTATCTTACATCTTGACTTACCTAAAAGGCTTCAAACTCCAAGGAAAACTACTCTTATTCATCATCACATCTTAAGAATATAGTACATGTATTACTATCAACTAATTTTGTTTGTTATTTTCTTTCAGTATTTATTGTTTATATATTGTATACATTGTTGTCTGTTCTTTCATTGTCAGAGAATTAAAAGTTAAAATTTTAAGGTCTATAAATTCTGAAATGATAGAAGTCACAAACATGAAAGAGTGAGTTGATATGAAAATGTCTAAAAGGGAAATAATCCTTTTTCGCAGATCAATTGTGGCTTACTTTCCAACTGATGTTTTATGCTTTACAGTCTTTTGGACAAAGGGTCAATCTGGTAAACATGGGACACTTGGGACAGGCCTTGTGGAACTACAGCCTGGGTAGCCCTGCTTCTGACTTTATGCTTCCTGAGCTACAAGTTGTGAGGAACACAACCGCAAATGCCTATCATGAACTTTATTACGCACTCTGAGCCATGACAGATTGACTTCCACATGAGTCTGTGTAAATTATTGATCCATTAGGTTTTTTATGATGCCTGAGAAAAGAAACCACACTGAAAGTTAGTACCAAACTGAGATTGTTGTCATGATAATCCTGAGCATTTGGATCAAAGTGACTTAGAATTGGATTTCAGGAATAGTGTAGAGTTTCAGCCTAGAGGAACACTGGAATGAAGTAAGCTGAGCTTCCTGGAGGACTCTAATGAAAGTGGAAAAGACAGATAGGCTGAAAGAATTGTAGACAAAAGATTTGTTAATGAGTTTTCAGAGGCAAACAAGGACTCTATGTAGGAAGAGTTATAGAGTGTTTGTGTCACATTCTGGCAAAAAAAATCTGGCAATGTTCTGTTGTAGAATTTTTAGTGGATCTCAGTTTAAAAGTAGTGGACTTCTTAACTAGCAGAGAAAGTTTAAAACATATATAGAATCCAGGATTTAGCATGGCTTTTATAAACTACGTTTAACTCTAATTAAAGTAAAAATTCAAAGCAAAAAGCCCAGTAGAAAGAAGTTAAAATATTGTGCATTTTGGTAAAGAGTACAAATACATGTAAAATCATAGACAGCATAAATGTGAAAATATTAATTATAGTTGAAAAAGAAGACTGTACTTAAAAATTAACTGTGGACAATGCCGATGCTCTCTTAAGGGCAAGTTTTCTTCCACTGAAGTCTCCAAGATCTTAACAAATTCAATTGAAAGACTTTGCTTTACACAGAGAGTTCTTCAGAAGACAGAGACTGTAGGGTTTCTAGCCCAAACAAGACCATATAAGGAACTGCTGCTCCCAGTGCAGCCAATCAGTCACTCAGGGGCTACTGAGCAGTCATACACAGAGAATGAGCCTTTGTCTTGATCTGACAGCAGAATTTAAGATGAGGTACATGGTCCTAGTTTTACTGACAGGGAGAACAAAAGTTACAAGGTCATAAATTTGTTCACCAGTCTTTCAGAGAAAATCAGGTGGGGCTAGTCAATGAGGACCAGGTTAAGATTACCTGTGGAGAGTCCATGAAAGTAGTCCATGAAGCTGTTTAAGTTCCCTCAAAGATTCCATGATGTTGGATATACCTGGAACGAATGATGTCTGGCAAGGAAAGCTGAGGTCCCGAGTGCAGCCAGCCCAGGAAAGAAGCTGTATGTGCGTTAATGACAACATTGAGGTGCGAAATGCATTCCAGTGGAACACAGATGCTGCTGCTCCAGTTTCCACCCTGTCCTCCTGGCCCCAAGAGCTGTGCTTGATAATTGCCTTGGGCTTCTTTCCTGCTTTGGTCTGGACATTTTTTTACTATCTTCCTGCTTCTCCTTCTTAGAAAGATAATGTTACACCCTGCCTTTGTATATCAGAAGAAAGTAAATTGTATATGGAGTTTGTCTGAAGTCTCAGAAGAAACTTTGAAATTTTAAATAGTATCGAGACTCTTAAGCCTTGGGAGCTCTTGATGCAGGACTGAATTCATTTTTCATTATAAGACCACTTTGCCCCTACAGGACCCAAGTGTGTGATGTTCAGGCATGAATGTGAGCCTTCCCCCGACAGGCGCCTGTGTTTGAATGCTAATTCCCTAGCTAAAGATGCTGGTTTGAGAGACTGTGGAAAGTTAAGGATCAGCACCTAGCTAACAAACATAGTCCAATAAGGCCAGACCTTTGAACATTATGATTCAGGTGTTTGTGCTGTATGCTTGGCTTTGAGATCTGCAAGTATGTGAGGTGCTCTGTTTCCAAGCTCTTCCACCTCTGCATTCCTTCCCTGTCATGACCACTGCACCCCTTAAGTACCTGGACTGCAAAAAATTCTTCCTACCTTAAATTGCTTCTGATAGGTTTGTTGTCACAGCAACATGAACAGTAATCAGGACATGTGTCTTTCTCCATCTGCTACTTCTTCTTGGGCCTTTGCTGCTGTACATAGGAAATTTTCCTCAGCGATCAAGTTCAAAAAGATCTTGTCAAAACTGACAGCCCCTCTTCATGCCACAAAACATCCAAAGACTCTGCCCATCTGTTCATTAACTAAGGTGTGCTATTTTATAGTAGACACTAAATTTAACTTAAATATATATTATATATATACATATATATACATATATATATATATATATATATATATATATATATATAATGTAGTTACTTTTTTTTTCCATGTTTTTGAGACAGGGTCTCCCTATAGCCCCAGTTGGTCTGGAACTCAGCCGACAGGCCAGGCTGGCCTTGAACTCACAGAGCTCTGCCTGCCTCTGCTGCCAGAGTGCTGTGAATAAAGTCATGCACCACTATATCAGGTATAATAGTTACTTCTAACAAATGAAATATATACAACTTAAATGATATGACCAGGCAGCATAAAAAGTTGTTTCTTTAATTTAAAAAAAAATGTGATGACATGCACTTAATTAAAGTGCCACTGGCTTTTAAGCCTAATGAATGCATCACTGGTCCTGACCTTTCAGCAGTGTAGCACAAAAGGAAAGCAAAACCTATATAGACCCTGATGACCATGAGTATGGAAACTGATGTCTTACACAGAAGTCCAGATTCCAATCTGGGATTGGCACACACATGAAATGGGGCTTCAGACAGTCTATTCATCTTTGCAGAGCCAGCACTTCCTGCTGTGCTGTCAAACAAGGTCACATGGCCTTTACTGTAATGTGCCTTTGTGATTCTTATCTTTCTTGCTTTGGGGAAAGGAAAAAACTGAGTATAAAACTGAGTTTTATATACTTTAATGAGCTGTTGCTACAAGAGTAATTGCTTGAATAAATAGACTTCTATTTGTTGTGGTCTCCAAAGAGATAAGATTATTGTCTTGGGCTAACTACTAGACATTGACAATTCCCCCATAAAAGATAGGATGATTTGTGTGCCAGATAAAAATGTAAGCTTACATTGTGAAATGTAGTATTTAGCTAAAATTCTTTTGATGGAGATACTACCTCGTATATTAACCAGCTTTAGCTATCAGATGAAATATTAAAGAGAAGTTGCCTGAGATCACCAGTGGTCTGTTGTCTCTCAGTCCAAGACGGGATTTTCTTAGTGCAGTCAAATTGCGATAAAGACTTTCTAGCTGAAAGCTGGATATATTATCTCTATCCTTACTGTGCAGAAAAGCAAGCACTCCGATAACTCTTCTTATAAGATTCTAATTATATTAGAACATGGACCATGATACAAAATCCCCAAAACAAACTTTAAAAAAATAGCAAAATAATTTAACAAACCAATGTCTAGAGGAAAAAGTAAAAGTAAGTCTTACACAGTCATTCAAAAATCAGCAATCACGCAATAGAAAATGATATTAAGACATATTACAAAAAACATGATCCTTAAAAATAGGAGAAAGTGATATTAAATTCAAATTAAACTGTCATAACTTTTTCCTCTTATCAGACTGGCAAAATCAAAGTCTAAAGCCAAGTTTCAGCAAAGTTATACAGGATTGGCATGGTATAGCATGGCCCAGCAGTTAAAGGCGAAGGGTAACAATCAGTCTTCTTTCTTATACAACCTAGGACCACCTGCCAGAGGCAACACTACCTCAGGGGACTGAGACCTCCCACCTCATTCCACAGGTAAGAAAATGCTTCCCATATGTGCCCACAGGACAGTGTGATAGATGGAATTCTCCACCTGAGGTTTCCGCTTGCCAGGTGTGTCAAGTTCAGAATTAAAACTATGGAGCACAGAGCTAAAACAAACAAAAACAAAAGTGAGAATGAGGCAGAGATGGGGAGTGTTGACCTGGCCCAGGAATGACTGGCCTTCTTCAGAAGCAGGAAGAGGGACTGGAGAGATTTCCCATCACCCACTGAGGAAGGGAAGTCCCACCTGGTCTCAGAGTCCTAACTTTCAGATTTGTAAGAGAATAGACCTGCTATTTTACATCACTAGCTTTATGACAATATAGCACAGCAGCAAAATGAGATTTAGTAAAACCTACTTTCTATATTTAAATACTATATACTAATTTTCATAGATTTTCAATATGTTTCATAATCCTTCCCAAAACAAAAATATAACATTTCTTAAAAGGATTATCCAAGGCTGTCTGTCTTTTTTAATGAACAAGGCCAAAGCATAAATATTTGTTGGGGGCCGGCCGGCTCCAACATTGTCACCTAATATAGCAGCTGGCAGCTGCCAGGAGGAGGACCTCTAGCTTAAGGAAATGTATTTTAGAAGATCTGGATGAGCACGTGGGCAGCGTGTGGGCAGTGCATTATCACAAGGATTCTTTATGGGTTGGGAGCCTCCTGTATCTTGATGTAATACTTGACCTTTTGGCTGATTGGTTGGCCCATATCTTGCTTATGTAATGCGTGTGTATATAAAAAAAAAAAATAAAGAGGAGGCTGCTGCAGCCTGAAGCAGAACCCGTTGCGTGTTGTTGATTATCCTGCAGGTTGGGAAAAGTGGTGGACCATACGGGGACCCTCTGCTTCATTTCTAAGTAAGCACTGTTAACAGGTAATGGTAGACTCCTTTAGAGGGGGTACAAGAAGAAACTCTCAGAGAGTAGCGGCCAGAAAAATATTGAAAATGGGATATGAGATACTGTGTTCACAAATGGAAAGCATGTTAAAGGCACTTCTGAAGGAGAATGGAATGCCGCTAAAGGTAAGAACCACCTGTGCTTTCCTTCAAAGTAGAGGAGGTCAGTCCATGGTTTTTAGAGGATGGCTTGCTAAATATTTGTCAATTGGATCATCTGAGGGAGAGGAGGTGTTAGAAAGTGTTAAAGAGGAGTTGTCTCAAGCTTCAGAGCAAGAGAGTCTCTTTTTTCTATAGTAGCAATATTCACAAGACTATTTTAAATGTATTTCTTTGGACTATTAATTGTATCATTTGTCCAATAATTTGTGTAGTCCCTAAAAAGCTAAAATTTAAAAAAACATTTTATTTACTAACATAAAATATTAAAGCTAGGAAAAGACAATGGCATAAATATGTGTATATTTGTGGGTGTTTTTCTTTTTAGAAACTGGGCTTAGTTTGGACTTTTTGTAATTTTGGATTGCAGACATTTCCTGTCATCTCTTAGTTTTATGGTGTGAATAGTCATTTGGAAAGTACTAAATATATTCTTGTGTTGGATTAAAATAAAATAAAAGGAAAGATACTGAAGGACATGAGGGCACTACACAACCTTACAAATTTATGTTGATAGAGCTTTACATCCAGTTAAACAGCAGTTTCCAATGTTAAAAGTATATCATTATATGGATGATATATTGATAGCCTCTGAGGATGCTGAAGTTTTAAATCAAGCCTATGCTGCCCTGATGCAAGGATTGGAAAAGGCTGGATTATTTATAGCTGCTGAAAAGGTACAGAAAAACAGGACTTAAAATGTTTCTTGGTTCCATCCTATCTCCTACCATGGTTAAATCTGCAAAGTTAACGCTTCAATAAATTGAAGTTATTACATGATTTTCAAAAATTTTTAGGGGATATTAGTTGGTTACGGCCTTATCTTTCTATTTCCACTTCACAGTTGGCTTCTTTATTTGATATTCTTAAAGGTCCTCCTGATCCTTCTTCTCCAAGGAGTTTGACCCCTCTGGCATGAAAAGCCATCTGAGAAATTGAGGTAGCAATGGAAAAGGCACACCTAGATTGGTTAGATCTTACTAAGGATTTGAACCTTTTTATTATAGCAACAGAAAGTTTACCTACTGCAGTTTTCTGGCAAGAGGGTCCTTTGTTTTTGGCTGCATCTTAATTATTCACCTGGGAAGGTGTTAAATTCCTTTCCTTCCTTGGTTGCTCAGCTTGCCTTGAAAGGCCTTAAAGCATTGATTGCAGTATTTCAAACTCATCCCTCTACTATAGTGGTTCCTTATACTGCAGAACAATGTGAAATTTTCACAAATTTTGATTTAGATTGGGCTATTTTGTATACTAGCACACAGGCCAGGATTGATAATCATTATCTGTCATTACCATTACTACATTTTTGGAAGATGCATCCTATTATTTTTCCTTCCATTACTAGGAGCACACCTGTTTGTAATGCTTCCTTGATTTTTACCAATGGGTCTAGATCAGGCACAGGAGCATTATTGATTGAAAATCAATTACATACCTTTATTTTTCCCACTTGTTCTGCTCAACAAGTGGAATTATTGACAGTACTGGAAGCATTCAAATTAGAACCAGGACCTATGAGTATTTATTCAGATTCCAAATATGTAGTTGATGCCGTGAGTGTGCTGGAAGCAGTTGGCCATATTTCCCCTGTCTGCCATTCAACATATTTTGCTATCATTGCAACATGTTATTTGGTCTCAAAAAGAGCCCTTTTTTATTGGTCATATGAGGTCACATACAGGGTTACCTGGCCCCTTAGCAAGAGGAAATGATATAGTGAATAGGACTACTGGAGATCCTTATATATTCTCTCAATTTACTGCTGCACAGGAGTTTCATTCCCACTTTCATGTTAACGCAAACACTTTGAAGTTAAAATATTCTATTTCTAAGGAAGAGGCAAGAACTATTGTTAAGAGTTGTCCACATTGTGTTATACATTTACCTTCCCAATCCTTGGGAATAAATCCAAAGGGCTTACTGCCCAACCACATTTGGCAAATGGATGTGACTCACTATGCAGCCTTTGGAAAAGTGCAATACATCCATGTTACAGTGGATACCGTTTCAGGATTTCTTATGGCATCTGCATTAGCTGGTGAAAAAGCTAAAGATGTTATTTCTCATTGCTTAAAAAGTTTTTCCATTTTGGAAATTCCAAAACAAATTAAAACCAATAATGGTTCAGCCTATGTTTCACAGCAATTTGCTAATTTTTGTTTAGCTTTTAATATTCATTATGTAAAGGGCATACCATATAATCCCACTGGGCAAGGAGTTATTGAACGTGCTCATTTAACCTTGAAAATTATGTTGCAAAAACAAAAAGGGGGAATAGGGGACTCCTTTAAGTCCCCTAAAGAGAAACTTGATGTTTCCCTCTTTATTTTAAATTTTTAAAATTTGGACACGAATGGACATTCTGCAGGTGATCGCCATGCAGAGCCAACTAAAAATAAATATCCTATGGCCTTATGGAAGGATATACTTACTGCTCAGTGGAAAGGCCCAGATCCAGTATTAATATGGGCCCGAGGCTCTGTTTATGTTTTTCCACAGAATGCTCAAATGCCAATTTGGATTCCGGAGTGGTTGGTGAAACCAGTATTGAAGAAAGCTGAGAAAGATGGTGATGATAGTGGTGATACTGCTGATAATGCTGGTACAGAAGGCTAATGGAGACCAACAACAACTTTGGACAGATATTTCTGCTATGTCTATGCTAAAAGGAGGGTCTTATAGAAATGTGTTCTTATGACACTAGCAGCTTCTTTGAAACAACTGTTCAGGTTCAAGAAGGGATGAATATTACATTTGCTCCTAGTCCTGTATGTGTTAAACCTCCTTTTATGTGGCTTGTTTTTAATGGCTCAGTTGATAATGTGACAATATATTGTAATAATTTTTCATGTTTTCTTGCTGAGTGTTGGAATGATTCATTGTTTGATTTGGCTGTATTAATGTGCAATCCTACCTTTTTGCCTGTACCTGTGAAGACAGAGGAGCAAGACCTTTCTGTCTTACTAAGGCCAAAAAGAGATTTTGGGATCACAGCTGCTGTTGTTTGCTGCTGTTGCCCTGTCTGCAGCTGCAGCTGCTGGCCCCATGGCCGCTCTAGACACCGCCATACCAGCTGCACAGACTGTGAATAATTTGGCAGAAAAGACAGCATCAGCGTCAGAAATATAGGTACAAGTGAATCAACATTTGAGAGCAGCCATACTTGTACTGAATCAACGAGTAGATTTGCTGCAAGAAGAAATGGACATTATACAGGAACTTCTCTCTATGGGATGCATACATCATATGTCAGCACTTTGTATTACTCCTGTGCAATATGCTAATTTGAGTGTTGCAAAAACTTTATCTAGGGAACTGTCCAAGTATTTAAATGGTACATGGGATGCTCAGTTTGAAAATTTGATACATTTTCTGTGGTTTCAGATTGTTTCTGTTAATGCTACTCGTGTCTCCACTGCAAATGTTGGACAATTTGTTTCCTTTATGACTAGAGTTTTAGCCTGGGGTCAGCAATGGTTTAGCACCATGGCTTTGAATGGAGTCCTCCAGTTAACAACCATCCTGTGTGTTTGGTGCCTTTGTTGGATAAGACAAGTGTGGCAATGAGACTTAGTCATCATTAGACAGGCCATGCTTGCAGTCCAAACTGATGATTCCCCTCAAATATGGTTAAATATGTTGGACCGGTAGCCAGAGATGGGTAAGATTTGTGTGAGATATACACCAACCTAAGACAGGACTGTCAGGCGTACAGTACTGAATATCCCATGACTGGTAAGGGTATATCTTGGCGTGGACAACCTAAGACAGGCATGTGTCCCTGCCATTGTAGCTAATAAAACAGGGGGAGATGTTGGGGGCCAGCCGGCTCCAACATCATCACCTAAAATGGCGGCTGGCAGCTGCCAGGAGGAGGACCTCTAGTTTAAGGAATTGTATTTCAGAAGTTCTGGATGCATGATGAGCGCATGGGCAGTGTGTGGGCAGCGTGTGATCACAAGGATTCTTTATGGGTTGGGAGCCTCATGTACCTTGATGTAATACTTGACCTTTTGGCTGATTGGTTGGCCCATATCTTGCTTATGTAATGCATGTGTATATAAGGGAAAAAATGAAGAGGAGGCTGCTGCAGCCTGAAGCAGAACCCATTGCGTTTTGTTGATTGTCCTGCAGGTCAGGACAAATATTATAAATAGCAGTCATACTCAATGGTAAACATTATAAACGATTCCATTAAAGGCATTATTTCATAAAAGACAACATAAAATATCTACTGGGGTACCTTCCCTTGAGAATTTCATACTAATTTATATACTTAAATTGATTTCTTGCATTACTAAAGAAAACAACATGCTGATCACATATTTAGTCTTTCTGTAATTTAAATAGGTTTTCTTCACCTTTTTTGTTTCCTGGAAAGGAGGAGTGAGGCTATTTGTTGAGGATTGATCCCAGGCCATGTGTTGCTGTTAGGTAAGAATTCTAACTGGAGTTCTATGTCCCAGTAGAGCTTTTTTTCTACAGTTTGTGAATATTTAATAAGCACATGATAATTGGAAGAAGTCAGACATGAGGTAGGTCAGATGTATGGTAAGCACTTTAAACACAATATTCTATTTATATAAAGTTAGAGTGTGATGAATTTCATTTCTGAGAAAGAGGACATGATAATCAGATGGAGTGACTCTTTAATATATAAAAACACTGGAGAAGAATGAAAAATAACAGTTTTAATGAAATTGAAAAAAGACAATGATGAAGATGATTTTCTATCCATTGGATCTCTGCCAATGTCAAAGCCCTTGTAATAGGCAAGAAGAGGGCAGTGAAGAGTTGAAGTCCTAAGAAACGAAGGGCTAAGGCCAGACTTGGCCCTGGCATCATTGCTCATGACTTTAATTCCAGTATTCAGGGGCATCCCTGTGAATTAGAGGCCAGCTAGGGCTACATAGTGAGGCCCTGTCACATACAGAGAGAGAGAGAGAGAGAGAGAGAGAGAGAGAGAGAGAGAGAGAGAGAGAGAGAGAGAGAAATAGAGAGAGAGACCAGGTATATTAGTTACATTTCTGTTGCTGAAAGAAAACACTATGACAAAGGGAACTATAACTAGAGAGCTTATTTGGGCTTATAATTCCAGGGGCATCAGTGTCCATTATGGCAAGGAGTCATGGAAACAGGTTACTGCAAAAAGAGCAGAAGCTAAGTGATTGCATCTTCAAGCATGCACAGGAAGTAGAGAGTGACTGGTGATGCAACAAGGCTTAAGAACTCTGTGCTGAGTAAAGGAATTCCTCCAGCACAGACACATGGTCTTTAGGCCTCCCAAAACAGCACCACCAACTGGGGACATAATGCCTAAAGACTTGGAGCCTGTGGGGACAATTCTCATACAAACCACCAGACCAGCTTCAGTAATGAGACAACTTCTCCAAAGAACAAGCATGCAATGGACAGCCTGGGAACATATCGTGGGAAAGGTTTCCTTCCTACTGAGGGACATGTAATGAGGGGAACTAAGGAGCTATTTTGTTCAAGTGACTTAATTTAGTTCCTGTAAATCCTGACCGAAAAAGAGATTATGAATATTATAAAGACAAAATCAATACCTGTTTGTCTTCATAAATTCCTCATGTCATCAAGACTGATGGCAGTAAGGTGTTTAATATTATTTAAAAGAATATAAGTACAAAAGAACTGCTGGAATACTGCAAATGAATACTGTGCAGTAGATATTTTTAATCTCTGTCCTTTGAGGGCATAAACCAAGGTTCTGAGAGTTCCACTGTGTTAGAAAATCAAATCAAACCACATTTAGATGAGACAGCTGATGATGCAGTCAATCTGCTCTGTAAAGTTCCAGTTTCTTTGCTGTCTCAACACGATCTTAATACCTAAACATTAGATATGAACATGACTGACTGGTTTCATCACCACTCAAAGATGCTTATTCAAACTCAAATAGGGTGAGGGCTTCCTCCCTGGCTCTATCTTCTCTGGGTTATTAGTAAAGGAAAAGGAGGAGAAAAAGCAGTAAAAAGAAGGAAGAGAGCAAAAAGGAAGAAGAGGAGGAGGAGGAAGAAGGAGAGGAGGAGGATTGGAAGGTGTGGAGAGGGAGGAGTGAAGAAGGAGAAAAGGCAAAGTGTCCTGTGGATGAAGGTTCACAGAACACATGCCAACTTCATCACAACTTGCTTAATTACAGCCAAGTAATTGCTTTGGGAAAGAATGCCAAAGTAAAGCATATAAGCATACAAAATTAGAGTAGGCTTATGTGCCTGTAACCCAGTTACTCAGGAGATCCAGGCTAGATATGTCCATGAGCTCAGATTTCAAGGCCTGCTTAAACAACACAGTCAGAACCTACACATATAAATAAACAGATCAATCGACCAATCACTCAATCAGTAACATGGTTAGCTGTTTGAAAGATTGCACGGTGAAGAAGCAGTCTTTAGACCCATCTTTCTCAGGTGAGACAATGTGGGCTGATCAGAAGAAAGAGCTCACCACTTCCAAGGCTCTATTGTGTATCTTCCTCACTCCCCACAAGTCCTTCTTTTGCATTACAACAGAAAGCTTGTGCACTGAGGTTCCCTTTTACCCTAGGTAACACCATCAGTTCAGGCTCTAACCATTTTGCTCTGGTTACCTCTACAGTTCATACCTTACTGTAGCTCCTGATTGATAGATTTAAGTTGTTGGAGCATGAAGCTTCTCAGATTTTTGTTTCTTCTATCCTCCAGCCTCAGATTATTTGCAAGAATCAGATGAGTGCTGAGAGGGGTAAACATTCTTCTGGGGTTATGTACAATAGAGCTATTTCTAAGAAATAGCAAACACATCACTCCCTAGAAGCTAAATTACCAACTTCATTGTTAACCCAAACATCTTGGATTTTACTCAAATCTTCCTTTGGTCTAATGTGGGCAGAGAATCCTGTGTAGTGTGATTAAGCTCACACACATCGAGGCACCCTCTAGGCCAGCCCTGGCACTTTGCTTCATCTTGCTTTGTCCCTGGACAGTCCTGAATTTCAGGCTTGCTCTCAGTGGAGTCCCAGTTCTAACACTGTTTCCATCAAACCCTGCTATTGCATGCCTGAGCCTCCTCCCCTGGAATAGCAAATTTTACCTTGCATTCCCTACTGTTTTCCTTTGTTGGTGCTTACCTGACTTTCTACTCTAACAGAGGTTCACAGTTGAATTATCCCTGGACCCCAGAGGATACTTGGAGCTTGTATGTTTCAGCAATGTGAGAACTTGAGGGACTTTTGACCGTGCACTAAATATACTTGGCACTGTGAACTGGGCATGAGCAGAATGTGAACTGGACATGGCACTGTGAACTGGACCAGGAGCAGAATGTCAAAATTTGGATATGCAATGAATGACCTTTAAAGGCCCTCATGTGAAAGGCATGTCACTAATCCACAAAAGTTTCTGAGGTTGATTCTATAGTGAAGGGCTTGTTTCTCTGTTTTCTAAAGGCAATTGAGTTTAACCTGTGTTTCCCAAGTGCTTCTGGGTGTGGGCCTGTCCCTTCGAGTCTAGTCAACATATGAGGAATCATAGCCTGTGCCAACAATGTCAGTTGCCAACAGATACTAACTAGGTCTGGGGCTTCTTGTCACCTCACCTTTCCATGCACATCAAGATTCTTATTTGGATGCTCTGTATAAAACCCAGATTCTCATACTTGATGTAAGTCCTCCTACCCTCTGTGTAATCTCCCCAGCACTAACTTGATCTTCGTCTTCATAGATGACATCTTATTAAATGTTACTACTGAAATAAAAGCTAAAAAAAAATTAGCAATAATTTTATCTGTCATTTGGAAGTTGTTATGCAATATGAATGTGTTATTATACATATTACTTGATTTAATTTTCACTTCCCTTTTTGTCTCATTTTAGGTATTTTTTTTTTTAAAGAAAATTGTATTGAATCATTGTGTATTTCTTTTCTTGAGCAATCTTAATAATCTTTATACCCCCTTCCTGTTCTCTACTGGCACTGCCGCATAGATCCCCAACTTAAATCCACACAATATTTCATTTGTTTTAAGTTCTATGTATCAAATTAATGTTCCCAAATTTTCCTCATTGCAAGTTCCCACTAAATTCTAGTCAGCCTTTTTAGGAAGATGAGCTCTTCCTCACTCAACAGTAATCAGTTCCCAATATTTCTTCAGCAAAGGTGCCCATTTTTCCAGTCCCATACTGCTTTTTTTTTTTTTTTTCTGCTTGAGTTTGCACAGGAACTGAGCATGTGGATACCATTACTGTTGGTTCATATGAAGAAGGTCCAGGAGCCTGTAGATTCCATTTTGATATGGTCATGCACCTCCTTATTGGCTCATATAATCATTCTGCCTCCTCTTCTGCAATGGTCCCTGAGCCCTGGGTGAGTAAAAATTAACGTAGGAGTACTGTCCAGGGACCCACACTCTGTATACTCCTAATCGCCATTCTTTGGTCATTTGTGACCTTTTGTGTTCCTGGTCCTCTGATGTAGAAAGGAACTTCATTAATGAGAGTTGAGAGATTCATTAGTGACTTTTTTACCCCTTGTTCTATGTTATGTGAGCCTTAGATGTAGAGGTTGCAATGTACCTCTTAGGTACAGGAAATTCACAGAATAAGTTTGTGTGTGACCAGTTGTGGTACTCTATAGAAGTTTCCATCTGGTACAAAGATGCTTATTTAATGAGTGGTGACTAGGAAATATGACTGTAAATATAAGGATGTGTATTTTGCATCTAGTAAGAGGGTACATTATCCTAGGAATGGGACAGACTTAGGGATTTCTCTAAGATCTATGACCTCCTCAGGCATGTGTATTTGACTATGGTTACATTACTACACATGAGGGGTTTTTTTCCCCCGATTGAGTGGGCTCTAAGCTCAATTAGGAAGCTGTTGATAAAAGTGCCAAGATAAAAGTGCCACTAGTACTCCAGTATAATATGCTATTCTGGTATATGATGTGGTTATATGTCATGGACCTGGTGTTTTGTCCTTGGACCAATGCTCTCCATGAGCTGCTTGCATAGTGCTTTCCAGAGCTTTGAGAGCTAGCCTTCAGGGGAAATGGCTCCCAGGTCAGTTCCAGCTACATTGCTCCAAAACTTGTGCCTGAAGTATGCCCAGTCTTTAGCAATAAGGTCTTATTTTCAAGTTCTGGATGGCTGTCAAGGGCCTGTGTAATTTGAGGAGTCCCTGGGACTGGGACTACCTTAGCCAACAACTCAAAGGAAGGTGTCTTCTGTCTGGCACTGCTTCTTGTTATGTAGCCTTCAGTTATGCACATGGACTCGTAGAGATATTGTATGTAGAATTTTTTATTAGGTTGTTAGACTATTATGGTTCCCTCTGGTGTTTTATATACCTAGGCAGTAATCAATCAATCTCTCTCTCTCTCTCTTTTTCTCTCTCTCTCTCTCTTTCTAACCCTCTCCCCATGCCATCCCCATTTAAAGTGCCCCCTTTTCCCCATTTCTCATTTGATAATGTCAGTCTCCTATGGCCCCACCTCTCTTGAGCTTCTTCCTTCCCTTTATCCAAGTAGTTCCTTGTATAATCTTCCCTTCCGTCATATGTAAATACTCACCTTTTGTCTATTTTTGCCTTAATAACACCTATCTTCTACAGTTATTCTCTGTCAGATTCCTTCTTTCCCTTTACCTCCCTGTTTCCTTTCCATTTTCCTGGTTCCTGCAGTTACTTTATGATACATACACATATATAAGGATTTGGTGCTAGGAACCACAAATGAGGGAGAATATATGTCGTTCATTTTTCTGAGTCTGTCTTCACTTAGCATAACAGTTTCTAGTCCCATGAAGTTACTTGAAAATGTTGTGATTTTGTCCTTCTTTATTGCTGAGCAAAACTCCTTTGTGTACATGTATTACATTTTCATTGTGCACTCATCAGCTGAGGGACATGTAGGTTGCTTCCATCTCTTAGCTATTGTGAAAAAAGCATCAAGGAACACGGGTGTACAAGTATGTTTGCAATAGGATGAGTCTTTTTGTTATATGCCGAGAGGTGGTATAATTGGGACAAACAGTAGATTCATTTATTTCCATTTTTTAAGAGTTCTTCACAATGCTACCCACATGGTTTGTATGAGTTTGCAGTCCAAGCAACAGGAGTGAAGGAATGTTCCTCATTTCCCACATCCTGTCCAGGATTCCTTATCATGTGTTCTCTTGACTTTATCTAGTCTGACTGCAGTAACATAAAAATCTTAAAATGGTGATAATTTGCATTTTTCTAATTAATAATGATGCTAAATATTTTTTAAGGTGTTTCTCAGCCATCTTTCTTCTTTTGAGAACACTATGCCCAGACCCTTAGCACACCTTTGAGTTGGGTCACTTGTTTTCTTAATTATTTGTTTGTTGAGTTCTCATATATTCTGGATGTTAAGCTGTGGAGCCTCACTAGCTGCTTCGTAGCTACAAACGGGCAGCCAAGATGGCTCCCAGAGGAAGTGAAATTTAAATGTTAAGAACCAGAGAGATAAACAGGGCCTCTGAGAAACTGATGAGCCTAGGAAGAAAGGGAAACCAAAACCTATCCCCAGACATGGTAATAAAGCATTGTGTTTACTGCCTGCTGATTGGCTGATGTGGTCACCCCATGTATCTGCCCATGTAACTGCCCTTTTATGCTAATTGCAAGGCTTGAAAATGGCATGTTCTGGTAGGCTGTTAACAAATAGGGAAGTGCGTTTGATTGGTGGGAAAACTGTATATAAGGTTGCCTGCCTGAGTACTGTAAGACGATTTTCCCTGTTGTGCCATTGAAGAGCTGCACCACACTGAAGAGCTGCAACATAATAAAGAGCTGCAACACAAGAAGTCCGGCTGTCCTTGTCTCGCCTGAGGGTCACCGCTGTGGGAGTTGTTGGGGCAGACCACGCGCCTGATCTCTCCCGGCTCCCCTCCAACTGGTCAGAGGTTGGGGCAATCCAAGAAGGCAGAGAGGAATGCGCCAGACATTGCGACCATCTTCTGTTGCTCCAGCCAAGGCAGAGGAGCGACATTAAACCTCTGTCAAATGTGGCTATGCTTAAGATTTTATTCCACTCTACAGATTTTTTCCTTTCTTCTTTAGTTGTTTCTTTAGATTTACAGAAGCTTTTCAGTTTAATGAGGTTTCATTTGTTGATTACTGACCTTAATTTCTAGGCAATTAATGTCTGATTTAGAAAGTAATTTCCTAAACCTATATTTTATACAGTAATGAGAATGTTTTCATCTAAATGTTTCAGAGTTTAAGGTTTCACTTTGAGGTCTTTGATCCATTTGGAGTTGACTTTAGTGCATGGTGAAAGATTCGGTTCTAGTTTCATTTTTCTATAGGTGGAGATTAAATTTTGCCAGCACCATTTCCTGAAGATGCTGTCTTTCCTCCAATAAGTGTTCTTGGATTGTTTGTCAAATGTCAGGTGACTGAAATTGCACATACTCATGTTTAAGTCTTCAATTGTATTCCACTGGTCTGCTGTTCTATTTTTGTGCCAGTGCCATGCTGTTCTTATAACAATAGCTCTGTAATATAGCTTGAAATCTGGTATAATAGCCCCTCCACCTTACATTGCTCTTTGTGCTTAGGGTTACATCTGGGGTCTTGTGTGTTTTCGTATGAAATTCAGAATGGCCTTTTCTAATTCTGTGAGAAATTTCATGGGGATTTTGACTGGGTTTGGACTGAATCTATACACTGCTTTTGGTAGTTGGTCATTTTCACAATATTTGTTTTTTCAATCCATGTACATCAACAGCCCTTTCATTTTCTGGTGTCCTTGTCAATCTCTTCGTATAAAGATCTATAATTTTTGTTATAAATATATTTAATGTCTTCATCAGGTTTATTCCAAGATACTGTTTTTTGAGGCTGTTGTGAATAGGATATTCCTATTCTCTTTCTCCACTTGTTATTGGTATGTAGAAAGGATACTTACTGATTTTTGAAGATTAATTTTGTAACCTGTCAAATTACTGAAAGTATTAATCATCTCTAGGAGTTAATCTAATCCTGCTGAAGTTCTGGTCAACACCGTTATCCTGAGATTCTTCTCCTTCCTTTATGCCTGTGATGCCTAAATTTAGTCTTTTCATCATGTCCCACATTTTCTGCATATACCATTCCTGTATTTTTAAACAATTTCTCATAACCTTTGCTTGAGTGCTCCAATTCTTCAGCATCATCATCCTGAACAAATCAGGGGAGATCAGCCTATCTCTTAAGGTCTGGGTACTCCAGCCAGGAGGCCACAAAATTTGGGAAGAGTAATAGGCTGAAGCTGAATTTGGGTTTTCTCAGGCAGTGTGCAGAGGTCTGGACACTTACTAAAGGGCACAGAAGCCTAGCTCTGCAGCAGTGAGTGGAATTGTAGATAGTACCAATGTAGAGGGATGAGAAAGGTGTGGTTTGGAGATCTCACAGCCAGGTAGAGGTAACAGGGCAATACAGAGATCTAGAGGGCTAAGAGAAAAAGTTGTGAGGTGGAGTTTGGAGTCGCTGTGCAGTAGGGAATGGAGACACAATGGGAAGAATCAGATTTTTCAGGGAAGAAGGCTGGTCTCTGGACTGTAACTACATGGATATTGTCAAACTAGAACATTAGCAATGTATATACAAGATAAATAAAGGTTTACTGTATATTTAATATTGCTGTGATAACATTTCAACAAAGAATTTAAAGTGTATGTACATAATGTAAAATACTAGGCAGACAGCTTTACTTCATCTTCTCAAAGTGGAAGTAACAATGGAAGGGATATGTCAGCAGGAGAGATAGAAGACCGAGCAGTAAGCATGGGAGACTGAGATACTCCAGACAGGTCACATTTGCCCCATGAAGATACACACTGACATTTGGTAATACTATGGAACACATAACACTGAGATGTGGAAAATCTGCTCAAGAACAAAATGCTGGTGACCAAAGGAGAAAGCCAGCTCAGGAAGCCGAGTGTGGGTGCAAGTCATGGATTCACTACAAACTGCATTTATGTTTCACAAAACTGGAAGTTTTCTGATGTTTCGGTTGTTTATGGAACTAATAAATGAGAGTAATGGGAAGAGCTCTCAAGGGTATTAATAAAATTCATTAATTAAGGGTATTAATTAAAGGTCTAATAATGAACAACTTAGCTGACAATGTTATATGCACAGACAATATTCATCTTTGTTTTGAGAATATATGGAAATATATTGCATATTTATAGCAGGTAATGGAGAATATATTGAGTTATATACTAATTTTCAGCAGAACAGTTTAAATACGTTAAGCTCACCTTACAAATTTTATAAAGAAGTTATAAAGGGTAGGTAAACAAAAGTACAAAAATAAAAACAGACATAATAGCAAAATACAATAAAAAGTTTTCTTTCAAAGGATTGGTTTATAATAATTTTTAAAAAGCAAACTGCCTAAATTTTGTAGAAATTTTCAGACAGTTACAAGAATAAAAATCTGTAGACCGTTGATTAGTGATCAAAATGGATTCTATGTGCTACAAAATAACAAATCTTTTATTTTTCAATATGGCCGTTCTATTTTCATTTGTTGTTTTGGATTTTTGTTTTGCTTTGTTTGGTTGAGGCAGGGTTCCCTGTAACCTCATTTTCTCAAACTCCGAGATGGATCAAGCTGGCCTGGATCTTACAGAGATCCATCTGCCTCCAGAGTACTGGGATTAAAGGCATGCCTTGCCATACCTGCTGCCATATTCTTAAAACTTACTTCAATATGTTTGTTGTACTCATCTCTAAAAAGATATGAACTAGGTCCTAAAATATAATATGTTTGAACAGAACTAGCTAGTGTTTAGGTGTTGATAATCAAAAGAATTTCATGACTCAAAATAGAATATTAAAGCTGGATGAGTGGATTTGGTCCAAAGAGTAAGGAAAAATAAATAAAAATGAACAGTTTCCATGAAAGACATTCCATGATTGCCAGTTAGAGGCAAGGGGTGATGACCTCACTGCTTGTGGAGGAGAGGATGGCAGAGAACAAGGGGTGCTACAAGAACCAGAGACAGGACAGGACAGATGGGTCAGTGTGGGGCTGGGACTGAAGGGTCAATGTGTAATTTTTACATCATCAGTTAGTACTTAAAGGAAAAATAAAAATGCAGATGTGGGAGCCCATGCCTTTAATTCCAGTATTCTGGAGGCTGAGGAAGGCAGATTACTCTGAGAAAGAGGCTAGCCTGGTCTACATAGTGAATTCCAGGCCAGCTGGGGCTACAGGCAGACAGATCCTGTCTCAAAATGCAAAACCCAACCAAATAAAAAATATAAAGACAAGAAAAACAGAAAATGTTATTTTACAACTTGATACCTCATGAAGAAAACTGAGTTAGATTGCAATATCCAGAAATGAATCAAAATTATGTCATAGCTCTAAAGGTATAGCCAAAGCTGTAATACAAAAAAACAAAAACCAAAGAAAACATATATACTCTTCACCACTCAATGTCAGGCTGAGATCTGTTAGAAACAGAGACAATAGAAATGTAAAGCTAGAGAGAATGTATTGATTTCATCAGGTTTAAAACCTTTGTACTGCAGATGTTATATTCAACAAATTGAAATACAACTCTTTAAAGAGGAGATATTTATGAAAGAAACAGAATATTGAAAAATATTACTCATGGAAAGCTGGTGTGGCTTTTGAAGCATCAGCTCAAGTTTCAGAACAAGATATATTAGAAGAGAAAAACCACATTGTGTGATGAAAAAGGGTGAATTTATTAAGAAAAAGATACATATCCTTTTTTACTGTGTCTATCTAACATCAGCTGGGAGACCCTAAACAAAGGCAGCTATAGGTGTAAGATGAATGGAGACTGATATAAGGATCCTCTGCCAGATGTATTGATGTATCTCCCAAGGGGAAGGTGCTCACTCAGAGAGTTCCACATAATGTAATTCTTATAATGTGGAAGGAGTCTGGGTTCTGAAGGCTTAAATTCTAACGCTTTAGCTATGCTGTTTTCTGCTCAGTGACTGTTCATTCATTGAAGTGAAAGGCCAATTAGAACATCTGCTGGAATTGATTTCTCTCCCATGCCACAGCACTAAGTGCTTTGGATACATGCAGCAGGGCTTTGACTGTATATAGTGCTTCAGTCTGAGAACCTGAAAACAAGATCCTCACTGCAATTTACTATTTACCTGCTCATTACCAAGCCTTTAAGTTCCCTGAGCTCAGGTCCATTATTATTTGGTAGCATAATAATTCATTAAGCTAAAATAATTAATGAGATATTATGTAATACACTGAGCATTTCCTCTGAAACTTAGTGGAATATTGTAAGTTTAAATCTTGTCATGTATGATAATATTTTTCAAATTAGGTTTGTAAAATTATTCTTGGGCAAAGGTTCTAAGAAGATGAAAATGGAAAAGCAGGAACACGTAAATTCAAAGAAAACATGTTAAGGGCAGTGTGTGCTTCAGGAGTTTTCAAGTAATAAGTCATACATACATATATACATACATACATACATAAGTTCAACAAGAAGCTTGTCAAATGTACTGACCAGTGTATCTGCTATAATGCTTGAAAAATGCTATTTTACCTCAAATAAGTTTATTAAGTAGATGACAGGAGAAATTCACATGATTTGAATTTTTAAATGTCTATGAAAATGAGTGATATCAGGTGGAATTATTGCTTTAACACAACATTCATGCAATAAGCACTGACTGTTCTCCATACACCACTTCCTGTTCTGGATGATATGTTAGTGGGCAAGACAATCCTAGAAGCCTCTTTTCATGGTCTTTAACATTATCCTTTAACTGATTCAATTGAACCAATTTAGGGAAAATGGTTATTTAACTCACACCATCTTATCTCATTCAATAGTGTGTCAATCCAAAGAAAATCATGTTAAAATATTATCCAGTCATCTCTACCTACAAACACACACACACACACACACACACACACACACACACACACACAGAGAGACAGAGACAGAGACAGAGAGAGAGAGAGAATTTAACTGATGACAATGTTTGACTTTTTAAATTAACTTTTACTATATTCTAGGCTACTTCGCCAACTTTAGTAGCAAAACTGAATTCACCCACCACTAACTGTGCATTTAATGAATGTTTACTTACTCTGTGGTGTGGGTAAAATGCAAGCTTGTCCAGTATCTACTTCTGATGCTTTTACAGCCTAGCTTGGGACAGAGTTCCAAGGTTGAAATTTTTTCAGAAAATCAGGTAAGCACAGCAGAAATGCCCAAAAGCATTAGAATATAAAAAAAATCAGTCACAGAAGTATTGAAATGGAGGCTGACCTCCTAAGACATAGTTCTCCAGTTATTGGATCAAGGTTAGAAATATTATAGGTCAAGCAGAGAGGCTGGGAGGATTTGAGAGGGTGCTGGCTGGTTTCCATTTAGCATCTTTCTTTTCCTAACATGAGAGAAACTTTTAAACCTTGAACAATCAGCTTGTCTGATACAACTACTAAATGTGTACTAATAGTACTTTTTGTTTCCTATCTGACATAGTCCTATCAATATTTTCAGTAAGGAATCTCTTCTATTCTGTCTTTATGACTAATGTAATTTATAAATGATTTTCAGACATGATTTTGAGATTCATCATCCAATTAAGTATTTATAG
This sequence comes from Eospalax fontanierii, assembly GCA_035773235.1. NCBI lineage: Eukaryota > Metazoa > Chordata > Mammalia > Rodentia > Spalacidae > Eospalax > Eospalax fontanierii. The sequence goes on along the minus strand of CM069524.1, from coordinate 188,139,641 downwards.
TGAAGTCAACACAAATAATGAATAGACATACAACTTATGATCACTATTCAGTCCTCTATTTTTGCCCACCATTGAGATAATTTAAGGTTTTCAAATTTGTAGATGTTCCATTGTAATCAAATTGACATCTGTTAAATAACAGAATGAAATGACTGAATTTAAGATATAAAAATAATTGAATTTACTTGTAAATTACTTTTTCATACTGAGTTGTATAACTTTCACATACATTCAGAGAAGATAGAAAACACCAAGGACAGTCTTGCATAAAACAGGAATACATCATTATTTCACTGCCATTGTCAAAATGTGAGTTATTCAGTCTCATATGCTATGAAGACCAAAGATTTTTAATTCTCTGAGGCCAATAAATAGTCTTCTAGTTTATACTATTCTAAATCATATATGTGTCAATGAAAATGAATTGGGAAATATCTAGTCCCACTCAGTTTAGAAATAAATAGACCAACTGGAACCATCACTTCCCTATCTACTTACTAATCTCTGGACATGTAAATTTTCCTCTCTCTCTTTAATCTTGGTTCTTTGGATATCATCATTTAAAGTGTAATCTCATGTTTTTCATAGTCTTTCTATCATTATAGTTAGTATATGTGGCCTTTATCTCTGAATCTGGGAAACCTTTGACCATTACCAACAACATAAGATGCTTTGCAAGATTTCAAAGAAAATGTCATAAATCATGCTTACTATCCCAATATTCATTTTTGAGTTATGTGTTTGTTATGAAGGAATCTAGCTAATCTGATACTTTCATTTTTGGAGAAAGTCTGAGTCAATTCAGAAGTTCTGAGAAGTAATTGACTTGCATTAATTGTCCTTAATTCCTACCGCACTATAATAGATGGTCTCATAATAGGTTGTCAAGGTCTATGGACTTGAAAGTCACTCTAAATTCTTTATGTCTCAGGTATCTCTTTAAGACATAAAATTAAATTCTGAACTGAGACTGTCGACATGTAGGATGAAAACACTGTTCGTAACTTTCAGCGTGAAGACCACACCTGAATTGTTCGTAACTTTCAGCGTGAAGACCACACCTGAATTGTTTCTCAACATCGTTAGTGTCGCCGTCCATTTCATAAGAATATATTATGAATTTATCAGAAATAGGTAAAAATCTGGATTCAATTTAGTTTATAAAGAGACTTTCATTTACAGGATTACAAACTGAAGGCACTTAGAAAATTCAAAGTGAACAGAATAATAAAGAAAGAAAACAGAAGCATGGTTTTAATTCCATATTCTACAAATTCCTTTTCATTAGTTTCTGGCAAAAACCAAATTCATGACATTTTTAATTAGGAGGAACAGAATAATCTCTAAAGTTTAACTTTTAATGAAATAATGGTGTTCTAAATCAGTAAGCATATCATTAAACACAGTGTGGTATGCTACAAAATGAAGACAGTCACTCTAAAAAACGATACTAAAACTAAGTATTTTTTTTTTGCAATATCTTAATTTTACATTATCACACGGACCATCTGTAACTTGGTAAAATCCACATTCTACATAACAGTGCGCATTTCTTAATATACTTATTTGTTTTTCAATAACAATTACTGAGTTCTATCTTACTCATTTGAGTCAAGGGCTGTCATTGAACCTGGAACCAGACTGGTACCAACAAGCAAAGCAGTCCTCCTGGCCCCAGCCCCAAAGGCTGGTGTTATATGCACATGATGCTATCACCAGGTTTTATAATGCTATTCAAAATTTGAACTTAAGAATTCATGCTTGCAAAGGACATGCTCTCAGCTGGGGATCCATCTCTCTAGCCCCTCCTAATATTATTGTCATAGGAGGAGTTATGCATATCACTGACAGGCAGACAGGGAAAGGTGCTACTGACAAGCAAGGCACATGGTGAGCTTCCTGCTTCTTCCCTGGAGACAAAGGCCTGGCAAGTTTTTTCTCCAGCTGACAGGGCCCCACCACCACATCCACATCTCACCACTTACTGTCTTTCAAGGGTTTTACCACACTGGTACAGCTATTTGGACAGCAGGAGCTGGGCATACCTTGGGTTAGGAATGTGGGCCTCTCAGTCTTCACTTCTTTAGTTCACCAAACCAAAAACGGGAAGGAAACTTGCCTTAGACTATCAAGAACAATAAATGTCCCAGGTGCTCCCTGGAGCATTTGGATTTTGGTTTATGAGTCCCTCCTCCAGTGATGGAAAGTCCTCTGTTCTGTGCTGTACATGTGCTTCCATTTAAAACTATTTTATTAATTCTTTGAGAGTTTCATCCATGCATTTTGACAATATTTCCCTACCCCAACTCATCTCAGATACACCTTGACATTTCTATGCATCCAACCCTCTTTTTGTCATGGAGTCCAATGTATACTTCCCTGAAGAATAGTAAACCTGCCCAGGAGTCACACTTCTAAAGTAAAGCAGCTTCTTCACTTTTACTAAAGTTTGTTGCCTGTTGATCCATGCAGGGTCAAGGTTCTTCCTGCCTTTTAATTCTTTAATTAGCTAAGACAAATCTGGTCAAGGCCCCTACCAGCATCACTTTTAGATGTTCTTTTTAACAGTTTAAAAAATTAATGCTAGATGTTTCCCTGTATGTACACAGTTTTTCAACATTTTACTAATATTTATTACTTGTATATAAAACAATGGTTTTCTTATCATATTTTCACACATTCGTGTAATGTGTTTGAATTTATTCTCCTCCATTGCCATCTCTCATATCTGCTGCTCTACTCCCCAATATTATACTATTATTTACTCCAATTATAATTTATTTGCTTACACAATTAAATTTTTATAGTAGGTTGCATTACATGATATCAACTATAATAGTTGATAAACTCCAAAGAAGAATGTTAGAGACTTAGAGACAGAAGCAGTCTGTTTGAGAGTTGTTTCCACTGATACTGTCATAGTTTATGTCCATTCAGTATGTACTATGATGTTTTTGTTATTAAGGTGTCAAGATATTGATAGAAGTACTTATGATGAAGATGAAGAAAATTGTGTGTGGAAAGCTGTGGGCAGAGTGTGTACTGTATAGGAACAAGGAAGAAGTCTATGCAGTTATTCAGATGTAGGTAATAAAGGTGGATGCATCAAATCAATGGAATGGAGTGATCTCACAAAGTCATGCTCAACCATGTGCCATCACAGAGTACATTACGATTATTTTCAGGGCTGGAGAGATGACTCAGTGGTTAAGAACACTCACTGCTTTTGCAGAAGAACTGGGTTCAATTTCTAGCACCACTTGGTGGCTATCAACAGTCTAAAACTCCAGTTTCAGGGAATATGATGCCTTCCTCTGACCTCCATGTGCTTTGCAATGGAGACACACACATGCAGACAATTCACTCATACACATTAAAAAATGAAATAAACAAAAAAGAAAAAAGATTATTTTCAGAGTGTTTAAAAAGGGGATAACATGGTAATAGTCATCAAGTCATCATTTCATAAGGGTTACTGATTCTGGTCATTCCTTAACAGTGAGGGTATCACAGCCTCACATACTTTTTGAAAATAAGACAGTTGACTGGAGGTTGAATGTTGAAAAAATTTCATGATTTGTGATCTTATCAAATTTTTTATTGAATCAAAATGAAATTTGTGGGCTGGAGAGATGTCTCAGCAGTCAAGAGCACTTACTATTCTTGCAGAAGACTCTGGTTTGAATCCCAGCACCCACAGGATGACTAACAACTGTCTGTAACTCCAATTCCAGGGCATTTGACACTCTCCTCTGTCTTTCATGGGCATTTCATGACACGGGTGTACTCACACACACACACAGAGACACTCATAAAATGAAAATAAATAAATTAATTAAAAGATTAAAGAAGTTCTATCAAAACTTGATGGTAAACATTGGCTTACAGACTCTGTATTTTTTGTAGAATTAATAATTGATTTAAATTAACCAAACATGCCTTTAAGATGAGAAGGGTCTATCAAAACAGCCAAGTATGGGAAACAGACATCCAGCCTAAGCACATGAGAGGCAGAGGCAGGAAGCTCTCTGTGAGTGAAATGCCAGCCTGATCTATATAGGGAGTTCCAGGCCAGCCAAGGCTACACAGGTGAAATCACTTAAAAACTGCTATCTTTCATGGCGTCAGTGTTTCAGAAAACCCTGAAATGATGTCAAGCTCAGGTTGAGACGGAAGTTTACAAATTGGGACACAGCTTAATAGCAGTGAATGGCAAAAAACGTGACATTGCTTTTGATTTGATGCAGGATTTCAAACCAGTTTTTAAGGGTTTCAGAAAAATAAATACTTTTTGGCATAATTGTGAGTCCATTTTCAAACAACGGAAATAAGTTTCTTGCTAGATTTCAAATGGAAAGAATTGAGCTGTGATCTGAGATTTGGGGTAATGAAACTTGATCATGACTGGTATGCTGTTTTCATCTTCTCAGAGACAAATACCCTTTCTTCACAACCAGGCCTGTTCATTCCTTAGCTTGTTGGAATCCTCATGTGTGAGCACCAGGTTTTAAGAATAAAGTTCATTGGGCTGGAGAGATGGCTCAGTGACTGAGTGCTCTGGCTGCTCTTGCAAAGGACCCATGTTCGATTCCTGGCAGCTGAAACCATCCATAACTCCATTTCAAGGGGATTTGACACTCTCCGCTGAACTCCATAGGGATTGCACAACAAGAGTGCACTTACATACATACATGCAGGTAATATACCCATAAAATAAAAATAGTAAATAAAATGCTTTTTTTAAAGAATAAAGTGCATTAAGCAAAATTATAACAAAAATATGTGCTGAGAAACAGGAACTCAGAGAACTGCAAATACTTTGATTGAGCAAAGTATTGGTAATTGAACTTTTCAAGTAAAATGTCAACTATCAATAGGTTTATATTGTTTTCTTTTTCTGTTAGGTTTTTAATGATTTTTAAACATCAATGACATTACTTGGAAATGATCATTTTGTTTATTAGTCATTACAAACCTGGGACATGCTCTAGCGTTTCAAAAAAATCTTCCAGTGGCCATCACACAATCACATAATTAAGATTTTTATGCAAGGATTTTTTTTTATATATTCATGGATACCATGAAAGTTATATACAGACTTTTTTTTCTTCCCATATCAGATTTCATTAGTGTTCGTGATGTGTGACTCAGAAAAATTCTTCAAATCATGTGGACCAGAGAAGGAAAATTATGGACCTTCTGATTCTGTGCAAGGTGATGTGACTAGAATCAATGTAAAGGATCATATAATGTTTCTATCTATATTATCTTTTTAAAAATTTTATGTGTTTCAATTCAAGCATAAAAGCATAAAGTTGAAATTACATGCTTATATTTCATTCGTGTCAGAAGAAATATGGTGTCTTGGAGAGGAAATGTTTGCCCTTAGTACATAGTTGAACTCGAAGGTTAGGAAGCTCAGAAACTCTTCTTGTTTTTGTAATGAGAAGACAAATGAGGCCACACTGTGACAGGAACATCTGAGGCGACGACTGTGGGGAACTGAAGTACACTCCCCACCCCCTCTCAAAACTAGAAATGCATTCCACATAGTGAAAGAGAGAAAAATCCCTCTGCCAGCAGTCCTTCCAACTTTCAAAGCAATGACCCTGTAAAGAAAGGCAATAGATGTGACAACTTTTCACTCAGTTCTTTTGTAAAGAATGCATTTACTTTTCTGCAAATTCACATGATTTTCAGGAAAATTCCCTTTCCGTTTTCCTTCTCCCCTTCTTCCTTTCCTTTCCGTTCTTTTCCCTTTCCTTTCCTTTCCTTTCCTTTCCTTTCCTTTCCTTTCCTTTCCTTTCCTTTCCTTTCCTTTCCTTTCCTTTCCTTTCCTTTCCTTTCCCCTTTTTCCTTTCCTTTCCTTTCCTTTCCTTTCCTTTCCTTTCCTTTCCTTTCCTTTCCTTTCCTTTCCTTTCCTTTCCTTTCCTTTCCTTTCCTTTCCTTTCCTTTCCTTTCCTTTCCTTTCCTTTCCTTTCCTTTCCTTTCCTTTCTTGTCCTGTTCCACATATTGCACCCAGGGCCTTGCTTGTGCTAGGTGAGTACTTTAACGCTGTGAAATATCTACACCACTTATTTTTTTTGTTTTCAATTTTGAGCAATGACCTCAGTAAGTTGCTCAGACTTTATATCTGTTAGTTAATCCAGAGAGACCTAGAGCTTACAATTCTCTTGTGACACTATTCCAGGCTTCTATTTTCTTAGTGTCAAATTCTGTTTACAGAACTACGATCAACACTTCTCCAAAGATCACCACATAGCAGTACTTCCTGGACCAATGAAGTCCTAGGCCTGTAAGATGACTCAGCAGGTAAATTTCCAACCTGACAACCCAGATTAATACCTGGTGTTCACTGGAATGAGCACATGGATTGAAGAATATTGTCTTCTGACATCTGCAACATCCTTTGGCACCCTGATACTCAACACAAAAGGACACAACATACACACAAACACACACTCAAATATCATGTACATATATGCATCATGCAAACACACATCACACACAAGCACACACATTATACATACCATTAGACACATCTTACATAAGCATCATACACATATACATACATGTGCATTCATACATATGCACATGCACATACCCACATCATACATAAACACCACACATACATATGAACACATACCACACACATGTACATATATGCAAACACAGCTATACACACATCATATACATATACATTATACAAAAACCCTATACACACATGCATGTACACACCTCATACATACACACATATATACTTATCTGTTCTCTTTTGCTTTCAATTGTTGTGACAAAACTCTGTGACCAATATCAAATTGGAGAGGAAAGGATTTATTTGGCTTACCTCTCCCAGGTCACAGTTCATCACTGAGGGAGCCCAAGGAAGGAACTCAGGGCAGGAACCTGGAGGCAGGAGCTGGAGCACAGGCCATGGAGGAACACAAGCTTACTGGCTTGTTTCCCTGGCCCATGCTCAGCCTGCTTTCTTATGTGATACACAACAACATACCTAGGAATTGTACCACCCACCCTAGGCTGTGTCCTCCCACATCACTCAACAATCAAGAAAACACCCCACATACGTGGCCACAGGCCAGGCAATGGAGGCGGTTCCCCAGTTGTGGTTCCCTCTACCCAGCTGTGTCAAGTTGATAACTAAATCTATCCAGTACAATATCTACCCACCCCACACCATATACAAGCACATATACACATAAACATGTATAGACCATACACATGCTGCACACATATGAATATGTAATAAATAAAATTTAAAAATCTGTCTGAAGCTAATAGTGTTTCATTAATTCATGTAACAGTTATTTCAAGTAAAAATTTTATTCCCATGTTACTCTTGAGAAATTGGCTCAGAAAGTTATCCCTGTTACCCAGTTCATTCCCATTGCAATGTGCTGTCATGGCCTCTGGTAGCTCAGTTTGGAGTCAATATTCCTAAATATTGCCATCAAACTCTTTGGAACATCTCACACCAACACTGACTGCCATACCCAAGTGTTTAAGACCTAAAAATTTCTCACATTTTCCACCATGATCCAAAAAAGAAGATATATGAAGATTTAGGGTTAATCCATTCCTAAGTGCACAGTGTATATACACATAAGATTTGTCTGTATGAACATATTTATTTAAATATAACATATGTTTCCAAACTTCTTTTGTGGAACTATGGATCAAACTCACGGCATTGAAAACTCCCGAAAAGTTCTCTGCCGCTGACCTCTATATGCCATGTCCCAGTATGTATGTTCCCATAGCAAGGTCTGTCATGAACTAAGTTATTTTCACTGGTTAAGGAGTGACAGATCTGTTAGTAGCACAAACAAGGCATTAAGGCCCCATAAGCCCCCAAATGGAGCAAAGCTAATTTCTCACAAACAATATAACTCACAGATATGTTTATATTTTTGTCTTGCTTTGTTTTTTTGTTTTTGTTTGTTTGTTTGTTTGTTTGTTTGTTTTTTTGAGACAGGTTCTCACTGAGTCTGGGTTTTCTGGGATTGACTATGTAGACCAGACTCAGGCTCATAGAGATCTACCTGCTTCTACATATGTCACTATGGCCAGATCTCATTGAAACCTCATGATATGTGTGGCCACAGGTGATGTAACATATTTGTTGATAGTATGGTAATATTGCCACTGAATGGTAGGCTTGGTAGATAACTAGGTGGTTAGCTCATGGCACAGAGCTAGTAGAGAAAATCCATTTGGAACAGCCTCAAGGTCACTTCAGAAAACTCATACAGTTAGAGTAGCAGGATCAGGCCTATGCTTATTGGCCACTGAATTTTTTCTTAATTCCAGATACAGGATCTTAATTATTTGCAGAACTAACTGTGCCATAGGCAATTTAATGATGCCCAGACTCACCTGCATCCTGGATTATGATGGAATAGAGTCATCTGATACTCAAGCCAGGCATTTATGATATACCCAACAATTTAAAAACACAATCTAGGTTGAGAAGTTTGGTCTGTGATGACTCCAGGTGCATTCCTCTGAGAGTTTTTAAAAACATTTTTGCCAAAGATATTTGGCAGATTCGAAAGATATGAAAACCCACTTTTCTCTGAACAGTCAGGCACTAAGCAGAATGGTTCATTTACTTACATTAAGGCACTCTTGATGGCACTTGCTGCCCTACAATGACTTTGATATTTCAGAAACACTCTTAAAAATTAGGAGAACATCCTTGTACAAGGATGAGCACTCACAACAGTGACCTCTACCTGAGCACCAAGGGACACCAGGATAGTGAGTTCTGGATCAGAATGTCCAAGATGATCAGAATGGTGCATTCAGGAACAGAGGAAATATGTATCTCCATAACACAATTTCAGCTTTGGCTGGGTCTAGCTCATTGAAATTCCCTCTCACACCTGCTCTTTCAATGTTCTAGCTACTTGACAGTACTTTCTATCCTGATCCCTGAGAGTAAAATGCACTGAATTATTTTGTTCAGTTTATTGGTAAATAGTAATGTTACACTTCTTTGCATACTATGCTCTGCACTCACACTTGAACCCTCAAGCAAAGCAACTGGTACAGATTTAAGAGTGAAGTGACACCTTACTGTGCACGCGCGTGCGCATGTGTGGTGTGTGTGTGTATGTGTGTGTGTGTGTGTGTGTGTGTGTGTGTGTGATTATACACATCACATGAGCTAATGACTGCAGAGGCACAGGATGGCGTCAGGTGCCCTGGAAGTACAGTTCCAGGTGGTTGTGACTTGCCCAGTGGGGGTGCTGGGAAATAATGTGTGGTTTAAACTGCTCAGCCATCTCGACAGCCCTAAACACTCTCTTGATCAGTATCCATAGAAGGATTCTGGCTTGCTGGTGCTGTGATTCTGGTTTCCTGCCTCTGTGCCCACTTACTTCAGTACACAAGTTCACCTGTAAATTTTACCATTGTTTCTCCACCAAACATTCCAAGATTGGTGATAGTTTTAGTGGCATTTTCTGGATATGCAGATATGGATTATGGATTTCAGAAAAGAGAAGTCATTTGATTGTTAACACATAAAACTGCAAAACAATTTTTTAGTTAGGTTGATTAATGAATCCTAGCTTTTAATTTCCATATTTTGGAATTGTAAAAGGCAAATAAAGCAATGGGAGAGTGTATAAGGAGACTTGTTCTATAGTCAAAGGACTTGCATTTGAATCCACTGCACTCCTGAAAAGGTCACGCATGGCTGTCCATGGCTGTAATCTCAGAGCAGGGGGGCAGATCGCAGGATCCCACTGGCCAGACATCCTAGATAGAACAACAAGCTTCCAGGTCAGAGAGGGACTTGGTCTCAAGACTGTACAGTAGAGCATCACACAGGAAGAGAGCTACAGCCTGTCCTGGCATCCACATGTTTGCACACAGGTGTGAAAACCTGCTTATTCACATGTACATACCATAAACACATCCACCACACATATCCAAACATACCACACACATATATCCCACATCCAAACACTTTACACACTTACAAAATATACCATATATGTATTTCATACACATGCCAGAAACATACAACATATGTACCATGCTGTCCAAAACACATATACACACCACAGACCACACACATGCACCACCTACCACATAACACATACATGTACCACAAACACACACACACACACACGCACACTCAGGCAAAAATCTCACAAACTAAGCATATACCTAAATACATGGACGCACACACCAAAACAAACATACACATACCCAATCCAGATACAAACAAACATGCACACACACAGATAGTACACATACAAACACATCCACAAGTATATTACTGCTAAACTAATGCATATCTTTCTAATAAATTGGTAGCATTTGGGGTGATACGTTTCCTGCTCTTTTCCCTATTTTTATGTATTTTCAAACTAATAGCCAAATTTACTATTTTATAATAAAATGAATATATGACTAAGTTTTATGGGCACTGCAGAATATTATCTTTTTGTATAATTCTCATGTTTCTTTCTTTGAATACTGCTATAAGCTTAGCTCTACCTAGTAGAAGAGAAAAATATTAATGTACTGATAAGGTATTCCTTGCATATTATTTATGATGCAAAGGATATGATGTTAAATGTTTCAAATATATTGCACAAACATACACACACAAAGTATAATGCAGTATACTACCTCAGTGTCTTAGGAATACTGCCATGTATGGTATCTACCAATATTTATTTTATAAAACTTTCAAGTTCATTTCACCATAGAGATATCACTGTATTAGTCACTTTCTTGTTCCTATGATAAACACCAAGACCAAAGAAGAGTGTATTTGGGTTAGGGTTCCATATGTAAGAATCCATAAAGGCAGGGGAGGCGTGGTGGCAAAAGTGGTGGAAATGGAAAGTTAAGTGATCACATCTTCACGCTCACACAGGAAGCAGAAATGGACTGGAAATCCTGCAAGGTTCCAGAACTCTCAAAGACCAACCTCAGGGATATGCTTCCTCTGTAAGGACACACTTACTAAAACCTCCCCAAACGCACCTCCAGCTGGGGACAAAATGTCCAAATACTTGAATCCTGTGGAGGACATTCTCATTCAAACCACCACAGTAGCCAAAAATGAGTTTGAACAAAATATTTGGAACTAGGATTTGATATAATATTTCACTATGGAAACATGTGCACTATAGCCATGAAATAGTGTTTTCTATTTACAACATGGATTTTAATAAAATGTATTTTATTGTGGATATAGAATTAACACTTTATTAGGGCCATGTTTACTAGCACTAAGTACAGAATTCAGAGTCCACAGTTACACTTCACACCCTGGTATGTTCTAGTCATCAGAAATCACTTGGATAATTGACACTTCTAAATGCATACATGGATGCATATTCATGTATTATTCTAAAGACTGGCCTAGAAAAAACACACTACTCAGTTTAAACACAGAACATTGATTATATCATTACAAGAGAAAAGAAAGGGATATAATTTCACCACCAGTAGTCCATTTCCATCTAAAGAAAACAGGCTTAACGTGGTGCCATTTTTCAGGCTTGAGCTATCTCTCGCATGCGTCCCATGATTTCATTATTTTCCCGTGGCCTTCAGGTAATTTCATCTGTTCCCTATATCAAGCTGTCCTTTATGATGAAGATGTCAAACCCTATGTGTAAGCTCAGATGTCTTCCAGAGTTCCAGACCAGAACACACTATCAGAGGACACATTCACACCCCTGGTTTATGAAGACACCCAGAAATTATAGAGAGGCGGGACCTAGTGGCTTTCTTTCAGAAACATCTCTAGCCTTCATCTCATCAATGAGCACAAGCACTGAGTGTCACCATGATTCCCCCTTTATGTTTCCCACTCAGTCACAAGGTCATGCTGGTTCTACACAGTGACATCTCCCACTTAGTCACAACAACATGGAGTTAATCTCCTTCAGTAAAATTTTTAATCTTATTTGCTTTACCATATACAAGTTGTCATCTCTTGTTACAGGATCAAAAATCAATTTGCATAACTTGTTCCTTTTTTCTCTCTAGTTGTGGTCAATTTGTAAAGAATGTTAATTATATTTTCCATTATATGTTTTTGTACTTTACCTTTCCATTCAGACACTGTTATATAAAAAGCAAATATTTTATCTAATACAGACTCTAAAAACCATCATCCAAAGACACACAGTTGTCCTGAGCATCCAAAGTACTGGAGGTATCAGGAGGACTTCTTTGCAAATTACTCTACAGCAACACATTGGTAAAAACAGTATCACGATATTAGCGCCAACACATATCTAGAATGATGAACCATAGATAAACCCAGGAGTCCACTGGGAATACAGCTGAAGTATTCTAGGCCAACATACTGCAGAGATACTTGCACATCCATGGTTATTGCAGCAATAATAACAATAATTAAGGTATGGAACCAGCACAGATATCAATATACAGATGAAGAGGAAGAAAATGGAATATATATATATATATATATATGTATATATGTATATATGCACTAAGCTGTAATAAACAAGTTTATGTCATATATAGGAAAAGGCAGGGAACGGGAATTTCTCATGGTAAGAAAGTTAAGTTGGAACCAGAAAGACAAACAACCCATTTTCTCTCTAATGTGGAATAAATGCAAAAATAATAGATAGAGGATGGATAGATAAATGACCCAGATGACATAGCTTTATAGATAGAGTTATAACCACATAGGTAGATAGCCTGGGAAATTTGAAAAATGAAGATGGAGAGGAGAAAGGAGCGGAGAAGAAAGGGTAACGGAGGGTTTGAGCCAAGTTCAAGGACACACAGTTATGGAAATGCCAAAGTGAAATCTATTATTTTGTAAAGTATTTTTCAAGTTTAAGACTATAAATCCTACCTGTGTGTAAACCTTTCATCCCAGCACTGGGAGGCAAAGGCAGGCAGATCTCTTTGAGTTCAAGGAAAGAATGGTCTACATAGCTATATCTAGGTCAGCCAGTGTTACATGCTGAGACTGCCTCAAAGAAACAAACAAACAAAGAAACAACAACAAAAACCCAACAAAATACTGAAAAGTAAATTAAAACAGAGAGAACTGAGAAGCAGAATGGAAACTGAAAGACAGAACTTTACTGTGAATGCTCAAATCACAAAAAAGCACTCTCGGATCCTCCCTGAGGATTGGTGTTCAAAGAGACGGAGTGTGGTCAAATCCTCTCTGAGGATTGGTGTTCAAAGAGACGGAGTGTGATGACACTGCACACCTTTGAGATACACCACGTCATGGAGCTGCAGAGGACTTTCTTAGGGTTAGCTAGTTAAATGTGGTAATTAAAAAATATGTGTTGGGACTGTAGCTCAGTCGAGGGGCATTTACCTAGTTTCTGCAAGATCAAGGGTTCAGTCCCTACCTTCCACACAGTAAACTTGCTACTTTTTGCTAGTAGAAGAAAGAGAAATAAAATTTATGCCTGAGGAGTTTGTTTTCTTCATGTACACCACCCATCTTCTAGATTCAGAACTTAGAAGAATATTATCTGTTAGGTGTCTGCATGAAAATTATGCCCCAAGCACACATAAAATACAATTTCTACTACTATTAAAAAGATAAAGAACATAGACAAAACATAAACACTAGACAAGCTTTTAATGATAATATCTAAAATACAACACTGTGCATTACAATAACCTAGATTTATTGACATTAATTTTATACAATTGGATTTTTATTATTGGTTTTTGGAAAATAAGTAATCTTCAAATTATTCTTGTTTAAATTCTTTCTACTACATGCCGAGCAAAGTCAAGAAAAATAATAGTATTTATTAATTTCAATGATAGGATATACATTTAATCCTAGAAAATTAACAAAAGAACCCTTCAATAGTTTCTTTTATATATTCAGTGTCATAAAGAGCCCAGTTTTAATAATGAATTTAAGTAAATATATTTTGAGTTAGAGACAAAAGTCAAATGTTCATAGGATTGAACTGATCCTTTGCCCAAAGTCATCAGTTGGATTAGACTGAGGGTTTTCTCCTTCCTCAGACCCTGACTGGGTAACCAGGTCTTGGCTTACTGGTCAGTGTGAGATTTTTGAGGAACTTTGTACTTTTGCATTTTGTCACTGTAGGAGATACTAAGTGACTTTCATGAGGTGCATACAGCACTATAATCTCAAGTACTTGCACTGCCTGCATTTTGTTGAGCAAACTCATAACTGAAAGTAGAATTTTCAGAGAAAAGAAAAAGAGAATAACATGGGTTTCAATTCTAGAAGAACCCTTCAATATATAATGAGAGGAAAGGTGATAAGGTGAAGCAATGGAAACACATTTCATGAGATTTTTAGAAGGAAATATGTTAATACTTCATAAGCTTACACAAACTAAATATGCTTTGGCCATGTTCACCAGCAACAAACTAGATTAAAGTGATATGAACTCACAGCATTCTGTTTTTACACTAGAGTTTGGCTTGTATTTCAAAGTATGGTGTCTACAACATACACTCTAATAGTAAGTGAAAGGAGAGAGAAGAATCCTCCAAAAGTACTGTCTGAAACAGGACTCTTCTCTCCCAGGGCTACTCAGGCTGTGTGGGTTAGGTATGGATAGAACCCACAAGCAGACTCCTGGAGCCTGAAACAAAGTCAGAGCAAAAGAGTCACTCACTCTCTCTGCTGACAAAGAAGCAGTGTGGTGACTCAGTGAAACATTACTCAGCCAGTTGCTCTAAATCTGGGATGCACATTAAAATTCCTTAGAGTTTTAGAAAATTATCAGTGGATGGAAACCAAGGCAGGATAATGTAATTACATAAGTGTGTGATGAGGTCCTATGTGTCAAGATGTTATTATGTATGGTGGTTCTCATGGGGTGAATAACAGAATTAATTATGCACAGAGTAAACTTGGGAGAGTATTTGCCTACAAAGAAAGTACCATCTCTGTATTTGCAAGCCTGAAATACAGGTATCACATGTACGCATATGGTACAAATGTAGCTAAATACTGTCTTCTGACTTTCTCAGAGTGATCATGTTGGCTGAGTTACTGCCTGCTGTGTATTTCATAGTTATTCTGTGAATTAGGAACTCTACTTGAGTCCAATTTGGTGCACAATGGACTTTAAAGCTTACATTTTACTATTCATTACCATCAAAGTAAAATGAAATGTACCTTGACTTTTGTCCTTCCATCTGGGATCTTGGCGGCCATCGTCCTGGGTGCTTGTAACATCTGTACTGGATTTGAAGGGATGAGACTCAAAGGAGGAGGCTGATCACGGAAAACTGATGTCAAGCAGAGCTGTACAGTCTCCTTCATGGCTTTCATCTGGGATTCCTGAGAGAAGCACGAAGCAGAGACAGAGAGACAAAGAAAGGTGGTAACATTTTTGACTTTGTTTCTAGGAACCATTTCTCTTTGCTGTCCCAGTCTACCCACATTCCCCATACAAATACAAACAGGTTTTCCAGTAAAATTCCCTGTCATGGTTCCAGTGTGTTGTCTCTCACAGATCATATAGCTGAACTGTCTGACCATTAGTTAAGACTGACAGAATGGGTCTGGGGGGGGGACAGATAGTACTGGGTATAATTTGGCCAAACCTGTCTCTGTCCCTCTCTCTTTCTCTCTTCCTTTCTCCCTCCTCCCGTTCTTTATCTCTTCTCTCTTTCTTTCCCTCCCTCCCTCTATCTCCCTCCTTCACTCTCTCCTCTTTCTCCCTCCCACTCCTCTTCCCCTCCCTGCTCCCCATCTCCCTTCTTTCCTCCCTCTTCCCTTCCTCCCTTCCTTTCTCTAATCTTTCTTTCTAGTTACTTCTGTCTACAGAGCTATGAGCAAGCACCCTGTGTTCCTGCCACTGTAGCTGAGGACTTCTTCCTGACACTATTCCCTCCTTCCAAAGATGGTCCAAGAATGTTACAGACTTCCCACAGTAGTTATGAATTTGGCCCAATGCATTTGTAGACCACGATGTCATATCACAATATCAAAATTGGGATACCCCTGGAACTCATGGAGCCATGAGCCAGATTAATCATTCTTCCTTTCAGATGCTTGTCTGTAGATATGGGGCTGCAGTGATATAGAAGATTGGTGAAGTGGTATGGGGATGTTGCTACAATCAATCTGATCCGATCCTGTGGTCTGCATAACTTTGGTATTGATTTGCAAAAGGAATGTGGGGACGAACAAAGCTTGAGGCTAGTCAAGCAACAGACAGCTGAAAATGATGATGATGAATCCTTCCAGTGATTCTGGAAGCAGTGTGGAGACCATCTTGCCAATGGAAATCTGGACAGTGGAAGTTGGCCCCAAAAGCCCTCAGAGCAGGGAGTCTATGAGGAATTGAGCTTGAGCTAATTCATTTACACTTGAGTGGACTCTGTGTTCTGGATGAACCATGAAAATCTGAGTGGGGATTAATTCAAAAGGAGTAGCCTAAAGTCTTTGGAATTTTATCATTTCTTAATCAATGGACAACTTTGCAGCATTGTCAATTGGCAGAATTGTTGTTCAGAAAGTACAAAGAAGCTCCGTGTTGCCCTCCCTGAACCCAGGTTCTTCTACCGGATGTAACTTTCATTGGTGTTTTTCATGATGGTGGTAAAACTTTGTTATTATTTAACCAAATTGCAAGCTTACTTCAGGCTTTCACAAGTGCACACTGATAGGTCTTCCAGTGCTGTAAAACATGCAGTGAATCTCTGCCCCACTCCCCTTCGTGCTCTACCTCTTCTCTCCATTCTGCCTCCAAATCCCTGCCCGTTACTCTTCATTTACTTTGTCCTAGTTTTGGTTCCCAGAATATTACATTTTGGAATCTTATACTGTGTAGTTTTGAGATTGATCTTTCAGTGAGCTCTGTACTTTCGTGTTTCCCTTTATATTTTCATAGTTGGATAGCTCACTATCTTTTATCACAGAATAGATAAGCCATCTCATTTGAATATAATTTGTTTATGCATTTACCCGCTGAAAGGCATCTTGTTTGGTTCCAAGTTTTGACAATTAAGCATAAAGTCATCCAGAAAAGTGTTGGCTTTTATATGAATAGAAGAGTCCTGTCCACCGAAGTAAATGACACAGAACATGGCTTTTGTTTCATATGCAACATGGTTACATTTTTTTGAAAAAATTTAATTGATTTTTGTGCATTTCATACAGAACATCTTAACCAGTTAATCATCTTTATACCCCGTTCCCCATTGGCACCCTCCCATAGCACCTCCCACTAGAATTTATATTTTTGTCATTTGTGCTCAGGCCTATCTTGTCAAGGTAGTGTCCCCAAATGTTCCTCAGTGCAAGTTTCAAGTTTATCCTCTGGCATCTAGTTAACCTCTCTAGAGTCTCTCTCTCTCTCTTTAAAAAGATCAGCTCTTTTGGTGAGAGTCTCTTTGAATACTCTGACTACCCACTCAAATGGAGGTCTTTCCTATCTGGCACTGTACTCTCTTGAGATGTAAGAGCCAGGGTTTGTTCATGAACATTGGGGAACAGAGGCATTCAGACTACTGAAAGCTTACACATGCGAACTTGTGGCAATGGTGGTGTGAAGCAAAAGCCCCATGCCCACTCAATCAAACAAGGGCACAGAGAAGAGCAAGGGAAATGGGTGGTCAGCCAGCCATAGCATGGGGACTGTTGGAGACTGATTACTACTAGCTGAGGAAGAACAGTCTTATTTATGTTCTTTAGAGAGACTGAATAGACTCCAGTAGATAAATTTGCACTGAAGGCCATCTGGGTACAAATGCTTGACTGCATAGGACATAACTTCAGGGTGGAATGCATGAAGTCTTTCAGGGGGAGGGACATTGATGGGGGAGGAGGTCTAAATTTGATTGGTAACTATTGTATGAAATGTACAAAAGCTCGATAAAAATTTAAGAAAAAAAATCAGCTCTTCCTCACCTAGCAGTAATCAGCTGCCAATAATTCCTTGACTATGATTGGGGCCTGTTGCTGATTTCCACAGTTCTGTGTTGAGTTTTTGTCTTCTTGAGTTTGCATGGGTCTTGTGCATGCTGACACCATTGCTGTAGGTCCATATGAGCATGGTCCTGGAGCCTGTAGGACTCTGTTTCCGTATGGTCTTTACCTCTCCTTGGAACTTTCAATCTTTCCAACCCCTTTTACTCAATGAGCCCTGAATCCTGGGTGGGCAGAGCTTAATATAGGAGTTCTGTTGAAGGGCAAACATTCTGAAAACTCTTAATCTCTATGTTTTGGCCTTTTGTGACCTTTTGTGTTACTGGCCTTCCGTTGCATGACGGACTTTCATTGATGAGAGTTCAGAGATTCATTGGTGTCTTCTTTACCACTTGTTGTATCTTCTGTGAGCCTTAGATGTAGAAGTTGCCTTGTAGTTGTACTATTATACTTGGTAAATTCACAGAAAATGTCTGCATGTGATTAGATATGAAACTCTGCAGTAGCCTCTCTTCTCTAAAAGTAGCTTCTTTGATAAGTAGTGATCGAGATATTTGTCTATGAATTTAAGGATCCATATTTTGCACATAGTAAGAAATTATATTTATCTAGAGATATGACAGACTAGGGGTTTTCCCTAATATCTATGACCTCTCTAGCCATGTGTATCTGCTATATTTACAACACCAAATATGAGTTTCCTCCCCATTGAATGAGCTTTAATTTCAATTAGGTAACTGCTGATTACACCCAAGATAAAAGTCCCAGTACTGCACCAATTTTGTTTGCTGTAATAGTCACTGATATGGTTATTACGCCCTAAAGCTGGGATTGGACCATCAATTGATGTTCTCCTTGTGTAGTGTTCTTCAAAGTTATGAGAGCTAGCCTCCCAGGGAAGTGACTTCTAGGTCAGTTATACCTTCATTGCTCCAAATTCTGTTTCTGAAGTATATCCTGTCTTCAGCAATAGGGTCTTATCTTCAAGTTCTGGGAAGCAATCAAGGGATATGGCAACAGTCTGTGTAATTTTGGTAGTCTCTTGGAATAAATTTTTGTTGGATAAAATTTCAAGACAAGATAACAATCAGCCTCTGGGATGGATGTTGTTCACTATTTAGTAAGATTTATAATGAGTGTTTAAAGCAGGAAGTGAAGCAGAAAATTGAAATCTATTTGGTTTAAAGAGAGGAGAGTGATTGTGATTAAAGTCATGGACAGGACAGATAACAAAAACCAGTTGCAGTAGTTAATGGAATCGTCACTGTTAATAGAAGACACATATTCTGCACTGGGACAATAGGAAGGGGCTTTGAAGGTTTAGAAATTTGCAGTGTAAGCAATGTAAAGCCATTGTAGAAAGTGCTAGAAGCTAGAGAGATGGCTCTGTGGTCATGGGCACTGGCTGCTTCTACACAGGACTGGGATTTAATTCTCAGCACCCATTTGGTTGTTAAAAACCATCCTTAGCTTCAGTTCTAGGGGATCTGAAGTATTATCTTGGCCTCCTCTGGCAAGCACTGGTGCACTTACATATATGCAGACTTAACACTCGTGCACATAAAATTAAAAAAAAATCTTTAAGAAAGAGTGCTTGAACAAAGAGCTTCAGGGTATATTTTTTGAGCAGTCAGCCCAGGGAAATATATTATAATGTTTAGTCATTAAGGCACTGAAAGGTTATTATAGCTTTAGTTCATGGAGGCCAGGTCAAATCTGAAGACGTTAATAGAATTTGGCACCATTATCCAGATGCTGCCGGCTTTAGAGGCAGGCACATTTAAAGTGTGAAGAGGCCATGAGTGTTTGTATAAAGGATCCAGAAAGCTGCTGGAGTCAGCATACAGCCGAGTTAGGTTCCCTGCAGAGAGGCCCTGAAAGCCATTTCATGAAGCTTTGAAAGTGATACGTAAGTGGTAATGGTTACCACTGGATGACAGAGGTGCCTGGGTCTCAGAATGTTCTTAGAGGGAAGACGGAAGAAAGAACACAGGAAGAGAACTGCTGGAAGAGCAAGCTGCCCAGCTCTGCAGCCCTGATGATGTCATCACAGGCTGCCCAGCTCTCTGCAGCCCTGATGATGTCATCATAGGCTTCTCAGCTCTCTGCAGTCCTGATGATGTCCCCAGCACAGAACTGCAGGACTTGGGTTCACCCTGCTACAATGCAGTCTTGCTGTAGTCCTATCTCACCTTAGGTGGACTCCATACTTCCCTTTGGAATGGAAATGCTTTCTCTGTGCTTTCAAATATTAGCAATGTATAAGCTGTGCTTTGTTTTGAATGAGAATACAGATCAGAGTGCCTCATAGCTTAGATGATGGTCATTGGGGCTGGGAGATGACTCAGCAGATAATTTGCTTCCCACTAACCCTAGAGCTACATTCAGTTCCTTGGTCCACCTGGGTGAAAGAGAGACTTGACTCCTGCAAGTTGCCTCTGACTTAGGCATGTTCACTGAGGCACATTCATGCTAAGCACCTGCACATGCATATTCACACACACCCAGACACACACACAGGCACACACACACACACTTTAAAAATGCAATAATTGTTTGAATGATTGTTTGGGGCTTGGAAAAATGGCTCATCAGTTAAGAATTTTTACTCTGTGAGTGGTGGTACACATCTTTAATCCCACCACTCAGGAGTCAAATCTCTCTGAGTTAAATCCAGTATGTTTTACATAGTGAGATCCAGGCCATCTGGGGCTACCAGAAGACAATGTCTCAGTCCTTTCAACTTCTGAACAGTATTCAGAATGTTGAAGATGATGGGTGATTTTGAAGTTCAACTGATTGCATGATCATTGCAAAATGACCGTGAGTCCCTGGGAACCAGGGATAGACTATTAGTTTTTGAACTCTCCCCTAAAAACTCAAATGTTTGAACAGTTGACCCTACACTTAGGACACTGTTTAGAAGGCCATGGGACCTTCAGGGGTTAGGGGTTGATGAGGTGGGAGACCTGGGACAGGTTTTCGGGGTGGTAAACAGCCCACCACAGTGCACACTTCCACTACATCTCTGGTTTCTGGTCTGCTGAGCTGTGGACCAGCAGGCCCCATCCTGCTCACACCCCAGCTGAGAGCTGCTCCTGCTGCCACGCCTCCCCTGGCATGGCGGTCTTTACCCTCCAGCCACCATGTATGCTTTGATCAGTAATGTATTTCATGGCATACTTTGAATTTGGCAACTCAGAAATGTATCCTACCTTTGTAATACTTGACATGACATTAGCAAAGTCAGTTGAAGAGAAGTGAATATACTCAAGGTCCCTCTGGAGCAGATGTCTTTCTTAGAATATCTGCCATTTTTCTTTTAAAATCAATCATTTCCATAACCACAGTGGCCCTATGTTCTCTGGTTATTTTTCCTTGTTTTATTACTCCACACCATGGGAAGTATAAATTTATCTCCTAGTGTTCTCATTTTTTGTTGACCTTGTCAGAGAATACGTTAATCTTAGGTGACTGTATGCACATTTTTTTATATTGGCATATTACAGTATTCCACACATTTCCTATGCAGGAGATGATTTTATATCTTCAATATTTTGGACATTATTTTCATTATTTTAATATGAAGACAATAAAAGTCAAAATTTTCATATGAGATTATTTCTCATTTATATCCCAAAACAAACTAAATTATTCAATTAATACTAATGTCCCTACCTATCTACCTGATTGCACTGCTAAAAATAATTTAACCATCTAGGAGATTAATTAAAAGGAGTAGGAGTTGCAGAAAGTTCCCTTTTCACTAAGCTTAGTGGAAATAAAACTTCTGGTAAAAATAATGAAGATTTATGACAGAAGAGGAGTGATTTGTGGTATGGACTGTGTGCTGGATAGCTTCACTGTCAATGTGACACACTTCAGTAATGGGAACTCAGTTGAAGAATTTCCTCATTGGATTGGCCTGTGTCCATGTCTGCTGGGCATTTTCCTGATTATTGAGTGATGTGGGAGGTCCAAGTCCATTGTGAGTGGTGCTGCCCCTGGGAAGGGGTTCTCATGTATAAGAAAGCAGGCTGAACACAGGTCAGAGGAACATGGCAGTAAGCAGCACTCCTCCCTGGTCTGCATTTTTTTCCTGCACTGGGCTCCTGTCCTGTCTTCCCTTCATGGTGAACTGTAAGCTGAAGGTGAAATAAACCCTTTCCTTCCCAAGTCTGCTTTGATCAGTGCTTTCTCACAGCAATAGAAAGCTAACTAAGACATACTGGTAAGACAGTATCACCATGGCACACTAAGGGGTGGAGTGTGGCATTCAAACTGTGTGGTTAGGAGGAAGGAGCTGTGTTGGCCCCAAATCCTGGGTGTGCTGATGGTTGCAGAGCTTCATCTTCTAGTGGATCACTGAAGTAGCCTAGGGCTATTTATTCTGTCCAAAAAGAAATGGGGAAAGCCACTGAATTTTATGTACTATTCCAGAAGCAAAACATTGTGTAGCACCCTCCACTATTTCTTACTCCTTACTCAAATGCCCTTAGGGATATCTTTTGAAGACTTGACCTAGATCTTCTTAATGTCTTCCATAGTGTTTCCTGCTGACATTTATCTTTAACATGAGGGTGCTTATAGATTACCAATTCAGAAAATGATTTTTTTAGCTCTATCACAAGTCAGTCATAAAGACATAATACCAAATCTGGAAATTTATTAGAAATAAGACAGTATACACTACTTCTTACTGATCGGTTCTCTCCAACTGTCAACAATTAAGTGAAGCTTGGTGAGGGCCTGGGTCGATGAATAGTTTTCAACATACAGAAAGAGGCTAAGTTCAACAATGACATTAAGAATGCAACTTCCACTCAAAATAGTCCCTTAGATATGTCCACACAAGTCCCCAGATTCCTTGCCTCTGAGAACACATTTCTATTTGCTAGGGTGTCTCTATCATATGATTTACATAGATTTATTTACCAACAGAAGCACTGAAGATGTTTTACAGAACAAAGAAACACAAACCCTAATTTACTAAAAGGGTCTAAACAAAACATTTTCAATAAATAAGAACTTAAGTGATAGTATTGGTTTTGTTTGTCAGTAAATGAAATTTATGTTTACATGAAGCACAAAGACAGAATGCTTTTGTACTTGTTTTTCTGATATTCTTTCGTGGTAGTTTTTGTTCTTGTAAGTTAGCCTCTCTCTACCTTTGTTTCACAACATACAAGTTGTATTGGTAATGAACAACGTATATCTGGAGGTGTGTAATCCGGATAGTACTGAGAAATTTATCATGTTTTTTTCTTTTTTATACTAAAATGAGACTGCTGTAGAGTCATGTGATAGTCAGACCTGTCTTGACCAAGAAACAAACACCACAAGGGGTTTGTTTGAAACATTTCTTGGCTCCTATTCATAGCCTACATCTAGCACTAGGGTCATTGAGGGATAAAGTATATGTCTGTATAGTAGTTAAAGCTCTGTATCTGAGCAGTGACTGAACTCAGATGCTAAAATAACGAACTACATTGAAGTAATGGTTTCAAAAGGCGACTTTAGGGAGATACTGTGTTGAACTTTAATCCCAGCCCTCTGGAGGCAGAGGTAAGCAGATCTCTGTGAGATCAAGGTTAGCCTGGGCTGCATAGCAAGTTCCAGGCCAGCTGCAGCTACAAGGAGACCTTGTCTTAATAAAACAGGAAATACTTTGTACACAGAATAAACATTGGTTGGGTTGTTGAATGGAGTACATTTACATTAGATTATTAATAATCTGAATTTAAGCTCAAACATGTAATCTCAGAGGTCTTGACCTTGTCAGGAAAACTCCACATTTATAGAGTTAACACCACACACAGTGGTCTCCAACTTTGCATGTTGGAGTACAAAACTATCTGTGCCCTTAGCTTCATGCTGCTCTTAACTTCTCCCTTCTGATTTTCATTCTCTGGACTATAACATACATTGTGTCCTCTTATCTTACATTTTTGTTTAGGTCCTTGATGACATTCTAGATCTTTCCTATGAGGACCATGCAGTGTGGTGAGCCTCCAGTGTCAATATGGTTCTCTTTCTTCCACACTCCCACAAAGTACCTCTAGCAGAGCAGTGTCTGGCTGATACTGAGAATGTCATCTTCAACCAGGTCCAGGAACAAGCAATGACCTCACAGCACATTTTTTAAATTATATAATCATTATAATGCCAGGGTGTTTTACTGAAGCTTCAGGAAGTGTTTACTTTCAGTTTGACACAGAAAATTATTCCTTACTAGAATATGATATGAACACAATATAAGGTGCTATTCCCTGGATTTGGAAAACGACTCTGTTCTCCAGACAGTTGCGGTTTGTTCCTTCGCCTCCTTGTGCCAAACCACCTTTCACTTGCTTCTTCCGTCTAATAAATCTGTACACTTCTTAGCTAAAATCTACTATCTCCCTGTACATTATCATCATCTTTAACAACATCCCTATTTTCTCTTCTTACAGTACTTACATTGTTTCCTCTGTCTGCATAACCCTAACCAAACATTTATATAGAACTGTCCCATTATAAATGCCTATATATGGAAGTAACTTACACCATGAGCACAGACAAATGATTTTTCCTTAACATTGAACTAAAAATTAAATTACATTTTGACATCATTTAACAACTCTCAGCTTGCTTATAACATAAAACAATACACTAGCCCTTTGATCCTCATGTAATGCAGAATATATAGCCTTAAATCCACATGAACTTTCCTTGCCTTTGACCGATAGCAATGTATGAATATATGTGTATAATCTAAATATCAAGTAAGCATTGCAGTCAGTGGATATTCACTTGAAGGAAGAGATTAATCAATTTATGTTCCAAACAAAAAGTGGATTTAATTGATAATATCTGTTTTTATTTGTGTGTCCTGATCTAGATCAGTAGGCAAAATCCTTGTGATAGATAAAGATCCACTTTTCTTATCCCATACCATGATGAATCCATGGTTTCAGTAAAAGAGAGAGGAAAGCCTTTGTTCAGGAGCACCCATTCAGAGAATTCTGAAGGAACAGGCTGTTAGAGTTTCTTCTGTTCCCTCTGTCTACAATGGATGCCAAGAGTCAGGTTGTTTGAGGTTAGGAATAGGTATAATGTGATGGTGAATAGCAGTGCACCTACATATCATATAATTTTGGAAACAGATCTAAACACCTTTTCCAAGAATTCCAAGGTTTTCCAAGAACACCTCAAAGAATTATTTATCTAAGCATCATTTCAAAATGCCCTCCTGTTTAATATTTATTGCTAATGTTTATAAACAGAATGGGTTATAATTTAAAGTTGTTTATTGCAATAAAAGTTGATAACTCGAAACCCAAATTAATTGAACAATTATAGCAAACTTTCAGAATGAGGGCTAATTTGATTATACAAAATGAATGTGCCAATGCTATATACCATGGGATGTTTATAGGAAATTATTTTTACATGTTATCTTAAGATATGAGAATACATATGAGTATATCATGTTTCTATGTATTAGTAATTTTTCCTAGAAATAAATGTTTCATTGGGGAAAAATAAGACATATCTAAAAACTTCTGTGTCCTAAGTTGTAATTTTTTACACATATGCAGATTCATAAGATGTTCGTTCTTGCATTGATTTCTTTATATTGAACACTACCTCAGAAAGATCAGACTGCAATATCAGCTGATTGGTTGTTAAGAACATGAAAGGGAGAGATGTACATTTCTTCAATCTCATTTTTGCAGTGAAATCAGACCTATGAACTTAGGGCTTTATACATATCTGGATGTTGCTTCTATTGCACACAAGATCCCATCAACACCATACTCTTATTTACTAAGTGAGGTGTTCTTTATGTGTTCAAGTAATATTCTAATGCTGCTGCTTGACTTCTACTCTAAGTGGCAGAATGTGTGGTTTTCGTATTATTACTTGATACTGGAAATTTATGTAAGTTCCTTAACTTCTGTCATTTTGCCAAGTCTGGTTTCCTGGGTTAAATTTTGAAAGTTAATGATGTTGACACTTTTTAGTGTGATAATTTGAGAGACTGCCATATCGTAAAGGCATTTTTCCCAGTTGATGAGACTGTCTGTAACTCCTACGTTACTGTTAAGTAAATAATTTAATGTCTGTAAACTCAGCATTGACTTATAGATCTTGAGATTGCTGTTCATATGGGGACAGTAAACTAAAACTACTTCATAAGATATATCATGAAGACAAGTGTCAAGTGTGAAGATGTTTACATAATATTCATGACCTATTTAAGGTTATTTAAAGCTAAGATACAAGATTCTAGGGATTTGACATGTAAAGGACATTAAAAAGTCTCATATAAAGGTGACAGATTAAAGAGTAAATCCACTGAATTGTGGTTTATGTTCAGTTTGAGGTGTGCTGGATTTTTACCTGATTTAGGGCTGCAGTACATAAGCCTCACATGTAGCTTGCTTGAGGTATGTTTAAATCAACTTCTAATAAACAAGATGGTTTTATAATCCTCTGTACCATAAAGGAGTCACAGAATTCTACAGGTTGAAAAAAATGCTCATCAAGAAATGCAATCTAATTCCATTTGCTAGCAATCAGAACAGCAAAACTTGCTGAGAGCTTGCCATGTGGAATTATTACTTTCACTCTAGAATTTTACACACACACACACACACACACACACACACACACACACACGTTTATAAATTCTCCCATCGTCCTTACATGTAATTGTATGGTTGATCTTTGAGAAGCATAGAATTGGGAAAATTTTAACGGTCACTTGAGGAAAGTGATAATTCTAAAGAGGAGAACCGACCCTATTCACTCACAGCAGCTCCTGGGTTCCCATCCTAATCCAAGCTGTGAGATGGTGTGGGCTCAGGGCACAATGGTGGGGGAACTGAGCAGCAGGGTGAGGAAGGAGCAGAGCTTAAGGAGCAGGTCTGCAGTAACCCTTGTGCTGTGACATAGGGTTAGTTATAACTTTCCAATAGGTTATGTGGTGACTGTCCCATTTGGTATGATCTACCTATACTTGCAATGCATACATTTATTATCTCTTATTCTGGTGACTCATGACTCACTATAGTATTGTTTTCAGATTCTTTCATAATGTGTGGTATGGGAGCCAACTCATGCCTCATTCTGTATTATCTAACATAACAGTATCTGACAAAAGTCACTGTAAATCTAAACATAGTTGCTGATTTGCTAAAAATACTGTATAATATAAAATCTACATAATATAATAAATACATAATGTTATGATGTTCAGAGATGAAATTTCCTGAATATTTGAGATTGCCTAGGATGGTGGGTACTCTCTGTCTCCTTAGGAAGGGATGCACTTGCAGAGGTGGTAGAAGGAAAGACATACAGTGATGGTTTAAAGGTGTTCCATCTGATGTTAAGGTTACAGTAAGGTTACATATGGCTCTCGTCTTCTCATTCCACCAGTTCTGCAGTGGTTTATTGTCCTTTGTAGAAAATGACATGGCATGACCTACATGTCACAAACATGATTGCCACTGAAAAAATCGTACTATAAATTAAAAAAAAACTGTCTGTGGACACTAATTTGACATGATAGGCCTTAACACAAGTGACACAATGTATAAATCCCAGTGGAGGTGGAGGCTAATGAGGATGACAGTATGGGGCAAAAAGATGATTAAGGTGATCTGCATGAAATACACAAAAATTCAATACAATTTTCCAAAAAATTAAATATTTTTTAAAAGTTATAAGATTAAGTCTGAAGAAATGAATTGTGCTTGATTTACTCCAATAACAGCAGTTAGGCTCCACTCAGATACTTAATATTAATAACTAGGATGAATTAATTTAATCAATGGCAATCACAAAGGACTAAGGTTATTAAGATATCTTATTCAAATACTTAATTTTCTCAGAGCTCTAAATCTAACAAAGGAAAATCACCAACAATCAGGATATACCCCCCTAATTTTTACAGTAGGACAGTTTAGATATCCTGTCTGATATGACTCATATGTCATCTGTGAAGAGTATTAGTCATAAAAATAAAGAAATATGCCTACTATGATAGACATAGTCTCATCTCTGAGCAGTAGGATTTTAGCCTGGCCTCCCAACATGTCATACACTATCATTTTACCCACAGTAGACAGCCCAAAGCTCATAAGAAAGAACTCCTCCTGCAGTCTCTATCCTGTGCATTCCATAGAAAAGTAAAGTTGGTAAATAGATGATAACCTCTTTTAAAAAGATATTTTATGTGTATGAATGTATTGCCTGAGTGTATGTAAGTGCACTCGTCCTCCAATGCACACAGAGATCAGAAGAGACTACTGGGACCCTGGAAATGGGGCTACAGATGGTTGTCAGATGGCATGTAGGTGCTGGGAATCAAACCCTGTTCCACTTCAAGAGCAGCCACTGTTCTTAGCTTCTAAGCCATCTCTCCAGCCTCAAAACACATTTTCCTTTCAAAATTTCAGAGTATGCATAGTGCATTATCGTAAAATAAGTCCAGATACACTGCATTCACTTGCTTAATTTTCTCAATGAAATGGTTTCAAACTGATGAAAATCATGGAAAGCTCTTGACGTAAGGCTGGAGAAAAGGCTCAGTAACTAACAGCACTGAATTCTCTTGCAGAGTCCTGTGCTCACCTCACAGCACCCACATGGTCAGCTAATGACTCTATCTACAGTTCCAGGGATATGATGCCACCTCTGGCTTGTCTGGACACTGAACACAAGTGTTACACACATCCATGCAGGAAAAACACTCATGAACAAAAAATGAAAAGAAGGAAAGTTTTAAAACAGAATAAAACTCTTGACAGCAGAAAGAACATTCTCTTCCATTTAACAAAGATAATTTTGAGAACTATATGGCCATTCCCAAAAGAATCTAACATACCATGTTAACAGTAGTCCGAATTAAACATTTAAAGGAGTTTTCTTAGCTGTGTAATTGGTATATAGCAGACATTTATATAAATGTGTTATACATTGATTTTATACATATAGTTAAATATAAAGCACAAATATGTGTAATATACAAATACAAGTAACATGACCTAAAGTGCATATCTACATACATATTGCATCAATATAACACATGAAATGTATGCATACACAGTGATGGCAAGGACTGATACTTTGCAGCTGCACAGCTATTGGAAGCTGAAATAACAGATGCACAAATGCTCTCTGCAAATTCCCTTACTACATTTCCCCAAACTTGCATTCAGTAATTTGATATCTATGCTTTTACTTATCGCACAGGTATAAATACTTATTATGTTTCATATTTGAATAACTTGATTTTAGTCAGAGATACAGTCCCCAATGGGCTTCCTATGCCCCAGTGGAAGGTCCTATACCTGTGCACACACTGGCAGCAGTAACTGGGGGCAATAGTTTAAAATAGCCCATAATGTTGACTATGAAGAGCAGTGGTGGAACTCTGGGAAGCATTGAAGGGAGGGAAGTGGATTTTATTAAAACAGATTATCCACATTCATGAAATTCTCAAACATTAAAAATATATGAGGAGAAGATGGTTACAATTCTGAATTCTTTGTTAATATTATATAATGTAGCAATGATACAAATAGGTATTGTTAACAAATTTTACATTGTGACTAATGTTCTAGTTTGCTTCTCTGTTGCTATGATAAAAGACTCTGACCAAAACCAACTTATATAAGAAACTGTTTATTTATGTACAAACCTTGTTCACAGTTCATCCTTGAGGAAAGCCAGGCAGCATGAAAATTCAAGGAAAGAACCTGGAGACAGAAGCTAAAGCAGAGACAGCCATGCTTGATAGCTTGGTTGTCAACTGCACACATGGGTAGAGGGACCCTCAACTGAGGGATTTACTCTATTTCACTGGGCTGTGGCCATGTCTATGGGATGTTTTCTTGATTTCTAAGGGATGTGGCTGAGCCCAGTCCATTGTGGATGGTGCTACCCCTGGGCAAGTGTTCCTGTATCATATAAGAAATCACGTTGAGCACAGACCAGAGGAGCAAGCCAGTAAGCAGTATTCCTCCATGGCCTGTGCTCCAGCTCCTGCGTCCAGGTTTCTGCCCTGAGTTCCTACTTGGGCTCCCTGACTATGAACTGTGTCCTGGGAGATGTGAGCCAATAAGCTTTTTCCTCTCCAAGTTTGTTTTGGTTACAGTGTTCTGTCACAGAAATTCCAAGTGAACTAGAACATGGCCATCAGCCCATCCTATGGAGGAAATGCCTCAGCCGAGGTTCCCCCTCTTGGATGTATCAAGTTGATGGCTGAAACAACCCAGTGCAACCAATATTCCAAAATATGACTATAGAAAATATATGAACTATATACAACTATATATTTTGTTGATAAAATTATAACTAAATGCAATGTCCTTGTGCGTATGTTTCAAGTTCAGAAACATAAGGAACAGTTCTAAGCACACACAATTAAAACCCATTTTCGACAGTTTGATGTCAATGCTTCTTCTATCATTCACCCCATTGCTCATGCTTCCAGAGTTAAGACGTGGCATTGTAGCTTGAACTTAAGCAAGTTCATTCCTGGTGTTATGGAATAAATGTACCAATAAGGTTAAAAATAATGAAGTCATGAACTCACTGAGACTGAACTTTCACTCAATTTACTATAGCAGCAAAAACAAGGGAAATTTGGAGTCCAAGGAGTACATCAAATATTCATGAATTCCCTATCCAGTTTACATGCTGAGCATCTTGAACTGCGCTGAGAAATCGCAGGCAGCAATGAACACATGCACTCCATTGTATTTCGCTCGAATCAGAGTTGTGACAGTTTCTGCACTTGAACTTACCCGGTCAAGAGCTGCTTTTTCAAGTTCATTTTTGGCTACAGCTAACTTTTGTTCCAGTTCTGTGAGCTGTTGGGCCTGTAATAGAAAAAAAGGCATAAATTTTCAGTGAATTCTGTAATCTCATACTCTGCATATCTGTCCTTCATTGCAAGAGAATAAAAACCAGAAGATATACATACATATATCCTGCTAGTTTAACTTAGAGTTTGACCTAAGAAGATAATGTTACTTGGTCATTTGATGTGAATTCAGGCACCTTTGTGATCTGGTTGACTAGAGACTTGAAGTCTCACTGACCCAAAATATGTTTTTTATTTTTTTCAAAATTCCATCTCAAATCCTTCACTCTTATTGTGTATCCTCCAACAGTGATCTTTCTAGTTGTTAGGGACTGAACTTCATACCCATTATTTTCTGCATTGCAACTGAACCCTCCATGTGACTTTATTTTATGAAACATCAGTAAAGGATGTGATAAACTTAAATAACTTCATAAAAGTAATTCTTATTTTACAAAGGATCAAGTCCTGCTAACAGAGCTGAAGTCTCTCTCTGTCCCTTCCCTCTCTTGATCTCCCTTCTTTACTTCCTTCCCACACTTTTTCCTCTCTCCCTTTGTCAATCTGACCTTACAAAATAAAATGGCCATGTGAGCATGCAGAAAGAAGGTTCTGTCATGAGTTCAATGAGTATGTCCACAAGAATCCAAATCTGGAAGAACATGAATGTGGAACTTCTGTCACTGTGAACTGAGAATATATTTCATATATATCCCCGAGTCTGTGTGAATTTTTATGGCAATCCAAAGGGATTAAAACATTAGTATTCAGGCTTTGCACATTGGAGTTTTAATCCCACTTATCTCAGCATCCTAACACTTTCTGCACCACTTCAAATACAAAGCAGAGTTCATCAAAGAAAGTATCAATTAGTCAAAACTTGGAAGATGTATGTTCTAATCTTGCCAGACTAGATATGGGAGCTTTAGAAAAATAACTGGCTCCTCTAAATTAAAAATGTATATTCTCTTCATAGTATAAACCAGCACTAAACGTGGACAATGAAGCTTTGGGATTTTCATTCCAACCCTTTGTACCACCTCAGTTCATAATTCTCTGAATTTATTTCCTCCAGTTTGCTGTGCAATATGTTAAAAGTGAGAAAAACCGGATATATTTATCTTAATTTGTTTTAGGAAAGCTGCTGTCATATGTCTATAAGAATTAATTCAATCATTTCATAATACAAACATTAGTTTCCTTATAGCATGTGAAAGTGCAGATTCTCTGCACTGGTTGTGTAATGAAAAAAAAAGAATTTGTTGTCAAATACAGAACATCTCCCCCCATTTTCTAAGTGTAATGCCAATTACATACAGGTATTATTGATAAAATCGAAGAGGAAAATGGTAATACAAAGGTCTACATTAATCATTTGCTTCTCAAACACACTTTCCCTGTGCTGGAAAGATGGGTCAGAGGTTAAAAGAATTTGATTGCTCTTACAGAGAACTCAGGCTCAGGTCCAAGGAGCCACAACAGGTTTCTCACAATCACCTGTGACTCAAACTCTAGGGGATCCAGCATCATCTTCTGTCTTCCATAGACATCCACACTTACATGAACATTCTCACATCACACACACACACACACACACACACACACACACACAGACACACACAAACATACAAACACACACACAGAAAAGAAATTGAAAAAAAAACTTTACAAAACACCCTTTCCCTTTCTGCTACATTCATATTTTTAGTCTTGCAGCTTTCCCATGAACAGAAAATGTTTTCCATTTTTATTTTGATTGAATTCTTGCAGGTCCTAAAACATGTTTTTGTCATGTAGAAATTCTAAATGTTTGATGGGTTTCCCATCATCTCCAGGAAACATGGCAAGCTAGAAAGCTAGCTTTCTGGTGCAGACTGGCTCTCATTAAGTTCCCATGGAAAATTCCAATGTAGACTAAACTGCTTGAGAGAAAACCAGCCAGTGGAACTTCACAGTGACACACAAACACAGAACATATCACTAAATCCCTGCAAACTCACATGCTCTCATAATAAACCCATAAATGGCTGTTGCTTTCAGCATTTGTGTACAGGTAGTTTCAAAGCACAACCTATTGTTTTAGATACAAGACATCAAGAAAGCTCCTCTGATGAGGCACACTGGTGCTGAAACCCAAACAATAGATGAATTAAATCATGCTTCAAATGCTTCAGACATTTCCAAAGAAATAGCCATTGGGCTTTTGGATAAAACTAAATCCAATGTATCTATAGAGCATAATAATCAGGGATCAAGTAATAAAACAGGGAGATGAGGAAGGGACATACACCATGATTTATCTGTGACACAAATGTATTAGTCATTAAGGAAATAGAAGAGACATGAAAGCTTTTAAAATTGTATCTGTAGCTATCATATACCAGTTATCTAATGAAACATTACTGCCTTAAATAAATGGGATTGCTTCTGCATAGGTCCCTTTTTATCTACCGATATGAGAAAATACCAGTTTCTGCATCTGTGAACCTGTGTTCAATTTTATTATCCCCACTCTAGAGAGACAGTAGATCAGAGATGATCAGAAATCAGAGCCTGAAAATTTAAGTGGGATACAGAGTTTTATTGTTCAGTAGATTTAAGTATCTGCTGCAAAGCATTTAAGCTCTTCAAGTCTTATTTTTTACTTCTGTAAAATGGCAAAAAAGTAATTTCTAAAACTAGTTTGAAAAGTGAAGACCATCCATGTTAACATTAACATCAATACTTGACATGACAATCCATGTTAACATAATAATACTTGATAAACAAGGTATGTTGTTCAACCTTTATTCATACATCATAAATGGGAACCAATAAAGGAATTTTAGAAGCACATTCAAGAAAAATTAATTCAAGTAGAATAAAAAATAGAGACTATTAATTCCAAGATTTTATTGTTTACTAGGTTTTAGTATCTCAGTTAATAAGATTACTGTCAGTTTCAAGATGTTCAGTCATTTATATTCTTAAGACCTTTCTGAATGTGGTAAAATCTAGCCAAACCTTTTTATAATGAATAAGGCTACAAAAATATAAAGGAAAAACAGAGACAAAAGTGGGTTAGGACTGGAGTGGAACAGTGTCTTGTGGACATGAACTCACAGAAGCTGTGCTTCCTCAAACAGGAAATGCACAAAAACAACATAGTCTGCCCTTTAGAATGGCATGAGAAGGGTACATGAACTTCATCCCTGACTGAAGAACATGGGTGGTTGATGATTTCTTAGGGAGACAGGAATTTTTAGAATTGTGACTCCTGGAAGGATCACCACACACTAGCAGATGCCCCACACTTAGGGGGATTACTAAACAATAAGAATACACGAAGTTGGGTGAGGTAGAGGAGGGGGGGGTCCAGATATGGATAATCAGAATAACCCTTAACAGTGAGAGAATTGCTAAGGGTGTTATCATCCATTATCTCAAGTTATTCTACAGGATCATAGTAATAAAACACCATTATACTTACATAAAAAGCAGAAGCATTGATCAATAGAACAGAACTGATGACAGAGATTTAGATCCACACATACACAGGCACCTAATTTTTGACACAGGAACCACAAACACACAGTATAGAAAACAGCATGTTCAACATGTGTGCTCATCAAAGTGGTAGCAGCATGCAGAAGAATGAACCTGGATCCCAGTATTCGACCATGAATAAGCCTCAACTACAAACAGACCAATGTCCTGAACATAAGAACAGATACCCTGAAACAAAGGAGGAGAAAGTATGGGATACACTGGAACTCATAGACACAGGAAATTTCTTTCTGAACAGGACTAATATAGTGTAAGCTTTAAGTCCAATAACTGAAAAAATGGGTACCCTAAATCCTCTGTACAGCAAGAGACATGATCATCTGATTGAAGAAAAAAATTACAGAATGGGGGGAAAATGCACCAACTATACCACCAACAAAGAGTTAATATCTAGAATATACAAAAAGCACAAAGGAAAAAAACAAGACTTGGAGAAAGGAGCTAAACAGAGAGTTTTCCAAAGAAGAAACACAACTGCTGAGAAAGACTTTAAAAGTGTCCGACATCATAACTACTCAGTGATTTCATCTTAATCACACTCAGAATGACTAAGATCTGAAAAGAAAAAAAAATGACCAATGCTTGTGAGGATAAGGAGGAGAAAAGGTGACTCTTATCACTGTTTTGGGGAATAAAAACTGTTGTTAGCTACTATGGAATTCAGTGTGCTGTTTTCTCAAAAAAATGGAATTTATCTACCATTTATTCCAGCCACGCCAAAGCCTTTATCTTACTAAAGAAATGGGACGCCATCCATATTCATTGCTGCCTTTCAGAATAGCCAGAAATTGTTAACAACCTAGATGTCCATCAACCAATAAGTTAACGATAAAAGTGTTGTAAACATACAGAATGGAGCACTATTCAGTACAAGACTTCCATTATTATGTGTACGTATTAGGTGAGGAATAGTAAGGAGGGAAGATAGAGGGGAGGAGATCTAAATAAATCCAAAATATAGTGTAGGAAATTCACACATATTGAATTAGAAAAGAAAAAGAATAAAACATATACAAGACAATTGCTGTGAATGATAAGGCAGAAGACTTTTGACAGGGAATTTAGCCAGAGATGGAGCAGGTCAACAAGGTTAGTCTGATACATTCAAAATGAGAGAACACAATGAATTGAAAAATAAAAATGAGGCTGTTTCAGAATTTAGTAGTGGCTCTAGACTAGCTTTCATTTTAATTCAGTTATTAACTAAATAAATGGCATCATTAATTGCTCCAAACTGAAACACATGAGGGTGAAACAATTTACAAGAGTAATAATGTTTATGATTACAAATATAGAAGCTACCTTATGGATTCCTCCTTGGTAAAGCCAAGGTGGATGCTAGCTGCAACTGAAGAAGGGAGCATCTGAGTGTGCTTCAGAGAAGCACAGTTAGACCAGCTGAGACCAAAATGTAGTTCCTGGTGCTCCTGGTCTCATAGGCACACTTCTCTGAGATTTAAACATGTTTTGGTGTGTCTATTATATCTAATTTCATTTTCGAAAATGTGTGTAATTTCAGATGCCTGTTTATGTAGATCACGATACTCCGGAACTCAGTCTGCAAGACAGACTAGAACTTTGTTTCTTAGATTTTCATTGCTGCTTTCTTTTTCTTTCCAATTCTTTATTTTTCCCTTTTATAAATACAGACACCAGTTGAGGGTTCAACACATGAATTCTCTCCTCTGTGAAACATGAAGGGGCAGCTCTACTGCATGAAGCAAAAAGAGCAAAAAATAGATGCTTTATCTTAGCTTATGCTGAATTAATCTATAAAACTGTGTAAGGATTTAATTCATCAGAGGTATGTTAGTGTGTAAACTAACTATTTCTGCAATTTCATTGGCAGTTATTTCTATCCCCTCCTTATTCATCACTGTGATATTTGCTATTGATTAGTCCTGATTTAATTTTCTACAGAATTTCTATGAGGTATATGGAACATAAAATTATTTATATATTTTATAACTTACATTACTGTGGGTAGAAAGTTAATTTTCTTGATAAAAATGAGAATATCTTGGCCAAAAAATTAATCATGCCAGGGTTATGGTAGCCTGTATGATGATATGTCTGTTGCATGGTGTGTGAAGTTCAGAATAGAGATAAATCTACAAAGGAGAAAGAAGGGGCTGTAATTTTTATCTTTTTTTTCTGGGCTGAGCTATAAAATTTGTTTCTTAAATTTTGACAACCAATGCAAAAAAAGATGTTTTGGATGCCAAGATCCTCACTGAGAAAGAGAGCAAACAGCCCAGAGACACAAAAATGTCCAAATAATAGGTTCTGAAATAAGGTATTAATGAACATATTTTACAATCCTATTTAGGAAGCCTTTTGCCTTCTAGGGCAAAGAAAATGAAATTCAGGTCCATATTTCATCTTAAACTTAGGATGTTTGTGTTTCTCCAAAGAAACACACCAAACACAAAAGGGACCCTAAGATGGACTTTATCTTAGGGGAAACAACAACTCTACTCCCACAGGCTATGCAAGATTCACAGAGACACAGTTAATAATGTGCAACCCACAATTTGATTTATGTGGCAATACCATTTTCTCATAAGCCTTGCATTTTAATAGTTGGAAGTCCCATGAGAGATAACTCTATGCAGAGCACAGTACAATACTATTTCTCTCTTCAAAATTAGGATATCTGTGTGAGATTCAATAGGTATATCTTAATTAGTATCACACAGCAAGGAAATGGAAGATTTAAAATTCGAGACTAAGAAGTTTGAATCTATAGCTGTTCTCCTAACAACTGAAGGTGTCACTGTACAAAATTTATAAAAAATATAAATTCATATTTTTAATGCACAAGGTTAAAATTTATTAATAAGCTGTTTGATTACATATGCTTCAATAAAACAGAGAATTGGAGGAAGTTTGTGATGTCATATGCATTTTTTACCAAAGTATGATAGTGTGCTTATGAAAGAGATGCTATACACACACATACACACAAACACACACACATATATATAGACATACACACACACACACACACACATATATATATATATATTTACATATGAATCTATCCAGAGACATGCACTTTGCAGTCTCTTATTATATAATACTTGGCTTGTTGTGGCCTTCTGTGTGCATCACACTCTAAAATGAGGAAGCTTTCTGGTGAGAGCTGAGGGATGTATGAGTATTCTCTCTGCTCCCTGTTCCACTGTGTTACTGTGAGGTGAGGAAGAGCAGACCTTCTTTAAGGGAGTTATTCTTGACAGACTGACTAGACCACAGTGGGTGATATTGCACTGATGAATGTCTGGGTACAAACACTTGACCAGACAGGACTTAACAT
Organism: Eospalax fontanierii; assembly: GCA_035773235.1. Taxonomy (NCBI): domain Eukaryota; kingdom Metazoa; phylum Chordata; class Mammalia; order Rodentia; family Spalacidae; genus Eospalax; species Eospalax fontanierii. The sequence continues at coordinate 188,101,990 of CM069524.1, read as the reverse complement.
ATATGACAGAATGCATGAAATCGGGTGGATGGTATGGAAAGCACAGATGCTGGTCTCAATCTGATCAAGATCTATTATATGAAATGCAGAAAATCTCAACAAAATACTAAAAGAAATTTAAAGATTTTTTTAAAGTTTATGTGTGTGTACGTGCGTGTGTGCCTGTGTGAGTTTATGTATATCACATGGATGCCATAGCCCTCAGAATCCAGAAACCAGAAAAATACCAAATATACTGGAACTAGAGTTATACGTATTTAAGAGCCAGTATGTGGATCTAAGGAACTGAAACTTGATCTCTGCAAGAGTAGCAAGGATTCTGAGCCCCTGAGCCATCTCTCGAGCCCCAAGGGAAGCCCTTAATTACCAAGCAGAACATAGATCATTGATGAAAACATGTGTGAATTTTATGAAAGTTCTAACCATCTATATCCCCATACATGAAGATCACACGCTGCTCATTAGAAATGAACAAGAATTCATAGATCATTCTAGGAACATATAACATACCGTACCACACCACACTACCACCACCATCTCCAGGCCCCATTTTCCCAGAGGTATGAGGTAGATATGTTCACAGATCAATTCAGCTCTTTAATCTCAATTCAACTCAACAGAATAAAAAAAGTCTATTGACAAAATGAACTTTGGCCCTCAAGTCATTTGATGTACCTATTATTTTCAATATTAATATCTTGGGAGTGATTCTGAGAGAGTTGTTTGAATAACATATATAGGAGAACTAAGATTAGATGCCAATTCACACAAGGAAACCTTAGCATTAGAGCTGAATATGAGAGCTATTAAAAATAATTTAATAGATAAAATTACAATGTTCAGTAGATGTCCCTATGAGAAGAAAGTGTAAGCACATAATTTTTAAGTTCAAACTTTTATGAAGTAAATGATTTAGTCATCTATATATGTGAATAGTATGTAGTCACTATGCTTAAAGAAATTATACTTGAATAATTATCTTTATGATCCTTCTACTTAGTCCCTTTACTCCCAGACTTCAGGTTAAACTCTCTCACATTGTTCATAGCCATTTATTTTATGTGAGATCTCAAATCTCAGTATTGAAGATAAGGATGTAATTTCTTTGTTTTGTTTTGTGAAATAGTCTCTGCCTTCATAGACAGGATAACTGGAAACTTACTACGTAGTCCAAGCTGCATCAAACTCATGGCCATCCTTTAACAGCTTCCCAAGTATTGGCACTGTAGGCACGAGACAATACAACAGGCTGGATATCATTTCGTAGAGGAGTCACTAAACTTTAAGTCTCTGGTTTAGACATTTCTAAGCCATATTACAGTTACACCTGAACAAGAATCAGCTTGACTCAGCAAGTTAATGGCCAAGAGACCTCATCCATACTTTTACTTCAATAGTCTCTCCAGCAAAGATTTGAGAAGCGGAAGCTAGATTCTCTTATCAGAGACTCTTGTCCCTCCATTCCTAGGCCTAAAGTCATATACAGTATTGTGCAAACTTCATATTTCATCTCAATGTTTGCAACAAGAAAGAAAGAGCAGTGCTTCCAACACAGTGATTTGCTAATTCAAGAATCCTCACTTTATTCACTGTCTTGGCGAGAGGGTAAGGTGGGACTCAGAGGGATTATGGGTCAGGTGCCGTCACAAAAGTACATAACTCAGTGCAATTTTGATATTATAAACAGTAGTATTTTTATTTTCTGGTTTTCTTTTTTTTGAGTGAGGTTAAGTAAAACTTATTAGAATAAATTTGTCCAAAATGTAAAATCGTTGTTACATTTCGTTATGTGTCGACTGTATTTATACACCTAAATACATCCATGCAAGATAACAGTATGATATATCATGGCGAGAAGGTACTAGTGGCCAGGAATTTCTGAAGATTTTCACATGTGTCTATTCTTTCTGCTATGAATTATGGAAAAATGCTTACATTGATGTTTTACTGGACAATCACTAAACATCCTGTAATTCATAGATTAAAACTAGTTCTGGGGTTGAAGAAATAGCACAGCAGTTAAGATTGCATATTGTTCTTGCAAAGGATCCAAGTTTTCTTCTTAGCACACATTCCTAGAGCCTCATACCTGCATAGAACTCTACTTCCAGGGATCCTAATTTCCTCTCTGGGCTCTGTTATCAAATATCCTCACATATGCACATAGGAATACACAAACAACACATCTATATATACAACTGGAAGTAAACTAACTTAGTAAAGTAATCTAGTTTTCATAGATACCCTTTGATAAACCATGATTATATTCTTAGCATCTTTGTTATATAATCTCCCAGACCAATACTATAGACTTTTCTTATTAGTTCTTTAAACATTTCTGAAATTCTCTTCTTCTAGATTTGGGCACAAGCCCACTCCTTATCTTCATACCCCAGATCTACAGACTATTTTCTTAGTCCAGACTCAGCCACAGCATCCTGAATCCTGTACTCAGATAAGCTCAAATTTTTAGTCTCCTTTGTTAGAGCTTTAACATGCTGTGCCCACCTGTGATTTTGCATTGCATTCCTGTGACCTCTCATCTACCTTGACTGTCCCCTCCTCCAAGCTGATTTGAATTTCTCTGAGCAGCCTTCTTTACTGATAAGACTGATTCCATTGCCTGTCCACTACCCTTTCACCTGAGCATCTCCAGTCTAACCCCACCCCACATTCTGTTCTTCTTCTAGCTTTGGGTACAGGCCCTGCTCTTGCTATTACCAAACCAGATCCATAGAATACTCTCTTACTTTAAACCCACCTACTATTTCCTGAATCCCATACTCAGACCAGTTCAATTTTTCAGTTTACTTTGTTAGAGCCTCCGCATGCTGTCCCCACCTCCAAATTGCCATTGCATTCCTGATATCACTCTTCTACCCTGGCAGTCCCCAACCCTAACTTGCTTTGGGTTCCAGAGTCCAGAATTCTTCCCTGGTAAATCTGATCCTATTCATTACTTCTCCACTTCCATCCTCCACAACAACTCCAAAGTCCTCACCCTAGATTCTGTCCTTCATCTAGCATTAGACACTGACACACCCTTACATTTAGTCCCTAAGATCTCTAAACTAAATTCTTACCTCTGGTGAATTATGAGCTCTCCAAATTGCAACATGGTCAACTACCTTTACTGGTACCAACTGATGCCCCTCCCATTGCTGCCCTTCTGTAAAGGCCCAGACCTTTGCAGACTGCCTGAAAAAGCCTGAATTCAGACTCTGTCTACCAGTTTTCCAAAATTACATTGTAGCTGTAGTGTAGAGAAATCCAGATCTTAAGAGAAAGCCCGAGACCATTTGATCTCACCTAACCTGTGCCTCTGAGAGAACTCTGGAACAGCTGCATTAGAGCCATCTGGCCCTGTCAATTATAAAATCAAAAGAGAAAACATTAAGCCTTGAAAGCTGGTTAGCTTTCATACCCAAAAAGAAAACAACAAAATCACATCAAGTATATTTATTAAAAAAAAAAAGAAAAACAGACTTCAACTGAGCAAAGGAAGGCTTGAGTCTCACATCAGAATCACAAACAAAAAAAGAAATCCACATACTAAGATCACAATGAAAAAATTTATAATATGAAAAACCCAAACAATATGTTCTCACCAAACATCACCAGTCTAATAATTACCAATGCAGAACAGGTCTACATTTAAAAACTCATAGACATCAAACAGAACAAAAAGTTGAAAAGAGTAATCATAAACATGATCAAAGAATTCTATTTAGAGAACATACAAACATTAAATCAAAGAGCTAACTAAAAGAAGATAGGTATAAACTTCTGAATGAATTCATAAAAAAGATAGAAATATTTTTAAAAACTCAGACTGAAATGAAGAAGGAAGTGAACAACTCAGTGAGCCAATTTGAAAATATTGGAGAAAGTCTCACTAATAGAATAAATGAAGTAGAAAACCAAATATCAAAACTGGATGATAAGAGAAGAACTAGAGTACTCATGCAAAGATTATGAAACATTTGAAAGCAAGCACAGGAATGGATATGAAGGAAAGGTATAACACCATGAAAAGACCAAATTTGCACATCATAGGCATAGAGGAAGGAAGAAGACTTTCTGGATAATGGTATTGACTAGATCTTCAACCAGATCATAGAATAAAATATCCCAAAATTAAGGAAGGATATTCCCATGCAAATACTAAAAGCACACAGAACACTTAAATATACATGGCAGAAAAGAAAATTCCCACAGTATATCATAGCAAAAGCACTAAGCATAGAGAACAAAGAGAGAATTTTGAAAGTTGAAAAATAAATAGAACTCACATATAAAGGAAAAGACATGAGAATTACAGCTGACTTTTCAATTCAAACTATGAAAGCAAGAAAAGCCTGAACCAAAGTATTCAAAGTTTGCAATGGTCATAGATGCCAACCTAGAATTTATCCAGCAAAAATGCCTATTATATTTGAAGGTGAAAGAAAAATCTTCCACAATATGAATAGCCTGAAAGAATTTATGTCTGGAATACCAGCCCTTCATAGAATACTTGAAACAATACAAAGAGCTGAAGAAAGGAATGACTGTACCAAAAGGGCAACAGAAAGAAACTAAATAAAAGTATAAGCAAGGAAACACAAATTTAGATCAAAGATACAAACAGAACTTAAAATGATGGGAATCAATAGAAATCTTTCAATAATTTAAGTATCAATGGACTGAACCCTCCAGTCAAAAGACACAGACTAGTTGAATGTATCAAGTAAGAAAATTCATTCTTTTGTTGTCTGTAAGAAAACTAGTTCACCTTCAAGGACAGGCTATACTTTAATGTGAAAGGATGGAAAAATATCACAAGAAAATGGCACTAAGAAAAAAGCAGGAGTTGCTTTTAACATCTGACAAAATAGTATTTAAACTAAAACCAATCAGAAGAGATAAAAAGGGTCATTTCATTCTTATCAAAGGAACAATTTACCGAGAAGATATTACAATCATGAACATATATGAATCAAACTATGGTGCACTCAACTTCGTAAAAACAATACTACTGAACTTTAAGACATAGATTAATCCCAACTCACTAATAGTAGGGGACTTAAATATGTCACCATCTCAATTAGACAGGTCAAAGGGGCAGAGAGTAAAAAGAGAGGCATATGAATTAAACAACACCATACATCAAATGGGCCTAACAGATACCTACCACATATTCCACTCAAGCACCAAAGGATATACATTCTACTCAGCACCCCATGGAACTTTCTCCAAAATTGACCACATGCTGGGGCAGGAAACACAGAATAAATACAAAAAAATTGAAATAATTACACTAATTCTATCAAACCACAATGCAATAAATCTTAAAATCAACACCAGAAGAAGCTCTAGTGTCTTTACAAACACAAGGAGACTAAGCCACAAATTTCTGAATAATGAATGTGTCAAAGGAGAACTTAAGAATGATGTAAAAGTATTTCTGGAATCACATGTAAGGGACAATTCAACACACCAGATCCTCTGGGACAATTTAAAACCAGTCCTAAGAGGGAAATTTATATCTGTAAGTACCTACATTAAAAAATTTCGAAAGAACTTGAATAAATGATTTAACATTGCCCCTCAAGAATCTTGAAGTCAACAACATATGAAATCTAAACCCAGAAGACAAGAAGAAAGAAAAAAAAAATCAGAGCAGAAATTAACAAAATAAAAATAAAACAATATAAAAAGTCAATTAATCCAAGAGCTTGTTCTTTGAAAAGATAAACAAGATAGATAGACCCTGGGCCCAGTTAACCAAAAAAAGATAGAATAACTCCAAATCAACAGACTTAGAGAAGAAATAGGAAATATCACATCAGACAAAAACAGATCCAACACATTATAAGGAAATAATCTGGAAACATATGCTATTGAATTTGATAACCTTTAAGAAATGGATGCATATCTAACATCATATCTAAACCAAAGTGAGATCAACAGCTTTAACAGGCCCATAACATATAAGGGAATTGAAACAGTAATACAAATCCTCCTGACCAAAGAAAGCCTAGGCCAGAGGGATTCAACCAGAATTCTACCAGACATTCAAAGAACTATATCCGATATTAATCAAAATATTCAAAAGGATAAAAACAGAAGGAGAACTCAAAAATTTTGTAATTCCAAAAGTGATTAAACATACAAAAAATAAATCTGTCAATCCATACCCTAATGAACATAGATGCAAAAATTCTCAAGAAAATACTTGGAACTCTCATACAGAAACATCAAAAGATCATTCACCATGACCAAGTTGCCTTTATTCCAGAGATACAGGGGAGTTTCAATATATGTAAGTCAATAAATGTTATGAATTGCATAAACGGACTCAAAGACGAAAATTGCATCATCATCTCAAAAGATGCAGAAAAGGCCTTTGACAAAATTCAACATGCATTCATGTTAAACATCCCAAAGGTAATTGGACTGGAAGTTATTGGACTGGAGGGAATATTCATCAAAATAATTAACACTAAATAAATAACCAACAGCCAATGTTACTCTAAATGGAGACAAAATGGAAGCATTCTCATTTATATTAAGGTCTGTCCTCTACCTCCACTGTGTTTTAATATAGTGTTTGAGACTCTTGCTAGAGCAAGAAGACAAGAGAAGGAAGTTAAGTGAGTGCTCTTTGGAAAGAGAAGTCAAACTATCCCTTTCTTCAGATGACATATTATACCTAACTATATGAAAAATCCCACCAGAAAACCTGTAGAAATGATTAACACTTTCAATAAAGGGGCACATTACAAAATTAAGCTACAAAAATCAGTAGCCTTTTGAAATATGATAACAACCAATTGGAGAAAGAGTACAAAGAAACCTTCACATTCACAATAGCCTCAAAACTAAAATATCTCATAATAAACCTGACCAAAGACATTAAAGATATCTACAGTGAAAATTTTGGTCTTTAAAGAAAGAGATTCATGAGGAAAGTAGAAGATGGAAAGACCTCAAATGCTCATGAATTAGAATAATTATTTTGTGAAAATGACCATCCTACCAAAATCAATACATAGAATAAATGCAATCCCAATCAAAATATCCATGACAGTTTTGAGAGAATTAGAAAATAAAATTACTAAAATTTATATGAAACCACAACAGATCCTGGATAGTCAAAGTAACCCTGAGCACAAAGAGCAATGTGGGGTGGGAGGATTACTCTACAAAATTACAAACTATCTTACAGAGCTGTAGTCATAAAAAAACAGCATGTTAATGGTACAAAAATAAACCTGTAGACTAATGAGATATAATTGAAGAGTCAAGCATGAATCCATGCAATTTCAACAACCTGACATTTGACAGACAGTCCAAGAATACTCACTGGAGGAAAGACAGCATCTTGAGCAAATGGTGCTGGTGAAACAGGATCTCCATCTATAGAAGAATGAAACTAGAACCTTATCTCTCAGCTTGTACAAAAGTCAACTCCAAAATGAATCAAAGACCTCAAAGTGATACCTGAAAATCTGAAGTTGTTAGAAGAAATCTTTGGCAGTAGCCTACAAGACAGAATTGTAGAAAGGGCTTTCTAAATCAGACAACAGGTGCTTAGGAATTAAGGTCAATAATCAACAAGTGGGACCTCACTAAACTAAAAATCTTTGCAAAGCAAAAGAAACAAACAAGGAAGTGAAAAGAAACCCCATAGAATGGGAGAAAATCTTTACCAATGACACATTTGACAGAGGTTTAGCATTCAGAATATATAAAGAAAGCAAAAAACAAGGAATCAATAACAAGTGACCCAAACAAAAGATGGGTTAAGGATCTGAGCAGAGTGCTCTAAAAAGAGAAAATAAAGATGGCTGAGAAACATCTTAAAATGTTTTCAACATCGTTAATAATTAGCAGAATGCAAATTAAAACCATTTTAAAATGGAATCTTTCTCAAGTCAGAATGGCTAATTTCAGGAGAACAAATGATACTAAGTGCTAGAGATGATGTGGTGGAAGAGGGATGATCATTCACTGCAGGTGGGATTGTAAACTTCTGGAACCTCTGTGGAAATCAGTGAGGAGCATTCTTAAAAAAACTAAGCATAATTTATCAATTTGACTCAGTTGTACCATTATTGAGCAAATATTCAAAGGATCCATCTTATTTCAGAGATACTTGTACATCCATGTTTGTTGCTTCTCTTATGTGGTATGGAAGCCACATAAGTGTCTGTCAACTGATGAGTGGATAATGAAAATGTACATTTATACAATGAAGCTTTACATAGAGGTAAAGAAAGATGAAGTTATGACATTTGCAGGTAAATGGATATAACTAGAAGTTGTTATGTTAAGTGAAGTAACACAGACTCAGAAAAACAAACCACATACGTTCTCTTTCATTTGTGGATCCTAGCCCCAAACCCTCATGTGTAAGTATGTATCCTGTTGTAACTGTAGGAACCAGGAAAATGGAAAGAAACCAGGGAGGTGAAGGGAAAGAAGAACCTAAGAGAAGAATAAGAATCTACAGTTGATACTAAAGGAGAAATAGATAAAAGGGTTGCATTTAAATGGAAACAGGTAGTGAGGATTATATGAGGGACTATGGGGACAAAAGGACAGAAGGAACACAAGAGAGGTGGAGCCTTAGGGGGCTGGTATTACAGGGGGAGAAATGGGTTTAATGGGACCACTTTAAATGGGGAAGGAAGGGATGGAAGGTTAGACAGGGAGATAGAGAGGAAGACAGAAAGAGAGAGGAGAGAGAGAGAGAGAGAGAGAGAGAGAGGAGATAAATAATGCATAACTAGTATAAAACACCAGAGGGAATCATATTTGTCTAACAACCTAGTAACACATTCCACATACATCTCTACATGAGTACATGTGCAAAACTGAAGGTTACAACAGTGCCAGACAAGAGAAACCTTCCTTCAAGTTGTTGGCCAGAGTGATCCAAGAGACCTGCAAAATTATACAGGGTAATGCCGAAGCCCTTGATTGCATCCTAGAACTTAAAGGTAAGATCCAATTGCTGAAGACATGTCATACTTTGGAGACTAGATTTGGAAAAATGGAATTGGAACTGACTTGTAATCCACTTACCCTGAAGGCTAGCACTCATCACTCTGGAGAGCACTTTGGCAGTAGCTAAGGGATAATAACAATTGATGCCCCAACACCAGCTTCATATAACCAGATAACTATATCAATGACTGGTAGAGCATTGGAAACTGGTGCAGTAGTGGCACTTTTAACTTGATTCCAATCAACGGCATCTTAATTGGTCTTAGAGACCACTCAGTGGCATGAAACTCATGTGTGATACTGTAATCATAGTCAAATACACATGGATGAAGAGGTCAGAGGTCTTAGAGAAATCCCCAAGTCTGTAACCTCCCTAGAATAATGTGACATCTTACTAAATGCAAAATATGTATCCTTATATTTGCAGTCAAGTATCTCAGTCATCACTCACCAAAATTTCTTTTGCACCAGACAGAGATTAATACAGAGTGCCACAGCTAGATACACATAGACATTGTCTGTGACTTATCCACGCCTAAGCAGCACATCTAAAGTGCAGCCTCTACACCTTAACACACAGGTGTTAAGGAAGTCACTAACGAATCTCTCAGCTCTTATTAATGAAGCTCCCACATGCAACAACGGACCAGTAACACAAAAGGTCACAAATAGCTAAATCTACAGAGTGTGGGTCCCTGGACAGAACTCTATTAAGTTTTATTCACTGGTCTCATGGACCGTTGCTGAAGAGGGTGCAGAAGATAGTAAGAGCCAGTAAGGGTATACATGACCATATGGAAACTGAATCCATGGGACCCTGCTCACATGAACCTATGACAACGGTTCTGAGATGCTCAAGACCCATGCAAACTCAAGCAGACAAAAGCACAGCATATAAATGAAACTATAGATAGCAGATCCCAACAATTGCTTAAGAAAAATTGGCAACTGATTACTGTTTGGTAAGGGTGAGCTAATCTTCTAGACTGACTAGACCTCAGGGGATGAACTTGCACTGAGGTCATGTGGGGACACTAACCTGACACAACAGACATTAATCCAGATGAAAGAATGCACGTATTTCAGGTGTGGTTCAGTGGGAGGTGCTGGTGTAAAAGGGGCACAGAGGTGAATTACTGTGATTGAGATGTTCTGTATGAAATGGAGAATGATGAAGTTAAAATATATTTTTTTTAATTTGTGAAATTCTAAAACAGAATACTGATAGCAAAATGAGCCCACCAAATGCAACATTCATTGTGTCAAGAAGAACCCAGAAAGCTGCTTAACTGAACAATTTTTACCCTCCCACAGTCCTTAACTAAGCGTCCTGGTGAAAGCTCTCTCTAAACTGCCTTGCCAATCTCCCGTAGCTTCATCCAGAAAAGAGACAACGAGCCCAAGTCAATTTAGACAATTTAGAGCTCATATTCAGAGCGTGAGGGAGATCAGCATGATGCAGACAACTCATATTCAGAGTCACTCATAGCACTAGACCAGGGTACACATGACAGACAGCACAACAGTCTTTCTGTCATTGTAATTCAAACTCCAAATTACAGCCAAATAATTTAATGGGCCACAGCTGTGACCACGTGTACAGGCTGTTGTACATTAGGAAATGTCCAAAGCTTTAATGTCACAGTAGAGAATGGGCAACCTCAGACAAGATAGGGAAGTTTATAAAAGTTTCATAATATTTCCTATCAATGATCCCTGATCTTATGTAAAATGGAAGAGCACACAGACTTCCATATAGACTTGAGATAAACTGCAGGTAAGCTTCACCTAACTGATCTATGTAGATACTTCCAAGCTATCAGGGTGTCATCTCCAAACCACAGAGTGTTTTTAATTCATTAGTATTAATAGCTAGGTGTCATAAGATGTACAAAATTCCAGGACACAGACCAGGGTGAAGAAAATTACAGTTATTCACAGCAAATACAGAAGAGCTCCAATACTGGAACAATTTCTTTGGCTATATTAAGATAATATCACCCTAAGTATTATAATTGTCATCTATACATGTGGATATAGTATTAAAATTTTGTACATTTGATACAATGCATCTTAATCATATTTAAATATTCCCCTACCTCCATAGATCCCCATACATTTCAAGCATGATATCATATACGTCAAGGGTCCCAGATGTCTCTCAGTATGAGTTCATCCGCTGGATCCTGGTATGCCTATGTAGCTTCCCTCCATTAAGGAAGGCCATCATTCTCACACCCAGCAGTGATCAGCTGCTAGTAATTTCTCTGCCAAGGTTGGCGCTTTCTACCCATTTCCCAGTTAGTTCTGTCTGGGTTTTGTTTGGTTTGAGTTTGCCTGGATCTTATTCATGTTGTAACCATTGCTATAAATTCATGTGAAGAAGTTCGTAGAAACTGGAAATCTGTTTTTTTGTTGTTGTTGTTGTTTGTTGTTTTTTGGTTTTTTTTTTTTGATCATCCACTACCTTTGACTCTTACAGTCTTTCTGCCTCCTCTTTTTCAATAGTCACTGTGCCCTGGGGATGAGGTTTATTTTAGTACCACTATTCAGAGACGAGACTTTATCTGTTAATTGACCTCTGTTACATGAAGAACCTTTGCTGGTGAGAGCTGAGAGTCCTATTAGTAGTCTCTCTATATCCCGACTCACTATGTTCCATGAACTCTAGGTGTGGATGTGTCAGTTAGGGCTTGAAATCTCACAGACACTTATTCTCTGCATTTGGACAGTTGCAGAACTCTATACTAGTTCCATCTGGTACACAAAGAAGCTTCTTTGATGAGTGATGAGAGGTATATTTCTCTGTAAATATAAAGATATATATTCAGCACACAGTAAGGAATTACATTGTTCTAGAGATATGACAGATATAGGCTTTCTCTGGGATCAATGACCCCTCCAGACATGTGTATTTGGCTGTATTTACAGTAATACACTTAAGTTCCCTCCTATTGATCAGGCCTTAAATCTAATTAATTAGCTGTTGATTAACCCCGAGATACAATGCCACTACTGCACCAACAGAGATAGTTTTCTGTGCTGGGCCCTGTTGGCTGTAAAGCTGAGGTTGAATCACTGAGAGCCCGTCTTATTTTGGGAATATCTTGGCCTACCTTGACCACCAACTCAAAGGAGTTTCCTCCCATCTGGCACTGTGTTTCTTCTTTTACAGACTTTGTCCATACACATTCACTCATGTACAGACATTGCATGTGCATTTTCTACAGGTGTTTGTTCTAATTATTTCCCGCTGGCTTTTCTTACAACCTAAGCACTAGTTATCTCTCCTTCCCCTCCCCTGTCTAATCCTCCTTCTCCCTCTCCAGTTAAAGTACCTCCTGGTTTCCCTATTTCCCCTTGATCTATCTCCTTTGTCCTCCTCCCTCTCTTAAGCTCCTTCTTTCCCTTTATCCCCACGCCATGCTCCTTTTATAACCCCATCCTTCATTCACAGTTAAGTAAGATCCAAAAATGATAGAGACATAGTATGTAAGTTGTTCTTTGGAGTCTGTATTACTTCACTTAATATAACAGTTTCTGGTTCCATCCATTAACCTGCAAATTTCATCTTTTTTAACTGCTGAGTAAAACTCCATTATGTGTAGATGTAACCACATTTTCATTTTCCATTCATCAGCTGAGGGACACTTAAGCTTGTCCATGTCTTAGCAGGATAGTCTGGAGGTCTCAGCAGGACACTCAGGAGGGGGTCTAGGGCCAAGGCAGGATGAGAGCACAGTGTGGTCTATACGGTATGGCTTTATCACTCATTCTCTTGCTATAGGTTTCTTCCTGACTATTGGGACTTCTGTCTGTGTGTTGATCATTGTCACAAATCTTGAGAGCAGTACTGAGGACAGTATGTGGTTAGCAAAAGTGGATCAATGAAGGGCAAGTGATGGTCCTGATGTTAGCCATAGGCTGAGTTCAGTAAACACACTTGCTGATTTTCATTTTTCTGTTGAGCTTCAGCTTCAACAAGTGTTTCCCATCTACCTACACCGTACATAAGAGCCCAAGTTCCCCAAGTGGTCCAAACTCCTTCAGGGACCCTTCGGCCCATTCCCTGATCTTCTCTTGCAGTTAATGGACATGGTCCACATCACTTTTTTTCTATGTGAATAATTTGGTTCAATGCCAATATTCTATTTGTGCAAATCATTCTGAATTCTGAAGGCTGGGTTTAGGATTATTGAATTTTGACCTGAAGAGGGAGAGTTCTGCTAGACATTTATCATAAGACCATTCTAATATTTTCATTTAATTAAGCAAGGTTTTTGGAAGCAGGACATTGGAAGAACCTGTACACATACCAGTGTGTGAAACTGTTACCAAATTCAGTGTGCATTTTTCCATAAAACTTCCTTAGAATTTTTTAATAGAGAAAAAACAAACAAACAACAACAAAACCCAAACCACATAGTCTTTGGCTTGGGTTGTATCTCCTGATTTGTAGGAAAAAGTGAAGCCAAAAGAATCAAAATATAGTCAACCTGAGAAATGGGCTGGGAAGCACTGGGAGAAATGAGGCCCTGGAAATTCCAGGATCCCATTGACACAGGTGACACACATCTTCCTGTTATGACAAAATTACCTTTTATGGCATTGTAGGTAACAAATTTTTTTGTTTCTAAACACTTCTAATTTGTGTACCCAGCGAATAACAATTATCTATGAAGTCCTCAGCTTTCACAGTTTTATGTGATTATCCAAAATGCTCTTTGAAGAAGCCCATTACACACACTAAATTTTGCAATCACTTCACTGTTCATGAGGAATTCTCAGTCTCTTAATCTTCTCTAATTGTCATCTAGTATGAACACAGATTATTTCAGTTATTGAATATAGCCTGTTACTCTGCCCATGAAGATTAAACTCAAAGCAAAGCAAAGTGATTTTGTGTTGCTTAATCTTGACTATGACATAGATAGGATTTAGAGTCTAGGGGTTGGAGAGATATTTCAAGGATTAAGAGCACTTGTAGATCTTGCAGAGGACACGAGTTCAATTCCCAGAAACCATTTGGTGGGCTAAAATCTAACCTGATACTGTCCTCTGGCCTCCACAAACACTGCAGGTATGGATATACTTACATACATGCAGGCAGAACACTCAAACACATCAAATAAAAATAAATATTAAAAGAACAAAATAGAATCTCTTTGGCTGTATGTGTGTATGTGCATTTCCAGAAATGAACCTGCATCCTGGGTTTGTGCAATGGTAGAGACACAGAGATTATCTTTCTTTCCTTGCTAGGTGTTGAAAAAACATATCATATTTTGGAATGATGAAATTAGTCAATGTGTTCAAGTAGCTGCAGGTTTGGGCACATATACAGTGTTCCACAAGATTAAGTTTATAATATCCCATTTTGAAGAAGGAAAGCTAGAACCACAAAATAAGGGACTTTATCCTTAAGGTAAGTAATAGGAAAAAGGTAAAAAAATACCAAGAATTTTATGTTTCCTTGTTCTTTCAAATAGTACTAATTATCCACATTGAATTAAGTTTGTTTTAACAGTTAGCAAATGTTGCTACAAAGTTTATGTGATTGTTCTGTGTAGAATTTTGATGAGGCTCCAATGATATTTTATCTTTAATTGTACATTTTGTAATTAACCTAATTTTCTCAGGGAAATATATTTAATTGGCAAGAATAAAATTTGTGTGAGTAGCCATCAGAAAATATTCTATCAGCTTTTCCACCTAGTTGTTCAAGCTGGAAGTTACTTTTATAGCATAGAGACTACCATCCTTACTGCCAAAATAAGATACCTAGAACCTGAGTCCTGGCTTTACCCAACATGATCAACCCAAAACCAGAAACAGTCATGAGTGAAATGCATCCACTCAACACAGACTATTTAAAGTTGGTAACTGCATATTTTCTATCTGTATCTCTCATGACTTGCATATTAATTGTTCCATAAGAAAATTAATTAATAAATTTAGAATTACTCTGTACTCATTTGAATGGTATTGTCATGTCCATGTGGGCCTTCCTATCTCTGTTAAAGATCTTTTGAACAAAATTACAACCAGGGCCACAAGTCCATCTCCTAGTTGCTTCTAAATATTGATAAACACAATCAAGGCTAATCAAGACACAGATTTTTCATATTTTATTAGGGTTAGTGTGGGTGCAACAGATAACATTCAGTAAATATATATTTGTGTAATCAGCTTGAGTTTATTTTTATCAATTCAGGTCATCATTCTTAACAGATGTTATTTACTGGCAAGTGAGTTTAAGTACAATCTTAATCCAGGTCAGATGAAGACCAAATACTCAGTGATGTTAAGTAGCCTGAGTATAAAGATGAGAACATCTCACTCTAAATACGTCAGATAGAGATATTACCAAAATGTCAGAAGAATAAGGCATGCCCCAGGGGAAGCAAGCCTTCCCCACATGCTCCAAGGAGACTGAAGGTGAGATTGGCACCATCTGAAGAACCGTACCACACAGGATGTTTTCCTGACCCTCAGTGGTGCTTCTATATTGATCTCAAAATTCTGAACTCAGGCTTGGCAAGTAAGAAAGGAAACAGCCAAGACAGCAAAGGCAAGGCGGCAGGGCAGTCCTGGTGCAATGGTAGCAGGTGCATATGGAAGCTCTGGGAGCAGGGACTTAAAACATAAATTCATTATGCTTCATCCCTTTGTCCCCTGCTCTTGGGGGGAAATGAGGACACTAGGTACCAAGGAGGCAAAATGGACCCTCAACCATGAAAATTAACACTGAAGCCTGACCACCATGTCTAGCCCTGTCACTTTTCACCCATGATACTGGGCACCAAAGCACTGGTCTCCCTGGCTTCTGGGCTTAGCCTGAGGTCCCAAACCAGGAGTACAGCTATCAGACAATGGCAGTCACCCACCATTCCACATTCTAGTGCATCTCTCCTGCTAGGACCAACTCTGCAAACAGCCTCTGCACAGCAAACCAATCATCATCAACATCATCATCTTCATCTAGTGTTGTCAAGACCTGTGACAATGCTCAGCAGCAACAAGAACCTGAGAATTCTACAGACTTCAAAACATAAGCTACAGGCTGCTGGTGTAAAGCTGCTGTGTGAAGTACCTCACCCCAAAGTCTTCACCTAATCAAGATGCACCTGTGCAAAGGTCATAAGAAAAAGTTTGGTTTGTGCCCAATTATGATGCTAGTGGTTGCCATTGCATTCCAAATCACAATCCACACCATGGGATATGAACTTGAATCTCCACTTCCTTAACCAACGATGGTTGGATACAAATAGGGGTTTGTATGAGAAATATTTCAAGAAATTGCCATAAAGACCAATGAGGAAAATAATAACCCTTCCCTGGGCTAAAAATCAAATGAAGGCCTCAAGAATTCTAGATTAACATCCTGCATCAAGCCACACCCATAGTCCTTAAGAAAGCTTCCTATTAAACTGTTCATTAATGGGTTTTTTAAATAGTCATGGAAACTTTTGGAAGATAATTAACCTAATCCTTCACTGAAATTTCCCTCTAATAAGATGGTATTAAATATTTAACTGCATGAATGAATTGTTTCCCAGGCTTAGCTATGATACCGAGCTAAGAAAGAAAAGAAAAAGCTGGAAGCCTAGTGTGAAACATTTTTTCTTTCTTTTAAATTATTTCTTTATATATTGTTGCTGTGGGAAGAATTGTCTAGAAATTACAACTGTAACTTTGGTTTTAGTAAAGTAAAACTTTGGTTTTTACTCAGTTCATTATAGTGCTTCTGCAAAGACAAAAGATTTTAATTCCTTGTGTCATATTCTGTGTCATATATGAGAAGTTCTCATGACAGGGAGGTTGGAGCTTCAGAGCACTGACTTCAGGAGAAATACATGCTTGTTCCCATTTCTGGCAACTATCTGCTTTATCTACTTGATATGCACATGGCTTAGATTGTGATAAATGTGCTCTAATGCAAAGAGTTAACATCTATATCACTAATATATTGATAATATATGTCTTCTTACTGATGGGTTTTTGACAGAACATGTGGATATATTTTGCAGGATAACCTTTATGTGTGCTTGATTTTTCTCTCCCTACACTCATCTTTGTATTGATCCATTCAGATGCTAAATAGTGCATTAATTCTTCATAGAGATTTACTTTTTTTGCTTTCACAGTCCTCTTATCTACTGCATATACATCTACTGATCTTTCTCTTAATTAATCCATTTTGCTATTTATCTATCATCTTTTTTGAATCCATCTATTTGTCTCTACAAGTCAGTAATCTGAGCATGTAGCTTAGAGTAATGGGTATTTGACATAGAGATAAGTTACTTTAAGTCAGGATCAAACAAAACCTAAAGAGGATTGCTTTTCCTTAGTTCAAAAATTTAAATAGAAAGAACTTTGTAAAGTATTTCAATGATTCTATTTATCATTTTATAGCTCTACAAGTTTGTTAGAAATTCATTGGCATATTTCAGTGAATATGATAATTCTACTTTCTAGTCTAAACTTTCAGAGACAGTATCCAATGTCTATCTTAAGCTTCAGTGCTTTGAAATTACTATATACACCTTTACTCAAATCTAGCATCCATGCAAGCAAACAATTTTCATTGGAGAGAATGTTTCTTTTCCCCCTATCAAAAGAACACACACATTTAGATAAGTATAGCAAATAATATAAGCTTCATGTATTCCAAGACAAGAGCAGCCTTAATATGAACTGAAGATGTTTCCTCAAAGTAATTGATTAAAGAAAACTAAAACATGTATTGACATTAGTTATAAGAAAACTATAATTTGGAGGTACCTAAAAATGGTGAGAAAGAAATAGGACAGAGTCATTCATTCTTTGTCTCTGTCTCTGTCTCTGTTTCTCTCTCTCTCTCTCTCTCCTTTATGCAAAGGAATACACACACACACACACACACACACACACACACACACACACACAGAGAAGATTAAAGGTTCACAGAATAAGCTAGGGAAGGATTCTCAACCAGCCTCCGAAGATCTCCCATATCCTGGTTGCAGGGTGCTTTGGGTATAATCTGGGCTGTATACACTCGGTAGTAGGGTAGGCTGTAAGGCAGAGTGGACGCATTCCATAAGAAACACAGGATTATGGGGAATGAATGAAGCCAAGTATGGGAGTGTGAGGGAGGGTGTGAAAGGGGAGGGGTAGAAAGATGATTAAAATATTTTGTATGATATGCATAAAAATTCAATAAAAATATACATGGAAATGGTAACAACAGAAACCAATGCACATTTTTTTCAATAAAACTTTAGATATCAATGGCTTCAACTCCTCAAAATGCAAAGACTAATTGACTGGATTAAGAAGTCAAATCCACCACCTTAACATGAAAAGTTGAAAAAAAATAGAGTCTAAGCAAATGGCATCAAAAACAATGAAGCATTGAAATTCTGATATCTGATAAAATTGAGTTTCAATTAAAATTATTCAGAATAGTTAAGCAGAGCCACTTCATTCATCAAGGAAACAACTGACCAAAAAAAGCATTACAATAATGAACATATATGCACTTACCTACACTCATTTTATAAGAAAAGTACTAAGGTACTTCAAGACACAGACTAACCCCAATTTAATAATAGTAGGCGACATCAGTCCCCGACTATCTCCAATAAACACTTCAACTGTATAAAGAATAAACAGAGAAAAATCTGAGTTATATGATGTCACACACAAAATGGACCTTGTAGACATCTGCTGAATATTTCATCCAAGCATCAAGAATGCACATTCTTTTCAGTAGCCCATGTTAGTTTCTTTAAAAGTGCCCACATACTGGGGCACAGAATGAAACCCAAATCATATGAAATCCAATTCATATGAAGTAAAATTTAAATAATCCCATGCATTGTTTCTGACCACAAAGCAATAAAGATTAAAACCAATATCCAGAGAAGTTCCAGTAAATTCATAATGCTTAGAGATAAAACAACACACTCCTGAATAATGAATGGGTCAAAGAAAAAAGAAAGTGATAAAAGTATTCATGGAACTAAATGAAAATGATAATACAGCACAACAAAATGACTGACACATAATTAAAGCAGTCCTGAGAGGGAAGATTATATTTCTAAACACCTACATTAAAACATCAGACAGAGAACAATAATGGTACAAATGAAGATCTGGAGAGTCAAGAACACAACAAACCCAATACCAGCAGAAGACAGAAAATAAGAAAAATCAGAGT
This sequence comes from Eospalax fontanierii, assembly GCA_035773235.1. NCBI lineage: Eukaryota > Metazoa > Chordata > Mammalia > Rodentia > Spalacidae > Eospalax > Eospalax fontanierii. The sequence goes on along the minus strand of CM069524.1, from coordinate 188,082,789 downwards.
AGAAATTAGTGAAGTAGAAACAACAACAACAAAATAACTAAGATCCAAAAATGAGGGAGACATAATTTGCTTGCATTTCTGAGTCTGTGTTATTTCACTTTTTATAGCAGTTCTAGTTCAACATATTTACCTGCACACTTCATAATTTCATCTTTCCTTAACTCTGAGAAGAGTTCAGTTGTGTAAATGCACCACTATTTCACTATCTGTTTGTCAGTTGAAGGACATTTTAGGTTGTTTCCTTTTCTTACCATTGTGAAAAGAGCAGCCATGAACATGGATGTATAGGTATCTCTACTGTGTAATAAGTCCATTGAGTTTATGTGGAAGAGTGGTATAACCAGATTACATGGTGGATTCTTTTTAGTTTTTTAAGAGTTCAACACATTGCTTTCCATAGTGCTTGTAAATGTTTGCATTCCGACCAGAATGGAATGAACATCACCCTTTCTCAACATCTTCGCCAGCATTTAGTGTCTTTTGTCTTCTTGATTTTAGACAGTCTGACTATCTTAAGATGAAATCTTAAAGTGGTTTTGATCTGTTTCTCTGTAATTACTAAGAATGTTGAGCACGTTTAAAGGTGTTTCTTAGCCAGTATTATCAAGAGGAAATGGAGAAAATGGGAACACTTAAACTGAGGAGGGAGGAGGAAGAAAGGAGGCTAGGTAAGGAGAGAGAGAAGAGAGGTAAATAAAGCACAGGTGCTATAAAGTCAGACGGAAACGTATTAGTGAAAACACCTCAGAAAAGTTAACACACAGTGTCTGTAGGCTAGAAAACAAGGAACACAGGGCCAGACACTTGTTGGTCAGGATAGTTCAAGAGACTCCGAAAATAACACAGACTATTTCCACAGCCCTTGATTAACTCCAGCAACTTGAAGATAAGGCCCTTTTGCTAAATAGAGGACATAAATTGGACCCAGGACTTGGAGCAATGGAGCTGAACCTGACCTGGAAGCCTTCCCCCTGAAGACTCACTCTAATAGTTCTAGAGGATGCTATGCAAACTGCTACAAGAGAAAATCAGTCAATAGTCCAACCGATCTCCAAAACTTAATGACAACACAGTCTGGCACAGCAAACTATCTCTACTGGTAAAGTAGTAGCACTTACACCTAAGGTTTATGGAACATAGTGGAACAGGAGTTAGAGAGAACATTAATATATCCCTCAACTCTCATTGTCCAAGGTTCCTCATATAACAGAGGGAGATGTACACAGAAGACCACACAATTGGTTTAGTTTTAAAGAGTAAGAGACCACAAAGTCCATGTCCCTGAATGGGACTCATATATTAAACCTCAGCCACCTACACCTGAGGGACCACTGTGCAAGAGGGGGTAGAAAGAATGTAAGAGCCAGGGTTGGTGCATGAACACAAGTAAACAGACTTTCATGCCACTGGGAACTTGGAAAAATGGTGACAACATGCACAAGACCTATGCAGACTCAGTCAGACAAACCCCAGTGTTGACTGAGGGAAATGGACAGCAGGTCCTAACCCTTACTGAAGAACTATTGGCAAATGATTACTGGAAGGTTAAAGGACAGTAGATCTTCTTTAATGGAGTGGCTCTAGATATCATGAGTGAATACTAGTGGATAACTTTGCACTGAGGGACATTTGGGTACAAATGCTTGACCGGACAGGACATTACATAAGTTAAAAAGAACTGATGACACCGATTGCAGACCTGGTTGTCGTGATAGGAGAAGCCTCATTCACTCTTGATGGTTTTACAAACTGGTTTCATCATCAGGAAACCAATAAGGAAAACTCCTACGAAACTGTCATTAACTTTACCTATGATCTAGTCATACTACTCTCTGACATACACCCAACAGTCGTTTCCCACTATAGAGACACTTGTCCATCCATGTTTGTTGCTGCTCTTTTCACAATAGCTGAAAAATGGAAACAACACATTTGACAGATGAATGGCTAATGAAAATGTGGTGCAATTTATACAGCGGAGTTCTACTCAGTGGAAAGGAAAAACAAAATCATGAAATTTTCAGGTAAATGAATGGAAATTGTTACTCAAAGTGACATAACAGACTCCAAAAAACAAGCAATATATGTTCCAACTCATTTGAGGATCTTAGTTCCAAATTCCTAGAACCAAGTATATATCCTGATATAACACTGTGAACCAGGAAAATGGAAAAGAACCACAGGGATAAAAGGAAAGAAGGAGCTGGATAGTAGGTGTCAGCTGTTAACGAGGAAATGGGAAAAGTCTGGATACTTTGTGAGAATCAAGGGTTATGCAAGGGCAGTAGGAGGAGAGATTAATAATGTCTAGACAGCATTAAATAACTGAGAGAAATGTATTAATACAAAGTGCTACCAGAAAATACACACAGTAAATATATAAATTCATATGTACAGCTGAAGGCTATATAACAAAAACCACAGTGCCACGCAGGAGAAACTGTCCTTCAAGTTGCTGATCAGAGTATTCTAGATACTCCCAAAATAGCACAAGCTATTACCATAGCCTTTGATTTCCTCCTAGAATTCGAAGATAAGTCTCTATTGCTGTAGACACTGCAAAATTCTGTAAGAGCACTTGGAATGACGAAACTGGAACTGACTTGAAAGCCTTTTCCCTGAAGACTAGCTCTCATATTATCAAAGGATACTACACAAGCTGCCAAGGGAGAAAACTAATCAATGGTCCTTCCCCACTGTAAAACTTAATAAACAACAGTGACTGGTCCAGGAAATTATTGCTATTTGTGAGTACTGGCCCTTTACCCTGGTAGAAATCAACATCTGTGTAATAGGGATTAAGACCTGCTGAATGCGATGGCGTGCAAGTGTGGCACTATAAACACAGCCAAACACACATAACTGGAGTCATAAATCGTAGAGAAAATCTACTTGTGCCACATCCCTGGACCATCTTAATTTCTTACTTTATTCCAAATATGCATCCTCATATTTATAGATAAATGTACCTTTCACCCTGTATCAAAGAAGATTCTATTTGCAACAGATGGCGACTATTACAGAGCTCCAAAATTGATCAAATGCAGAGAATATGTGTCTGTGCGACCCTTAAGCCTAAGTGACACATCTTCAATGCAATTCTACCCATTGGATGAATGCATCTCTCAAACCCCTCTCTCTCCAGAAAAATTTCCTTATGTAGCAGATGATGATTAATTGAACCTCATAATTGACCAATGTACAGAGAATTCTTACCCTAAGCAGGATGCCTATTTTAAACCTCTGCCACCCAAGGTACAGGGTTCACTATGATGAAGGAGGCAGACTATTGGTGGAAAAAGCCGGAGCATGTGGATAACCATAAAGAAACAAAGTCTGCCAGACAGCTGGTCATTTACTCAAATGAACTCACAGCAGTGGTGACAACATGAGCAAGTATGCAGTCCTCAAACAGAAAAAAATCCAGCAGAGACATAGAAAAGTAGGCAAGAAATCCTAACCCAGCCTAGGGAACTGTAGGCAACTGATGACTGCTGGAAGGAGGAGAAACAGTGTCCTCGAGTGATGGGACTCTTGGAGGTCCCGGTGGATGGACACACACTGAAGGACATTTAGGGAAATAAACCAGAATCTGCAGGATGTATTCTGTATATGAGAGTCTGCACTGCAGGCAGGAGCACTAAGTGGGGAGGTGAATGGGAGGGAAGATCTAAATAGCATCACGTACCACATGAAAATCACAAAAATTCAATAAAATGCACAAGAACCAATGTATCATCACTAAGTTTAATATTTAAAACATGGAACACTTCTAACGGGCATAATTATCGAAACAATAAAAAAAAACGTGTATCCAGTGAATCGATCTGCAGTATGATGAAATTAATGTGTATTAATTAAAATATAGTACTATTAACTAGTAATTTTCTTTAATGTATTCCATCACATGAATAGGCCTTGGAAGCAAGTTTGGGAATACAGTATCCAAACTCCATGTATTGCATAATCCTTTTCATAAGCAATGTCCAAATTCACAAAATCCCCCAACACAAATATTAGTTGAGCTGTTGCCTTGGGAAACAGGAAATTACTGCCTATTGATTCCCTTGTGCAGTAATGAAACTGTCATGAAGGTCAGTTCTGGTGATAGCTGCTTATGTCATGAAATACAACAAAAACATCAGTGTACAAATTAAGTGGATGCATTTTACTCCAAACAGTCCATATCTTGTCTGTATCTTAGGATAGGCATGGCAGTACACTCCTAAAATCTCATCACTTGGTAGGAAAAGGCCGGAGAATCAGGAGTTCCACATCATCTTCTGCTTTACAGTGGATCTGAATGCAAGGCCGGCCTGGGATATGTGAGACTCTTCCTTAAAGAAATTTTAATACAAGCCAGGCATGCTGGTGCACATTTTTATGGCCAGAACTCTAGAGGCAGATGGATCACTGTGAGATGGAGGTCAGCCTGGTCTGCATAGCAGTTTTCAGGCCTGCTGTGGCTTTAGGGAGACCCTGTTTCAAAAAGACCAAAAACTATTTTTTTTATATAAATATCTTTCAATACAGTTATTTTCAGAAGTCTGCAAGGATTTTGTGAAGAGAAGCTGTGAAGAACTGCGGTGTCAGAGAAACAAATAGGGAAGCGGAATTGTGAGGCAGGAACCGGAGCCCACTGTGCGGTGTTTGACGTTACCCAGAGGGAAGAGTTTGAAGGTGGCTCCTTCACAAACATAGAAAGCACTCAGAGACTTGTTCCATTTTGGCAGGACCTGCCTAGGTAATAATGGTGGAATGAGGACAGAAAATGGGCTGCTTTGAAATTTAAAAGATGGTCCTTCCTTACACAGTGAGGGAGAGATGTGAAGGAAGAGATCATGGACGTCCTGATCTGACTTCCGAACGCGAGCTTTCCCAGAGTGCTAGAGGCTAGAAAAGCGTTTCAAAGGAAAGTTCGACTTTTTCCGTGGTTATAAATGAAGGCACGCCTCTTGTGGCAGCATCTCTATGGATTATATTGTAGGTTTCTAAGTTCCAGAGTAAGAAAAATCATCTGCTTCATTCCTTCTAGCTTCCCCACTAAGGAAACAGCAGGAGGAGTGGGAAAAGGGGTGGGGAGGGCGCATCTTGACAGCCAGTCTCCAGAGCTGGCAAATAGCATTCTATTCAGGGAGATGTGGTTCTTGCCAGTGGCATTTGGCAATTAATGCTGAAATGTGGCTTCCAGCTTGCAAAGAACTGAGGATTTCTCTATGCTGGTTTAAAGAGAACTGGCACCCGCTAGATGTTTTCTATCACAATGTACTCAAAATCAAAACTGGGCATGAATGTAGATATCAAATAATGTGCACAGAGGCTAATTTTGTCCATACTAACCTTCACACAAGGTCAGCAAAACTTTTGTAATTAGTAAAGTTAAAGCCTTTTCCTGGGAGCACAAGGAAGCCTCCCATCTGACTGAAGCACAGCTTTCGGTTCAAACCAGGCCTGAGCCTTTGCTCCCCACCAAACAGGCCTGTCTTTTTTTGCAAAGTGAAAACTCCCCATTTGTCTCATGTCTTGAATCCTTAGATCATGTTGTTCTAACTACTCAAAATACACCATCCCCAAATCCTGCTCCTGGTAAATGACGTATCCAAATGTAGCACAAAACTCAAGTTTATCTCAAAATGTACGGTATTGTTCCAGCCTTGACAGCAAACCTCCCAGCATCTCACTGGTGAGAGCCTGGGTCCAGACTGTTCCACTCTCTACCTAGTATCTTACCACATCGATGTAGCAAAATAAATTAGAAGAGCCTAGGATTGGTTCACTTTATCAAAAACCCCAGCTGACAAGGCAGCGGTGAACAGGATAAGCACTCAGATGGCCATGGTGGAATGCACTGGGACAAACAACTGTGAGGACAGTGATACACAGTGTTGCTAAGTGGGAAATAATTTTTCTTACTAAAGAAGACACCAGTGAGGAATATGAAGAAGGAGACAGAACAGACAGTGAAGCCATGGATAGTTATCAAGGATTTGATTTTTTGTGGTGTTACACAAAGTTATGAGTTTCCTACATTTTGAAGATAATACTCAACAGTTACACAATTTACACCAAATCACTCAGATAAAAACATAGATGACTTCTGTGCTTTGAATTTACTTTTGACATTCATACTACTTAAATGTTATGTAGAACTGCATGGATGAAATCTCACTTCACAACTTTCAGATGCAGAAACCTCGAATTAAACAGCATGAGAAGTTGAGCATGATTCAGGATGTGCCTCTGCTATAGTCTCTTAGTCAACGCCCAGCTTAACCCACACCTTCAGACAAAGGGAGGGGAAGCCAAAACAACTAGGTACCAGTGAAAAGTAATCTGAACTGTTAACTCAGGCCTGATGCAAAACTTAAATGCATGTTGATTACAGTTCTAAGCCTGTCAAACATCTGAGAGAAAACATGTGGGCCTCTCTGAGCTTGGCTGAGCAAAAATTTCTCAGGCACAAAATGAACAATAATATAATGAAATATTTATAACTTTAATGCCACCAAAAACAAAACTATTTTTTTTCTCTTTGAAAGTCACATTTAAGACAAAGAAAAGACAAGAGGAATATTTGGGGAAAGCATTTGGACACTCCTCGTGGGCAATGACTTGAACAGGAAATGTAGGAAACACCCTCACAAGTCAGTAGGGAACAGGCTGTGGTAATAGTAAGATTTCTTTTTAAAATTTTTTTTGACTTTTTGACACAAGTTCTCTCTATAGCCCCAACTGGCCTAGAGCTTGCTATGTACACCATGCTGGCCTTGAATTTACAGAGATCCGCCCGCCTCTGCCTCCCCAGTGCTGGTATTAAAAGCGTGATAACATAGTTTTAAAGGGACAGCATATTTCATCCTCCTTCAGCACAGACAGTATGCAAACATGAAGGGTATGAAAGGTATTCCCATGATTAACCTCATCAAAGTGCAGTTATAATGATGTACCCATTGCTATAAATGCAGAAAGCAGGGCAAAGATCAAGGACTGACTTTGCCAAGATAGGTGCTCTGGGCATAGTATTGTGTGTAACTTTTACTTCTATAGAGATGATACTGATATATGTATTTGAACATATGTGTCCTTTATACCTGGGGACGCAGCAAGCATGGGCGCTTAGGCACAGAGCAGGGAAGGGAGATGATGGTGTTTGGGGGGAGGGTTCTACCCAGGGCCTCCATGTAGCTTCAGTAGATGATGCTTTGCCCAATGTCATGTTCAAATCATTCCTAACACATGAATCATATCCAGTGCAGTTCACCCAAACATGAATGTGGTGGAGAAATTCCTGCTGAAGAGATTAAGTCCATAGGATCCCTCTGACAAATTAATATTTGCAGTTTCATATTAGTGTACTTAGGGGTTTTGGTCATAAATTCCTCTAAACAGAGACATGCTCTGAAAAACTTTATATAAGAAATAATAATAATTCACTTTAAAATTTCCAATAAAAATGCCATCAGCTGTTGAAAACAATAATTTATATTCTTAAAACATTAAAACCCAGTTATGATTTTGAAGAATGGTGGCTACTTTCATGATCTACAGGTGCACACACAGAGACACATGCACATGCACACACACACAAACATTTAAATATAAATACTGCATCTGAGAGAAAATATGGCATTTATCTTTCTGGCTATCTTTTACTTCACTTAGCACAGTAATCTTATTCCTGAAACTAGAAGGAAAATGTGGGAATGGAGGACCATACCCTAGGAAGAAGAAGAAATGTCGTGAAATTCACATCACATGAAGGCAGAAGGGGCAGGCATTTGGAGGAAGGAAAGGGACGAGCAGGAGAAAGAAGGGCAGGGGAGGAAAGGATGGACGAGGACTGAGTATAGCGACATAAATTTTAAAATACTGTTATGAAATCCATTACTTAGAATGCTTACTTTAAAATTAATTAAAAAACAAGTGATAAGAGTTGCAAGTGCATTATTCTGACAGTCAACAACCTAAGATGTCACTGTGCCTTCTCACATAGATGCTGGAAGGCAGCTAGCTTTTCAAGTTTCCCTGCTTCAGAGGGTGTCCATGATGTCCGGAACCACACTGTGGATTAAATGTTTATTTTCCCCATCAAAACACATGCACAGGGGCTGGAGAGACGGCTCGGTGGTTAAGAGCACTGGCTGCTCTCGCAGAGGACAAAGGATCAGTTCCCAATACATACGTACTCACTAACTACTGTCAATAACTTCAGTTCCAGGGAATCAATACCCTCTTCCAGCCTTTGAGGGGAATGCAGACATGGATGGGTGCACTTACATGCATGCAGGCAAAATTTTCCCACACATAAAGTTAAAGTAAATTGAAACACAAAGGGCATTTTCATGCTGGGGTCCCTAAATGTGCTCCGGAGAAGGAAGAAATGTATGTGTATATTTTCTCTGCATGTTAAACAAAATACAGCAAAAATACACAAAGAAGGGCTCTCCCATTTTCTGAACTGCTGAGGGGTGCAGGTATCAAGCATCCACAGAGGATTTCTGTAGAATATTGATGATTTAGGAAGAATACAAGGAAACTCTGCAACTGCTTCACAGTCGAGACAGCTTGGACTTAGGATAAGCTTCAGAATAATGGATTACTGATATTATGTCACAAATAAAGTCAAAGTTCCTCTCTTTGAGAGCAATAACAACTAATACTTACTATGCCCTCAATCTGACCCAGACATGATTTTCAGCTGATATTTGATATAGATTCTTTACAGTCTCAAAATGACTGTGATGGGAAAGCTATCATTACTATCATCTTAAAAATGAGAAAACAATCGAATGTTCAAATCTATATTGTAACAGATACAGCCTCCCATGCATTTGGCCTTGGAGAGACTCTGCTTCTGAATGCTGGACAATTTGGCTCCTATCAAGTCAGTGATGAGCAGAGTTGCACAGCTCTCAGAGAAACCTGTCAGGCATGGGAAAGGCTCACAGAAAGTGAGAACATCCTAAGGGTCTCCAGGTCTTCCTGATCACTCCAATTATTAAGGTGCTTTATTCACAGTCAAGTGTTTAACTTCGAATGAGAAAAGTTTTGTATTCCATTAAACAGCAATTGAGGGCCCATCCTCATTAAATTTCTTATTAAGGGTAAATGTGAAAATATTACAAGGCATTTTACTCTTTTGCCTGGGTACAATGCATCTAAACTATCTGTCACATTTTCCTCTTCTATTTTTTTCTGTTAACCCTAAACTTAGAGACATTTGAGTTAGCACTTAACTGCTCAAGCACTGATTTTTACCTTTGTGTTGTGAACACTGAAAATCACGTCTTCTGGGCATTTTAAATACACAGTGACTTCCCTTCAATGGAGAGCTGAAGAAGTGGGACAGCTGGACATATGTTTGGTGCAGTGTTTTTATTAATTTGTTTCATTTTTTCTCTTATTATGGAAGCATATAAACTCACTTTAACTTTGTTGTTGTTGTTGTTGTTGTTTTTTGTTTTGTTTTGTTTTGTTTTTGTCTGAGACAAGGTCTCCCTGTAGTTCCAGCTGGCCTGGCCTAGAACTCTCTATGTAGACCAGGCTAGCTTGATCTCACAGAGATCTTCCTACATTTGTCTCTGGAGATCTGAGATTAAAGGCGTACTCCTCCAAACCTGGTTCATGGCATCATTTTCATATAAGTGTGCTTTGAGCCCATTCCTTTCAGCCCTCTCCATTTCTCTCTCCCTTTGATGTTCTACCGTTAGTCTCATTTTCCTCCTGACTGTTTTGATTCTCCTTGCTTCAGCTTTCTGAAGAAAGCTTATATTATCAGCACTACACTGATTTATATCATTGTCAACAGTCATGAGTTTTTCATTCTCTAAATTCTTCCCAGTACTTTAGATTTTTTCTCTTTTAATAACTCTTCATGCCAAACTGATGGGGAAGAAATTTCTCCAATGGATCATCCTGCATTTTACATGTGTGGAGATATCTCACTCCATGAATATGTATAGTTATTGTTTTTCAATTAGAAATGAAATGACATGAACAGAGGGTTGGAGATGGATTCATAAATAAAGTATTTGTTGTGCAAGTGTGAAGACCAGAGTTCACATCCCCAGAACCCACATAAAAATGGAGTGGGCATGGCACCTGGCTATAACCCAGCAATTGGGAGGCCGGCACACAGGATCTCAGGGTCAGCTGTTTAACTGGGTTATCCAGAATTGGTGAACTTCAGGTTCATCAAGAGTCCTGCCTCCATAAGTAAAAGTGGGGAGCCATCAAAGAAAACATCAGATGTCAAATTCAGGACTACACACCCACAGTCTTCACATGTGCACCCACACACATGTATACCCACACACTTGCCAACATACAAACATACCATACCCAAAAACACACACAATAAAAATTAGTGATAAATTAAAAAAAAAAAATCAAGAGAACAGTGTTATCACTTAAGCTGGTAACTGCTAAGGAAAGAATCAAATCCTAACCAATGTGGCCGATGCTGAGTGACAAGCAGCTTTGTGAGCCCATGCTGTTGCCTGCACAGGTCTCAGGAAATGAAGGATACTGGAAGCCCAGAACCCACCATGCTAGCAAAAGGCAATCATAATGACAGCAGGACAGGAGTCTGATTTTCCCCATCAGAAAGGAGCAGCATTATTTTAAACATAGCTTCCTTTTTCAGTATGAATTGCAATGCCTCGCCCATGCCCCTGATGACTTGGGTTCAACCTCTCTCCACAATCTCTGTCCTGCCTCCCTCAGTGTGCATCATGTACTTCAGCACTTCCTGTCATGGAGCCTTCATGATGCAGGGCCACACCACCCTTCTTCCAGTCAGAGTGCTTTCCCCATATAGACTGCTCCTTATTGGCTCATTCATTGTAAATTTGCTTCCCTCTCTATAAATATTGCTGAATGAAAACCAAGTTTGGTGAAATGTCTCCAAAGCCAAAGCAAGCTGACCTTTGCGTGGAGCTTGTCCCAGTGCAGTGGCAAGATTACCAATTCCTATCCTTTTTCTCTGATCACAGTGAGTGACAGGGCACAGTGATCATACCTGCTGTACTGCTGAGTGTGCTTATGACAGGATGCTTTAAAAATCTTTTTCTAACTGGGCATGGTGGTACATGCTTTTAGTCCCAGCACTCAGGAGGCAGAGGCAGGGGCATCTCTGTGAGAACCAGGATAGGCTGGTCTGCGTAATGACTTTCAGGAGAGCTGGGACTACATGAAGAGCCTCTCTCAAAAAGCCAAAAATAACATTTTTTTTCCTGCACTACACTCTGAACTATTTACTCTCAGCTGCGGGTGTGTTAGTGTTCATTAGCACTCCTGCATCTCATGTTTGTGGAAGGGCTCCATCATTCTCTTCATGACAGAATGACATATCCGTGTAGTTTGCAGAAGTATCCCCTAGTACCCTTGTGATAGTAATCCTTCCTGAGCACATTCAGAAGCACTACCAGAAGGCGAACGAAGCAGTCACGGTGAAATACAGATCACTGGATTTCAAATGCTGGTTCTTTTGTAGAAATCATTTTATTTCTTTTTTATGTGTTATGTGTTTGAGTGTGTTGCCTGTATACAAGTGCACCTGTGACATGTATTGCCTGCAAAGTCAGAAGAGGGCCTTGGATTCCCCTGGAACGGGAGTTACCAAAAACCTTTATTAGCCAATGCCTGAGTGCTGGGAATCAAACCCAGATCCTCTGCAGGAGGAATCAGTGCTCTTAGCTACTGAGCCGTCTCTCCAATCACAAATACCGGTCCTTTATTCCACATCAATATTTAGAGACTGGTTAAATTAGAAAAATAAAAATAAATCCAGTCAGAACAGATTAATTAAATGGATAGGACACCTTAATTTAGTGTGAGACCCATAGGCTCCCAGGATAAGTGCCAAGTTTGGGTTTGTTAGAAATACAGAACCTAATCCCTCCACACCTGCTAAACAAAATGTGTATTTTAATTTGTAACATTTGTGAACATTCAATAAAGCATCTTAATTTAGTTTGGGTAAAGCCAGATAATGGTTTTAAAACAGTCAGAATTAAAGAAGCAATCAATCAGAATGCCTAATAGCTATTGATGTCCTGTACACTAAGACATACAAATTCAAGCAGCTTACAATTTAAGTGCATTCAAATAAGTTGTACTACTTATAGGAGACCACTTCAAAATGCATTTAATTTAAACACATAGATACTGGAAGAAGGTAGAGGTGCGCACTATCAATTTAACACAGTTTCTGTTCAAAATGATCGCAATTCATAGGGATATCTTTAGTAATAGTATTGCAAAAGATAAAAACTTTACTAAATAATTTACTAGTATAGTCCTCACAAAAATTTTCCAGAATAGAACCAAGCATGACATTAAATTAGTACAGAAAAATTTTTCCACCATATCAAATACTGTATCTAAATGTCTATTATTCTCACAAATAATAACAGAAAGACAGTGAATGAGAGGAAAAAAGAGAATAGAATCTTTCACATGTATTTCCGCACAGTTGTCAGGACACATAACACATGAAATCATGTTAAAATTAAATTTCTTTGGCTGTGGGGATGGCTCAGTTAGAAACATGCTTGCAGAGTAAGTGTTGAGGACCTGAGTTCAGATACTATATCCTGTGTGAATACCAGGGAGAATGGTGTGTTCTGTAGAGCCAACACCTGCAGCCTGCAGCCTGGAGCCTGCAGGGTTTAGACCCCAAGGACCTCTGGCTAGCAAGCCTAGCTGTATGAGCTTCTAGTTTAGAAGCAACCCCATTCCATAAAAATAAGGTAGGGTTAACTGAGGACGTGAGGAAGACAACGAACATCTACAAGAAAGCACATCCATGTGCCATGTGTGTGCATGCATAACAAGAACACAGACACTTGTACACACATGCAAATACCCACAATAGCAAATACACACAAACACATCTACACACATGAATACATCACATATATTTCTTTTACATTCTCTTTTTTAAAAACATGCTCATGTTAAAACTTTATTAGGCAATAAAACAACATATATCTAATTATTTATGAAAAGCAATAAAGTCTTAGTGAAACTGTAATTTCAGTGCCATAATCATGAGTGGTGATCTCATCAGCAGGTCCTGTGTGCATGTATGAGTGTGTGTATGTGTGCATGCATGTGCACATGTGTGAAAATGTGTGCATTTGTGTGTGTGAGTCTATGTTTTTGCATGTGTGCTTGCATAAGTGTGTGTGCCTCTGTGTGTGTGTGAGTGTCTGTATGTCTGTGTATGTGTGTGCTTGTGTAAGTGTGTGTGCGTTTGTATCCACGCTCCCACTCAGGCACAAACGAATATGATCATTTATGTACCTATGTGTTATGAATGGCTTTTCTTCTGGTTTCAACCATGAAATGCAATACAGGTTGCTTTCTTATACAACTTTCAGTCACCTGCCTGGGATATGATGCACAGGTAATTGAAAAGACACTTTGTAAGCTGAGTTTTCATATATAAGGCCATCTGAGTTTGTTTAATAGCTTTGAAATGTGCATAGTTGAGTCTCACTCTCCTTTTACTGATACAGGAGCTGATACTAACTCATGACTCCTCATAACTTCAGCTTTTAGGTATGTGAAAGAGTGAAAGGGGAACACAGAAACCTTCCTACAGCTGTGCATACTTTTTACACATCAAACTAAATTTACTAAAGAAGTGGGAATTTATGAATATTCAGGATATGACACTGGGACTTGATATGAGAACTGTCATAGAAGAGAAATCAGCATTGTAAGTCTGATTTGCACAGATTCTCTCTGTCTCTTGAAGAATGTTATACCATTCCAGGCTACAAAGCAGATGTTTTTAAATGAACTCTGTGCTTTTCCCATGTTGCAAGAAGCAAGTATTTAGCATGAGCCCCGACCCTGGATAATACTTCCAAGGTAAAGATTTCACAAACTGAGGAAGGATTATGCTTCCTTTTCTGAAGGTAAGATAGCAATGATTGGGCTACCTGAGAGCTTAAAAACTGTAGAAATTATAATATTGGATGAAAAGTTAGAAATATGTGTTGTTAATAATAAATCTGTATCCAAACTGACTGGCAAGAGTTAAGAGTGAAGTTATCTCATGGTGTGCTTCATCCCGGCTGTTTCCAGGCTACTTCACATTTAGTGGAGAATTTACTTTGGTTTAAACCACAAACGCATAATCTGAAGTTACCTCTGGGAATCAAGGGTAGAAAGCAGAAAGCACAGAGGGACACAGAATAAAGAAAGAACCTGAGCAAGAATACCCCAGGGAAAACACAGTTAGGTACAGGGGCCTGCAAGCTTAGGGACACAGCAGCTAGAACTGAAAAAAGATGAAAGAAGTTTCCAATAATTAGGATTTCATGAGAAAACAAGCTTGCCACGGAATGCTGTGAATCTTTAATACCAATATTTCCAGTCAGAGACGGTTCTGTTAGGGATTATCCTGAGCTTTGTGGAGAATGCAACAGGTGATGTTTACAGGTGTCTTTCAATATTCTTTTCTTTTCTAATCATGTGCAATAAATTGATATGACCTGCATCTCCACATGTCAAAGACAGGAAGCAATGTATTTGGAATTACTTCTTTTAAAGGATAAATGTGGGCAAATAATTCCAGTGTTCGTGTAATCACCAGTAAAAGACTCACAGTATGACTTAATATAACTCTAATCAGCCGTCAGGAAAAAAGAAATCATGATATTTGCAGGTAAATGGATGGAACTAGAAACTGTTATGTCAAGTGAAATAACACAGCCTCAGAAAAGCAAAGGACATACGTTCTCCCTCATATGTGGATCTTAGCACAAAACCTTTATATGCAGGAACCAGGAAAATTGGAAAGGAAATAGAGAGGTAAAGGGAAAGAAAGAACCTAAGCGAGAATAGTAAGAGACAGGTGTTACGAAGGGAGAAATAGATGAAAGGGAGTATTAAAATGAGAGGAGGGAAGGAGAGTCATACAAGGAACTATGGGGATAAAGGGGAAGAAGGAGCTCAAAAGAGTTGGAGCCATAGGACACTGGTATTATCAATGGAAAAAAGAGGATGTGGGGACACTTTAAATGGGAAAGGCACAGAGGGAGGGTTAGACAGAGGAAAAGGAGAGAGTGAGGGAGGAGGGAGGAAGGGAGAGAGACATAGAGACAGACAGAGAGAGAGAGAGAGAGAAGAATGCCTAGCTAGTGTAAAACATCAGAGGGAATCTCATTAGTCTATCAACCTAATGACAAATTTCACATACAATATCTCTACAAGAATCCATGTGTGTAGCTGAAGGCTACATAATAAGAAACAGTGCCAGAATTTCACACAATTTTGCCACAGCCAATGATTGCCTCCCAGAACTTGAAGGTAACATGCCATTTCTGAAAACAGGACATACTTCAGAGACCAGATTTGGAACAATGGAGCTGGAACTGACTGGGAAGCCACTTCCCCTGAAGACTAGCACCTATCACTCTGAAGAGCACTATGCAAGCAGCCAAGGGAGAACATCAATCAATGACCCAATATCAGCTTCGTGAGCAAATAACCACATCAATGATCAGAACACCATTTGACACTGGTACAGTGATGCTTTTATCTTGGGGTCAATCAATAGCTACATAATTGGTCTTAGAGCCCACTCAGTGAGAGGAAACATAGATGTGGCAATGTAATCATAGTTAAACACACGTGGTTGAAGAGATCACTGATTTTAGAGAAATCTCCAAGTGTGTCACATCCTTAGGCTAATGTAACATCTTATTTAGTGTAAAATACTATCCTTATATACGTAGTCAAGTATCCCAGTCACCACTCATCAAAGAAGCTTCTGCTGCCCCAGTCAGAGTCTACTCTAGAGTATCACAACTGATCAATTGTCTGTGAATTGTCCATACCTAAGAAACACATCTACAATACAACCTCTATATCCAAGGCCCAGGCAACATGGATCAAAGGGAAAAGAGGACTAATGAGTCTCTCAGCTCTCATTCATGAGGCTCCCTCATGCAACACAGGTCCAGGAACAACAAAGGTCATAAATAGCCAAATCATAGAGATGAGGAATTTTCAGAGTGTGAGAGAGCAGGATTTTTATATAAGTTTCACTCACCAAAGACTGAAGGGCCCCTGTAGAAGAGGGGGCAAAATGATAGTAAGAGCCAGTGAGTAAATGTGTGACCATATGGAAATAGAATCCTACACGCTCCTGAGACCCTGTTCATATGAACCAAAGCAATGGTCTTGACATGCTCAAGACCTATACATACTCAAGTATACAAAAACCCAGTCTAGAACTGTGGAAATGGGTAGCAGACCCCAACATCTGATTAAGAAATATTGGCAACTGATTGCTATTGGGTGAGCATGAGCTAGTCTTCAAAAGCCAGGGACTCTGGGTGGGTGAACTAGACCTCAGTGGATGAACCTGCACTGGGGAACATTTGGTGATACTAACTTGACCCAATAGACTTTATCACAGATGAAAGAATATATGGATTCAATCTGGGCGTCTATGTAGGGTGTATATGGGCAAGGGGAATGAAGATGATTAAGACTGTTTGAGCTATTCTGTATGAAATACACAGCAATTCAATAAAAAACAATACAGTTATGAATTCCATTCTTGATCTTTCTTATAAATTATAAAATTTGCAGTGGTGATCTTTTTCTTTTTTGTGTTTTTGAGACAGGTTTTTCCTGTGGTCCCAGCTGATCTGGAACTTGTTTTGTAGACCAGACTGACATTGGTATTAGGAAGATATGCCTGCCTCTGTCCTCACTCCAATGTTAGGATCGAAGCAGGCCCAGCTTTTTTTTTAATTACTGTAAGGTGTATCTGGTGCTCAACTTTCTCTGTGATTGTTTCTAGATGAATCTGTACTCTCTTTCATCATGCAATGGTAACAAATGTCCCTGCAATTAAAAGTACTCATATGTGAAAAGAAATTAAATAAATCCAAAAATTCACAGATGTACTTTTAAATGTCTCCTATCATGACAGAGAACTGACATCTAATGGTGCTGCCAAACACTCATTCAAAGGACTGACAATTTGCTCTTGTCTTCTGAAATTGCCATTCAGATAAAGGATAGACTTTGAAACAAGGCACTGTAATAATTGCAATGAGTGAAATCACTGAATGTTTATGGCTATTTTATGGTCAGAATGTATTTTATATTTAGAATAGGGATAGCACTGTGATTGTTCTGCATTTTAATTGTAGATAAAAGCTATTGGAGATGTGATTAGTTCAGAATGGACTCTTCCAGGACTAATTCTGGGTTAGCAAGTAGGACTTTTAAATGTGTCATGACTTCTAATTCAGACTTTCAGAACCCAAGATGGCTTCAATTAGGAATACAGGATAATATTTCCATGAAGATAAGTAATTATTTAAGAATAGCAACCTCCACCAGAACAGAAGAAAACACCATTTAATCTGATCTTGATGTGCTGTGCACAGAATTGGAACAGTTGTACCTCCAGGTACTTCTCAAAGAGAAGCGATTTTCCCCAGAGACATCATGATGCTGTCTTCTCCATTTGTACTGCACGGAACAAAATGTGTGGAGTCAGCTTAATTTAGTAGCAAGGTAAAGGGCATTCAGGGAAGAGGCAGCTTGAGAGGCCACTAGCATGAAACACAGACCAGGTGAGTAACTGTACCTTCAGAGGTGAAAAGCAACCCTGGGCACAGGCCACCTTGGGATCCAAGGACAAAAGTGCTCGTAATGTGGTCTGCATTCTGACTTTCTGTTCTGTCATTCGGTTCTTGTATTTTCAACACTCTATTCTTGATATCTTTCCTTTGCAATGTTCTTCACATTTAGTGAATGATTTTCACAGCAAACATGAGGCAGAAGTCATCAAATATTTAGAATTTTAGAGACAATGCACCTTGAATTTGGAGTATAAAGTAGGAATGCATTCTGGATACAATATGTGATTTTAGAATGAGAGTTTGAGATTAGATGGAATGTTGGTAGGAAAGGATATCACAGATATCCTGTGTTTTTGGCCTTTTGTTCCATGAAGGAGACAGCATTTACTAAGGGAGAAATGAGTAAGAGGGAGAATTTAAATTGAAAGCAGCAAGGAGGGTTATATATCTCTACATGAGCCCATATGCATAGCTGAAGGCTACATAACAAGAAATAGTGCCAGACAGAAGAAACCTTCCTTTGAGTTGTTGGCCAGGGTGGTCCAAGAGACTCCTGAAAATACACAGGCTACTTCCATAGCCCTTGATTTCCTCTCAGAACTTGAAGGTAAGACCCTATTGCTGAAGACAGGACATACTTTGGAGACCCCATTTGGAGCAATGGAGCTGGAACTGACCCAGAAGCCACTTCCCCTTAAGGCTAGCACTCATAGTTCTGGAGAGCATTATGCAAGTATCCAAGGGAGAACATCAATCAACGACCCACCAGCTTCATGACCAAATAACCACATCAATGACTGACACAGCATCAACACTGGTGCAGTAGTGGCACATTTATCTTGGAATCAATAAATGCTACCTCATTGATCTTAGAGCCCACTCAGTGAGAGGAAACTCATGTTTGATACTGTAATCATAGCCAAATACAAAAGGCTGAAAAGGTCATAGATCTTAGAGAAATTCCCAAGGTGACCACATCCTTAGTCGAATTTAACTTCATACTAAGTGCAAAATATGTATCCTTATTTTTACCGACAAATATGATAGTCACTACTCAGAGGGAGACTACTACAGAGCACCAGAGCTGGTCACACACAGACCGTCTGGTCACACACAGACCGTCTGGTCACACACAGACCGTCTGGTCACACACAGACTGTCTGTCACACACAGACTGTCTGGTCACACACAGACTGGTCACACACAGACTGTCTGGTCACACACAGACTGTCTGTCACACACAGACTGTCTGGTCACACACAGACTGGTCACACACAGACTGTCTGGTCACACACAGACCGTCTGGTCACACACAGACTGTCTGTCACACACAGACTGTCTGTCACACACAGACTGTCTGGTCACACACAGACTGGTCACACACAGACCGTCTGGTCACACACAGACTGTCTGTCACACACAGACTGTCTGGTCACACACAGACTGTCTGGTCACACACAGACTGTCTGTGAATTGCTCGTGCCTAAGCAGCACATCTATAATGCAACCTGGACCCCCAAGGTTCACTCAATACACAAGAAAGGGTAAATAAATCAGTAATGTATCTCTCAGGTCTCACCAAAGACATGAGCTTTTATTCCCTGGCTGTGGTGAGAGTGTGTATCCAAGTTTGTTTTTGCTGCTACAGCAAACACCTATGAACTTAATGCCTTCAAACAACTCAAAAAGTTCTACTGTTTTCATGATGTTTGAAATGAATTTCATTTGAGTATATCAAGCTGATGATAATGCTCGGTTACCCTTTGTCTTGAAGTTTCTGTGATCACAGAGCTTCTTTGTTTGAATTTTTTGCCTCTTTCTGAAAAGGAAACATCTGTTTAATCCAGTTTCTACCTTGAAAATAAACTTAATATTTCCACCTGAGTGGCTCTATTTTTATTACATCTCAAATTTTCCTTTGACTTAGAAGGTAATATTTAAAATTCAAGGAATTTAGAATTGAGAATCCCTAGGAGACATTCCTAAACATTTGCAGGTTGTCTGGGATTACTTTACTCATGGAGTTTTAATGGATAATCTGGTGAAGAAGTAAATCAATAATTATTAAAAGTTTTAGTTTATGAATCTACAGTTCCCAGGTTTGCAAGGTCACCAGTGACCTCATGGTTCTAAATTTCCTCGGTGTGTCCCCTACTTATGGGAATCATCCAGAAAACAACACTGCTAAATATTTAATTAGTGAAATTGGTGTTACAAGAAACTTGATCAACTTTAGAAACAATGCTGCCTTTGATTATAAATGGACTTAGTAAATCCCCCATCTCCTTTACTTCAGTAGATAAGAAACTTGAAGTCAGTTCAATTCAGTCAACTGCAATTCATGAGAAAGGCCAGAAATTGCATTCAATCTAATAATATTTGTGAGAGTTTAAGTATTGAACAAGCAAACGAGAGCAAGCGGAAGGACACTTACCCTAAATAACAAATCTTTCTTGCCATAACGAAGTTCCTTCAGCTGGGCTTGGATTTTTTTTGACTGTAAAAGCAGAGATGTGGATTAGTGTCTAAATTCACTTATATTTTGAAATTTGAGGATTACAATTCTTTCAAACTGAACAGGAATAAATTTTTCATCCAAGTTAAACAGAATAAATCATTTTCACACTAAACAGTAGCACTTAAACTCGGTTTTGGCATCAACTATGAAGACATCTGAGGTGGAGAGAGAAGAATCAAAGTTTGATAAAAATCCATGCTTAAAATATTGTTTAAAGGAATTTATGTACTGAATTTTTTCCCCACATGCTCTATTTCAGTGTGAATTGTTATGTAGATTAGACGAACACACTTTTGATCAGGAACTTTGCAAATATCAGAACACTTACAAAATTAAATTGTTCCTGGCAGACACTGTCTGCACACACAACAGTAAGTCCTGTAAGCAATAGAGGATGAGCATACTTCTGCAGCTTTTCAGAAGAGGTGCAATTACCAGTATTCTAACATGCAAAGTTCAGCTTGATGTGCTTCTACTCTTAAGATAAATATGCCCTCATAGTTTATTGAGAACACACAAACACACACACACACACACACACACACACACACACATGCACATGATCATGTGTGCCACCACACCTGGCATAGATATTCTCTGTCAAGGGGTCACTTCACTTTCTTAGTCTAGTTAACTATGCACAGCTCTCACAAACCACATGTGTTCTATTTCCAGAATCCCAGAAAATACGAACAAAGTCAAGTTGACATCTACGAAATAGAAAAATTCAGTGAAAGGAAGGCCTATGCTGGATCAGGTAGAAAAGATCTGCTTTTATTTTTCCTCCTCAAGGAGAATTGACATTTGTTTTCTATGTGTTAGAAATTTCCATCCTGAATTACACATGCTACTCAAGAACCATAATGCCGATGGTGGAAGTACATGTTAGCTTTGACTTTGGGTGTTTGTGATAATTGCTTTTCATCATTATTATTTAATGTTTTCACAGCTCTTGTCTAAGCATAGGACCTTATTCTGAGAAACTGAAGAGTGCGAAAGTGTTCTTTGTTATTTAGAACAAGACTCGACTAAGCAATTTTCCTCTTCACTTCTGCAGAAAAGTGTCAGAAAAATGGGTTTTGGACCAAGAGTAGGTGAGACAGTCCCACAGAGACTTTCATTCTTTCTTCTAGACACTTGCGGGGAAGGAAGCTTGCAAGTTGTAAAGCCTCATATCTTCCTACTCCCTGTGCAGGCACTGGGGCTTCCTGGACTGGAAAAGTCTCCATACCTGTTCCTTATCATGCACAGGAGCTGACCCAGAATAAGTTTTTCAATGTCTAATCTGTTTTTATGGTCCTCTGGGAGTAACTTGAACACGGACTCTCCTCTTCAGTTGAGTCACATGAATATATAAACTATTCTTACAGTGTTGCGCTTAACAATTCCTATGAGCTAGATTTCTATATTAAACTCGGGATCATAGAGTGAGCCAAGGATGAGAAAGGCATATCTTGATTATTTTGGTTAAATATAGATTGTCTAAAAGGCTGTTGGTCCCTCCCTGAAAAACATGTACATGTGGACATGTGGCCGTGCAGTGGCTAAAGCACACACCTTCATTAGATTTTCAGGTTCCTAACGAGTCCCAGGAGCTTTACTGATGTCACTTTGGTGGTAAGCACAAAAGGGAAGGAGCATTTATGCGTCCAGAAATTTTACACTGTGGTGATTCTGATCGTACAAGTGAGCTAGAATTCAGAACATCATCTTATGAAGATGGCATTGGATGGGCACATTTGCATGATTCAGTTTGTTTGTTTTGTTCTTTTCTGTACAATGTTAGAGAAATTGAGTACACACAAAACATTTACATTTGTTTTGTTTTCTTATTCCAAATGTTGCAGTTATGTTAGGAAGAACAAAGCTAGTAGATGTGTGCATTGGACAAGATTTAATTTAAAACTAGTTTTAACCACTCACCTCTTCTGCATGAATCCCACAGAGCTTGCTTCCTGACAGTAGTTTGTTTTTCAAGCTTTTATTCTGAGGAAAGAAAGATAATTTTGCATCAAGATGTAGTAAAATATTAAGAATTCACTTGACTACACCAGCAACCTCACTCTGACTCAGGTTAAGTTTACACGGTCTCTAAAGACTTTGTAAACAGCTGAGTTAATTAGGTAATCCAAACCTGTTGTTTTTTCAACTAACATTTTCATGAATTATCATTATCACACTAATTTTTAAATTTTTTATTGAGCATTTCATACAATAGTTCTTAATCAAATTTTACCCCTCCATCCATACTCCACACCCTCATTGGACCTCATGTATTCCATCATACATGTTAAGTCTTGTCAATTTGTACCCAGATGCCATTCAGTGCAAATTCATCCACTGGAGTCTAGTATAGAGATCATAGTTAAGGCCTACTCTCTCTCACTCAGTAGTAATCTGTCTCCAGTAGTTTCCAGACTAGGGTCAGCCCACCACCTATTTCCCTCGTTCCTCTCTGGGCCCTTGTCTGATTGAGCTGACATGGGTCCTGTGCCTGATGTCACAATTGCCCCAAGTTCATATGTGCAAGCTCCCAATGGCCTAAAAGCCCCTGTTTCCCTATGTTCATGGACCAAACCCAGCTCTTAAAATCATTCCACCACCTCTTCTCCCACCCGTGAGCTGTGGGTGGGAGAGGTTTAATAATTATCATATTCATTTTAAAATACAAAACTGGGGTCAGTGAAATGACCCAACAGGTAGAGGTACTTGCCATGAAGAGTGATGACTTGAGCTTAATCTCCGAATCAGTGCTACAAAGCTTCAGTTGTAAACTTTTGACACACCTGGGAAATGGGAACCTTAGTTGGGGAATGTTCTCTATGGAATTGGCCCATGGGCATATCTGTGAGACATTTTCTGTATTGTTAGGTCATGTGGAAGTTCTCAGCCCAATGTGGTGCCACCCCTGGGCAGCTGGGACCAGGATGTACAAAAACAAACAAAGCACCTTGCTCCTGGGCCTCTGTTTTGCCTTCTTTCCTCAGATTCCTGCCTTGATGGAGCTCATACCTTGACTTCCCTCAGTGCTGGATTGTGTCTGGCAAGTTGTAAGCTGAAATAAATGATTTTCTACTCAACTTGGTTTTGGTGGAGTGTTTAATCACAACAATAGAATGCTAACTCAAACAGGAACCCACATGGTAGAAGGATAGAACTGAATCCTGTAAATGTGTCTGATCTCCACGGGCATTCTATAGGGCATGAGTGTACACATAAACACACATATAAACACAGTAAATAAATGAAAAGTAAAGAATTAAGCATAAAACTGAAACATTTCCTGACTTTGTTTATTATGTTTGTATACATGCACTGTATAAGGTAATCTTAGTTCACATCACCACCAAATGCTGTTTCTGAAAGCACTTCTCTAAACCACAACGGTTTTCTCTGTGTCATCTGGGTAACAGGCTCTAATTGCCCATCACAATAATATCATACTCCCAGCAGAGTGTCTGCATTCCCCTGAAAGTTGTAGTTTAGAATCTCCTAACATATGGATGGATTTCATGTTCAAAGACTCCTTCAGACTCAGAAGCTGGTTTTGATTCCAGGCCTTAGCATAAAATATCCATTGACATAAATCTCCCCCAACTGGCAGAGTCTGGGAGGTAGAACTGTTTTCTTTTGACACTGCCTGACCATTAAATATCTGCCATAGGTGGTGCTGGAGCCTGAGTCCTGGGCCAAGAACTTGCTAGGTCAATGTCTACCCCTGAGACAAAGGGTTCTCAGCAGTATTCCCCACTGTTCTGGAAGAATGTTTAAATATGCATGAAAACAAGCAAAGAGAAGACTCTGGATTTGAAATCTCAGCATCTTGCCTAAGTGCTTTTCATGTCCATCCTTAAAATTTACCCTCATGTCCTTCCCCATGCAGGCTCCATCTGGAGGTTCATCAAGAGCTGATTTTAGTAATTCTCTCATGTTTTTAATTTACTGTATCAATGACATCCTCAGAAACATTCCAAACACATGACAAAAACTCTGTTTACTCCACTGAAACTTTATAGTGATCAGAAACTATGAAGACGCCAACTTCCAAGGAAATAGAGAACCTGAAACTTTCCTGCCAGTTTTTATTCCTCCTTATTGAGACTTTCCGCTAAGTTAGGTCATCTCGGGCTTTAATCTGACAGTGGCTGGCCTAGCATGTAGTCCTACCCTACCTGCCATTGTGAATGACATGCCTATAGTTGTAGTCTATCATTGCTACAACATATTCCAATAGTTGTCTATCAATTATCCCAACTCCTTCTGGAACATAGATGTCTACCAGGTACATTTCTTCAATAATGAATTTGAATGTTATAAGTTGGTAAGCTCAGCAACAAGCAAAGTGAGGTTCAGAGAGGTATAGTCTCTAATGTGCACTGCAGGATTTTATAGCCTTGATGCCTTCTCAGCCAAAGCTAAGTATGTGGCTTATTTCCGCATAACCCTTATTTTTTCACTAGATTTTATCTTTCTGTCTCATGATCAGAACTTAGAAAGTCTGAAACCAGGACAGAAAAAATATTTCAAAAAATATTTAGGGGCTGGAGAGATGGCTCAGCAGTTTAGAGCACCGGCTGCAGTGTTCTTGCAAAGGACTCAAGCTCGATTCCCAGTACCCACATAACAACTAACAACTGTCTGTAACTCCTCTTCCAGGTGTCTGACACCCTCTTTTTCTCTCCACAGGCATGGCATGATACAGATACACTTCCACACATACAGACAATACACTCATATACATAAAGCAAAATAATAAAATGTTTTTTAAAGTTTTTGGGAATACATACTAGGAAAGTTGTACAACACAAATGACAATATTTCATGATTCTTTTTAATTAACTTTTAAGTTAAATTGTGTATAGCCAAATGTCACTTTGTTCCTAATACCCATTTCTCTTCCACTTCAAAAATTCTCTGACTCTAATTTACTACAGAGCATTTTCAGCCTTGAGATGAAATCCAGAAGGTTATGAAAACACTTTGAAAACTTTAGAAACTAGATGACTTCATGACTTCATCATTCTTATCAAGAAATCTTTGCATTCAGTCAAAATTCAGTTTATTTCGGAACTGACTGTGCCCTTCTCTAGACATGTTGAAACCAACAAACTACTAATATTCGAATGTATGGAATATCTCTGAATATAAGCCTGATAAGGGTTTAACTGTATTGATGTATTTACTATTCTATATAAAATGCAAATATATAATCCAGGAGTATCACATGTAATATGAAGGAAAGGTTTAGGTGAAATTTGACAGAAATCATCAGACTTCTCTGTGAGAAAATATTTGAAAGGTACAATAATTTTTCTGGACTTTAAAATAATGAATTCAATTTTAATATTTTAATTAGTCAAACAGTATAATTTTTTAAACTTTAATTTTTATTCTTATTTGGGGGGTTTTAAGTCAATATAGTTTGATGGTATTTAGATCCCCTGCCCACTCCACATCTCCCCTCTCAATTGCCCATCCCACCATTTAATGTAGTCTTGTGTGTGTGTCTGTGTATCAGGGATATTCAGTTCATTTCCTTTCCTGTAAGTTGAACTCTGTCTTTCAAACTCTGTGTTCAATTATCAGAACACAAATATGAATTATGTAATATATGCTTTCGAAAAAGCCCTCTCCCAATTAAAGTGGATAATGGATACAAAGACAAATAAATGAAATAAAAACACACAATAAACATCAATAAGGAATAAGTTTGATTCTCAATTTATATGCTGGATGCATACTCATATTTTTATTGTGAAAAAGTATTTGAAATGTAATACTAAAAATTCTTACTTGAATTTTAGAAATAAATGACAAAGTCCACCCATGTATCTATATGTGTATACACACACATATACACATACATATGTGTAAGCTTGTACGCTTTCATAAAATTGCATGGGAATGAAACACAGTGAGGCATTTAAATATTTTAGCTTAATGTTAATGAAAAAATGGAGAAAAACTATTTTCCATCATTTGAATTGGAATGTATAAAGCGTGCATCTCTCTATTTAAAACTGAAAGGCAAGAGGAAGAGGTAAAACGTCCATATGATGACCATATGATGATGAGATCTGATTGTGTTGTTTCCAATCTATACTACTATTTTAATAGAATTAATATTTCTTTGGTACTTTTTACAACCAAATACCACTCAAATAAAAATAAAGAGCAATTGCACAGCAACATGTTGGGCTATGAAAAGCTTGTATGTACATTTGTGAAAGTGGGGTTACACGTGATCCATATAGGGCTAATATTACATTATGCACTGTTGTTTTGATATACTTTGGTTTCTTACTGTTGTTTATATTCAGTGCTGTCATTCCCCTCCAAACTAAAAGCTGAATCTGTTCTTGATATGCTGTTGTTTCTAGTGCCAGAGATATACTCCTGGAAAGTGTTTTCAGTATGTATAAATAAATACCATTTGTGAGCATAAGGAAGAAACAAAGAATATTGCTAATAATGGATGAGAAGATTCACCCCATGAGTGGATGAAGAAACAAAGAATATTGCTAATAATGGATGAGAAGATTCACCCCATGAGTGGATGCTGACTCTGGGTATCTTCTGACCATGTCTGAGCATCCTATATATAGACTTTCAAGTTTTCTATAGTCTTTGTTTGCATGATCATTCTTGGGACTATAAAGGGGGACACAGCAGATATATAATAAATTAGGATTTAAAAAAGCATATTTCCTCAATAGCTTGTGACTTATTGAAGCCATAAGATACAGCCTCAGGAATGTCAGTTAAATCAATAAATTTAATAACCTTGAAAGGCTGGAACTTCTGTCAGAATCTCTATCTAAAGAGTGAAATGTTCTTACTTAGCTGCCGGACTGAAGCAGCTTTCTTATATCGCTCTGACAGGGAAGGTCCATCCTGGGAAACTGCCTGCATAGACACTGACTCCCACATGGAAGGTACTCAGATGCAGAATGGTTAGGGACAAACACACTTGCCACTTTCTGGTAAGCTAGCTTTCACACATAGCTGTACTATCTAAAAATGCTATTGAATCTTACACAGTGCTTGTAGTATGTGACCCAGATGCAAATCTGACAGTGTAGGAAAATCTTTGTAATGAATATTTTCTTTCAATCTAATTTTCTCTTTAAAAATATTTTGAATTATTTAACAGTTTCTAACATTGTGTTTTGATCATGTTAAGATCCTTTCCCACCTCCATCCTCACCTTACAACCCCCATCACATTCATGTCCTCTATTATTGTCTGCCTTTGTTTTAGGAAGTATGAAGTCTAATCTGTGTTTCATAAGTGCTCCTGGATGTGAGTCTATCCCTTTGAGGTCTGGCCCACCTACTAGGCAACATACCAGTAAGGAAACCTGATTCTCACTCTCTAAATATGTCAACTGCCAAGAGCTCCTCAGTTAGGGCTGGGGTTTCTGGCCTACCACCCTCAACAATGTATGGGCTCTGTCTGACTTGGTTTTCACAGGTCTCATGTGTACTGTCTTACTCATGGTGGGGTCACAGGTGCAGCACCTTATGGTGTCCATACAACAGAGTTTCCTTATGTTCATTTACCGCCTCTGGTTGTCAAACTCTCTCTGTTTCATTTTCCACAATGATCACTGAGTTTTGGGAGGAGAAAGAACAGTACAGGTGTTCAATTTAGGGTTAAGAATTCCATAGTCTCTAATCCTCTGCATGTGGACCAGTTTTTAATCACCATCTGCTGCAAGAAGAAACTCTTCTTAGAGGTGAGACATCCACTAATCTATGTGTATTAATAAGTCATTATGAGTCAGTTTAATACTGTGTCTATTTAGCAGAATTATAGTCTGTCCCCAGCTATGGTCTGTGATAACAGGGTCCTGATAACAGGGTCAGTTATGAACTCCATCTTCTGAAAAAGATCATAAATCCAACTAGAAGGAGGTTGGTTCCTGCTGTAATATTTGTCCTGCTATTGCACAAATGGGCCAGTTTTGCCAAGCCAGGTGTTCCGGTCAACCACAGGGATCATAGCTGGGGAACACTGATGATTTTCTGTCAGAAACCTGGACAGTACTGTCTAGTAGAATGGAAGCTGGTCAGCAAACATTGAGCTTCCTGGTAAGTTTCAGCCGATTTCTCTTGTTTCTTCTGTGATTCAGTTCGGCAGCATTTTCAGTAATTTTGTTTTCTCAAGTTCTAGTTTGTAACCAAGCGTACTAGCAACAGACTGTATTGTTTAAGGACCTATGGTGTCTCCCCGGTCAACAACTTCAGAAGAGGGCGATTTGGCTAGCATTGGATCTTTCCACTGTTGATGGAGAACTGGAGAATACAATGGCAGCACAAACTTTATTTGTAAAAAAGTGAAGAACCGTAAGTCCAGCAAGCCTCTATTAAAAGGTAATTAAAATATACCTTTTAATTAGTAAACATTACTCTCCAATTCCATTTTGTAGAACACTTGCAAGTAAAATCAGATGTCAATCAGATATTTGTTATTGTTCCAAAAATGGATAAATGAGGCAAAAGTATCATTGTTGGAAGGAATTTGTTTACGGTAGAGAAACACTCTTTGAAATTTACAGTATAGGCTGGAATCAAGTGCAAGGTGGTAACTACAGTCAGAGCATAGCAACCAATGAAGAGCTATGGATCCTGCTTTTAATTACAAGCTGGTGTAAGAGGCCTCGGAGCAGCATCAGGATGAAAGTCTGATGCTGGGCAAACATTATCATCAAATAAAAATGTATGCAAATGTACTTATCACACTACCTTTCCAATTAAAGTGAAATGCACAACCATGATAAGGATAGGGACACATAGAGAAATGCACACTGATTTCTCAAAAGTGCAATTAAATCTAAACTAAGCCCAACGACAGACACCTGCAGTGTTTTATCCAAAATTAAACCAGACATTGCAGTATCTGGCTGTGGAAAATGTCTCCTATTTTAGAACTTCTTAAATCTGATTGTGCAGAAACAACTTTAATGGACTGCTTAAGCCCCACATTTCTTTCTTCTTAATTTTTTTTTAATGGCTAGAAAATTTGTTTGCTTTTCAAATATGTCATGTTCAAATGGAAATCTTAGGGCATCCTTCGTAAACATCCCCAAAATTGAGAAGATATGTAAATAGAGACACTATGCTCCTTAAATCCGGAAGATGAAGCATTTTGTAAATTCTTTTGAGTCCTGCTCTGTGTAGGCTCGGGCTGCTGTAACAAAACATCATAGACAAAGAGCTTATAACAAAAAAATGTATTTCTTATATTTCTGAAGTTTATAATGTTCTTGATCAAGGTTCTAGCAGACTCCACATCTAGTGGGAATCTCTGGTGAGCTCCCTCCCCTGATGATCTGCTTATTTCCTAAGAATGATGAGGGCTCCATCTCTTGATTTCAATGCAGTAATAGATTTCAGTGTATAAACACACATAGCACAGACCACCTTATTCAAGAATTCTGAGGAACTCCATGGAAGGCTGGGCTTAGATACATGCCATAGGACCATTTCAGAATTTACTTAATTCATTTGCTAATTTGTTGGTGTTTCCAAAATCAGAATATAGTTTACATATTTTTCTTTTAATATCTGTGGTTCTCTAATACAAGAAAGTTGCAAAATAAGGTAAAACATCAAAATTGGCACCATTCCTTATCTTTAAAAATTCATTATATAGTTCATTTTTTAAAAGGCAAACTTGTAAATAAACAGAAGTAAATTGTCTCACAGCTAGAGGAGCTCATCTGTGTATAAACATGGGAAGTATTCATAAGATATTTTTTATCTTAACTCATGGAAGCTGAAAGTGGCTTATTTAGGGAATTGTGGAATTATTTCAAGTTGACAATGAAGAAAAATAACATAAAAATAAGCTTCAGATATAACATATAAATCCAGATCTTAAAACAGCTGAAATATATTTGGGAGAAAATGCTTAAAAACATTCTGTTTCAAAGAAGACACTAATACTTAAGAAATGGTCCTTAGTTAGAACCAAATTATCACCACCGACGTTTTTGACTGATCACTCCTCTGTTCACGTACAGTGCTGTGTTTTGTCTTTCTGTCGACTTCTTATTACTTTTATAGTTATAGTTTTTCAGAGTGACTTAGATAAGTAGACCAAGCAACAGTATAATGTATGAACATTTAAGTAAGGCCATGATGGTGTGGCCACAGCAGCCCTAGCATGGGAGTCATCTTGTTCCGTGTGGACCTCACCAATGTCATTTCTAAATTGCTGCAGATGAATCAAAGATTTCAAAATTCATGATGATTTTCTTACTGTAGTTATCTTAGGGTGGAAACAGGATCTTGAACTTGGTTCTTATGTTCATTACCAATGATAAGAGAGCTTCAAGAAAATGCTGCATTAGCCTAGCCTCAGTTCCAACTCTGCCACATCTTGTAGATCTAATGACACACACACACCATCAGTGTGCACATGGGCTAAGCAATGATAATTTCAAAGTCATCTCTGGGAATGTGTGCCACTCTCGAACTTCTACTGTTCAGGTGAGTACGTCTCCTGCCCTTAGTGCATTAAGAAAATAATGGGGCCTCCAGTAGATGTGGCCTATCAGAGAGTCTTAGGTCTTTGTGCTTAGTAGGAGTAACGGGTTACAGTCACTTTCCATTCCTCTCATACATTAAATTCTACAAACTTATTTCATTGCTTGCTAAAATAGAACAAGTAACAATTACTATTAAAGAATATATTAATAGACATTTTTTAATATCTGTGTATTTTTCTACTGTGTCTTAAATAAAATGTAATTGCTTTATAAAGACAACAAAGAGCTGGTAACTACAATAGATAGTGGTTGGAAAAGCATTTTATTAAACAGTTTGCTTTATTGAGGCAAATCTGAATACTTGCAAATATTTATTCAATTTGCATTTGATGTCTTTTGGAATGCTTTGTTTTTAATGTTTTTCACTGAATTTTTGTGGTATTTATACAGTATAATCTATTTGTATTCAGATTCTCTCCCCTATCCTGGCCTGCCTTTATTGTCTCACCCCAGTTTAATGGACTCCATTATACATAATAAAGCCTGTAGAATCTAATTTGTGCCCACAAATGTCCTTCAGGATTAGGCTCTCCCCTATGTCCTGTGACATGTCTAGCCTCAGATTTCTAAGCCTGATATCAATGTCAGGTTTAGGTTCCATTCTAGGAAGAAGATAATAAATTCAATTAAAGAGTGTTGTTTTCTCCCATAGTATTTGTACCACTGTTGAACTGGAGGGCATATCTTGCCAAGCCAGTTATTACTTTGGTTCATGGAGTTAGAAACAGGCATGGGAGGTAGGGGAAGACTTCTTGTGAGTGCCAGTAGGATGCAATGATATGAAGAGTAAAAGGGGGACATTAAATACTAGACTAGGAAGGGAAAAACAGGATGGGGAATGTGGGGAATGTGAAAGCAGAGTACAGGAGGGAGTGTAGGGAGGGATATGTGGCACTAAAGGCCTCTGGGAAAAGCCATATGGAAACCTACCCCTGCAGAAGCTTCCTAAAGTGCATATATATATATATGTTATCCAATAATAGAGGGACAGTACCCTTTCTAGACACCATGTTAGTGGGGGAAAAACTCAGTGAAGGAAATAGACCCCTTATCTAGAAGCTGTTGACTAGGGTTCCCACAAACAACACTGGTCATTGCTCCTGCTATTGGTTATCCACCAGAAATGGATATTAAGAACCCAATGATGAAGACACTGCATATATGAATGGTAGAACAAACAAGGAGAAATCAAGCTGGTGCCATCTGAAAAGCCTCATTTCCAGTTGCTAGCATTCATAGTGCTGGACTGGGCCTGCACATGCAACCAGAAGGAAAGAATAATCATCACCTTAGCAAGCTCTGAGTAATTTTGTCATCAGTTTTATCACTTGACTCAAACTGTTAAGTTCTACCAATATTCTTTTTTCCTAGATTGTGAAAATATGTATTCTCAGAAAAAAGTGTGTGTGTGATTGATTATGTATGACATTTTACACTCTGATTTATACATAAAATGATTCCAACTGTTTCTGGTCCTTCTTGACATGTACCATCTACAGACCAGGGTGGAGGAGCATGGTCAAGGATATCCCAGATAAATCCACACACTCTTAGTCCCCTTCACGTATGACACATTTGACCCACTTACTCCAACCAACTTTCAAATATAGTTCAGTATGATATTGCCTTTCCTTTGTCCAAACTTCCTTGTTCAAAATGCTGTGCCACATTGCTTGCTGGAACTCATTCTCTCTCTCTCTCTTTCTCTTTTTCTCTCTTTATCTATCTACATATCTATACATCTATGTATATATATGAATTTTTTGCAATTTTCAAAAAGTATAATTTGACATTTAGATTCTCTGTCTTATCCACATCTCCCCTTATTGACCCCCACCCAATTTAATGTTACCTCTCTCTCTTTCTCTTTCTCTCTCTTTCTCTCTCTCTCTCTCTCTCTCTCTCTCTCTATATATATATATATATATATATATATATATATATAGCCTATAGAATATGGCCTATAGAGTCTAACTTGTGTCCCCATCCTTCAGTTTGGGTCCATCTACTAGAACACAGTTAAACTACCAAGAGTTGCATCATTGGATGAGATTTTTTCTTCTCCTTCCAGCAGCTATCGGCTGGCAAAATTTCTTTAGGTTAGGTTGGGATTTCTTTTCCACTTCCCACATACAAGCTGGTATTTATTATGGTTCAAGTCTACATGGGTCTTGTGCATGCTGTCACCATTGCGATGAGTTCATACAAGTAATTTTTTACTTATTTACTAATTTATTATTTATTGTTTTTAATTTTCTTTGTATCAGAGTATTGCCTGAATGTATGTAAGTGTGTGTGTGCCATACAATGCCTGTGTAGGCCAGGAAGGGTGTCACATTCCCCTGAAACTGGAGTTACAGAGTTTTCAGCTACCATTTGGATTCTAGGAATCAAAACCTGGTCCTCTACAAGAACAGATAGTGCTCTTAATTGCTGAGCCATCTCTCTAGCTCCTCATATGAGTAACTGAGAAGCTTTTTAAAAACTGTTTCCTTGGGATCCTTCACCACCTCTGACTCTTTAAATCTATCTTCTACCTGTTCCCTAATGATCCCTGAGACCTGAGAGGAGGGATTTTGATATGTGTCCTATTGAAAGACAAACAGTCTTTAGCCTCTTCTCTTCACATCAACCAACTGTGGGTTTATGTGTTGGTCACCACTTCTTGCATGAGGATACTTTTCTGCTGATAGTTGAAAATTGTATAAATATATGACTATAAAAATAAGTCATCAGTGCCCAGTTAAATATGATAAAAATTTAGTAGAAATCTGTTAGGCTTTCTCTCATGTCCAGTGCCCTGTCTAGCCTCAGGTTCCTAAGCCTATATCAGTGTTTGGTATGGGTTCCGTCCTGTGAAGCAGACCTTTAATCCAATTAGAAAATGGATGGTTACTCTTATAATATTCATGACACTATTACACCCAGGGACATATATTGTCAGGCACGTTATTGAGTTGTGGTTTTCCGGATTCCCTTCAAGGAAAGGTGAATGATCATCTTTTTACTTTCTAGTAGCTTACATAGCACCTTCCAGAACTACAAACTCTGGTCTGCAGAGATGCATCTCAGAAGTCAGCACCCACTTGTTTTCTTCTTGTCTATTCTACAGCTCATGTGTGTAGTTTCTTCAGCATTAAAATGTTACCATCTACCTCTGGGGGAGGGGTAACCAAGTGCAGGGTCAATGGTCATTACCTTTTGAGGGTCCACAAATCCTAAGTCAACAAGTTCTATTGAGACGTCCCTTCCTGACATTGAGAAGTTTTGTTGTTGTTAGCCTACGATTTCTAGAAGAGGTGGTATCCCCTCATCATAGGGGAACTCCTCTTAATCTCTTTTAGCACTCTTCGTATGCACTCCTCCCACCTTAGCAACCCCACTCATCCCTTTCTATTTTAACTTCTCCTTTACCTCCTCATCAAACAGACCTTGCATGTGAGTGCATGATCAGCTGTGAGTAGGACTTGAGGGCACAGGCAAGTGACATGAAAAAGGAGCCCAAATGCCCAAATTCCTAATCCTGTCACAATGTCTCCTGCTGTCAAGAACCCACTCGCAGCTTCATTGAATGTGCCCTATGATCAGTTCAGTAAGGAAGAAGACCAGCTCCCAGTGTAAGGATGACTCTGCAAGCTATGTAGTCAGCATCCAGGAGCAGACAGCTTAGCATGACTCCCCCCTCCCCCCCGCTTTCTGGGACAGCCATGAAGGGCAATGGTAAAGGAGAGTCTACACAATGCATAGAATTTCCAGCAGGGCACAGGGCTTTGCATTTTGCTTGGAAGGAGAAATGGCCAGACGTGAGATTATATGCTTATTTCTGTGTTTGGCCGATGTTTTGTCTTGATGGTCTGATTTGGAAGAAACAAAATTGGAAAATTCTTGAGAAAGGCACTTGGGGAAGAAGTATGTGGATAGACCTCTCCAAATGGGCAAAGGATGTGAAGATAACTGTCTCCCACGTAGATGCGTGTCACATTGTAAATCCAGAAGAGGAAGTAAATTAGTCTGCAGCCTTCTGCTGAAGTCTCTGCTTCAATCCTTGCCTGCAGCTTTCTCCTCTGGTTGACCTTAATGATGGATCACATCTGGTCAGCCAAATAAACCCACCTGCATTTGTCTGTGTGTTCATTAGAGCCCCAGGAAGCAATCCAAAACCCATCTGATTCACTCCACTTGCAAAGGTTTTGAATTAGCCACTCTCATCCCTTGAACCCTCCCATGCCACCATGCCTGTTTTGAAATGATACGGATTATGATTCCCTCATGAGACTGTTTGCAGAACTGCTCTACTAACCCTCCAGCACAGACCTTCAAGACTGAAAGGGAGCCCTAGGAGTCTATCTACCGTGTAGTGATGGGCTATTTCTCACAATGATGGGAATATGATTTATACATCCTTTAATCCAAACTGTACACCATGCACTCTCCATGAATAAGAAATAGCTGTGTGAACCACCTTTCTAGCATCTGCATCCAGACATCTCTGTGACATTTTCAAGAGCTTTTTAAGGTAGCTTTCTTTTTACTGACCTCCATTTCTTGCTCCCAGCAAACTGTCAGGGTTCTGAAGGAAATACAGACTTGGCTAATGCTCCCTTTCAAGGTCTTTAGTGTGGGAGTTCTCTTAAAGCCTCGAGTTGGAGAATATTGTTTCTACCAGAGTTTTGCTATCATAGCACAGTACTTTTTAATTATTATCTTGTACTAAAAAATGACAATTCATAAAATATTCCTTAGTAGTAAAAGTAAAAACATAATTATGCTTCTCCTAAGAGCCCCATGTTAGAGTGCTCTATAGCATATTTAGCATGTGAAATAACAAGGCTCTGCATTTCATGTTCTAGTGTCATACAGGCCAAACCATGCATCCTTAATTGAGGCTTTCACCCTCATCTACCACAAATACCCTAACCCTAACCCCATGTAATATACTTTCTCACAAAGGTCAGAGGGTTGTGGATGTTCTTTGAAGAGCTGGCAAGCCGAGACTTTCACGGTCATTGTCATATTGCCTCTGTGGCATGTCTCTTGGCTGCCTGTCTTATGATACCTCATCATCAGTGCTTCCTCCTCGACCAGGAGGAAAAGAGTCAACTCAGTCTTCTCAGATGCAAACCAAAGGTACCACCATCTCTTTTCTTCATAGACTAGTGATTGGAACTTAGGCACAGGATATCAGAGAACCAGAGGGCTTGCTAGAAAATGCATTCTGATTGATAACTTCCTCAGACAATAATAGTGAGCCTCTTCTGAAAGGAGGGATACCAGACTTTGTAAAGAGTCTTCCATCTTTTTCATGGCTCAGCACTCTTACCTCAACCTTATTTCACAGCCTGGATTTAATTTGGAAGCTAAGAAGAAGAAGGAAATCACTAGTGCTAAAGTTCACTAAGCTGAGCAGTGCGCTTTCCTGAGAAGACATCACCCCAAGGGCCCTCACTGTGAATTTGTAGAAATAAATTGATCATGAACTCTGATCTTTTTTTCCCAAGACATTTATCATCCATCTGCTGAAAAAGTTGCACCACAGATTAAATATTGGAGACCCTGTCTTAGGCTTTTCTCAGAATCATCTGGAGTGTCTAATAATGAGTCAGGGGTCCTTGTCCTAGCCCCAACTTGGTGAAAAATAATCTGTGTAACTTGATCCAGAATGCTTTATTTCTGTGTGGCTCACAGGAGAATCTTTTTACATGTGATCTTAAAAATTTACCACAGAGAAAACTCATAGTTCTGGTGGGGGTACTGTGCTGAATGACCCTGCTGAGGCCCCGGATCTGAGATAACAGGCAGAGAAGGCAATAAGCTGAGAAATAAGTAATGGTAAAAGCCTTTTGGAAAGGTCGTATAGAAACGTACTACAGAAGCTTCTTAAACACACACACATGTACAACATGAAAAAGTTTAAAGTAGTTCCCCATCAACTGGGAGTCAAGGGTCCTAGCTGACATCTCAATGTAGCAAATAAAAAGACTAATGCCAGGAGTATACAGTCTTTTTTTGGAGTGGTTGACTAGACCTTCAAACAATACTGGATATTGCCCTTTGTTACCAACCAGAAGGTGTCGTCAATGCCTATTACTGAAGAC
Source organism: Eospalax fontanierii (assembly GCA_035773235.1). NCBI lineage: Eukaryota > Metazoa > Chordata > Mammalia > Rodentia > Spalacidae > Eospalax > Eospalax fontanierii. Next base: position 188,046,000 of record CM069524.1, on the reverse strand, counting down.
ATTCCATAAACATGTCGTAGAACAAACAGGAGAAATACAGCTGGTTCTGACCTAGATGTTTCATCTCTGCTGGCTACCATTTGAATGCTGGACTAAGCACATTACTGCAGGCGAAAAGTAGTTATCAATCTTACCCATCTGTGAACTCTTCCAGCTACAATGAGTGGTCTGGAGAGATATACCATATGGTGCAATAGTTACATGAATGTTATGGGAGGAATCAGTCACTTTCTGACTAGATTTAAAGCCCACTTTGTAAGATGGAGCCCATCCCTGGAACTGTTATTATTCCAAGAACCTATAGGTCCACAGGTAACAGCCCTAAGGGAGAAACTATTACTATCATCATGCTGAATAGGTAAAGGAATCACTTCCACTGCACTAATATTATATCCATAGATTAGTGCATTTCTGAATGCTTCCCCAGAGATACATCTTCTCACAGCAGATGGTGATTAATACAAAGGCCTGCAACTTGCCAGTATGCAGAGAATAATAGGCTGCAAGTGCTCAGCCCTACATAGGATTCCTTGGGGAACATGGTGGAAGATGAGGAGGATAGGCTGTAAGAGCTAGAGACGATGCATGAATAAATGAGAGAGTACTGACTTGTAACCACACCACAGTTGCACAGATCAACCCATAGAACTTGCATAGCTTGCATACTTGTGAAAGTATGAACTCTCATAGACTAAACAGGCAAAAACCCAACACCCAAGGGGAAGCCAGTGGGCCGGTCTGACTGAGTCTTTGGTAAGTGATAGCTGCTGTGAAAGGGAGAGACTGCTTTTTATAAGGATGTGATAGCTGGCCAGTCGACCAGATGCCGAGAGATGGGTCCATACACAACCCAAGAGCATTTGCTGACCACAAATAAGACTGATAGGCCTATGAATAAGGAACACTAGTAAAAGAGAAATTGAAATCAGGGATAGTAGGGTGAGGCTGGAGATGTGGTGATCTGAATGTGATCAAATTCATAATATAAAATTCTCAAAGAATCAATCAAAATGTTTACTGCAGGGCAGCAGGGAGTTTCTCAAGCTTACTCTACCCTCACACTGACAAAAGTATCTCCAGTGTCTGCATTATCGATAGTTTTATGACTGATAACCTCTGTCAGGTACCGAGCACAATTATTCCATAAGGAAGATACATAATTCCACCAAAATGCTTTCAGTACTATTCAGTACTATTAGACAGTCTTCTCAACAGCCCAGTAGGGTATCTAGAAATATATGGCATTGATATTTAACAGAAAACAAACTAAAATGACATTCAGAGATATTCAGAGACTTGTATACTACCACACAGCCCATAAAAAACAGAGGTCACCTTTAGGTTCTTACCTGCTCCCAGAGACTCTGTTCTCTGTCCTCTTGCAATCATCCACTTTAATATATGCAGGAATATTGTTAAGAGCATTGTGAACTTTAGCTCGCCCACCTGGGACCCAAGGGAGCATTCATTTTCACACATCTCTCCTCAATATCTACTATTTATCCTGTCACAAAGTGTATTTATCAACCTCTTCTGATACAACCAGTCTCTGAACTCAAACTGTGAACCTTTGGGAAGACAGAGGGATAAAGTGTCAGGCCAGGGCAGTTAAGAGACTTAAGCCAAATCTTATTCTGTGCTGACTCACAGATTCCTGTTTCAACTACTTTTAGATTCTCACCTATGTTTTGGGAGGTTTAATGTATATATATTTTCCATTAAATATATTTGATTTTATATCCTTTATTTGTTTTCAAATCATGAAAATGTCTTTTCTGTAAGGTATTCAAGTTAGATATTGAAATCACTAAGTACTGCTTCATCTGTAGAATTCAGGTAGGCCTTACAATCTGTAAAATATGTGCTCAGGTTTGGTTTTGCTGAGGCATGCCTTCTGTGATTGGTGCTCTTAGACTTGCTTTCAGGCTTGGAAACACTAGTCTGTGAATGACTTGCCCTCCCATCTGTCTTAATTGCACTCAGACCTGCTGATGCCACATGCAGCTGTACATGGCTAATTCGGCAAAAACATGGGAAATGGTCCTAACATCCTTTTTACTGCAAAAGCCATATTTTGCTTATATGCATATAAATGCATGCAATGTCTGTGGAGGCCAGAGAAAGGAGTTGGATCCCCTGGAACTGGAGTTACAGACAGTTGTTAGCCACCATGAGGGTGCAAGAAAACAGACCCAGGTACTCTGCAAGAGTAGTTAGTCCTCTTAAGCACTGAGCTACCTCTCCAGCCCCATGTGTGACACTCTAAGCCTCAGGTTCTTTTTCTGTTGTCTCATCTTCACTATGTTAGTGTGAGAATTACAGAAAACAATGAATGTTCCAGGGCTTAATACACATAAATAGGTAACATCTCAGGTAATAGAATGAAAAGTCACTGAAACTAGACTGTGAGGTAAAATCTTGTTCATATAAGCTTCACTTGCATGTCAAGTTGTCAGCTGGAAAGATGTCTCAGGGGTTAGGACCACATAAAGCTCATGCACAGGACCAGAGTTCAGTTCTAAGCATCAAGCCAGGGAAGTTCACAACCACATGTATCTCCTGTGTTAGGTTGTGCATGTGAATTGTACTCACATGTATACGTAGCCCCTCTCCCCACACATACACACACAAACACATGAATTCCAGTGTTAGGATGTGCATGGGCACTGCTCTCACATGTATATGTAGCCCCTCACTCCACACATACATGCAGAAACACATAATAAATAAAAACAAATTGCTCATAAATACAGTGTTTGTAGATTTGAAGATGTTTCTGTGCTTCTCTCTTCTTGCTCATGCCTCCTCATTCTCTGTGCTTCTGAGACTGGAGTGGTAACAAGAGAGGGAGGAAGAAGGCTATTTACGAATGGATGGGTAATTAACCTTTTAAGCATGCTTTTTGATGCTTCCAAGCATTCTAACCCTCTTGAAGGCTCTGAAAGCCTCACTCCCAAGCTATTAGAGTGAAGGCTAAGACCAAAGTGTTTAGGTCTTAGAATACAGCTAAGACTGTAGCAGAGAGAAATGTCCTGTGATGCCCTACCTGTCAGATAAGGACTAGCAGCTCTGTGAGGAGAGTGCTTAGGAGCACACCTCCTTCTGAACAGTGTGGCAATGGCCAAGCATAGGTGCACATGAGACCTACCCATGAATGCATTTAGAGAAAGTGTGTGACAGTGGCTGAAAACTCCCTGATCACATACAGAAGCAAAGCAAACCAAAATCCACGCAAGCCCTGTGCAGAGAGATGAGAGAACATCAGTATGGTATATCAAAAAAACAAGAATAAGTTGGAAAATATGCAAAGAAAGGAGGGAGAGAGGGATTGTGGGGGAGGGACCTGGAACAGGAGAAAGGAGTAGGCCAGGAAGAGAGGCAAGAGGTGAAGGAGAACAAAGTGCCAACAGTAGTTTCCACCAGTTCTGTAGCAAGTTTGCATTAGAAAGGAGGTGAAAACAAGGTTAGATGACTATCACTGTTGGGGAAATAACTTTTAGAAGCAACTACATGGTTCACTGTCACCCCCAAAATACGGTTAGTCATTCACAGATAGATATTAGCATTGACTTTGTAAAATTTCCTATAAAAGATTTTTCTCTAGATCTAGTAAATGTTCCATAATGAGGTACCGAATAATCTTGCCAATTTGGAATACTTCAATAAATACCATCATTGAATCATCATCAGAACTTTGTTCTTGCCTTAAAGATATCTGGGATGCTGACTAAATGAGACCCTTATGAGTCACATCAGACATAAAAGCATTTTATGTGAAATTTTCTTTCCCTGGAGAATGCTTCTGGAGATGAAATCAAGATAGATGTGTCTCAAAGTGATCGACTCATAGCGTTAAGAAATTAACAGAGTAGGAAATCACTGCATTAGGGTGCAGACCAGAGTGAGCAAACCATGATGAAAGGCTGGAGAACCCATGAGGGAGAACATTAAATCTTGTAGCTCTATGTCCTATGTTAGGGTTTTGGTTCCAGAGCCAGATGTCTCTGCCCTCAAGCTTTGCTGCCTGCCACATACATCTCCCTCTCGGGCTAGTTCCAATCTGTAGGCACATCTCCTTGTCATGTGACCCATGGAATCTGGCATGACCAATAACCTGGAATCTTAACTGCAACCAAGGCTTCGCTTTCACAGCTTCATACAGTGGCCTTCCATGGCATTCATGGAGGGCCTATCTTGCTACACACTACTTGGCCTTGGCCGCCATTCTAATTTGCCTACAATTATTGTGACAAAACATTCTGACCAATACCAACTTGGGGAGGAAAGGGTTTATTTGCCTTACATTTCCCAGGACACAGTTCATCACTGAGGAAGCCCAAGGAAGGAACTCAAGGCACGAACCCCTGACACCTGCTCAGCCGCATTCTTATACAATATACAGTGACCTGCCCAGGTCGGCATTGCCCAGCTTGGGCTGCACCCTCTACATCACTCAACAATCAAGAAAATGTCCCACAGACATGGCCACAGGCCAGTTCATTGGAGGCAACTCCCCAATTGAGCCTCCCACTACCCAGGGGTGTCAAGCTGACACTAAAGCATCCAGTGCAACAGCTCTCTAAATCTGCAGAAGAATCTATGGCCTCTTCCCTCATGCCTACTTCATGCCTCTAGAGCATCACTATGTGGACGGCCTGCAACATTCAGCTGCTGACATGGGCTGGCCCTAGTCTCCTTCAGCACCTTTTGTGTTGTGTGGTTTCCTGGGAGCAGAAATGCACTAGGCCGTGCCATGTGAAAGCTTAGCTGCTCTGAGGTCTTGTACTCATCCAACTGTTTCAATCCCATAGGGAGGCCTCTCCTAAACTGCTCTCATCTCAGTCATTCCGGCTTCTTGTTCTGGACACACCTAGGCTGTAACATTATTCCCTTATGCAACACATGCTCTTCCACTTTGAACACCTGCATAAAATGGTGTTACAGATGCAGCACTGGGCTAACTTGATACTCACTCTGCTAGAGCAGTCTATTCTTTTTAAGGAATCTTCAGGCAAGTTCTTAAGCTACAGGCAGAAGGCATCCAGATTCTTTGCCTCAATATTCTAATTACTGTTTTAGTCCTTGCATCCCTGTTCCTCTAAAACATCTCCAGTAATGACTCATTCATCTCTGTTTGTAGCATATAACCCCCTCTATAGCCCAAAGTTCCAAAGTTATACACATTTCTCTAAAACAGAAGATGGTTAGGTTCTTCAGAGCAATTCCACTCTGTTGACCAATTTCTGTATCACTTTTCTGTTCCTGTGAAAATAACAGAGTTAAACAAAACAATTTATAAAAGGAAGAGTTTATAGGGGCTTGTGGTTCCAGAGTGGTGATGAGTTCACCATGACATGGGGATATGGCAGCATAAGCAGCTGGAGCGGAAGGTTAGTGTTTAGTCCTTCATCTGCTCTTCATCCACTCACACGTGGAATTACAGAAAGAGAGAGAGAGAGAGAGAGAGAGAGAGAGAGAGAGAGAGAGAGAGAGAGAATTTGGAGAAGGAGACTCTGAATTCTTAAAGCCTGTGCTCAGCGGTGTACTGCCTCAGGAAGAGCACCTTCCAAAGGCTCCATGACATTCCCCAACAGCGCCACCCACTGGGGACCTATACCAAGTGTGCAAATACTTGAATTTACAGAGTACATTTCACATTCAGACCACCACACTTACACTAGGGGCCTAGAAAATCTCAAAATTCACTTTCCTTTAAGATTGCAATTACTTCTTTCTCTCTCAGGCTTTGTTTCTTTTTAAAAAAATTTTATTGGACTTTTGTACATTTCACACAATAGTTCTTAATCAAATCTAGACACCCTCCCACCTCTGTGCCTGCCCCCCCCATTGGACCTCATGTATTCTACCATGCATGTTAAGTCCTATCCAGTCAAGCATTAGCACCCAGATGTCCTTCAGTGCAAATTCATCCACTGAAGTCTAGTTAGCTTATCTAGAGATAGTAGGTAAGCAATATCCAACACCCCATTGATCACCAGGGTTGATTCAGTTGATGTAGTTGATCAGGCGGGTGTCCCTTTCCTTCCTCAATGTTCCATGCACTTGGTCAAAGAGAACAACCTTCCAATGAAGGAGGACCAGTCTTTGATCAAGAGTGTATGAATACCTGTATACTTCTGCTAGAACCTCCAAACAAGCTGTTTATTTTTTTCTCCATTATATCTCTCTGTCTCTTTCTCTCTCTCTCTCTCTCTTTCTCTCTCTCTCTCTCTCTCTCTCACACACACACACACGCACACATACAGAACCATAATCCTAGCAAAAACAAAGAGTGCTCATTTAGACATGTGTGCATCATAAACAGGAAGAACTTGATGGAGAAGGTGAAATCTGTAATGTGATATTTGATTAGAGAAGCAGGGGAGAAATCATTGTGAGACAGCAGTGGAGGACAGAAAGGCCTTTAACTGATCCTTGCCCACAACAAAGGAGTAAACATTGCCGTGTGAAGTGACATGTGGTAAAAGAAGCTATGGGTTCCTAAATTTAGACAAGGGTAAAGGAAACATGGTGGGCTGTTTCCTTGGAAGTCAATTAGGACTTTTCCATGTATATAAGCTACCAATTGCTTTCTGTATAAAGACTCTGAGTCATTTTACCCTGTCCAACATCCACATGTCACCCTGTGCAAGCTAAAATGTCAGCCCCCTTCCCTTACAAAATGTGTAAGAATGGGTAAGATCAAAATATTTTTATCCTACATCTGCTCAAATCTGACAACCAGTTCTTGAAACTCTCAGATGAAAACCTTGCAGCAATGTGGAAAATTCTCTCCCATTTGTGAATGTAGCAAGTACCAAGGGTGCCCAGAAATGGCTTAATGAGTATGGCCAAAGAGGTCAAATAGAATAGTACAGTGAATACATCACAGAACAGTGTAGGAAGTGGCAACAACAGAAGGCTACAAAGCATAGCAGAACTCAGAACATAACTTCGAGCATAAGTATTTCCTTGGGTTGCTGACTGATGCACTCTAAATCTGTCCCTGTTTTGAACTCCTGCTCACATCTAGGAGAAAGAATTACTGAGGTCACCTTGGTTTTTAACCCATGACAGTGCCTTTCACAACCACAGTGTGATCCAACAGAAAAAAGACCACAAAAGCCAGGAGTCAGAAGCACTGAGTTTCAGAGGGCTGAGGCACTCTGGTAGCAAGACCAATCCCAGCTTAATTCACACTAAAATTGTGATCTTTGAGCCCCAAATGGGTTCTCCTCATGCAGTATTCTTCTGGTGTTCTAACCTACAGGGTCTTTGATGCTGTTTGATGGTGATGTCAGAGGTACAGGATGTGCACAGTGATACTGTGAAAGCACAGGTGGGGCCAGGCATAAGGGGAGCAGAGGATCCCAACGCACTGGAACAAGAAAACTTGGGTGCTATATCTGACCTTCTCAGAGTGGAACTGGCTGTGAAAGAATTCCTTGAGGTTCTGATATTCTAATGAGTTCACAACCTGATTGATAATTAATAACACTAAGAAATATGGGAGAAATTTTTGTATTTTAAAAATTGGTTGATTCACCTGTACCATTTATGGTAACTCACAGTGGAAGAAGTGTTTATAACCCTCAATTTACCATCTGACCTCCACACAGGCACTAGCATGCTAGCATTCACACACACACGCACACACAAACACACACACACACACACACACACACACACAAATACTCAAGCACACACTCACATACACTAATAACAAAATTTAACTAAAAAAAAGTCAAATTTCCTGGAACTGTCTAGTGCTAAAAAATGTCCCAACTTCATTACCAATGAAATCATTAAAATTAGGAGACAACGTCTTATAAAATGAATAGGAAATCTCAAATATTTTAAATGTACACAGTAGCTAATCAGTCTTATAAAAGAAAACTCAAGGACCTTAGGCCATAGACACATATAAAGCTGAGTCCATATATCCCAAAGAGGAGTTCAACTGCTACAGTTTCTGCTGAGCCAGAAGCAAAAGTAAGAGAAATATCTATTTCTCCAACTGTCTGTCTGTCTGTGAAGAGAGGGATCATGGAAATTTAGGCCAAACTTAATATATATATGTATAGTTATTTAAACTTCTATTTATGTCCTTTTTACATGCCCTTCCCCATTGGCACACTCCCATAGCTCCCCATTGGGTTTCGTGCATTTACATTAAGACTTATCGAGTCAGGTTAGTGCCCTCTGATGTCCCTTAGTGCAAATTCATCCACTGGGGTCTAGTCAGCCTATGTAGAGTCACCCCCGGGTAAGAAGATCAGCTCTTCCTCACTGAGTGGTAGTGAGCTGCCCAATAGGTCTTTGTCTAAGATCGGGGCCTGATGCCCACTTCCACAGTTCTATGCTGGGTTTTTGTCCCCTGAAAGAAATGATTAGACAGACTGCAGACACAGCCTTTAGCCAGAACCCTCAAGCAAGCAAGAGTAATCATGGAGAAGGAACAGAGCACCCTGACTCTCCCTTGACTCCAATACAATCTATATTGGATGCACACAACAAGGAATTGATAGGGGCTAAAGAGAAGTAACAAAAGATCTTAAAGCCTCTCTATTTTATTTTTAAGTCACTGATTACTAAATATTTGACATGGGCACATTTACCAGTCCAATAGTTTGTATGCACAGTGTTACTGAAACTTCTGAACAAATATTTAGTATATGTTAAATAATTCTACTTTGTAAATGAGAAAAACGAGTGTGGTGGTAAATCTTGACCGTTAGTCTGACAAGGGTTATCTAAGAGACCATTTCCAGAAATATTTAACTAAATGTCGACAGCACCCTCATTGGCTTGGGTGTCTGTCTGAATAAATAAGGAAGACTCACAAGCATTAATTTCTATTTCCTGACTGTAGATACAGTGTGAACAGCTGCCTCTTGCTCTTGCCATCAGGTCCTCCCCAGCATAACAGACAGTGTTGAACCCTCTCTGTGAGGACACCAGGTCCTTCCTGCCATAACAGATGGCGCTCACCCTCTCTGTGAGGCAATCAACCACTTCGTTCCTTTATCAGCATTAATCAGCCATTTGGTCCCAAGAAGAAAAGTAACTAATACCCAGAGGGAATATCATTAATACAAAGTAAAATAAGGTATTTAGTATATACTAAGTTAACATTTCAAATTGTACAAATTAGGCTATCAGAAATCTTAAATGACCTTATGGGAATGAAGCTAAGCCACGTCTTTGAAGTTGCAGAGGGGGTGGTGGTTAATGGGACAAAGCTGCTATTGCACTTGAGCTCCTTCTGAACCCCCAGAATGTGGATTGTCGCTGCTGTGCTACATACTCATGGTGAACTGATGCTTAGCTCAGCAAAATTCCTCATTCTGCCTCCAGCGTCTGAATTTCAGACCATCTCTGTTTGTACAGGAAGAGGATATGGGAAAGCCAGTGAGGAAAGCTCTGATTTGAGGGATGAGTTCTACCAACATACATGTGGGAATTTGAATCAATCTGTAGTTCACTGACTAAAACCTTTTATAATTTATGCTAAATTTATTTTAATTCTTATAATGATTGTGCATATTTTGGAGGCAATTTCTGACACTTCAATATATTTATCAGATAGAATGAACAAAGTCAGGAAGTTCTTTGTTCTGGGGTGAATTTTAGTTATTTTAAAGTAGAATGTAGTATCTACTTTTCATTGCAAATACAGCCTGGAATTTTCAGTCCTGGATCAGCATTTTTATGACTTTTACTTCTCTCCATCTTGAGTAGTGGAACTCATAGGCCAGTTTAAACCAGTTCCTATGTGATATTCTCTGTTTACAATGGCATTGCCTGATTATGTGAGGTTAAGGAGGGAAAGATCACTGGGAAGAACCTGCTGACTTTACTCAGGGTGCTGTTTACTGTGTCCTTCTAACAGAATCGGATATGAAAACCACTACTACAGCTACCCAGAGATGTGTAACTGGTGGACACAGGCTGCCTCAGGTAGATTCACCACAGGAAAGGCCAACGTGAGAAAGAGAGGGGTACCCACTCCAGTGAGTAGCATGTCCAGATGAGCGTGAAGTGAAATATTTTGCTTGCAATATACTTGTTTATTGTTTCCTTTTTCTAAGTACCTGGGTACAGAAAAGTCGTGGACTTCTCCAAGACCTCGAGTCTGCCTTTGAGAAGTACATGGACTACAGGCAAAGGAGAAAGAGAAAGCTGGTTGTTCTGGATTGGCAGGGAATGAAGTGTTATCTGTGATGCCTGTGTCAGGACTAAAGGATGCTCAACACACTCCTCTTCCCATGGAGGTAACACAGTCATTCACAGTGAGCTTAAGATTGTTATTCTGCCAGTGTCCCTTCCAAGGAGGCATGTTTCTTAATGAAGGAGAATTGCAATGAAAGATAAAGTGCAAAAACTATTTCATGAATATTAAGGTTCCTATGTTGTCATTTTCTTTCTCATTATTTATGACTATGGAATAGAATCCAGTGACTTGCTCTTAAAACAAGCACCCCACTGTAGTACAGTGCCCAAGCACACTGGGGAGGTAGTACTGCTCCGTGCAGGATACTGCTTCCATGACTGTGGGAACACTATTCAGAAGTCATTGTGTCATTTCCGGAATTAACAGTATATGAGAATTAATGTTGCCCCTTGACTATAGAGTTATTATTTTTTATTTAATTTCTTCTGCTACCTATCGTTAGTGGCATTTTTGCTGACATATGGAATATTTTTTAATCATTCATAAAATAACTTTTTAAATTGTTATAAGATAATGTTAGAACATTTAGATCGGTCATAATTCTTCAACATAATCAATAACATCTCAGATAAATAAGCTTCAAGAACCTTACTTCCCTATTAGTGAAAGGACAGAAAGCTCTACTTTCTGGAGTTAAGTGAGAAGAAAACATGAGTTCTATTTTCCTCAATTTATTTCTAGGATATATTTTTATACCCGCTTTTCCTGATGTAATTCAATGTTTAAAAATCAAATCCACCTTAGCAGAGAAGCTATTGGGAACTGATTGCTGCCAAGTGGGAGACAGTTGATCTGTGTTTTAATTTCTTATTTGTTATTTTTCTTTTATGTATATCAGTGTTTGTAAGTGCACCCCTGTTGTGCAGTGCCTGTGGAGATCAGAAGATGGCATCAAATGCCCTGGAACTGGAGTTACTGATGGGTATAAGTCGCCATGTGGGTGCAGGGAACAAAACCAAGGTTCTGTGCAAGAGCAGCCGATGCATGTAAATGCAGATCTTCTTTAAGGGAGTGACTCTAGACAGACTGAGTAGACTCCAGTGGATGAACCTGCACTGGGGGACATATGGGTACAAATGCTTGACCAGACAGGACTTAACATATATGACAGAATGCATGAAATCTGCTGAGGGGGTAAGAGGGGAGCAAAATGGGGGCGGGGATCAAATTTGATCTAAATCTATCATGTAAGATGCATAAAATCTCAATAAAAATGTACAATAAAAAATTTGAAAATAGTAAAAATTTATTAAATGCCCCTCCAAAAGAAAATTTACAAAAATATTCACCATGTTAAAGCATTCAAATCAGTATGTTTTGTGTACTCAGAAATTAAAAAATTCACTCTCCTAATCATTATTGAATTTCAGATTATTTTGTTGACTCAAAACAAATTTTTCCAGGGACAACCACTCCAAACTCCTCTTTTTAATCATTCCAAGAAAATTCTAAACATGTTTTCTGTCCCCTGCAGACAAATGGAATCTACCATCATAAGACTCTCTGTGACTGGTTGTTGGTGGTTGGGTTCTGTTTTCCGTGACTGGTTGGTGCTGTTTGGTTCTGTTTTGACAGCTCCTTCATGCTGCAAGTCATCCTTTCAGTGTGGAATGCGTCTTTAGTGGGCATGCCACATTTTAGCTGTCTATTCTCCTGTTGGTGACATTTTGTCCATTTCTACTTTGGGCAACAAGGAAAAGGCTTTTGTGAATATTCAAGTTTTCTACTGTGTACAGGTTTGAAGGCTGCTGCACATATATTTAGGGACAGAATCGCAGCACCTTGTGCCTGCTCTATGTTTAACGTCTTGAAGAAAGGCCAAACTGCTCTCTAATCATGTTCTTTACTTTAATGCTCTGATGACCATGAATGGGGATTCCAGTTTCCACAGCTTTGCTTTCTGTGCTATATTTGTCTTTTTAAATGTAGCTATGCTGTCAGTGTCCTCAATATGGTTTTGCCTTGCATTTCTTTATTGAACAATTACACAGACCACCTTCTCATATGCCTACAGGTAACATTTATCTTATTTAAAGAAAAATGTGTTTTCTATTATTAATAGGGTTACTGAAATTTATTATTACTAAGCTGAAAAAATATTTATTTTTGACAAAAGTTGGAATAGTTTACTTTATTCAGTCAGTTCTCTTCTGTATTTAAACATTTTTAAGTATTATATATTGTAGTTGTTAAAATTTCTCTTCTTTTGCACTGGATAAACCAAGATTATAACATTTACTTGATTTTCTTCTAAATATGTTAGTTTTGATGCTGATGTTTGTGTCTAAGTTCCATTTTATTTGATTTCTACAATGAATCATGGGGGTAGGGCATATCTTTCCTCACTGCTGAAAGATGTGAAATTTGAGTTCAGTTAAATATATGTTATCACCTGTCAGAGAATGAACTGCCTTATATGTCCTGTGCAAACTCCTGGAGGTAACATTCAGATTACTCAAAAACACAGTATATTTTGAAATTGTTTAAAAGTAACCCTGAAAGGACACACAATGAAAGGCATCCAAGGACACAAATTTGAATCCATAGATTTCATATTTATGCACACACACAATACAGAACATGAAATCCAGTGGGGTAATAAGGTGGTGTTCAGTCTAAGAATAGGGGTCTAAATATGATCAGACTATATTGTATGAAATTTGAAAATAATCAATATTTTTAATATTTGAAAGTAAGTTAATAAATTTGTTTTTAAAAACCCAATACCCTAATTTATAAAAAGTGACTACATAAATTCTAAAACATTGAAACTCACGAAAATCCATACTACTAGTAGTTTCTTCAAAGTAATTTGTTGCAGAATATAATGTATACATTATAATCCTGACATTTTTAAGCTCAAGTAAACCCCTGCTCTCATTTTCTTTTGCCAATGGAAATCTATTTAATATCCAGCTAGCAATTGATAAGAACCTGCAGTGTTAAATGCCATGCTACTTACCTAAAGAGAAACAGAAAGGAAGGTCAGTGACTGTGGGAGCAGACAGAGACTTTGAGAGACCTAGTGATGTGTGGCCCAAAGTGTAAAATCTCTGAAGATAGAAAAAAAAAAAAAACACTACAGGATATCTCTAGAAGAGTACTCTATTTTCTGCAACACGCTTCCTTTTCTTTCTATAGCAATCATTTAATGAGGTTTATTTTACTTGTGATTTCATGTGCAGATATTATCAATGCAACATATCAAATTCTATGATTCATCGGCCCTTTGATATATGGTGGTGCTAGGTGATAAACAGAGAACTTTCCCTCCCACACCAGCTGCAGGCTTCAGTCACAAAATGAGGGACGATTCAGAACATCACAGTGCCCAGTAACAAGCCACGAAAATGAGACAGTGTTCAGCTAATATGCTTGGCTACATCTGTTCTATGTCACCCACACTTTGCATGGCAAATCAGAGATGGATGAGCCAGAGGATGGGTCCAAAGACCCATCGGCAGAGCGGCAGAGACCAGTGTGAGGCTGTTGTAGAATAATGCCTTATACTTAAATGTTTGAAGTTAAATGTTTGTTTTCCTCCAGCATTAAACCTCTCTCACAGTCTCTCCATTCTGCTTTGGAGAGCCATGCTGTCCTGCCCACTCTGGCCCTACATGTCCCATGGACCTTTCATCACTCAGAAATCAAGGCTTTTCCAGTTATAAATGGATATTGTTTCTCTTTAAATGTGACAATAAGTTTTATTTTTCCAAATTCTCCCACTGAGCTAATCAATCTAGGTAGACATGCAGAAAAAGCTGGTGTCATTTTATGTACTGCTTTCTCTAGGTTTGATGTTAACGATGGCTTAGAAATGGTTCCCAATGAAGAGAAAAAAAGTAGTCTAAATTATTTATGTTACCTGGGAAACCATTATGGTTTCTGGCAGAGTTCAATCTTTAGAACTTGAACATAGTAGTTATAACATCAAGAAAAGAATGATGTAAAAGTGAATGTGCTTTCTACTCATGGGAGGGAGTAAGGCTTAGATGACAACATGCCATTCCAGGAAGACTGAAAAATGTCTGGTCTGAAGACAAGAATTCTAGGAGTATTCTCAATAGAATTTCTGAAGAAGAGCCTTCAGGACTTGGCAAAACCATTGAGTTCCAGATATCTGGAAGGTTCTGCTCTCCTTTGCAGGGAAAATGCCCAGCTTTTGGTAGTTTCATACACTAGAATGAATGATTAGAGCTGTCAACTCTGCCGAGGTAAAAATGAAGACTTGCAGAAAAGGTCCAGAGTGAAGACTTCCAATCCACACATAAAAAAGAAAGATTCCAAAGGTTTGAAGTAGGCACCGGGAAAGTGGCTAACGTTTAGGAGTGTTTGCTGCTCTTATAAAAGACCAAAATTTGCTTCTCAGCATCTAAGTCAGGTGGCTCCAGGGATTCAATGCTATCTTTTAGCTTCCACTGCTACCTGCACTTGCACACGTGTGCACATACACAAATACAGAAATACTCAAATACACATGATTACAAAATTTTTTTTTTCTTTTAAGTGACCGAATTAGGGTGCACTTTGCTGACAATAACCTTAAAAGTGCTGAATTTAATTGAGATTATATGAGCATCTATTAGAAGTATTTGGTACTTGAACTTAATAAATTTAATATAAGACACAATACGACCCAGGGCTTGGGATGATCATGAACATGTCAAATGATGTTAAAATGGAAAGGCACACTGGGTGGAACTGAGGAGGTCTCACTCGTTGATTGCAGTGGAGATGGTTATGTTCATGATGCACTTTTATTAAAAGCTCACATGATGTCTGAGACCATCATAAAATCTCAGAATGTAAATTATTGGTATTTAATTAACATTCAAAGAATTTCTAAAAGTTATAGAAGGTATAAAAAGGTATAAAAAGAAAAAATAAATAAACCTAAGTTTTCTATAAGGTCTAATTGGAATGGGACACTATATAGATTCCAGACAAGTTAATTGATTTCCAGAGACCAAGGTATCATGGCTTTGTGAATCAGTAATTGAATGGAAAATAAATTTAGTTATTTATTTGAAATAATATTTGTTGAAGGTCTACATTATCCACTATAAGTATCGCTAGATATAATTTGCTGGTTTGTGTATAATTTTGTTTTCTCTAGAGTGAGAATTCATGAGTATATGCATGCTTGGGCATATGTATACATGCAACCTAACCTGCACAGTTTTGTAACTGGGTAGGAAGAGAATAAAGGTACTTGGACTACGAACAGGGAATAAGCAAGTAAGAAATATGAAAGCTTACAGCACTGTGATGTCAGTGCAATGACACAAAAAAACTGATGTGGAACAAAGCTGCAGGAGAGATGGGCACCTGCTTATGATGAGCAGGGGAAATGAACTTCAAAGGCATCTGTGCTGAAGAGAAAAGCTGTGAGGAGAGCAGGTGGGGTGCAGAGCTCTGAGGAAGAGGAGTCCTGCCTCACAGAGGATGACTTGGTGTGTGTCTGAGAAACAGCCTGGGCCAAGGGTCTGCTTGAGCCTGTTAAGCTGCCCAGGGCATGGATACATGGGATACTTTAGTTTCACATTCACTTAATTTTACTGCAGTTTTTATTTGCACTAAGGAATTGTTTTTCCTTCCTGAGACCCCAGAGGGCACTAAAATAAGTCATCATTTCTGATAATCTGAATGTCTTGAGGCAAGAGGGTTTGCTGGGTGCGGTTTTGCTGGGTGCTGTTTTGTTGGGTGTGGTTTTGCTGGGTGTGCTAACACTTCATCTTTCTTTTTTATATTTTTATATTTTATGTTGTATTGTGTGAGCATCCATTTTTACCTGCTGCCTGGGCATCAGATGAAAAACCCTCTGACTGGTACAGGCATGTGCTGGTTTACCAATGTGCACCTACGACTAGGGCACAAGGAGCTTCTTTTACACAACCCTACCAATAACAAAGGTTCCTGTCCTGGAAGACCTGTACTCAGGTGAGGTCCAGATACTATTTCCTGCTGTGTCCTCCAGGGGAAGCGGGAGGGAACTCCAGTTGTTTTCCTCACTCAGCAGCAGCGAAGTTACTGGCAGTGCCCTGCTCTTGACCTCATTTAACCTAATTATTTCAGAAATGCGCTGCCTTCATGCTGCCCTCAGGGTCTGTCATGGGGACTTCATGGGCACAGAAAGGCACACATGACACCAGAGTATTACTGCATGCTCCAGTGTAGTTCTAAGAACAGACAAAGCAGATGAAATCCAGTCAATTTTATAAGAAAAACACATGATTGCATTTCATTCAATAATTGACTTAAGTCCCGTGAAACTCTTAGTTATCCTGCAGAGAAGCAGAGATTTGGCTAGAAATGCATTAATTTTGAATAACAAGTGAGCTGTTCTTGGCAGATAGAATAGCAATGAGAATTTTTTTGTGTTCTGAGGACATAGAATGAGCCATAGCTTCAATACCAGGTCATAATACTTTGGCTTTCTCTAATGTCATTTATTTCATTTCTTTCTGACTTGGAAATCATTTAACTCTATCATTTTAAACATTATGACCTATTTAAATCACTAGTGGATATTTAGAAGAATAAAATGGGATTCTTAAATAGATTGTCAGATATTCTGATTAAATCCATTCAAGAGTTGAGTCATGGGTTCAAATTCTCTGGAAAAATGTCTCAACCTGAACATTTAAAAAATATTATTGGTAATTATTTCATCAACAAATCAATCAGAGTTTCACAAGAACCCAGGATAAGAAAGGTCTATTTAGATAATAGTCAAGAATACATTTGCTCTTGGTCACTGAAATTCTTACCAACCTCTGCAAAGGCATTAAAATTTGAACAAAATCCTGAGATGATTAGGCTTAGAAAAATTATTTGCTTTGTCAAAGCTTTCCAGTGTGAGGCAAAGCAAGCCTCATTCTGACTTGAAGTAAGATAAATTGTACCTAAAAATTAACGTTTTAAACCTAAGTGTGGGGGTGTAGAAATAAAAAGAGATGAAAATAGCAAAGAGTACTCTATGATTTGATAGTACTCTATGATATGATTATGATATTCCAAAAATATCACTAAACAAAAGTATTGATTTGAATTATCAGCCTTACATGGATAGAAATAAGTTGCAATTTAAATATAACCAGAAGTGATTTCAACTCCAACCATGATTCAGGGTGTCCTCCTCAACCTTTAGAAGTGTTTGCAGGTTTCATTACCTTAATGGCCTTTTAGAGTAAAGAAGGAAACTACTTTTCTTTTCCACCTGTGATAAAATAGAGAGGGAATATTTGTCACAGTATTTGAGCCAAC
The DNA here is from genome assembly GCA_035773235.1 of Eospalax fontanierii. NCBI lineage: Eukaryota > Metazoa > Chordata > Mammalia > Rodentia > Spalacidae > Eospalax > Eospalax fontanierii. The sequence goes on along the minus strand of CM069524.1, from coordinate 188,028,500 downwards.
TCTTTATATAGAAATTTCAGGGCATGGACTCCATCCAGAAATAGTTTAATTCTATTAATTGACTCTGTGGTAGCAGAATTGAGAAGTCAGCCTCATTTGCATCCGTATCTCATTTTGATTCTTTCCTCTGGATCATAAAAGACCAGAAAAAATGAGACAGTTGTAATTTGACTGCCACAGAAAAGCCCCCACGTTTTTATTGTCTTATGCTCTTTGTTATTTTCACAAGAATTCATATTCTTTTAGGGAATTGTGTTTTAACAGTGAGATATTGATGAGCAGATAAATTATCCGGCTTCTTTCAGGAGTCTTTGCTGCGATCATTTAGCAATGGTAAAGGCTCTCATGGAGATAAAAGCATAAGATCATTGTTAGTCATCAATATTGAACTGTATTATCATCATAACTTCAGAGGCGCATGTAATTTGAGACATTAATGATTTATAAACTGATGTGATTGTATTTGAAACAATTTTAATATTATCTGCATCTGAATAGACTATAAGATTTTGTCTTACAAAAAGAAATAGTAATTTAGTCAGTTGTGTGGGCCTTCTATGAAAAGAGAATAGAGAATTATCAATAAAACAAGAATATTGATTGAAAATCGTGTTTGTAAAAGGACATGAAATAAAACTGTTTGTTATAAAGGAAGCTTTTTCATTACCACTGAAATTCTAATTACAATAACAACTTGCACAGCACACTATCTCTATTGGAGCAGTAGGAGTACTCTCATCTGGGGGGGGTAATTAACAGCTAAATAATTGGACTTAAAACCCTCTGAAAGGGAATGAACTAGTGGGTGACACTGTAGACTCAGCCAAATACACAGGGCTGGAAGGGAAATAGATCCTACAGAGAACCCTATTCTGTTATATCTTAGAGAAATGAAATTCATTACCGTATGCTAAAGATGGCTTCTTATATCTACAAACATACAGTACACCACTCATCAAAGAAGCTTCTTTTTGGAACAGATGGAGGCTAGAGCAGAATTACACAACTGATGTGACACAGAGAATATATGACTGAGGAATGCCAAGTCCTAGGTGACATATCTATAGTTGGACCACCACAGCTAAGGCTTATAGAAAACAGTGGGTCAAGGAGTAGAGAGAAAAGTAAAACATCCTTTAACTTTCACAAGTAAAGCTTCCTTAGACAACAGTGCTAAGCACACAGAAGGCCACAACTAGACAAGTTTTATAGAATAAGAGACTGAAGTGTATGTACCCCTAGATATGAATACTATATTGAACCTCACCCACTCTGACTTAGGGATCACTATAGAAGAGGGATGCAAAGAGTGTAAGTGCCAAACCTGGTTAATGAACTTAAGGAAGGCGAGGTTTTCAGACTACTTGGAAGCTTGCACGTGTAGACTGGTGGTAATGATGGCATCGAGCACAGGACCCATGGCAAATCAAATTAGACAAGGGCCCAGAGCAGAGGGATAGCAATTGGTGGTGGACCAGAACTAGACTGAGACTATTGGAGACTGATTACTTCTAGAAGAGGGAGAGTATGACTTACTTATGATCTCAAGATAGCCTGACCAGTCTCCAGTGGAGGAATTTGAACTAAAAGACATCTGAGCACTAATGCTTGACTGAATGGGACTTAAAACGTATAATGGAAGACCTGAGGCCCAGTGGGGGTTGGAAGGGGCAGTGGATGGGGATAGGATCTAAATTTGATTGAGAACTATTCTAAGAAATGTATAAAACTGAACAAAAATTTTCAAAAAATATTAAACAAACGTAAATGTAGAGCAATGAATTTGCAAACGGTTGATTCTAATCTACTTGCTCCAATTTCATTTCTTGACTCTTATTTGGCTATTTTAGGATCTCATACAGGCCATGCCTCAAACTGGCTGCACAGCCAATTTTGCCCTTGACTTTCCGATTCGGCTGCTTCTGCTTCCCAATTGCTCCATTAAAGGTTTGCACAACCACACTAGGTATGGATTCAACTTTTTAAGAAATGATCTGAGGAAGAATATATATAGAAATGCAAAGTAGATATGGAGATTCAGATATTGCAGTTTTAATAGTGAATTCTCTTGATAACTTACAGTATGAATTTCTCATATTTGAAAAATAAAATTATAACTGCAACCATACTATTGAGATAAAATCAGACACTATATACAGTGTTTACAACAGAATACTACAAATACCAAACATGGCAGAAGAAATTCAGGAGGATGAAAAAAAGTGATTCTTCATTTAAGGTACAAGCATTGCTTTCTGAATACTTCAGAGTATCTGAAACTTAATGAACATTTTCAACTTTTCAGGGCAGCTTTCAAACTCTTCATCATTTATAAAATGTCATTGTTCCTAAAACATTATAAACTGTCTGATGTAATATCTTGAGAATTTGCACAAATCCTTCATCATTATCAGATTGTGACTGGTCCAATTTTTTTTTAATTCCCTGAAATATTCACACAATACTAACCAAAGGCAATTAAAGTGGAAAATGAATATATTATCACAGATTTAATTTTATTTAATACCTTGGCGAAAATCTCCCTGTAAATGCACCTGCTGGTCAAATATAGTTAACGTTATCACTCACAAACACAAATATGTTTGTTTCAGCCTCTTCCCTAGGGACAGTGCCCAAAGCCTCCATTTCTTCTGGAACACCTACAACATATGAGTTCCTGTAAAGTAAAGCTCTGGACACCAATCTCTATGTGCAAAGAAAAGAGCCATGGGTGTGTTGTAACAAATGAATGCCATCCCATTTTTCGACAGAGGTTGGCATGTGACTTTACATTGAAGCTTAATTTATCTCTGTACAAGAATGCCAGGGTCCAGTGACTCACATTGTATTGACAATGTTGTAAAAGAGCAGGTATATCCAATGTATAACATCTCCTGTAAAGCAGGGTAAATTTTCATGGATATTGATAGAAACATTAATTTATCTCTCCACAAAAAAGAAACTCAGGGATGATTTTTTCCCCTTGGTATATTGATCAACAGGTGCAGCTTTATTATTTGCACATGCATTCAAAGACCAACAAGATGACACCAAAGTTTTGCCAACTTTTTTTTTTTTACATCTTCACTGAATTCTCTGCTAAATGAAAAAAATAATATGGTGACACAAAAGGCTGTGCCTCAATTAGGCTTAGAGCAGTGCCTAATAAAACCTGTTTTGTGCATATTACCTGTAAATCACATGCTTTATGCAGAATCATCATGGGTCTACATTTTTATGTTTTTATAAATAAAGCAAATATCTTTAGTATACTACTTTAAAAGATTTTGAGACAAGCTCTTATATAATACATGACTCCAAACTCCTTATACTGTAAAAGATGACCTTGAACTCCTTGTCTGCATGCCTCCACCCGATAAGTGCTGGGAACACTATATTGGGATTCATTAATTTGGAAATATTCACTTCCCACTCTGAGATTCACTGGGAAGATCAAACACTGACTCTCTGATAACCAGTAAATAGAAACTACAGTGGGGAGAGAAGACAAAATGAGGTGGGAACAAGAGCAAACAAAAGTTAAGGGCATTTGACATCGAAGTTATCTAGTCTCAACAAGCAAACAAGAAGATCTATCTTCATACAGATAGACAGATGCGTGATGTGAATTGAAATAGCTCAAAAATTCTGAAATTCTAAATTCCCCCTCAGCCCCCAAGACCTGAATCATTCACTGTGAAAGAAACTGCTGTGAATTTCCAGATGGGTGGATTTCCCCTAAGGAGACATCATTTTTCCACAAGCCATTTTGCCAAATGGACATGTTGTTGTACTGCATCCTAAATATTTATGTTTATACCCACAAAGCAGTGCTGCCCGCAGCCTTGGTCTGAGAAGCTCCTTTCTGCAGTGAAGTATGGTTAACAGAGAGACTCATGACTGGTTGGCCTGCTGAGAGTAAGTGGCTGTTGAGTGCTTGGACCTCAATCTAAGATCTGAACCTTTCTTCCACGGCTTTGGGAACACTCAGTAGAAGAGGCAGAAATGGGGAATGCTTTGGGATGGTGATATAGACATTGCACCCATGAACTCACAGCAGCTGTGCTGTTAGCAGCAGGTGACCCAAATAAGACCAGATCCATCAACATCCAGACATGACTGAAGAAGGACTCCTCAGGCCTGGCCCTTCACAGCAGATCCAGGCCAGGTGATGACTACAGGGCAGGGAAGACATTTTCTTCATTGCTGCAACTACAGGAAAGTAAGCCTTATTTTAGAGCGTAGCTAACATTCATGCACACATGGGTGGTCCAGATTTGACCTGGTGTGTCACAGAAGAAATACAAAAATAAAAAGAAATGATGGTGACAGGGACTTGGTAGGAAGAAGGGAGCTGGAAAGGGCACAAGGGAAGGTAGGACTGAAGTGAAGAGAATATATTACACACAAATAGGAAATTATCAAAGAACTCATACATTTAAAAGAATGGTACTAACTGGGTTATGTATATTTGAGGGATTGACACAAGACTGTCCTCAATCTGTGTTGGTACCTCAAGTTACCACAAATGTAGAAGTTTAGCCATCCTTAGTTTAGGCAAATAAATATCTTATTAATATGGTTTGATATCTAATTGACTGAAATTTTATATCTTATGTCTGCAGATAAAATGTTGAATGTAAAAATGGCGCATTTATAAAGGTCTAACACATGTCTGAAACCCTGTGACACAGACAGGCATGCCGTAGTGCTGAAAGGACATTACCTACCAGCCATGTGCAGTTTGAAGCCTGATGATCTTGGCCATTTGTTGTTTGGTTGTATATCAAGCAATATCAATGAAAGTTTGTTTTTGAGTCCTTGGGTGTTAGCAACATGCCCAAAGCATCGCAGGTGTTATATCAGCTTAAACATCAAGAAAGCAGCTTCAGTGCAGAGCTACTAACTCACTCTGTACTCCTCTGCTTACAGCAAAGTGTCTTTGCTCTTCAGTTATTCCGATCCATGCTTGTGGATGTTTGTCCATGATGGGTTTGAAGATTACAAATATGTTATTTTGTGGAATGTTTCTTATTTTGGGTTTTTTATATTTTTTATTCTATCTGTTTCTGTCTCTATGTGTGTCTCTGTCTCTCTCTGTATCTTTGTATCTCTCTCTCTCTCTTTCTCTCTCTCTCTATATATATATGCGTATATATGGGTCAGAATATGATACTAGATACATACTTCAACCTCTATTATTCCAAACCCACTGAATCCCACTGCACTTTGTTGTATTTAATGTCTTTAAAAATTCTTTTGTTTCAAAGAACAAATATCCAACTTCAAATCTTCCTGCATTTAAGAACTCTCTGTTCATATCTATAGCCCATCTTTTTATTGGGTTGTTTATCATAGCTTCATTTTGGGGGATACTCTGAATAATCTGGATATTAATCTCTGCCAGATGTGAGAAGTAAAAATGGCAAAGAAACACCTTAGAAAGTGCTCAATATCCTTGTTAATTAAAGAAATGAAGATGAAAACCATTTTAATATTTTGTCTTACTCCAGTGTGGCTAAGACCAAAAGAACAAAAAACACCAAGTGCTGGTGAGAATGAGGAGAACGGGGAATGCTCTTTTACTGATGATGGGATTGTAACTTGGTGCAATCACTATGGAAAGCAGTGTCGAGAACTGTCAAAAAAAATGAATCTACAATAGGATATGGTTATATCACTCCTTGGCAGACACCTCAAGGATGCTTCCTGCTGTGGATATGCCTTTACATCCCATGTTTGTTGCTGCTCACTTCACAACAGATAAGAAATCGATACAACCTAAATGTCCCTCAACTGACTAATAGATAATGAAAATGCCATATATATGTAAGGGAGTTCTACTCAGTGGTAAGAAACAGTGAAATTTTTCAGGTAAATGGATAGAACTAGATTAAGAACCATTGAATGAAACATACAAAAGCTAAATAAAAATTAAAGAAAACAATAACCAGTGTTTTTTAAATGGGTGCCCTCTCTACTGCTGTTGGCTAACTACTATTCTACAATAGGCAGTTGTCACATTTTCCTGCTGCAATGAGCTAGTATTCACTCTCTTCTACTGCAGTGGTCTAACTTCCACTGTATTCTACAATGGGATAATTTCTTCTGTACATTTGCTCAGCTAAATCTAATTTTCTCCAATAAGCTGATAGTACTTGGATTACTTATTGTACCATCATCATTATCTATGAAGTAATGCAAAATTGGAGCCCAAGTACTTGTCTCAGAGCTTTAGCTCTAAAATTTAAACAGAGAAATGCTGCCTCAAGTTTTTTGGTCTCCAGATCCATCTAACAACCATGACAACATTGGGTGTTATGATATGACCACTGTGAAATTGGGTGCTTTGTGACATCATCTGTGGGTGTCATACTGCCATGCCTAAATGCAAATTCAATGAGTGTTACTTGTCCAGTGAGTGTGGAAGATATATTCTACACTCAGAATTTAGGACACAGAAGGTGCTAATGAGCGCACTCTCAGGATCTGTCTCATTTTTCAGTCCTTCCTGGCTAAGAAATATGCTGTGTGATCAGATGGGAATTGGGAATTTGTTTGATTTCTGTCAACTATTGCTCTGCATGTTAGTCTAATCACTCCCCCCTAAACAGGATCACTTTTGGTCAGCAAAGTAAAGCTTTTGAAAGAGCTGATGAACGTATACTACAGCTTTTAAAACACAATATTCAATAAAATGCAAAACTTCCACAATAACAAGAGATTTGGATCTTGCAAAGCAAGGAATGTGTATTATTAATGCAAATAGGATGATTTTCTCTGTAGGGCAGAGAAAGACAGATAACGTTCTCTTTATGGAGCCACAGGAAAAATGTGCAGGTTAGCACAGCAGCTGTCTCTATCCCCTCAGGCCTGGAGAAGGCAATGGGTGAGTCCATTTACACCTAAATTTAGTGTTCACCTCCTCATATGCTGTGCTCATGAATGTGGTCAGTGAGCATAAAGTGCTTCTAATTGTTCTCTGAACAGTGGAATCAAGTTTGTGCTTGTGGGAGGGAAGCATTTAAGATATGTTGACATTTGTTCTAGCCTTGGTCATAAGCTGCTCTTGGATTTAGCACCCAAGATCTCTAGATTATGCTCTTAGTCCAGACCCACCCACTGCATTCAGACCAGTTCAATTTCTCTGTCTAGATTGTTGGAGGCTTCACAGGCTGTCTCCACCCAACCTGTCATTGCATTCTTGAGACCAGCTATCTAACTTTGCTCTCCTCTCCCCCAAACCTGCCTTGATTTGTGTGAACAGCCATCTTCAACTGGTAAGTCTGATCCAGTCAATAGCCTTTCCGCTAACTTCCCACCTGAGTAATTCCATTTTACCCCTGCCACACACACTTTTCTTCTGCTAGCCTTGGGCACAGGCCTGCTCTTGCTCATAATACCCCATATCTCTAGACTGCTCTTAGGCCAGATTCACCCATTGAGTCTTGATCCCCCATACTCAGAGAAGCTCAATTTTTTAGTCTAGTTTGTTAGAACCTTCATGTGTTGTTCCCACTCCCAATTTCCACCTGCTGACCCTCGACCAGTCATATACACTAGCTGTCCCCTCCCACATCCGCCTTGGAGTTCTGTGACCAGACTTCTTCCCTGGGAAATTTCATCCCACCCACTGATTTCCCACACCCCTCCAACTTGAGCAACACCATTCTTCCTGCCCCGCATCCTATTCTTCTTCAAGCTGTAAACCTTGGGCACAGGCCCACTTTTGTTCTTAACAACCCAGATCCCTAGAATACACCCAGAGTCCAGACTTGCCACCTGAAACCCAACCAGTTTTTCAGTCTAGTTTGCTAGAATCGTCACAGGTTGTCCCCAGCCCCCAACTTACCATTGCATTCTGGAGACCTGTCTTCTTTCCTGGTAAATCTGATCCTGCCCACTACATATCCATCCCCACACTTCCACAGCAACTCCAAATTACCCCATCCACATCCTGTTCTCCGTCTAGCTTTGGGCACAGGCACACTCTTACCGTTAGATCCCAGATCTCTGGACTACCCTCTTACCTCTGGAAGGCTGTTAGCTCTCAAACTCACACAGTGCCCATCCCCAAACAATGGTACCATTTCAGCCCCTTACACTATTGCAGGGCTAGGTTTCTGTGCCCTTTTTTAGGGAACAAGACCTTGCAGACTGCCTGAGAAAGCCTGAATTCGGCCTCTGCCTAGAAATTTTTCCAAATTGTGCTCTGCCTGCTGAATACAGGGCTACAGAGAGAGCCTGAGAGCATTGGATCTCATCTATCCTGTGCCTCTGAGTGAACTCTGGAGTGGCTTCATTAGAGTCATCTGGTCCTTCCAATATAAAGTCAAGAGAGAGAACCTGAAATCTTGACCAACCAGCATCTCATACCAAATAAGAAAACAACCATGTCATATCAAGTATACAAAAAGAATCAGACTTCAACTGAACAAAAAAGGTTTAAGCATCACATCAGAATCACAAACAACAAAAGAAATCCACATGCCAAGATCACAACAAAAAAGCAATAATATGAAAAACACAAATAATATGTCCCCACCAAACATCACCAGTCCTATAGAAGAGTTCTACAATGAGAAACCCATAGAGTTAATAACCCAGGACACAGAATTTAAAAGAACAATCATAAACATGATCAAACTATTCAATGAATTTAAAGAACACACATACAAATCAAAGAACTAAAAGAAGACAGGGATAAACTTTTGAGTGAATTCACAGAAGAGATAGAAATACTAAAGGAAACTTGGGCTGAAATGAAGAAGGAAGAGAAAAACTCAGTAAGCCAATTTGAAATGACAGGAGAAAGCCTCACCAATAGAATGAAATGGAAAATCAAGACTGTAAGGTAAAGTTAAATAATTGAAGTACTCAAGGAAAGATTATGAAACATCAAACAAAAATACCACAGGAATAGAATATGCATGAAATGTGGCAAACCCTGAAAAGACTAAATTTACTCATCATAGGCATATAAGAAGGAGAAGAATCTCACGATAAGGGTATTGACCATATCTTCAACAAAACTGCAGAAGAAAATTTCTGAAAATTAAGGAAAGACACTCCCATACAAATACAAGAAGCACATAGAACACCAAATAGAACCATCTCACCTTCAAGGACAGTTATTACCTTAAGTTGAAAGGATGGAAAATATTCCATGCAAATGGCAATAAACAACAAATAGCTGCCGTTCTAATATCTGACAAAATAAACTTAAAACTAAAACTAATCAGAAGGGATTAAAAGGGTCACTTAATTCTGATCAAAGGACCAATTGACCAAGAAGATATAATGAACATATATGCACCAAACTCTGGTATACCCAACTTCATAAAATTGGTGCTACAGGACTTTGAGATACAGATTAATTCCAACTCACTAAGAGCAGCAGGCTTCAATACCTTATTGTCTCCATTAGACAGGTGAACTATCCAGAGAATAAAGAGAGATACAACTGAATTAAACAACACCATACAACAAATGGACCTAACAGACATCTACTGAATAGTCCACTCAAGCACCAAAGAATACACAAAAATTATCTCAGAATAAACTTGACCAAAGGCATTAAAGATGAAAAGTTTTACCATTCTTACCAAAAGCAATATATAGAGTCAATGCAATCCCACTCAAAATTCCCAGACACCAGACACCCTTTACAAAATTAGAAAGAAACATTATACCATATATATGGAATCACAAAAGACCCCAGATAGCCAAAGGAACCCTGAGCCCAAAGAACAGCAACAAATCAAAGTATGTTCTCTCCCATTTGTGGATCTTAGCACCAAACCCTTATATGTGAGTACATGTCCTGATGTAACTGCCAGGAGCCAGGAAAATGAAAAAGAACCAGGGAGGTAAAAGGAAAGAAGAAACCTGAGAGAGAAGAAGAATCAGACAAGGGCTACTAAGGGAGAAATCCATAAAACGGGTATTTCAATGAGATGGGGAGGGAAGAAGGATTTATAGAAAGGAAAGAAGGATCACAAGAGACAAGGGGTCTTAGGAGACTGGTATTATTGAGAGAGAAATGCAGAAAATGGTGACATTTGGGTGTAGGCGTGAAGGTTAGACAGGAAGAAAGAGAGACAGAGACAAGAAAATATTGCCTCTTATTGCAAAACACCAGAGGGAATCATATTAGTATAGCAACCTAATGACAAATTCCACATACAATATCTCTACATGAGCCTGTGTGCGTAACTGAAGGCCACATACCAAGAAACAGTGCTGGACAGGAGAAACCTTCCTTTTAGTTGTTGGCCAGGGTCATCCAAGAGACTCCCAAAATCACACAGGCTATTGCAGCAGTCCTTGATTGCCTTGCAAACTTAAAGACCCTATTGCTGAAGATAGGAGTACTTTGGTGACCAGATTTGGAGCAATGTAGCCAGAAAACACCTGGAAGCCACTTCCCCTAAGGGATAGCTCTCATAGCTCTGGAGAGCACTGTGCGAGTAGCCAAGACAGAACAACATTCGATGGTCCAACACCAGCTTCAAAACCAAAGAACCACATCAATGACTGGCACAGCATTCAACACTGAAGCAGAAGTGGCATTTTTATATTGGGGCGAATCACTGGCTACCCAATTGATCTGGCACCCACTCAGTGGGAGGTAACCCGCAATGTGATACTATAATCAAAGTCAAATGCACATGTCTGAAGAGGTCATAGATCTTAAAGAAATCCCCAAAGCTGTCACCTCCATAGGCTGATGCAACTTCTTAGTAAATGCAAAATATATATCCTTATATTTATGGTCAAGTATCCCAGTCAACACTGGGATACTTAAGCTTCTTTTTCACCAAAGAGTATTCCAGAGTTCCACAGCTGCTCACACAGACACTGTCTGTGAGTTTCCCATGCTTAAGCAGCACGTGTACAAGGCAGCCTCTACCACTAAGGGTCACACAATATAGAACAATGGCTAAGAAAGGCAATAATGAATCTCTGATCTCTCAGTAATAAAGCTCCCCAATGCAACAAATGGCAGCAGCACAAAAGGTCACAAATGGCTAACTCATGGAGATTAGGAATCTGCAGAATGTGGGTCCCTTGAGGGGATTCCTGTATTAAGTTTCACTCACCCAGGTCACAGGGAACCTTGTAGAAGAGCGGCCAGAAAGATTACAGTGCTAGTGAGGAGGTGCATGATCATATGGAAACAGAATCCTACAATCTCTTAGGATACTGCTCATATGAACCTATAGCAATGGTTTCGGCATGCTCAAGACCCATGCAAACTCAAGCAAAAATCGAAAATGGAACTGGAGAAATGGATATCAGTCCCAATCTTTGTTTAAGAAATATTGGAAACTGATTACTGTTGGGTAATGTTGAGATAGTCTTCCTAAAGTGACGGACTCCAGGTAGGCTCACTATACTTCAGAGGGTAAACATACACTAAGGTCATTTGGACACTAATTTCACACAATAGACCCTAACATAAATGAAAGAATGCATGAGTTCCAGATGGTGGGAAAGGGGGATTAAAGCTGATTCAGATTAAATGAGATATTCTTAAGAAAATACACATTTTAAATAAATGTGTATTTTAAATAAATAATTTAAAATAAGAAATTGTGCTCAACTTCCTTAATAATTAGAGAAATGCAAATAAAAAGCAGAAGTTATGAAGATATGTTGACATCTGAGAATTAGAACTAAAAATTTGTGATTGAGCTGTTCTGGAGTAGAGCTCAGGAATGAACTGGTTAATAAAATCATCACTTGTGATTCTGTGTGACAGCCAACTTCAAGAATCTCTTAGAGAAACATACTTTAGAATCACTGTTTTGGATAATTCATTCAATGACACAATCTGAAGAATTAAAATGCATTTTTTCAACAAAATAATGAACAGTTATTAAAACCCAAAATTTCCCTGAAAATTTTTTCAGAAATTTTTGATTTTACCAAAAACTAGAGTTTGGGGATGACCTTTCAGATTTTCTTGATTTGTCATTATTTTGTAAGGCTCTAGTTTATAGACAGTCTATTAGAGAACAGGACCCTACTACCTCTACATTCAATATGCATCTTTCTCTCCAAAGTATCTATAACTTGTTCCAGAAGTTTCTGTAACCAGCTTTGACTCTTCTAAGCATGACTACCATAGAATGGTCAATCACCAAAGTGCAAACACATGCAATTATGCAAAAGTCATCTGTGAAATTTGCCAAATGTGGTCCCCAAGGTGAGGTGGTTCCTCAGATCTGTCCCCTATGTAGGATTTCAAATTGTGAGGTAATAAGTTCATACATTTACACATGAACATTTCTTAATAGAAGAAATGGTAATATATTCAGCCAACCAACATTTTCTTCTTTCAGTTAAGAAATCAAGACCTCTGTAAATACTTAAAATTTCTCTTTCAGAACTTGCAAAAGGAACTTTGTAAAACACATATTCCAATTTTAATACTTTATGATTATACATGTAATACTGTTCAAGTGACGTCATCCTTACTGTTTAGTTGATAAGGATCCTAATGAGTTTGCATACCATGAAATTTATCACATTTTCTAATTTTATTTAATCATGAATGAGAACATTATGGATACTTAACAGATGCATTTAATGACAGCAAAGAAAAATTTAAAAATAATATATAGTTATTTGGAAAAATTGGAGCTGATACATTTATAGTTAAATTGCTTTAAACCATATTAATCCCAAATAAAAGGTCATGATAGTCTATGAATTGCTTCATTTCTCTTTTTATTAAGGCTTAGGATTCTTATAAAGGTTTTGATATAATATGATCTGTAAATAAATATATACTATGACAACTGAGAACATGGATATTTCATTTTATTCATTTCAGGATACTCAAAAGCATCTCAGGAGCTTTCCTTACTCTGTGTCAGCCTGTATTCCCTTTTCTTCTCATGCTGTAAGCCTTTTGCTCTATTACATATAATTACATTGAGATAAAAGCTCTTAGGGGATGGAAGTTTGAAATTTCTACATGTTTTCACTTGTTCGTTTTACATGTATTTGTTTTGCATCTGATATTCCTTGGCAAAGCTCCAGCCACTTGGGATGTGTCAGTAAATACACTGACACAGAGACCTCAGTAAAATCAGTTTCTCCTGGGTATTTCTTGGAGATTTATTCATTGCAGATAATTCGTTAGCATGCAGGAAATAAGGGAAAATCTTTGTTTTTTCTGTATTTCAGAAGTCTTTGTGTGCTTTTTCTAATTTTTCTTCATTTGTTATAATTTTAAACATCTATGCTGATTTATTGAATCTTTGTACATTTCATAGAGAACATCTCAATCGATCTTAATCATCTCCCCACTGGCACCCTCCAGAGAGCCCACCAACAAGAATCCATACATTCTGTCATCTATGTTAATGTCTATTGTGTCACGTTAGTGTCCTCAGATATTCCTCAGTGTAGGTTAATCTACTGAGGTCCAGTCAGCCAAAAGAATCCCTTACTTTAGGAAGATCAGCTCTTCCTCATCCAGCAGTAATCAGTTGCCAATACTCTCCATCGATTCTGTGTTTTTGTCTGATTGATTCTGCATGGGTCATATGCATGTTGTTACCACTATAAGTTCATATGAGCAAGTTCCCAGAAGCCTGAGAGACTCTGTTTCCTTGTGTTAATTCACTAACTTTGTCTTCCGAAATGGTACCTGAGCTGAGAGAGGGTGAGGTTTAATGAAGGAGTCCAATCCAGGGAAAGACATTCTACACGTTTACATTGTATGCAATGTGTACCTGTATACAAGGAAATATGATCATAGCTAAGCCCCATTTCTCCCTACATTTCTCCTTTTTCTCAACATATCACTCTCTTAACTTCATATTAAGTTTTAGTTTCTTAAAACATTTATAAAACACTATGTCCAGTGAGTGCTACCTGTATATGCATGAGTGAGTGGTCATTAACCTTGGCATCCTACCAGTGGCCACTTTCTTAGAAAAATATTCTTCCTCTACAATGTCAACATCTCCTCCATAAGGGTGGAGATTGGAGATAATTTATCTCATCTATGCAGGATTTTTTGACTGACTTGGTTTTGTGCAGGTTTTGTGCAGGTAAACAGAACTGCTTTGATGTCATTATCTGATTGGTTTGTGTTTGTTAAAATATAAGGCTGGTGATGCCGCTGAGCAGTAGGCTACCTGACTAGCATGTAGAAGAACTTGAGTTCAGTCCCCAGAACCACACCGTTATATCTATCTATCTATCTATCTATCTATCTATCTATCTATCATCTATCTATCTATCATCTATTTAAAATAAGCCCACACAGCATGAATGTTCATTCATTAATTGGTATACTTCATTGCTCACAGAAATCAGCTATATTGAGTAGATTAACCTGCTGTTCTTTACACATAACTTCAAGAATCCTAAGTGTCATTTACTAACTTAACAAGCTTCTCAACAGTTAAGGTCATCTAAAGTATATTTAATTCATTTTTTGTGAGTAGTAAAAGATTCACACCACACAAAATGTCACATTTGCTTTTATTTTTAAAGAAGATTCCTGTGACTTTAATCTCGATACCATCAGAATTTTTCTCAAATGTTTATAAAAATGAATTCACACAGAGCATGTGAATTCCCTGTGCTTTCTTATATCTAGCCTCTCTTGACATAATTTGAAATTGAATCTCTGTTCTTTGAGAACATGGAGCCAACATGACAAGAGAAACAGAAGTGTTTATCTTCAGAAGTTTATTCAGCTAGGGATGATCTATCAAGAAAAGATCTGATGTAATTGAGTGACCACCAGAGCCCTCTCCAGGCTTTTGATTTTCCCTTCTCTTTGGTCTGGTTTTTGTTTTGTTTGCATTTTGTATTTGTAGGTCTCACTTTGTTTCATTTTTATTGCTGTGTTTCTTTACTGTTTTTCTTTTCTTTTCTTTGGTGAAATGGAGCACTTCAGTGGCTAGGAAAGCATCCTAGAAGCAAAAGTTTGGAAGTTAACACTCAGCTTTGCCTCTGAAAAACAATAATATTCTATAAGGATCTTCAACTCTTTATTCTTCTAAAATAGAGGCAAGAGGGGCTAAAGAGATCACTTAGAGCACTTGCTGCTTTTTCTGAGGAACAGAGTTTGGATTCTAGTAAACATTTCATTTCAGATAGCTCACAACCATCAGTAACTCCGGCTCCAAGTGACGCAAATTCCCTCTTTTGGCCTTTACAGTCACTTCCATGTGTATATACACATGAAGAGAGAGAGAGAGAGAGAGAGAGAGAGAGAGAGAGAGAGAGAGAGAGAGATTTAAAGTAATTAATCTTTAAAACAACAGAGCTGAGAGGGGTGTGTTGAAAGTATGGCTCAGTGTTAGCGTCTATCTATTCAGTGACAGGCTTTGAGCCTCAATCCGTAGAATTCAAAACATCAGCACAATAGATTTAATTATATCCATTTAAACTACTATCACAAATTCCTGGCAACTCAGTATAAATAAAGCTCTTATATTTTCAGATACACGGAGGCCTCTGTTAATTGAGTCAATGTCATTTAGTTAACATTTGAACATTTCTTCCAAGCACTGCTCAGCTTGACAATTCTTATAGTAAAATCAGAAATGGTGAGCTGACTTTCGTCCTCAGTCACATGTGTTAAGAAAATACTCACTTGTGTCCTTGTATGATGTGTATCTTAGAGAAATTATAGACTTGTCAAAGAAATAAAACAATTCAAAACCTTCAAGAAAATGCATGCTATTAAATTTCTTTCTGTAGAGAGGTAACAGAGGAGTGTTTTAACCATAACTACCGCATTAACATAGGCATATAAGAGAAGCAGTTACAGAAGTTCCTTTCCCTGTTTAACTCAGACAGCTTATATTTCAGTTACTAAGGCAGAGAATATTTCTAATCACTTACTCTCTCATTTTCCATGGCAAGAACAAGGAAGACATTTGACATTCTAGAGTGCAAAACAATTAAAATATGTAAATTGATGTTATTTGACATCAGATTTTGCAGTTATCCACAGAGTGATCAAATCAACGTTACTTAGAAAATTGGAAAATTTTTTCTTTCTAGAATCATCCTTCCAGGCACAGCACAGCTGGGCTGTCCTCCAGAAACACAACAGTCTAGCTTGTTTCCTTTATTGATTTGCAGAGTTCACCAATACTGGTCCAGCAGATATGAATCTATTCCAGGGTCACAGCAAGTAGAAAAGTTATCACCACCAATTAACCCCAAACATGAAGATTCCAGATTCAACTTTCTCTGAACAAGGAAGATAATGTGAGTCCAAGCAGAGCATGCACACACACAAACACACCTTTATTACTCTTTTTATCACTAGTAATTGAGTAATTTTTAAGCATTGGTGTTCAGAATTAAAGCCCAAGTTTTCGTGTTTGAAGAAATGATAGCTGTAATTTCTCCAGCTTGTTCTCTGTGAGATTTCATTTATTTCTTCTACTCTAGAAAATCATCATAGCTTTTGGTATTAGGACATTTCTTCACCCCTCCCCCTTACATCTAAGATCTCACTGTGCATTCTCCCTCCTCTTCAGATTTAGGATTTCAAACCTCTTCTTTCTAGAGTCCTTTACTTCTTGGTCTGTGCTCTGAAGCAAGCACTAGGCATCGCTGTCTATATCTGCTCCTCTGTTCACAAGAATAAAACTCAAGGTGAATCATTTTCTCACCAGCTGACAAGCTTTCTGCAGGAAATGAACAGGGCTTCACCATGCCAGGCCCCTTCCTCTGGCAGCACTCTATGCTTTGCTGTTATTCAAAGCTGCAGTCCAGTACCCTCCACTGTCTGTCTTCAATCCGAAGATATCACAGTGGTCCACTCTTCTCCTATTTGGAACCTGTTATAAATTCTAAGTGGAAAACTCCACACAGCAAAGCAACAACAAACCTAAAGAAAAACGACCTTTTTAATGGTCTCTTGACCCCAATTCCCAGCCACAGTATCCAGCCCAGCTTGAAGGTCCTTGGAACATAGCCTTGCTTACATCTTTCCTTCACAGAAATTAAAAGCTGGAATAACTTGGGGATATCCTTTTGGAACTTTCTTTGTCATTCACCCAGAGAACAGAGCTATTTCCAAAACTTCTAGAAACACATCGATCCAGGCAGCAAGGTGAGTGATATCAATAGACATATGTTTCTGCACAATCGTGGTATACGTGTAAAGTATCTCTAACATAGACCAGTTATTTTGATAATGATGCATTTTTCTCATTGCTTACTGATAATATTATATTTTTATCTTAAATCTACATGGAGAATTTTCATACTTACATTTTGAATTTTATTGGCATAATAAATATTGTGCATTAGTACTTTAGTGGGATAATATGTGTAATGAATTTTAGTAAAAATAACAAAGTACCTGAAAGAAGTTCTAAATGGCCTGTGACCTTGAACACAGATAAATCAATCCTATAATAATGATTCTGTATTATGGAAATGTCCTGTAATAGTATCAGATTAAATCCAACTCTGACCAGGTAGAATCCAAGAAGTGCTTATTTCATTACTGGGATTAGTTTGGAAATTAAGTTTTACTTTTGACCGTCTTTAAAACAAGTCACCAGAATTTCAGTTCCTTTTCTATTTATTTTTCTACTTTCTTGTTTTTAGGTGTCATTTTTCTCTAGGTCTGTGTGCTTATATATAAATATTGTATCTCCTTATTTCTTGGACCGGAGAAAACCTTCAAAGTTAGTTCTGTAGCAATGCAGGGTTCATTCCAGCTCTGCCAGTCTGGGGATGGGCCTTTGTGAGTCTCTGCAGTGACAGAGTGGCTGGGGCTTTCCCCCCTTCCCTTCCTGCATCACATGGTAAAGCTTGACTTCCAAAGACAGTTATCAAGAACTGTATCCAGCCTGGTGCTTTTGAGCATAACATATATGTAAGAAGATTCTATAAGAAGAAAATCCAGAATCCCATCAGGATCAGATGGCGGAGAGACGCACATGTGCTTTTCAGATTTCATTCCACCTCTTAGCCTCGTTCCTGCAGTGATCTCACACTCTGCCCTCTTCATGGTGCTCTGTGATGACTCCCTTTCTAGAATGCTCCTAGCATCAAGGGCTCTATATGCCATGTCGCCTGAGCGTTTTGTCCTATGTTAACATTTGCTTCTAATTCTAATGCTCATGTTTGATTACATTGCAAGATGGTTAAACTTGTAAATCCAGAAGCTGGATTCTTCTCTCATTACTCATAAATCTGTGCTTAGAAATATAAGGGGTATGCTGGCAAAATGACTCAGTGGTAAAGGGGCTTGCCACAAAGTCTGAGGACTTGAGTTTCCTGGGACCCACATTATGGAATACAGAAACAACACCTGTAAATTGTCTTCTGAATTCCAAGTGTGTGCTCTGTCACAAACATATACATACTACACACACGCACTCACCCCCTGACACACAAAGACTCACATCCATATACTCATGCATAGAATTAATAAATGTAATTAAAATACAGGATCCATTTCATATATGTTGGTTAAAAACTACCACATAATAGAAAGTTTACGTAGTTTTCTAACTGATACACTGGCAGTATATATACAAATCAAACTTTAAGTGCAGCTTTAGTTCTCTTGATTCTCTGGGAAACAGAAATCTTGGATATTCTAGGTGTAAACTTTGAACTCTGAATAATCTGTTTTCTTAAGTAATTAGAAAAGTTGCATTCATTGGTCATTCAAAAGTGCAAACAAGTACCCTGCGATAGTTTACATTTTGTAAAATTATAAAATGGCCATGTTATTTCTTCATAAATTACTTTTTAAAGCAATAAGATCAAACCTATGTGCTTGGTTCATATATTTCTTATCCATACAAGGTATTTTTGTTAGTCTTATTCTAATTGAAAAGCAACTGCTTTGAATCAGAAGGTTTCATGTATTCTTCTGGTCATCTGTGTCTAGACAGCATCACTTGTTTTGAGGTGGGTCTGATAGAATCCTATGTGATCATTAGAGGAGGGCTCTGAGAGCACTAGGTCTGAGACTATTCCAGATTTCTGTGAATTTACAGCAAATAAAACCAGATCCCTTCACTATTAATCTTATAGGTATCTTGGGCAGAGAAGGCTTTTGTTCTTGTTGCCTTGGCATAATGTTTTCTCTGGTCAGTTTTTAAAATGCCAGGCTCTTTGTTCTCCTAATATCTTCCATGGAACACCAGGTGCATCAATTTTATACAAACAGGCATCCAGAATAAAATGGAACATTTACAATGGGAAACTTTTCAACATTTTCTACTATTCCAGCTGCTGCCAAAATCAAGCAGTGAGAGTGGTTATAATGGTTGTTTGGAAAGATTATTACTGAGAAAAAAATAAAGCTATACACATTCTCAAGAGGAGCATTTCCCCATCCTCTGTGAATTATCACTTGGAGGAAACAGTATATCAAAGTGTATTTCTTCCATCGGCCTTGAGAATGTAGGTGTAACACCATCTCTCAGCTCACTGAAGGCAATATGGATTCCTGTCTTTTATGCCATGCCCAAATCTTCATATAACCCACCTAACATCCCACTTTCAAAATCTATGAGACTGTAACTATAAAGCATGATTCATATAATCCAAAAAGAAATGAGAGATTAGTTGCAAAACTAAATATTTCCCTAAATATGTTACTGTAATTTTGAATGCATCCTTCACTAAAGGGCGGGTTGCGAATGACTTCTCTCACTAATATCGAAATTGGAATATTTTGAAAAATATGCTAGAGCCTTTCATAATACTGACCCCAATGAGAAGATGCGGTGGTTAGGCTCACTTTCTGGGTCTTTGTGGAAATAGTAGGTTAGAAAACATTTTGCAATGTCAACTTTGTGAAAATGGACACAATACAGGCTGAGCTCTCCCACAGCTCTGTGCAGCACACAATACTTGAGAAAGACAGGGGGTCACTCTGTCACTGAGGTACCTATGGCTGTGTGACATATCAAGCCTGTGCCAGCAAAGGTTGAGGAAATGCTTTCTGTGGTGTTTGCACTGAATGTACCAGCAAATGGCATGGTGCACTTCAAAGAACATATCCTCATCTTGAAACCGCAGGTGATGTGGAGCATGCCCTCAATACATGCCAAGTGTGAATGGATCTATTTCACTCTTAGTTTCCAAGATCCCAGCAAAAAGCTTTCCTCACCAATGAATACACTGTATATATAAATCCAATTTAATACTTATCACAATATGCAATTATCACTTTCTTTTCTGTACCTAATGTCTTTTGCTTGCATTTTATTAAATTTTGGGGAGAATGATACACCTCTACATTGGGAAATTTTACTATAGAAATATCCACATGTTAAATCACCATAATACTTAAGTTTCTGATATATACTATTGCTCACTAGAAAATGCACAGTCGTTTTCTTGTGAGTTGTTTGATAAAAACAATCTTTATGATGAATGTGTAAAAAGAAACTCCAGCTGTCAGCCTGGTGGTGGGAATGTGATTAACTGTCAGCATTGTACTGTGTGCTTTGAATACTTGATGCACTGTGAAATGTTAAGTAGGAAAAGGAATCCAAGAAGACAAATTGAAAAAAAAAACAAATAAAATATAATGGAAAGAAAAGCATTCCAACTTCAGTCACAATTATAACTGCATATTCCTATAAGTGTTTAAGGACTATATTAACACTATTAAGTGTTAACACTATTAAGTGTTAAAAATTAACACAATTTCATGAAAATTTCCCTTTTACCACTATCTCTGTTTGGCTGATCTATTTAGAGCAAGAGAGTCAATGTTGCTGCCATGAACAGGGCACAGAGACTATTTGGGGCTCTGTCTATCTTATTTAGTCATATTTGAGACTCTTCAGGGCACTCTTTACCTTATTTGGTCATATTTTTATCCATGTCTGGCATTTTTTAAGTAGAAATTCAATGAGTTTCTATAGTCTGTCAGTAGTGAGAAAAATAAAACTAATAAATCTCATTTTCCACATAACTGCAGAAATGGGTGTGAAATAGGTCCCCAGTACAAGAAAGTATTACCCAGTGTGGCAGGAAAGATTCAGAGGAGGAAAACGTCATAGTAAAAGGAACTGGAAGTTATAAGCACCTACCAGGTCTTGTTTTAGTTGAGGACAGGGCAGGGATCTGTACTCCAGCTTGAAGATTTCAAGTTTCCATCTTCACTTGGTGATTTTCTTCATCAAAATGCATTGTCAGTAGTAAAGGAACATAAGGTTATTTACTTTGTTCTTTAAAGACTGGTATTCACTGAGCATTGGTTTAATTTGAAAATACTTAATTTGAATAGAAACAGGTCTTTTGAAGTTTGGATTCCATATTCCCAGTCTCCACTCATAAATTGTGTGGTTTTCATCAGAACTTTTCACTTATCTGATCTGGTGCCCCATGTTTAAATTAGAGACATTGCCCATCTTCATAAGATGTATCTATGGTATTAGTGATATCACATTCTCATGCTCTCCCCAAGTATTGTGAAGATTGAAGCTTCACATTGGCCTTACTACCTCCTAATCCAACATGGCCTAGGCATTACACTTTAATTCATCTCATGATCTTATGATAGCATTAATATATAATTATTCACTTTTTAAATCACGATCATCTTCGTTAAAAGGAATGGTTGGAGACACTGAATTCAGATGGGTGCTTTCAAATCCTTAACCATTGAGTGTATTTTTGGTGAAGAGCTAGAAGATAAGGGTGCTGGGAATTGAACCCAGTCCTTCTGTAAGAGCTTGAAGAACTCTTAACCACTGAGCTATTTCTCCAGGCCCAGTTTTATGAATTTAAGCATTCAATATTTATTTATTTGATCCTTCATTCATTCATTCATTCATTCATCATGTCTTAGCTACTTATTACAAGAGGTTCTCAAGTGACCCAGGCTGGCTTTAAAATCCCTAAGTAATATACAAAATAATCTTGAACTCCTGATCTTCCTGCTTTTGCCTCTGAAGGACTGCAATTACAGGTAGACATTACTGACCCATGCAAAATATTTTTAAAATATCAATTATTACTTTCTGACTTTAGTTTGGCAAAGATGTTAACACAGTAAGTGTTCAATACAGAGAAAGACTTATAAATACCACCCTGATGGATAACCTGGACTTCATGGAAAGAACTGAGACAGTTCCAGGTAAGTATCAGCCTCACCTACTGAGTGTGAGTGGCAATAGTACCTACTGTGCTGAAAAGTGTGATAATTAATGACTGTGAATCACTTGATGATTAAACAAATTCTGAATCTAAATGGCTAAGAACAGGCAAAATAGGAATTTGATTGGGACAAAATCATTTTGCGAGATTGTCATGTTTTGTGGGGATATTTTCAGAACTAACATATAGTATGTAGACAATACTTATGTAGTGCTAAAATAAATCAGTATATATTCTCCAGTATTAAAATGTTGTAAGTGCTCCTTCTTCTTCATTTTCACAAGGGTTCATTGCAATTTTCCTGGTCCTGCAGTTATATCGGGACATAGTCTCACTTCCAGGGATTTGGAGAATAGGAAGAACACATGCCACTTGTTTTTCTGAGTCTGTGTTACTTCACTTAGTATGACAGATTCCAATTCCATCCATTTATGTGAGAAGATAATTTTCCTTTACTACTGGTTAGAATGCCACTGTGTAAATGCACCACATTTTCATTATCCACTCATCAGTTGAAGGACACTTATGTTGTTGTCATTTCTTCATTATTGTTGAAAGAACAACAAGGATGGTTGGGAAGTAGGCTGAGCCCACTGGGTACATGCCAAGGAGTGGCATGACTGGATTGTATGGCAGATGTATTTCTAGATTTTTAAGAATTCTTCATGATGATTTCCACAGGGGTTAAGCCAGGCTGCAGCCTCACCAGCATCGGATGTGTGTCCCTGTCTCCACATCCTAGCCAATATTTGGTGTCATTTGTTCACTTGATCTTAGCCATTCTGACTGGAGTTAGATGAAATTTTAAAGTAGTTTTGATTTCCATAATTACTAAGGATATTGAACACTATTTGAAGTGTTTCTTAGCCATTATTATTTCTTCTTCTGAGAACTTTCTGTTCAGATTCATCACCCATTTTCTAATGGGTCATTTGTGTCCTTACATGTTTTCTGAGGTTCTTTGCATATTCTGGATATTAATCCTCTATCAGATGAACAGACATTGAAGATTTTCTATAACTCTATAGACTACCTCTTAAATAAATTGACCATTTCCTTTGCTGTAGAGAAGCTTTATAATTCAATGAAGTCCCATTAGCTGATTGGTTACCTTAATTCCTAAGAAATACATGGGAAGGAACTACTCAAGCATAGCACTATAAACACAGCCAAATACACATGGTCGGAGAGGTCACAGATCCCAAAGAAACTTCTGCCTCTGTAATATCTCCATACAAATGTAATTTCTTACTATATGTTAAATATAGATCATTGTATTTACAGACAAGTATACAATTCACCACATACCAAAGAAGCTTCTTTTTGCAAAGACTATTACACAATTCCACAGCTGGTCACACACAGAGAATAAGTGTATGAGAAATGCCCAGCCCAGATTGACACGTCTGCAATGGAACCTCAATACCTAAGGATCATGGATCATAGCAGAACAAGAAGAAGAGAGAATATCAAAGTATCACTCAACTCTCACCACTGAAGCCTCCTCATGCAAAAGAGTTGACGTACACAAAAGGCCAATACTGACCACAGTGGAGGGAAATACGAGACCATAAAGATAGGAATCCCTGGATAGGACTCCTAATCTAAACTTCATATCAAGGGCTCAGGGGCCATTGTGTAAAACAGGGTAGAAATATTATAAAAGCCAAAGTTACTGAATGAACATAAGGAAGCAGTGTCTTTCAGGCATCTGAGAAAGTGTTCATATGAACTTTCAGCAATAGTGAAAGCATGCACGAAACCCATGCAGACACAATCGGACAAAAATTCAGCACAGAACTGATTAAATGGGCAGCAGACCCAACCCTTAGCCAAAGAACTCTCAATAATTGATCACTGCTGGGTAAGGGAGAGTTTATCTTCTTTAATGGAGAGACTCTAGATAGTCTCAGTAGACCAGTGAATGAATTTGCACCAAGGGAATAAAACGTGACTTGATATACCTTAACACACATGACAATGTCTAAAATCTTGTGAGTGGCATGGGGACATGCAGATTAGGGGGCTATGAAGTCATGTAAGATATTTTGTATGAAATGTACAAAAATTCAGTAAAAATACATCGACAAAGATGTCCAGTTTATGAAATCCTTCCCTGTGCTTATATTTTCTAGGGCACAAGATATACTAAGGGGACTACAATTTCTTCTGATAGTTCTAGTGTTTCAGTCTTCACAATGGGGTCTTGGATCCACTTGGTGTTAAAATTTTGTTTGCATAAAAGGAAAGAATGTGTTCTAGGTTGAGGAATAGAACACATGTAATTAATGAGAAAATGGGGGAAAGAGGGTGTATTTTAACTGTGGATTCAGCAGGGAGCACTACACAGGAGAGTGAGGGGAACAATAAAAATGTTTAGACAGTGTGATAAACTGGAGTAGAAATGGATTAGTTCAAAGTTCTACTGAGAAGCATATGTACAATCAATATACAAGTGCATGTATTTAGCAGTAGACTCTAAAACATAAAACACAATGTCAGGAAGGAGAAACTTTCCTTTAAGTAGTTGGTGAGGGTACTCCAAGAGACTCCCAAAATAACTTAGATCCTGGATTTCCTCGCAGAACTTGAGGCTAGTATAATATTGTTAAAGACAGGCCACTCTTTGAATTCAGCACTTGGAGCAATTGAACTGTAACTGTTCTGGAAGACTCCTCCCTAAAAACAAGCTCATGGTCTCAGAGGATACTGTACAACCTGCCAAGGGAGAAATCCAATCAATGATCCTACACAGCTATGAAGTCTAATACACAACAATGATTGGGTCATAAACTATTCCTATTGCTGAAATAGTGTCACTTTTATCTGGGGGCAATCAATAGCTGTGTAACTGGAATTAGGATTGCTCAATGGGAGGTCCCTCATATGTGATTCTCTAAGCATAGCTAACTACACATGGCTGGAACCTAAAGAAAAACTTACATTTGATTCATCCCTAGGCCAAATAGTTTCTTCCCTTATTCTAAATATGAGTCTACATATTTACATATAGACAAGTGTAAAGTCTACATATAGACAAGTGTACCTTTCACCCAACATTAAAGAAGCTTCTATTTGCAACAGATAGACACTAGACACTATTCGAGAGTTCCAGCAATGGTCAAATTCAGGGAGTAGGTGTGTTTGAGACACTTAACCATAAGTGATGCATCTCCAATGCAACCTACACTCATAGGATGAATGCATCACTCAGTTCTTACCACAGAAGTTTTCTTATGCAGAAGATAGGAATTAACACAGAAACACAGAGGACAAGAGACCACAGAATGCTTGTCCTTGAATAAGACACCCATTTCAAACCTCTGCTTTCCAAGGCTCAGGGATCATCTTGGAAGAGGAGGCAAAAAGATTCTAAGAGCCAAAGTGGTATATGACCACAATGAAACAGTCTTCCAAACAGCTGGCCAGCTACTCATATGAACTCACAGAGTGGTGACAGCATACACAAGTCAAATGCAAGCTCAAAGCAGACAAAATTCCATCATAGACATGGGGAAATGGGTAAGAATTCCCAGTCCAATGTCAGGAACTTGTGGCAACTGTTGGCTGCTGCGAGGGAGAAAGACCGTCTTACAGGGATGGGACTCTTGGTGACCCAGTGGATGGACCTTCACTGAACAACACTTTGGTATAAAATTCAGAGTCTATAGGAGTCTATAGGCCATATTATATACATACAAGAGAGAATATTAGTTTGAGTAGGGGGCAATAATAAACTATTGTATTAAAATCATAAACATTCACTAACAATGGTATAAGGGAAATCATTTCTTTGTAACTTGCTCCAAGTAAATTTGCAATAATTTTCTTCACATCTGTAGTCATCTCTAAGAGATATAAAAGCACTGTTTCCTATTTCATTCTTACGTTTATTGCTAAATTAAAATGTTATCTTTTACTATCAGATGGAGGCAGGAGAGTTGGGATGAGAGAGAGGAAAAGAGAGAAAAATCAGAGACAGAATAAGAAAGAGGAAGAATGGGGAGCAGAAGGCAGAGGAGGAAAGGGAGGACGGAAAAGGTCAGAATGAGATTTTAGAGTTAACACAGCACCACTATCATATTACAGATAGATAAAGTCCCACAGAGGAAAATTACTTCTGTGTATCCTTATCTACAATTTGGAATAAGTTATTATAGAGTAGAAATTCTCTAACATAAAATTAATGGTAGGGATTGTTTTTAACCTTCACATAAGTATGAAAGCCTTCTTATATAACAAAATAGGATACCGGGAAATTTATGTAAGTCCCTGACCAGCATACATCGATCTATGTAAAAACAATGCTCCAAAAGTCATTAGTTTCTTAGAAAAGGGGTCATGAAAGAGATGCAGCAACAGGCATATCCCACCTTGTCTAAGAACATGGACATCTATCTCCCTTGGTGCATGAGTGACCCTACACCACTAAGCTAAAAGAATGGTAGTTGCTAAAAACCTCCTTCTTCTCACAGCGAGCCTTTTGGTGAGTTATTTTCATAATACACAGTATATCATACACTGATGGTCAGTGATAAAGAAGTCGTTTAGTACTCCAGGAGATGATTGTCTGAGCTAAGGGGAGGGTGTGAGGTCCAGAATCTGAACACAACCAATGTGTCCTTGCTTTAAGAAATATGCTGCTGTTTTAATCTTCTAAAATCTGGCCAGTAAGAAACAAGAATCTTCTAGAAGCAATCTACTTTTGGGTCTAATTTATAATCCCCATTGTTTAACAGAGCTATGTTATTAAAGAAAATACAACTCTTACTATTTTAAAATTCTTACTAAAAGCAAACATTAAAATAATAAGCTACCCAATTTAATGACTGTTCCTCAAAATGCCTAAAGCTGATATCTTGATTAAAAGTTCTGATTATAATCTGAAACGATGTAATATCTTTCAGTGGGCATCAAAGTTACTATACACAATGTTTTTAGAAAATGTTACATTCAGTGATGTATGAGGTAATAGGATGTTCCTAATTATTTTATTTGCAGCATTTGCAGAGTGGGTAATCTTATTGCTTTTTGTAAAAAATGATATAAATTTATTGATATGTTGTTCTGTAGGAAAATTGTGTTACAGGCTTAATTATGAAGATTTGGAAACATTTTCACTTTAGATTAAAACTTACAATTTTAAATAACAAAGATAGAGATTGCCATTAACAAGTTAAAATATCAATGTTGAGAAAATGCAGCTTCACAATACTTATCAAATTTCCTCCATATTGATTCTTCTGATAATACTGTGAAAAGCTCTCTATGCTGGGATTTAAGTCCCTTCTTTGAAATGCTAAATCGCTCCCTCAGCAACCCATCAGAGTTTGTGGACAAAAACTAATTCAGTCCTTTGGGTCAGGGAAATAATCAGGTGCACCTGGAGAGGTATTCACAGGAGCAGAGCTGAAAGCACAATGCTGTAAAGGAAATTCATTGAAGAGCACAAGAAAGAGGCTATTCACATACATCAGAAAGAAGCCCATTCAATCAGGAAGGTTTATAGGTGCAAAAATATACTCTCTGGGAATGGAGATGTTGTCTTTTCTCTGAGATTTAAAAAAATATTTTAGTACTTTGTCACAGGGTCTCACCAAGTAGCTCTGATGGAACTGGAACTGATAGAGAAGGCCTCCTTTGCCTGCCCAGTGGTGCTCGAATTAAAGACATGTGCCGCCACACCCAACTCCAATTTTCTTAGCATAAGTTTTATCACCTACTCCAATCTGGCCTCAAAATCAACATTCTCCTGGCTAATCTCCACAGCACATGCACATCTGTGAGGACAGCCATGCACCACCATGCTTGGCAAGTACTGCTTGTTGTTTTGTTAGGTTTTTATGATAGGTATCAATCTCAGAAGCCATTCATTATATAAATGGATGCTTTTGAGAAATCTCCAGTGTTCCAGGATTGATACCAAGTACAAGGGTACAGAAATAAATTTTCATACTCCAGTGAACACAGTAGCGAGCCAAGCAAATATTCCAATTATGTATCACAAGTATTATCTACAATGTATGATTGTGGCAGAAGTGGAAGTCATTTATTTTACTGAAGATAAATAGAAAAATAAGATGGGAAATTTCCACAGATAATAAGCTGGCAAATTTTAACTTATGCATTCAACTTGGCCAAATTATAACAGCAGCTAAGAACACTATTTGACTGACTCTGTAGGACACATAGTGCCTTACACTAAACATGCCTGTGTTCTCCATGGTGAGCTCTGAACCAGGCACTGCTAGTATCTCCACTTTGCAGGTAATAGTCTGAATTTGAAAGAAGCTCACAAAATCACCTAGTGTCCTGCAGAATTGAACTGGTGTGCAAACACAAGCCAAGTATTTTACCAGGGGCCATAGCTTCAAATGAGGAGGGATTTCTCAGACCTTTCAAAAAAACAGAGGTCCACAACAGTACAAAGGAACTCAGCCTGTCTGGGAGTAGGGGAGGGTGGAGTGAAACAAGCTTAGACCCACAGAACAGAGAGAAGAGGCCTGTGTGGGCAAACAACACAGAAAATTATGGCTGCCACCCAGGAAAGCTGAGGGAAAAAGATCTGCTTAGGCCAGCAGAAGAGTAGAGTGCACTGAAGTCAAACAGGGCAAACAGTGCCATGGAAGTGGAGGGGAGAATTTAAGGAGGGAATAAATACAGAATCAAGGCAGAAAGAGAGGTGTCTTCTCACTGTTCAGTATGGAAGCAGAAAGTGGGAAATTGTTTTCAAGGAGCCACCACCTCAGGGTTCTTCTAAAACAAGTCGTCTCTCCAGTATTTTTTTTTTTTGAGTCAGCATTTAACTGTGTAGCTCAGGCTGGCCTTTATCTCATTATCTTCCTTCTCCAACCTCTGAAATGCTGGTATTTAGGTCTGTACCTCCATGCTTGGCTTCGTGCTTATTTTGAAGAGAAGGATTTGTCTGGTGAATCTTCATACATGCTTTGTGCATTTACTAGAAGTTTCTCAGAAAGGGGATGCTACTTGCCAAGGAAAATAAAACACAGGAAATCTCTCATCTCTGATTCATATAGACTCAGAAGAAGAATCCAATTCCACCATTTTTTGGCATATCATTCAAATTACTTTGCAGATGTTTTCTCAAATGATATTAACATTATTTCCATGATGTGCACCAAGGGACAGATTAAGCATATGTTTAAAGTGCAAAGGGAGGATAAGCAGGGAACTTTAAATAGAAGCTGAGTGTCTACCATCATGCCTCACGTGGACTAAAATCTGCAAATGGGCTGTGATGCTCAAATGCCCTGAGTTTTTGGAGTATTTATCTAAAAGTGCACGATGGGCTCAGAAACAGAAGGGGAATTTGAGATGAAATTTTTCAGCATGGACACATTTTATACTTAACTTACAATAAAACTTTTCTACTAACTTAAATTTTGAATCAGCAACTACAATCAGGTGATATTCAACATCCCAGAGAAAGCAAAAATGTGCCTTAAGTCACAACACTTTAGACTTCTCTGAAATGCCATTCTCTGATACCTTTAATTATCATGAAAATGATATTTCATAAGTTTCTATGGTCAAATCCATCAGATCAGTTCTACTGCAGAACCATCACTGCGCAACGAGAAGCAGCTTTGAATAGGTCTAACAACATCTTGCCAAAGAAGTAATACTCAGTCATTTGGCAAATGGTGAGCTGTTCCATTCTCTTCCTTCAATCTCCTATTATTTTCTTTTGGGTTTCTTTTCATACTTGATATTTGCTGAATTTCTTTCCTCCTTCCTTCCCGGTTTCCTTAGTTCCTCTTCCTTAATGCTGCAGAGCTATCAGAATTTCCAGAAGGACCGAATGCAGCATGTACACAACAATCTAAGATCACTACATGATTCTGGCTGAATCACAGAAAGGATAATAGACACTCTAAATTCTGAGAGATGCATATGAGGGTAGCAAGTCCACACTGGGAAGAACATCAGGGAATGCCTGTAGACAGGCTACATCTGAAAGCCCTGACAGATTCAAAGTTAACCATGTGTTCGCCAGTACTCAGTCAAGGGGGAAATGGCAATGGCAAGTAACATGGGAGATGGAAAGTGTCTGAGATTTACACACTCAGGAATATGAGCTAGGGACTGAGAACAGTTATCCTTGGCATTAATCCTAAAACCACAGTGGGTCTGTAGGGAGAAATCAAAGATGAAAGGGAATCAGAATAAACCAGAATTCTCAGAAATAAACTGAGGACTGGTAAACCAAAAGTATAACACATGTGAGCACACCACGTCACCTGTTTGCTTCTTATGGCCTCTGACTTTGATGAAATGGGGACTTTTAGTTGAAACTCAATTCAGGGTCCAGTCATTGAACAGACAGTCACAGGAGTCTGACAGACACCCACAAGTGGAAGGAAGATGGGTGTGGTGTCCTTGTCCCAGCAGCATGGGTCACTCTACACTGACCTTCAAGGAGGATACACGGCTTGCCTGAACACACTCGCATCGCCCCCATATCTGTCAGGACTTTGATGTTTTTACAGGTATCCTTATCTAGACACAGCTACCTGTATGTTCGGCTGTTCCTCTGTACTTCCATGCAGGTCAGATGATGGAACTGCATGCTTATGTCTGCACATCACTGAAATCTTGCAGGATCAAGAAAGATATCCATTTAACATCTGTCTTTTCCTACTATAGAATTCTAAGAAGAAAATGAAAGATAGTGTAGTCTTTCAAACAGCAAGTCAAGCTTGCATCTGCACAATGTATCATTGTAACTCACTATGTATCATTGTAACTCACTTATAAAGAGGTCCCTAAACAGCATCATGCCTCATATTCAGACACACACACACACACACACACACACACACACACACATACACATGAAATGCAGATACCACATGCCATCCTTACATGCAGCAAGCGTACACAGTACAATCATACACAAATGCACAACATATAGACATGCCACATTCAAATAGCACACAAACATCAGTACTCATACACACCACTCATACACTACACATGCATACATATATGCACACATACCTCACACATACCACACACACATACACATACATACCACACACAAACAGGCACCCACACATACTACACTTACACAAACACACATTCATATAACACACAATAAACATACAAATAAGCACATGCAGTTATATGATACATACACACCAAACATATCACACATGTACACACAAACATGTCTATATGACACAACTGTAATTTCTTACTTTTGAAATTGGAAAACATTAATCTAAAATACTTGTAAATTAAAGTTAAAAGAAGCTCATTTTCAGAAATCTACCTCAGAGTTCAAGTAAGGTGGCATAAGCCTGCAAGCCTCTAACTTGGGAGACTGAGATGGGAGACCTAGCAGTTCAAGGACAGCTTGGGTTATGTAGTGAGACCATTTCTCAAAAGGCAAGTATGTAACAAACTAAAAACTCAATGCTGATTCTACAGGCAACTCTTTGGCTCTGTCTGTCTGTCCCTTCCCTACCGCCCTCAAGAATTTGCTGTGCTATTTTTATATATTCTATGTCTTCCATATGCCAAGGAGCAATACAACTAAGGAAAATAAGACTTCTTCTAGGTGATGGCAGGAATGGGCCCCTGGAATTACACTGTACATATGAGGTGTTGAAATGGGAACAAAACAAGAATGTTAATAGATCTGAAGTTCCAAAGAAAACCATCTCAACAGTCATTTCTGACATACTGTTCATTACACATCAGTTCAGTTACCCAGCTGCTCTGCAAGGCACAAATGTCCTGCCATACCCCACATTTTAAAGTGAAAAAAATACCCATGCTAATACACATTTCACTTGCTGATTGCTTTCTGAGCTGTTTCTTCAAACATGCTTTCCCTTTTGTCAAAACAGATTTGAAACTGCATTTAAATGAGATATCTAGGTGGAGTTGGAGTTCACATGGAAACAGATCTCTTATATGGAAAAATCTGTCTTGATGTGACAAACAAGCTCATGAATGTTCTGAGTTCCTGGATTTATGTGTTCTCTCACCTAAGGAGCTGATTTCAATTACTCTCCTACTGGGATCTCAGTGGATGCAAACCAAAGTTTTCCCTTATCTCAACCTAACTGACAGTACTTCTAAATTGCCCCACGATTTCTAAGAGAAATTTCAAAAGTAAACCCCTTCCTAGGGAAGATCACAGCTCAAGCTCTAGCACCTTGTTTCCTTACACAGTGGTCAGTTTGCATAGAGAGGAACTGAAAGACTTTTCATTCCCTTGATTTGGTTGGTGCAAATCTCTACCTGATCTGACTCTGCCCACTCTCCTTTTCACATTTCTATGCATGCTTTTCAATAGAGTTCTTGCCTCCTTTTTTCTGATATGGATATTTCACAGGCTGAATAACTCAGGGTAAGAGAAAGTTTATGGCTAAAGATTCTCAAATTTGTTTCAATAGCCCGTTGTTTTATCTAGATTTGTAAAGATTTCTGTGGTGTGTTTGAGAGAGACAGAGAGAGAAAGGAGAGAGAGAGAGAGAGAGAGAGAGAGAGAGAGAGAGAGAGAGAAAGAAACTACAGTATAAGCCCTTCCGTTACTGATAAGAAGCTTTCATTAAGTGGAGACATAATGGCATTGACTGCTCCTCCAGAGCTGAGGGTCTGACGCTGCTGCTCTGGAGACTAAGTTTCCAACACGAGCACTAAGAGAAATGGAATGGATTAAACTGTGGAAAGGTAAAAGCTACGATATGTGTGAGGCGCTTCTTTTCTGGCCCCATTTATTTGGTGTTCTGAAATCTTCTTGTACCTGGTTGGGCACCTAGTTTTCTGGGGTTCGAAAATTGTCTTCTATGACTTTACTGAAGATACACTCTAGACATTGATAATGGTATTCTTTTTATATGTCTGTAATTTGAGGGTCATCTCTTTTTGCAGCCTTCCAAATGTCTCCCAGGGCCACTTCCTATCTTCGTAGTCTTTCATTGCTCTTCAGTGGGTAACCCACTTTCTCCACTTCTTTCCTCATGGCACAGCTATCCCACAATTCATTCAGCTGGTGAGGATTTCCACAGAGAATTTTTTTAAATTTCCATTTTCTTTTTGAGTGTTTCATACTTAAGTATTGTATTTGCAGTAGTTACATCTCTCACTCTCCTCCTGAACAACCCTTCCACTCCCTCTCAACTTTTTTGTCCTCTTCTCTGACTATTGGTTTTTATTTGGCTTCTTGAGTTTTCCAATTGAGCTTTCTTTAGCAATTCTATACCATTAGTAAGTTCATTTTTTATGTCTTGGATTTACTTCTTCATTTCCCTTTTTAGATCAGAGGATTTTTTAAAAGTATATTTTATCAGCATTGTTTTCTTTAAGAACTAACATGTATATATTGGGGGCTGGAGAGATGGCTCAGCAGGAAGAGCTGAAGACTTGAGTTCTGTTCCCAGAATCCAGATAGTAGGTAATAACCATCAGAACCTCTAATTCCAGGGGATCCAACACCCTCTAGTTGCTTCCACAGGCATTGCACAACAAGGTGGCACTTACATACATGCAGGCACAACACTCATACACATAAAATAGGTAAATTATAAATAAGTGAATAATAAAATTTTAGAAAGAAATAACATGATTACATTGGAAGACTTTGTATAGGTTGGAGAATCTGGAAAGAGAATTAATGGCAAACTCAAATGATAGGAATAGTTAAGATTTCACATTATTGTTAAAGCTTGGTAGCACAGTTTTGTCAGTAAACAATATTCAAAAACTGTAGTAGATATAGAATTTTGAATTTATAGTCTAAGATATAGTTACATATGTTTAGTTTGAGGATATTATATAGTATTTTCTATTTCCTTTTTCTTAACTTTCTAGATTGTGCTTTTTATCTTTAGAAGTTCAATTAGGGGATGGATGAAGACATACTGGGGTTGTGGAAGAGCAATAGAAAAGAAAAATAATGGAAAACCTCTTGGTGCCTTGTAATGTGAGAGGTCCAACATCAAGGCCTGGGTGTCCAGGACCATGTGAGGAGTGAGGACGACCACCAGCCCTCAGAGGATGTAGGAGGTCTATTCCAGAGGACCATTCCTCCCAAGCCCAAGACAGGCACCTGCAAATAACAGAGGCCTCCCCTGTTCCCAGGATAATAGGCAAAGACTCTGCCTTACACAACCTGGGACCTCAGGGGCAGGGTCTTTGCAGAATGTAGTCACTCAGAGAAGACTGAAACTGCTGTCCAGCATTAGGAAGTGTTCCATGCTACTCTGCTCCTCCATCAGCCTAACACCATATCCAGAGGAATATGGAACAATGGCTGACATTAGGAGTCCAAAACTTCAGGCTCATGTGAGGGAACCACAGCTCCAGCTCCCAGGGTGGGATCACAGCTCCTTCTCAGGCCAGAGTAGGGCCTGAGACCATAGGTCCAACTCATAGGAGAGGACTACAGCTCCAGGCTCATGGGAGAGGACCTGTGTTCTGGGTTCACAGAAGTGATCTAGGACTCCATGTTCATGGGAGGGGAACAACCAGGACTGTAATGGAAAGTCAGAATTGAAGGCTTTAAGGAGGATAATGAGACATGGCAATGATAAAACATATTGTATACATGCATGAAAATTTCAAATAATAAAAGCAAAAATTCAAAAGTTATAAAATATTCAAGATTCGTCTTTTAGTTTTAAAAAACAAAATATGTCCAGGGCAAGGCATTTATTTTTATGAGCTTCTTTTAAAGCATATTTTTCATAGAATATTATTCAAACAAAATAACTCTTTACATATAAAATATGATACAGAATCATTTTTATTTTTATTGAACACCCATGATTTCACATATGAATGTCTTTGGACAAAGTGGTTACTTACAGTGGCCATTAATTTTATGTAACAGATTATATGACACTAAAAAACCATGGAATTTAAAAGAAAATAATTTTCTTTAAAAATTGAGGGACAATCTGAGTGTGGTAGCTCATGCCTTTGGTCCCAGCACTCAGAGGCAGAGGAAGGTAAATCTCTGTGAGATCTTGGTTAGCTTGGTCTACATATTGAGTTCAGGTCAGCTGGGGCTATAGTGAGACCCTACCTCAATTCTTACTCTGATAAGGTGTGCTCTGTCTTATACACATACATATCCTGGCATGTGCCCCCGCTTGTCCCAAATAAAAATGCAAAATACTGATATTAATAATAAATATAATAGAATTAAAATTGAGGCTGAATTTTTTAGATGTGATTTCAGCACATTGGGGTTAGCATCAAAAGAAGAACCAACACATACAGTAAGTGCAATGTTCTTATAAGAACATGGGGCAAACAGGTTTTTTTTTTTTTGTGGATTTCAGAATAGTTTTGTACAAATTTTTAAAGATCTATCATTTGATTTTAACTTTGCATCCTAAAGTTTTTCTCAAGTGGAGAATGTAACATTGGGGTTTCAAGTCTGTAGGTGGATTACAAAACCATTTCTTCCATTCTACGGATTGGTAGAGAGAGAATTAAATTTCCTTAGCCCCATTTCATCAGCTGACATCTACAGAAAAGGTCATATGGGAACTGGAATTTACCAACTTCAGAACAGAATAAACGGCAAAGCTGATCAGAAGCTTAAATAAATACAAGATAAGGTGTCAGTGACCTTCAAGGAGATGTGGAAGCGATCTTAGAATTCACACTATGCAATCCCACACAGACTTAAGGACAGGCACAGACTTTTATTTTACTAATTAGTTTAAAATTATTATTTAAAATTATAAATGTCTGGAGACTCCCCTCCATGATAGAGTCTTGCCTGCCATGGACAAGGTAGTGACTTTGATCCTTAGCACTTCACATGATGCATTCACACACAGTCAAACTGGAGGTGACTAAGTGCAGGTGGTTTATACATTCTGAATTACTATAAATATACATTTTTCAGTTCATTTGCTACTATTTCAAGTTATGCTTTACAATTTATCACTATTTGAGAATAGAAACTTTTATTTTCAATGCAATAAAGTCCCAGCTCAGGGACTCTGGAAATGATAATCCTATGCTTTTCTTGGCTTCACTTTTCACACAGGCACAGACACTGGATGCCATTACCATGAAATAACCATAGTGCCTTGCTGTGAAGGCTCTGGGCCACCAAAGCTGCATTTACTGACATGTGTTTTTGAGGGACAATAAATCAGTCACTTTACCCCAAATGTTAAAAGCAAGATTATTTGTTAAATCAAAATCTATGTTTTTTTTTTTTTGGTTACTGCCATCTCCCAGCTACAGTGTAAATGTGTGTGATTTCTTAGAAGACTTTACAGGAGCTTATCTTTTCAAAACATTTCTGAGGAAAGGGATAAACTTTTTAATAGTTACTCTAGAATGAATTTTTCCACAGTACAAAGCCTCCTGTCAAAAAGCAAAGCTAAAAGAACAAAAACTATGAGGAGAATGGACATATATATGATGACAGCTGCTTCGATGCTATGTGTGAAGCAGAAGTCATGCATTCTGAATACACACTGCCCCACTACATTCTCTCTTTCCAACATCCAAACCAAGTTTACATCTCTATCCCCAAATTCTTAAAATAAGGCCCACTACTATGGAACCCCTCATTTGTAAAAAGAGCAAATTAATTTAATTAGTAAATTCCACATGCCACTGTAATCCTGTGAAATATTCCAATATATTAAAGCTGATAGTAAAAATTGTCTGTGAAACGCTGCACATTTTGATGATGCTTAGATGGATAAGCTTCATGGCTGGAAAACGATGATCTGTTATTTTTGACAATCTGCAGAGCAACACACTGAAAAATGCCAACTTTATGCTGCAGCAATTACTGATGGATGCACAGAATCCCCAAATATTAAAAATGAATAGTGACCAATGAGAAAAGCCTGCTCCATCTGATCATTTTATGACTCTACCCTAAAGCTACATTATTTTAGCTTGACACAGCTCTTTTGTAGTCATTTCTGGACATTAAATACTATTTAGCTGGGTATGATGATACACGCCATTAATCCCAGCAGGGACAGGCAGATTTCTGTGAGACTAAGGTTAGCCTGGTCTATATATTGAATTCCAAGCCTTCTGGGGCTATAGGGAGATCCTGTCTCAAAAAAATCAGTGATAATTAACTAACTAACTAAATAAATAAACAAATAAATACTGCTTAAAAGCTGGTGTCTGTCTAACAGATTTTTCCAGACACCATTGCTTTCTGGGCAGATTTTCCTATCAGCCTCTTTCTCTGCAACTTAGGAACCTCCAGCTCTCAGGACATGTGCTTCTTTGCTGGTAGGCTTCTTACCAAGGAACACTGTTCTTGCTCTGATGCAAGAGAGTAGTACTGTAGAGCTAACATCTTTGGAATTAACTCTCAGCCAAGATTTAAGAGAGGTTGCATTTCTTTTACCTCAGAATCTCTCCAAGTATATTAAACCGCATTCGCCTTCATGGCTTGTCTATTAAGCTGCATGCACCTTCATGGCTTGTCCTTCCTTCCTAGTCTAACTTCTCAGGATTCTGCCTTCTACTTCTATTTCCAAGCGAACCACCTGTCATATCACTCTTATCTCAGGTTCTGCTACTGAGAAAATCAAAATGAATAAAATATTTAGGGAAATGGTGGGTTCCAAAAATCTCAATGACCATTTTAGTTTTGATTTTCAATTTTCAAATATATCCAGAAATTATTTCTGTCATTTTAGAGAGGCTTTTCTTAGTCCCTGGCTTATATAAGTCACCCAATTAATGTTTGCTGAGCTGATTCTGACAAGAAACCTAAGGTAACAGGGAAAGGAAGGGTGCTAAGGAGGCTCGGGGCCTGCACAATGATGTCACTGTAGCATGAGAGGAAAGAACAGCCCAAACTCTTCCTGACTTCTTATGCCTTCACTAGAGTAGGCCACTAAATAGCTCTCCAATATTGCTCCAAAAGAGGTCAGAAGCCTTCCATTCCAAGGGTGGTCTTTATAGATGAAAGGGGATGTGACTCCTGGTGACAGAGATCCTGAAAAGAACTTCCAAGAGCAGCCTTGCCAAGTTGCCCTGGGTTTGTTACATTACATCACACCTTTGTCTTTTATCTCACTTCTTTTCACCTTACACTTCAGCACATCACAAACCCAGCACAGTAACCTACACCTGGAATCCTAGCACTCTGGGAGTGGAGGCAGAAGAATCAGAAGACCAAGGTTACCTGCAGCTACTTGTGAAGCTTGAGGGTAGAATGAAATACACAGGATCATGTCCATAAATAAATAAATAAATAAATAAATAAATAAATAGTTTGAAAAAAATACAGGTTTCCTGGCTATCGGATCTCCCTTCTGAAGGCTCTTATGTCATATGAAAATTTATTGAATATGAATGCTTTTCTCTTGTTCCTTTCCCTTTTGTTTCAGAGTCTCAGTACTGACCCTAAAATATTAAAGTTTCTGTCTTACATACTAACATTTCTAACTTCAAGGAATAACCAGAAATAGAACTTTTATCTGACTGCCAGAGTGCATGCTGACATTGTAATAGCCTACACATCCTTGGCCTCTTTGAATTGATATTGTGATATATTAAGAAATAGATTTGGTCTCTCTGGTGTCTGGCCCTGAACTTCTAAAGCACTTGAAACTTCCAGAGTGATGGAAAAGAAAATAACATATTGCTCAAGCCCGGAAATGATTAACAATGAAACTTTAAAAGCAGAACGACCTGAAAAAAAATTGAGTCTTCGACAGAGGCTGTGGAAATGCAGTGAGGGTTAGGAACAGGAACAACCCTGGTCCTGGAAAAGGGACACAGTATTCCTGTGTACACTCTGATATTTTAAAGAACTGCTGAGAATATTTTCAGAAATTTCTCTCTCAGCTTCCCTTTGATGTGCAAGTGCTGTGTCAGCAAGGAAGAAAGTTCATTGGAGGATATAAATCCCTGCAGAGAAAGGGCCTTCCAAATCAAAGTCATTTGGTAGCCAAACACAATTAGAAAAGAGCAAAAAAATTCCTTGTTCCAAGACAAAAGACAGGGTTTAGGAAATCTAATCTCCTATGGTTGTTTGCTACAATTACTTAGATAAAATGGTAAATGCAAGTAGAGTTGTGTATTTAACACTAAATGTTATATTAAATAGAGTTCAACAGAAAAAGAATATGTAGTATACAAGAACACTTCTAGGAAGGGCAGTTTTGAAGGAAAACTTGCCTTCATTTTCAGTTCCTTTTTTTGATAAATTTAATCTGGAGTTCCATACTTCCCCATAACTTTATTTCAACCTGTCCATACACTGCTCTGCTTCCTAGCACAAGCAGTGAGTTAGAGAGGAGAGAATGATGGACTGAAAGGGAAAGCCTCAGCTTTCCAGTGCTGTTGAATTGGACAGCAAATGTGTGCGTATAGCACGGGAGGTTGACCACTTTCAGTATCTTAGTGTGCTTATCTGGGAATTAGGGGCTCTGCTGGCATTGTCCTCCCACAGGACTTCAGGTGGCAGGTCCTGATGGTAACGATGTCCCATGCCCAGGTGGTTTTG
Source organism: Eospalax fontanierii (assembly GCA_035773235.1). NCBI lineage: Eukaryota > Metazoa > Chordata > Mammalia > Rodentia > Spalacidae > Eospalax > Eospalax fontanierii. The sequence continues at coordinate 187,988,875 of CM069524.1, read as the reverse complement.
CTGTTGGTCAAGTGGCAGGTTAGAGTTACCTGGAAAGTTCACCACATAAATCATTGTTAAGGATCATAAGGACACAAGATGAGCTAACTGGGACTTTGAGAAAATTTCCTTTATGGAAATTTTTTCCAAGAATTCTACAGAGGAACAAGAGCTTTGGGGAATTCCTTGTAATGATTCCTTTATGACCACTGACACTGAGTAGGAGAAGAATACAAATGTTCTCTCCTTCCCAGAATTCAGCTCTGAATAGAAAAATGGAGGGGATGAGGGACAATTATGGGACAAGGAATGGAGGGCTGCTTTAGAATGGAAGTTGAACTCATGAGGGCTCCCTAGGGCCTGACCACAAGCCAGCCTGACTTAATTTGCACATTTTAGAACTTACCACTGACTTATATTGTCCTGTTTTAGTCTGCTATGTCCTTTGTTTTCAAACAAATATGTACAAATGCAATAGTTATTACAAAATCAAATTACAATTTCTTTTAGGAATTTATAAACAAACTGTCAATTAGAAAACAGAGTTATCAGTTGTCTGCTGTTCACAATAATATAACTCCTGTAAACCAAATGAATAAATGCAAGAGAGACAAGGAGAGAAAGGCACAGCATACTGGAGTGCTCAGGTCAGCACCAGCTCAGCCCAGCGCAACCCAGTTCAGTCCAGCTCAGCCCAGCTTAGCTTCCCAACACCATCACCCGGTGGGGTTTTAGACATGGCAGATTGACAGCAAGTCTTATTGGATACTAGTGTGCTATTCTTCCCTAGATCCAGTTCCCCAATTACTCTCAGGACTGACTCTAAGTATTACATAGCAACACCAAAGCAATCAAGAATAAAATGTCATGGTTCTGAGAGAGCTATAAGTCTGCCGCACACGGTGAGGAACTAACTCATGTTTGGAGTATGGAGCTTTTTAGTTGTGAGCTCTGCACTGATTCAGGGAAACTACTGGTCCTCTGTTCCAGTGTGAGTGAAATGAGACCAGAGCCTTCAATTCTGACTGGACTTTTAAGAGAATTCTGTTCAACAAAACTCAGTGAGATGCCCTGTGTGACACCCCTCATCTCAGCTGGTGATTGTTATTCTGAGTCTCCTTTTATTCCACCTCTAAACTATTCTATTGTTGCATGGATTGGATACAATCAGTGGTGAAATTACAGAGTTTTCTGAACATACAAATAGATAATATATGATTGCCCTGCCCACCAACTGTTCTTGAGAAGAAAATGGGAGCAAAAGAACAAGTGTAAAAAGAAGTCTGTGTTTCTGAAACTCTCAGTTGTTTACTCTCTACCAGCAACAACCCCAGAGAGCATGAAGCACAAAACAGCTCACTCATCATCGCAGTGGTGTTTGACCCGTAAATCATGTTCATTTTTAATTATATATTTGCTGTTTGGCTGGTCAAGGAACAAACCAGTAACTGTGACCTGCTTCTTCAAAGCAGAGAGCCTAGAAAGTGTAATGGGCTGAATTTAAGTAATTAAATGTAAGCTCTTCTTTATTTGTGAGTTTTAAAACTATTAATCCATTTATGAATCCACTTACTATGAACAACATATTAGTATTTCTTTATATTGGTGAAAGGCCAAGTTACTTGCCAGATCTGAAAATGTGCCTAAAAATACTGAAGTTTATTTGAACTTAAAAGTATATCAGATAGTATTAATTACATTTATAAGAGAATATCAAGAAAAACTGACATGAGCAAAAAATCACTCCCTTCATGTGGACTGTCACAATATTTCAAACTGTTTCTAAGGCATAAACAGATTGCACACAAGTATCCATAACCTGACCTTATCTCTTGTTTCTTTCTAAAGCTTTGGATATAAATGTGTGTGTGTGTGTATGTGTGTGTGTGTGTGTGTGTGTGTGCATGTTTGTGGGTATGTGTGTGCATGTGTGTTGGGGAGGAAGTGTAACAATTTAGCTCAACTAAGGAGTGCACAAGTGAGGTTTGTCAGATTGTGACTATCTCTATTATTCTAAATTCCAACATGTGGTGTCTGATGCGATTCAGAATCACCTAGGAGACTTGCCTTGGGGTGTGTCTGTGATGGAGTTTGGGGAGAAGCTTAGGTAAAGAAGACCCAATCTGAATGTGGGCACCACCTTTCTGTGCACTGGTGTCTCAGGCTGAATCAAAACGAGGGAGAAACCTGAGCACCAGTGCTCTTCCACTTCCTGACTATGCAGCCACCTCACCGTCTTGCTACCATGCCTTCCCTGTCTTGGTGGACTGCACCCTTCCACTGTGAGCCAAAATAAACCCCCTTTTAGTTGGCTTTCATCATTGTCAAAATAATGAGACAAAGCAATTAGTTGAACATTATATCTGAATTCCATTTATTTCACTAGGCCTAAAAAATAGTCATTTTAAAAATGAGCATTGGCAATTACCATCATCATTTAAGAAAAGAATGATCATAGGTTTTTCCAAATCTATTCTTCACTCTAAGAATCCAAACTCAAAGTGTCCATATGTAATAAATTCTTCTCTACACTTCAAAAAGTATTGACTGTAAAACTTATTCAGTATAGAGGGTATGTGGTCTGCTCTGAAGAGTGCAATGTAAAATCAGACCCCATATACAAAGAGAATTCAGCGAAGGTAAGATGAAGATCATTCGTTTTATTTGCTACTGAATGGGGAATTTCACATTTTACACATCAAAAATCATTAAATATTTTATGGCATTTTTATTTATGACTTGTTACATGGTCAATGTTAAGAAACCAGATTCTAGTTTCTTTTCAAAGTCCTTATTAGTAAGATTATTGTCGTGGCTTTTATTAATGGATTATAAATATCCATTAGGAACCATGGAGAAAGGAGAAATGATAGTAAAAATAAATAATTTGAATGAGATATGATAAACTCAAGCTCTTGGGCACCTGGTAAGCATGTTAGAACCTGCTGCAGCCTGAATGTTTCAGGAGGGGGAGTGAAAGGGAAGATGAAGAAAAGGCTGGTGAGTGATGACTCATGACTTACAGCAGGGCTGATGAAGACAACTTTTACATTCCCTTCAAAAGAAATTCAGAGGGGCTGGTTCTAGTTCCCGCTCTTCCTTTACCTAGAGTATTTTTTTTTTTTAGGAAGCAGAGCTTGTGATTGTAAATTCTTTCTCTGCATTGTTGAGCTCTAAATCGTTTTTTTAAAAAACCCTTGCATCCAGATTTACGACCAAGGAACATCTTCTGAAGTAGCTGGGAGCCATCTTTCACAATGCAGTCATGAGGACAGAGTGCTTCTGTCTACCTGTCTCCACCGGCAGGAAAGAACTAACTTCTCTGGTCAGTGATTAACATGTATGCCCAGCCTATTCAAGAGAAAAATGCTTGCAAGCTCAGGGATAGTTCAGTCTGTGGCACAAATCACGTCAATCAGCCTCCTTTAACTTTCTCTAGTACCTGTTTCATGCTAGCAATGGGAATTAACAACTGACGTCCTATTATTTCAATAGGCTTGACTTCAGAAATGGTGGCCAAGAGTTTCTGCCATCATCACCACATTCAATAGTCTTCTTGGTATAGTTTTCTTTGGTGCCAGCTTTCTTTAGTAATATTTCATCAGAATTTTCTTTGTTTTTATACTGCTGAGAAGCTGAAAGATCCATAAAATCTTCTCCTTTTACTCCATCAGCAGCATAGCCCCTTCACAGAGTGTTGCGGGTGATGACATAAACAGAGGCTGATTACATGTGAAGGCACCCTCACTGTCAGGGTTACTCCAGGGTATCTACAAATGGATCCCCAAAGAAATTCTTAGCTCCAACTGATAATACATTTATAAACTGAATGGTACCATATGGTACATTTTGAACCTAGAAAATGCTATAATATCAGTAAAATTGTATCAACATGAAGGTGGCTGATAGACAATGTGGTGGATACAATTAGGAGCAAGAACAAGTTAGCCTTGGATGAATAGGATCAATATGTACTGTATAAATGTATGAAACTTTCAAAGGGTGACAAGTAACATTTTTAAAGACTACATGAGCAATGATACAGAGGAATTCCTTTTCCCTCCAGAAAAGAATACTCACGTGGTCCATAGTGGGAATTCATTCAACATGGGACACTGACTCTTCTACCAAGTATAGCAAATGCTAAGAAGATGCTCACAGTAGTTAAGTTCTGCAAGTAAAATCTGTGTCTCTAATAGGAATGAACTAGTAAGGGCAGGGGAATGTCGAACCATAAAAATGATCAGCCCTCCAGAACACAAAAAGCCATTTCTCTGATGAGAAAATAGAAGAGAAGGAATGAAAATAGACAAGTCATGGGAGCTGATTCAAAAACAGTCTTCCCAACAGCTAGACACATCTTTACCTAGAGTAGGAACCCATCACCAGGTTTCCACTGTGTCCAGGCACACAGAAGTAGGGTGTGTGCAGGACAGAGGGATGCAGGCACTGCTTCACCGACAGTGGATGGTAGAAGAGAAGCTGTCTGCAGAGTTCCACTGCTTACAGAGCATGTTTCCCAGCCCAGTAAGCCTGCTTCCCATCTCCTGCTTGCCTGCTTCACATCTCGTATGCGTTCCTTCCTCACTTCCCTGGAATTCGCTGCATTTCTCTATGTGTCAGAGATGACGTATCATTTCTGTCTCCATTTCTGTACTTCACTGTTTTTTTTTTTTTTTTGTATGTAAAGTATTGAACAAGGAACCTCAGACTGAGCAAGTGGCCAATAAACTGAATTGAATTACTTCTGATATATTGTCATTATCTTTTTATAAATTCATGTATCTCTGAAAACAGAAGTTCAAATGAGATGAACCAAAAAACTAAGGGCTCTTTCTAATCTCTAAAAAATTCTGGAAGAAATAGAGGAATTGATTAGACAGTTTTTAATGGAGTAATACATCTCTAAAATTAAATGAAAGAAGCTGCTTTCTGTTCATCCTGAAAGAAGTGACAGTAACTGGAGAAAGATGAAATTTAAGAGAAAATCCTTGCTGTTGATATTATAAAATAAAATTGGTCACTTCACTGCTTAGCCTGAAATCTGGATCACAGAAAAGCTGTTTGCTTCTCCACTGCTATAGCAAAACACTCTTACCAATACCAAATTGGGGAGGAAAGAACTTATTTAGCTCACATCTCCTGGATTACAGTTCATCACTTAAGATGCACAAAGTAGGTACTCAGGGCCGGAGTCTGGAGACGGAAGCTGAAGCACAGGTCATAGAAGAACGCTGCTTACTGACCTGTGTCCCTGGCCCATGCTCGGCCTGCTTTCTTATACAGTAGACGACAACCAGCCCAGGAACCATACTGCCCACAGTGGGCTGGGCCCTGCAGGATCACTCAACAATCAAGAAAATACCCTAAAGACATGGCCACAGTCAGTCAAAAGGAAGCAGTTCCCTAACTGAGCCTTCTTCAACCCAAGTAAGTCAAGTCCCTTGACCCTAAAGCATCCAGCACAGATTTCTCTTAGTGTTTTATCAAATGTTCCTGATAATAGCATCTTTCTCTAAGTAACAAAGTTACAGTTGAAAGAGTAAACATATTGGGTCAGATGTCCTCCCTTACAAAAGTGAACAACTAATATTTTCTTTACTTAAATATACCCAAATTTTAAAGTAATATTTTTGGCTCACCTACAGAATGTAATTGGTAGTTGTATTAACTATCTGCTTAACAGACTCAAGAAGGTATTTATAACATAAAGCCAAATACTGGGCCCTTAGAATACATGAATATAACAAATGAACTAATGTATTATTATAAAAGAGCCAATAATAAAACATAAAATGTACTTCACACTAAAAGAGTTACATTAAAGTATAACTATTAAACTTTCATTTACCTTGGACATAAGTTTTACAGACTGAAAATCAAGAAAGTAGCTGTTCAATAGTGTTGACATGTATGAATCAGCTCTTCATCTAAGCTACACTGAAAACACAGGGATGCAGATTTGACATGAAGTTTTACTTCATAATAGGAACGAGGCTTTAGTATCTTAATCCACACATAGGAAAGACTTACTTGGCTTCAAATAAGATTTACTCATTCAGCCAATGATAAGAGCAATGAAAGCTAGCTGCTTTAGCACAGGATGATAAGACAAGATTGAGGGTTGCTTAGGGTGCATGAGGAGAAGAGAGGGACCACAGTGGAAGGCAAAGTGTTCTGATCAAATAACTTCCATGTTGAAGGAAGACAGTGGGGCCAGAGGTGTTCCCCTTGAGGTTTATACATTCATATGCATCCAGATACGTTGACTGAATACTCGGGTGTGGCAATCTCTGAGCTGAAAATATTAACATGAGAATTGTACATTACTCTATGATTCTCATGGCATTGAGACAGAGAAGAAAACATAGAAAGCGAGTTTAGACAGAAAAGACAAAAGCTTTGCAGGCTGAAGCCATGGACACTATGCCATTTTAAACAAAGAACTAAGAATCTTCAAGATTCGATACACACAGTCCTGCAGCAAGGTTTTTCTATTCACTTAAGCTACAAACTTCCTATGTAGCCCACAATGGTCTCAAATTTGAGATCTTTCAGCCTTGGCTTCCAGAGTGCTGGGACAAGAGCTGTGAGGTATCAGGTACAACTCAATTCTCTTTGCATACTGAAGAATAATTGCAAGGACGTAGGCTTGGTTTGTTCCTCAGGGCTCATATGTGGTGCTCAGGGTTAGTGCTGAGGAGTGACAATTAGGAGAATATTCTTAAGTCATTGAGAATTTCCTTAGAAGATACTAATGTAGATCACCATCTGAGAGACACCCTGTAGTAAGAGTGAGTGCATCCCAGAATTGCCTTTGAATCCCTGTCAGGATGGGATCTCTTTTCCCTACGTAGGCTCCAACAATGTTATTGGGTGAGGTGATGTGGGCAGGAAAAGAATTTGCCAGGTTTGGATTTTCGCTACCCAGCCCATGGACTAAATAAAATAAGCCTTCTGTAAATATACCTAGCTTATACCAATATTATGCCATAGTAACAAAAACTGGACTATCATAACTAACATAACCATATAATGTATATTTATATATTGTTTATGTTTTAGATTCTGTTTCTTTAAGGAATCCTAACACATGGGCATTGATTATCTAGGGGACTTTGGGTTGAGGAGTTTGCATGTTTAGAGCAGAGGAGAAAGTATGAGTCATCTATGAGAGTGGAGAACTAGCACAATCCTGATGGTGGAAGATGGCAGGGTTGCTGAACAGCTGGGGCCAGCTTCAAATGTTGCCCACAAATATACATACAGATATATGCCACCTTGATCCCTGACTTTCAGTCTTCCACACTGGGGCAGGCACTGGAGGTTTAAAGGGTGACTAGAGTTCAGATAAGCCCATGAGTGCAGGAAAGGAGGGCATAGATGATGGGGATGAGGGCTGTTTATGGAGACGTCACTGTGGGGAATGAAGCCTCTGGGTGGGAAGAAAGGAATCTCAAGGCATTGGTGGTGGACAGTCAAAAGAGGAAGATACAAAGGAGTACATACAAGGGGCTGGGGTCTGGCTATCTGACTGACGGTTAATTCTGGTGACCATGTTGACTGGATCTGAGAGTAACTGAAGTGTGAGAGACTTTCTTGATCAGATGATTTGAAGCTAGAAGCCCCATGCTAAGTTGTTGTACAGATTGAGCAAATAGCTCAATATTATAATGTCAATACAGTTGAGCATGAGAAAGCACTTAGCCAGAAATTACATCTTCAGCCTAAGGCTCTGAAGATGAGAGTTTTCAAATGACTTAATTTTAACAGAGATTAGATGGTGTGAGTTTTAGAAGGTTCCCAACAATAGCTGTTGAGATAATAAGGGATTTTGTGATCATTTGAATGTTCATGTTACTTAATTTGATATTAACAAATTGTTCATATTTTGCTTTACTTTCTATGTTCTCATTTTTATTCTTATTTCTGAATACTTACAATTCAATAAAGATTAATTTTAAAATATATTTTTCACTCATATAATAAAAATAAAATACACATCATCTTTAGTAATTTATGATTCCCTAGATACACATCTTATACTTGATAGATTTGTGACATGATAGATAAAAAATTCCAAGCATCGATTATGTGACAGCAGAGAATAACTCTGTTACCACTTTATACTCAAGCTGCTGCAGTCAACTCCATGTGCCAAGTTAATTAAAAATGGAAAGCTTGGAAGACAAATTCAACTGCACTTAGAAACTACTTGACAGATAAACGCAGTTTCTGAACATCATGACTAATATCCAACTGGAAACTACACTTCAAGGAGAAGGAACACCCTCCTCGTCAGTTGAAGCTCTTTGGACTCCAGCTACGAGTGGCAGCTTCAAGGCTGCTGTGGTCTCCTCTGCCTCCAATGTGTGTGTGTGCGTGTGTGTGTGTGTGTGCGCGAGCGAGTTTATGTGTGTATGTGTGTTTTCCATAGAAGTAGAGAACCAGCCATAACTTTATTGTTTGATGTGATAATTTATTCTGTGTTTTTCTTTCTCATTCATTTTAATAACATTGTAACAGCAGGTTAGGATGGAACATGCACTGGGATCATCTCATTAAGCTCATTAAATCCCTAATAAAACATCCATCTCCTTTACACATGTGCCATTATTACTCCCAAGTCAGCAGCAGTGACTTTACAGGTTACTGGCTACCTCAATTACCCACTTAAATATTTCCAAGTAGTCTCTATACATTATTTAATAATTCACATATTGACAAATGAAATCTGGCAGACTTTTTCAACATGTCATTAATCATAAGCCTCTCTGCCCTTTCACGCACTCAATGTGAGATGGTTAATTTCATGCTTTCCCATTGTTTTCTGCCCTTAATAAAAATCATGCAGGTCCTTTGAGCATAGGAGATGAGAGAGACATAGTAACAGACAGTAGCCAGCAAACACTAGAAGACAGAGCAGGAAGCTGGGGAGCAACTACAGTAGGAACAGCTGAAAATTAGTCTGTTCATGGAAGAGGCTGTGAACAGTGCTCGGAGGCGATGGACACGTACTTAAAGAAGAGAGCCACTTGAAGGGTAACTGCAAGGAAGAGGTGAGTTTACACAGGAATATCTGCAAAACAAGATGGATTTCACAAATCTCTAGAAGCTTAAGCACTTTCCCCAAATGCTGATTTCAAGTGAATCCTGTCTAACATCCAAAGATTATATGAACAAATTTATGTGTGCATGTACAACATGAGCTTAATCCCACAACCCCACACAAATATGTTCCAAAAATAATGTATAAATAGATAATAAAGACACAGAATCTATTTTTATGGACTGTACATTTCTACAAGTAGAAATGTATGGACCAGAACTAGATCTCCATACAATAACTGTGACCTTTGCTCTGATTTGAAGGAAAAGTCTCTCACTCAATATAAACTTAGTTTTATAGCTTCAAAGAGACTCTGCTTTTGTGAAAACCCAGTTACAGATTCTTTTTCATTACTAATGGACAATGTTCAGTTTGGTGTGAAAAGAAACATACCATAAATTTACCTTTGCGAGATGGAATCTGAAAAATACTAAGGAACAGGAGAAAATGGTGCTCAAGAAAAAGATAAAAGCACCAAGTACCCTAAGCAGGTAGGTGAGCACACACTCTGTGATTCTCTGTTGTCAATGTGTTTATCCTTAATGGCTTTTCTAAACTTTCACCATAAATCTTCTTCATGCAATTGAGGGTGATTAACATAGAACACAAGAACTGGACAAGATTTAGAGAATAAGAGAATGCAGAATCCATGGACAGGACTCCTATATTAATCCTCACCCACCCATGGATCATGGATCATTGTGAAGAGGACAGAAAGATTGTAAGAACCGGGGGTGGTAGATGAGCACCAAGAAACTGAGTTTTTGGGCAGCTAGGAACTGCTCATATGAACTTACTGCAGTAACAACAGCATCCACAAGATCCATGCAAACACAAACCAGACAAAAACTCAGTATGGAACTAGGGGAATGAGTAGGAGGCCCCAGCCTTAGCCGAGGAACTATTGACAGCTGATCACTGCTGGATGTGGTGGTTTGAATGAGAATGTCCCCATAGGCTCTAAGTATTTGGACATTTTGTTTCCATTTGGTGGCGCTGTTTCGGGAGGTCTTAGAAGGCGTGGCCATGCTGGAGAAAGCATGCCACAGGGAGTGGGTTGAGAGAGTTCTTAAGCCATGATGGCTCTCCAGTCACTCTCTGCTTCCTGTGCCTGCTTGAAGATGTGAACACTTAATTGCTGTGTCTTCTCTAGCCACTTCTGCCACCATGCCTCCTGTCATGATGAACTCTTGCCCCTTTGGACACAATCAAAATAAACTCTTCCTTTTAAAGGTTCCTTTGGTCAGCATTTCTATCATAGCAATGGAAAACAAACTAGTACAGTAATTGGTACCAGGAATGTGATATGGCTGTGAATGAAATGATCATGTAGGGTTTTGGAACAATGTGGAAGACTCTGGAAGTCTGGACTGGATATGTAATTGATTCCTGTAAGCAGAGCTTATCAGGCCATTTTAGTAGGATCCTGGAAGAAAATAGTATTGAGAACAATGTAGTTATAAAAGGAAATAAGAATTAAGCAGCAATTGGATATTTAAGAAAACATTCTGGCTGGAGTCTGCCCATAGTCAAAAATTGCCTAAGGCTAACATGAAAGGTAGTGGGGCTAATGACTTTGGCAGAGGATATTTCAAGGCAGCATAAAGCAATGTAATACACTGAGAGAATGGGTCTTCTACAGGTATGGGTGTACTTATACACACACACACATGAGAACACTTACGCACATAAAATGAAAAGAAACTTAAAAATTTAAGGTAGCACATGCCTTAAATCCCAACAGTTGGGAGGCAGATTTAAAAGTTCAAAGTCAGTCTGGTGCTCTACATAGTGTGTTCCAGAGCAGCTAGAACTGGAGCAAGAACATGTCTCAAACCATTCAAACACAAACAAGCAATAACAAACAAAAACTCCAAACAAAAAAAACCTAAAAATTTTAGAAAATAAAGATTGTTTTGAGAAACAGTTTATGGTAAATTTCTTCTATTTTAGCAATGTTAAAATAATCCAGATGTCAAAACATCTCTAAATTTCTCTGAAGTTGAAACAAATCTGTCATAAATCTTGTCATAAATCACATTATCTACAAATTTTAAAAATTTCAATGGAAATACAGTTTCACCAAAGGTGGAGGGAAGAAAGGAAAGGTGAACAAAACATAGACCATTTTAGCTTTTGTTTGAATTTAAAGTGTGGAAACATTACAAACAAGGTTAGGGTAAGTGAGGCCAAAGAAACACCCTAAATGTGTACAGTGTCACTCTATGACTAGGACCCTAGTTTCTGAATTAAAAGGAAAAAGCAAATTGAATACTAATACTAAAAACCCTCACCAGTCATTTATGAAATAAATTATTACCAAATTTCCTATTTCATATTATTTTGTGTGGAATCAATGAATAAATTAATAGGCTATTGTTATATAGTATACTACTATATTTATTTATATGGGGATATTTTTCAACATGAGAAAAGCACTGGGAACATTTTCCTCTCATTTTCTCCCTATGTAGGAATTTCCTGTAGACTGAGAAGCCATGTGATAAACAGAAATCAATGTTTAATACTTGAGCATTTTACCAGCATCTATACATTCTATCTAGTGGAAACAGAATTCTTGCTGGACACTCAGGTCATTCTCAGACTTATTAGCTGTAAAAAGAAACTGCCATTGCTTTGGGGTTGTTTCATCTGGATTGAAATATTCCCTCTTGAGGAGAAGAAGGCTCAGGAGACTCTGTAATCTCACAAAGCTTACCAGACCCAGGAGGCACGAGGCACTGCCATAGCTATATAAGGAGTGTATCAGTGGTAAACAATCCTCTGGGAAGAAGAGAATGCAGGAATAGCTTTTGTGAATCATCACCCTTGCTGGGGTGGCCTTTCAAAGTAGTCCCCCATGCACCTGTCTGTAAGTCTCCCCAGGGACACATAAATAACCCAGATAAAATGACTGTTTTCCAAACTGCACTTGCACAGAATTATTCCTTTTGTCTTTTGTCCTGTCTGTCTGGAGTGAACAGGGATAGACTACTCCTATTCCTATTTCCTGGAAATCATGTGCCAGCCAATGTAGCACACATGTTATCTGGATAATAAATCCTAGATATTTGGTCCATTTCACTCCTTCTATGAATTTCCTGGTTCTACTTTAAAATATCACCAAACATTGGATAAAAATGGAAATTCTGTCTGTTGTTACTTCTAGAAGGAGACAAATTAAAATTCAGAAATCTCTTGAGTAAAATCATGAAGTGAGTGTGTTCCAGATATCCTAGGCTAAATCGGCCCCCTGCCTCTGCCCAGGAGTGTGCTCCCTTCAGAAATTCCAGAGTTTATCTTCTTTTTGCTTCTCCAAGGTAAGCAACATCAGGTACCAGAATTAATGGTCTGAGCACCAACCAGCAAACCCAGCTTTAACTGTCCATCACCTCTGCTTGGAGGTGAGCTCTCTCCAGATGTCCTGGGCTTCCTCCAGCTCCAAATGCTGTTGGTACTCCTTGGGCCTGGAGAACACATTCCTTCTTTCAGATCTTTCTTTTCTTTCTTCCTCCTGACTCTACCCTAGTTACTAGTCATATTTCTTTGCTCTGTCTCTCCTTCTGTTGCTTCTTGTGTGCATTTGTGTGTCGTAGGTGGGATGCCTGTGTCTTTATGTATCTGAATGGGCCCACATGCCTTGGCACACTTGAAAAGATCAGAGATAGACTCTCAGGGGTGGGTTCTCTCCTCCTGATAAGGAGGTTCCAAGGATGAAACTCCGGTCATCAACATTTGGTGGCAGCCACTTTACCTGCTGAGCAATCTTGCATGCCCTCTGTTTATTCATTATATAGACATTTACAATTGCTTTCAGTGACTCCCATGGTCATCCAGGATAATCTTGTCACTTTAAAACCCTTACCTGTCACATAAGGAAATATTCTTTTAAAAAGCAAGTAACTGTGACGGATTATTCAAAATAGGAGCTGATATTTTGGGACATATTTCAGTCAAATTGTGGATTGTTATGCAAATTTCAATAGAACACTGTAAAAAATTTAATTTAATGAAAGCCAAGTAGTAATCACATTTTACAATCATTAAAACTGAAGAAAGAAGCGAACAATGGTAATTGTTCTTATAACTTTTTAATATGACACAAACAAGGCCTGTGGCAGGAGTGTTATTGTCTTTGTTTAGATAATATTAAATTTTTGAATCTGAGATCGACAGATAATAGAAAGTTAGGAAGGCGGATGGTAGATAGTCACTAAAGATATAGATTGATTAAAAACACTCAAATTTCTTATACTCAGTACCCTAATATCATCCATTTTTTCATTTGAAATCCTGCTGCTTCACACATTCTGAGAGAGAAAAAACAGAGCATACCAATTTAAGTAATGTTTACAAATATTTCCATCACAGTACATTTGTGTGAACTAGAACTAGATTGGAAAATAGTGCATTTAAAACATGAGTATTTTTCATGTATGTTAAGACCTATTGTTCAAGGATGTGTTCCTGTATGTGCCTCAGCATGAGTTGAGTTCATCCAGTGGAACCTGGTCAACCTACCCAGCATTACTCTTAAGGAACCCCAACTCTCCCTCACCCAGCAGTGATCACCTGCCTTTGCTCCTCAGCTAAGATTGGGGCTTCTTAGTCTTTTCCCTACTTCTATGCTGGGTTTCTGTCTGGTTTGGGTTTTTACAGGTTGATAAGCCTTAACACATGTGACAGAAATCTGACAGGGGTTATGGCAGTGCAGATATGGGAGGGGTCTAATATGATTGACATGTGTTGTATTAAATGCACAAAAACTCAATAAGAAGAAGAAAAAGAAAGAGAAAAGGAAAGGAAGCAGACCTAGGATGGCCAGGAGAGAAGCCGGTAATTGTCAGTAATCAGTCTTCCTTGTTCTGCCTCAGCTCCTGCCCCAGGTTCCAGTCCCGCTGAATCCCCTGCCCTGGCTTCCCTCGAGGATGCAGTAAAACCTTGCCCCCGCAGACATGACTACTTTGCTCCCATAAATACAGGTCAAATGATGAAATCATAAAATGACCTTGGGTGGTAATCTTGATATATGCACCTAGCTTGCTTTTCTAGGACTTGCATTAAGAACAGGCTCAGTTAACATTCCGATTACAAAGGGAAACAGAAACATGAGCTTTTCCTAACAATTCCAATAAGCCCTTGGTAAATCCAAACACCATTTACAGTAATAAAGAAAACTCCCTGAAGTACCTGCCTATTGAGACCAGGGTTAACACTCGGCTGTCACTGACAGAGTTTGCAAGCTCCTGTTCCTATAAACTAAATATTTGTACTTACTGATGCTTTCAACTGAAATTTAAGGATTCATCGGGATCTTTAATCTAAATCCCTCTGTTTATCTGAAATTCACAGGTTAAAGTGACTAACCACTGACACAGACAACATCTCTCGTGATTTTCAACCCAGGTCAGGCATCCCCCCCGGTGCTCCTTTTTCCTCCCTCCATCTCCTAGTCTTTGTTTCTTTTTCTTTCCTGTTTTCTATTTTCCCCCATTTCCCTAATGGAAGTGATATGTTCTACCTCTTTCTCCCAGATGCAAAGGACATAAAAAGCAAATTTTAATAGTTTTGTGTCTGATTACACATGATTCTGAGTTACCATGTTTTTTCAAGGTTTATTTTTATTATTTATTTTTATGTATGTGTCTGTGTGTGCATGTTTCTGTCTGTGGGAGGGAGCTCTGTGTGTGTCTCAGTATGTGTGTGTGTGTGTGTGTGTGTGTGTGTGTGTGTGTGAGACGTGTGTTCAGTTGAATTTAGAGGCCAGAAGAGGATATTGGTCCCATGGAGATGGAGTTACAGGCAGATGTGAGTTGGGTTATATGAGTCCTGGGAATCAAATTCTGGTCCTCTTCAATAATAGTGAACACTCCTAAGCACTGTGCCATTTCCACAGTCTCAGAGCTACTGTACGTTTGAAATAAGAAATAATTCTCATAATTGTAGGGAATTTCGTTCTTACTAAGCTGTTGACAGTGGCCCATTTCAAGAAAATTGTGTAAATACAATATAGTTGACAAATATAACTTTTACTCAACAGATATTTATCAAGTGTCTAATATGGCCCCTAAAATACATAGGTAGGTTATAATGTTGAAAAGTGAAAGTCATCATTCTTGTTTTTAAAAATCAATATATTAATAATAAAAATGTGCAATGCACTTAAATTTATTAGTCAGCAGATTCTACTTGTCATGTTCTCTGCCATGAAAGATGGAGAACCAACATAAGCAGGAGCTTAATGGAACTGCATTATCATTTTCAAACATTAATTCTATGATGGATTAAACAAGGAGATATGAGGCTGTTGTTACATGTTAAGTTTAGAATGAGACTATATATAAATTGTCTTAAACTAGGACTTTATATATTTTTATTAAAATATAATACAAATAAATTTCATTTATGACTTTGAAGGAATTACCTCTTGTGACATTAAGTTTTCATTATGGGTGATCTGCTGTAATATATGTTTGTAATCTTTTAGCTTTTTATAGTAAAGTTTCAATACACCGCCTGGAGTTCTTTCACTCTTCCTCCATTGGGCAAATCATAATGGAAGCCCCTCCAGCCTCTTAGATCTTTTGAAGTGCTTTCTGTCATTAATTTTCTTTTCTTACACCTCTTAATTCTCTCATACCTAGTCTCTGTGCACAGTGAAGACCACTTAAAGTGCCATGGGCAAGAGGAAACCCATGGCAAGTTGGCACATGAATGTTGAATAGAACCAGGGTTACAAGGTTGCTCTAAGTTCTGGGACCCACGGAGAAGGACAGTAGAACTGGTGAGAGACTGCAAGGCAATCGATAGAGAAATGGATTTGAAGACTGAAGTAAAAACAGCTCTCAGTTTCCCTCTAGACCGAGATGGTGGAGCCCACTTGTCCACATTCTCTGAGCAACCTGATGTTTAGTACATTTGGAATGAAATGGAATTAGACAGGGCAACAGTGCTAACACAGACATGATAAGTCCCATAGAGCCTACTTGACTTGGGACCAGAAATAATTAAGTTATGATGATCATCTACGACTTGCAGATTACTAAGGAAATGCATCAGGAAGTCAGGATCATAAAAGCATCAATAATTTCTGGGATACATTCTCGTTTATCAGTCTGGTTTCTAGGCACTTCAGTAATGAAAGCTCCTTCTCATGGGAAATCTATTAGAATTTAAGTAGAATTGAAGCCATGCAACCCAAGGACAGGAATGTGAATCAGCCATGAGTAATCAAACTACCCAGACTAGTACAGTCTGGGAGTCATTTAAGTTCTTCTCTTGAGTTTTCTGTCAGAACAAGCTGAGAAGATTCTCATCGACTGATTCCAGGCTGGAAGAATCCAAATTGCATGGCTGGAATTTTTGCCTGCCTTATAGAGAGACATGTGGTAGGTAGACGTCTGTGAAGACGTGATAAAATTCAAGTTTGCTTTGGTAGTTTTGCTTTCGTCATTTTGGTATGTTGCATGTTTAAACCATTACTGGCAACAGATGGCTACTAGGAGGGGTAGAGGCAGTCTCTTTTAACCATGGGACTCTTGATAGGTTAACCAGGCTCTAGTGGATGGGGTGTTGGTCCCAGCACTCAGGGCCAGTCCAAGGGGGGACCGAAGGGTCTCTGCTGTGGGGTGAGGGGGGTGAGTAGTTGCGGAATAAAGACACCGACTCAGAGAGTTGAGCGGAAAGCCAACAGTGGTGGTCTGCTGCAAACTCATTTATTCAAGAAAGAGCAGAGAGTCTTATAGGTCTTGGGAGCCAATAGCTGTATGGGGTGGGGTCCTGACTACAGCCAATCGCAGTTTGTTCCCAGGTGGATCAGGTTCCCTCCAGGTGTTGGGCAGAAACTGGCTTCACAACTAACCAGTGTGGAGCACCACACCCACGAGAGCCATTCCATCATTCCTCCTGGCAGGGGGCCTAGCTAGGCCCACCCTGCATTATGCCCAACAGGGGGTTACTCAGGGAAAGTGGGGGCAGGGGAAGGTATCTAAATGTACTAATATATTATGTATAAAAATATGTTATATTGTATGAAAATCAGAAAAATTCATAGAAAATGTACAGATATCATTTAAAGGGAACTAGAAGAAACTTCTAGATATGGTCACACCTGCCATACTCTTAGACTGAAAAAATAAATATGAAAATGGCCATACTTCCAAATTAATCTCCACACTTAATGAAATGTGCATCAAAATTCTGATGTCATATTTCACAGATTAGTAAAAACAATCCAAGGATACATATGGAAAAACAAAGAACTCAAAATCTAAAACAGTAAGATCACAGCAGGACACATGAGAATACCTGACCTCAAATTATACTACCGAGGTAGAGTGATAAAGACAGACTGCTACTTTCATGAAACCAGATTTTTTGATGAACAGAACAGAATAGACAGCATGGATATATATTGTATAAATTGAAGAAGCTATTACCATTTGCTTCTCAAAAGAGCAGCAAATCCATGCACTTGATAAAAGATGGAATATTAAACAAATACTGCAGGCTAAACTACATTTCCACTTGCAGAGGAATAAAAGTAGATCTGTGTTTCTCACTGTGTACACAAATCAATGTAAAATATATCAGACTCTAAAACCCCAACACTAAAGTCACTGAAGAATATAGGGAATACACTTCAACATATTGGGATATATAAGAACTTTCTGAACTGAATCTTCACAGCATAGCAACAAGCCCAAGTAACAACATATGGAACTTCATGAAATTGAATCACCTGCACAGCACAGGAAATTCTCATCAGAGCGAAAGAACATACACAGAATGGGAGAATGTCTTTATCAACTCTGCATCAGATGAGTACAGAATCACTGGGTGCATAGCATTTAGGACTGGCCAAGTGTTTGGGTGGCTACCTTAATCTAACTGTGTGATAGTTTTATTTGTGAGCTCATTAAAGTACATTGTTTCTTAGTTTTTGAAAATGTCACCTAAGCTGGTTTTGAGTATCACAGAATTTCACTAATGCTAGAAATCTCTGGAGTATCATATTCTGTATCTACATCTACTTGGAAATTCAAAATGTGAACTAACTATGGTAAAGCCAGGACAAGATAGATCAGTATGGTTTCTGAGAGACAGCAAATTCTCAGAGGAAGAAAGGACAGATCATACACAAACCCTTCAGCAGAGGGATCATCACAACACTGACCTATTAATTTCAGACTTGTGCCTCCATAATTTGAGTGAGCCAGTTTATGGTGTGCCATTTGGTCCTTGAACCTTTTATTCAGTAGCTCTAGAGCCTTACTTATATGGGCCAGAATAGTGAACCAATCAAAAGTCCCAGAAAATTATCTCAAGAGAGGAAAGTCATCAGGAATGAGTAAAAATGCTGTGAACATGGAGTTTAAAATGGTTTGCACATTCTTTGAGGTCTGTATGGCTGGGAGGCAACCTCTTAACACCTATCCATCTAGCAGCTCTGTGAGAATTCATCAGGGTTGTCAGCTCCATCACACTATGAAACGCCTCACCCTCCGCATAGCACTGTGTTCAATGAAGCAAGAAGACGGAATGATTACTATAGTGAGATTTACAGCCACAGGTTCACAGAGCTGGCTTAAATGGGTTTTCTTCTCTAAATTTACTAGAGTTTTCTCTATAACATGGTCAGTGGCATTTTCATTTTGCTGTTTGAGTCATTGATGGGATCCTTAAGAAACTTAAGCCCACTTCTTAAAAAGTATGCGTCCATACAGAGCTTCTCACTGCAGGACGGTCAGAAACGTCAGAGTGGTAATCTTTATCTGGATATTCTAAACTTATAGACAAAAACAAAGAAATCAACTCTAATCTTTAAATCTGGATGTAGGGTCCATTTATGCTGAATTTACTTCACTGTCATTTGAGTACAGAGTTAAAAGAGGCTAAAATATATTTTCAAAATGCCCCAAGTCCTATCTATGTGTTTTTGTGGAAAACATGAATTATGCATATATACTCTGGGAGTAAGACTCTTACTACAACAACTGCACCTTATTGGTAAAATACACAAAAGGACAATTAAAATCATGAAGTTGGCGATATCATGTTTAGACTTGGTTACCATAATACACATGTATATGTACAAGCACAGTGAGCACACAGACATGAGCAATTGCACAGTATGCCCATGTTTCCATAATTAATCCATATATCATTTCCACATGTAACACATATTTCTAATGCAGCACTAGAGAAAATAAATAAAATCAAACAAAACCCATTTATTTCTAACACTTGAGAGAGAGAGAGAGAGAGAGAGAGAGAGAGAGAGAGAGAGAGACTTTTTCACAGTATTCCCCCAACACAAGTGAAGGTCAGCTTGGCACTAAACTCACCCACTTCATGGCAGATTTCCATTGCATTGCTCTGTGCACTTTGATTTACACAAAGTTTTCCTGAAATGTAAACATAAATCATACCTCATTCTGTAAGTCTCGGATCATTTTACTCTTTCTTTCAACTTCAGTCTTCAAAAAATTAATCTGGAAATAAATAGAATATTAATTATATGGATGTATTCCCATGGCATTTCCTTATATTATTTTGAGGTGCACTGAAACTATTATATTCTTAATGTTAAATATGCAAGAAGAAGAAAAGATTAAAGTTTTCATTTACCAAAATCTTCATTATTATATTCATATATAATATATATATATATATATATATATATAGTGAAAATATTTTCCATATGTAACTAAATGCTTTAGAACACTGAGAAACTATTATGATTATAATTCTATTTATATAACTGTAGAGTGATAGGGAACTGTCTCTCTGCAGTTTTTGTTTCTTATTGGTTCATTCTGTGGCAAGTCCCGCCCTCTGACCAATAAGGGAGGAGGGAGGTTGGAGAGTAGCAAGAAGAACCAACATGGCCACGAGCTGGGGAGAGAAGCGGAGGTTGCTAAGATCCACGTGGGAAGAAAAATGCCCCGGGCCCACGAACCCAGGAGACAGCGTGCCACGCCCCTGCCATCCCATGGATCACGTGAGTGTCACGGACTAAGAGACCGGAGCCCCCCCACCCGCTAACTGCGGGTGGCCTAGCCACGCTTACACAAACAAACTGAGAGATTGGCGTTTAGCTGTCACAAACAGCGAGAGGTGGGCTGGGACCATCTGAGCCCCAACAAAGGTCTTTGTGCCTGGAGCAGAGGCTCGAACGCCACCCCCATGGCGGCTCCAGGCAGGTGGAGAGCTGGTAAAAATGACTTTATGGCTTACCTGAAATAAATCCATTCTCTAAAAGGAGCATATTCTATTCAGTCAGTAGGTTCAGACCTAGAGGGTGGTGTGTGGCTGAATGCTGAGACCCGCCATGAGAAAATTCATGCAACAGTAACTGAACCCCATCATTGAACAAGTGACTCCTCAGGATATAAATTCTGAGGTTTGATCCTGAAATTTATATTCCTATGGAACTGTATATAAATTTGACCTGTGTCCACATTTGAGAACAAGTTCTCAGTGATACCCCTTACTTTATATATGTGTGAAAAGTCATGTCTTTTTTAAAATGATGTGTTCCATTTATGTGGGTTTTTGTGTATGGCTCATGGCTGGAGGGGTCATTAATTGGAGCATGGGGAAACTTTCTGTGGCTTTAACATAGAAGACAATTAGACCCTTCAAACAACAATACTAACTGCCCATAGTTCTTTAGGGAGAGGTAGAATCACATAATGAAAGATTGCTGGGCCAATCTTCTGTAGGTCTTGTGAAGGTAATCACAGTGTCAGTGAGTTCATAGTGCCACAACTATTTTATGACCAGAATATACTACTGGGTATCCAGGACAGGGCTCCATGAATGCTAGACAGATAACCTTCCACTGAACTCCAACTCAGCCTTTGCCTTAATGACGACTTCACATTATTTTCTGTAGTCTTTAGATGTGGGCTGCACGTTTGTCTAAACTTGGATTAACCATACCATTGGCCCAATATTTCATGTATTGATCATCACTGCTAAGTGATTCCTGGTATAAACAAATAATCTCCCAACATGAGCTGTGCTGGACACAAAATGAGTCAGCAGACCAGCAGGTAACTGTCCCTGCCATACTGATTTTTGTCAAATACACAGCTTTAAAAATGCTTATTCCAGGGCTGGGCATGGTGGTGCACACCTTTAATCATGGCACTCAAGAGGCAGAGGCAGGTAGATCTCTGAGTTAAGACCAGCCTGGTCTACATAGTATGTTCCAGGCCAGCTAGGGCTACAGGGAGACCCTGTCTCAAAAAGACCTCCCCCAACAACAAAAAAAAATTATTTCTTGACTTGAACATTTCAAACATAAATGAAAGATTAAGAAAGACATAAAATACCATATGGATCCATACGTGTTACTGTTAAACCTTCTCGCTCTCCATTTTATTTTTCTAAAGTAATGATGCTCCTAAAATTGCTTTTAGTCTTTTGATTTTTTATTCAATGTATATATTGTATATATTATTAAAATTGTTAATTATATGTTAGTGTAAATTTTGAAAAACAATTTTATTTTTATGATATCAATGCATGCTCATTTTATGTCAATTAATTTATATTAGCTGATAATTTAATTCTGGAACGAATCATTTGAGGTTATTGTTTACAAAAGTAATCAAAGTGAAGAGGATTACTATGACTGATTGATCCTCAAATACAATGTAATAAATAATATGGGTATGTATTTTTATATCATATAAAAGCATCAGAAGTCTGCTTCTATTTTGGTTCTCCATGAAGTGTGGCACAAAACCAATATACAACTTTACCTTCAACCCATCATTTCATGATCACCTCAGCTATCACCATCCCCCATATATGCATAAGAGAATAAATATTAGCCTGAATTCTGACTCCCCACCCAACTGGAGCCTGTTCTGTTTTATGATTCTGTCACTTATCCACCCATGGACAACCAGCTGCTGTGCAGTGCACGCAGATGAAAGGCCTTTGGAGGAACATTTAGGCTGTGGTAAGTCAAGTATGATCAGATGATTAGCATACAAAGGCAGCTGGCAGAGAAACAGAAAGAAGCCAGCATACTGAAATATCAGAGACATATATGCAGAGCGCTATGCATATATACAATGTTCTCTCTGATGTCATCAAGGTAGAAAGCTATGGAATGATTACTAATGGAAGCCTCATTCTGATGTCTTCAATGTAGAAAGTTACGGAATGATTACTGATGGAATCCTTGTTCTGATGTCTTCAATGCAGGGAGCTATGGAATCATTACTAATGGAATCCTCACTTTGAAATCTTCAAAAGCTGCAATCACTGTTATCTCACAGTCTCATCACACCTGACTCCTAAGCTGGATTTTTCATAAAATTTCATGGGAGCTTTCAGTACCTGTTGGTAAATTCGTATTAAATGAATGAATGCATTAATGTCCCTTCATCTGGTAATGAGAATTCAAGACCAACCATTTTCATACTGACAGCATATATCTACAACAGAATTAGATTAAGAAACACTGTGTAGCCAGAGTACTGGTGAGGGCAGTGAAAAAATGGATCAGGCTCATAACCAAAAGTAAAGAAATACTATATCTGTTTTATGGTCATATTAATTCTCAAGTTTGAACTATAAGGATGCTTATAGCAACTCAATACCTATTATATCTATTTCCTTAACACTGTAGGTTCAAGAGTTTAAGTCATGGACCAGCTGAGATTGTCTCAGATTTTTAATCTTTTCTTCACTGAGCCACTGAGCCACTGTTCTCCCCAAACCTCCACAGTTTGGTACTGTTTAGTCTGCTTGCTGTAATTAAAATTCACATCTATTAGTAGAATACTAAGTGGGTGCAGAGTCTTGACTATGATTCTTTAGATGTTAAACACAGATACAAAATATTGAGGATATGAAGGTCAAATATATTCAGAACATTTAAAAATAATATCATTTTCAGAACATTATTTTAGAATCTCAGCAGATTTTAACTTTTCCTGAGAAATAAGTCTTCTTAGTATTTACTTATATAAAGACTTTATGAGCCAAAAATACCCTGAATTTTACTGTGAGTAAATAATGGATGAACAGTAATTGTTTCTATTTGATAAAAGTAAAAACTGCAAAGCAAGCCATAGCAGAACAATTATTTCTTACCCAGGACAAGTTAATCCATTACATTTAGTAGAAGTCATGAAATACTTCTAATCACCATTAATATTTCTAATTAGTGTGTTTCCAACTGAGAACTCTCTTTCCCCAATGTCTTCTAGGGTTTGGTGGGAGAAGCACAGCTATGAATTATTCCCTCCTGAATGGCACATGGGGCAAAATCAAATATTCATGTGTTCATGAGAAGTAGCCCAGAACAGGATTAGACCAAAGCAGACCTAATGAATGAATATTATACTTTATCAGAAATATACATTCTTTTGTTATTGATAAATTTGTAATCAAGGCTACTGTTATCCACTGCACTTTACATTGGCTTTGCAAATTTTGTACTTCTTATAGCACCTCTTGGAAAAATTGTACACTTTCTCATTTGGCAAAAAGCATAATAATTCAAAATTTAATCAAGGTCACTATAAAAGTTTACTTTTCCTTTTATCTAAAAGGACATAGAAATATCTGTAGCTTCGGCTCCCACTTCCCATTACAATGAGAGTAACAGTGCTGCTTTAATCTCCATTTCTTATCCCCAATCTAGTTACAACTTGAGAATTTTAAGAAAGGAAAACAATTACTGAATGTTTTTCAACAACAGTATTGTCCAAATTGTATACTTATACAGATTTTATTTAGCACAGAATATCTTTGTAGAAAGAAAAGTCTCAAACTGCTCTGTTGAAGTTTTAGTCAGGTTGTTTATTATGATGCTTCACGCTCTCTTTATTGATTTGAATATTACGAACCACGTTTATATTATGTGTAATGAATCTAGTTGGCCATTGTAACCATCTTGGTAACGTGCTACTTTAATCAATTTCATGGTATTTTGTTCAGGATAACTACAACATTGTTAATCAGCGTCACTTGCCTTCCTTGTCTATTTGTCTGGTTTTGGTATAAGAGTAATGCTGGCCTTGTAGAATGTATTTGGAAGAATTCCTTTGTGTTTACTTATTTACTTTTTAGAATAACTTGAATGAATTGGTATTAGCTCTTTTTTGGCAAATATATTTAAAGGTTCCCCTTCTCAACTGTATATTTGTTTGGTAAGAAATGAACATTAGTATGTTGTTTTGTAGTCCTTTTCAATATAAATGATATTAAGAAAAATGTTTAATATTTGTCAATCTAAACAAATCATTTGACCAATGTAACTGAAAGATGTTATTAAAATAATTTAATACTTCAATATAATAATATTCTTGAACTTATAGAATCATTTATGTCTTGATACATTTTAATTCTGTAACATTTGACAAATAATCTACATTTGCTCAAAAACTGTAGACAATTTTATTGGAGGCTACTTACATATTTGTATTAATTTTACACTAATAATTGTACTTTGTGTTTATTTGGTCATTTCCTCTGTATTGTATTACTAATATTGATGGGTGGCAATGCTGCATGTTTGAAGTTAAATACTAAGGTAAAACCAGTGTATGCTGACTTTAGGTGTTTTCCCTAGTTCATGAATTATTCCCCTGTTGTTCCTTAAAGTACTTTTGTTGTCAGTGTTTGTCAATTATTTTCCTCAGATGTTATTCTGTACTTATTTACCTATTTGGTTGATATAAAGCAAATTATTACTTATTTTATTATTATTAGCAATTTTTCAGTTTAATATTTTTATATCCAGCTTCTAATTAATTAATTTTTTGTTTCCTTTAAAACACTGTGTTATTTTATTCAACCTATTTTCATTCATCATGATTTCTAATACATTAGACTTCTGACTAGTTTGGGTGTTTCTTTGCTTTTTCAATTCTATTAAATATTCCATTTTTGCTTTTTTGTGTGGGTATAAAAATAACGTACATATTGTTGTCAGCAAGGTTTATGTACAGAGTTAATCATCCTCATGTTCCAGGATGCTGCATGTGGTCATTATTGCTAGAGCCTCTACCTGCTTCAAGAGACCCCACTATGGAAATGAGGCTTCTGAGTACAGTGAACTATGCACAGTGTTATTCTTGCATCTTCTCTTTCATCTCCTTTTTCCTTCTTGCAGAGATCAAAGACAGTCAAAGGAGTCCTTTCTTCTTTCCACCTAGGGTCATCTCAGGGAAGGCTTTCTTTGAAGTTGGTCTCTCAGAATCCTTGGTTTCTCCTGTGAGCTGTACATTTACCATGTACTTTACATTTTGCCATCAAATTGAGGAATAGCTGTCCACACCCTCAAGCTCAGGACAGGAGGGAATTAAGCCATCTAGTATTCCTCATATCTCCTCTCTGTGCTCAAACTTGCAGTTCAAATAGGAAGATCACACAGCCTATGCCAAGCACCCTTCCATTGCTTTCATATAAAATTCTAAGGAATATTAAGCATAGAGGAGAGATGTATTATTTGCTGAAATTATGATCAGTTGCTTCCCAACACAGAATCATCCTCAAGAATCATCATGTACACAAAGGCCCTTCTATATACAATTAATTTATGATCAAAACCAGAGAAATATATGAATTCAATGTAACAACTATAGTAGACAAAAGGAAGTTCAAGTCTATTGATAAGAAAATCAAAGACATCACTAACAATTTAATTGCATTTTTAATTATTAACGGGAATGAAGTTTAAGGACTACAATCAGCAATCACTGATAAGTAATGTGGCTCACTCCCATAACAAGCATTTTTGATTCTCTGAAAACTTCAGATAAGCTTCAAATAGCTCAATGTTGGCCATGAAGAGCAGCTACTATAAATCCATGTCCTAGTGCCCATAAATTGTTTAATAAAATATCTAGAATAACTTATAGTTGAAGTGCTGGAATATCCGAAGTAAGGACAAATAGATTGTTTTAATATTCCCTTGTCAAATATTCATCTTAGGACTTTACTGATAACGCTTTCTGTGCTACTGACCGAAGTAGGGGTGATGATGGCTTACAGTTTTGAGGTTAGATACTAGTCATTATTCACTCTGCTTAGTACTCTGCATGTAACGAATTCTAATCAGCAAATAGACAGCTGAATAAGTGTTATTGGTAGACTACAGGGGATCTGAGAAAAATGAAATGGCCACCTAAGAAAATGAAATTAATTTGGGAAGCAGAGAAGGGAGGGTTATGCTCTCATTTTCAAATCTGCATCGCACACTTGCATAAATTTGCCAGGTATAATTTCAGAGATTTATCCTCACTATTTCAATGAAATACTCTGTCTACTTTGGATAAATAAGCACTTGCATGGAGTTAAAGACCTTGATCAAGTCCACAGAAACATCATCCACAGGAACTTTTCCCGGAACAGCCTTATTCTGAAATACATTTTAACTTAAAACCTGGTGGTGGCAATTGCTTAGTGGCAATGTTAGGGAAAGCCAGACACTCCAAGGTAGGAAGTAGATCCCCAGGGACCTGATATAGAAAGCCAGGGTGGCTGCACTCTGTGTGCGTGACACTTTCCATACTGGATGTTCTAACTATGGCTTGTCTTCTTTCCAAGACTAGAGCTCTAGTCTCTAATATTGCAGTATGTATAAAATGCTGAAATCGCTTTGAGCACATGCCTTGGTTTCTGCTAGCCATGTAAAAGCAAGCTTAGAAATCGTCCTCCTGTGAGTTGAAACTTCTCAGTAAAGACAAATAAAATAACCTAGTTTTTCTACGAGTGTCTAGGAAAAGGGGAAGAGAGCATGTTTATTCTCAACAGCTGTTATTGCATCATCTGTACATATACTGATAGGTTAACATAAGATAAAAATCATTCTTAGCCTTCTAAGAGTTCTCCACAATGCTCTTTCACAGTGGTGGCACCAGTTTGTCGTCTGGCCAACAGTGGACACAGGTCCCTTATTCCCCACATCTATGCCAGAATTTGATATCGTTTATTCCTTTAATCATAGCTACTCTTGCAGGTGCTGGATGAAACCTTAAAGTGGTTTTGGTTGTCCTTTCCCTAGTGAGCACTTTTCAGTGTGTTTCTCGGTAACTTTTATTCTTCTCTTGGAGTTCTCATATTCATAGTCCAGTTTTCAGTGGGAACATTTGTTTTCTGCTTTGTTTTCTGAGATCTTTGTATGCTCTGGGTATTACTCCTGTGTAGGATGAATTTCTGTTACTTTCTCTGCACAGAAGTTGTCTACTTTAATGAGGTCCCATTTGTCGATTGTCGACTTTAATTCCTAAGCTCCTGATGTCCAATTTAGACAGCACTTTCCTGCACACCACCCTTGTGGGGTACTGCTTGCATTTACTCCTGACAATTTCACTATTACAAGCTACAATCCATTGTTTTTTTATATATAATTCTAAGGACTATTAAGCATAGAGGAGAGATGTATTATTTGCTGAAATACGATCAGTTGCTTCCCAACACAGAGTCATCCTCAAGAATCATCATGTGCACATATGCCCTTCTATATACAACTAATTTATGATTAAAAAGAGAGATGTATGACTTCAAAGTAACAGCCGTAGTCGACAAAAGGAAGTTCAAGTTTATTGGTAAGAAAATCTAAGATGTCACTAACAACTTAATTGCATTTTTAATTATTAATGGGAAGGTTAAAAGTTGTTTTGAAGATAGAAGGATAACTACAGTGTTTAGAGAGCATGGGATTACAGTATTGCCTGAGATCCAAGATAGATATCCACACTAAACATGTTTCTAGTTTTTAAAACATGTTTCATTGTGTTGGCTCTCCAGAAAATGTGTGGTCTAAACACATGTGCTGAATCAATCTTTTTATGACTAGTCTAGTAACATGTTTGAAATCCCCTGTCATGGCTTCCAGTCTCTCACTGTAGCCAAAATAGGCCAGGTCCTACACATAGTTAGTTTCAAACACAGATCAGTCAATTCAGAAATAACACCCACTAGCCTCACTATAAGCCACTTCAGATCTGCCCATGTCATTCAAAGGGCAGATAAACATCTTGAGGGGCAACCCATACACCCGGATAGAATCCAGAAATCCTCCACACTGCCAAGACATAAGCTTCTCTCCTGCCTCTTCTCTGCACTGTCTCAGCACTTAGGATAAGGACTTTTGCCCAGTTCCTCACTGAAGTTCTGACTGGTGACCATCCCTTCGTTTCCCATGCATAGTCCTATGACATGACATAATATCATTTAGTCAACTATAAAGAATAAGCAGTCTTTATATTACGTATATGTTGAAAATCTGTTGGCCTCTAATAAACATCAAAGTTTCTACAATACTGTGTAACATTTTGAAAAGTAGACTTGAGCACTGGAGTCAAGATAAAAGGCCCCATACTTAACAATGGCACAAAAGAGAGTCTGAGGAATGAGGTAGAAACCCAATTCCAAGGATACCTGAGGAACCCATCTTCCCATCTTTGGGGAACATCATTCATAAAATCAAAAATGTGAGGGTCAAAGACAGAGAGAAATGGTCATTTTGAGAGAGAACAATCTGGAATGCCTTAACCTAATTGACCTCATATCACATGAGTAACTTGTAGATTTGACAACCAAGTGGATGGCATGGATCTGCCTCTGCAGGATGTCCTACTCCATGGCTCTGGGGTGCAGGTTAAGATGTGTATAACTTATCTGGCTTCAAGGTCAGTTTTAGTCCATGAACCACTACTATGAGCCTGAGCCAGTCCCCTGCCTGCTCTTCCCCTTGATCTATGCCTTAATTAGAAGGCTGAGAGACAGAGGACTCTAGGAGTTATTTCCTGTAACTAAAGCACAGCTTAGACTGATCAAGGAGATGGAAGCTGCTGTCAGTGCTGTCATGATTCACCTACAGGTTCTTCTTTCCATAGTGACTGAGAGAAGAGACCAGAAGGACAAAGAAGAAAAAAACTCACAGTGGCCTGATGTTTCTCTGCTTTCTCAGATGTCTCTTTAAGCTTATTTTGCAGGGCCTCCTGAAGAGACTTCATTTCTTCTCTAGTTCAACAGAAAACAGAGCAAAGAAGAGAAATCAGTTAACATTTTCTATGTGCATGGCACAAGGAAGTTTTACTCTCTATATTTAAGACACAGGAAAACAGAATTAAGCAAAACTACAGCCATATTAACAGGGTACATCCAAGTCTGCTGATAATGAAGGGTTTTCTTAGCCATAAATACACTAAAATCATGTTATATGTAAGGCGATCTGACTCAATATTGTGTTTTATAAGGCATGAATCATCTGTAAGCAATGTAATGTGCTTAA
The DNA here is from genome assembly GCA_035773235.1 of Eospalax fontanierii. NCBI lineage: Eukaryota > Metazoa > Chordata > Mammalia > Rodentia > Spalacidae > Eospalax > Eospalax fontanierii. Next base: position 187,959,515 of record CM069524.1, on the reverse strand, counting down.
TGAAATCAGTATATCAATTCAAGTTGAAAAGCTAATTTGACAATATGCAGGAATGAACATACGGGCTCAAAAAATCACATCAGTCTTCTGAAATAATAAAATTATTGATGTCTTCTGATGGTCAAATTGATTAATTCTGTAGTATTGTCCTTTAGATATCCAGACATCCTTTGTAAAGCTGGAGACATTTCAATGAAAACATAGAGAAAAGAGATTTAGTTCTAACTTGAAGACTTTCATTTAATGCCATGATAGTGAAAATATGTGATTATGAACACATTTTCATTGTATACCCAGCTCATTATTAAACAAAGGGGAAGAGCAACACACATTGTCTCTTGCATTTCTATGACATATGTGCATATATGTGTACATATATGTGTATGTATATATGCATATTTGTGCATATGTGTATATGTATATACGTGTACATATGTGCCTATGAAAATATATGTGTATATTTGTGCATATGTGCATTTATGTATGTATATATGTATATGTATGTATGTATATGTGTGTATGTGATGGGTATATATGTATATACATATATATTTGCATATATATGTATATATGTGTGTATATGTATATATGTATATGTATGCATATATATGTATACATGTGTATATGTGTAAATGTATATGCATATATATGTGTGTGCATATATAGGTATATATGTGCATATGCATATGATATATGTGTATATGTGCATATGTATATATGTGCATATGTATATGTATATATCTATATGTAAGTATGTAAATATAAATATCTATAAGTATATATGTGTCTATGTGTATAGATATATATGTTTTCATATGTATATATGTGTATCTGCATATTTATATATGTATCTCTATGTATATATGTGTATGTAGGTATATATACGTGTATATATATATATGTATATATATATATATATTTATGGTATGCAAGTAGAAGTCAGTATGGGGCAAGGATCCCAAAGTGTGGATATGAGTGATGCATGATGGTACATCTGAAAATACCATAATGAAAGCCACCATTTTACATGCTTACTTAAAATAGCAAAATATTATAAATAAATATCCAATTCAGCATTCCTCCTAAGGACTTAGACTTACTCATGTAAAAGCATTAATATTGTCTATTTTGCTTTGATTGTATCAGCTAATCTACTGCTTCAAAAACATTAGATCAAATGTTATCATGTGTGTCTGCACATATGTGTGCATGTGTGTACACACAATAGAGGGACATCTTTACTGCTACTTAAACCTCAAAGAGGTTGAAAAGATGTAAGAACTAGAGGAAGGGAAGGAGTGCTGTGTAACGCTGTCTTCTTCAACAAACCATGAAGTCACAGTAGCTGTGGTGGCCTGTCTAAGAACTGCAGATTAAATCAATCAAAATTAAATCACAGAGGGGGAGGAGCTCCTGAGAGCCACTCCTCTGTGTGGAGCTACTAGCAGCTGATGGAAGCTGGAGGAGGGAGAGTCATTATTCTTCTGAGTTGCAGCCACTGGCACATGGCCCATGCCCTGGGGATGATCATGTAGATGGGCACTCATTGGATGCAGTGGGTTACAAAGCGCAGACATGAAGCTAGTGCTGTTGGTATTTTTACATTTCTATGACATATAGACAGAGATGGAGAGGGGAGAAATGAATAGCAGGGTATGACACTGAATTTGGAATTCCCCACAATTACATTTAAAGTAATAAAATACTTTTAGTCAAGCTTAGGTAGGACTTCTAAATTTACAAATTAGTAATTTTGATGTCAAGAAGAAAAAAGAAAAACTTTGTAAAATGTCATCTCTGTACACCCTCTTTTATAATTTACTTACAGGCCTAAATATAGAAATAAAATAGTTTCCCTCAAAATTACATAACCATGATCTTCATAATTTTCTTTTTAAATAAATATCAAAGATAAAGTCATACTTTATTTCCTTTGAAGAATGTTCTTACTGTTGGAATTTATTAAGATATTTATTTTAATTGACTGAATATACAAAGTTTTGTGTTAATTTCAACAACTTCTCTAATTTTGACAGATGTGTGAAATTTCAGAGCCTCTATTCCCTTTTTTGTAAGGTGTTCGGTCATCTGGGTATTGTATGTGATTCTGAAGGTGTGAAGGGTGACCTAAATGTGTTCTATAGACACAGTCCCATGCTCCAGACTGATCTGGTTTTCCTTACGTTTTAAAAATAGGAGATATTCCTAAGATGATACAATCACAGAAAGGCCAATGGCAGACCATCTCATAGCTGCCTTCCTGCAACAGAGACATGTTGAGATTACTGAAACAATATAGTTCCAACTAAAATATGTAATGCTTTCATTCCAGTCTTCTGTGTTGAGGGTCTCTGTCCTCTCTAAACCATGTATTCCTACCTATATCTCCTTTTTTCATGCTAAACTGGGTTGGCAGAACAATTCTCCTGAAATTACTCCACTTTCTACAGAGCTGCATGAACCCAGTTGCTTGTCCCTGAGGTCCATGCTTGGCTAAGATTTCAGGAGTTTTTGCCTTTGGTCCAGGTCTCTACAGAGAGTTACTTGAAATTTCCCCAGTTCTCTCCACTTTCTTCAGTTGCTGACACCTGGTTCTGGACTGGATTATGTGCTTTACCTCGCGTGATTTTTTTTTTAATTTCCTGTCAATTTTGCTTTGCCTATCATGAAATTATTTGTAAAGGTAGTAATTCCCCTAACTGTTGGCTTATTTTAGCCAATAGTTTCTATTTATTTTTAGAAACAAGACAATGTTAAATTTCCATTGTGTTCTTTAATACACATCTCAAACATTTCTTCCTGTCTCAAAGAAACCTTGAATTCTTGGATGAATATCTCAAAATTATGTCACTTAAATTCTCCACTTCTAAGAGATCAATATTTTATGTTCATTTCAACTTGTTTATTTTTATAATTATTACAAATAATTTACTATCCTACAGACCAGGAAAGCAGAAATATAGATGTTAAAGTGGACCAAATATCCAGCTAGCTGAGATAGTAAGTTCAGGAGCATGCAGTCCTCCTTGGTTGTTGACCGAAATATTGAACTAGACAGCAAAACAGAGAATCCATCAGACTCTCCTTTAATATTGGTGAGAATTCATTACAGGTTAAAAATAGTCCACATCTGTCACTGGTATTTTAATTGCATCACTGACCTAATCAGAAAGCCATCAGTGTTAATCACAGATTTCAGGGTCCTGACAGTGATACCACATGCCGCTGCTCTGGGCTCTAACATTTTTGAATGGTGTTTGTCTTAAATTTCATGTAAATTCAAGTGTTGGCAAAAATATAAGCATGGTCACACATTTGTAACGAGCAGTTATTGGTGAGTTCTCAGGCTGTACTTAAATCCTATTAACAAAAGTAGTGTTCTGGGAATAAAAGAAAAAGAAAAAAGAAAAAAATTCCAGTCTTACCTTTGTTTCTGGCCTAACTCCAGAAGTTTCTGAACATCAGTTTTGGAAGACTGCTCATCATTTTTCAAAGACTGAAATAAATAAGGAAAGGAAGTTTCTATTATGCAGAATATAACTCACTTTATTTTCACTACTTACCATGAGGTAAGGACTCAGGTACTGGGTCCCTAGATAAAAGATATAAAAATGAGATTCACATGGTATTCAAGGTGCTGAGAACTTAAGGTTGGATTCTCAACACTAGCTAGCACACGTATTCAGCACATAAACAGGGTCAGGCTTGGCCTCAGCTCTCAGATGTCAAATGGAAAATAAATATTCTGCCAATACTTGATCTCTTATTGTTTTCAAATTACTGGTTATTTGTGTGCATGTGCATGTGTGCATGTGTGCTTGTGTGTGTCTGTGTGTGTCTGAAGGTCAGAGGACAATTTCTTGGAGTCAGTTATCTCTTCTCTTGGCATGAGTTCTAGAGATCAAAACTGGGTCACCAGGCTTATGAGGCAAGCACCCTACTCACTAAGCCATTTGAATGTTTCTTGGTCTCTTTATAAATGAAATGCATATGCTCTGGATCCTTTAAAGTTTTATTTTGTACTCTGCACTCATGCTAAATTAGTTCTGGCATTGCTTCAGCAAATGCAAGACACAGGGAAAGCCTACCTGTCGGGGTCAAAGAATGACTGAATTGAGGCAGTCAAAAGGCACATGCTTGTTTATTCATGATTTTGTCTTATTCATAAGTTATGTGTTAGGGTGCACAAAGGGCCTAGGGTGCACAAAATGTGTCAGAGGGCCATGTAAAGTTATAGCTGGCCCCTACAGCTGTGATATTAAGAAAACAATAAGTAATGAGGAATTATTACTTAATACACTTGCACATTCAAGATTCAGAAGCTATCAATTAGGACAGAAAAGTCCCCTGAACTCTTCTTAAACAAGGATCTATCTCATTAAATCTTACCTATTAGCTTTCTTATTTGTACTCATTAAACTGTTTAACAGAGTTACCTGTCATTCTTGGCATTAAAAGTTTAAATGTCGACAGAGCAGCTGTCAATGTAAGGAAATGGCCGCAGTGGAGAGGCTAATGTGTTCTTCCTTGATGTTTATTTAAGAGATACTCATCCTGAATTTTGCAGAGACCTAAATGGTGTGGTGCTGACAGGCATTTCAGCCTGGTGCTCAACAGAGAATTTCAGTACAGTGTTAGCAGCACCAGAGTGACCTGGGGGCTGAACTCCCCATGACAGACACTCATGAGTGTGTCTCCAGAAAGCAACCCGTAAGCAGTGCTCTGTGTGTTTGTGAAGACTAATTTCAATGAACAGGTAGAGTGCACAGTGAAGAGTTAAGTGGAGAAAGCTCATAGATCAGAAATTGACTAACCAATGTGCATCATAGATCTGGACAGGGCAGGTGTGAAAATCAGACCACTGACCTCATCTGAAAAGATATATGAAATGGACACTGATCCTACTGAATTATTAGGGAACTCCCATCAAAGGAGATAACAGATGTTTAAAATATGCTTGCATGATTATTAATTGTCTTCTTATTTTGGACATATTTAAAGAAACAAAGATTAAAATTTCAGAGAACTCTGAGAGAGGGAAGAGTCAGTTTTCTCTATGTGTGTGCTTTTGATAGGTTAGTCAGGCTCTAAAGGAAAGAGAAAACTCAAGAGTTCTTAGGAAACATGGATTAGACTCAGTGGGTCTTTAAAATTTAAAGAAAAATAATTAGGGAAGATATGAAGTCAGGAATGGGGGGGCAGGAAGATGGGATGAGATGGAGGTTAGAAGGGAAGATGGGATGAGATGGGGGAGGGTGTCTGAATATAATGATATTAAAATTAATAGCATGAATTTCCTGAATCACTCAACCAGACTTAACATGCATGATATCTGGTAGGGTGTAGACTGGAGAAGGGTCTAAATATTGTTATGACATATATGAAATGCACAAAATCAGATGAAAAGTATTTAAAAATGTAAAGGAGAAACACAATAGAAAACAGATAGATTTAAGGATATAAATACAAATGTATGTAGCATGATTACATGATTAACGGACAAATAACACATTAAATAAGTAATTAAATAAATGAAAAAATAAATAATATTAAGAATAAATATACATACTTAGCATGATTAAAGATCTGGATTCAGTTCCTGGCAATACACATAAACATACATTCATTCACACACACACACACCACAGACTCACACACTCACATGAATACACACTCACATATACATATGTATACTCTTACACATACACATACACATAATCACACACATAATCACACATACACACACAGGCAGACACAGGCACACACACTCACACTGACACACAAACTCACACACATTCACATACTCACTCCAACACACACATACACATATGCATACACACATTTTCAGACACACACACAGACTCACACGCTCACACACACATATACACATACACAAGCTCAAACATTCACATACTCATACATACACACTTTCACACAGATTAAAAGACACGCAGACTCACACAAACACACTCACACACAGAGACTCACATACACATACACACACACACATTCCACTCTCACAGAGTTCAACAACAGAAACATACATCAAGTCTGTTGCAATGTGAAGCCCCCACACAGACCGATGCCAGCAAGGCATAATCAGGAGACGTTAGTTTTCTTTAGTAATATCCAGGAAACACTGATATAATTATTGGAAAATGATTTTGTCTCTCAATGCAACCAAAGGTGATTTATCATCAATTGAGCCATGCTCATTGATCGTCCTTCATGCTCAGTCTACAAAGACAAGCAGACTTTCAATCTGGAAATTTAACTGTAAGAGCTCTCACCTTCTGTATCTCTTTTTCCCCCTCAATGTACATTTTATTGAAATTTTACACATTAACATCCACTACATTTTAGTCATATTAGAGTTCCTCCCCATCTCTGCCCTCCTATAGCCCCTCCACCAGATTTCATGCATTCTATCAAATATGTTAAGGAATAATGAGTCAAGTTTTTGTACCCAGATATTCCTTGGTACAAGTTCATCTACTGAAGTCTAGTCAGCCTAACTAGAGTCTCTCCCTTAAAGAAAATCAACTCTCCATCACCAGCAGGAACCAGCTTGGCTAAGGTTGGGGACCAATGCCGAATGCCACCATCATTATCCTGGGATCAGGGAGCTCTGCAAAGTGCATGGCTGTGATACCTCCACAAGCTCAGTAACAGAAAAGCTGGAGCCAAACCACTTGCCTTTAAACTCTGGAATCTTTAGTGAATTTCAAAAATGAACTGTGTTTCTTTTATGTATTAAGAAAAATCACAACAGCAGTATTAGCTCACAGAGTTATTGAGAACCAGGAAAGACAATACCAAACAGATATTAGTTCATAATCATTACTCTGTGAAGTCAATGGGTAAAATCAAATGCTGAGTACTATCTGGTGTTTCAGAAAGATTTTTAACTGTATTAGACCTGACTTACGCTTTGCTTTTTGTTTTTGTTTTAAGGATAATAGTCTCCTTTCTATGACATTCATCCTTGTGTGTAATGATATTCTTGAAGGGTCTTCAGTGCTGTCCAAGGGGAGATCTAAACTTGTCTTTTAAATATCATCCCTGCATTCATTTCACTCTCGGTCTAATTACTTTTCATCATTTTGTGATATGAAGACCACAGGGGTCAAATTGATCTCAGAAGCAGGAGGAAATAATTGTTTCGCAGGCACACAGCAAACTTCCTTTTGATTTTCACAAACTGTGTGAGTGCAGGTTCTTAGACTGCATACCACATGACATTTCCCTTTATAGTCAAGAATAATAATAGTAATAATAATAACTGTTATTAGTATAACTTGAGTACTCAGGCCCAGAGCTATGTTAGACACTCCTCCAGTGAGGCAAGCAGAATTCCACTGTTGCTTTACTTTGGAGAAAACTAGCTTTCATCTCACCTGAAGGTTGACTTTGATACCGTCCAGTTCTCTGGATGTCTTTGTTAGCTGACGCAGGACTGTGCTTCTCTCCTTAAAGACTTCCTTCAGCTGTTTCTCTAGCTCTTCATATTCCTGTCTAACACAGAAAGAACAGCATGAGAGCCTTCCACATGTCCACCTGACCTCAAGCATTCAGTAAGTCTCAGGTTTTTAATAGAATCTAAAACAACATTTTACAGGTAGTTCTAGTATAAAAACTTTGGCAAAGAGTACTATGTACTATCTGTTCTGCAGAAAGCCTCTAGGAAAAGGGTACAATTTCTATAGACATAGTGTAGTTTACCAGGCACAGCTTACAGAATAGACTTTTGTACATACCACTATGTCTTATCTAGTTCTCTGAACTTTAACAGTGTGATAGGGTATGGAGACATATTCCAGGTCTTCGGTTAGAGTTTCATGCTGAGGGACAAACTTCAGGTAGAGCCAGATCCGAAAGCAGGGGAGAATACTCAAGGGAAATTAAGACCATTTCAAATACCCAGGAAACAATTTCGCTATTGAAGGGAGCTGGGAGAAAGGAAATGTCTATGGAAAGCACTCAACCAATACAGTGGCTGCGGTGAGCTTTGAATAGAAGATGGGATTGTTGCATGTTCATCTGTCACAATCAGTTGTGAGGTCCCAGGAGTTCGGCAGGCTCACTGACAAAGTCCAATAGTAAATAATGAAGGGTAAGGCTCATTCCCACCATGTACCGTGTAACTTCATGTTGTGTATTTCTCCTAATCAGCATTTGCAACAATGATAACTCAAAGTGGTAGAGAGCATGCATGGACAATGTGCTGAATGAAAGACGGTGTTAAATGGATCACCACATTTCACATTCAGAAGAATTCCAGGAGATAAGCACTGCTGGTGACCCAATTTCACAGTTGAAATTACTGAGTCAAGAGGGCTATGAATGACTTCAAGGACCTACTAAGTCTATGGGTTCTATCTTCTATGGGGACTGGTCTACCAGTCACCTTCAGAGCTCCTGGTCTCAGGCATTTCCCTGAGAACATACTGACCAAAACAAGAGTGCTGGCCTGGCTGTGCTTACTGCTCAATTTACACTGTGCCTTCCATAAAACTGATGGACCCTCTACTACATTCCATGCATAAATATTTAGAATTGAATTTACTTGTCATTTATGGCTTTTTGTTAAATTAAATTAAGAGTAGTATTTCTTTCTTAGATTTTTAATATAGTTAGCAACTGTTTTCTAAATTTCATTTCACATTTCATCTTCTAAATTGTAATGAAAAAATGTACCTCATGTGTGAATTTAAACCACTCTATTGTTTAGGAAACACATTGGGAAACTTGAAGAGGACACAATTGATTTGGCCTGTACAGGTGGGGCTTTTCATTAATTAATTACCAGAATTCTAGTTTCAGTCATTGAAATCGCAGAGCAGAAATGGCTACAAGAATCTGTCCCATTTACAATGAAGAGAAGAATTCATCTTCCAGTCAAATTTTCTTTAGAACATACACGATACACTGTATGAAATTTTCAAATAAAAAAACATTTAAAGATATAAAATAAAAAGCCTCGTCCTCTGTCCTCATTCTGCACTGGCTGTGTCTCCTTTAGCATCTTTCCCATTGGCAGCCCCTATTCAATTTCATGTGTACCTAGATCTTACCACTGCACATTTATACTGTCACAATGTTTCTCTTAGAATGTAATTATATCTCACGTGTGATCTGAAATAATGCCCCAAATATTTCTGTGACATCTAATATTCTCATAAGTGAAAATGCTACACTGAGATTTACCAAGTTAATTTCAATGTGACTAGTATGCTTTATCCTATGAAATCCCTTAGTTTATCATTTTGTTTCTGAGTACTTTATATTCTTCCATCTACTCCAATATGGAAAGGATGTGGTCCCATTATTTAAAAACTACATGTTAGGGGCCGGAGAGAGGGCTCAGCAGTTAAGAGCACTGGCTGCACTTGCAGAAGGCCTGGGTTTGACTCCCAGCAGCCACATGACAGCTAACAACTGTCTGTAATTCCAGTTCCAAGGAATCCAAGGCTCTCTTCAGACCTGTGCAAGCATTACACAACCTGGGTACACTTACATTCATGCAAACATACATTCACATACATGAAATGAAAATAATAAAATATTTAAAAATAAACATATGCTAATGGCCTAGAGACTCAAAGTCCTTGCTAATATAATTTCACCCATTTCATGGACATGGCTGTATTTTCAAAAATGTATCGCTTCCGTTTTTTTCTCCATGTTTCTATCCCCTACTCACTTTTAATTGTTTTAGTTTGTTAGGACTGTCACAATAAAAGTAACACAGAATAGCTGACTCTAACATTATTTTATTGTATTTTTTCCTCACAATTCTGGAGTCATGAAATCAAAATTCAGGTTGGCGTTGGCTGGCTTTTTCTGTAGCTGCGAGGAAAAGCTCATTGGGAGTCTCAGTATAGATAGCTACCTTCTCCCCATTTTTCTCACATCATTTTTTCTGTGATTTTATTTTCAAATTTTCTTGTTTTAAAACACTGGTCCTATTACTTTAGAGCCCACCTTAACAACCATGCTTTAACTGGATTACCTCTATAAGGATTCTACCACTGACTCCAATCTGACTCCTAATAACTTTTGTTTGTACTCATAGGTTCATGCATCTAGCCACCCTCATAAGACAAGCTTCTTCTAGAATTACATAGATTGAGATTTTGCATGAAATTCTCAAATTTAGGGATTAAAAAAATTAAAAATTAGGAAGTAGAAAGTTTCTATCTACAAATGTAATTAGTTCTAAGACATCAAATGCCACAATTTCAATCTTTGCATTTTCAGATACATAATACATTGATAATAATTTTCTAGTCTTCTAATCTATTTGTGACTTTTCTCTCAAGTATAGATTTCAGGTTATTTTGATATATGGTAAATATCTCTCTGACTCTATGGTTTGATATTTAAATTTACTTCTCATATATATATATATATATATATATATCCATCTATCACATATCTATCACATATCTATCTATCTCTCATCTATCTATATCTCTCTGGTTATCCCTATTATCGCCATCTACTACTCTATCATTTAAAGATCATGTACTAATTCTCTTAAATCTATGTATATATTGTCTAAAAATCAATCATATATCTCTGTATTATCTATCTATTAAGTATCAACCAATTATCAATCATCTACCACCTATTTTTCTAACATATGAGGATTAATAGAAAAGGAACCAAAGACAGATATTTCTTACTCTTTCCTAATTTGTTGATTAAAGGCTCTGCTTCAATCACATACCATTATTGATTTTTAAAACTACATCTTCATAAACCCTAAATTTTCACTTCACTGCTGTTCTCAATCATTGTTTTATTAACACATTTTATTGCTTCTCAATGAATTTAAGAATTAGAATGTTACTTTAATATAAGAAACTACAGGGAGTTTAACTGAAACTGTGATCACTTAAATTATAGGTATATTAAGGATATAGATATTATCTGTGTACCTTACCATCTTGAAATACACATTATCTCATACACTATTCTAGTACTTTTATGATTCAGCAATGGAATGGAATTATTGCCAGGAATTACAATTTATTTTTTGAATTTATTGTTGTTAATGTAAATATTTTCAAACTAATTGCCTAATTGACACTCTTAATTTATTGAAACTATTAATTCTGTAAGTATATATTTATTCGGGACACTTTATTACAAATGCTTCTCATCAATCACAGTTTTCCTTTGATTGTTTGGCTTTTTGCTAAGCTTCATTCTCTCTCTCTCTTTCTCTCTCTCTCTCTCTCTTCTCATGTGTATGTATATGTGTATCTCTCTGTCTCTCTATCACACACACACATACAGAGAGAGAACAAGAGAGAGAGAGAGATGAGTGTATGCCACATCTGTTAGGGTGTGTGCAGAAACTAGAGGGGTTCACTGGACACCTCAGGAGCTCATGTTAACAGTTGTAAACCACAGAAAATGGGAGATGGGAATTAAATTCGGGTCCTCTGGAAGAGCAGGAAGTGTTCTCACCACTAAGCCATCACTCAAGCACCTATTACTTTGACTTTAATAGGAAACCATATTTTCTTGGAGCTGCACAATCATCTTTTCCCGCAGGATGGACACAGCTTGTATTTATTTCACTTTCTTTTCTCCATGCCTTGGACACAGCCTCTAAAACTGTTGAAAATGTAAAATGAGAAAGTCATCTTACCTCACTGTTTGCTTAATAGCAAAACATGAATTATGCTTCCTTTCTCAGAGAGTGACTGGCAAATTTTGTAGGAGAAATAATTTTCTCTGGATCTTTTAAATTATGGATGTCACTCAGGTATAGTATGAACAAAACAATCATTGTCCTAAGAAAATAATTGAATCCATTACATATAATAAATTTAGATGCACTTTTATGTTGTGGATAATCAACAGCTATCAAATGAATTTAAAGTGCATTCAATGGGAGGAAACTCAAGTGTGGTACTATAAAAATAATTAGGTAATCATGGCTGGAGAGGTGCTAGAAACTACAGAAAGTCCTCTATCTGTCAAGTCCTTAGACAAACATAATGTCCAATTGTATGCTAAATATATATATATATCCTTATATTTATAGACAAATATATCTCTCACCACTCATCAAAGAGCCTTCTTTTGCAAAAGATTAATGCTATTAAAGAGTACCTGAACGGGTCATACACATAGAATATCTGTCTGAGAGACACCCAGCCCTAAGCAACACATCTACAATGGAACTGCTCTGTTAAGGCTCACAGAAAATAGAAGAATGGAGAGGAAACAATATTAATGCATCTCCCAAATCTCACCAATGAAACTTGTTCCCACAACAGAGGATAATTAACACAAAAAGGCAGAACTTGCCACAATTTAGAAGTAAGAGACTACAGAGTATGGGTCCATAGATAGGACTCCTCTACTAATCCTAACCCACCCAGGACTAGGGACTATTCAGTGAGAAGGGGCAGAAAGATTGTAAGAACCAGGGGTGGTGAATGACCACAAAAATTTCCAGACCCCTGGGAATTTTCTCTTATGAACTTATAGTAATTGTGATAACGTCCACAAGACCCATGCAAAATCAAAGGAGACAAAAACCCAGGGTAGAACCGGGAAAATGGGTTAGAAATCCAAACCTTAGTTGAAGAACTATTGGCAGCTGATCACTACTGTGTGACGGAGAACTGGTCTCCTTTAATGGAGTGATGTAGAGGTTCACCAGGCTCCAGTGGATGAACTCACACCTAGAGACACCTGGAGACACAAATTTGTTTTGATAGGCCTTAACATGTATGAGAGAATGCATGGAACCCAGGGGAGGGTTACGTGGGTGCTGCAGGAGAACAGCCAAAATATGATTAAGATGGATTATATGAAATTCCCAAAATTAAATAAAACAAAGATTCCAAAAGGAAAGAGGCAAGTGGGGGAATAAAAAAATGAAGAGTTGTGTGAAATGTATAAATAATGAAAATAACAAGATAAATAAAAAACAGAAGTATGTCTGAGAAAGCCACCTTGAACCCACTCATCATCATCACTTTCTTACAGAAGCATGACTCAGGTTTTATATTAATTCCATTGTAATCATTTGCCTAATGTTGAAATAAACATACATGGAATCAATAAATTCACTATCTGTTGTTCCATATCTTCAGCAATATTAAAAGTCCAACCCCAGCTTCAAGGCCTAATAACCACAACAAAGGCCAGCACAGGAGGCTACTTTGGGACAGCAGTGCTACTTTTATCTTGGGGGCAATCAACAGCTACCTAATTGGATTTAAAGCCCACTTAATGAGAGGGAGCTCCTATGTTGTACTGTAAATACATCCAAATGCTCATGACTAGAGAGGTTATAGATCTGAGAGAAAATCCATCACATCCCTAGACCTATGTAATTTCTTACTATGTGATAAATATGCATCCTTACATTTACAGACAAATATTCTAGTCATCAAAGAAGCTTCACTTGAAAAAGATGGAGACTACCACAGAGTTCTCCAACTGGTCACACAAGAGATTGTGAAATGCTTGATTCTAGGAGAACATCAGCAATGGAAACTGAACACCAAAGGCTCAGGGAATATAGTTGAACAAGGCATAGAGGGAATACCAATGCATCTCTCAACTCTCATTAATGAAACTTCTTCAATCAACAGAGGGCCATGAACACAGATGGCCAAAGCTTAGAGAATAAAAGCCCATGGAGTGGAGGTCCTTGGACATGCCTCCTACATTAAGCCTCACTCACCCAGGACTCAGGAACCATTGGTAAAGAGGGGGCAGAACTATTGGAAGAGGCAGGGGAAGAGGTGCATGACCATATGGAAATAGAGTCCTACAGGATCCTGAGACCTTACTCATATGAACCTACATCAATGGTATCAACATGCACAAAACCCATGCAAACCCAAACAAACACAAACCCAGCATAAAACTGTGTAAATGGGCAGCAGCCCCTACCTTAGATGACTGCTGGGTGAGGAAGAGCTGATCATAAAGAGAGGAGCTCTAGATAGGCTGACTGGACTTTCACTGAGGTTCATTTTGGGACACTAACTTGAGTCAATAGACCTAAACATCAATGACAAAATGTATGAAATCCAGTGGGAGTGAGGGTAGGGAGCTGCCAGTGGGGAAGGGGTATAAATAAAGACAATTAAGGAGTTCTATATGAAATATACATAATTTCAATAAAAAAGTTAGAGATATCAACTGTAAATGTCAATGAAATTCACAATTTATGCACAAGAATTTTTGGCAATTTTTCTGTGATATAATTTAGAAGAGTATATTGTAAATGCGATCTATTTCCCCACTGACAGCTAAGCATGTACTTTCAAATACTTAACTGTTATCAACAGTGCCCTAATGCACACTTCATGGCTTTCATCTCACAGAGATCACCCGTCTCTCCCCCACAAGTGCTTGAGTTAAAAACATGCACCATCATGTCCAGGACAAACAAAGAATTTTACAGCTCGGGTCTAGAGTAGGAGAGATGGAGAATTTGTGTTGCTTCATACCTTTCTTCCCACCTACTTGCATTTTCAAAATTATTTTTTAATATAAATAAGTTCAGTGGCTGAAACTATCATCTCACTTTACTTATAATACATATAATTCAAGTGACACTTAAAGTGAGCATTTTGCTAAGATGGTAATTGCGTATTTCCCTTACGTGAAGTTTAAGGGTGACCTTTGCCCTGTTTTCCATAGCCAAACATTGTGGGTCACTGCTACCATGGATCGAGAGTTGAGCTGCCATGCTGCTGATATGAGCCCTTGATGAATGCATGTATTGGACATAAAATTTGCAACTCTTGGGCTGTCAATCTCTATGTGATATCTATTGTTGTTTATTTACATATTTTATTTTATTATATATGTTATATATTATATATTGAGATCTATTGTTAAATAGTTAAGAAAACATAGACAGTAACTCACTCATGTTTCAACATTAGGAACACTTTTTTTATGCCCTTCAGGAAAAGAAGGCCTACTTATTTTTTATGGTCTAAAAGACTTTACATCAAGTGATCTGTCCATTTAATTTTCCGCATGTTTAAACTGTAAACACCTGGAATTTTTTTTTGTTTCTCTGAGGTTAAGGATTAAGATATAATTGTTTTTATGTGAACATATACTTACCTCAGAAAAGTTGTTGAACTAGATATCAAACCATTCTAGATCACCCAAGTTCTCACTTTATTCATTAATTAATTTTTCCGGCTCCTTGTGTTTTCATTTGCATCTTAAAATTGATTTGTCAACTTCAGCAAGAAATTTGACTGACAGTATTAGTGTTTTGAAAATACTGAAATTTTTAGTTAATAATCAATTAACTTATAGCAATTTACTTACAGTGATAGTCTCTCAGGTGCATTTTATAGTTTTTTTATATTATAATGTTTACCCCTTAGATTCATTTGTGGGATATCTGAATAGGCTAGGGGTGGCTACCAAGGTTATATTTTTAAACACTCACTTTAATTTTTTAATGTATTTATTTTATTATACGTGTGTGTGTGTGTGTGTGTGTGTGTATTGCCTGCATGTAAGTGCAATACACACAGAGGCCAGAAGAGGGTGTCAGATCCCCCTGGAAATGGAGTTACAGAGGGCTGTTAGCAGCTGTGCCAGGGCTAGGAGCTGAACCCAGGTCCTCTGCAAGAGCTCTTAACCACAGAGTATCTCTCCAGCTCATTAGCACCCACTTTAAACCCCGAAAATCGTATTTTTTTGCATATGATTGCAGATGTGCCAAAAACTGTCTGCTAAATACTTATTTGAACACTATTTTAAGTAATGAGATGTGGGACGGTATTTCTTGAAACAGTGATAATCTTTCTTTAACTTTTGGTAAACTCAAAAAAATATTGTTTAATAGTCTTTGTGATAGAATCATGTTTTATTCCAGATTGCATGGAAGACCTTTAATTCCTTTTCATCGATATTTGTGGTCAGCCTTATTTTCCTTTGCTTTTTTCTTCTACTAGGTCTTAAATTATGTAAGACATAAAAAGTTTGCTCCAAGAGTCTTGATCATTTTGTTTTAATTATTGATGAGATTGAAATATATCAAAGTGTTGATTTTTTTCAGTTCTTGTAAGCTTTATTCCTTCACAGCCTTTGCCATGTTGCTCATATTAACATATTCAAAATCCCCAAACCATCCACTTGCAATACTGTCATCCTCTGGAAGGGTGGTGGGAAGAACATGCCACCCTCAGTGCAGTTGGTGGGCCACTCTGTCCACTCTCTTTCTGATGGGCATATGATCAATTGGTGAGTTACTCTGTCTGCTCTATTTCTGATGGACAAATGCAAGGATTCTTTTAGATCAGAGATTCTAAAACATTTCAGACTTGAAATTTCTTCACCTAAAAACATTTATGTAACCCTGATCTAGAAACAAATTTTACATCCAAATTATGCAACTACCAATAATGCATCATAAAATTTACTTTAAAAAACTATATGTGTATATTATCATTTATTTAAGAGGAAAGTACATTTGCCTACTAATGGTGTAGACATTCTCTTTACTAAACTTTGTGAGTTTCTCCCTTGTGTGAGATCTTGAAGGTTGTATTAAATATGTATTGCTGTACTCTGCTAACTGATATTTATGTATACATTGCAGGATCCAAGCAATGTGGAATACCTACATCAACTTCCCTTTCTGATGAACAGTTAATGCTAAAGACACATCACTTCAGCTGTTGTTGAGAAACTCTACTGTCTATCTCCCACATCCAGCTTTTCCTCCCCTTCTTTCCCTTTTCTCTAATAAAGCAAACCTTGCTGCCCTAACTCTGAAATGCTTAGAGATCTTATAAATGAAGTGCTTATATAATGGGTTTCTAAAACATCTTTCTTATTTTAATCTTAAAAAGTCATTATTTAA
Organism: Eospalax fontanierii; assembly: GCA_035773235.1. Lineage (NCBI taxonomy): Eukaryota > Metazoa > Chordata > Mammalia > Rodentia > Spalacidae > Eospalax > Eospalax fontanierii. Next base: position 187,942,636 of record CM069524.1, on the reverse strand, counting down.
TTTGCTATTTGGAATTGTCTTTTTGAGACAGCAGCAGCCCCAGCATTCAGGGTGTTTTACTTGCTGCTAATCTCTCTTCTTCTTTGAACCTTTCCTTGTGCTATAAGAGCCTTTGGATAAAACTCTTAAAGTTTAAATTCATTTGAATTGTATTTTGTTGTTGTTTTTAAGGAAAAAGTCTACAAGGGTAAGTTGAACACTTTTGAATTAGTGCTTCATAAAATTCAAAATTCTGGAGTATACATGTGAGATATAACATTATGGTTTGTTTATTTCATAATAGAACAGTGACAACAATTACAGAAATAGAAACTTATTTTTTATCATTTGAAACATTTCAGTTTATATTTGAAGAATCGTTTAGAAGGACAGTCAGAATTAAAGATAAGTTTTGAGTTTTACTTTTTAAGTCCTTATGATTTATTTATTTATTTAGTATTTATTTATATTTGAGTGCTTTGTCTCCCTCTAAGAGCTCTATGTGAACACAGTATCTACAGAGGCAAGAAGAGGAGGGCCTCAGATCACTTGGACCTGGAGTAAATGATTGATGTTAGTCACCATGTGGGTGCTGAAAACTGAACTCCAGTCTTCTGCAAGAGCTCCTAATGCTTTAAGTGCTGAGCCATCTCTCCAACCCTTGTTTTACATTTTAAAATAACAATGTCATCTCTCCCTCTCTTTATATGTATATATACATTTATATATATATATATATAACATATATGTAAGATGTGTTAGACATTTTGTGTATATCATTTAATATCCCTAATTATCCTGCAAATGTGAGTGGTCAGGTAGCTGTTCATTAAGAGGGCAAAGGTTTATAATTTATGTAAATATTACAAGTTTTCATGGATGATAAATGATGGATTTTCAAGCATAGATTTTTTTTTTTTTAGGAAAAGATGTTAACATATTGTAATTTCCATACAGTAAAAAAACTAGAAGATTGTCTTCACTATTTCACATAGATGAATCTTGCAAAGTCAACATCATCTTCCTTGAGAGTGACACAGGTCACCATGCTGGGAGGTTGGCTTCCTGTCAACACCAGGGATAGTTTCATGATACACAGAATTAGGACAATGCAGATGAGAAATGCTGAGGGACGAGGAATCATAAATCATCAGGCAGTTTAGCTGCTTCTTCCACCCTGTGGGGCTCCTGGGATTTTCCCAGTACCAGACAGCTAGCTTGTAAAGTAGGGAGGCAGTGTATGGAAAAGTTGGCCTTGGAAGTAACTATGCCTGCCATTACCTGAGCATCACCTAGAGTGAAAGTGTGGCAGGAGTCACTGTGTCTCAAAACAAAGCCCTTCTTCCATTGTTTCTGTAAGTTAAAACCATCCCTTGCCCAGTAACATCTGGTTCTAAACTTAAGGTGGTCCATTGAAATAATGTTTTCAATTAAATCTGAGCAAAAGGAAAAACAAAATTAATAGTCTTTTTCTAAGAAAACAAACCGACCAGCATCCTGTCCAAATAGAAGACTCAAGAAAAGTTAAAGAGAGGCATTTTTCTACGCCACCTCTGAATTTGAACACATCTTCTTCTTCTTCTTTTTTTTTTTTTTAACAGCTCCAAGTAAGGAAGGATGTTAAATTTGATGGGATGTTCAGTCTCTTTGAGATTCTTATTAAGTTATACAATCTAACTAGAAAATTTCCAGTTGAAAATATATTTACCAAATCAGATTATCACAGAACACTGAACCCATTAACCCAGAGTAGGAAATAGATGTCCCAGGGATGAATATACACCATGGAAGAACTTTTCTGCTTGGAAAATCATTAAGTAAATGTGTTCTTCTTCTCCATACTTCCTTATTTTTTCTTTCTTTCTTTTCAATCAGCTTTTTTGTTATGACTGAATATGAATCATAGTGAAAATATGTTCCATGCTTTGATGAAGTTTTTGTTTAAAGCATGATAGACAATAAGATATAATTGGAATAAAATGAAATAAGTTCAATCAGAAATTGTGGCAGGAAGGTTCATTGTAGTAGATCTTATTCTTGGTACATAACTCAAATTCTAAAATGTGTTGTAATTTAAAGAATCCACACCAAAAAGAGCATAACTGTTTTCAAAAGGCAGAAATTTTTTAGAAGGGCTGTGTGAGGCATCAGCATAGTATAAGACCATTAACCACAGAGAAAAATAGCCCTTCAATACCCAATTGATCTGTTAGTTGTTTTATTAGCTTTAGTGGCTATGCTAACATAGATTTCACTAGGAGCAGGAGAACCTGTGGTGCTGCATTTTCTCTGATAACTTCTGCTTGGTGATGGATGGGAGCCCTCTTGACTTATGGAGTCTGCAGCTGAGGAGTTTCAGGTCCTGTAACTCTGAATATTGTGTTTAGAGAAGTTGGGAAGAGGGGCAAAGGGAGAGTGAGAGTGAGAGAGCAAGAGAGTGAGATGGAGCAAGGAGAGAGAGAGGATTCTCCAAAGCCAGAGGAAAAGGAAGGTCTAGGGACTGCATGATACAGGATTTCCACAGGACGCCAACTCCAAGGCACCCTTGGAAGAAGGAAATCATTACCTTTAATCTGTACTAATCTTTCTAGATTTAAGTGCTTTGAAAATACTTCTCACCCACACCTTTTGCATTTATCAAGAGTCTGACAAGGGCCCATTAAGATGTTAAGTGGGTCTAGTTCTAGCAAGTGATAATCAGAGTTAACTTAGGCAAAGGAAAAACTCTCACTAGAAGAGTTCCTTGCTGTGACTTCCCAAAGGAGAAACAGGGAAAGAGGGAAAGAGAATGGACTCCTGGCTCAGGGCTGCTTAATCTTTCCTGTTCTCAGAATCAGCAAAGCCAGCAGCTGAGAGAAAAAGCTGTCCCAGCAGAATATAAGCTTGGAGTACCTCTCTGCCAACTCTTTGCTTTGAATAGGGAAAAAAAAATTGCAGGTCTGTGCGCTTCCCCAAATCACTAGTTTCTCCTGTCAGACACTTTCAAGCCCATAAATATGAATATGTGGACACTGACAAAGTTAAAGAGGGTGCGTTGGGAAGTTATATAATTATCTCAATTTCAGACAAATTATGAGAGATATGAAGTGTGTATTACTGTCTTACACCTCAAAGAGTTCTAATGATTCCTGGAAAAATTGCAATGAAATTCCTCAGTCATAAATCATAATTCAGCACTACATGGAGTAGGCACATGATTGCTAAAAATTGCATATATAGTTACCTCTATATATGTCTTCATCCCTCTTCTCCCAGACAGTCTATTCTCCATACAAGTGCCTTTTTGACTTTCTGTGGAGTTATAGCCCCGAATGTCTACTGTCAGTTGAAAGTACTAGAAGATAAAAATCAGTTTAGCACTGGGCATAGTTTGCTCCGAGCACTAGGAGAGCTAGAGAAGGAGGACTGACTGTCTGAGGCCAGCATGAGGAGCTGTCATAATTGTGTTCCATAATTCAATATACTCGGCTATCAAACACCAGTTAGCAGCTTGAGCAGCGCAGTCTACTGCAGAGCATCAGTGGGTCCCTGGCCAGCTGCGGCTCCTTGCCTCTGTTCAACATCTCTGGGTATCTTAGCACTTCTTATCATTCCAATTAAAGGCATGGACTCAAAATCAGAAGTAGAGCTACTTCTGACTATATGTGCATTTTTAAACCATTTTAAAGAATAAAACAGTCATCAGATTTAAGTTGGAAACAGAATTCTAGCATTTTATTATCATAATTATTTTGTATGTATGAGTGTGATGCCTGCTGTATAGTGATAGGGAACTGTCTCTCTGCGGTTTTCGTTTCTTATTGGTTCATTCCGTGGCAAGTCCCGCCCTCTGACCAATAAGGCAGGAGTGAGGCGGGGAGTGAGGGGAAGAACCAACATGGCTGCGAGCTGGAGAGAGAAGCAAAGATTGCTAAGATCTAAGTGGGAAGAAAAACGCCCTGGTCCCAGGCCCACGCATAAGGCCAGCAGTCCTAATAAAAATGTGAGTGGAAGCAAGAGGTGGGCTGGGACTGGACCGAGCCCCACGACAAAGGTTTTTGTGCCCAGAGCAGAGAGACTCGCATGCTACCCCCATGGCAGCTCCAGGCAGGTGGATAGCTGGTAAAAATGACTTTATGGCTCACCTGAAATAAATCAATTCTCTAAAAGGAACATTTTCTATTCAGTCAGTCGGCTCAGATCTGGAGGGCTGGGTGTGGCTGAATGCGGAGACTCGCCATGAGAAAGTTTATGCAACAATTGGCATAGTCGTGCAGGATCCGGCTGGCACAAATGGAAAAGTAGCTCAGTGGTTGAGAAGGCAAACTGCGCTTACAGCAGACTGGCAGGAGGGAAGGCAGACAAATGGAGCTCTGGCATGGCTGTAACAGTGAATCCTCAAGTGGCTAATTAATTTAATATTGCCAGCAATGTCTTGGGAAGGAATCCCAAGATGGGAGCCCCTTGTGGCTAGCATGGAGTGGCACACTTACTGAGCCATTGGGCCACACCACAGGACGGAGATAATCTACAAACAACAGAGGGACTAAAGCAGACCTTGAAAACCCTGCTGGATGGCAAAGAGCCAAGGCTCCAGCAGGCGATGGCTGAGGCAGCATGGCCTCTGTTATGTGTGATAAAAATTTTATCTAAAGAGACTAAAGAGTTAAAAGAGAAATTAAAGCAAAAGACCTTTTCTGCATCAGCCACTGACCTCGCTAATAAATTGAATAAAAAGGAAGAAAAAGCCCAGAGTATACCAGCTGACCAATCACCTAAGAAAGCAGCCAAGGGGAAGGATAAAGGGTTTTCAACCCTGCAGCTGCTGGAAATAGGGAGGACATCCAAACAAGCTGCAAAAGAGCCTGTCATCACCTGGCTCCTGGGGCAGATGACATTGTTTGCAGTGCTACAGAAGCAAGACAGGTGAGTGACATAACCACTCATCCCTCTGAGATTTAAGCTGCATGACAATACAAGGAAAAGCAGTCTCTGATGAACTGGCTTGTGCAGGCTACAGGAGACACTTGGTCATCACCAGTAGAGAACCCCATGAATTCCAGAAACTGGAGTATGACCCAAAAAGGACAGGTGCTCTTAAGAGAACTGAGCATGAGGAAAGCAGTATACAGTAGACCTTTCACCGGACCGGACAGAGCTATGCTCACTAGAGATCTTATGATGGATTTCATTGAACATGGACCTCGACATTGGTATAAAAATTTATTGTCCTCACTAGAACTCCTAGTGGGGCAGGGGCTTTACAGGCCAGAGAGGCTTTGACAGGTTTAAACAATGTAGACCAGCATGTGAAGTATGTTTGTAGAAAAATAGAGAGACCCAAAAGATATGTAAGGGAAACAAAACAGAAAGGGAGGTGTGCTTGAGTTACTTGCAGACAAATGTGGAAAGACTTGTGTTTAGCCCAAGTTCCTAAAGAAAAGATTGATAAAAAGCCAAATTCTGTGCTAAAGTAGCTCTGGGAGGCTTTGAGCCACAAGGAACAGTTCACAAAAGGTACCCAGAGGCTGAAGCTTATCCCAGGGGTGGATACTAACCTCCCTAGTGTAAAAGGAGGACATTTCTCCCCTGTGACTGGCTGTTCGAGGGGTGGAGACAATTTGCCTGGCCAGGGCCTCTCCCACCAGCCAGGTGTGGGTAATGGAGAGACCACAGGTGTGGCTAGGGTCAAGAATCAGATCCAGGGTCTCCCTGGCCCTAGGAATCAACAGGTACAACAGGGGCAAGGAAATCCTTATTCTTCCTGGGCCCTATGTAAGATCAGGCAGTTTAGGCCAACCTCAACGAGGTTGGCAAGGACATAAAAACACATAGAAGCTCCATGTGATGACTCTGGGATACCTAATGGGTTCCTGACAATAACTAAAGACAGTAAAGAACTGGCTAATTTTCCATGCCATGTTAGACGTTGTATGTGTATGTAATGTTAACTTTTGAGTGTTTTACAGATATGAAACCAGGTTGAGAGGGGTCAAGTAAAGGACAAGAATAAAATGTAACTCATACAAAGTACCAGGGTGAAGTGTAGCTGTGGAATCCTGTGAGTTCTATGGGCTTAGGCCTACAGATGTCAAAGAGTAAAGGTATACTTTATGTGATTGTTGACTAGCAATTCCAGTACCAGGCATGGGTTGACCCTCCCTATGAACTGTTGGCCAATGGGGACTTGAAGGTCCCCTCTACCAAACAAGAGGCAGTTGCCACATTATAGTGCTGGTCACGCACTGAAAATGGATGGTAAGGCCCCATTTGACATGGCTTGAGCACAGAGAAAGAGATCTAGCTGGGATTGAGCTAAAGACTCCCTACAAATGGATGGCTGGCCTTCATAGTGCTACAGGGTGCTACACAGACCACCATGGGAGAACGGTCCTGAGAAAGCTACAGATCTTGCATGCTTCCCTGTCAAATGCCCTGCAGGGATGGTGGAGGCTCATCTGAGAAGCACAACCCCAGCCTATTCATAATTGGCTTTAAAGCCCGCTCTTTAGGGATGGAGCACATGTCTGGTATGGAAAGGAAAAAGGGGTTGACTCCCAGTAGTGTTAAAGGAAGTTATAGGCCCCAGTAGAGAAACTTCTGTGATTGTTTATGAGGTAAACATAACTATCTAGACAGTTATGTTTGTAATGGTTTATGTGAATGTCACTGTTTTCCTTTATGGCCATTGCTATGTTGTTATTTTTTATTTGTTTTCCAGAGAGAAGGGGTGGATTGTGTAGCGATAGCAAACTGTCTCTCTGCAGTTTTTGTTTCTTATTGGTTCATTCTGTGGCAAGTCCTGCCCTCTGACCAATAAGGGAGAGGGGCATGAGGAGAAGCACCAACATGGCTGCGAGCTGGAGAGAGAAGCGGAGATGGCTAAGATCCATGTGGGAAGAAAAACACCCCAGTCCCAGGCCCATGAACCCAGGAGACAGTGTGCCACGCCCCCCCATCTCATGGATCACGTGAGTGACACAGACTAAGAGACCCGCTCCCACCCTGGCCGCCAGCAGTCACAGACAGCAGGTGGAAGAGCCGTGCTTGCTCAGCGGGTTTGTAGACCTTGTAAATAAATAAACCTTTTCTAAATAGAAAATCAGATTCTGTGTATCCATCTGGATGAGCCAGATCCCACCCACTAAAGTGTGGAGAATAAATTTATGCAACACCTGCATGTATGTAAATACACCAGCATTGTGCAATCCCCATGAAGGTCAGAAGTTTCAATCCCCGGAACTGAATTTACAGACTATTGTTAGCTACATGTGGGTGCTGGGAATTGAATCTGGGTCTTCTGCAAGAGCACTCAGTGCTTTTAACCACTGAGCCAACTCTCTAATCCAGAATTCTAGAATTTTTGCATCTCCTGAGATTCAGTGGTCTTCTGTAACTCTTTGTCTTAAAACTATTTTTTTGAGAAAAATATCTAAACTGAATTTAATCAGATAAATGTCTCTCATTTTTCCCAAACTATGGTGGATTTATTTGTCTGCCTGGTCATTAGGCTCGTTCTCTAATTTAGTTCCTAGAATGGCACAGGAATGGTGGAGCATATCTCTTATGGGATAGTGGGCAGGTGTTGAACATTGTCAAAGTACTGATAAAATATGTTGACATTCCACCAGACCCTAAGCCCTTTAAATTCTTACTGTGAGCACATCTTTCCCTGGAAATAAGCTTTGGTGGGGGGTCAATTGGACTCCTTGGTTGGCAGTTGTTGGGTTCTTTCTTGCCACCATGGCTGTGTTGAGCAAACTTAAACAGCCAGCACGGCTGACTTTGTCGTAACACTTGCCAGTTTGAACGCCACATCTTGGGAAAACTGCACAAGATCACAGATGATTGCTCCAGGTCCTGAAGCTATTGCACATCAAGGGCCGTTCCTGGGCTGTGTGCTATCACAAACCTAAGTGGGCTGCAGAGGATCCTTGAAATGAGCCCTTTGCCTGGTGGCCCAGCAGAGGCTGTGCCCTGACAGGTACTCCAGAGACACTGCTGACTGCTACAACATACACTGCATGGGAAGCCTGCTGAGCTTGGGACAGACACTCGCCATGGACACATAAGCAGGCTGTTTGACTCCCTTTCTCCTGGTGCTGCACAGGAAGTGCATGAAAGGCTCTTTGAGAGGTCTTTCCCTGCCTACTTCTGGCAAAGTGACCTGAGAGGTCATGCCAGCCAAGCAGCCGGCACATGGGGCAGCAATGGCAGAAAGATGTAGTGGACCTGACCAGCAGTGGTAGATGCAGAGAGCTGAGCAGACTGCAGCAAAGCAGCCAGGGGACTGGCTGCTTTATAGCTGGAGAGGCAGCAGATCAGGTCAAGAGAGGCCAGAGTGATAAAGAAAAGGAGGACAAAGGAAGGGAGAACAGAACTGAAGGTGAGGGAGGACAAAAGCTGTGAAGGGCCAGAAGAGGATCTGAAGGCTATGGGTGCTGGGTTACCCAGGGTTTCACACAACCTAGCCTCAAGAACTATAACGCTGGCCACTGTTGTGTGCTGAAGAACAAAACCTTAGCATGCCTAGCAGCTGAATGTTAGCCAGTGCCAAGGGATGAGAACACTTTTTCAGAAGGGCCGCTAGTCGATCTAAGGATCCTTCTACTTGAGGCTGAGACTTACACACTAGACAGTGTAACCAGTCACTGCCATCTGCCAGTTACCCTGGTTCACTGCTGTTAGCCACCAAAGGGTAAAACTGCCACCAACAAGGAGCCTTGGAAAGCTTCTGCCCTTCCTCCCTGCTTTCTCTTAAGGTGGCACAGAGACTCCAGCCAGTTGGTTGGTATTGGGGTGTCTAGCCCTAAGATCAGTTGCAAATATCACATGCGCATTTTCTCAGCTTCCATGCAGCAAGGTGCAGCCATGCCATGTGATGAATGTAGAGTGTGAGGTATCAACTCTCCAGACCTTCGATAAAGTTTCCGTCATCACAAGTAGAACAGACCAAGTTGTCCCCTGCCCTGACAGTCCTCACACACCAGCCCCAAGACTGGTGAGAAACAAGGCTGATTTGGAGTACAGAATGGCCTTGCTGCTCAGTGACATATTTGGGTCCCTGGACCATATCTTAAATTCTGACATGCAGCCTTGCAATTTTGTTTTTATATGTCTGTTGAACTTTAGGGTAACTGTATCAAAGCTGTTTGTAATCACTGTACAAAGAGTACTGTGCAGCTGTCATTCACATGTGTTCTGAGTTTGGCAGGGTCATGCATTGCATGAAATTGGTGTAAGTGAAAATTGTCATATCACATTTAGAATTCTGAGTCAATGACACTTGAGGAAAGAATTTCACTCCTTAATAAGTGTCAGGTAATTCACCTACAGGAAGTGACTGTGAGTGTTTCATGTCTGCAGACATGGCCCTTACAGATTGGAATTAATTTCCTGGCACTGACTGCGAGGCTCACAGCTGCCTGTATCTACAACTCCAAGGAATCTAGTGTACCCTCTTCTGGCCTCTGTGGGCATTGCATACATGTACTGTACTTACATAGATGCAGACAAATCATTCATACACATAAAATAAAAATAAATGTATAAAATATGATGATTTACTCCCCTGCTCTAATTCCTGTGTGAAGTAAAACTTACAGTGTGTCCAGCCTACCTGCAGAGGTTTAATAAAAACCAGTAGGATTGGCCTTAGTTTAGGCCTTCACTGAGCACAGAGATAAGCAAAGGGCATGTGCTACAAGTAAACAGGAGGAAGAGGTTGTAGGAAATGTATTAGTAAGGGATGTAACTGATTTACAAAACATATAAACCCTGATGACTCTGCAATGGTTAATTTTCTAAGCTAACTTGACTCAGTAAGCCAGGCACGGATGGTAACAGTCACACTGAGTGTTGTCTCTGTGGTAAATATATAGGAGGTGGGAACAGGGATCAGTTGACTGAGCAGAGAAGACCCACCTGACCTCCTAAGTGTTGATATCATATGACTGACATGCCCACAGCATTGAATGGGGTTAAGGGTGATTTCTCTCGTTCCTTTTGTGCTGAGCCATTTAAACTGCCTTGCACTCCTGACTTTCCAATTTTTCAAATCTGACTGGCTCCCAGCATGGATTTTCTGGTTCTCTGCCTTCAGCACACATGATGTATGACTTTTAAGCCTTAACATCCCCTTTATATAAGCTGGTGAAAACCCTGAGAACATGTGTTGTCTTCCTCATCCTCATCTTCATGAAGGAAGGCAGGGAGACAAAAATGAGAATTTCCAGTGAACTCCTGGTGTTTTAGATTGTAACTATTCCTTTGATTTGGAGAAGAAATGGGAGTAACTTCACAGTTTCAGTGAAAGTGTTTGAACTAAGAGGCAGTATCAAGCTGAAGGTCTTAAGGCCACTGAAAACAACACTCAGCTCCTTCAAAACAGGCTGTCAGTGCCTTTTAGACACATTTTTTTCTTAACTTTCAGCATCATAAGCATATATTTTACACAGTTTGACACCGCAGCTAACATCTGCTGTTTCTATCAGAAGTACAAATATGTCCATTTCAGATTATGAATCTGTAAATCTAAACTCTAACAGGTTAAGCAAATAGTCTTGATCATGAAAGATATTAGTTTCCAATAGTCCAAAAGTTGTAGGAAAGTGGTGTTAGTCAAGGTGAGTGGTCCTGGTATTGAATGTCATGCCAGCTGTGGAGTCCTTGGAAATACCAGCACCTGGCACCTGGTCCTAACTTTCTATTCTAACATCATGCAATGCATATCCTTCTTATGTCACCCATGTTGCATTCCCAAATGATTCTTTCCAACAGGTAGAGCTCTTTAAATACTTGTCATCATTATTACAGATGTGTCTCAATAAATATACGAGAAAGATCCATTATGTGCAAACATTCAAAATATATCTCTAAATTTCCCCTTGTCAGTAAGTTTCCTCACAAAGTCTCTTTACGATCACTGCTGTAATTTTTCATAAATTCCAAAGTGTGTATTTTGGTTGGAACTTTTGCACTAGTTTCTCTTTCTACTACATCAGGGACTGGGGTTGGAAAATTAGTTAAGGAAAAAAAATACAGTCTGGCTTTATCCGTGGGATAGCTCAATAGCAGAAAATTTGGGGTTGATGGCAAGCACTGCAAACACACAAAGCCAGAAAGAAAAAGACAGGCAGTGTCCTGCTGTGACCTCCCTCATACCCCTTCTTGGCCTGGACTTTTGCTGTTTCTTCTTCATGATTTAAAAGGGCAAGAAAATCTTGCCCTAAAGAGCCAAATATATAAAATAGGACAAATATGTAAGGAATCTTTATATTCCTTGGTACTGAAGTTCTCAATTTCTGACCTTCTCACCTCCACCTCCTAGGTACTGGATTAAGGTGTGTCCCACATGCCTTGTATGAATGACTGGGAACTGAACTCCAGACTTCCCGTATGTTGGGCCAGAAATTACAAACTGAGTCAGTCCTAGTTCTAAATTAACCACATCCAGCCACTGTTCTGTTTTTAAGACACACTCAAATATAAATAGTATTTCTTCTTCAAAGGTGCTTTTGCCCTTGTCTTAACTCTTCTTTGATGAAATCTGCACTCCACTAAAGTCCAATCAGAGAGTGATTGGGAACTAACTCCAGACTTCCCATATGTTGGGCCAGGAATTACAAACTGAGTCAGTCCCAGTTCTAAATCTGTACTCCACTAAAAGTCCAATCAGATTATTTTTACTACATAATATCAAAACTTTATTCAAAGAAGTAATGAGTAGAGAGAATGGTTTACTTTATAAGAAAATTTAAAACCTCTGGGTTTCTATTATAAAAAGCTCCATTATGCAACTTTCACTTTATGAAAACAAATGCTTTACTTATTTATATTAATCAATGTTTAATTAAATTTCCCTCTTTCTGTGTATAGAAATAACCACACACTTAAGATTAAATGTATGTGGAAGAATATGCTACATTGTTTTACATCATATATTGATTCTCCATAAGTTACAATAATTAAAGCACTATCCTCTCATGTATGAATATTCCTTAGATGGACTTGTGAAAAAGATCATTTGTTTGTGACCTATATTTTTGAATTTCACAGAGAGCAATCTCACTTTAATGGCATAATTGTGCAATAAATTAAATTACTGAACACTATGTACTTTTAAAAACAAATGCTATGGGACTGGAAAACCGGCTCCGCACTTGCTACTCTTGCAGAGAACCCAAGTTTGGTTCACAGTACCCAAAAGAGTCCTTGCACAACTGCCTGAAATTCCACTTTCAGGTGATTGGACATTCTCTTCTGACTTCCAAGAGCAACATACTCATACATTCACAAGAACACACACACATACACACACACACACACACACACACACGCCATATATATACTGTAAAACTCAAATGGCATATCAAGTAGATGAAATAAAAGGTTTAACTCCTTATTTATTTATTTATTGACAGTATTCCTGCAGCCCCAACTGGCCTAGAACTCAATATGTAGACCAGACTGATCTTGAACTCATAGAGATCTTTCTGCATCTACCTCCCAAAGGCTGGGATTAAAAGCATACACTACCATGTCCAGCTAAGATTTAATTCTTAATAATTTATTTCAGTGGCTACTGGTGCACTACCAAAAACAGATTTTTATTCACTCTTATTGGAGAACATGTAATTTAGACTCCTTTTTAAATAAAGCACAATGGAGACAAAAAAACAACTGTTACTTGGGGGTAGATTATCAATGGAATAGCTATTTAATATCACAAAACTGTGCATAAGTGGTTATTCCTAAAAAAGTCACATTTTTAAACCCAGAATACTTTCTACATTTTTGTAGGAAAATTACTGGATTGCTGTTCTATTAATGGAGGAGTTAATGAGCATACACATACTAAGGGAACTTTGAGTGCCAGTTTGTGGAACATGACAAGCCATTCTTGTTTGCTTTGTTTTTGTAGCAAACAGTCAAATGGCATATTATGTGCTAGGTAAAAATATTTTTTATATTTTAAAATATAAAATAGTAAAATGACAAAGCAGAGAAGTGTGTAACAATGTCACTGAACATTTGTGACACAACCATTAGGATGCAATGTTGTTTCCTAGATGTTTGTAACTCCAGTTCCAAGGGATTCAATGCCCTCTTTTATCCTACATGGGCACTGTATGGTACACATGCATTCACACACGGGCAGGCATAACACTCATACACATAAAATAAAAATAAATTTTAAAATTTTTAAAGTTTTAGAAAATGAATAAATAAACAAATTAGACTAAAAGAAAATACAGAAATTAGAAGGAAGGCTTTCTTTGCCAAGCTCATTTATTAAACTCCTCTGACCATGAAGAGAATGGAACAGGATGCACAAAAAAAAAAAGTATTTTCAAAAAAGTGCAAGTCATCAGAAATGTGGTTAATAGTCGTGAACAACTGACATGTGTAATCACTAATTTATAGCAAAGTGTTTATTTTAGCACTAGGGAAACAGAAGCTTAGCGAAATTAAACACAGTAATTCTACTGAGGAAAATAGGATCCCAGAGTTAGGAAAATGATTTTTCCTACCATTTCTCCCTTCAGGACAGGTCTTAGATTCCCTGCTAAGAGTCAGAACACGTTCCTTGTTACACTGATCTTTGGGTTCTAAAATCAAAATAATGTATTGCAGAAGTTGAGAATAATTCATTTGGTGTTATATCAAGCAGGAACTAGGAGGGGAGAGTCTAGGAAGGTAAGGAGAGGGAAGGTAATTGAAAAGAGTGTATTATCAAGAAAATTGATATCAGGAACATAACCCCACTCTGAAGAGCCACAGAAAAATTAGCTGCTTGTAGATGTGATATTTTAAAAAATGAACTTAAGATACAGCCTGCTGAGTACAGTGAAGAAGGACAGAGAGACAAGTGGTGGAAGGTCAGGTGTCGAGACAGCAGAGGCAGCCTTAGCTGTGATCCCCAGAAAACAGCGAAGCTCTCTTCAGGGGAGCCTCGAGAGATGAAGGTCAGGTGTAGAGTTGACTCCAGGATCCTCTTACTGGCTCCTGGCTTTTTAAAAATGAGCACAAAAGAATCCAGGGTCCCATTGCAGTGGTCTACACTAGTAATAAGCAAGGAGTGGAAAGGTGTTTGACTATTAGAAATCAATATCTAGGCAGGAAAAAGAATTAAGAGATCAACTGAAGTGTGAATAAAAGGGCAATGGGGAATTTCAGATGAAGCCCAATAATTGGGTGGCCACTTCCTTGGAAAGAATGAATGACTAGTTTCTGTTACCACATAAAATGCACAGCAGAATAGTCTATACTCCCCAACTGACATCCCATTTTCAGATCTTTAGGATGGACACAGAACAGCGGGGAATGGGCTCTACCCTCGCCCATGGTGCTGTGCTTCCAAAGTAGACTTAGAGATAGTAAACCCCGACCATGCCAGCTGCACACTGGGTGGGTGCTTAGCTCATCTCTTTGTGTTTTATGAGTCCTCAAAGACGGATCATAAAGAAACGGATATTTTAGAGAACTAAATGGACTGTAGCACTTTGTAAAGAATCGGTTTGTTCTTGTTTCTCCTGCTCTTATTATTATTACTACAAACTCAATATTGGTTTGAAAAGTTTCCAAAAGTGAATACATGTGACATAGATACCCACAGGGAGAATGACATTGACTAGCGAAGAAAGGCAATTAAGTGCACTGGGACAAGACGTAAGAAGAACGGAGCCCTAGACAGCAGGCTAAGGGATGTTGTATGCAGGGTGACAGTGCAGAGATACTAAAGTCTTCTATTTGAAAGTTGTCAGGGCCTTCCTGACTTCTGTCCTAAGCACTGCCGTGATTGATTCAAAAGCATTTAACCCTCAAGCCAGCTGTGGAGAAAGGCATTTGGATTTCATCCTCTCAGAGATGATTTGTTCTATATGTCTAAATGAACAGTATGTGTAAGCCTAAGTAGGCAGAGTACATCAGTAGACAAATTTTATTTCTGTAAATCAAGACTGAGCTGGCATAGCAACCTCACCTATGGGTTTAAGTGTATAAGTCTGGTTTTCTGTTTAATTTAAGATAAGATCTCATGACAGAGATAAGCTCTGCTCTAAGTGTTTCTTTTTCTTGGGGTTTCTGTGACCTAGAGTAAATTGTAAGACCTTGCAAAGACGCAGTGTGCTCAATGCGTAATGGACCTAATAAAGTTACCTGTCTCACAAGTGTATTGTAAAGATTAGATGGGTAATATAGGGAACTCTGGCACAGAAGAGCACATAGTGTCTCAGAGTCTGTAAGAGTCATGCACTGTGTCTGAAGAGTGAGGATGGCACATAACAGTGATGTCTGTACTTGGAAATCAAAGACTGATAAAAGTTTATTAGCATATTTGAAGAAAAAGGTAGATAGGGTTTGTTTTGTCATACAGAGGCATGCAAAGTCAATGGCAATGTTTCAATATCATTGCATAAAATAATGGGATTTCATAGCAAAATTTTAAGGCCGAAATCCATAATAAAACCTTTGATATTTCATTTACATAATGGCTTTCAAGTAGACCAAATGGAAAATTCTATAAAAAGTATTTTATTTTCCTTTCTTAATCTCACACATATGAAATGTTAACCATAGCATAGTTTACTTGCACAGTCCTCCTGATGCCATGTATATGTATATGGTAGCTGTTTGTGAAACCTAAATTTTCAAGTCAAGTTAATAAGCAACTCTGAGGAGAGGCAAAGGGAACATCAAGAGAATCAAGCCTCCGTCAAAACACTGAGGAGCTCCTGTTATGGGTGAAGAGGTTAAAATCACATATGTTTATAAGAAATGTAATGAAGATGGGGCTGAATTTTGGAAACCATCCTGTGTGTCAGAAGTGGATCCTGAAGACAAACATCTGAGAATGTTTTCTTTGATCTATGACCAATGCCCTGTATAAGGTGAGTATATTTTTGTTCACATCTCCACCACAAAGCCACACAACATGTACCATACATACTACGAGTTATAACATAGTTGATAAAACAGTCATGAACAAAATCAGAACTCCTGTCTTATAAGATCATATTGCTCAAGGAGGGAATATCTAAGAAATCATTTACCATGATCAGTGCAACAGCTTGACCAGGAGGGTTCAAATTTAGAGTGGACAGAAGCCCACGACTCTGTTGCAGAGGTCATTACAGTGTGTAATATAAACTCACAGGTGATTACGTGTGAACAAAGAAGAAATTGTCGTTGCACTGCAGTTAGCACAGAGAGCACATACAAAGGTATAGTTGGATAAGTGTGTGGCCTTGGAGAAAGGGACTAATGTGCCCTGCTATGATGTGACTTGATTCTCCGTAGGTGAAGTACTGTCATGTGACACTACTGAAGAGTGGGGCCTTTGAGAGGTGACTGAGCCTTGATGGCTTCCTCTTCATAAATGGGCTTAGGTGATTATATAAAGGTTTGAGGGAGGGAATCTGTCCTTCCTACCCTTCTGCTCTCTGCCTCTGGTACTACTTACCTTTTCATGGCTGTGACCAAATACCTGACAGGAAGTAACATAATTTAAGGAACCTAGTCCATCATGGTAAAGAAGGAACAGTGGATTGTGGCTCCCAGGTCGGGCAGAAGTTGCGGCTTGTGGCTTAGGGATGAAGGGGAAGAAGACAGTGCTTATTCACATATGGGCACATCAGGATGGCTAAGGAAGAGGATTATAGAACTCAGATACCTTTATTCTGTTTTCCCTTTTATTCAATCCAGGACTTTAGCTCATGGTGCCAAGCACATTGAGGACTTCCCTAGTTAAACCTTTTGGGAAATACCCCCCAAATACACCCAAAGATGTGTCACAATGAAAACAAAATATCTGTAAGTAGAATCAAGCTCACACCCAAAAGTAACCTCCCAGTGCTTCAGTGTTCAAGGCATCATGTTGGGAGCAGCCACCAAACTCTCACTTGAGCCCTGATCTTGGATCTTGTCACTTCTGACCCAGGGAGAAGTATTTAACTTTGCTTATATTTTTCCAATCAGAGTCATCTGCTATAGAAGCATGAAGGGACCAAGATCAGTGAGCAGAGTGTGAGACAGAGATTAGAGGAGAAAACAGGTGAGTATATTTTACGTCAGGAAGAACTGAGGTTTCTCATATGGCTCTAGTGCAGTGAGCACTTACCGGCCAGGCCCCTCAAATTGACCTGAGCATCAATGGGTAATTTCTAAAATTTTGCTAAAGGAAGTGAAGAAAATTCAATTTTCACTATCATTGTGGTTTCATAAAATTGGATTTAAGATAAAGTTATATGAGTTTAAGATAAAAAGTGCATCCTAGGAAATGTGATGAAAGATCAGAAACAGAAAAAAAACAAAGCCAAGAGTAAATAAATAAATAAATGTTTGCTCTGCTTGCTTTAGGGCTTTGCAACAGCATCTAATGTAGCTTATTTGAGCATCAGGTACAGCACTGCACCCTGCTTTCAACACTCAGAAGTCCTCAGCTCCTGGGCATGCAGTGCTGTGTGGCAGGGATATTTTCAAATAGCAGATAAAGGAAAGTCAATAACTCAAGGAAATTCTGTAGAACTAGGAATTCAGAATGAGTAATCATAAGAAAAACACCTTCTTCAGAAACTATTGTTAATGGAAATATTAATGCAAAAGCCATGATGTAGAATTCTTTATAATTTTCAAAAGACTGAGTTAGTTTAATTTTCTATTCAACAGTTTTTGTCTGCAAGAATATATGCGTACCATGTGTATGGAGTACCTTCAGACACCATAAGAGGGTGTCAAATTACCTGGAACTGAAGTTACAGAGGGGTGATGAGCTACTTGGTCAGTACTAGGAACTGAATCTATGTCTTCTGCCAGAGCAGTAGGTGTTCTTAGTCACTGAGCCATCTCTCCATACTCATTCTTCATGATTGTGAAAGCTACCCATGGTAATGGTAACACTACCCTGGAGGACAGGTTGGAATAGGTATAAGTCATATGAGCTACAACAGGGCAAGATCCACTTCCAGGTAAGGCTGAGCTCAGATTCTGGCTGGCCGACTGCAGAGTCAGAGATTTCAGAGACTTCTGCATAATGTTGTGGGGACAGAAACTAGCCTCTGCTAAATAAAGGAAGGAATGGAAATCCGAAAGGCAAATTGAACCTGGAACAAGAGCAGTGACATGTTCAACATTCTAAAGGCACTGTGAAGGAGACTCTCTTCTAATCTGATTGAAATTTGCCTTTCAAAAACTGAATAAATTATTCTACTATCTATCTAAAAAAACAGGAGGAACACTAAGCATCATTTCACATCTCTCTTTGAAAATGCAAACACAGTACTCAAATTCTCATTTTTTCAGGGACCATAATGCACCCTTCAAAGGCAGCTCTCCTTTCCATGTGTCCCAAGAGTCACCCCCAAACAAACATTATGGTAAGCATTCATGTCAATTTTGAACCTATAAAATATTTGCCCTAGCATTTACTTCATGTATTAGTTACTTTTCTGTGGCTGTGACCAAGGGAACATATAAAATGAAGGGTTATTTAGTTTATAGTTCCAAAGGGGCAAATGTCCATCATGGTGGGTGGCATGGGGGCAGAGGAGTCTGGAGTGGGATCAGAAGCTAAGTGCTCACATCTTCAAACAGACACAGGAAACAGACAGTGACAAGAGATCAGGCTAGCCTTAAGAACTCTCTAAGCCAGCCTCCAGTAACCTGCTTCCTCCAGCATGACCAGACCTTCTAAGAAAGACCTCCCAAATCAACACTACCAACTGGGGAGAAAATGTCCAAATACTTGGAACCTATGGGAACATTTTCATTCAAACCACCATACCTAACAATTAAATAGAACTCTTCTGTCAATAAAATTGGATAAATGGGAATGGGACATCTACATCCACAAGAAGAAAGACAGAGTGATTCTGCAGATAGAGATAGAGATGGTGCACATCCCACAGATGAAGAAACACTCCTGTGCTTGTACCTACAATGCCAATACCAGAGAGCCTGAGGAAATGGTATTGCCATCAGGTTCAAAGTCAGACTGGGCTGCATAGCCAGACCCTGTCTCAAACCAATGAGAAGACTAAAACATAACAGAAAAGAAACAACTTTTTCACAAGAGACACAGTTTACCTAAATAGAGAATCTATAGCTACTGATACCAGGGGAGGCTGCAGGGAGGTGGCTTTCATCCCTGACTATTGCTTTATGTGGTTGCACATTCAGGGTCTGTCCAGTAGTGTGTGTAGAGCCCATCCCTGGATTCCTTAGCTGGGGAACACATTGTGATGGGAGAGTAAGGAAGTTTGAGGTTGACTAAAGGATGAGACCCACACTGTGAGGCTGAGGAGTGAGCCAGGTAGAGACCTTGATGACAAGCAAAGGACCCACCCCCGAGCACATCTTCACAGGAGAGCATGATGCCTACTGTACATCTTCCTACAAGTCTTACTTCTCACTGGCTGAGAACAGCTGCTCCTGTGATTTCAGCATCATAGATGCTAGGGGCACAAAAATGTTATCTAAAACTGTAAAGTAGGGACAACCCACAAAATCATTGGGGGATCTGCAGGACACTGAGCAGAAGAGGAGCAAAAGCAAAGGCAGGGCACTTGGGGGAAAGCAGGAGGATGTGTGTCAGGATTATTGCAAACTCCCTGGGGAGTGACTGGAGTCCAGATGAACTAGCCATGGGAAGTATGAAGTAGAGCATGGGCTAAATGTTTAAATATTACCCTGTGGGCCACCAAGACCAGATGGCAGTTGTAAACTGTACAATGTAAACAAATCCAGACTTCAGAAAGATGATCTTAGAAATCAGGAGAGAATGCAGCGAGAGGAAGAGAGGCAATTAGGCCACCCTAACCCACATCCCAGAAAGGAGTTCTGAAGGGTTGATTTGAGAAAGAAGCCAAAGAAAATTAAGAACAAGGGACAAGGTGGAGGCAGACTAATCTCTGGTTGACAGGTGGTGGCTCTGTGGGGTTTCCTGAGATACTGAGCTTAAGGCAAGGTCTTGCATACTGAGCAGAAGAACTGAGATCGCTTCTGTTTGGCCCTTGTTGTAGCATGTCCCTCAGAGCTTCATAGTGCGGGAATGAAGTGAGCTCCAGCAAAGTGCCCATCGACAGAGACAAGCCGAGATGCGCAGGACATGCGCAAGACAAGTGCAGGTGCAAAAGGTGCTGAAATGGGCCAGGGATGTGAGGTGCTGAGGGATGTGAGGTGCACTAAGAAATGGAGAGCGCATCGCATCTCCACAGTCAAGGGCAAGGCAGCATGTTGGCCCCTGCAGAGGTGAACTTCCCTGAAATGGGCCAGGGATGTGAGGTGCTGAGGGATGTGAGGTGCACTAAGAAATGGAGAGCGCATCGCATCTCCACAGTCAAGGGCAAGGCAGCATGTTGGCCCCTGCAGAGGTGAACTTCCCTGAAATGGGCCAGGGATGTGAGGTGCTGAGGGATGCGCGGTGTACTGGGAAAGGAGAGCGCATCTCCATAGTCAACGGCAAGGCGTGTGGCAAGTTGGCCCCTGTAGAGGTGATCTGCCCTTCAGCACACCCTGCTTCTTCCAGAGGACACTGACTGCGAGATGGAAAGGGTGGGCAACAGTTTCATCTTTCAACAGCTTGGGCGCTAGAAGTTATAAATAGCAAAATCCAAAATGAAACAGCAGAAGTAGAGGAGCAGGAGCATAAACAGTACAAGAGAGAATGACAAACCAAAGGAGAGGCAGTGTGTCCAGAGTAATTCCTGCCTGCAAGGCTGTGCCTGAGGAAGGCCAGAGCTGTCGATGCACTTCTGGAAGGAGAGGACAGGACTCATTACTTCACACTTCCCACAGACGCCCCCAGCTCCCAGAGCTGCTTCCGTAGCAGCACTTGGTTGCTTAAATGGCAAACGTGTCAAAAGTTTTTTAAATCTCTTTAAAAGATTGATACAGGTTGGCTCCTCCACAGAAAAAGGACGATCAAACACACACACACACACACACACACACACGCACACACACACACGCATGAGTGTGTATAGCTCACCCATGCTTGTTCTTGTCGTTCATAATTGCTGTGGGAGTTGAAAAGGTGGCATAGCAAGTAAAGGCATAGCAAGACAGCGCTGTCCAGCCCACATCTGTTGGCTCCCGAGTCCTATGCTGACCACATCTACCTTACAAAGAAGGAAGGAAGGTGAAGCAAAGGAAGGCAGTGGCAGGGATGGGGACTTGGGGAGACCTCAACCTCCCTTTCTTTTCCCTGCAGTTACTTCCTGGAGTTTCACTTCCTAAGTGCCTTCATTTCATTAGCTAGAAGAAAAAGATTCTTCTGGGTAATAAGAATATCAGAGGTAATAGGCCTCTGTTCAAAGCAATCCTAGTGATTAGCCAGAAACTCTCTTCCATCTCTAAAGTAATAAATACAACATAAGACATATGTGTTTATTTACAATTTCAGACAGAGAAGTCAAGGCCCAAGGTCACAGCTTATACTGGCACTGTTGGGTATGAACCCAGTCTGGCCAACTCCATTTCTCTCCAATACCTCTAAGTGTTCCTTAAAGTTTGAACAATTGTCCAAAAAGTAGTAGCTACTTTGCCTCATAACTCTCATGCATAAATGCATAATCTTAATAAGTACCTTGAGTACATGATTAAGTACATGTGTGTATGCTGTGTACTTAGAACCCTTTCATTTTTTCAGAGTGATTCTAAGTTTACTTGAAAATAAGAAAGCATGAAGTGAATATGGATGCAGTTCGGGAAGTGAGGAGGACATGGAGTTCCTGCTCCCAGATGCCTGTGCAGAGGCGCACGGGTTTCCACTTCCGGATGACTGTGCAGGTCCTTCTCCAATCCGTCCCACCCTTCTCATGTTGAGATGTTGTTGGCTGGAGCACAAGGGTGATGCCTATCTCTTCAGTTATTAAACATTAACACACCTGGTCCAATTGTAGTCTTAAGTGTCTTTTTGATTGATGGATGTTTTTTCCTCCTCAGATAAAGGTTTCATTAAATTTATGATAAAAATAATTAGCAAAATCATTACTGCATCCTGAATCAATAGACTGGATATGTGTGGTGCTTATATTAATATAAATGTTTTAATATTCACCCTTCTCTCCCTTATAGTCCACTTTGATTCACTCCATCTTGTGCACTGTTTCTCCTAGTTTCCCTTGCACCACAAAGCCAATTTGATGTGATTTTGTGGACTCCTTCCAGGAATAATGTACATTTTTGACATAAGTAAAGCTCACTCCAAGCTAATAGATACTGTGATTAAACGCAGAAACATTTACATTCATGTAAAAGCTTTTGTCATGTCTCTTAATACAGAAGCTCCATGTGCTGCCACAAATTATTTCCACTGAAATGACTTTTCTACATGATATTTTAAGAAGTCCACTTCACAATAACTCAAAGACAGCATCAAGTTAATGAGAAACAGACACAGTTCTAACATATGTCACATTGTGCATTTGACAGCTTCTCCTAAAAGTGCCGTGAAGTCGGTGTGAATAATGCATTTTATGCAAAAAGAGCAAAGTGTAAATCCGGGAAAGTTCAGTCCTATTTATATGAGTTTCATGAAAGTTGGTGAATAAATGCTTGGAGTACAGATTGCAGCAATTATGGAAAACCAAGACCCTATGGTCCTGGAATGCCTCTGCTTATTCATGGAACAGTTCCAAGGTATTTCACTCCCAGAGAAAGAAGAAAGACAGCAAGTTAGTAAGTATGTGATTTCAGAAGTAAGAGGTGTTTCTCTTCAGCTTCGTAATGCTTAGGTAATTTTTACTTCGCTCTCTCCTGGAGCTCCTGTCATAGAGCCCTATCTTTCCTGTACTGAGACAATAATGTAGAAATTTGATGGTTATCTTAACTATACAATACCTGGTCAGCATCATGCAGGAAGTCATAATGTAAACAGGGCTCGAATTCAAACATTCCTCTGCGATTTTATAGCAAGAGCTTGTGGATATGTTTCTACCATCAGGAGATGGGCTGCCACAGGGCACCAGGGAGAACAGACTGTGCTGCTCTCTAGCTCTCTACCTTCTCTAGTCAGCCCTTTAAATTTCTCAAGTAGAGGAAAATTGCAAATTGGAGTACACACAGGATTATGTTGGAGTGGAAGGAATTCCATTTCCATGTCATAGGTCACCAGGCATAGAGAATTTAGCCCTAATGAGTACCAGGCTTGTCTGCTTTAGAATCTCGATTTCCTAAATCCCTTGGCATGTTGATAATGTGCTTATGACAGATAGCCTAATCCTATTTTATATACAAACATTCATTTATACTCACTTTAAAATGAAGTGACCTTAAAATAACATTAATGTAGATCCTTGGATTTTCATATATTTTCTTTCCATTCTATTTATTGAGGTTCAGAAATAACATCCAGAACTTATCTTGCATAGCATGAATAACCATGGTGAAATGTCTGTTATCCACCAGTCTACTAACTCAACAGATGTCCAGGAGTGAGTGTTCTGTGTACCTATCAACAAATCATATAGCTATCAGCTTTAAAACTATTGGCTGGTACCCTATGATAGGAACCACTGAAACAGAGGCTGCAATTTTACAGGTTAGAGGCTGCTTAATTACAGATCAGGTCAGGTGCCTACTGGAGTTAAGCCTCTACTCCAAATGTGTCTTCCATAGCTCTCCTTTCTGTTAAAGGTCAGAGACAGTCTAAGAGATAGGCTTCTCAAAATGAACGTGGAATATAAACTTTGAAGGTTTAACACAGATCCTAACATACCCTTTAAAATTAAAGCATTTTAATCTAATTATATTTTAGAATCTTTAAAATGGAAAAAATAAAGAATAGAATTATACAGGAAGGCACAGCTGTGGCTTTAAGCTAGAACTTTCAGTTCCTTCAGTGACAGTCAGAAGCAAATTGCTAATTAATAGTTTTGAAGTGAACAATGAGCAGAATAAAATACTGAGATTTCTCTATTCCCGTGTCTCAGTTTTTTTGTGATTTGCCAGAAGTATCCTGTTTAAATTCTGATTTTGCTTTACTTAAGGTAACCATGTACCGAATACACGATGAGTCATGAAAGAATTGAGCCCCAAAAGAGGAAAGTATTGCAACCACATGCCAGCACAGCAACAGCCCAGCTGGAGCCAATGGGCAGCTCTTGTCTGCTAACGTGAGCCAGAGCCACTTTCATCCTAGAACTAAAAGGCAAGGACGACTGACTTCCTCCCGTCCTAATTTCTTTTAAGGCCCCATGAAGAAAACCTTTTAACAGTGGATCTGTCTATAAGCTTACTGAAAACGTCACTCCAATCAGATGTTGGGAATGAAAATTGCCCCTCACAACTCCCGTCGTAGCTACGGGATACGCCACTTTTTTAGATGCCAAGCCCTCTCTTTTACTGCACAGTAAGCTCACTAATTGGACACAATCTTTTTTCTTATTTTTCAGAAAATAACCGCCAAAGGGAGAATAAGTGTTTTCCAGTGATGATAGGAACTCTCTTTCATGTAATGTTGCCTCTCAATTGTCAAACTAGACTTAACAATTGAGATGTCACACCTTTGAACTTACCTCCTCTGACACATTTCAGATTTAACCAACATCCATTAAAGTGGTTGTCTGTCTAGGCACTTGCATTTTTGTTAGGGGTTTTGCCACTGTTTTGAAGTAAGTGATGTTCAGGACCAGGATCTAACTATGGGAGTAGTTCAGATATACTTGGGGGCAGGGTGCATAAGCCGCAGTGTGTAATCAGTGCTTAATGAAACATTTTTGTTTCCAGACAGCTAAAGCAAGCAAATTGGGAGTCCCAGACAAGAAAACCTACGCTAGGTTGATACAGAGACAGGGTGGTATAATGTGGTTGATACAGGGGCAGGGTGGTATAATGTGGTTGATACAGGGGCAGGGTGGTATGATGTGGTTGATACAGGGGCAGGGTGGTATGATGTGGTTGATACAGAGGCAGGGTGGTATAATAAGGTTGATACAGAGGCAGGGTGGTATAATAAGGTTGATACAGAGGCAGGGTGGTATAATGTGGTTGATAAAGAGACAGGGTGTCTAATGAGGTTTGGGTGTCTTTCTTGCATACTGAAATTTTTCTTTTAGTAAAATTTCCAAATCTGACTGTCAGCCATATCCTTCTATGAAATTAGACAATCATTGCATACACCCTTTTTATTTACAAAAAATATCAAAATATATTGATTACCAAGGGGCATGGCACATATTAGAGTTTTATTGAAATCAATTCCTTATTTTCATGTAAGTAACATTAATTACCAAGGCAAGCACACACACACACACACACACACACACACACGCACACACACATGCATGAGTGTGTATAGCTCACCTATGCTTGTTCTTGTCGTTCATAATTGCTGTGGGAGTTGAAAAGGTAGCATAGCAAGTAAAGGCATTTGCTGTTTTCTGAGGCCTCAGTTCAGCTCTCAGCACTCAAATGGTGATATACGACCACCTATAATTCCAGTTCTAAGGGACTCAATGCCCTCTTCTGTCTTCTATGGTCACCAGCACATACATGATGTGCATACATATTCTGGCACACATGTATACATCACTTAAAATCTTTAAAATAACTATTTAAAAATTGTTGAGAGCAAGAGAATATTGTGAAAGTGTTTTATAGGACAAAAGTATTGCTAAATGTAATAATATATTTCTTGAGAACACTGAACCTGAAAACTTTCAGTATTCTGTTTACCTTGTTAGCCACTGCATAGTAAAATGAGTAACAGAACACGAACACGGAGATTTTTACTCAAATGTAGGGAACAGATAATGAAAACTGAATGAAAGTCTAATGCTACATCACATGCTTGTTAAACCTCCCTCCAACAAGCAGCTTTGCACTTTTGGTGGGCTATGCATCATAAGGAAATTTCAGAAAACAACTGGGTGAAAATTTGACCCTATGATTACTTTATGGTTTGTAACAATAACCCCAAATCACCTACGGTCCTAAATCTGCCATTAAACTTGCTCAGAAAATTGCGATATTTTCTGCTCTCTTAAGAGCAAGCATGTTGAAAGCCTGATATTACACATTTCAGAAATACCAAATGGATTTCACTCTGCCTGTGAGAGAAAACGGAGCCTATTTTTCACATAGACATTTGTCTAGGGCATAAAATTAGTGTTCAGATACCCAATTCTGCTTTAAAGTGTTTATTGATTTATCTTGTAGCTGAGCTACAGTCCAATCTTCTCCAAGTGGTCACAGGATAAAGTCAAACATCAAGGTCATTCCCACTGTAAAGATGGGTCTCCATCGCCATTTCCAACCTCAAAGAGGCAAGGCTCAAAAACTCGGCTAACTTTCTAGAAATCAGTCTAAAATCCGCCACAGGAAATGATATACATTATACAGGAACAAAATTTTTAGCTAAAAACTGAGTTTATATTTTAAAATAAAATCACAAAGTTGTATTTTCCTTGATAGTTGGGAAAAAAGAAGGGTCTATCTCAAACTTTCTAAAATTCTTCTTACAAAATTAGGTGTATGGGCATTCCCCCAGGGGAATCCTGATCCTACCCTATGTATGGAGATGTTAGAATTGTAAGAAAATGGTGGGTAAAGCAGGAATGTGAACAGAAAATCGAAAACAGGTGGAAACAGAAAGTCCAACTCATAAATTGATTTATTTGCATCCAGGGATGGTAGCATGTGCTGTTTAGGAAAACGGGGAAATATATCTAAGAGCTTAAATAGTGTGTGATCATTAGAATTCCTGTAAACTTGTGCTGAATGAAATAT
Source organism: Eospalax fontanierii (assembly GCA_035773235.1). Classification (NCBI taxonomy): domain Eukaryota; kingdom Metazoa; phylum Chordata; class Mammalia; order Rodentia; family Spalacidae; genus Eospalax; species Eospalax fontanierii. The sequence continues at coordinate 187,915,951 of CM069524.1, read as the reverse complement.
TAGACAGATACAATATCAATCTACACCTCCAACATTTGTGATCAAATAAAGATCCTGGGGAGCAGGTCCCAATCTTTTTTGGCTTGATTTAGCTTCACTAGATTTTGAGTATTGTTGGTGTATATATGCTTGAATGTGCATGCTTGTACATGTGTACATGTGTGTCCATTTGTGTGCATGTGTTTTGGTTATGTGTGGCCATACACAAGTGTGCCTATGTGTGTATGTGTGTATGTATATATGTGCATATGGCTGTGTATGTGCACATGTGTATCTGCAAATTTGTGCATATACACGTATCAATAACAATCAAGGGCTGTGGCAATAGCCTGTGAAATTTTGGGAGTCTCCTGGACTACCTTGGCCAACAACTCAAAGGAAGGATTCTCCTGTCTGGCACTGTTTCTCGTTATATAGCCTTCAGCTATGCACATGTGTTCATGTAGATATATTGTATGTAATATGTAATAAGATTCCCTCTAGTATTTTGCACTAGCTAGGCAGTATTTATCTAGTCTCTCTCTCTATCTATCTATCACCTATCTATCTATCTCTATCTCTCACCCTTGATTCATGCCTTCCCCATTTGAAGTGTCCCCATTTTCCCCATTTCTCCCTTGATAATACCAGTCTCCTATGTTCTTAAGGAGCCTATGGTTCTGGCAGGTTCTGGGGGTTGGATTGGAATCATTGTATAGCAAGCTAATGAAATGACTAATACATTGTGGAGTGGTAACACCCAGTTTTCAGAGAACTCATTGTGGCTGGAAAACAAGAGAGTCACAATGTCAAGAGCTTCTTCTGTGTCATTGATGAAAGATATAAAAGAGGGACCAGGTCTGGCTGGGGCAGGTACTGGTGATTAAGGAAACCAGGAAGGATTCTGCAAGTTCATGAGCAAGAATAACGAATGGCTCTAAGAAGTCAAAGGGTAATCACTGTGAGAATACAGAATTATGGGGAGCATTGATCCTGTGCAGTGACTCTCCTGTGATAGGTAATAAGAACCTCCATTCCCATCCCTGACATTATTTTCTGAGAAATGTGGCTGTACATGAACCACTTTCTTTGTGTGTTTGTGTCGAGTTTTGTTTTGTTTTTGCTCTTAGCTAGAGGGTTTTTAGCAATCACACATCCATCACCACTCAGAAGAAAGAATAGCTAAGAGATTTAGCAATTAAAAGTTTAATAACAAAGCTGGGTGAAGAGTTTTAATTGCCAACTAAAGCCTGTCTAAAGTCACTTGACTAGGGATTCTGACAGTGACATGGACAGATTGATTGGGTTGACTAATGTGAGACCTGTCCACTGTGGGCAGAACCAAGTCCTGAGCTTAGGAATTCAGGCCTTTATAAGTATGTGCCTGTGGGAGAGGGTATAGCTGAGCACTAGAATACCACATTGATCGATGCTCTGCCTTTGATGCTGCATGTGCTCCTACCACTGCTGTAGGTCCCTGCTACATTGACATCCAATGACTGACCTTACCCTGGAATTATGAGCCAAAGAAATTCTTTTCCCATTAAGTTACCTTTGCCAGGGAATTTTATGAGAGTAACAGCAAACAAAACTAAAACACCAATTTAGGGAGAGCCTTCAAGATCAATGTTGTTCAGTACCAAGCTTATCATGGCTTATGGATCACTCTATACTGGGCAGGCAGGACAACAATTTACTGCCCTAAAATATTAATGTTGAGATTCAAATTCCTGATCTAAAATGCTCAAGGAAAACTTGTTTGTTTTAAAAATAACTCTACATCAAAACCAAAAGTAAAGAAAAAGAGAAAGGAAAGGGGGTGGTGGTGAAGGAGGAAGAGGATAGGGTTAGAAAAAGGAGGAGGAGGGGAAAGAGGGAGAAGAAGAGGAGGAAGAGGAAGAGGGCTTGGGGTGGGACAATAGTGGATGAGAAAGAGGGTCTAAAAAGGAAAAAAATTGAAATCAAAATTCAAATACCACATCCGACCACCCTGATACTCTCTGCCAGAACCATATCAGGCTCCTTAAGAGCAAAGCAGACTCATAGAATCAAGGGAGAAATGGGGAAAATGAAAACAGGGACACTTTAAATGAGGAAGGCATGGAACAAGGAAGAGGGAGACAGAGAGACAGACAAAGAGAAAAAGAATAGATAAATAATGCCTAGCTAGTGTAAAATAGCAAAGGGAGTCGTATTATTCCAACAACCTAATGAAAAATTACACATACAATATCTCTACATGAATCCATGTGCATAGATGAAGGCTACATAACAAGAAACAGTGTTATAAAAGACAATCCTTCCTTTGAGTTGTTGGCCAGGGTGGTACAGGAGACTCCCAAAGTTTTATTGGCTATTGCCACAGCCCTTGACTGACTCCCAGAACTTGCACTTAAGACTCTATTGCTAAAGACAGGATATATTTCAGAGACCAGAATTGCCTCACTGGAGCTGGACCTGACCTAGAAGCCACTTCCCCTGAAGGCTAGCTCTCATATCTCTAGAGAGCACTATGCAAGCAGCCAAGGAAAAATATCAATCAATGGTCCAACACCAGCTTCATGACCAAATAACCACATCAATGACAGGCACAACATACAACACTGATGCAGTAGTGGCACTTTTATCTTGGGGCCAATAAATGGTTTCCAAATTGATCTTAGAGCCCACTCAATGGGAGAAAACTCATGTCTGAAAAAGTCATAGATCTTATAGAAATCCCCAATGTTGTCACATTCCTAGACTAATGTAACCTCTTACTAAGTACAAAATATGTATCCTTGTATTACAGAAAATATTCCAGTCACCGCTCATCAAAAAAGCTTCTTTTGCACCAAATGGAAACTAATACACAGTACCACACCTAGTCACACAGACATTGTCTGTGAATTGCCCATACCTAAGTAGCACACCTACAATGCCACCTCTACATGGAAGGTTTATGCAACATGGAACAAGGAGTAAGGAGGACACTAATGAATCTCTCAACTCTCAGTAATGAAGCTCATGCAACAAAGCATGGTTTCAGCTCAAGATCCATGCAAACTCAAAAAGACAAAACTCCCAGCATGGAACTGGAGAAGTAGGTAGCAGACCCCAATTTTTGTTCAAGAAATACTGACAACTAATTACAGTTGGGTGAAGATAAGCTAATCTTCCTAAAATGAGGGTCTCTGGATAGGCTGGCTAGACCCCAGTGGATGAACCTGCACTGAGGAACATTTGGAAACACTAACTTAACACAATATACATTAACACAGATGATAGAATGTATAGATTTCAGTTGTAGTGCCGATGTGGAAGGGAGTGTAAAGATGATTAAGACTGAGATATTCTGTATGAAACAATTTAATTTAAAAATAAACATTTAAATCATATTTTTAAAAATCTCATTATAAAATCAAGCCAAGTCACCAGTTGAGACACCCGTGTGAAATTCCACTGAACTTAGTCAAGGTATGTGGGCAAAGCTCAGTTGACAGAGGAAGTCATGAATAGGCCACTTCATCTGCTTTGATTTGCTTTTGTGGTTACAATAACCTCTTTCTTCATGAAGCAAAGCTCATTACTATGGTCTTCAAAAGAGACCAGACACTTAAGGAAGTTAATGAAGCAGGATATTTGACAGATTAAAAATTTTTAAGGACCACTGACACTGGATAACCCTTCTATAATTCATGTTCTTAGCATACTGTTTGTTAAGCCTTTTACTCACTGTGGATTTTTATATTGTCAAAACAAACTGGGACATAAATCAGAAGTTTTGAAGAGAAAGTAGCCAGAGACTGCATTATAGACTAAGTAGATCTTCAGCACCTGGCTTTATCTTTAAGTGGCCTATCTCAAATGTCTCTTTAGAGCTGTTGAATTAAAGTAATAAAATACAATTAGTTGAGAATAATGATATTCAAATATATAGTAATTAGATAACTAAATGCAAGTCATCTTTTCATAAGCTAAAAGTTAGTGAATTCATGTGGCCTTCCTGAAAGTAAGAGGGACATATTCAGATGAATAACGATGAAATGTTAATGATCTTTTGAGATTGAGAACAATATTGTACTCATGAGAGGAATGCCATCAAAGAGTAAATTTGCTACTCCTTTACAGGAGAGAAAGACCCCTGAGAAATATCTGCTTCAGTAAAAAAGAAAATGATGGGCTTCCTATATGACTGGGGTATTTCATAGCAAATTTCTTGCCAACAGAGTGTAAGTCAGTTCAATCTTTTTGCAGCCTGAGCCTGAATGAATAGACCAGAGACTGTAATAACAGCTCTTCATTTGAATGAGTCTCTTCCTCAGTGCATCTTGCTGAAAACCCACTCCTTTGCAGCACTCACCCACAGTCTATTAACAAGCTTTAGGCATGTTGTATTGAATTGAGTTCTTCCCCAATGAGAATAATTCAAGACAAGAAATAAGATGTAAGTAAAACTTCTTCATCTTGCCTTTGAAATCTGAATTAAAAGTTGTGTTGCTCCAGACTGAGGTTTCGTTTTCATGGGAGGTCCTTAGTGAGGCTTGCCTGTTCTGCTGTAGGAGACCTAGAGCACATAGATCACCTAACGTGATGGTGTGGCCTTTAGGAAAAGAGACACAGATTATTCCCCACAAAATCATTTCTTCAGTCCATTAAAGTCACCCCACACTGAAAAAGGCACTCATTAAGAAAGAAGGGAGCAGCAGTCTTCAGAAGATGGCTATCGATATTCAAAACTTGCTTTGAAAGTGTGTGTTTGTGTGCATGTGCACACGTATGTGTGACGAATGCTTGAAATGGTAATGTGGCTACAGACAAAAATGCCCAGGTCCTTGTATTTCATATTTTATTATATTTTTCTGGATATTAACTATTTAAAATGTCTACATGGTAGTTGGTTTTGGAATAATAATCAGTCTCTCCATTTTGTTTATAAAATTACAGACTGCAAGAATTAATAGAGCTATGTGAAGGGAATATCATTAGACCAAGGGAGAAAAATCTTATATACAAATTATTAGGAAAAGATACTAAAATCACTATAAATATGTTTTAAAATATTGAGGATCTAAGGATGAAATATAAAACATTCTCTACAAATGTAAAGGAATACCTGGAGATCAAGAAGCAGATTTTCGTTTTCTTGTCATGTTAGATCAACAGAAAAGAAGATGACAATTATATCAGACTATAAATAAATACTAACTGAATGAATATAATTAGCATATATTTAAGAATCTTTAAATTTTTTTTAAATTTTAAGGAATTCTTAAAATATAATATTGTAGCCTTCATTAGCATAAATACATTACATAACCAGGATATATTTAAGAAGGAATAATGAGTGAGAATTAGCATTAATAAATAAATAGATGCTAAAGAAGTTTTTCAATGGTTAAGAGCACTGTATGCTCTAACAGAGTACCGAGGTTTCCCATATCCTCAAGGAAATTAACCATATGAAACAATCCAGTTTCTTGAGAATCTAACATGCTCTTCTGGTCTCCATGGGCACTTTATGCACATACATTCGTGGAGGGAAAACAATCAGGCATATAAATTAAAATAAATAGCAATAACCTACACAAATTATCCTTGAAATCATAAGTTGACCAGACTCCAAGAGATGGACTTGTTCCCAACAGCATTTGGGGAACAAAATTAGACTTAGTCTTCAAAAATAATAGTAAAGGACATGAAGTTTGAGAGATTATGGGTGGGAATGGAGATGGGGCAGGACTTCTGAATATGACCAAAATAGACTTATGTAATTCTCAGAGAATGAATAAAAATATTACACAATGGAGGTCTACCCTGCAGTAAAGAAAAATCATGAAATGTGCAAGGAAACGAATGAATGGAAGTAGAAACTGTTACACCAAGTCGGTAACACAGAGTCAGAAAAAGAACAACATATAGTCACTCTCATTTGTGGACCTCAACACCAAATCCTTAGCTACAATTATACTTGTCACCAAACAAGCGTATTTTTGCAACAGAGGGAGACTATTACAGAGTTCCACAACTGGTCGCACACGAGAGTGTCTGTGAGATGCCCAGCCCTAAGTGACTCACCTACTATGGAACCTCTACACCTAAGGCTCATGGAACACAGTGAATAGACGGTAGAGAGAACACTAATGAGCCTCTCAGCTCTCACCAGCAAAACTTCCTCACGGGACACAAGGCAATTAACAAAGAAGGCAACAAATGGTCAAAGTGTAGAGCATAAGAGAATGCAGAGTACATGTCCTTGGATTGGTCTCCTATATTAAACCCCAACCAACCTGGGCTCAGGGACCATTGCAGAAGGAGGAACAGAAAGAGTGTAAGAGTCTGGGGTGTTGCATGGTCATAAGGAAACAGAGTCTTTGAGGCCTCTAGAAAATTGCCCATTTGAATTTGCAGCAATGGTGATAGCTTGCACAAGACCCATGTAAACCTCAATCAGACAAAAATCCAGCATAGTACTGGGAAATAGGCAGGAGGCCTCAATCTTAGCTGTGGAACTATTGGCAACTGAACACCACAGGGTGAGGGAGAGTTGGTCTTCTTTAAGGGACTGACTCTAGAGAGGCTGAACAGGCTCCAGTGAATGAACTCACAACAAGGTACATCTAGGTACACAAATTTGACTCCATATCCTTAATGTATATGCCAAAACTCATGCGGTCCTCTGGGCAGGCTATGGGGGATGCAGGTAACAGAGGGGCTCTAAATAGGATTAACATGTATGAGATGCACAAAAAGCCAATAAAATATATATTGAGAAAATATAGAAATAAAATAAGAAATTATGAATAAGACTTGCAATTTAAAATCTAGTCAGGTTGATAGCTCAGTTATAGATTATCAACTATATAGATACTGGTACACTCAAAATCATTAGGAAAAACTAGACTATCCTCTTGGGAATTTCTCTTAGCCTTTTGAAGGCTAAGTACTAATTTTAGATAAACTAAAATGAATATCTAATTTATTAAACTTTTAAGTAAAATAAAAATTGAATCTATCTTTGTAAAAAATTATATATACAAATATATGTATGGTCTATATGGTAGTATACAGCTGTATATGTATAGTATACAGCACCTTCAGAGCTGAGATGGGGGAATAAAGATATTGAATCCTGTCCTCTGAACTACATAGCAAGTTCCAAGCTAGTCTGGGTACTAAATAATGAGACCTGATTTAAAAATTAATACTTTTATCATTATTAAAATAGACTTAGATAATTGTTTAAACCCCACCCCAGTTAAAATTTTTCCTGGATGAATATAGAAAACCTGGTCTAATGTGGGTACTGGAACATATTTGTTCTCAGTGTGTAACAAATTGGAAAGAACTAAGGAGAATTTGGAATTGGAAAGCTGGCAGATATCGCTGGAAAGACTGGTGATTGAAGCTGCAGATGAATCAGGCTCAAAGCTCATATCCTGTATCACCCAGGCCTTGGTTTATCTGATGACAAAATGACTTTAAGGGTGTGTGTTCAGGTCACCCATAAGGTGAATATGATAACATCACATAGTTAGAGTGTCTAGAATGGGTACTAATATCAAGATAATGAAAATATAAGAAAATATGTCAAAGTAATCAACATAAAAATACTAGGCTTCCCTAGGAGTGACCAATCCTTGAGCACAGGGCTTTTTGTGACAGCAATAACCTCAGTGTAGTAATTTTATTGCAGGCCACAGAGATATGGGTGGGTGCTAATCTCCTGAAGTTCATGTGTTGAAGAAGAGTTGTCTGGGAGGTGACTAGATCATATTTCTCTGACCTCACAGATGGGGTAATCCATTAATGGGCATCATAATGGACTGTGCTGTTTGGGAAGTAACCAATGACTTAGGAGGGGCCGTAGTGGAAGAAGTAAATTGTGGGGTTGTGCTCCCTGGCCTGATCATCTTTCTTTCTAACTTTCTGACTTTGGAGAGTTAAACAGCCTCACCCATCAATGCTCAGACCATTCACTGACCACTGGCTGATAGCTCTCCTCATGGAAACTGATTTCCATAAGATATTCAGTCACAGCACCTGAAAGTCGGTCAACATACCAGCCCACCGATGTTTCAGCAAACACTACATTTTAAGCTCTGTAACTTAAACATAAGGTTTACATCATGCAGTTTCTCTAAGAAACACAAACTAGACTGGACTTTCAACTTAAATTAATAGCACTCTTTAGCTAAAGTCATTCATTGACAAAACATTGCTATAATGAAATGTGTTTGGATGAATTTTAATTAATATTTCAGAGTACAGTCAAACAAAAAGTAAGTTTGTTATTGTCTCTCTGTGTTAAGATCCTACAAATGTATATTTAAAACAAATTGCTGAGGGCCAAATGTAGCTAAACGAGATTCAATCTCTAAATAAGTTCTTAAATATAAATTGAATTTCCTCCTTTTGCTTCAGAATAAACCATTTAAAATATTCAGGATATAAATCTAAAAACTTAATGTTCTAATGTCTAGAAAGATCAGGTACATATTTTGTATAGCAATACACAGAATATGCTTCTAAAGTAGTAAGTTTTCCATTGCTAACTCTGTGTTAGCTATTACTTCCCTTAAGCTACGTAATGATTTGTACATTTTTTTTACTAATGATTTGAAAACAAAAATGTTACCATCAACTAAACCCCCTAAAGGTTAGTTTTATGAAAATTACAAAAGATGTGCTGGGTGTGGTGGCCCACACCTTTAATCCCAGCACTCAGGAGGGAGGCAAAGGCAGGATCTCTGTGAGTTCAAGGTTAGCCTGGAATACTTAGAAATGTTCAGGCCAGCTGTGGCTACAGGGAGACTGTGTCAAAAACGACCAAACAAACAAAAACAAAATGAAAATTACAAAATATTATTTTATAGAAAAATATAAATATCAATTAGAGGAGCACTTAGAAGGAGTCAGAATGTAGGTTTTGTCTAATAGAATTAGAAATGGCGGGATAATAAATCATATTGAATTCAGCTGGAAATGTTTGTCAAGGCTAATAAATCACTGATGGAAAGGGGAATAACTTTCTCCTGGTGGGAGCTGCTGCCTGTTCTGTTTATGGGTAAATGTGGGAGTAATTCAGGGCTTTAAGAATCAGCAGATGCCTTCATTTCACAGGTGAATTAAATATCCTAGAGATTTTAGAGTTAGCTCATCAGTCTTTCCAAGGCCACTCTTCAACGCTTGCAGGTTCTTTTCTGCATCTCCCATTAGGAAAGTCCAGGCTCAGAGTGAAGCTCTTTGCATGTGGTACAGAAGGGATGGGCTTTTTCTGTTTTGTTCTCCTTTACGTATCCTCTTCCTGAACCGAACACATGGACCTCAGAATTCAATCTGACTTTCACTTGGAGACTGAAGCTACAAGGGCCCCTTGCTTTTGGTTCCTGGGATTAATTCAGAGTCAGGAGGAAGGCTTGATGTGTGCACAGGGTATTAAAAAGCACTCCTGAAGTATTACTACTTTTACAAGAGTTGGTGATGTCTATAAAAATGTGTCTATGTTCTCCCTCCTATTGTCTCTACTTGGAGAGAGCTCACTTGACCACAAAGTTATTGAGGAAGAAAGCAGGCAGAAACAGCAAACCACAGGACTCTGAGCTCTGTGTTTAGCCATGCCTGAGGCACAGGAGCCTATCCAAGGCCTCCTCTGATCCCAGAAAGCACAGTTTTCAAACTCAAGAGCTGAAGTTGCAATTTTGATACTTGGCCTGCAAAGTGTTACTGATTGAGTCAAACAGGCAAGGGCTGGAAACATGGCTCATTGGCTCACAGCAACTATTACATAATGATGCCTACAACCACCTGAATCTCCAGTTAGAGAACATACAGCACCCTCTTCTGGCCTTCACTGGTACCTGCATGGTCATGGTCCTCATAAACTCATGCAGGCACACAAACACACACAAAACCTTCATTAAAAGCAGGACTCCACCATGGCTCCTTTGATAAAGTGATCAAACTTGGGCTTCTGAACTCTTGTGGGCAGGGCGTATATTTCTGCTCATGACTTAACATCCTGAATTCATGTTTCCCAACCTGACACAGACATTAATCACTAGTGGTCCTCCTTCATTACCATAAATAAAAATCAAAACTCACAGAACCACATGCATGCAGTGTCTCTTCTTCCCTCTGAGGTTTTGCCCTGAAGAATTTCCTATTCGGAAAGGAGAAGGAAGATGTGGGCCTGCTCAGATTCCTTTCACAGCTTCTGCTAATTCCAAGGGTCGATAATGTTCTGTCTACCCAGAGGGCATGTTTTACATGTTTTAGCCAGCCTAGCTATCACGTTGTTATGTTTGCTGGGATGAATGTTCTTGAAGTTTAAGTGAAAGCCTGGAAGTTAGAAATAGGCATCAGCTTTGTAAATGTGCAAAATGCCCTTCCTAAACTATTTTCCAAGATGTACCCCTTCATTTCTGTAAAATAGATTGCACTCTACCTACCTACTGGTTGCACTGTACAATTCTGCACTACATAATTAACATAAGTGTAAGTGCTTACACAGAAAGATGTATGTTTTCTGAGCTGAAAACTGATGTTTTGTTTATTTCTATATTTAACCATGTATTTAATTATTATAAAATTTATTTTAAATTACAGGGGAATGTTCATGTGACACTGGAGTTCTCTGAAGTTAGACTTGCAGGTGTTACTGAGCCTCTTGATATGGGTGGGGGACTGAGCCCAAGTGCTCTGTAAGAGCAATAAGTATCTGCAACAGACCCATGTCCCCAACTTCTGAAATGTGTTGTTTTAAATGTTTAACTATTTACCCACATCTCCTTGACAGACCAAACTAACAATTCTATTTAATATGTGCATAACACATGGAAGATGGTTCCAGTGCGTTTCTCACTTTATTTGCATAACATAATTCCTGTGAGAACTAATGAGGGGGATGGAAGTTCAAATAAGCAGCAGAAGGCAGTAAAATGAGGAAAAGGGAGGCTGGAGTCACCAGCCGCGCGGTGACTGACATCGGCACCATGCTCTCCCTTTGTGCCAAAATTCCCACTAGGATAGTATTTTTAATTTATTTTTACTTTGTTTTAGCTGTTTTTAGATAAAACAACCCTTTACAACTCACTTAGTAATGTATTAAACAAAAATCTCCATTCCAATTTGGAAGGCAATAATTTCTTGGCAAAGTGCTTATTGGGTGGTGATGCCCTCCCCAGGGTTAAAATTTGAGCCTGTCTTTGAACGGTCTCTTCTTGGTCCAAGTAAAGACTCAGTTATGTAAGTGACTTTTAATTTCATAGCTTTCATACACAGCATGAGAAATGAGATCCTCAGAGCACTGTGCCCACAACAAGGTGGTGTCTGAGCTCTCAGGTTCAGCCCACTACTTCACTTCCAAGGCCAAAGTTCTCTGTAAACTCCCACCCATGTAATGTGCAGCTTTATTTCCTCGGAAAGTTTTGTCTGTGTTTTCAAATATGGTTATGAAGTTTTTCTTATGAGAAGGTACTTAAGACAGGTGGGGAAGGACTTATTCATAGTAACTCACACCCTGCATCTCTGGCTCCCTCTGCTTACAACTTTAATACCTATTGTCCCAATCTTTGTCATTGAACTGAAGTTCCCTGGGTAGGGGGCATTCTAAAAGGCTGAATTATTGATTAAAACTTCAGCTATTGTGAGGAGTTGGACTATTGCCGGTTCACAGCCAAATTGCTTATGCTATCTTAGTCCTTAAATAACTGTTTATTGCCCATTTCTCTGAGTGACTTAGCTTTCTGTGACTATAAGATAAACCATTTCTGGAATCTGATTTCACCCCTGGCTTCCACTAAGATTTCACTAGGGCAGAGATTTCCTCACTTTGCTGTAATTCATCTACTCAATATTCACACCAAATTATTTGAAAATTTATAATATTCTTTGTTCTCTTACTTTAAGAAATTCAATTAGATGTTACCATGTTGAAACATGATATTTATGGTAACTTAAATCTGTGTTCCTAGATCATGGCCATTCCTATTTGGCTTAAAACTCTTTTCCACTAGCGGTGAGATCTGTGCTTTGTTGACAGTCAATAGGTATCAGCTAAAAGTTGGGTCCGTTCATTCAATCATGCATAAATGAAATCTGTGCTTTTATTTTTTCTTTATGTTTATTTTCCACATGTGTCGTGTGTGGGTACACACATGGAATCAGAGGACTACTTCTGTAAGCTGGTTCTTGACTCCACCATGATGGTTCTGGGATCAATTTCTGATATTCAGGATTGGCAGCAAGTGCCTTTGTCTTCTGTGCTATCCCACTGGGCTCAACAAGCTCCCTATTCCAGATCAGCCCCAGGTTTGAACAGTCTTCCATTCTTCACCCCTTCTGTTTACAATGTTAGAGCCTTGAGGCAACCAAAATTCTTCTGAGGGAATTTTTCTTTGAAAAATCTGTGGGAAAGCAGTCTAAAAGATACAACTAATTTGTTTTGTTTTTTTTTATTTAAGTTTAAATTGTGCCTCCCATTAGCATACTGATCTGGGCATACTATACCAGGGAAATTATCTTTGTCTGCCACTCTGGGTGTATATGCATGCCACTGTCTTCTAGGAAGACAATTATCACATCGATGAAAGATTTCAATATAATTCTCTGTGGTGAGTGTTGTTTCATGTTTTGTGTATATGTGTGTGTGTATGTGTATGTGTGTGTGTATGTTCTTGTTGCTATTTTGAGACAGGTTTTCTTGTAGCTTAGGCTAGCCTCAGATACCTTATCATCTTTCCTAAACTCTCACATGCTGGAAGTGCAGGGGTGGGTCACTATGCCCATCTATTTTATATAAATTCTTTATTTATAAAAACTAGGCTCTGCCCTAGGTACTTTCTATTGCTGTAATAAAAACACTGAAAATATTGACTTGAGGAGGAATGGATTTATTTTTCCTTACACCTCTCAGGTCATGGTTCAACACATAAATTCAGGGTGGGATGTCAGGTGGCAGGAGCTGTAGCATGGACTGTGGAGGAACTCTGCAAAGGGCTTGATCCTCTGTCCTGTGCCTAACCTCCTCCCACAAACCAGGACCACTGACCCAAGGACGGCACAATGCACAGAGGACTGGACCCCACATCACTCAGCAATCAAGAGAATGCCTCAAGGCTTTCCCACAATGTCAATCCAATGGAAGCCTCTTCCCAGGTCCAGTTGACCACTACAGCTATCCCACATGGGCTGTTTCCTCATTTTTGGATTATTTTGAAAGATTATGTCCTTAAACATTTCTTCCTCATCTACCATGCTTGTCATTAGTAAACATGTGACCCTTCAGTTCCAAGAATCTATTGCTCTTGTAACATAGTCACTTTAAAAACATTTTCCTTTTTTTCTGATTTCTATTTAATAAATCTAGATTCAATATGAATTACATCAGCTGCTTAGGGAACTTTTAAACAGAATCTATATTATATATGTTCAAATCTAGGTATTTAAACATAAAACATTTAAATACATCTTTAGGAAATGTTTAAATAGCCACATAAGAACTTTTGTGGGTTCACAGGAGTATGTAATTCTGATGCACCATTCACTGTATAGATGTGGGGTTTTCTCTCTAATGCTGAACTCTGCCTATTAAAGCCTCACTTTCCTTTTTTAATTCCAGGGCAGTATTTACACCCTGGTTTACTGGTCGTCAGCATGTTTGATCCACAACCCTACTGTTGTTACTCTTTCCCTTAACTACTTTGCTGACTGCTGAGCTTCTGCTTACTTTAGGGTTTGGATTTCCTGTTTACCTTCCTGTGGGCATTGCTTTTCTATATTATGAATCCTATCTTGTAATCATGGTAAAAGCCACAGAAGTACTGTGGATTGCTGTGGAATGGAAAAGAGAGAGAGGCCAGGACAGAGGCATATTGGAAAATGTGCCCTTCCTTTCCTGATGGTAACTACAGTGGGCATGGCTTGATCTATCTTCAAGAATAATTATTTTTATTTAATGTAACAATCATGTTCTAAAAGTAGTTTAAAAAACAGTATGAGGAATCATTAAATGTTATTTATCTTGGTTTCATAACAGTATTTTAGTATACTGGTAAAGGTTTGTTCTTAAACTGTGCAACTAAAACCATAACTCTAGGAAAATGTGAAACCAGATCTCATCAGCTGAAAAACATAGGCTTAGAAGCATGTTGAATGAGCTGTACTTCAACAGCAAGGAAAGCTGAGCTCTGTGCTTAATATGGCAGCATGCTGACCAGGAGACAGGAGAGCAGAAGGTAGGCTCCTGATTCTGCAGCCCCAGCCAAGTTAGGTAAAGGAGACACACTTTTGTGCAACACTAGCAGAAGAGAAAACTCTGGTACTTTCTCTATGGAAGACTGCATGATTAGAGGAGATGAATCTAAGATAATCTTCCCTTTGATTAAATAAACTGAATGATCACAGAACTAATTAATCTGCAACCATATCCTCAACTGTTACCATATACCACCATCTAACCACAGAATCAACATCCTTCATATCTCTGTTCTCACACTAGAAGGGGCTGTATTCCAGCAAGCAGGAATCTTGGGACCTTAGGCTAACTGCTGCTGTATAAGACATAATACAGTAACAAATAGGCTACAGTTCCATACTGGAAAAATTATTGTGAAAACTACATTTTAAAAATTGCTTTGTCATCACATATATGTTAGGATTCCATATTTAAGACATTATTCTGGTGAGTTCCACTGGCTGCATTAGGGTGCCAACATGATGAATGGAAGGAAATGGTTAAGCTTTAAGAATTCATAAGCATACTGTTAATGAGTCACTAAGCCCAGAATAAGAGCTCATCTTTTCTCTCCTCTTGCTAACAGTCAGTATTCATTTCCTCATTTTGTCCTTTCAGCTCTCCTTTTTAATTACATCTCAGTATCACACTCCTATTATCTTACCTTCTCCTGCAAATTATTCTCCTAGTATCAATTTGGCAATTGCCATTGCTTCCTAAGTATCAATAGCTTATTTATTTTACATTCCAGTTTACAAACAAAATTGCCAGCTGTTACACTTTAATGTCTACAACATGAGTCTTTATCTTATATAAGACTATGAATTTCTGATAATTCATGACTTAACAGTAGAAAAATCAGTACAAGGGCTGGAGAGATGCCCCAATAGTTAAAAACACTTGCTGCTCTTGCAGAAGACGGATTCGAATCCCAGCACCCACATGGCAGAAAACAAGCATTTTAAATCTAGTTCCAGGGGATCCAATGCACTCTTCTGTCCTCCACAGGCAATGCATAACGCTGGGGGAATTACATACATGCAGGCATTACATTCATATTCATAATTTTTAAAAGCAATATAATCAGTATATAATATATTACTATTAGTTATAATATATTTGTCTTAGAAAGTTGGGATATTCAAGAACAATGTGAAGAATCCAATATCAAACATTTAAATTCTTAGTTTTACTTTTATTCAGTTGGGAGAATAGGAAATTTGAAATAGTGATGATAAGCTCTTGACTTTTTTAGAGAAGCAAACTGTGGATTTCAAGAGGACCACCTTGACTCTCATTAATTTTGCAGCAGTGAGCAAATCACTTAAGATAACAGCATCAGGCTCTTCATTTTTTAAGTAAGCATATTCTGCAGGGAGGTGTTTCTAGGAAATGGAGTGATCACACAACCTCCCTCTGCACAGTCCCACTCTCTTGGAGGCAAAATCGGTTCCTCACTTTGTCCTGGATAGGCAAGTAGCACGGCAAAGAACAGTAAACAGTCACAGGGAAATGTCACTTAAGACATGACAAACTTCTGGGGAAAGGGGGGACAGTCAGAGAACGCCAAAGCTGATGCCTCTCTGGAGCACCTTGCCCCCCAGTGCTTTTCTTCTGAGCTTTCTTGTGTACCTCAAAAATCAAGACTATCACTACACTCAGAGCTGTCTTTTGGCCTCAAAAGTACAGAACTTACCTTATAAACCTTTCACTTTTCAAGGTACAGCTAAAAGTCCCCTTTAAGGACTCACAATCTAAAGAGGCCCTGGGGTCTGGCCCCTGAATGTTCAGTTATCACCCAAAATATCTCAGCAAGTTCAGCCCACAGCTCTTAATCCAAACAGTCATTTTGCCTGCAGCATGACCACCACAATGTGAAAGCCTACATGTAAACAGTTGTGCCCCAAGACACTTTCAGGATTTCATTGTTCTTAAAAAATAAAAACATGGAAATAATAAATAAAACTACTATTTCCATGCAACAAGACTACCCTCTTCCTCTCAAAACCCTTGGAGGCACAAACACCCTCAAGTTCGTACCTGTACCACTGTGAAAAGGGGACAAAGAGGTTAAATTGAAACATTTATTTTTGTTTTCTTGGTAAGTTGTGATTTCACAGTAAAATAATTGACTTTACCACAATTCATAAACTTTACATTTGTATTTTTATGTGGCATATTGAACCTGATCTTTCAACAAAATAAAATAAAATATTGCAGAAATTAATCTGGCGATTTGATTCATGTTCTTTGCATTCACCTTATTACAATAGCCTCCCATGAAAAAACAGAAATCAGTTAAAGGCTGAGTTAAGGCTTCCGTTTTCTAGGAAAAGGTTTCAACTAAATTCTTAGTTCATAAAGCAATCACTGATATAAGAAATGGGTATTGTAAAACATTAAGACATAAATTCTAGGAAAGTGCTGTCAGTCTGAGTTCAATCCTTTGAAATCACCTGGTGGGAGGAGAGAACCAACACCCACAAGTTGTCCTCTGATCTCCACACGCTTGCTCTGGCAGGAGTGCACAAGCACACACACACACACGCACACATACACTCAAACACCCAAACCCTCACACACACTCAAACACTCAAACACGCACACTCAAATACACACAGGCACTCACACTCAAACACACTCACACTCAAACAAACACACAAACACCCTCAAACACACAAATACTCATACACAAACACAAATTCAAACACACTCAAGCAAATTTACACACACGCAAACACACACACACTCACACACTCACACACACACACTAAAACATACATGCAGACACATTCACACACAAACACACAGACACTCACACACTAAAACATACACACAAACATACACACTCACATATACACTCAACCACACAGACACTCAAACACACATACACAAACACACACTCTAATACACACTCAAATACACACTCAAACACAGATGCACATTATTAACTTTTAAAAATGTAGCCAAATATTTATATTTTAAAGGTTGGATAAATGCCTTAGTATCTCATGATCTGTCCTCAGTCTGTGGATGACACTTGACCCATTATTCCCTCTCTACAGTATCAGATATAGACGTGAAATATAAACTTGATGCACAGAATATACCACCAACATTATCTGTTTGTACTGTGCCATGCATTGGCTCTGGTCCTGATACATTCTGATACTTTCTGTCACAGAATTTCCCGAGACACATGTCTAAACCCCAACATCTTTTATTCTCTCACCTAGACAAGCACCATGTTTTCCAGATCCCCACCATCTTTTGCGATGAATTTTATTGAAACAATTAATGACTTTTTCCCTGAAAACAGAGCCTGAGCTCTCTGTTCACATTCAGTTTGACCCGTGGACTTTCCTGTAAGCATCTGTCAAGTCCCCTCTCTAAGCTCCCTTCACTGGTGTTTTCTCCTACTCCAGTTATTTATGTTTCTCCTCTAGCAAATTTCCTCAGTACCAGGAACAGAGCATAAGAGTCCTGACTGAGATGCCATCATCTGTCCTCTCTCCCCAGTCTTCCTCTCCTGGAAAACTCAACCTACATCAAAGCTCTACATGAACAGTCATAGGATTCTTCCAGTGAGTGCAGACTAACAGAGGAGAGTGTACTGGATATTTGCACTGGTCTGCAAAATGGACATCCACAGCAATGCAGGTCTGAAACCGAGCATTTGATTTCCAATCCTTGGCAGACCTGCCTGCTTCTCCGTGGGCATTTTCTTTTGAGTCTAATCCCAATCCCTTTAATTCCCTTGTCCAAAATAATGAATAAAGGAATATAGGAATAAGAAAATGAATATATGAATTAAAAATTGCTTTTTCAATATACCACAACATATTTGTTTCATCTCCTGGGAGGTGAAATGAAAGACTGTAGAACTGTTATAAAAAAATGCATCCACAATTTGATAACCCCTCTCTATCCCCACCTCCCTGATCCCAGTTACCATCATCCTTTCTTGCTGTCTGCTCTTCTGTGATCCTAGCTGGCCGGTGCTTTTCATATGGAGTCTGGATTCAGACACCAGCCTAGAGTGAACCATCTAGAGTGAGGTCATCTTCTCTCCTCTGATAAGAATACGTCAGTGGCTTTATCATGTGAAAGTGAAATTCAAACCCCTTATGTACCCACAAAACACCATGTAATCTGCCCTTCATTACCAGATTTCTGACTTACTTTCTTTGATTCCTAACTTTCAAATGGTACTAACTTTCTCATAAGGAAAACATTTGTCATAATTATAGTAACATTCAACAAAATTGGTTAAGACTTTTGTTTTTTTTTCCTTTCAAAGGAGTAAAAACAGATGAATATTGACCTATCACAAAATGCTATTTATGAAAGTCAATGGGTATACAGTATCATTTAAAAATATCATATACTTATTTGTTAGATAGAAAATAAGTTAAATATTTTTACTATTTGAATGTTTGCTTATATGAGATCAATTACTTCAGGGTTATGAAATCATGAACCTTTTCATTCACTACTAGATTTCCTAAAACATTACACATTGTCTAGTGGTATTTGTAGCACTACAAATTCTTCTTGTGTCTCTTTCCTTCTGCTATAAGAAAACATGCATACTTCTCTAAAAATATCATTAGAACTTATTATCTGATCAGATCTCACTATTATCCTGCACATGGAATATTTATACCTATAATTCTCAAACATTCTTCCAAGTTGGGAACTGTCACTAAAATTTATGTTTTCAAGTTAGTTCCCTTCCTGATCCATTGCTAAAAGGCATACCCATTCTAATGAAAACTATCAGAGTTTTAATGAACCTGGTTTATGGTTTCAAAATTACATTGATTTGGATCTTTCTACTTGGGGCATGTAAAATATTTTAAGTATGGCAAAATACTATTATACATATTATATATATATATATATATATATATATATGCATGTATGTATCAAAGAGGGGTAAAAGAAAGAGCCTGAGACTCTAAGGAAGAAGGCTCTGTGATCATGGATGCTTGAAATAAGAAACTTCCAGAGAGGCTTGAAGGGCTGGAGACCTAGGAAATATCTGTTAAAGGATATCATAGTAGGATTCTTCATGCACAGGCCTCAGTCTTTTTCTTTTAAGGTTCTCCACTGGCATAAATGTGTCCTGCTCACGTTATACAATGAAGGAGCTTAGCCTCTGCTACTCAGTTTTGCTGATCAAAATGGTAATCAGATCTAAATATGTCCATTGACAGCACCATCAAAATAATGGACAGATATCTCACTTCTCCAGGTTGATGTGAAATTAACAATCACAAATGATATGACTTTGGAAGAATTATATTTTTGTTAATTTTTATTTTTCTGTAATTAAGATAATAATACACATTTTCTCTGATTTCTGCCCACAAATGACACATATAATTTTCTGGGTCAGTAACAGAACATGATTTGAAAATATGTCCCATTCCCCTTCACAATTTGGTAAAATCACACCAAATTGACTAAAATGTTTAATTGGTTTCTATGTAGATATGTATGCATGTACATACAAAGGTGTTTAAGAACTGGCCCACTGAAAATGCCTTGCGTTATGCAAGGTACTTTCATAATGTGACTGAGGATATAGGAATTCTTCAGTGAGTGAATGTGTTCTGGAGGAGTGAGATAATATACTGCAAGTGGAAAGTAATCCATCAAACCGTTTGGTAAAACCTGACCATTTATCCTCTCAGTATAGTTTATGATGCAGTAGTGTGAACTGAATTATGCTACTAAAACATGTTTGCAAAATAAATGAAACAGATCAGAAAAATCAGACCTGAGCTTATAAACCCGGGGTTGCTAGAAAGCAGAGAAGGAGAAGAAAATAGTAATAGAAGAGAAAAAAATCTATCAAAAGCACAAAATTGGAGAGAGCCTTGGTATAAGACAAGAAGTACAGAAGGGAAAAAAGGCCATCCATCTTCCGTAGATAGACACAGCCTTGGGCACATGGCAAATTATTCACTCTGTTCACAAAAAGAAACTCAGACTTGCAGGCATAAGGAGATTTACTCAACAAAACAAATTATTAAGTCCACGGACAACTCACACAGCAAGTTCCCACAGACACACCGATTCCATATTCTAGACAAGCAACCCAGGAAGAGAGAAAAGCCAAATTCTGAGATCTAAAGTTGGAATTTACCACTTTGCAAAAAAAAATCAAGCATTTTCTAATTTTCTAAGGTTTAAGTCTAAAGTCATTTGGGCTGGATTAGTTCTAGATACCTGGGTATGAACTCTGCCACTGAAGCCTCCGTCACTTCAAACGCAGGCTTGTTCTTCTGAAAAAGTTGTTTGGTTTGGTTTGGTTTGGTCTGATTTGAACTTGCACGGGTCTTGTAGATGCTGTCACCACTGCTGGGAGCTGATATGAGTAACTGACCAACTGTCTAGATGTAGAGTGTTCAATATATGTAATAGCCTATAAATGTAATAAATCATGTAAGTGGATTTAAGACTACATGATCATCTCAATAGATACAGCAAAGGTCTTTGACAAAATCCAACATGCATTCATGACAGAAGTCCTAAGAAGAATTAGACTGGGGGGAACATATCTCAACACAATTACAAAACATAGTCTACAAAAACAAATCCACATACAATTCACTCTAAATGGAGAAAAGTTTGAAGCATTAGCACTAAATCAGGAACCAGGCAAGGCTGCTCAGTATCTCCAGCCATTTCAATGCTCTGTTTAAACTCTAGCTACAGCAATAAAAGAAGGAAATTGAAATGGTATTAATTGGAAAAGAAGAGGTCAGTGCATTCCTATTTGGAAATGATATGCTATAACACAATTAGATCCAAAATTCCTTCAAAAAACTTTAAAACAGTGATCGAAACTTTTCCCCAAGTGGCAGAATACAAAAATCACTTGTCTTTCATTGTAACAAGAGCAAGCAATCAGGGAAAGAAAGAAAACACTTCCACTGACAATAGCCTGAAAAAAAAAAAACCAAAATAATCTAGGAATAAACCTAAAAAGAGACACTAATTATCTCTACAATCTTTGAAGACAGAGGCTGAGGAAGACACAAGGAAATAGAAGAGGTCCTGTGCTCATGGACAGGTAGAATTAGTATTGTGTAGATGAATATTCTTGATTCTTATTCTCTAGAATCACTTCATAGATTTAGTGCAGTCCCAATCTAAATATTTATGCAATTCTTCATAGAAAAAGATATCCCAAAATTCATATGGAATCACTAAAGTCCCCAGAGAGACAAAATAATTCTGAAAACAAAGAGCAATTCTGGGGATTAACAAACCAGATTTCCATCTATATCACAGAGCTATGGTCATCAAACAACAGGACAATGGAAAAAATAGAGGTATAGATATAAAGGCACAAAATAGAACACACAATCACGATTACATGCAATTTCAGCAGGCTGAAATTTGACAAAGTTGCCAAGAACACACGTGGTGAAGGACAGAACTTTCAACAAATGGTCCTGGGAAAGCTAGATCTCCACATGCAGAATGAAATTAGAACCTAATCTGTTATCCTTCTCCAAAGTCAACTCCAAATGGATCAAAGGCACTAATGTGAACCATGAGTCATTGGAACTGTTAGCATAAAACATATTATAATATAATAAATATAGGGTTTAAATAAATATAATATATAACAAACATAATAAAACATATCTATATGTTATGAGACATGGCTGCAAGAGGATATTCTAAATCGGACATCAGTCACTCGGGAATTAAGTTCAGCATTTATAGAACTTAATTGTAGAAATTCTGTCAATCAAAGGAAAAAATTTACTGAATAAAGACCATAGAGTAGGAATCTTTATCACCTATACATCTATCCAAGGATTAACATGGAGAATGTGCAAAAAGCTTAAGAAACAAAGAATCAAGACAACAAATGACCCAATTTAAAAATGTACTGTGAACCTGGTGGGATTACAAATGGGTGTAGCCAGTGTATAAATCAGTGTGAGGAACTATCAACAAACTAAAACTAGATGTTCTACCACGTGATCACATTTCACCATGTGATTGAGCTTTACCACCCGTTTGCATACACCCAAAGGACTCATTCCTATTGCTGAGAGTCGTGGACAGTTGAGTTTGTTGTTTATTTTTTCGTGATAGGTAGGAAATGGAAACAACGTAAGTGTCAACCGATGAATAGATACTGAAAATGTGGTACATTTACATAACGAGTTCTGCTCAACATTAAAGAAAGATGATATCATGAAATTTGAAGTTTGCATGTAAATGGATAGAACTATAAACTGTTATAATAAGTAAAGTCACACAGACTCCGAAAAACAAGTGAAGTATGTTTGTTATCCTTACTAAGTTGGAAGCCTTGAAAAACTATCACCCATCTGGGTAGGCTGTATGTTTAAAGGATATAGACCTGCTGAGGATCTTGCTCTGAACATTCACAGTCACCATTTGTCAATGTGTTGACCTAGGGAATGAACATGTCTTTTCTTTGCTAAGGAGAAGTACTATATAAAAGCATTGATAAGAGAACTCTGCATGTCCCCTCATGTTTCCCCCCACCACCACCACCAGAGTTATCTGAAATGTTTTATTTCTTAGTTGTGTTACAGAAGATTGCTGACAGGTCTGAAGGCAATGCATAAAATGTTTTCATTGTGAAGAGAAAACTCTAATGACTGAAGACCAGTTACTCAACAATGGGAAGAAAATAATACTCAGTGAGATTCAATAAAGCAAATCAAGTGTGGAATGTTTGTAAAGAACAAACTTAGTAGACTAGAATTCCATAGCTCAGCTATTTATCTTTACTCCAAAGTTGTTCAGCACTTTGGATTTTATTTTCAAGATTTTCCCTGTACTCCACTGACCCGCAGCCTCACTTGTGGATAGCTATTCCTCTGATCATTTATCAAGTCACATCTCCACCTCGAGCCTTAGTGGTCCATTGCACAACCGACTCTCAATTCAGACTGACTTACAAGTCCATAAAATCAAAGTTTTGCATTAAATAATTAATGTACTAATTAATTACAGCCTCTTCCCTTATATTCCTGTGTGAATGACCAGGAAAGAAGACACAGAGTGAACAGAACAGAGCACCCTAAGCTTATAACCAATACCCTAAATGCACATTGTATATTAGAATAGGAGAAACGCCCTCTGGAGCAATAGCAACAAGAATCATGTGGGAGGAACCAACTCTCTCTAATTGGATTTAGGGTCCAGTTGATAAGATGGAGCTCACACATGGCACTGATATCAAGCTTAGGAAGCTGAGCTACACAGGTCACGGCACATAGGGGAAAGCCTAATAGTAGTTTTATACTAAATAGTTATCATATCAAACTGAACTTCTAATAACTTATTGTTGTATCCATAGAGTAATGCAACTCTCAACCTCCCCCCACAGAAGTTTCCTCTGCAGCAGGTGGTGATTAACCCAGCTGACCAATGTGCAGTGGACAAGTGCCTACAAAGGGCTTATTCTGGAACAGAACATCTGTATCACACTTTTGCCTCCCAAGATCAGGAATCATGGCAGAAAAGAAGATGGTAAGATAGTAACAGGTAGAGGTGGTGGATGAGCACAAGGAAAATTTTCCAGACAATTGGTCAGTCACCTACATGAACTCACGGCAGTGGTAAGAGCATGTACAAATCCTATGCAAGAGGAAATCAGAGAAAATCCCAGCATAGACATGGAGAAGAGGGTTAGAAACCCTAATCCTACCTAATGAAACTGTATCAACAGATGGATGCCAATAGGGACAGAGACTATCTTGTCAAGTAGTATTTTAAGCAGGTTCCAGTGGATGGAGTTGCACTGAAGGATGCTTGGGGACACAAATTAGACTCTATCAGCATATAGAGAGATAGATGGATTAGATACGTAATAGATGATAGATAGATGATAGATGATAGATAGATGATAGAATTGAGTGCATTAAATTGGTAAGGGGCAATAAGGGGAGGTGGAGACAGGAAAGGAAATATAAATACTATCAAATTTTACTATATAAAATATCAAAAATTAAATTAAAATACAAAAAAGAATAGGAGAGAGAGAAGTACAAAGGTAGAAAGGGGAAGAAGAACAGAAGGACAGGGGAAGAGGAAAGGACTGAAGGAGTAAGAGAGAACAGAGAGAGAAAGGTCAAATACTGGAAGACAGAGGAATCATGAATAACTTATGGGCAAAATATAAAAATTGCACAAAATCATGACTTCCAGACCACATTCCTGAGACACCTTATGAATATATATGCCAAAGGAATTAAGAACAAAAGAGTCAATGCTTTCAAGAGGAAGAAGAAAACATTTGTAGAACTATTGAAATATAGGTTTCACTTAGTAATATTTGGTTGCAATAGTGTACACAAAACAAACTTAGAAAGAGATCAGAATTAAGTTACAGAGTGAAACTCATAGTAAAGAAAGTATGGGTGATCACAACTGTGATATTACCACTTAGGAGGCAGAGTCAGGACAATCAAAAGTCTAGGACAAGGCTGGGACACCCAAAAACTTAGTACACAGCTGCAGTTAAATAGTGAGATAGGAACTCAAAATAATAAGGGATGTAACTAAGTGGTAGAGTGCTTGATTGGCATGCACACAGCCATTTTTTTTTGACCCAGAGTACTTTAAATAAGGGGTAAAATAAGTGAACCATGACATGTGGATGGAGGCTGATATGGTAAAAATGGATTCTCAGATCAAAATGATGGCCTGGACTGAACAAGACATGTATGACAATGTAAGTTCACAGCTCATGCCACTGAGGATGGGGCTTCATAGGTCCCACCTCTGAAAGAAGAGCTGCAAGCCATCAACGGGTGCTGAGAGACGGGTAATCAGTTTTCTCCAAGCATATGTACACATAAGAAACTCTGAGAGTTCTCAGTAGTGTATGTGTGTGTGTGTGTGTACATGTCTGTGTGTACATGTAACTAGAGTGAAGAAGAGGTTAAAGAATTGAGAGGGAGTGATGGACATGGAAAGGTTTGGAGAGAGACAGAATGGACATTATGCAACTATATTTCTCATGTTTAAAATTCTGAAAACATGATTTAGGTAAGCCTCCTGTAATTGAATGGAAACAGGGGCAGATGGCTTGGTGAGATCAGTCATTCCTCTGGATGATTTCTTCATTAAAACACTTGGTGGTGAAAGCATAAAGTGCACTAGAGCTCTTGAATATAGAGTTCTCTGGGGAAAGGTGAGTCTAAAATGTGTATACTTGCTTGATATTTTAGTTAAAATAGAGTAGACATAAATGATTGAGACAGTAAAGAAATTTTTAAACAAAAGGCAGACATTTTAGAAAAAAAAGGAAAACATGATAAGACTTTTCAAACTTGTCCAATACAAGATCAATAATTTAATTCAAGAAAGTCAAGTAATAACATAGCCATATCCCCAAAGCGGCCCTGAGTTTGTTTCTCTCTGTGTGAGTGATTTCCAATTAGTGAAATGTTCAGTGTATAATTGCACTTCATTTCATCAAACTGGAAAGAGTCTGTCCCTTCTGGGAGAAAACATGCCTCGCTGGGATTGTCGCGCATTGCTTGGGCACATACCTCATGGAGAAGCAATTCTAATGGTTCTGATGAGATTTTTTACAGAAGAGGCAGATTTTCACAACCGTTGATGTAATCACGGGATGAACTGAGTGTTAATAATTTTCCTTCTCTGTAAATTTCAGCAAAGAAAATCAGCTGGACATAGGAAAATATTAAGGGATAGAAAGGAGTGCTGAGATCGAGGGAAGAATTACAACTATCAGATGAGAGTGGGTGTGGGTTATCCAAAAAGCCTAAAGTAAATGTATAGTGTGCTTGAGGGCAGGGTGCAGAGAAGTGCGGGCCAAGTTCTCACACAGGGCGGCACTCACTATCTGTACTCCCCATAAGGTCAGCTCACCCTTCCCCTCCCCTCCCTTGCTCCTACTCCTCCTCCTCTTCCTCTTCCTCCTCCTCCTCATCTTCCTCCTTCTCCTCCTTCTCTTCCTTATCCTTCTCTTCCTTCTCTTCCTCCTCTCTGCTCTCTGTTTTGCATTATTCTTTAAGGAAAAAGAGAAGCACATATTAAATACTCTAAGCTAAATCTCCACTGCAAATCAATTAGTCCTTCTCTGAAAAGGGAAGTTACACTTGATATGCTCAGCACATGAAAAGTCAAAGTGTTTCCTTCTTATTTACAATTTAATATTAACACAATACATAGCAATATGTAGACAAAATGACATCATAAAAGTCTTCAAAGCTTGTGACTGTCCCTGTGATATCATCTCTGACATGAACAAAAAGCTGCATGTCTGATGTAATGTCTCCCATTCTTTGAGGCTGGCACAGCCTAGATAACCTTGTTGAGATCCTGGTCCCAAGGGGAACACATAGGTTACCAGCTACCCTGCACCTTTAAGGAATTCTTTGACACAGATAAGAAAGTCCTCTGATTTGATTGGAGGAAATCCCCAGCTCTCCTGACCAAGGAAGAGCCAAAGTCAGGAACCCTTCAGAGTCAGCCCTCTTCTGTGTATGTGCAGGGCCATGGCTGTCCCTTGGAAGCAGTCCAGCATTACTATTCAAAGAGACAGCAAGCAAGACAGCATGGTCAGGATCTTGCATAGCAGAACAACTGAAGTAGAAGCTACATCAGAATCTACAACCCAAACTCAGACTTCCTGTCCCCATCCTACTTTCTATGAAACTGCAGGGCAGGCTTTCCTTCCTGGAAACTTAAAGGCCTTCTTACAGACTTGGAAATCTCTAGTATAATTGTTACAAGAATTTGACTTTTCAAAAGTACAAAATCTATCACCCATTCTATCTTTTATACTTTATATGCAAAGTACAGATACTCAGTATATTTCCTTTTGGCTACAACTGAGCAATGCGATGTTCACTGGGTTCATGAAGAGCCAGACAAGCCTTTAAGGCTGGTCTTTATGATCTGTCTGCATCACTCTGAAGCTGACTTCAAGTTTTACAGGGTTAGAACTAGGGGTTCATAAACATAGTCAAGCCAAGCTCTCAAAATTCATGGAAAGTAAAGCAAGCTCTGAACTGAGGTTTATATGGATAGCTTCAAGGTCTCCTGTTTATCACTGAATATCATTGCAGCCGTCTCCATTTAAATTAAAGGAGCAATTGATTACACAAGGCTTAAAGAACAAATATTGTTTTTATAGGCATATTTTTATTGGAAAAAGGAAAAATAAATTCAGGATAAACAGCCTTTAGTCTTCATTAATGAGATAAAGTTAAATGTTCTTGTTTATTTTTGTCTGGACAATTCATTTCTATCAGAGGGAATGGCCAAACAGTTTTCCAAACTTAACCATTGAAATCAAAAGCAGTGAAGCACCACATACATACATATATACTACATACATAAAATATTTAAATATAAATGTATATTTGTGTGTGCTGTGTGTATTGATGTTTGTGTGCATGATTTTATTTGTGTTTAAACACTGTTTTAAATGGAAATAGACTGCCAGATGGTTAATGGACTATACCTGCAGGTAGTCTGATAATTAGATAAATTAGACGCAGTATGCTTCTGCTTGAGAACTTGAGATCTGCAGAAACATTGAAACACAAGTGTGGCAATGATTGAGTTTGCTTTTAGAGTTAGAAGATCTCTCATTATTGAGGTTTCATTCAAGTGCCCAGAGAAGTTAAAAAAACCCTTTAGACATTTCAAAGGAACATGAATGCCCTTAGGATTGTATATGAAATACTCTATAATTACCCAAAACTCTAGTTGGATATAAAAGGAGGTCAACTGTGGTTTGAATGTAGAATGTCTCCCACGTGTTCATGCATTTGAGCACTTGGTCTCCAGAGCGTGGCACTGTTGTAGGAGTTAGTGGGATCTAGGAGGTGGAGGCTCACTGGAGGAAACGGATCAGTAGGCGAGACCTGGAGGTTATTGTTGGTTCTGCACCTGTCTTCCCTTCCTGGTTGCCTAAGACAGGAGCAAGCAGCATCACACTCTGCCCCAAGATAAAGCACGTTATACACTGTGATTCCCTGCATTGACATACATCATTGTCATACATCACACTTCCCCGCACTGACATACATCACCATCATACATCACGCTTCCCCGCACTGACTAACATCATGCTTCCCCACACTGACTAACATCACTGACATACGTCATACTTCCCTATACTGTCATACATCACGCTTCCCTGCACTACAAACAGTACTGTCATAGCTGCGATTGAATACACCCTTCCTCCTGTTGTCAGATATTTGACAACAAAACTGGTAAATATGGAGACAACAAAGGAGTCAGTTAAGTAGTCATAACGGCCAGTGAGTCTGTAGGTCTGTGAACATGACGTAAATGGGAGGAAAGCTGGATTCACGGAAGATCTGAGAGCCCTGTGTCTGTGGTCTCTCTCTACAAAGATGCTGTCTTTCTCAAATTTGCAACAGGAAGAAATGGAATTCTGATTTTTAACTAAGGATAACAGTAATTGTTAGGCACAATGCCAAAAGACTAGACCCTAATATTATAAATAAGTGTGGCTCAATTCATAAAAATGAGAGAAAAACATCAAATTAAGGAAAGTGACGGAATTAGTCTAAGAAGTGCCTTGCTCCATTCAGTAGGCACCATGTCCTTAGTAAATGTGCCTCATTCCTCTCATCTGCCGTTAGAAGCCATACTGCCTTGACAAGGACGTCTATGACCTGTGCCAGTTTTATTTGTGTCTAGAAAAGCCTAAGTATTAAAATTAAATACTCGGAGGAGCCTACAAACAGATCAAGTGTTTATCTGCTGGTACAGGTGACGCGTCCCTCTGCATCCCTTTCTGGTGTGTGCCTGTGGTCTAGTACTGGTGGGTGTGGCTGCCTTCCATGTTGTTAGTGTGGGCGCTGCTTGAGCATCCGTGCTTGGGGCCTCCACAGGACCGCTGCTTCACCCACATCAGGAGGTCCATGGAGCGAAACAAAGGACCTGCTGTGCAGCACATGGGATCCTTCCAGCTGTGTGTGGTTTCTGCAGCTGAACACGGAGACCAGAGGCAGGGAGGACTGCAGCATTCTTCTCAATGCAGGAGGAGCAGAGGGAGCAGAGCAGATGAGTGTGTAGCTCTAAACTGCATAAATGGAAGCAGGGTGTGAGTGCGTAGCCTCCAGACTGCTAGGAGAACCAGACTGAAGATCGTCCCCTCCTCTGCTTCTCCCTGACATTATCTGAAAGCTACAAGAGTAATGAGCTAGCCAGCCCAGCAGCCTGGCAAGAGCTTCAGCCAACAAGAAATCCCCAAGAACCCTTTTCCATCCAAACAATACAATGAATGTATTCTCTGGAAATCATGGATGTCCAGGCAAACTGAAGGTTGATTATTTCATTTCATAAGAGAATCACCATGAGGAAGAGTTGATTCTGTGCTCAGCCCTGGGATGGGAGTTGTTAAGCATATGGACATGCAGATTAAACAGAGAGAGGCCTATGTATTTGGAGACAGTGTGATATGGAGGTGGAACCCATTTGTTCTCTGTGGTCCTAGAGATTAGTTGGAGCCAGCACAAACTGGTGAATGAAGGACACAGAGAGCATTGTAGATCGAGATCATCCCAGAATGAGGCACCAGGATATAGCAACACAGTATGGAACTCCAGAAAAATCAGCAAGAATATATTTTATATGCATCTTTTCTAGTGGCAGATTCAAGTTTGTATATTCAATGTATGCTAAAGAAAATGCAACCAATTCCCATTTTCTGCTTGCTACAAAACCACTGTCTGCCGCTGTCTCTCTGGGAGTCTGATCTTCTGATGCTGAGTTCAGTTAAATGATGACTTCACCCAAGTAGCTGGCTTGACATACGCAGCTGCTTCCAGTGGGGGCCACATTTTCCACTGCATGTTGGCATGGAAACACTTTTAGCAACAGAGGGACAGGGCCTTATGTTGTCCTATGTGGCTAGAACAGCACTCCACTGACATTTCCATGGTAATTCTTACAATGAGATCCATGGATTACTGCTGTGTCTGTTTTTCTTCTCTTCAATCAGCCATCCTGCTATAATGGGTTTGTGTTTAAAGCACTTAGAGATCCATCCCCTTCCTAATCTCTCCAAATCTCTATTTTAACACTGTAATTTAAAGCTGTCTCTAAATTATGTCTAGACTAAAACCTTCAGAATCTTTTCTATCTCAGGACTCTTTCCACAAGACTCAACTAGGCTCATATAAATCTGCTTGTGTTGCTAAACTGGGTTCTGTATTCAAGCCTACCCTGCAAGACCTCACCTGTGCTGAGGGGTTACAGGCAGTCAATTGCAGGAGGAAGAATCCATCTCCTGCTGACAGGTCAGTGCTGAACAAGTGTGCATACAAGCCACACAAAGTAGATTAAATAATATTTAAAGAAGAGGGTCCAGAGTTAAGAGGGAGTGGAGAGGAGGGTGTGTGGAAGGAGTTGGCAAGTTCAGGGAGAGAAGGAATGGAAATGCTATACACATAGTACTCGTGATATATGTAATTATTTTTAAAAATGAAAAAAAAGCAAACAACAGGAAAGAAGACTCCTCGTAGGAAGAGTGCTCACCCTGGGCTTCTCATCACTGTGCCCTCTGTTCAGCTAGGCAAACCCACTGTTAATCCACAACCTTCCCTTTCCCATGTTTCCTTCCCATCATCTTACATCCCACTTGGATATAGATTTCCTGTATACAGATGAGCTCAGTCTATCTCCCTGACTGCCAAATCCAACTGCAGTGATACCATGATAACATGCTGCCTTGCTGAGGAAGTGTCCTGTGGTCAGTGCTTACTGACTGGCTAACTGACTTGCACACTGGATGGTTATGAGTTAAACATGTAATGGAATAATGTACATATACCACTAAATATGTAATGTAATTATATATAACCAAATATGTGACATTGATTAGCATTTGATAACTGAAAACAACATGTCTAAAAATCAGAGGAAGTGCTTTGTCCTCCTAGTATGAACCAAATGAGTTTATCTTCAAACCTGTGTATGTTAGCTCCACACACAGAGTGATAAAAGGTTCTCCACTTGACACAAATAAAGGTCTCTAAGTTTTCCTAGATATGAAAACTTCTTTTCAAATAAAAGTGAATCTGACCAGACCTCAGTAGATGCACCTTCACTGAGGTCATTTGGGGATACTAACTTGACACAGTTGTGGGGCTATGCAGGCTGCCGGTGGGGAAGGAGGTATAGAGATGTTTAAGATTGACTGAGATGTTCTGTGTGAAATAAACAATGATTCAATAAAAATTTTAAAGTGTATGTAGAGAAATTTAGTAGATTATATAATGTAATACCAGACTGAGAGAATTGTTGTAAGTCCTCATTACATGTACAGTAATCCAGGGCATAATTATTTAAGAACATGTCCACCTCTTAGAATTTTATGGTGATAAAAGGTATTCTTAAAAAACTGTCATTTTTGAATAAATATTTGGAGATCCAAAATGTAATCTGATATCTGCCAAACAAATTTAAATATCTTACAACTGTGACAAATGAAAGTAACTATTACTGTGTGTCTGTATGTTGTATGCAGGTGTATATGTGTTCCTTCATGTGTGCAAAGCATCTTTCTTAAAGTATTCACTTCATACCTGTAGAAAACTACTAATTTGCATGAGAAACATTTAATGTTGATGTTTCTCTGTGGTTTCTAGGACAGCCTGGTCTACATAGTAAGTTTTAGGTTAGCTGGGGCCAAAAAGCCAAAAGATAAAAAGGACAAAGACAAATCTGAGAAAATAATATTTATGGCATTTGTAACCAGAACTATGTAGAACTCCTTTCATTGAGCATATGTAGAACTGTTAAACCTGTCTTTTATGGGTCATTATTAAGCCATTAAATATACTTCCTTCATTTTTCTCTCTTTCTAAATATTTCATTTTAAGGGAGTTAAGGAACAGGTTCTTCAACCAGTTTAGTATATTTTCCAGTGTAGAAATATCTTCTAAATCTGCCATTTTGGTGTTTAACAATGGAAGCTAGAAATCTGATACAGTGTCTCATCCCAGTGCTCTTCAATATTCAGCCCCTACAGTCTATGGCTCTACTCACAGCCAAGGAATGACTGACTGTTGATGGCTACCCTGGTTAAGGGAGGAGTCTGATTTATTAAAGGGTCTGGACCCCTGGTAGCCTCAGAATGTTCTCGTGAATGGTCCCACATCCATGTGTATGTGAGGAACACAAGTGAGACTCAAAAGAAAGGACAAGAATTTGGGTGGGGATGGGTTAAGGGGCAGATCCAGGCTGAGTGAGCTAGGGAACAATGTTGGTGATATTATCAAAATAAGTTGTATGCATGCAGGAAGCTCTCAAAGAATTAATAAAAGTAATCTAATAAAAATACAAATCCAACCAAACAAATTCTCTAATATTGTATTATTTATCCTCTTCATAAATTCATTCCAATTTGTGAACATCATCAAACTACTATTGAGACTCTATGCACCTCAAATTCCTTAATAAGCACATACCACTAAGCATTTCAAATTGGGGTCATTTAGGCAGGTAAAAATACCTGCATGTTCTTTAGATTATTCCAATCATGTTCTGTTAGAGAGTGACCTAAGTGAGGATCTCCTCAGAGAACACAGCGAACGTTTCTTCTCATTAGGAAGAGATGCCATTTCCCTTTAAAGAGGAAATCGTGTGGAAGGTGATTCAGAAATTTGACAACTGAAAAATAATGAAAGTCGCCACTTGTGCGTCTGATCTAGGATTTCACTGCCAGCATCTGCATGACTTCCAAGTCTATCTGTTCACACTGCAGGACTACTCAAACAAATTTCAAGAGCAATTTTTACTGTCACCCAGTGCCATATTTAATGTCAATTGCAACACTGAGAAAACAGCATTAATGCTTCACAACGTAGTTATGTGCTAAAAAGTCAAAGGAGAAACACTTTATGTTTTGAACATGTGCAAACTGTTATTTAGCCAGATAGATTTCACAGATATCTAGTGTTTAATATGACAAACACTGAAACAGCGGGTATTTTAGACTCCTTGGTGTAAGTCTCTGCTCAGTGTTTCCTGGAGGGCGGGAAGTTTTCATATAGATGACACCTGCTCCCAAACAGCAGCCCATCTCCCAACCTCTTGTTCTGCACAATATTATGTCTTTACTCATTGGCTGGTAAACCAGTATACAAGACAGCCAAAAGTCCCTTTCCTCAGCTGCACTAAACCCTAGACAGAATTCTTCCTGACTCCCTTCTACAGAATTTACTTTAGAAAATGTCCAGTTGTAATCATCTGTTCTTCCTCTTTGAGATTTAAATTTACAATACCGAAAAGACCTGGGAGTCATCCATCTGAAAAGTAATTATTGACAGGGATCGCTTCTTCTTTTTCCATTTTATCTGAGGAAGAGTTACAAGTTTAACTTCAGTAAGAAATGATTTGAAAACCTGATGATAACTTTGAGCAAGGCAGTTAAACATGGCCATAGGAAAAGCAAGGGTTCACTAAGCTGTGGCCAAACTCTCCTTCACAGTCCTGTTCTCAAGCTAAGTACCACAGAAAGAACTCCCAAGTGACAGTGCAAAGAGGCAGGCATAGAGTTCCTTTAAACAGCACTTAAGAGAGAGGGAATTGGTACATGCCACAGTGATCTTTCTGAGTTCATTGATAAGGTGTGTTTTTAATGTCTTTTTTTTAAAGGACCATAATTAAAATTTTTTTATTGAAAGTGTATTTCAATTAACATTATTTTTTGTGCTATGATAATTACTGTATTATTTTATCCTTATCAATTTTCACTTGGTTTTGATTTTCTGGAAAAATCTATTTTGGGAAGAAAGAAAGGAAATACTTTCCATTAAAATATAAATATTTACTATATTGGGCATTTACCACTGTTATATATTTGTATTTTACTTTATTAGGTTACATAACATTGCATCTATCAATAATATGTTTTAACAACCAGCTCCTGTATTACCTCATCATGACTAATCATTTCTTGGTTGTTTCATTCATTTCCCTTTGATTATCATTCGGTCGTTCAGTTTGATCTCATTATGTGACTTTTATTGTCCTAATTTCATGTTTATTTGACTTCTACCTCTCTGTCTCCTACTTTTGCTTCTTTGTTTGTTACTTTCTATTAAATATTTTATTATTTTTTATGTGTATGAGTACACTGCTTTCATGTACATAAGTGCACCTGTGTTGTACAATGCTCAAAAGATGTCATTAGATCTCCTGGAACCAGAGTTAAGGACAGTTTTTAGTTGCCATGTGGGCACTGGGAAAGAAACCTGAGTTCTCTGAAAGAGCAATTAATGTTCTTAACTGCTGAGCCATCTCTCCAGCCCCTGGAATTCTTCTTGTTCAACTATTTTCCTAGACTTTCTTTAAAAGAATAATTTCAGTAAAATATTCATATGTTCAGTAAATATTTGTATAACAAATATTTCTCATGGATATGCTGCAACATTAATTTTTGAAATTTCCTTTTTCACATTTGGAAAATGGGCTTCTCCCAGCCGTCTCTGCTGAAATTTCAAGGTACTTGACCCCTGTTCTCCATATTACCTTATGTAATGTATTCTTTTTTTTTTTATTGCTTCAATTATTTCCTAACTTCTCATTTGCCTTTGGTTACGTGAGCTTGATAGTTGCTGTAAGTTAAGGAGAGACCATTTTAATGGGTTTAATTTGGTCCATGGAGCCTGGCATATTTGAAAAAAAGTAATCCAGAATTGTGATGGCCAATCAGATTAGTCTGCCATTTTGGAGCTGAAGATATTTTTGCAAGTATGAATCCACTGAGAACAAACAGCACCTTGCTTGTGCTCATCATCAGGACTATTACAGCCACTTGACCTCTTCATTACATTACCCACTCCAGAACATTAAGAGTTATCATCTGTTCCTGTTCACCAACAGGAAGCCTAGAAGTGTGAAGAAATCACTGACTTCATGTGTTGAATTCAGTATTCCAGCCCAGGTCTAGAATCTACTCCATGACTCCTATGTGACAGTAAATTTTGCTTTCTATACAGTCGGTCTTTGTTGACATTTCCAGTCTGTTTATTGTTAATTTATTTTCTTTTTGAAGTTGCACCACTGGAGATTTATCTCGGTGTCCTAAATATGCTAGATAGGCGTTCAACCACTGAATCATACCTGCAGCTCTTATGTATGATATTTCAATATAGAATTTAAGCATCCAGGTATTTGCTGGAAAGAGATGTCGACACAGACCTGAAGAATGTGCACTCTGAAAGCATATTCAGACTACTACTGAGCCATCCAGGCAGTGGGATAATGCTGCTCTCCTTCAGCCTTCAGTGTCACTGGCCAAGTAAGAAAGTCTTCCCAGATTCTCGACAAACCCACTTCTCCAAGTACCCGCAAATATACATCAGGGTTCATCTACAGCAGTAATACTAATGAAAGTTCCAGGACAGAGGGGCCACCAGGATGGTCCCTTCACCCTGCCACATTGACAAAATAATCCTTTGATCCTCCTTAAAATGGCTTTCACATTTTCCATCATATAGCAGACATCAAGTGCTTAAAGGGGCCCAAATGCCCAATGCACTCCCTTGTCTTTCAAGTGAAGAATTGCTGTAGGCTTCTCCAGGCACTGAGACTCCCTTTCCATGGCACTGTCTCTGCCTCAAAGACCTCCCTCACACTCCTCCATATGTTCCCAGCTCCTTTTTCTTCCCTCACAATATCATGGCAAATCAGTTGTAGATTGCAATTTATTTATCTGTTAAAGCTTAAAAATTCACAACCAAAAGGATATCTAAATGTATGTCCAAAGGATTACATATCACATTTAAAGAGGTTTTTTTTTTTTTAATGCTTTTTTTGAGATAAGGTCACATGTAGCTTAGGCTGGCTTTGAACTCACTATGTACCTGAGAGTAACCTTGAACTCATGATCTTCCTTCCTCCACTGCTAAGTGGTAAGATTACATATATGAGCCACCAGACTACGAGACCCAATATAGACAACTATTAACAAAGCATACTATGTACCATCAATATAAAGCCAAGTACTTACAAAGAGGAT
The DNA here is from genome assembly GCA_035773235.1 of Eospalax fontanierii. Taxonomy (NCBI): domain Eukaryota; kingdom Metazoa; phylum Chordata; class Mammalia; order Rodentia; family Spalacidae; genus Eospalax; species Eospalax fontanierii. Next base: position 187,879,703 of record CM069524.1, on the reverse strand, counting down.
CAATATTCTTTTTATTTAAGTACACAGCAACTATGATATTTTGCCCTTTCTGGATAGTTGCTGAGGAAGCAAGGCCATCTTATTCCATGTGTCAGGTAATCATGGTAGTTAACAGAGGTTAGTGAGAAGCTGATCTTCTGAGCAGGTAAGTTATAAGAGCATCTGCCCAGTCTCCAGTACACAAAATTATTCTTGTTATATTCAGACTGAAACAAACTTGGCTGTTCAAAGACAAAGGCTGTGTTCCACTTACCATTTTGATTTCCAAGAAACAGAAACTAAAATGATGGAAACAGCATGATGGAACTGAAGAACTTCTACTCTTCTGCTGTCTGAACTGAGTAGGGGAGCAGTCAGGCAACATATGTGAGGGAATGTTCGTGTGTGTGCACGCATGCATATGGGCATTTGTGCATGTACATGTGTGTGTGCATGTGCATGCATATCTGGGTCCGCTTGTGTGTGTGTGTGTGTGTGTGTGTGTGTGTGTGCGCGCGCGCTCTATTAAGCTGCAACTATTTTCATCTTACTTTTTCATGAAGCCATCAATACAGTCAATAAAATATTACTTTAAAAGTACTGGTGCTGAACCTTGGGACACAGAGAGGGCACTTGCGCTCAGGAAATGGAAAGAGTAGGGCACAAGAACTTGGGGTGTAGAAGGTAAATGTTTGAACTCCTGTTCCAGACGAGGATCATGTACTGAACCTTGGGACACAGAGAGGGCACTTGCGCTCAGGAAATGGAAAGAGTAGGGCACAAGAACTTGGGGTGTAGAAGGTAAATGTTTGAACTCCTGTTCCAGACGAGGATCATGTACTGAACCTTGGGACACAGAGAGGGCACTTGCGCTCAGGAAATGGAAAGAGTAGGGCACAAGAACTTGGGGTGTAGAAGGTAAATGTTTGAACTCCTGTTCCAGACGAGGATCATGTACTGAACCTTGGGACACAGAGAGGGCACTTGCGCTCAGGAAATGGAAAGAGTAGGGCACAAGAACTTGGGGTGTAGAAGGTAAATGTTTGAACTCCTGTTCCAGACGAGGATCATAAACCATGTAAAACTTTAGACTCTATATTAATTAAAGCATATCATGTGGACCAATTCTGGAGCAAACAACAGAGACAGAGGTTACCCTAGGCCTCCCTGCCTTGCGCCCCGCCATGCTACAAGTTCAGGTAATCTTGACATTGGTTTCCAATGTTGTCTGTCACACTTTGAAGCCCTGTGTGTTTTTGTTGCCATGCTTAATTTTTAAAAATGTTGGTGATTGTTTATTTTTAAAACATATTTTTATTGAATGTGTGTGAATTTCACAAAATAGATCTTAATAATATTAGAACCTCACCCCACTCATTCCCCTATGCCCCCACATGATTCCATGTATTCTGAAATATATCATAATCCTATCTGATCAAACCTTTGTACCCAAATGTCTCTCTGTGCAAGTTCATCCACTGGAGTCAGCCTATCTAGAGTCATTTCCTTAAAGATCTCTCCCTCACCCTCCAGTAATCAGTTGCCACTAGTTCCTCGACTAGGGTTGAGACCTGCTGCCCATTTACCAAGTCCTATGTTGGGTCTCTGTCTTACTGAATCTTAATTAGTCTTAACCATTGTTGCAAGTTCATGTGACCAACTCCTAGAGATCTGAAAGCACCTGTTTCCTTATGCTCATGCACCAGTCCTGGCTGTCACAATCTTTCAATGCCCTTTTCTGAAATGGTTCCTGAGCCATGAGTTGGTGAGGTTTAACATAGAAGTCTTGTCCATAGACAGGGAATCTGCAGTCCCTAATTCTCTAAAACTTGGCCTTCTCTGCATCACACTCTGTTGAATGAGGGCAATTTGCTGATGAGTGTAGAGAGATGCAGTAGTTTTCTCTCTACCCCCTGTTCAGCTATGTTTCATGAGCCTTGGGTGTAGAGGCTCCACTGTAGATATGTCACTTGGGGCTGGGACATGTCACTCAGACATATATTACCTGTGTGTGACCAGTTCTGTGTGTGACCAGTTGTGGAACTCTAGAATAGCCTCCAACTGTTACAAAAAGAAGCCTCTTCAATGAGTGGTGTGCAGCACACTTGTCCCTAAATATAAGCATTCATATCTAGTATACAGTAAGACATTTCATTTGTCTAGAGATATGACAAACAGAGGGTTTTCTGTAGGTTCTATGGCCTCTCCAGCCATGTGTATCTGGCTGTGTTTACAGTGCCACTCATGAGTTTCCTTCCATTAAGAGAGCTTTAAGTCCATTCAGATAGCTGTTGGTTACCACCCCTCCACAGATAATAGAGATAATTTGCCATGCCAGTCATTGTGGTTATTCGGATTTAAAGCAGGATTGACCTCCTGATTGGTTTTCTTCCTTTTCCGCCTATTTGGTATCCTCTAGAATGATGAGAGCTAGTCTTCAGGGAGGAGGATTCCAGATCAATTCCAGCTCTGTTGCTCCAAGTCCTGTGTTTGAAGTATGTCCTGTGAATAAGGTCTTAACTTCAAATTCTGGGAGATAATCAAGGGTTGTGGTAATTTGGGGGAGTCTCTCAGAATACCCTCATCAACAGCTCTAAGGGAGGCTTATCCTGTCTGGCTCCATGTCCTTTGGCATGTAGCGTTCAGGTGTACACATGCACTCATGTTCAGATATTGTATGCGTATTTCATGGGGGGCTGAGATAATACATTTTGCTATGGTTTTGACACCACCTAAGCTTTACTTACCTCTCCTCCATCTCCATGTTCCGTGTCTAACCTCCCTCCTTCCTCCCCAAGCTAAGAGCTCCGTTTTCCCCTTGATAATTCAAGTCCCCTATTATCCCACATGTCTTGAGTCCCTTCTTTCCCTTTAGCCCCACGGATTCTTGTATGAACTTCCCTCCTCCCTTCCCATTTCCCCCGATCCCCTTGGTAATGTCTCTTTCCTTCTACTTCCTCTCAGGCTCTTCCACCCCTTTCCCTCAGTAGTGCTTTGCCATTTCCCTGTTTCCGACTATCACATCAGGGCATATACTCACATAGAAGAGACTAGGGCTAAAAGTTCACAAATGAGGGAGAACATATATGACTTCTTTGGCTGAGTCTGTGTTACTATACTTAGTCTACCAGTTTCTAGTTCCATCCATTTAGTTGAAAATTTCATGATTTTGTCTTTTCATACCATTGATTGGAATCTGTAAACAGATTCACTATTCTATACGTGATTGATGCAGGAGAGAAGTTTCTAAAGCAGACCACAGGAGTTAAATCCAACAATCTCCAAGTAGGACCTCATTAAACTGGAAAGCTTCTGCACATCAAAGTGAAAAGGAAAACCACAGAATAGGAGAAAGTCTTCACTTGTTTCATCTCTGACAGAAGATTAATATCAAAAATATGCAAAGACCTCAAAAAAATAAGAAAAAAGGAAACAAATTACCCAAACATATAATGGACTAAAGACCTGAACAGAAAATCATCTTGTCGGGAGCCATTTGCCTGTTTTTGAGGTATGCCCTAGCTCAAGGGCTAAACAGACACAGTCACGGAAGTGCTGTGGGAGCAGGGTGCTTTGTTATGCAAGAATCTTGTGACTCCTGAATGGGAGTCTGCCTTGAGCCCAAGGCTGAGGACCCATTGTTAGTAGATGTGAGTGGTTTGAATATTTTCACATATGTAAATGCATGCTTTAACTCCTGATGGTGGTATTGTTCCGTAAGACTATAACTACATTGGAGATAATAAAGCCGAGGCCTCAGTATTGACTGAGTGCCCTCCCGAAACTATCTTTATCTCTCTCTCTCTTCATTTCTCAATCCTAACTCCCCAATTCAGGTACAGTTCGATTTCTGCCGGCGGGCTCCGGCACATCTATATGATGACATACACTTTCTAGTTTTATTTTTAAATTGTGAAAACATTGTTGTAGATCCATACTTTTTTCCAATGGATTTTGTGTTTTATATCCTCTTTAAACTGTTTGAATGTGAGAAAATGTGTATATAAATACACTCCTAAGATCTCACATACACATGCATGCACACACACACATATCACAGTGCTTTACATGTCACTATGATGATGGAGATCCACCAGAAACCTTGGCTGACACTGCCATTCAGTCAAACAGCCACATCCTTTAGTTTCCTGATGTTGCTCCTTGGACAATATCAATCCTCAGGAGCCCTTTATTGCCAAACTGGAACTGATGAATCTGAACCCAGTGTTGCAATTCATATCATTGTACACATGTCTTCGATGGAAAAATTAAAATGCTATCCCATCATGCCTGGTTGAAAGAGTAATGCTGTCCCACACAGTCTGGAGTTCACCTGTCTCTCAGTACCTCAAGGTCTCCCAGCCTGATTTGCATTGTGTGACCACTGTACTCTCTCTGTTCAGGGAACTCTCAGGCTCCTTTTGTGATTATGGTCAATCCACTGTAACTAATATTGTTTATCTGTGTTAGATGGACTGTGGCATACCTTGGAACATGTTTGTTTTTTAATATGGATGTACCTTGTTGGGAATATTACTTGGATTACTGTGCGATCAATTAGGAATTTTCAGTACCTGTTGCTGGACAACTAGAATTTTCACAGGCAGCTCTACGGTTCTTATATGAGATTCTAGAGATTAAAGTTAAAGCACATACTTTTAATGTCTATTGTGATATTACTTATTGCAGTATGCCAGTTATAATGGACTGGGGGAAACTAGTTAAATAGTATCCATGCCACTTATAAACTATTCTAAACTCAGTCTAGATTTACTTTTATTTCTGTTAAATTGCTTATGGGATCAGAAAATAGGAATCCCATTCCACAATGCTCCCAAATGCTCCCAACTGACTTCTGTCCAACACATATCTTAATATATGGATGATTATTATTCTTGATTTCACACTGTAGTCACCTGTTGACACCAGTACACATTCTAAATTTGACTTGATTTCATTAAGACACCATGATCAAATGAAACTCAATGAGATGGCCTGTGTCAAATAACTATAGCTGCTCACTAAGGTCAACAGAGGGTACAGAACATGGATAGATGCCTGGCTTCTGCAGTAATCAGACCTCACCCTGTCACATTTGCACTGTGGACAACTAAGACTTACTGCTGGCAATTGACACTGAATATCAACAGATGTAGGACTTTCACAGCAACCAACCAGAGCCTCTCCCCATTACATTCACTCATAGGTGGCTTCCATTGCAAGAAACAGGTAGAAACAAGGGGCAGGGGCTGTGGGGCAGGCTGTTCCCTGGGCCTGGCTCAGTCACTGTCACATTTAGCTTTGTGGACTATTAGGGTTTTCAGCTAAGAAAGTAAGCTTATTATAGAATTATTGAACTTTGGAATAAATAATGTTACTGTGTGTTAATATACTACTCCTACATAATATTGTCTATTAATTCATTTTCATCTGTATGTATCTATGCATAGGTGTGGGAACATATGTGCACATACATATCCACAAACACATTCAGCTGTTTTATCTACACAAAATCAACCAGTAGGAGATAATTTTCCAGGAAATACTTTTATAATTAATGAGTAAGGGTTGCTTTGCCAATACCTTTAGAAAAGAAGAAGGCTGCTCCCAGAGGAAAGCTATGATTTCAGTCAATGACTTGCATCTATTAATATGCCTCCAAGAGAATCAGGAAATGAACTAGTTTTAAAAATGAACTGAAGACAGATGAACAGCAAAAATAACCAAATCTCAGACTATTTCCTAAATGTAAACATGAGGGACAGCATAGACAGGTCATATTTCCTATGTATACGTGAACATACTTATGAGTGTATGAGAAAGATAATTGTATAAGATTTACATTTGCTCTAAAGGAAACACCACACAATTTCTCTTTTCCCATAGCAAGATTTACTCTGTAACTATTTCATCACGCACAAACCATCACCAACTCTCCAGGAAGCTGAAGACTGAAAATCCCCAGGCAGCAAGTATTTCAGGCTCTAAATTGTTTGACTGTCTTTGACTAAGATTAGCTTAGATAAATATCTCATAATAATTAATAAGTCTAGTTAAATATGCACAGACACATTAAAGAGGGATGTGTAGTTTCTTGCCCTGAATTTAGAGAGGAGTGAACTGTGTTGTATGATCTGAATACTGATGTGAAGTACTCATGTGGCCGTGAAAGGCAGCACAGGTGATGTGATAATCAGATTCCTCAGCTCTACTAGGTCTGATTCAACCACTGAAACTGCAGTACTTCAAAGATGCACTAGAATGTGTTCAGAAATGAGTTCTTGCATTTGAAACATGAGTTACCTATGTCCTAAAACTGAGTCTGTACTGCAAATCTCACTCTCTCTCAAATTGCCACTGCAATGCTCTTTGCTAGCCAGGTCTCAAAACAAAGAATATTAGGGCAGTGAATATTCAAATATTTAACGACATATATTTAAATATTTTATTCTTTTGAGAATTTCATACAAAGTATGTTGATCATATCCAGCTCCTACCTTACTTACCCCAACATAATATCTTCTATTATTATTATTAATTTTGTGTTAAAACATATTGAGTTTCAACTGTATCCCCAGAATGTACTTGCATGTGGGTCTATCCCTTGGAAATAAATACAGTTTATTTATGTAACTGCATATGTGTGCACCTACAAAAACACAGATCAAACACTCATACTCATTGACCATATTTTTAAAATTAACATCAGGCTTTATTCTTGCTATGATGATACAAATGACACCCAGAGATGACAACCTGAGAAAGACCTCATTCCCTATCCCACTATGCTACAGCGTGCAGTGGCTGGCATGACAACAGGGGTAGGACATGACTTAGTCAGGGAAGTGCCTGCCTTGTAAGCAGGGGAACCTGTACTCAGTCCCTCACAGTGCATGCCCCAGTGTCCCCCTACAGTCCCAGCACTGGCAAGGCAGATCAGGTGGATTCCCAGGAAGCACTGGGCAGCCAAATTGGTCTACATAGAAAGTTTCAGTGAGACCTGTCTCAGTAAAGAAGGTAAACAAGGTGGAAAGCATCCTGTGAAGAGGTTTCCAGCCTGCACCCACACAGACCTGCACACATACATGAACAGAACACACAAACACAGGCACCTACAGAATAAGAAGTGCTCTTTCAATTGCTAGGAAATCTCATTTTCATGTTCATGATTCAATATCAGATGGCCTAAGAAACATTCTCTGTGAATTTTTTGTCTTCTTGAGTTGTTAAAGGTTGACTTGCAATGTCTTTGATGAAGTAGCACCTTCTACGAAAACATGTCTCTTGTTTTCCCCCTATTTTAAAAGGTTTTAATTATTTTATTTTTTGTAAATTTTATCTAAATTTGTGCATTTGATATGGAATATCCTAATAATCTTTATGTCCTCATGTCCTCTTCTCCACTGGCACCCGCCGATAGCCCTCCCCAGTAGAATCCATCAATTCTGTCATCTGTGTGAAGACCTACTGAGTCAAATTAGGGTACCCAGATGTCCCTCAGTGCCAGTTCATCCTTAGGGTCTAGTCAGCCTATGTAGAATCCCTGTCTTTAAGAAGATCAGTTATTGCTCTCCCAGCAGTAATCAGCTACGGATAATTCTTCAACATAGATTGGGCCTGCTGCCCATTTCCAGAGTTCTGTGTTAGGTTTTTGTCTGCTTAAGTTTTCAAGACTCTTGTGCATGCTGACACCATTGCTGTACACTCATAAGAGCAAGGTCCCAGTAGTCTCTAGGATTCTATTTCCATATGTTCATGTACTACCTCCTTGCTCTTACAATCTTTCCAAGCCCACTTCTTCAATGGTCCCTGAGATGCGGACGGGTGGAATTTAATATAAGATTCCTGTCCAAGGACCTACACTCTGCAGACTCTTATTCTCTATGCTTTGGCCATTTGTGACCTTTGGTATTCCTGTTCCTTTGTTGCATGAGGGAGTTTTATTGATGAGAACTGACAGATGCAATGGAATTCTCTTTACCCCTTATTCTATGTTTTGTGAGCCTTAGCAGTAGAAGCTGCATTGTAGATATGCCACTTAGGCATGGGAAACTCACAGTATATGCCTGTGTGTGACCAACTCAGGATCTCTGTGATAGGCAGTTGGTTGCAAAATAAGATTCTGTGGTAAGTGATGACTGGGATACCTGTAAATATAAGGATCCATATTTTGAACACAGTAAGAAATTACATTTATTTAGGGATGTAACAGTCTTAGGAATTTCTTTAGGATCCACGCTTTCCCCAGCCATATATACTTGGTTATGTTTACAGTGCTTCACATGAGTTTCCTCCCATTGAGTGGGTTTCAAGTTCAATTTGATAGTTCATTATCTTCAAGATAAAAGTGTCACTACTGTAACAATGTCATTTCCTGTGCTGGTCATAGATATGTTTTTTGGACCTTAAAGCTGGGGCTGGACCTTCAATTGATGTTCTCCCGTAGAAGCTCTCCGAAGCTATAAGAGCTAGCCTTCAGGTGATATGGCTTCCAGGTCAGTTCCAGTTACATTGCTCCAAATCCAATCTCTGAAGTAGGATCTGTTTTCAGCAATAGGTTCTTACTAACAATTTTTGAAAGGCAATCAATAGTCCATGTAGGTCTGGGAGTTGCTTGGACCACCCTGGCCAATGACTCAAAGGAAGGTTTCTTCTGTCTGGCACTATTTCCTGTTATACATCCTTCAGCTATGCACATGGACTCATGTAGAGATATTGTATGTGGAATTTGTCATTAGGTTGTTAGACTAATATGATTCCCTCTGGATTTTTATACTAGCTAGGGATCATTTCTCTTTCCTCATTCTCTCCTTGTTTAACTTTCCCTCCATGATCACTCCATTTACAGTGTCCCCATTTCCCCCATTTCTCCATTGATAATACCTGTCTCCTATGGTCCCACCACTCTTGATATCCTTCTTCACCTTTATCCCCATGGTTCCTTGTATAACTCTTCTTTTCCTGTTCCCATTTAAATAGCCCCATTTTACCCATTTCTCCCTTAGTAACACGTGTCTCGTACTGTTCTCTCTCAGATTCCTTCTTTCTCTTTACCTCCCTGGTTCCTTTCCATTTTCCTGATTCCTGCAGTTACATCAGGATACATACGTATAAGGATTTTGTGCTAGGATCCACAACTGAGGAAGAATATATGCTGTCTGTTTTTCTGATTCTGTATTACTTCATTTAGCATAATAGTTTCAAGTTCCATCTATTTACCTGTAGATTTCATGATTTTGTCTTTCTTTACCTCTTAGTAGAAGAACTCTGTTGTGTAAATGTACCATGCTTTCATTATCTAATCATAATCTGAGGGTTACTTAGGTTGCTTACATCTCTTAGTTATTGTGAAAAGAACAGCAAAATAATGATGTACAAGTATTTATTTCTGAAGTAGGATAAGTCCTTTTGGTATATGCCAACAAGTGGTATAACCAGATCATTTGGTAGGTTCATTTTAGTTTTTTAAGAGTTCTCCACTCCAGTATATGTTCTTGGCCCCTAAAATGTATACTTATGTTTGGGTCTTCAGTTATGTTGCATGGACTGTAGGTTTACTTTTGTGCCAGTGCCATGCTGTTTTTATGACTATCGCTCTATAACAGGCTTGAGATCTGACATAATAATCTTCCAGCCTTACTTTTTGTGCCCAAGGTTTCTTTGACTATCCAGGGTATTTGTTCTTCTATATGAATTTTAGGATTTTTTTTCTATTTCTGTGAATAATGTCATGGGGATTTTGATTGAGCTTGCATTGACTCTATACATTGCTTTTGATAGGATGGTTATTTCCACAAGATTAATTTTTCTAATCCATGATCATGGGAAGTCCTTCCGTCTTCTGGTGTCTTCATCAATCTTCTTCTTCGAAGACTTAAATTTTTCATTATAGAGATATTTAATGTCTTTGGTCAGATTTATTGAGTTCTTTTTTGAGGCTATTGTGAATGGAAGGAGTTTCATGTACTCTTTCTCCAACTGCTTGTTATTAGTATATAGACAGACTACTGCTTTTATGGTTTAGTTTTGGAGCTTGCCCCTTTACAGAAAGTGTTAATCGTTTTTAGGAGATTTCTGGTGGAATATTTAGCATCTCTTACATGTAATATCATGTCATCTGCAAAAATGGATACTTTGACCTCTTCATTTCTAATTCATACTCCTCTAATTTCCTTCCTTTGTCTTATTGCCTTAGCAAAAGCAAGTTTCAAGCACTATATTGAAAAAGAGAAGAGATGGCAAACAGTCTTGTCTGATTACTGATTCTAATGGGAAGGAAGCATCTCTTTGGAATTGATGACTGCACATGATTTTAAGCAGCCTGGTTCATCAAGAAAAAGCTTTTACTAGTTCCATTCAGCATTTTTGTTGAATAATACAAAGAATAAGTAGATTAAAGTTAACTTAATTCATATTTGTGTAAATCTAAAAGTTTAAAATTTCTAAACATCAGCAGGTTGTGGTGGTTCATGACTTTAATCCCAGTCCTCAGGAAAGAGAGTCAGGATGATCTCTCCAAATTCCAACTTGTTGGAAGTTGTGCTGGGCAGGGTTAACTGTCAACAGGACACAAACTCATATTGCCTTGGGAGAGTCTCAATGGGGACTATTTACATTGGGTTGACCTGTGGGTGTTTACACCAGGTCTGTGGGGAATTGCCTTAACCGAGTTCACTGATAGGGCAGGGCCCGCCCCAGCCCGGACTCAGGGACTGCTAACTCTGTGCTTTGGTGACATGAAGCTGAGTATAAGCACGGGAGCTGTGTGCACTCCTTTGTGCCTGCCCTCGTCTGGATGCAATGTGGCCACTTGTCTCAGGGTCCTGCTCCTCTGACGTCTCCGTGATGGAGGACTGCAACTAGCAATTGGGAGCTGACATAAATCCCTGCCTTCTCCGCTAAATTGCGTTCTGTCAGGTTCGTCCATCGCAGAAACAGAAATGAAAACTCGGGCAAAATTTCAAGGTAATCCCAGGCCACACAGCAAACGCAACAAGAGTCTGGAATGCATGAGACCCTGGCCAGAAAGACTCAGTAAAACCAGAAATGAAAAGGGAGTGAACGAAGTAGGAAAGGAGTAAAGATGCAGAGAGGAGAAAGGAAACCTGTTGTTTGTTTGATTTGTTTTTTGACACAGGGTCTCCTTGTATCCTCAGCTTGCAAGAAACTTGCTATATAGACCAGACTTGCCTGGACCTCACAGATAGCTGCCTGCCTGTGCCACCTAAGCACTGTAATTAAAGGCATGCACAATCATGCCTGACCAGAAAGAAAAATGTTCACATTCCAATGAATTCTAGTGTCATGATTATTTGTTGTGAAAATAAATTTTTCTAGAACATACATCTCTCTTTGAGACAGAAATATTGAGTAGCTGATGCTTATAAAGTCACGTTTAACATTTCTTTTCTTTCTTTCTTTCTTTCTTTTTTTTTTTGAGACAGGGTCTCATGATGTAGTCTGAATAATCTGGAAATTACTCCGTACCCTTCTGAGTGCTAGTATTCATGGCATACATTTCATGCATGGTTCATACCGTACTGGACATGGAACTTGGAATTTTACACACCCTACCAATTGAACTATATTCATAATCCAAACTTTCTAATTTTTTAATTGTGTTTACCTAATGGAAGGGGACAGGCCCATCTGCTCTTGGATATGGAGGTCAGAGGGTAACTTGTAGGAATTAGTTCTCCCCTTTCACCATGTGGGTACCAAGGTTGAACTCATGCTGTCAGGTTTAGCGGCAAATACTTTTAGATGTAGAACTATCTCACAAGGCTTCACATTTCATTTCTTTCAAAATAAACATTTGGTGTTGAATTATGCTGACTTCTAGGGCTATGTTCATAAAGCAAAATGCATAGTGTGCGTTCTGACGTCCACATTACAGGCAACACTGAATCAACCGGGCACATATGCAAACCCTGTCATAATAAAGTAGCTTAAGTCAGTGTGTCTCTGTTTGACTGAAAATGTCCTTTCATTTAGGACAGCACTTGACAACCTTTCTGCAGAGAGGAGTGATAGATGAAGATCACAATGCTTTGTGATGCAGCTCTCCTTTGCACTGATTTCCAGAGATACATAAATGAAAGTGTGGGGCTTCCCTTCAATAGAACTCTGTTCACGGAAAAAGCAGCAGAATAGACTTGGCCAAAAGAACCTGGAACATGTTGCTCTCATCTCACATGGAGCAGCATGGTGCATCCCATGCCCTTTGCCACCATCTGGGGCTTTAAAGCAAGGCTCAAACTGTATTTTATTTATTATTTAGTAAGACAGCAACAGAACATAAACTCAAACTTATGGTATCTGCTAATTAGTTTAGTTCTTATCAGAGTTCATCTTCTCTGAATTGATTTTAGTGGCCATTTTGAGATTGATTAGCCTTCAACATTATAGCAGCTATAGAATTGATTCACAGTAGTCCCTCTTACCAATAACTGGCTAAAGGTCAGTAACAGTCTGGTGGACAGTTTCAGGATGACTATGTTATTTACTTTCTATGCCTCATGATTGTCTGGTCTCCTATTGTACCTTAAAGCCAGCTAAAGGTCACCATGCCATTGATGAAAGTCATTTGGGGACAAGGCCACAGTCTATGGATATAACATCCACAGGGGATAAGGCCACGGGCTGTGGATATGACATCTATAGGGGAAACGTAATTGTATTTTGCTGTGAGATTATTCTGTTGAGCACATTTTCAGAATTGCAGCTGTGTAGATGATTCTCTCTTGCTTGTAGGCTGGTGTTTTAAAGTCAGCTGATTCTTCATGATGCTGCCATCACAGTTTCTGGATTTTGTGCAGGTAACAGGAAGGTGCAATGGAGAGCACCCAGCCTCTTCTCTGTAGGCAGAAATCAGACTCTTCCCAGGCCTCTTTGATGACCAGTGAAGAAGGGTTAGGACAATGGTTCCATCTGCAGACCGATACCCAGGTCCATTAACATGTTCGGCATTTCCTAGACCACCTCATTCAAGTGGCATTTGCATATAGAAATTAAATCATCAAACAGTAGAGTGTGGTTGTTGAGGGAGGGATGGAGTGATGTTGGTCACATAGGCAACATTTAGTTATGCACATTGGCCAGCTTCTGGAATGGAAATGTAAGGCATGATGGGTACATTCGATATAGTATATATACTCAGAATTGGGCATAATAGCAGACCATAACCATCCTCATTGACATTCTGAAGATGCCTGGTTATGAGGTGTGAATCTCAGGAAATATTGCTTAATAAATGAGCCAATGTAGGTGAAATGTTTAATACAGAGGAGGAAAGAAACAGGAAGGAAGGGCAATAGAAAGAGGAAGAGAGGAAGGAAGCAGAAAGGGAGAGAGATCAGGGGAAGGAAGGAATGATTCAAAATTATCAATTTTTTTCTACCAGACTAAGCAATACATGACTATGTCTGCATACCTATGTAAGTTCATACAAAATGTTTTCTGTTATGCATGTGCATGTAAAACATGTTATTTTTTCTTTTATCCATCAATGAGCACTTAGTTTGTTTCTATAGTTTGGCTGCCATGAATAATGAGTTGCTGCCATGAAAATAACTCTCAAAGATATAACAAATCTATTACCTCTGTCTACATGTGCATACAAAAATAGGGTTGGGTTCCCAAATCACACATTACTTATATTGTAATTTTTTGAGGAACTGCTAAACTATTCTCAATGAGTATATCAACATCCATTCCCACCAAACTTGTTTCATGACCTCTGTGCAGAACATGTTAGCCTGTCTCTATGAATCAATTTGTTTCACATTTCCCTGATGCTTAGTGATAGCCACCATTTTCCATACATCTATTTTCCTTTGGCATGTATACTTTAGGAAAAATTATGTCCAGTGCAAACATGGAGGGATGAGAAAAACAAGCTGGAATCAATCAGCTCAGTGTGGTGTTCTTTCTTTACTGTGGAGGTGTAGGGGGTGCAGGGGCAATGATGCACATGTGGGGGTCAGAGGGTGACTTGTAGGAGTCAGTTCTCTCCCTCCACCAAGTGGATTCCAGGAAAGAACTCACAGCATAAGTTTGAGTAACAAGCACCTTTATCTACCACTTCACCTCAGTCACCTATGATTCTTGCTTTACCTGTAGGGACTGTCTTGGTTTGCTTTCTGTTGCTCTGATAAAACACTCTGATCAATACTAACTTGAGGAAGAAAGGGTTTATTTGGCTCACATCTCCCATATCATAGTTCATCACTGAGGAAGGCCAAGGTAGGAACTCAGGGCAGTAACCTAGAGGCAGGTCATGGAGGAATGCTGCTTACTGAATTTCTCCTCTGGCTCATGCTCAGCCTGTTTCCTTATATAATTCAGAACAACCTACCCAAGGGTGTCACTGCTCACAGTGGGATGAGGCCTTCTCACATCACTCAAAAATCAAGAAAATATCCCACAGACCTAGTCACTTCCTAGTTCAATGGAGGAAATTCCCAGTCGAGGCTCCTTCAAACTAGGTGTGTCAAGTTGACAACTAAAGCTAACCACATAGATATATAGCAATAATGAAAATAATCTCACATAGGAAATCTTTAAAGATAAAGAAAAATTTCATACAAAGATGACAAAGTAATACACAGTAATTACTGAGTCTTACAACTTTTTTAATTATGTAAGTACACAGTATTCTTTCCTAATTTATTCTTTGTAGTAATCCTAGGAAGTAAATAGTATCATTACTTCTGATGTATAAATTTAGGCTCAGGAAAATAATATAAATTCCTGAGATTCTCATATCCCTAAGCAATTTACTCATAATTTAAAATGAGGACTGAATGGTCATTATGAGAAATCTAGGCATGTTCTGAATCTGCATGTTGCCTGACTAAATATGAGGGTTTTGTTGCTTTTGATGTTGAATGCACAAGTAATGTTATGTAAAGAAGCCACAAGAAAAAATAACAAAATAAGACCAGATGACCCAGATGTTAAAGGCTCTTGGTATACAAACTGTAGACATGAATTTGATCCTAGAACCCATGTGAAGGTAAAAGGAGAGAGCTAAGTACATACAGTTTTCCTGTAATGATCACACACACACACAAGCAGCACAAACACACACATACCAGGTACTGAATGCATCCAATCCCCACACCAAATCCCTAATAAAAATAAAGTTTTTAAAAAAGTATTCCAAAGAATATCAAATTGTTTTTCTTCTTTGTGAATTTAAGGACAACAATGGGCAGTTAAAGGACAGTATTTAGCGAGACTCTTTTTGTCAAGAGGAAGGGAAAACACATAACACAGCCGTATGCTGGCAGCCCTTTTCAGAGAGCAAAGAAAAAAATAAAATTAAAAATGCTTGAACCAGCCAAAAGCTAAGGAATCTTTTGACTCAGATATTGATAAGAGTGAAATAAAATGAAAATGGAAAAAGAAGTTTCTGGGAGAAAGTAGCCCACATATTTAGTGACTTAGAAACTATAAAATTTCAGTGGGAGTGGCTTGAATGCCAATGCTCAGACCCATACAGAACATTGTGGGTTAAGGTTCACATGGGCAAGCCATTGATGGGAAAGAAATAAATTGGAGATTAATAAAACTTCTCAATAGTGCATAGGGAAGTCTTAACAAAATCAGTGCCAGTAAGACAAGGGATTTACTACAAATCAGTCTTCAAACCAACTCCACAGAGAATTATACTCTTTTACTGAATTCACACATTTTTTATAAATCTCATTTCCTTTCTGGATTTGGACCAACAGAGCTAGAGCTGACCTGGAAGCCACTTCCCCCAGAAGGATAGCACTGATAGCTCTGGAGAGACTATGTAAGCAGCCAAGGGAGACCTAACACCATCTTCATCACCAAGTAACCACATCATGACTGGCACAGCGCTCGACTCTGGTGCAGTAGTGCCACTTTTATCTTGAGCAAAATCAACAGCTACCAAATTGGCCTAAGAGTCTACTTAACTGCAGTAAACATATGTGTGGTACTGTAATAATCACCAAATACACATGGCTGAAAAGGTCATAGATGAGAAATCCCCAAGCTGTCACCTCCCTAGGCTAATGTAATTTCTTACTAAGTGCAAATTAAGTATCCCAGCCACCATCCATCAAAGAAGTTTCTGTTGCACCAGATGGAGACCACTGCAGAGTACCAGAGCTTGTCACACACAGACATTGTCTGTGAATTTCCCATGCCTAAAAGGCACACGTGTAATGCAACCTGTACACCCAAGGCTCATGTAAGGGGTAAAGAGGCCAGTAATGAATCTCTCAACTCTCATTAATGAAGTTCCCTTATGCAACAAAGGGCCAGAAACGCAAAAGTTATAAATGAAAAAAGCATGGAGATTAGGAATCTGCAGAGTGTGGGTCCCTGGACAGGGTTCTTATATTGTCACTCACACAAGGCTCAGGAGACATTGCAGAAGAAGGGGTAGAAATATTGTATGAGACAGTGAGGAGAGGGATGACTACACGGAAATGGAACCACACAAGCTCCTGGGACTCTGCTCATATGAACCTATAGCAATCATTTCAGCATCCTCAAGACCCATGCAAACTCATGCAGACAAAAACTCAGCATGGCACTGGGGAAATGAGACCCCAATTTTTGTTAAAGAAATATTGGCAACTGATTACTGTTGGGAAGGATGAGCTGGTCTTCCTAAAGTTAGGGAGTCTGGGTAGGCTGACTAGACCTCAGTGGATGAATCTGTACTGATGTCACCTGTGGACACTAAATTGGCATAATAGACTTTAACACAGACGAAAGAATGTCTGGATTCCAGTAGAGGGCACATAGGGTACTGGTGGGAAAGAGACATAAAGTCAATTAAGATTGATTGAGGTGTTCTGTATGAAACACACAATGATTCAATAAAAAATGTTAAAATAGCAATAATACAACAGAAAAAAATCATAGGAAATATAACATAAAGAAAATAAACTACACAAGATGATAGATTGGACAAATTTCCTTCTAGGTCATCTGCTCTGCCAGATAGAGACAAGCACTGATTTGTCATTGGAGTCTTTTGTAATTCCTCGTGTTCGGGATGGCACCATAGTCAGGCTGAAGGCTCGGATGGCCCAGGGTCAGAAGTCCTCGTCATGCCGGCATTGACGTGTTTATTTATCTTGGTCCCTCCACTTCTCTGTCTCTGTCTACATCCCTCTTTCTCTTTCATTTTTTAGACATGCTCTGCATGGCCAGCCTGTCCTGACTCTGTGCAGCCCTGGTTGGCCGGTCGCTCTCAGCTGTGCTGCCTCAGCCTCCTGAATGCTGGAATTTGGGTGCTTGCTGCAGTGTTTGCCTTTGCCTTCCATTTAGAAGCAGCTCCTACAGGAAAGAGTTCCTGTGGATTTTAAAAATGACCATTTTACAAAATGGTGTATTTTTACATACTTAAACAGTTGCTGATACCACTAAGGTTCCCAAACAACTGGAAGCAAATACCAAGTAAGAGAATTTTGTAAGTGGTTGAATTTATATTGGAGAAAGAAAAATGATTATTAATGAAAAAATTATAGGAAACAATTCCAATCAAAATGTTTTTTTGTCTTTAAAGCAATGTACCATGAAATTAGCTTAAAAGTTCAACAACAGATGAATAAAATGTAATACATCCACACTGGTTCTATTCACCCATAAAAAGGAAGAAATTGTGTCATTTTCAGGAAGATAGACTAGAGATCATCATGTGAAGAAGAATGAGTCAGACTCAGAAAAAAATCTCATGAGTTTTATCAAGTATTAATTAAGGGTCGATGTGCTCAAAGGATATTCCACACCTATGTAAAAATGCCATCATTCCATAACTTTCTATAATGAATATATGATAAAATATACTACAGACTATTCCTTATAACCTATTTGTGCAAAGCAAATCCAACACAATTCATTATGTAAACAAAACAGATTGTATTCCGCAAGAGTTATCCAATTAGAATGTATACACACAGAAAAAAAAACATGTATCAGATATCCACCAATTTATATACACTTTGCAAGAGACAGGTTCTCTTTGATAATAGATAACAATAAAAATAAAATTAGACTCCTTCCCTAAACTGAAAGTTTGTGAAGGAAGCAAGTTCTAAATCCACACTCCATCTCAGAAGTGGATGGTCAGCCATGATGGAACACCACACAGCATTGCCACAGTAGCACCTATTAAAGGGCTGATCATACTTGAAATTCATGATGATTAGCACTCTCTGACCTAAAAATTATATGAATTCAAAGAGTCATGCATTGTTGTTTTAACTAAGTATAGTCCTTGACAGTTATACACCTGTCTGAAGGTAACTTAATCACACTCCTCCTCTCTGTGGTCTTCTTCCATCTCCACCAATCTTCCTCTTTCCAACAGTTATCAATATTCAAAACTTTTAATATTTTTTTCAAATGCCAGAAACTTTAGAAAATAACAGGTTGCTTGTCTATGCCACTGATACTTTACATGCGAGAGATTCCAAAGTAAAATAATTAGTTTCCATCAACTCTCTTCCTCCGCCATATTTTATCACTGTGGTAATAAACCCATATTGACACTAATTTAATTTATCCAAGTGTGAATCTATATCATCAAAATTAATTCATCCCTGTATTCCTTCTAACATTCCAATGATCTCCCAAATTGTCAATTCTATGCTGAATTTAATTGGATTTGAATTCGTTTTCTTTACAGGCATAACATCACAGTTGGAACCCTTACTGTTACTGCCTTCATAGTGTTTTCCTGATTCGTGTGCCTTGGTTATATGTTCCACCCAATAATCTTCCAAAACCACAGAAATCGTCATCTGTTCCTTCATGATATTAGCATGCCATAGATTTAGAAGACAATGCTTCGTGGCGGAAAAGCAAGGTCCCGACTCAGTACACATTATATTCCTCGTCTCCTGAGATCACCTACCATCCAATCACTATATTGATGCATCATGCTTGCTTTATGAATCTATATATGTAAATAACAGTTACATGTCTGTGTTTCATCTTTTCAACTTCTCAGTGTTGAGAAGCTGGTGTGGTGGTGCACATCTGTAAACCCAGCACTTTGGAGGCTAAAGCAGGGAGATAGTCCTGTGCATGCAGGGCCAGGCAAGACTATAGAGAAGTTAGTGATGAATTCTAGGCCAGCCACAGCTATGTACAAAGTCCCTGTCTCGATAAATAAACAAGATGATGATGACTCACAGCATACAAAGTAACTGCAATAACCATGGTGCATCCATATTAGGAAAATACGTATTTGGCTTAATGTTATAGTATCATCAATATTCATTCCTACCACTATTCGGGTTTTTCACATTTAAAATATTTTATTTACTATTTTTATGTGTATGAGTGTATTGCCTGCATGTAGTTACTACACCTGTATTGCAAAATGCCCATGGATGTCAGAATAGGACTTGAATCCCCTGGAACTGGAGTTTCAAATGGCTGTTAGCCACGATTCAGTTGCTAGGAATCAAACCCAGATCCTCTGCAAGAGCACACAGTGCTCTTAACCACTGAGCCTTCTCTCCAGGCCCCAATATTCTGTTCTTCATCTGCTCAGAAATCATTGATAATGAAATCTATGAATAAAGAAAAGAGAATTTCTGAGAGTGGAGCCAACTCAAAGAGGAAAGTTGCCCCCAGAACCTATGGGATGGCATTCTCAGAACATCCCTGAGAACTATCATAAACAGGCTCTCTTTGTAAGACAAGGACATTGGGTAAATTCATTCATTCATTTATGCATTCAGGCATTCAACATTTAAGTAAAACATAAAATTTATTACATGGAAAAGTTGAGTCTGGTTGCATGCACCAGAAATCCCAGCACTCGGGAGGAAGAGATAGGAGGATAAGGAATTCAGGGCCAGCTCAAGCTAAGTAGTGACTTTGATGCTAGCCCGGACTACATGAGTCCTATCTCAAAAACAAAACAAGAGAAACAGAGCAACAGCAGCAAACCTTATTACATAATGTTAGAGTACGGCTGCAAAATATACCCCATGGGCTTATGCATGTCAACAGTTGGTTTCAGGAATTGAAGACTTTGGAGGCAATGAAGTCTTTAGAACCTCGATGTTATCTGAAAGAAGTGGGTCACCTGGTAAGTGCTGGCGTTGAGGAGGTGGCAGCCTCTCAGCCTGTAGGCCAAACCAAATTGTTTTTGTCACATGTCCTAGCACAGTTGCCAGAAATGTAAAAGACACACAGTTGGTACAAGAAAGTGGGGCCATGGCTCTGCTAGACAAGACAATGTGTATCATAGACCCCCTAGAATTGGTTTGCAGGAAGAACGTGAAAGTTTTAACTACAATCCAGAGGATCCTTAGAGCACTACAATCAGAGAATAACAGTTGGTTCTCTCAGCAGTGTGGAAAACAAATCTGGAAAAAGAATTTCAGACAGGAGGTTTCAGAGAGAACAATCACTCCACTGGGAAGGGAGATGCATACTATTAGTTGTATTTTTTCCAGCAAATAATCTAACTGCATTCTTCAAAGATAATGAATATTTGAGTGAGCTGAATTAAAACAAAACAAAATCTTGAGCCATGAGTGGGTTAGGTTTAATATAGACATCCTACCTAGGGTTATGTGCTCTACAAACCATTCTCTACACTTTGGCCAGTTGTGGGCTTCTGCATGCATTTGACTGTGTTGCATGGGAAGCTTCACTGGTGCGAGTTGAGGGATGTATTAGGATTCCATAAGCCTTAGGTATAAAGTTTCCACTGTAGATATGTCACGTAGGGCTAGGCATCTCACAGACACTTATTCTGTGTTTGAACAGTTGTGGAATTCTAAATCTTATCCACCAATGACTCAGAGACCATTGCGGAAGAGGGAGTCAGGGTTGTAAGAGCCAGGGTTGATGCAGGAACATAAAGAAGCAGAGTCTTCCAGGTCTCTGGGAACTTGTTCATATGAACTTACAACAATGCTGACAGCATGCACAAGACACATGCAGACACAATCAGACAAAAACCCATCACAGGACTAGGGAAATGGGCAACAGGCCCCAAACTTAGCCAAACATCTGTTGGTAATTGCTTATTGCTGGGTGAGGAATTGTTTATCTTTGCTATGAGAGAGACTCTAAATAGGCTGACTAGACTCAGTGGATGAACTTTGACTGGCAGACAAAAGCTGGACTCAATAGATCTTAACATATTGATAGAATGCATCAAATCTGTTGGGGGTTCTATAGGGAGGGGGATGGGAGAGGAAGTCTATGATTAAGATTTATGAATGAAATGCACAAAAATTCCATAAAAAACAAAAATCATAAAAAATACTATAAATAGTGAGTATTCATGTTAGTAGACTGGAGACTCTGAAATATTCTATATTTTAATAAAGTATTAGTTTTAACATCAACTGTAATGAAATCCTTAAGTGGTTTTGATTTGTATTTCCCCAGTTACTAAGGATATTGGGCATTGTTCATGTGGTATATCAGATGCAAGAGTCAAGGAGTCATAGAGTCTTACCAGAAGGTTCCAGAAACCACTGAAGCCTTTGCACGTGTACCAGGATTCTGTTCCCTGAACAGAGTGTCCAAGGAGGCTGTGCATAAAGCCAGGGAGGGGAAGCCCAAGTTGCAATGGCGATCCCAGGCCAGGCCACTGAAAATGCTGAAAGTGCTGAAAGTTCACAGTGGTAAATGAGCCACCAAGAGGAGCCATCCAAACAAAGGCCACGGCAGCTAAAGCCACAGCAGCAAAGCTGGCACGAAGAGCATGGATGGTGCCATAATCAGTTCCAGATCTGGGCACAGACTCTCAGGTCTTGCCCTTCATTCCACTGAGCTACCCTCTTAACCCTTCTGCAGTCTTAGTTTACTATCTGCCTGTTCTTTCCTTTTGGACATGGGCATGCTTAATCAGCACCATTTTACATTGGAATAGCATTAACGTAAATACAAGCACAAGTTGCAGTAGTTACATGAAGTACAGAAATGTATAAGAAAATTAAAATCGTAGACTAATTTAAGCTGTTTGTTTTGGAAATCTGAGACAGGTAGATTAAGTAAAAGCTCGATTTGTTTATATCACACTTTCCCAAACAGTAGTAAGTTATATACCTGCTTTCTTCATTCAGAATATTTTTTCTTGTGGCCAAAGTAATTTTGGCCTTGGCAGACTGAGTCAACCCCAAGTTATATCACTGCATATAAAGGTCTGAAAAATGTGTTAAGATGATCCTCATATGTAAAATGTGGACATTGTTCTTACTTGCTGTGGTGTGGGCACAAATCATTTACTGTTATCACAATTATCCCTATACCTCACTTTGGCTGGATTGTTAGGCATAGGATGGATTCTACACATGAAGGTTGGTTAGGTGGAATTCTGCATTACTTCATACAAAATGTTTATGGAAAGACAGACTTTGCATTCCTGAACAGTTTTTACCTGCAGCAAACTTCTTAAAATCGGCATAAAAAGCAAGGTATATTTAAAATCAAAGCAGGAAATGGTCTACTCCATATGGACAAGCCATTCACTTTCAAATTTACTGCATGACTGTCTTCTCTGGATCATCTTTGAACATTTTTTTTCATTATTCTGTTCACCAAACCTCAGTGTCCTCAGCAGCAAACAACCATTGATACAATCTTTCAAGTTTCCTAACATTTAAGCAACTTAAAGATGTTACTGTTAAAAAGAACAGAATGAAAGAAAAGCAGATTCACCAGCCAATCGAAAAGAATAGTGAGCTTCAAAATGAATCTAGGTTTATTTAGCAAGTTGATACTTGAAGGTGGAGCCATGGAAATATAATGAGACAGAAGTCTCTCCAGTAAGTGGCATGGAGACACATGGATTCTCAAGCACAGGAGAGTGAGGTTGGACCAGGTCCTCACACCACGTACAAGGCTGATAATCAGAGGATGCTGCAAGATTATTACCCATTTATATTAATTCCTTTTATTCTGGGAAGCTATAGTTCAAATGCCAGTCAAAGCCAAGCAAACTTTCAGGAAGGAACCAAAATTGGACCCAAGCACTAGACCCCAGTGCTCCTTAGAGTATTCTCTGTACCAACCTTCATTTTTCCAGGGTCTTACCTTTATTAATATTATATGAAATAATTTTTAATTTGATATGTTTTATAGGTGACAGAAATGCATGTGACACATGAAAGCTAAACGGTACATAAATGTCTAATTTTTTCTTTAAATTCTTAACTCAGGAATGAAAATATTCATCTCACTATTGCTACTTGTAATCCTAACTGAAATACATTATTTCTGCAGTGATTACCTGTCAAAAAATAAATTAATAAAATCAAAAGAAATATATCTACAGGTATATATATATATAATTATATAGTATATATACACACAGTTATAGATATATGCATATATGCAATGATTTATAAAAATAAATGAAATAAATTGTGCCTTCACAGGCTTCATATTTATTACAAGTAATGACTTCATCAGAAACTTACATTGAAATGTACTAAGCACCATACAATACAGCACTTTGAGAAAGCTCAGATAATAAGTTCAGAATGACAGTCCTTGCTTTATTTAATCCATCCTTGGATGATAACTAAACTATGTTTTACTGAAATTTTCAAAGAATTTTACATGTAAAATTCTCTGGAATTTAAGTGAAAATTGTCTTATGCCTCTTAATTTATTAATGGTGGAACTCAGCTCTGAAGGACATAATACAGTAATGAAGGCTAAATCAAGAACTGCAGAGGAATAGAAATACAAAGCACAACTGATTAAGGATTATTCCAGCATTTTCCCTTGTGTTATCAAAAGATTTTAAAGAATGTCTATGTGAACTGGGAGATGGTAAGAGTGAGTAAAGGCAATTGCTGAAGTGTAAGGACCAGAGTCAGTTCCCCAGAACCCACCTAAAAGTCACACCTGTGCGGAGACGGAAGACTGAAGGGCTTGATGGCTGACAGCCTGGCTCTGGGTTCCATGAGGGACCTTCTTTCAAGAGACTAAGCCAGAGGATGAGTGGGATGCATGCCACCTCCCTTTGGCCACCACCCCTGTACACACACACTACCAACCCATGCCCTCACACATACACAAAAAGTAGAAGCTGTGTGCAAAAAAATGCACCATTATCCAACTAGACTAGAACTTACCTACAGCCTACATGAAAGTATGTTGTAAATCAGATGGCACATCCCCATTTGTCAAACAGAGACCCAGGAAAAGCACTGGCTATTTCTACCCAGAGCTGTTCGTTTCTATGCAAAACTCAACACTTTAATTTTTCTTTTTCTCTGCACATTTTATGAAACATTTCTTTGGAGGCATATATCCAGGGAAAAAGTTCTTTATTTCCAGACACATAGTGTTCCTTCTGACTTTACATTTTTTAGTTTCTATGTCACATTTTTGGCCGTCACTTGGATGATATTCAAATACTCCAAACACATTTACATCTGGAAGGTTCAGATAAAGATTCCTCTGACATGGAAGGTAATGGATTATACCTCCTCCTAGCAAACTGGCTTCTATTCAGAAAGTGAGAGTCCAGATGGGAGTTTTGGGGTCACTCAGAAATAATTTTTGGAATCATAAATAGGGGGCCATATGCAGTGGCAGGTTGGAAATGCCTCATCTCTTGAAAGGTGGATGCTTGGTGGAAATCATCCTGGGACTTCAGACTGCGAAGCTCAGACACTGAACTTACCGAAACCACTTACCTTTCACCCATTTTATAGATAGCTTCAAAGTTAAGGTGTGTTGGAGACTAAGTGACCTCTGTTTTGCCCTTCTGCAAATGTAACATCCTGACATTTGTTGATATCAATTATGTTATTCAGTCTCTTAAGTGCCTCTTAGAGTTTCTTATTGTTTAGCAAACAAGGTCCCCCACCGGTAGCTGCCTTTGGCTATACATGCCCTTGGCTCCTGGTTCTTCCAGTGATTTGTATCCTAGCAACCTTAGTCCATGCCCCACCTAGCCCCTGCCTCATCTCCTAATGTCTTCTTCCTGATATTCACATAACCTTATGATGGGCCTTTGTCTCTGTTAATTACCACATTCCTGTATGGGTGCCTGACTCCCCCAAATTATAAATACCCCCTAAAAGAATAAAGATTTGCCGATTTGATCAGGAGATTGTCTTGTCGGCCCTCCGTGTTCCCTCTTGTCTCTTTCACCCCAGGTTTCTGAGGACTCCAGCTGGCCGGGGCAAAGGTGCCATAACCATAGAGAAGTTGTACAAACTTAAGTAAGTAAATATTATTTTGGAAGATATAAAGTCACTGTCCACTGTCATGTTTAGTAATAGTTAATGCTAGATATTCTGACTATATTGTAGTTTATATAACAAATTGATAGGCTTAAGCCAGATATTCTACACTGACTTAACCTTTGTGTCCTTTGACAGTAATGGTAAGTGACTTCCACCTATTCCTGATCTGTCATCTTTTCTGCTCTCAATGAATCAAGAAGCATTAGCTCCCCAAGGACGCTGCAGTGGTGAGCAGTTTCAGCCTCTAAGGAAAGGGAAGACGGTCTGGGTATACCGATAAGTCTAAGACACATTTTAATTGTAACATTTTTAGTGTAATTTTAGATAATAGTTGATATTTTCATTTCTTGTTCACAGTTTAACTGATTCTTGATAAGGGAGAATGTAATTACTATTATCAAATCCAAATCTCAAAACTCAAATTAAAATTGACATTTCAGTGTATTCAGATTATGTCTGATTTTTCTTAAAATTTAAAAATCACCTTAAAATTAACACTATCATTCAGTTTCCTGTTAATCCAGGGACATATATTTCTCCTTATTAGTCCATAATTATCTATATATGAATTTTCCTATCTTGTTATGATGGCCCCAAATTTCCATATTTGATAGTGTGATGAGGATTACAATAGATTACAAATTGAATTTTTACCTGTGGTATTAATTTGAAATAAATTTAACTTTTTAAATTTTGCTTATGTTATGCATTAAAATGAAAATTTAAGTTTTAACTAGTGGATATGTTATAGTGATTAACTTTACAAAGAGAAAATTAAAAATCTGGGTAATCTATCTGATTAATATGTATGACTTCCATTTCATAATAGAGATTTAAAATGTTTGGAAATCTGATTATGGAAAAAGAGAAAAAAAACAGAGAATCAGAAATTTTATTTTTGTTAAAACTACAAAGTTATGTTACTGCTTGACAGATTACTTTCAACCCCAGTGCTGAGAGATGGACCATGTTTTATCTCTAAATTTACAGAGTAGAAATTGGGCACTGTGAAGCTGAAAGGTAGAGACACTCACAAGATAAGAATTAAGCATCATTTTTTCTCAGGAAGAGCCTGGTTTGCAGCAGTTCTGTTCCTTGGCAGAATGCAGTTGACACGCATCCTTCCCTTCTTCATTGATCCTGTGGTGAATCCTTCTTCAGACCTCTGGGCTCCCATCCTACTTTTCTTTGGGGAGAATTTTGGGACTTCACAGACATGAACCAAGAAATCAAAGGTAATTTCTTCCTTGTAAAGTGGGTTGATTAGCAATCTTCATTAAGTTGCTATATTTGTACTGATCCTTTGCAATTTCAAATCATGCTTATACCAGTAACAGAGGGAATGAACACAGGAAGTGTAAAATCCTTTCTGGGCTCATGGTGGAGTTCCAGTACAAAGTTCTTCTCCCTTTGGCATCACTACTACATTCTTTCCACAGACAGTCCAGGTCTGCCCAGCTAGCCTGACAACCAGCTTTGCGCCTTTGCTGACAGTTCCTCGGACCCAGTAGATGCTCTAGGCATTTCACTTTCATCCTGAAAACACCTTTAACTGTTCATTATCTTCATGTAGCAGATTTGAACTCTGGTCCAAACTCTGAGGTTCCTGAAAAGTACCCATCTTCCAAATCAATGACCTGGTATTTGAACTCACCCTTCATCCATGTCACACTAATTGAAAACACCACTGATACTTGTCACTTAGCACAGCTTCCACCCACCCCACCAGGGTTGTGATCTAACACTTCCAAAAAAGCGTATCACAAACCCAGTAGATCAATATATCAGACATTTCTTTACCACTGTGGAATCTGAAATCCAGCTCTTAGCAGGGTCACTCTCTCTTCCCATCAACAGGAGGCTGTTCACAGTCCCAGGTATAACTTGTCTTGGTACTATGTAATACCCATCCCTGCTCCCATGGTCACCCCTTCACTGAGTGTCAGGTGGTGTCTTGATCCAGTGTGTCCTTGCCATATCCTCCTCCCAGGTTCTCCAAGGTGGGTACTTACATCAACATCCTGTTTCAGACAGGTTTGTTCACAGCTCACTGAGACTGAGAACTGAGCTTGTGTGCATAGAGGACAACTTTAAGTGGAAGTATAGAACAATGCTGACATTTGAGTTAACCCACCAACAAAATGTAAGTTTCACTCACAGATGAAACCTAATGCTGGATTTACCTTGTGAAAGATTGCAAATTTACCTAAGCAATCCGAGCAGGAAACTTCCAGGGACTCCACGAGTTTCTCAAATTTAGTAGTTTCATAAAAATACTGAGCACATGATTAACAAACACTCAATGCATTCTACATTTCAGGAAATAATCATGTGGCCATATGTTTTAGGAGGGACATAAATATAAAACCTTGGCTATGGGAATTAGCATGAAAGGGTAATAACAGCAGGGCAGGAAATGAGCTTGTGTATCAATTCGCTGCAGACATGGTGGTCTTTTAGGGAAAAGGTTAAAGTAGAATAGTGTTCAAATTGTGTTGTGTAGGAACAAGAGACGTCAACTTGAGGCAGCACAGATATTGACTGGTGACTCTAAGACTTAAGGTTTCTACCTAAGGAGAGAGTAACCCCTCAGAAACATGGAAACCCTCTGACTCCAGGAACTGTGATGTGAATTAGCTCTGAGCTGTGCTCTGGAGTACAGCACATGCCACATCTGAAAAACCTAGTCTCTCCTCCACTAGATTCAGTCCTGAAATAAGCCAATTTCCCGGCAGAATCTCTGTTGGCATCTTCTCCAACCCCACATTCTCAGGCATGACTTTCTCAGGTCTTCATCCTGTTTAGATGGGAAAAGTATTTTCTATCACAGAGGGAGGCTTAGCAGTGACAGTTAAACACACTCAGGATAATCCGGTTAATACAAAGACAAGGCCATCTGTCCTCCACCCAGGATACTGACTTAGAAAGTGATGCATAAGTCTACTGAAGGCTTAATGTATGAAAATATGCAGTTGTTTGGACAGACCCAGAGATTCTGCTTTAATTACTGCACTGATCTCTCCTCTGCCCCCAGCCTTCCAGTGCCAGCAGATTTGCTGTACTGACAACAAGCCCATCTTTGGAATTGTTCCTCTGGAGGCAAAAACATCCCATTGTCCTGTCAGCAGCTGCAGACTCTCCATGTGCTGTAAGGATTGGCCTCAGACAGACAAAACAACATGAGAAACAGGCCAATTCCTGACTATCACAAGCGTCAATTTCACAAGATGACATGATAAACTGCCTTGGAAACTTCACCGGTAATAATAGCTTTCATCTCTAGTCGGAATTGGCCTGTTTTCAGCAATAACATGAAAATGCCATTTAGTTTTCATAGATACATGAGATATGGATTATGTTTCATCATCCTGTCCCCATTCTCACTCCGTCCCTTCTGCCACTGAGCACACATTTCTGATTCTACTTGAAGAAGTAAATCATACTTTTCTCTCTATAAAAAAACATCTCTAGACCTTTTGCCTTTCCATTCCAGGCTTCAGAAAATACTCCCACATTAGGTAGTTTTAACAGAATAAATTCTGAGGTAAAAGACATTGCTAGTTTTAGCTTACTTACTTAATGGTTTTATGTATTAATTACTTATATTAATGGTTGTTATTTATCTGCATCTATGTCAAAATAATTAGAGAAACTCTGACTTCTCTTTCAGACAAAGGGTCTGGCACAAACATAATTTACCAATAAGGTACAAAACAGGGATTTGGCAAATGTTTATATGAGAAAAAAGTGGATAGATACCCTTTACTGTCTACCTGATTTCTAATGGGCTATAACGTATAGAGAGAAAAGGAATTTTATCCAAAAGGACACTGTGAGACATGCTGTTTCACTTCTGACTGCAATTCTGGCCATGAAACTAGTGCAGTGCTAATGATGCCTGTCTTTCCACACCAAAATGAAGCATCTCTTTCAGAGTATTTTTGTATGCACTTCACATTTAGGCTTTCCTGCACACACGCATATTTTAAACCAACATACCATGGGAAGCATTGAACTTCTGAACATTAAAAGATACCTGCTGAGTAAGGATTTGTATTAAAGAAAAGCAAATTGTGACTTATCACATATGGAGTGGCTTAAGTGTAATTTACAGCAGAGGTATGTGGGTTATGATGTCATCCATGGTGATTAGGTACCCAAAACTCATGTGGTAGAAGGAAAGACCAGATTCCTGTTAGTTGTCCTCTGACCTCCAAACTCAAGTTGAAGCAGATGTATGCACAACATAATAAAAATGTAAAAACGGTTCTCAAATAGGGTAGCAATCCTCACTGATACTCTCACTCCTTTCTGGAGAGTATTCCACATCCTATTCATCACTCAGGTGTAAGTACCACTTAGACTGATTCCACATCTTGGCTGTTATTATTGATATGACAAACGTGGGCTATCCCCACATCTGCAATCTACTGACTGAGAACCCTACAGGTGTATATGTGACTGACAATGATATAGCTGTGCAGGTGTATGTGTGACAGTGACAGTGACATAGCTGTGCAGGTGTATGTGTGACAGTGACAGTGACATAGCTGTGCAGGTGTATGTGTGACAGTGACATAGCTGTGCAGGTGTATGTGAGACAGTGACAGTGACATAGGTAGGTGAGGTGTTAAATCTACTTCCAGCTCTTTGGGTTAACTTCTATATTTTCCCAAAGTGAATACCTATTTAATTTCTTGCCAATAGTTTATATATGTGCTTATAAAATTTGTCCTTATCAACACTTGGTATCTGTCTTCATGACAGGCACTCGGCCTGCAGTGAGATGGAATCTGAATGAAGTTTTGATTTGGAGTCTCTTCGTGGAGAAGGATGTTAAACATCTCAATATATTTAGGGGGAAACTGTACTTCAGGATAGGTGTGAGATAATTGGTTTGATGCATTAAGAAACAAAAGGCTGTTTCCTTAGGATTATAATCTAATTACGTACTCTAATGTATGCATCTGCCACAGACAAAAAGATAATTTCCAGTATTGTGTGAGATTACATCACCATGATTTTCTTTCAAAATATCTACAAAATATATAAATTCCAGCCACTTTGATGTGTAAAAGCCTAAATGGCATTATATAATGGATTTGGAGCTTTCAACAACATCACAACCTAGGTGTGGAGCCTTCACTCTCACCCTGGTATGGACTTGGAAACTGGAATAACTCCCTAGTTTGGCTGCAGAGGTAGAAATAAGACTACAGCCTGGTGTAGAGCCTTGTGTCCTAAACTAAGTTATTTTGCTAAATACTCGAAAGATTCCTAGCGGTCAACGTTAGTAAACTGACTCCGTGTTGCTGGATAGAATCTGCTGTAGGAGTAAAGCCCTGGGCAGCAGCTTCCACCTGGGCTGACCGTGGGCCTCCCGGATGCAAAGGCCCAAATATTGCTCCATTTAAATCTGCCACCAGACTCACTTTCTCTTCCTTGAACAGAGCTATAATCTCTTTTGTTCCTTCATTTCCTCTTCAGAAGCCCCTGGAATGCTCAGATTCGGCCTCACTGGTTTATAAATGGCCGGTCGTATCTTCCTCGCTGGCTTTTGTGAAGTGTGGACCCTTCCCTACTATGCAATATTTTGAAACTGAAGTTAAATATCTCAAAGACAAATTCCCTTAAATACCAAGAAACCTGAAGGCTACACTTTGTCTTTTGAAGTGCATACCCCATCCAGAAGATGCGAAAGTAGTTGCCTGGGCTTTGCTGTTGAGGACGACGGACGTGATCACCCAACCTGAGCCTGATATAAGCCAGTGACCTGGAAAAGCTCTGTGTCTTGATGCCAATTAGCTCTTCCCTGTGTGCTTCCAGGTCCCTGCTCAGAGCACCTGATGTTTGAAGCAGTTAGGAGGCAGCCAGATCTGTGTCAATGCTCAACAGCGCTGAACTAGTGTGCTTTAGCCCATGGAATAGAAGCCATTAGCTCGGCCACAAAAGGTGACCTCCAATTTTCTGGGATTCTAGTATGGCAGGCCTAATGTATTGAGAAAGATGAAAACCACCTCTATACTGAATTTAAGATGTCTCATTTCCCTCTGCTCAAAACTATCTTCTAAGGACCAGTAAATGAGTTCAAAATCTCTGCAGTCAATGACCAATTTCTGTTTTCATTTACCAAGTTCATTGTTCAGAAGATCTCCTTAGACAGGTTCATGCATGACAGCTGTGATAATGAGTGAGTAGACTGTGGCCTTGACTTTATTAGAGCTCACATGGGGAAAAAGACCGAGACCTTGTGGGGAATGAGGGAGAGAGTGAGGCTTTTCATTTGCAGCAATGGCCTGTTTGCTAGGGCACCACAGGGAGTCCTGTAAGAACAGGATCTTCCTCTGGGCACCAACATACAAACAGCAGGCGTACTGGCTCTTTTAAGATCTACTTTTATTATATTTTAATTTTGTGTGTGCATGTGTGCGTGTGCGTGTGTGTGTGTGTGTGTGTGTGTGTGTGCTGGGGATATGCCTGTGAAGGACGTACCCTTGGAAGTCAGAAGGGATTGTCATATCCCTTAAAGTTGGAGTTATAGGTGGTTGTGATCCACCATTGGTGCTGGGAACAGAATGCTGATCTTTTGCAAGAACAATGTGTGCTCTTAACTGCGAAGCGTTCCCTCCACCCTGTCCCCTTAAAAAATTGTGTGTGGGGGGGTATGTCTGCCTCTGTGTGTGTGTGTGTGTGTGTGTGTGTGTGTGTGTAAATGTCATGGGGGGAGGAGTGCTCCATAAGACCAAAAAAGAATATCACATAACTCAGAACTGGAAATGTAGACAGTTTTGAGCCACCCAGCATGGGTGTTGGGCACCAAACTCCAGTCCTCTGAAACAGCAGTGACACTGTTAACCACTGAGCCAGCAACCAGTCCCATGTTTGAAAATATACTGGACAAATTGCCCATCCTAAGAGCTAAGCCACCTGCTGACTGTGGAGAATCCTCTAGGCACTCAGAGCTTCAGAGCACAGTCAGCTACAAGAACTGCCTTCGACTGACATCTGAACCTCACCTCATGACAAGTCCAAAGAAAGAGCTATGCATTCAATACGTACAGTCCACAGGATCAAGACAATTAATAAAACGTATGCATATATTGTGTTGTTATGAAATTTGCTACTGAGCTACAAATAGGAATAATATTACAGGATATAAAATAAAATTATTAAACTACAAGCATTCCAAATAGACGAAAGGAAAGTCCAAAATTAAACCGTGTGAGCCTTGGAACATATAGCCAGGTGGAATGGCACAGGACTTTAGTTCCAGCACTTGGGAGGCAGAGGCAGGTGGATCTTGGTGAGACCAAAGCCAGCATGGTCTCAATGGCAAGTTCCTTGCCAGCTGGGACTAAAGGAAGACCCTGTCTCCAAAAGACAAAGATATAGGACATACATAAATGTTTGGAACTGAAGAAGAAAGAGTGCGGTGAAGCATTTGAGAGAAGTGCTGGATGGAAAGGTTCACGTCAGTGCAAACGTAGTCAGAGCATCAAGATGGGGGAGGCTGAGGCAAGTCTGGGCATCAAGATGGGGGAGGCTGAGGCAAGTCTGAGCGTTCTCTGATGGTCCTACACCCGTACACCTTGGCTGGATTTATATAGAAAGAATTGAGAGCCTGGTCACATTGGAGAATACTCTAGCTGGGATGTTGTCTGGACAGGAGCAAAAAGAGCAGCTGAGTGTCTTCCCTGAAGAGTAGCCAGCCCATTCCCAGGAATGTGTTACAAACCATGTCTTCTTTAAAGCTCCAAACAGGCTGGATTTCCCACACAAACCCCACTTTACTCAAGAGCGTTCCATTAAATTTTGAACTTGGAAAATCACCCTATGACAGTAAAGTCTCAGATACAATATTTTTCATTAAAGAAAAATATATGAGAAAGTCCATTTAACCAGTCAAACCCTGAAGAATGGTGCTGTAGCCTGGTGTGTCTAATGGTCCTACTCTGAGCATTGCAAGCATGTTACCATCTCCTTCCTCTGTAATTGTAGTTCTCTTCATCTATCCTTGCAGTATGTGCCTCTGACTTTTAAAAGGAACTAGATTTAACTGGGTTATCGGAGGAGCTCTTGGTACTTGATAGGTGCTAGGAGAGGTTGTGACTCCTGCTAGGTTGACCACAATCCAGTGTGTGTTTCACACCTGAGTGTTTGGGCGGCACTCAAAGTAAGAGAGCATAGAGGTTGGCGCGGTGGGGGAGGGTTGGATCTGGGAAATATTGAGGGGCATGATCAAAATGCATATATGAAGTTCTCAAAGAATAAAAATATTCTAAAGGAGTATTTTGCCATCCTTTCCTCATGCTAACTCATTCTTTCCTGTCAAAATAAAATTTCATTTTATTTCTCTTGTGATCCATTTCCATCAAGGAAGTGACAGTTCAATCAGCTTTCTCTCCTAGCACACTCCAGTTGCTTCAGGACGGTCATGCAGTTCGAGGACCAGACAAGGGACACTAGCACAGATTTCATGTATATATACACATATATTCAGTCATTTATAATACTGACAGCTACACTGAGACAATGAGACAAAAACTCATAAAGCGGGAGGCTTTGTTTATCATCTGGGCATACCGCGCTGACCTGCTAGGTAAACAAGCGCATTTGGCCACTTCTAAGTGCTGACAGTGCCCCTGCTGAAGGCTGTCGGGCAGTCCAAATCTCAAAGTACATGTAACATGCTCCTTAAGTCCTCATTACAAAGATTCATGAAAACTGCAGAACTGATTGGCAGAAACACCCAGAGAAATATTGTCTGGTTTTGTAAAAAGACCTGTTGTCAGACAGACTGAAATCAAAAGATCCGGGCACAACATCCCAATTAAGGTGGTTAGTGTTTGCTTAGAGAAAAACCAATAAACTTCAGAGTGAAAGGCACTGTCAGCTCAGAACAAGCTTGCAGAGGACACTCTGGGTAAGTCTTACACATCCAACACACACAGCTCTTTTCACCCCATGCTCTTCTGTTAGTTTGCACAAAATAAATAAGAATATTTCCAGACAGTCAGCATCTGCTGAAATGGCCCGGGCATAAATCCAGGCAGCTTGTACTTTTAATTGAGGGACAATATACACCAAGCAATGAGTGACTGTTGGAAAAACTTGTGAATATCTTACAATACTTTTAAGATTCAATTTTGCTATGTTTTACAATATGAGTATATGTGCATATCTTTATGCAGTTGGTGTACATGAGTATAGATGCCATTCAAGCTCAGAAGGAGGTGTCAGACCTCCTGGATCTCAAGATACAGGTGGCTGTGAGCCAGCAGATATGGATCCCAGGAAGTGAACTTGGGACCTCTGGAAGAGCAGTGTATGCTCTAAACCACTGAGTCATCTGTCCAGGCCAGAAATAAATACTTTTAACAGTTATTTCCCCTTTTCATTATGTTAACATCACACTTCTTAAAGCTAGAAGCCTGTTATCCGTGGTCCTTTTCCTCTGTAATTGTGGTTTTCTTTGTCCTTGCTGTACAGGCTATCTTCTGAAAGGAACAGTTTTAATTGGGTTGTCTGAGGAGGTGTCTAAGTAAACTTCACAGAACATTTTCTGTTATTATCACAAGGTTTCAAGAAATAAATCAGCAATACCGGAAATTCTACGTGACTTGCTCAAGGCCAGAAAACTGATCTGTTCATAGTCATGCTGTCCACTGAGAAACTTCCTATGTGTCCACCTTCACAGAACAAATCTAAAGGGAAAGCCAAACTTGGACCAAAGTTGACTCAGAAAGGCATAGCTTCTGTTATTGTTATGAGAAAATAACTTATATTTAACTGTGCAAGTAATGGCACAGAAATAATAAATACCACTAAGCCGCCTCAGCTTCTTAGGCTAGGTAAGCAGATAGCGACTGAATCCAGTATTTCACATCATCATGCAGCCCTAGTGGCCACGGGGTCCCTGGGAACCACAGGGACCTGTGTTGAGATCTGGGAGGAGTTTGAGCTTCT
Organism: Eospalax fontanierii; assembly: GCA_035773235.1. Classification (NCBI taxonomy): domain Eukaryota; kingdom Metazoa; phylum Chordata; class Mammalia; order Rodentia; family Spalacidae; genus Eospalax; species Eospalax fontanierii. The sequence goes on along the minus strand of CM069524.1, from coordinate 187,844,529 downwards.
GTCTTGTCACACTTGAGTCTGGTGCATAGCTCAGTCCTTGCACAGTACGTCATCCTCTTTAAACTCTTGTGTTTTCCCCACTCTGGTTTCCCCAGACAGAAACAGTGCAGGGTTAGAGGACTTAAAGATTGCAAGTTTATGGTGGCCCCCATACCATGAAAGTTCAAAACTGGTCTGCTAATCTTTTGATATTAAATCTTTATGCACAGCAAAGAATGAGTATTTCTACAAAAGGGAAATTCACTCAGAAGGATCCAAGACACAAACAAGTAAAGCACAGAGATCTTGGAGTCATTTCAAATGAATGACCACAATTGCTGTATTTCCTACTATGGATTCATCATCTTGAAATACTAACTTAGTAAGGCTTACGTAGACTCCAAACAGAACACATAATTTTCATGATAATGAATCATTAAAACATCTCCAAAGAAGGTCAGTCACTAGATATTGAAATACACAATTATCAAACATAATTGCATCTGTCACGTGGCAAAGGGAATAACTGAGACAATTTAAATAATAAAACATCCATCTTTTTCCTAATGATAATCACCTTCACTATCACCTATGGAAATGCAGATCTTTGCTAAAGAGTGACTACATTACACTGCAAGGATGGCAAGGCCCCCTAAAAAGATTTTTAGTTAATTTATTTTTTAATTAATTTATTTTTATTTTAGGTGTATGAGTGAAATTTTGCCTGCATGTGTGTGTAACTAGGTGCATGCAATGCTAATGGAGGCCAGCAGAGGGAGCCATATCCATGGGAACTGGAGTTACAGATAGTTGTTAGTCACCATTTAGGTGCTGGGAATCAAACCCACTCTTTACCACTGAGCCTTCTCTCCAGACCACCTTACAAAGTTGCAAATTCTGCTAAAGTTGTATACATAAAAGTATTGGTTTAAAGGAGGCAATCATTCTACTAAAATACTATTCTACAAAACATTTATATTCCTTTAAAAATAGATCAAGAGAGAAAATTGAACAATGTAATATATAGTCAAAATAAAATTGTTCATATACTAAGACAGTGACCAGAAAACTAAACTTTAGAAGAAAGTATACTACATTTTCTAAGTTTTAGTCCATTCAGTTATGAATGCGGTTGTTGCTTCATACCCAAGAGTCTATGTTAAGATTAAAAACGTTCAATTTGGGATTAGATGAGAAGAAAAAGTTCTTGTTCAACATCCAATTATGAGCTGAATTGGACTAAAATGGGACTATATGTCAGGGTCAGACTAAACAAGAGAGAATCTCCACCTAATTTCAAGCAGGGTCTTATCCTTAATGGTAACCCACAATTACATATCCAATTCAGACACTCTGAACAAAATTGGAAGACCTCTTTCTAAAACCATAATCTAAGTAGTAGATTCAGAGGAAAATAGTCTTCGGATTAGGGAGATGACCCAGTCCAAAGTTGTGAAGTTGTTCCTGGTCTCCGGATCCATTCCATGGCATGCAAGCACCTCTTCACATATAGACATAAACATAAAGGCACACATGTGTACACACACATGTAATAAAATAAAGTGTAATAAAAATAGTCTTTTGAGCTCCTTTGAGTATTTCCTATTCTTTGAGTTCATAAAATGGAATTAGAATCTGTCTCAGCAACAAACCAAGGCATGCAGAGTCTGATATCAAGAATACTTTGATTTGAAAGTCAATAACACATGAGTAATTGAGTCACTGAGGAGCAGGAACTACTGGGTACCAATTCTCTCCTCTGTATGTGATGTCAAGGACATCAATAGTGCTTAATCTCCAAGGCAGCTTTGTAGACATTATCTCACAATGCAGTAGAAACAAGGTAACTAACAAAGAAGGGTGGATATCTTATGATAGGTTGCAAGATAAGTCAAAGGTCAAAGACTGAGAAAGGGCACTGACATGATCCACGAGAGAGCAAGCAGTGGGAGGACTGACGTGGAAATGAGAGAACCCTCCAATTCATCAGATAGCTTGTCCAGAGCAATAACCTTCAGAGATTGTGGAACTTAAAGGGGCAGAACAGAAGGGAGAATGGAAGAAATCGTAGTCAATTTAATAACCTATAGGGAGAAAAATGTCCCCAGGAAAGAGCAGCCTGGCAGTTTGCTGCCTTACCTACCATGCCTCAGGAGCTAGGAGCCACGACACACATGTTTAGAAGAAGACTGTGAAACTGCTGCCAGAACATTTATATTGCTCTGGTTATTGGCCCTGGAGGCAGGTACTTGTCCTCTATAGCTGTCCATGTGTTTCATTAATGAGCCTGGCTCTGTCAGAACTGTGGAGACTAAGAGTCATGGATAATGGTTATTTGTGAGACTGGATTGCTTCAAATGCTGAGCAGAAGGAAGTTATGATTGATGTTAGATATGATTGATGTTTAAGATATGAACCATCAGGGGGCCTTACTCACAGCAAGATTACTCTGTGAGTAAGGTGCTTATGTGAATATGTTGAACAGAGTTCCATCCACAGAACCTATTAAGGGTAGAAGGAGATAAAGGACTCCACAAAGGGGTCCTCTGAGTTCCACAGCTGCACTTCAACACACAGCCTTCCTTCCTCCTTCAACACACACATCATGAGCACTAACTAGTATTAAATAAAATCATATTTCAAAATAGAAGAGAAGCAGTCCTTCATCTATTTACTGTGAGACAAACTTGGAGTGTGGAAACAGTGAGCAGATGGGCATTTCCACGGGGTTTAGCAGTTTTCTCCTCTTCCGTTTGCTTTAAAAGAAAGATTTTCCTTATCTACCCATGCTGCTCCTAAACCCCTGAATTCATGTATCCTGCTGTCTAGTCTACAGAGAATCTGGGAATCCAGCATGCGTGCCATGGTGAGCATGTGATATTGCTACCTTAGCCAGCATCACTACAGAAGATAAGAGAGCCAGTTTCCTTTTCCAAAGGAAATAAACATTTGGGAAGGCATCTTGTTTTGTTATGGTTTGTTCCAACTTGGGTGTCACGACCTTCTGGCAATTTTTTTTTTTAATTAAAAGAAGCCTCTTCCCTTGGCATCTTGAGCTGTCAGTTAAACAAGCCACATGTGACCAGTATTATGGAAACTCTGTCGTTGCTGGGGTAAGATTTCTTACTCATTGACAAACAACCAATTGCAGCATTCTCTCCTTCAGTATCTGACCCTTGGTCTATGATCTATGCAAACTGTGTGATATGGGAGTCAAGAACATTCCAAAAGACTACGGGTAACAACTATCATCTAACAAGGTGACTTTCCTTGGTCTATGTCAACTATATGAGACAGGAGTCAAGAACATCCCAGAAGGCTGAGGGGTAGCAACCCATCATCTACCAAGGTGGTTTACCTTTATTAGGATGAAAAATAAATGATAACTGAAAACAAGAAAGAAGGAATGAATCTCACATTGGACTTTAGGTCTAGTTTAGAAGGACTCAGGTCTGGTAACTCTAAGCCTGGCCAAAGCTCACAGCTGGAGAAGTCATAAGATCCATGCAAGAGCATCTTACTGTTGTTTTGGTAAATGTACAGGGGTCAAATGGTATATCTATTTGTTTTTTATCATAGACAATGCTGTTCTCAGCCTTAGAAAGAGACCCTTCTGTTTCCTGCAGATGAAGGTTAATGTGCAGAGAACCAGTGGGCAGTGAGTGCTTATCCCTGAGGGGGACATTTAATTAACCCTATTAGGTTTAGAAACCTCATGCAAAACAGAATAGATAAACAAAATTCTGGATGATGGGTAGGAGTGCTGAGAGGCTGGCTTCCAGGTACAGCCTGCCTGTGGCACCTATAACTCACAGCACAAGATCTGTCCAGGATGGGGACCCCCAATGTTCCATCAAGAATGGAGATAGGGTCCCACCACTCTCAAAGGAGATCCTGGAACTTAGCAGCTTCAGGGATTGGGGAGTCATGTTCTTCAGTGGTGTGACCACCAGTATATTGACTATGCTTAAGTACATCAACCACCTGCCCGCCCAGGCTCACACAGGCAACCCTAATTAAATACAGTGGAAGACACACACAGTCACACTTGCATGTGCACACACACGTACATACGCACGTAAACACCAGACAAACACACTCGAAAGTTGATCTGGGACTTGGGAAGAAAGAATATTTGGGTGGAAAAAGAGATTATGAAAAGGTAATGGAAGGATTTTAATCAAAGAACGTAATATATATTTATGAGAATGTAAAGGAATAAGATATAAAGAAAAACAAGAAAAAAATTACAAATCCATGAGTGAAAATTAGACATATCCTCTGCCCTATCATATTGAAGGTTTCTACACAGATCACACTAGCTGTCATCTGTGCTGAATGCCACTTCTGTGATTTGATATGGGAAGGAAATTGAATGTACAATGTTGAGACCCCCTGGAGCATCTTAGATAACCTTCGAGACATGCATAAAACTAAGTCTGTAATCCCAGCACTCAAGAGGCTCAACACAGATTCCTCCATGTCTGAGGATGCAAGAAATACATTTAGTTCCAAACTAGCCTGGGCTACAGCATGAGAAACTGTTTCAAAGTTACTGTAAGAAGAAGGAGGAGGAGGATGGGGGTGAGGGGAGATGAATCATGGAAAAGAGAGAGGGGAAAAGAGGAGGAAGGGAGGGAGGGAGAGAGGGAGGAGAGAGGGAGGGAGGGAGGATATAAAGGAGGAAAGTGATGGGGGTGACGGAGGGAAAGCCTTAGCTCTACAGGATACCCATAGCTTATCCCCTTCAAACCCATGGATTTTGATGCTATCTCTACTTTACTTAAAAGATACTTAAGAGGAAACTCTCATCAAAACAGAATGCCATATTAATCACTGTGAATCCACCTACTAAATACTCATAAGCCACAGATCAATATTGAATATCTGGAGACATTTTCTGTTTCCAAAACTGTCCTATATATTATCCAATATGTTTAATTCTATTGTAATTCGCAGCTAAATTCATGAACTTGATGGACAGTGCCATGTACACCTCAATTATTGTACATGGCATGGCACTGGGAGGCCCAAGAACCAGGCTCACAGGAAAGTCTACAGAGGAAGTCTAGAAGAACCCAAGGAAAATTGTCCTCCATCTATATACTGTTCGTAGATTTTATGTATACTATTCAAAATATGATCATGTCAACACCTCTTTGAACATAGAAGAAATTCTAGACAGGTCTATGCCTACCGACAGAGATTTTAAGATAGAAGCAAAGTAGTAAGTATATACATATACACAAACACACATACAGAAATATAAGAAAATGAGTCATGATATAAACTGGTGATTTAATGATAGGGGCATATCTTTCTGCTGATTTTTAAAAACATTTGGCACAGTAAAATGAGAGTGCTCAACTCTGCCCACAAATGTGCTGGATGAAGCTTTTCAGAATTGATTTTAAGTCCAATACATGAATTAAAACAAATGATCAATTTAAATGAGTTTAAAGGCTCTGATCTGGTATTACACAGTTTCTAGAAAACAAGTTATAGTAATTCATCACATATTGCCAAGCTTGTTACTTAGTTCTCAACAGGAAATGCAGGATGGGTCTTTCAGGAGAGGGCTAGCAATTTTCAGTAAATTCATGTTTTTTATTTTTCACAGTAATGAACACGCTTAATCTGTTCATAGTTTTCTGTCAACTATAAAATAGAATATTGATTCCTTAGAATTGAACCCATGGTCACAACTATTAAATAGAAAATAAGATCAAGATTTATTTAAGAAGCAAATACAGTGGGTTATACCTATAATCCAAACACCTCAGAGATAGAGGCTGGGGAACCAGAAGTTCAAGGTCATTCACAACTACACAGCATGCTTGAGTCTAGCCTGTGTTATTTGAAATTGTTATTTGCAATCAAAAGCCAAAAGGGAAAAAAAAGATTTATTAAAATAAAATTTGTGGCCATTCCTGCCCCCAGCCAGTTCATCCTCCCACCCCATCTGTGTACTGGCTCTTAAACTCCCTAGCATAGGCTCCACTGCCTTCTGATCTATCTGACACAGACAAGACTCCTACTAATCTGACCAGCCTACCCACTACCCTGTCTTATCAATCTCCCAGATAGGTCTACCACCCTGCAGGAACTTGAAACATACACCAGTTTATTTTCCATTCCTAGACAAAATCAACTATGTTGCATAAAACAATGTAAACAGAACCCAAACTAAGTTAAATAAAAGCACAGAAGTTTCTACCATACACATAACCAACAAAGAATCCTCCATATGCCCAGACAGCAGTGCAGAAATGTAAATAATACGACAAATCATGAGAAAATGTCCCCAACAAAACCCACTATTTCTATAGTAGTGTAGTACAATGAGAGCACCATGAGAAACGCAAGGATGCAGAATTAAAAATAACAATAATAAACATGATCAAAGAACTTAAAGAAAGCACAGAGAAACAATTTAATGTACATTTAATGTTTTCATCATGATATACCATGGAGAGTTTTTGTTCTGGTCAGATCTAATTGTTGTTCTATGTGTTTCTTGAATATCTATAAAATATCTATAGATATTCAAAGAACTCAAAGAGGAAAGGCGTAAGTTGGTGACAGAAGCCCAAGAATATAAATCATGTGACTTAATGGAATTTCAAAAACAATTCATGACTTGAAAATTCACAAAATAGATATAAATAGTGAAAAAAACCCAAACAGAAATCAATACAACATTGAAAACCCAATAAGACAATTGGAAACAATAGCAGAAAGCTTCACAAGCAGAGTGCATGAAACAGAAAACAGAACATCAAGACAGGATGATGCAAATGAAGATTTGGACTCTGAAAGCAAATATTGAGTAAAATTTAATAAAACAAAGGAATGGAATACTCAGGAAATGTAGGACAACATGAAAATACCAAATCTGCAAATTATAGGCCTATAGGAAGCAGAAGCATTTCAGGCCAAGGGCATCAAGCAGATCTTCGACAGAATTATACAAGAAAAATTCCCCAAATTAAGAAAAGACTTACCTATAGGTATTCAAGAAACACATAGAACAAAAATTAGATCTGACCAGAACAGAAACTCCCCACGTTATATCATGATGAATACATTAAATGTACATTAAATGATAGAGAAAAACAAAAAGTCCCATATAAAAGAGAACCCATCAGAATCACAGCTACTTTTCAGTGCAAACCATGAAATACAGAAGAGCCAGGACAAATTATTCCCAGCTCTAGACAAACATGGATGACAACCCCGAATACTTTATCCAGCAAAACTACCTATTATGGTCGAAGGGAAATTTTTCATCATACAAATAGGTTACATGAATTAATATCCACCACACCAGCCTTATAGAGAATACTTGAAGCAATAAAAAGGAACAAGGAAAAGAAGGCATATACCCAAGACACTAGAAACAAAGAAAGTTATAATAATAGAAACACAAAGTAGGGCCACAAACACAAATAAATTAAAAGTACAGGATCCAATACATATCTTCCAATAATAACAATAATATCAGTGGCCTCAGCTCTGCTCTTAACAGATGCAGGACAATTGAATGGATCAAGAAAAGTAAAAATAAATCCATCTATCTGTTGTCTTCAAGAAACTCATCTCACTTTCAAGGACAGTCACTGCCTTAGGGTGAAAGAATGTGAAAAATATCCCAAGCAAATGGCTCTGAGAATCAAGCAGGTATTACGATTATAATACCTCACAAATATATATATATATATATATATATATATATGTGTGTGTATATATATATTTAAAATTAAAACTAATCAAAAGAGATAAAATGGTCACTTCATTCTAATCAAAAGAACAATTGATCAAGAAGAAATTTCAATCATGGACACATATGCACTAACTCAGGAGTAATCAATTTCATAAAAAGAGTACTCTAGGACTATAAAACACAGACTAACCCCAACTCAGTAACAGTAGGTGACTTCAGTACCCAACTATCTTCAATAATCAGACAGGTCAACTGTATAAAGTATCAACAGAGAGAAATCTGAATTAAATGACATCTTACATGAAATGTACCTAACAGACACCTACAGAATATTCCATCCATTCACCACTTTCTACTAGAATACAGTTTTTACTCAGAAGCTGTAGAGTGATAGGGAACTGTCTCTCTGCAGTTTTTGTTTCTTATTGGTTCATTCTGTGGCAAGTCCCGCCGTCTGACCAATGAGGGAGGAGGGAGGCGGGAGAGTAAGAAGAAGCGACATGGCGTGAGCTGGGGAGAGAAGCGGAGGTTGCTAAGATCCATGTGGGAAGAGAAACGCAGGGTCCAGGGCCCAAGAACCCAGGAGGCAGCGTGCCACGCTCCCTCCATCCGGATCTCGTGAGTGAAATGAACTGCGAGACCTGCGCCCAGCGCACAGTAGTTGCAAACTTTATTGGGCCAGCCACCAGTAGTAACAAACTTTCACAGGCAAGTGGGACACGTGTCCCCAGAGACTTAGTAACTTTGTAGATAAATAAATCATTCTAAATGGAAGATCATTTTCTGTTTTATCCGGTTGATTAACCAGATTCCACCCACTAAGGCGTGGAGAATAAATTTATGCAACAGAAGCCTATGCAAGTTTTTCTAAAACTGACCACATTCTGAGACATGAAGCAAATTTCAAAAAAATACAAATATCAAAATAATTAAATGCATTATATCAGATCACAGTACAATAAACCTTATAATCAACTACAAAAGAAGTTTTAGTAACTACACAAATTCATAGAGATTAAATAACACATTCTTGAATGACAAATGTGTCAAAGAAGAAATTAGGAAATAAATAAAAGTATTCCTAGAAGTAAATGAAAACCAGAACACATAATAACAAACCCTTTGGGAGATCTTAAAAGCCAGTCCTAAGAGAGAAGTTAATAGCTCTTAACATTGAAAATAAAAGTCAGAAAGAGCATGTGTAAAGGACTTAACATCTCAAGACTATGGAATGGTAAGAACAAACCTTTAGCAAACCTAGTAGATGAGAAGAAATAACAAAAATCAGAGCAGAAATTAATTAAATAGAAACAAAGAAAAGAATACAGGAAATCAATCAGTCTAAAAACTGGTGTTTACTCTGTAGTAAGAGAAGGGAAGGTGAAATTATGAAATTTTCAGCAAATGGATGAACTGGAGTGGGTTATGGAAGGCGAAGTAACAGAAACACAGAAAAGCAAGCGACATATGTTCTCCCTCATTTGCAGATTGTAGCACCAATCCCTTATATCTGAGTCTAGATCCTGATATAACACCAGGAGCCAGGAAAATGGAAGGATACCAGAGGGAGGTGGAGAAAGTGGGAGTGTTTGGCTGTGAGGAGAGGAGAAAAGGACATGCAGGGGACCAGGGTGTGGGTGGGGGGACTTCAGGAGAACAGGGATGTTGGGAGGTGGGTGTTATTGGAGGGAGGGTGCAGATAAAGGGGGCACTTGGACTGGGGAGGGAGGAGGAAGGTTGGATGGGAGGAAAAAAGACGAGAGATGAAAGAATCTTGGAATGCTATGAAGCCCAGAGGAAAAAGGAAGACCCTGAACCCCATGAGAAATGCACATTCAGTGTCTAAACATCAGTGCATATGTATACCTGGGACTGTTTAGCAAGGAACACAGAGCCAGAGAGAAGACACCTCCCTTTGAGTAGTTGGTGAGAGTGGTCCTAGAGACTCCCAAAATAATACTGGCTATTGACAATGTTCTTGGTTATCTCCCAGAACTAGAAGATAGGAGCCTACTGCTGAAGACAGGGCATATTTCAAATATATGACTTGGAGAAATAAAGGAGGAACTGACCTGGAGCCTTCTACCTGAGATTTAACTCTCATAATGTTAGATGATAATATGCATACTACTAATGGAGAAAAATCTATCAGTGGTCTACCCCAGCCCTAAAGCCTAACAACTGTAATGACTGACCAGCACAGCACTATCTCTAGTGGTACAGTAGTGGCATTGTTACCTGGAGGGTGATCAACAGCTACTAATTGGACTAGTGCTCTCTCAATGGGAATTAACCAGAGCACTGTAAACAGAGCCAAATTCACATGCTGGAGAGGTCATAGATCCTAGAGGAAACCCCATCTCCGTCATATCTTTAGATAAATGAAATTTCTCACCATATGCTAAACTTGGGTCCTCATATTTACCGACATGCACACAGCCCATCACTTATCAAAGAAACTTCTTTTCGCCACAGATGGAGGCTACTGCAGAATTCTACAACTGATCAGACACAGAGAATACACATCTGAGAGATGCCCAATCCTAGGTGACATATCTACAGTTGAATGTCAACATCTAAGGTGCATAGAACACAGTGGATTGAAGGGTAGAGAGAAGTGTAGTGCATCCCTCGACTCTCAACAGTGAAGCTTCCTTAAACAACAGAGAGCAGTGCACATAGAAGGTCACAGCTAACCAAGTTTTAAAGAATAAGATACTACAGAGTATATATATATATATAGTTATATATATCTCTGGATAGAACTCAATATAACTCATCCACCCACAGCTCAGGAGAGGGGGTGGAAAGAATATAAGAGCCAGGGCTGGTTCATGAACACAGGAAATCAGAGGCTGTTAGGCCCTGGAAGCTTGCACATGTGAAATTGTGGCAATGGTGTCATCAAGCACAGGACCCACACCAACTCATATTAGACAAGGGCCCAGAGTGGAGGGATAGAAATCAGTAGTAGGCCAGACCTAGAGTTATCGCTATTGGAGACTGATTACTCCTGATGATGGAGAGTAGGCGTTAGGTGTTATTTATAATCTCTAGACAGGCTGACTAGACTCCAGTGCACGAATTAGCACTCAATGACATCTGGGTACAAATGCTTGACTGGATAGGACTTAACTTATATGGCAAAATGCATGAGGTCTGGTGGGGCTTGGGAGCCATGGATGGGAGAGAGGGGCTTAATTTGATTAAGAAATATTGTATGAAATGTATAAAATATCAATAATTTTTAAAAACAAAAAATGTATTCATAATCATATCATAAAGGTTCATCTGGGTACCAGGTGTAGTAGATCAAGATTGTAATTCCAGCACATATGAGGCTGAGACAAGTGGATTGTCATGAGTTCCAGGCCAGCTTGGTTCACAGAATGAAACCCTGTGTCAGAACCACAGAAATAAAGTAAGAGAGTTAGACAGAAACAAAGAAAAGAAGGGGAGGGAGGGAGGGAGGGAGGGAGGGAAGGGGAGAGAGGGAGGGAGGGAGGGAGGGAAGGGGAGAGAGGGAGGGAGGGAGGGAGGGAAGGGGAGAGAGGGAGGGAGGGAGAGAGGGAAGGGGAGAGAGGGAGGGAGGGAAGAAAAGACATGACCTCTGTCAACAAAGGCAAAATTCGCCCGTGTCAGTGTCACGTCTTTTAGCCTAAAATGTATTCTCAGGGCTCTTAAGAAATTATTTTCAGCAAGGGCCAGCAGTAAAAATGAACAACCTTTGAAAAAAGTATTGTTAATTTAAAAGAACATTTTTAAAGACTGTGTCAAATAAAACTGATTAGAAAACAGAGGGAAAATGCTAAGCTGGATAAATCTTCTTTGTTGATTTCAGCAGTGCCGTGAGATGATACAAGATGATAGCTAGCAGCAATGAAACTCAATTTGAGCCTGACGGATATTGATCCACAACCAGGCCCACTACACAGTCTGGCTGATGGCCGCTGAGGATATCCGTCAAACACAGTTTCAAAGATGGACAGAACAGAGGAACGGCAGCACTGAGTGCAAAATGAGGGAGTGAAAGGGTCTTTGTGGCGCTTTACTACACATGTACCCATGAGCATAGGGCTCTTGTAATGCATTCGAAGAAAGACTATACAGGCGGGCTGAGTGTGCTGATGTAGTCCTCTAACCCCAGTGCTTGACTGAGGCAAGAAGATCACAGTTTCCTGGGCTCTATTGCAATACCTTGTCTCAAATCAAAGTTATCAGGGCACAGGGAGCCACCTGCCTTAGCATCCCTTCTTCGCCATTCTTCTTGTTGGGACCTCCTTCTTCCTGTACCCCCATCACTGCAGAGACTCCCACCCTGCAGGGAGCTTCCTGGTCTCACAGCAGTGCAAGGCATCATGGCTTCACAGCTGTTGCACTGCACATTGCCTGCAAAAACAATACCACCGGGTACCTGGGTAAACCCTCGCCTTGAATCATGACTGTCATGTCCTCTGAGCACCTTTCTGCATGATACCAAGGTCATTAATCTTGAAGTAGTCCTGAGCATCTGAGGCTCTGTGGGGTTCTCTCCTGAGATGATGCCACCCTCCAAACTCTTTAAATTACATTTGTGTTTGTATACTTTGAACTTGTGATGGCTGTAGTCTTGTGTTCCTCAGAAGTATCCTGAAAACATCTCTATTGCTCTGAACCAAAGCATTGGCTTCTCCTCAGATATACAGTCCACTTCCTCCTTGGCTGCATCCTTGCAAATGGCTCATTTCTATCCTCACTGTGAATTCTCTAAATCATTTGGTACTGTTCTATTTTTCTTTTACCATAAATTTGGCTAAAAGCAGCCAGTAGTACTGCTTGCTATACTTTGAGAGTAAAATGTGCCCCGTAGGCTCATGTGTTAAGCAGAGTTCACCACCAGTTCATGGGCTTATAGGACAAATGAGTGACTGCAGTAGACTGGGGATCTGATGAGCTGGTACAAGGTCTTCTCTGTTATTTGTTTTTGCTCTGCAAACACATGAGATGAGGGGACCTAGCTGCTCACTACAGTCACCATGGAGATGCCTGCCTCCATGTCTTTGAGCCATGACAGGTGACCCCTAAAACTATAAGCAAAAATAAGCCTTTCTTCCTTTAAGGGGCTTAATGATGATGAGTATTTTATCACCATTGCCTTAAGATTTCCTCCATTAGACAAACCAAGCCAGCACATTAAAGCTCAGCTTCCTTTCAAGACTCGGGGTTTGATCAAAATGTACTCTTTGCCCCCACTCTTGATTCACAACAACAGCCTCCATGTTAGTCAATATGGTGTTCATTTCTACCTGAAACTTACTGCTGTGGCTTTCTTTACTGTTGACTTTTTTGTCTCCTGAACCATCACCAGGATGACATGCAAATCATCACTTATAGTACATTAAGCTCTCTCTGATTGTGTCCTCTAGATTCTTCCAACATCATCCCGTGAACTGGTTCTTATGACTCCCTCTCAGTATTTATATATTTATATATGTGTGTGTGTGTGTGTGTGTGTGTGTGTGTGTGTGTGTCTATCCATGGATACATAATAGATGACAGAAAATAGACAATATATGGATGGTTATAGAAATTGATTATCTAGATCAGATAAATACATTAGATAGATAAATGGATGATAGGGAGATAGATGAATGATAGAAAGATGATAGATAAATATATGATGTATTGATGAATGATAGATATAGGTAGATAGATAGATGATAGATGAAAAATAGACAGGTAGATAGACAGATAGATGATAAAAGATGAAACATACATAACGCATTTCCAAATCACACAACTGAGTTGCATAAAATGAAACAAAACAAACCTAAAAGATAGCACTTACTGTTTCAGGTAAATTTAATATTTTGCATTGGGCAGAGTTCATGTCTATCCTCTGACAAACACAGCCTCATTCAGTTCACAGGAGGCAGGTGAGACATACTTGTTAAATAGATGACAGGCAGATAGATGATAAGTAGATAATAGGTGATGTGTATGCTAAATGATAGATAATTGGTAGATGATAGCTGGCTGATTGACAGATAGATGATGGATAGTTGATAGATACATGGATGGAAATATAGACTAGAGCTATTTTAAATCATGGCTACATTAGAAATAAGTGTTCAATGGGTTGACTTAGCCCATTACCAGGATACTTTAACCCTATGCCATTTTGATCTCTACTTGGCTCATGAGTTCTGTTCTTTCTACACTGGAATCTGAACCTTGAAGTACAGTGAATGCTAAGGGAAGCAGCAATGATCCTGAGTCATAACATGGTCACTGGGAGGGAACTGAGTTCTGCAGGGAAACTGTCACTATAAACGCTCACTCTCTGCTGTGGATAACATATCTATTTTCAGAATTTCAATGAACCTCTAAGCAGGCTGTTTGACACTCTGTGGCTAACATATCAAAATTCTGGTAATAGCACAAAAAGTCAGCATTTTTTACCCCTCAGGTTTACACACATTTCAACACTAAGCCATGCATAACCTTTGGAAGTGTTTTAGTCACTTTTCTGTGGCTGTCATAAATCACTAGCCAAAACAACTTATAGAGGGAAAAGATTATTTGGCTTATGACTCCTTAACGGTGGCAGAGGCATGATGGCAGAGGTGATCTGAGTACAAATCCAAATGATCACATATTCAAGCAAGACACAGGAAGCAGAGAGAGATGGGAAATCTGGCAAGGCTTAAGAACTCTAAAAACCTGCCCCAGTGATATGGTTCCTCCTTCATGGCCACCCCCTAAAAGCTCATGACATTCCCCAAATGGCATCACAAACTGGGGACCAAAGGCCCCAGTACTTGGAGTCTATGGGACACATTCTCATTCAAACCACCACAAGAAGAATCAGTAGCAATCTGAATTTTAATAGAATAATTTTTATTTATTCTTTGATGATTTAATGCATGGAAACTATTTATCCTGACCCACAACTCTGTCCTAGAGTATCCTGATTTTGAATGAATTCTTGATGTGTTATCTTTCTTTGATAGATATAAATACATGCATATAATGCATTTAATACTATTTTCATATTATAACACATTTAACTAAATTTTTCTGTCTCTATCACCTGAAACTGATACAGGAACATTTTCTTTCAGATATTTGTCAAGTCTATGCAGGGAGTGTTCCCAGCCCTTTCCTGACCTGTCCAAATAGAAGGTGACTTATGCATACTGTAAAAGTAGGTTTGGTTCTTCCGGTCAAGAATTATATGGTTTGTGGTTCTTGGAGTCTGGTCTAAAAAGACAAGGTGAATGCATATAATTTACAGTGTGGCTGTCTCTCAGGCTGAGGAGTCTGGAATAGGATTCTAGAAATGAGGGTGCCCACAGGTGGGATTATTTCTTAATAATGAATAAGAAATCTTTCTAGGCATTGTTTAAATTGGTGGAGAATATTTATAATGCATATGACTGTCCTGGTCCACAGGAAGTTAAATTTAGCAGGAAAGGACAATAAACACCCAAGAATGAAGTTTATAGATTGTTATTGATCTATCATTTATCTCAGTATCCATCTATCAGTCATCTATCATTTATCAATCTATATACATACACTCACATATGTAAAGTAGTGTCTACAGTGAATTCTAAGAAATACTGTAGAGCACAAAAAACAATGCTTAAAGTCAGTGTGGTTGCAGAAAAATCCATGAAATGCCATTCTTCCATCCAATCTGAGAATGAAAGACCACAGTTGGTTTATCAGTTATCTTCTCAAATCCAAAACTCAATTCAATGCATATGTCTGGCCTAGATCTTCTCTTCTGATGAAGACATAATTATTTTTATACACTGTCATGAGGTAGATATTCACAGTAGGTAACATAGATACAGGAAAATATTTTTAAAAACCTGTGAATCATCAATTTGGTTAAAATGCACAGATATACACAAGAGAAATAATCCTTTGGTGTCAGGTTCATGTTTATCTAGATCCATGTGGTGATGATGTCATCTTTGTTATTCAGCTTTGACATATTGTCTCAAGAGGTAATTCATTTTTACTTTACATGATACATAAAAGTTCAAAAGTAGATTTTAGATAATTTTACATAAAACATACAAGGGTACAGGTTTTGGTTACTTTAGAGAACCCTAAATCTAAATTTTACCATAAGATTTGAGACATACTTCCTGTATCTTGTGACTTAAATATGTTCACAGCTTCATCCATCTCTCAAACCACTTTATTGGAGGAAAAGTGACAGAGAATCCAGTAAGTCAGAATCACTAGTGACAGAAATGTAAACGTCTCCTGCATCAAACACCCATGGGAAAGTTGCCTGAAAACATTTCTAAAGGGTTTTATTATATACAAATAAATCATAATCAGATGATGCATTAAATGACCACACTTGCTCCCTTGAAGGAAATTAGACCTTGATTCTTTCATTAAGATGACGTGGTGGACGACGATGGCAAAGTTCACATCCCTGAAGTGTAATGTTCACTCCTCGATGAGCACGCATGAGGAGAAATATGAACTCAAGTACCCACTCTATGCTGCTAGTGCCTGCCCTAGAGGCAAAACACTGGATTCCAATATCCATGCAAGTAATAAAAGATGAGAGAGGAGAGAGAGAGAGAGAGAGAGAGAGAGAGAGAGCAAGACAGAGAGAGAAAGGGAGAGAGAGAAATAGAACACATGCTGAAGCTCCACAGAAGGTGTGCCCAGTGCAGGTGAGATTGTTTTCTGGATCTTAGGGCCTGCCAGTGGAGGGTTTGGAGACTGTGAATGTCTGTCTGCTCCATTAACAACCGCATGACCACTAGCGACATGGACTCATCTCACAACCTGTTTCCAGTTCATGAGATGGTACGATATAAATAAGACCTACCATCAGCTGTCCTCAAACAAATGAATGCAACATATGGAGTGGACATAAGTAAAGCCAGCATAAATACTCAGTAAAGGTTAGCAGGTAATTATACATCTGATTACTTGAAGATTATCAGCATCCGTGCTGCAATTTAAATGCTAAATGGAGATTTTTAAAACACACAAATGAGGATCATTATATTTTGGGTTCTCTTTCTATTTTGGTTGCTATTTGTTTATTTTAATGATTTCTTTAATCTTAAGATTTTTTTTTTTTGTATATGTGTTAAGAGCAGGAAGTGCTCTTAACCACTCAGCCATCTCTCCAGCCCCAGAATCATCTATTCAATGATGAGTGGTAACAATTGCCCTTGTTGTTAGAAAGAGAAGACTCCAGGCTTTATGTGTAGAAGAATCTTTGAAACAAATCACTGCTAACTCAGAAATACACCACTGAACATGGAAACAAAGTAAAATCCCATTGAACATTGAGAAACAGGCACAGTTGGCTTCTTTGTAATTATGTGTAGAAAGATAACTAAGAAAAGAGAGGTCATAACAATAATAGAGTCTCACTTGTATTTTGATGAGAATATATGTTAATAAAATGCATGATCATAAGGGAACCATTTATTATCACTGAATGAATCTGCTTAAAGTGGTGGAATGAAATTCGCTGTCCCAAATTTTGCTTTTCTAACACTTTCTAATAACATACTATACATAGATGAATACATTTTGCTAATGAACAATTTTCAATTCATAAACATGGGATAAAATTTATAATTTTGTACGGAAGTCAAATTGCAGAGACTCATTAAGTCTGTAGAACAAACACCAAGCATTGAATAATTCATCAGCTATTTAACACATTTGTGAAAAATGCAAATTAGATTTATTACTGAGCTCATTTTTTTTTGTTTTGTGAAAGGATTATATTTTTCTAGTGTGAGACTCCAAAGGTTTAATTGTAAAGTGATTAATATGGAGCTTTAGCTAATTAAATCAACAGAAGGAGACTAAGAGTGACACTCGTCTAGGTGCACAAATTAAAGAACTGTCCCGTTGCATTAAATAGAGTGCATTTATTACAGCTGAACTCTCAGACTATTGATGAGCTCTGACGGCAAGAGAGAAGGAAAATGAATCTGCCTGTATTGTAGGCAATGGATACACAGATGTTTTACTTCTAATTTCCTGAGCTACAACTTTTTAGCAATTAGAAAGGATTCGAACAATGACATCCTTCTACACAAGAATGTTACAGAATCAAAAATTACTTCACAGTAAGTTAAGTGGTCTCCCAGAACTGAGTAAACAGAACACTCAGATGCCTAGAATTCTGTGGATTGTATCTCAGCACTAAAGATAGGGGACTGTGTATAGATTGGGGCTGGGAACCCCACAATCACTTATTTTCTGCATTAAAAATCATTGAAAATTTGAATATTTTATATATTATATTTTGATCAATTTTACACCCCCTCCCCCCTCCACATGCCTCCTATTGCACCCCCCCACCGGATTTCATGTGTCATCATATATATTAAGTCCTCTTCAGTAAAAAATTTGTGACCCCAAATGCCCATTTGTGTAGGTCCATCCACTGAGCCTAGTGTCACACACTTAAAGAAAACCAACTTTCCTTCTCCCGGCAGCTATAAATTGCCAATAATTCTTCAGCTAAAGTTGGAGTTTCCCACCCACTTCACTTCTATGCTGGGAGTTTGTCTGACTTGAGTTTCCTTGGGTCTTGTGCCTGCTACCACCGCTGCTGTGTGTTCATGTGAGCAACCTGCAGCTGTCTGGACAACAGCTTCATTGTGGTTCCTTTACCTTTACCTTCCTTTACCTCCAGCTCATACAATCTTTCTGCTCCTTTTTCTGCAGTGGTCCCCTAACCCTGAGTAGCAGACATTTGATATATATATGCTAATATTTACTGACAAGTATGACTCTCACAACATATCAAAAAGCTTCTTTTTACAACATACAGAAGCAATTACAAAGTTCTACAACTGGTCAAACTCAGAGAATAGTGTCTGTGAGGTGCCAAGCCCTAAGTGACACATTTACAACACAACCTGTTCACCTAAGATTCAAGGAACATAGCAGTGGACAGGGGCAGAAGGATTACTGATGCATGTCTCAGCTCTAACCAGTGAAGTTTCACCATGCAACAGAGGGTGGTTACTCCTAAAGCCACAAAACACAAAGCTGAAGAGACTGAGACTACAGAGTGCTTGACCCTGAATAGGGCATCTATATTTCTCTGAATTTTAACCAGGTGTGGATTTCTGGAAGTCTCCATCTGCTGGACAACGAAGCATATGAATCTGGGGTAAAAGCCACATTCATCTGTGGGTACAGGGATAAGTATGTATAATACAGTTAGAGATTCTATTGGGTTAGGAAAATGGAAATACTAAGCTTTTTCCCCGGGTCTATGGCTTCTCTGTACATGGGTCTTTGGTTAGTCAACTGTACTTGGCATGGATTCACTTCTATTGAGCAGGGCTTAAGTCCAATCAGCTATTTGTTACAAGATAAAAGTGCCAATTTTACAGCATTGGGAATATCTTGCCAGGTCATTCATGCCTGTGAATTGTAGACTTTACACTGGGTAGAACACTAATCTACAGCTCAGGAGATATCATTGAAGATGATTGTAGTATTGTAAGATTGCAGTAAGATCCTAAGAGCCAGAGGACCAGGGTGCCTGCTGTTAGATTATCATTCTAGATAGGCCTGGGTAGCAGCACCCATGAGTCTCGACAATATGGCTGCCTAAAGATAGCCTATATCCTGACGTTCCATTCGGCATGCCAGTGTGACGGTGTAAATTTCATAAGGCCATGCCTCAAGAGAAAGAGCTGCAGAAAATTAATGGCTGTTGAGACAGAGAGAGAACTCGTATTCTCCAGGGAAAACTGCCCTGATAAATTATCCAATCCTAAGTAGTCAGCACTAAGCACACGCCCATAGGAACAGCACTAAATGGACTCAATAGTTTATCTCTGTCTATCTCTCTCGCCCTCTCTCCCTCTATGTGTGTAGAAAATTAATCTGAGAACAGTGATCCATATTATTATTCTCAAAATTATTTAACTTATGCATGAATTTCATAAAGTAACTGGAATTCTGTAGTAAAATATATACATACTATAATAATTACAGGAGAAGTCATGAATCGGAAAAGGGAGCTGGGGGAACAGGGGAGAAACTGGAAGGAGTGGGGGGGATAAAATGATGCACATACAGACTCATATAAAAGTCTCAAGAGATTTTTTTTAAACTTTCAAAGGTCATCATAAGTACTATGTCTTACTAAGCAGAAATAGCAAACAGGCTAATTTCATTTGAGAATCATTAAAAAGTTTGAGTAATTTTTATTTTAATTCATTTTAGTAACTTTCATTTGTCAATTCTCCCACATTTATTCTTTCCCTGTTTCCTGCTGGCCACTATGCTGAATATATGATTTAAACAAGAGGAACAGACACCATTGCAACAATTTTAGCAATATCCATAAGATAATCTTTGAAATGTGTGAATAAGGCACAGTGTGCAACTGGACAATCTTAAGCTAACAGTTCTTCAGACTTACTAACACTGTTGAAAGATTTCCTCTTTTAAAAAAGTGGATAAAACGTGAGTTTCCTCTTTACACTGTCATATTCCGGATGACTGATTTCTTTAACATATTCATTTGTATTTTGTAGGAAATACCATCTCATCCTGACATGGCTGCTGCCTAATGTTCAGTCTAGCTGATTCATCTGAGGACAGTGATCCTTAGTATTATCCTCAAAGTTATTCAACTTCTTCCCAAATTCAGTAAACCAAAAGTTGAAAGCAAGCTGGGTATGGTGGAAAATTACTTCAATCCCAGCATCCAGGGGCCAGAGATGCAGTGTATCTGTGAGTTCGAAAACAGACTAGGCTACATAGCGAGTTCCAGGCCAGCTGGGACTACCAGGATACCCTGTCTCAAAAGAAAACAGAACCAAAAAACTAAACAGGAAAGAATGAAAACAGAAGCTATTGGAGCCTGCTAGCTATTCTTTAGAGGTAGAGTTCTACAACAAAAAGAAATTGTAACTCAATAATTTTAAAAAGGACATTTTAGTATTTTACATTATTAAACAGAAATGGTCAATGTGTCATTTCTACCAAGTCTAATGCTCCAATTCTTGATGCTTCAAAGCGGCCTTTGGAAATATAAATTGAAATTCCCTGAAGAATAATAATGTTTCAAGTTACAGGTTCTTTATGGGTTATTATCGTGAAATCCTATAAAAACCAAATTTAAAATGAAAATGCTCAAATATGTTCTGTGTGTCTACTCATAAGCTTAACTTTCTGAGTCCCTCCAATGCTTAATTTAATGAAAAGGCATACTTTCAAATTTACATAAAGCAGCATAAGATAACATTAGTGTAGCACTCTATTGTGTTTAACTTTACTGAGAACCAGAAAGATAGAATGACTGTATAAATAGAGATTAAGATCCCTGTGTTTTAAATGAGACAACTCAGATTTGAAATATGCTTTATTTATAATTTATGAAAGGACAAGGCATCAGGTTATACCCCACATTCTAACTTCTTCTTGTGTAGCTTTATGGTATAATTGATGATAGCAATACATGGATGGAAATGTGTATTCAAATTTAAGGACAAATTCCTGAACAACTAAAATCCACTCACAGTCTTGTCCAGAATGTCTGAGAAGGCCATAAGAAGTAAATTAACAGCTTTGTATTTTGAATTTTCCTTTTTCTTTCTCCCACTCGAGAAGGACTAATGAATGCAAGACTTGGTGGGATAAAAGCAGGCCCTGGTATCCTAGAAAGAATATTCCAGAATGACCTAGCATTCACAGGTGACTGTGTCACGCCTGAAATGACTTCATCCAGACTTCTCTCCTGTTGAAACTAACGTTCAAGTTTCTTTCTTGTAGATGAATGCAATGTGCCAATTAGAAACTCTGAGTCCAAACACCCCTGAACCTCATTTCTTCATTCATAAAGTAGGAGTGTGCATTAGTTACATTTCTATTGTTTACAAAGAGAACTTAGAGAAGGAAGGGCTTATTTGAGTTATGGTTTAGAGGGCTAAATTCCCTAATGTCTGGGGAGGCATGGCAGTGGAATGGAAAGAGGACTGACCCCATTCTCAAGCAGACAAAAGAAGCAGAGAGACCCCAACTGGACAGGGTACGGCTATATGCTCTCAAAGCCAACCCCAGTGACTGCTTCCTCCCGCAAGGCCATACCTCCTAAGACCTCCCAAACAGCACCACCAACTGGAGACAAAATGTCCAAAAACATGGAGGCCATGGGGATGTTCTCCTTCAAACTACCACATCCTGTCAGCAGTGATGACAGGACAAACTTTGGACATAGGACTTAAAGCAATGCAGCTAGAAGTGACCAGGAATCCTCCTCCCTGAAGACTAGTTCTCATAGTTCTAGAGAACACTGTGCCATCTGGTAAGGAAGAAAATTCAAACAATGGTCCAGCCTCAGCTTCACAATCTTATAACTACAACAAAGACCAGCACAGCAAACTACAGTGGTGCAGCAGTGGTATTTGAGAGTAATGAATAGCAGTTGGACTGGAATCAGTTCCCTCTCAGTGGGAGGGAAGTCATGGGTAGACTGTAAACACAGTCAAATGCACATGACTAGAGAGGTCATGGATTTTAGAGAAAATCTTATCTCTGTCATATGTCTAGAAAAAAGAAATTTCTTACTGTATTCCAAATATGGATCCTTACATTCACAAACAAGCATACAGTACACCACTCATCAAAGAAGCTCCTTTTTGGCAACAGAGAGAGGCTATTACAGAGACTCACAACTGGTCACACACAGAAGCAATGTGGCTGAGAGATGCCCAGCCCTGGGTGACACATCTACAGCAGAACCTCTACACCTGAAGGTCACGGATCCTAGCAGAATAGGGCAGAGAGACGGCTACACACGCTCAACACTCAGCAGCGAAGCTTTCTTGTGCACCAGAGTGTGACGCAGCATACAGCGTGACACACACATAAGTCCACAACTGGCCAAAGTAGAGAATAAGAGACTGCACAGTGTGTGTCCTTGGATAGGACTTCTGTCCTAACCCTCAACACCCACGACTCAGGGACCACTGAGGAAGAGGGCACAGAAAGATTGTTAGAGCCAGGGTTGGTGCATGACCATAAGGAAAGAAGGCTTTCAGGCTTCCGGGAACCTGTTCACACGAACTTGCAGCGATGCTGACAGCCTGCAGAAGGTGACTCAGTCAGCCAAAATCCCAGCACAGACCTGGGGGAATGGGCAGCAGACCCCACCAGGAGCCAGAGGCAAGTGATTACTGATGGGTGAGTGAGGGCGAGTCAGCCTTCTTTAGGGAGTGAGTCTCCATAGACTGACTAGACTCCAGGGGATCAGCCTGCACTGAGGGACATTTGGGTACAGAAGCATGACTGGACAGGCCTTAACACATATAGGAGAAGAAAATCTCTGACATTCGGTGGGAGCGTTACTAAGAGGGTGTGGATGGGGGGAGGGATCTAGATAGTATTAAGATTTATTGTATGAAATGCACAAATTCAAAAAGAATATTGATTTTAAAAAAGAACACTATTTAAGCAATGACTGGAATGAAACACTTTTAGAAAACTTGACAGAATTTTACATAATTTCTTTCTGCTCATCTCTATTTCAAATAATTTGGATTTGAACTGGACTTGTGGCTCAGTAGTGGACAATTGTTAACATGGGTGAGGTCATGTGTTCCATTTCAAGCATTGCAGAAACTAAAAGCGTGTTAATTTACAAATCTACCATTTCATATTATTTTATTCTCCTCTAAAATAAAGAGAATCTAGAAGCATCCCTGAGAGTTGGTACCAAAATTTTATGCTTTTTAATGGCACCTATATCATTCCATATGCATGGATTTGAAAAATGTTCAATTTTATTATCTACACTATCCCAAAGAGCTCCACACATTTAGATGAATTCCTGAAAACATTCTGTATTCGTCACCTCCAGGTCGCTGTGATAAAATACTAGGAACAAGGCAGCTTATAGAAGGAAGGGATTATTTGGCTAGGCTCCAGAGAAATAAGAGTCCATCATGCAGCTAGGCAGGGCAGCAGCAGTGGCTAAAAGAGAAAGCTGAGCACACACTCTGTGCACAAACAGGAAGCAAAGACAGACCCCCTAGAGGTGGGTCAAGGCTGTACACACTCAGACCACCCTCAGTTGTGCGCTTCCATAGCAAGGCCACGCTTCCTGAGGGATCCACGTCTTCCCCCAAAGAGCGCCACCAGCTGACCAAGTCTGCAAATACTTAAGCCTATCAGGGAAATCTTCAAACATCCTTTGTTGGTTTGAATGAAAATGTTCCCATAGACTTCAGTGTTTGAATACTTGACCCCAGCTGGTGGCAATGTTTTGGAAGGTTTAAAGAATGTAGCCTTGCTGGAAACAGCACAGACCTGGTGGTGGGCTTTGAGAGCATGTAATCTTGCCCTCCCTTTCTTCTTGCACCTACTTGAAGATGTGAGTTCTCAGCTTTCTCTACTGGCTTTGTCCTGACATGCCTCCCCTCTCATGGTGGACTCTTATCCCTGTTGAAGAGTTAGCCCAATAAACTCTTCTTCTACATGTTGCCTTGGTGGTGGTTTTATATCACAGCAAATGTAACACACATTATAATTTATTTTTTCACAGAAAAAAGGTACATTTAAAACTACCTATGTCTATGTAGCCAAGCAATTGGGAGTAAAACCAAAGCAGGAGTTTCAGAATACCCGATTTGAAGGTAGACTGTGAAGATTAACTAATGAAAGCAGCGTGGTACTGGCTAAAAATAGGAACATCAGCACATGGAACAAAACTGAAAATCCAAAATGAGCCTACTCATGAACAAGTTTCAAAGAATACAGAATGGGGAAATGATAGTCACTTCAATAAATTCTGTTAAGAAAACTAGTCAGCCACATACAGAAAATGAACTTGACTGTGGCTTCACACTAAGACAAACAGTAAAAATTCTGTCAGTATTTAAATATTCCACCAGACACTATGAAACTATAAGAAAAAAAAATTAATGGTATTTGGGCTTTGTGTACAAAATTTCAAGCAAAAATAGACTATTTATAGACTTGTGGACTAACCAGTGTCTCAGAAGTCTGTCCCTTCAAGTCACTGGTCAGGGAAGAACAAATGACCCCAAACCAATAAAGATCATGGTCTTCACTCTTGGTTGTCTGCCAGAACATGAAGCATGACTCTTTTGCTGACACTACACATTTCTCCATAGGAATTGCAGAAATCAAACCAGAACTGACATGGAATCCTCTTCCCTAGAGGCTGTCATGGTATGAGAAGGTGCTATGTGAGAAGCCAAAGGAGAGTTGGTATCAATTGACCTACCCTGCTATGAAGCCTGATAAACACAGAATGGCAGGGCCACCAAGATATGCCCAAGAGTTCAGAAGTGGCACTTGTGTCCAGAGGTTTACCAACAGCTTTCCAATTTAACTTTTAGTTTGCTCAAATGGAGAGAACTCACTACTGCTACTGCAAACCTTGCCAAGAATTCATGGACAGAGGGGTCACAGGTCCTGGGGGAGAACCTAACACTGCTGTATTACTCCAGTGATATGGTTTATAACTGCCTTCTAATAACTCATCCTATGCCCATAGACCCATAGATACGTGCAGCCCTCACATCTCATTGAAGAAAGTTCTTTTTGTGTCATGTATAAGCTATTAGAAAAAAAAATCTACAATTGGTCAAATGCAGAGAATATTTGACTCTGTGGTGTCCAGTGCAAATGAGTCATTGAAAACAGACAGAATTACTATATGTAAGGCTCAAGGAACTCTGCAGAAGAGAAAGGCAGGAATGTAAGAGCAGAGGACCAGAAATCCTGCTGCTAGATAGTATCTTCTGGAAATGGCAGAGATTTTGTACCGACTAACTCGAAACAATATGCTTGCCATACAATAAGGTACAAGACCTTCAAAGACCATATCAGTCAACATGCCAACATTTATGGAGGCAAATTTCACAAGACCTCACCCTTAAATGAAGAGCTATAGGCAGGCAAGGGGCTGCCGTGAGAGGAAAAATCAGTTTTCTTTCTTCCAATTTGTTGTTGTTAAGTGACAAGATGCCAAGCTTAAATGGCTAGCTCTAAAAATAGGGTGATACTAAATGGACTCAGAAGAGGTCAATAAATTGAGAGGAGAAGGAGCACACAGGAGGATTTGGATGGGGAAAAATAGGGTGGAAATGATGAATATACAGAATACTCATGGATGAAATCATCAAGCAAAAATAAATTGTCAAATCATATTAGGTACAATTGAAAATGTGCACAGCAAAGGAAACCAAACGGTTCAGAAAAATGTTTGTATCTATGAAAAATCTGCAAATATCCCCATTTCCTGGTGAGTTAATATCTATACTATGTGAAGCCAATACTTCAATAATATAAGATGCAACCTAAAGAGTAAAAGCAGCCATGGTTCCTGAACTGCCCTCTGCTCTCAGTGGGAGGATGAAATGTGATAACAGCAGCCAGTTTCTGATACCTTGCCCTGCTGTGAGACTCCTTGAGCATTATAATAATATCAGAATAGCATCTCACCAGAATGCCACGTATTGTATTCTAATATTCTAAGGGTGGGAGAAACATTTGAGAAAAGAAATGAACATTTATAAAATATTCTTCATCTGGCAGTTAGACAAAGCACTAATTTCATTCTAAGAAAATGCATGAAAACAACTGTGACTGCAAATTTTAAATTTAAAAATCACCATTTTTAATATTTTATTTAGTATTTTATTCTATGTATATGAGTGCATCACCTGCATGCAGAGAGGTCAAAAAAGACTGTCAGATCCCCAGGAACTGTATTAAGGAGGGTTACTGGCCACCCCGTAGTTGCTGGTTATCAAACCCGGGTCCTCTACAAGAGCAGCCAGTGCTCTTCACCACTGAGTCATCTCTCTTGCCACCCCAGATCACCTCATTTTTAATGTATTTTTCCTGAAATTTGTGCATTTCATACAGTACACTGAATCGTATTTAGACTCCCTTCCCATCTGTACCCCTCCAGCATGTGCACCAGATTTCAAACATTCTGCCATGTAAGTCATATAAGTCAAATGTGTGCACCCAGACTTCCCTAGGTGTAAGTTCAGCCTGTCTAGGGCCATTCCCTAAAGAAGATGAACTTTCTGTGATGTTGCTTATACAAAGCACATTTTCTTTGTTCTAAGAAAAATTATCAGGTCAGGAAGGTAAGCATTCATACAATTGGTTTTTATAAGATGTTTTTATCATTTTAGTTCTCAGTACTTTTATTAATACACTAATGATGAAATGTAAAATTAGAATAGGAAATTAAATATGCCAGCAGTATAACAATTAACTGAGCTATTGAACTATGTTTCACAGCATATCATCAGCCAACTCCTCACTTTCACCAGAATGCAGAGAAACAAATTATCCGATAGGAGAAAGAATTATACGTATTATTTACATACTGTATTTGACATGTGGTCTCTGAGCTGATGGATATAGTATCACAGGTCAGTTCCAGTCTGCAGTTTGTATTAAATATTTTATTTGTTATTTTTTATTATTTTATGTGTATGGATGCATTGCCTGCATGCATGTAATTGCATCCAGGCCAAGTAATTTCTGTGGAGGTCAGAAGAGAGTGTTGGATCCCATGGAGTTGTAGTTATAGAAGGTTGTTAGCTGCCATGTAAGTGCTGGGAATCAAACCAAGGTCTTCTGTAAGGGCAGCCTGTGCTCTTAACCACTGAGTCATCTCTCCTGCTCAACTGCCTGCATTTTATCAAGGCATCCAGGTAATTTGGATGTTTATCAACATTGAAATACACCTGTATGTCTTTATGGTAAGAAATGAGTATTTTGCTCAACATTATTTTTTTTTGTGCTGAAATCTCGCTCAATATTACCAAGTATTTATGATTTCTTTGTACTGCCTGATGTTATTAGAGTATACATAGATGACAGATTAAATGTAGATATGAATATATATACAGTCTTCAATTTAGTTTTTCCTTTGGTCAGTCCTAACCCATCTCCTTTAAAGTGTTTGACTGATACCAGTATCGGTGAAAAGAGTTGTAAGTATGATTCAGTCAGAGTGTTTGCCTATAATGAAAGAGGCCCTGAGTTCAATACCCAGCACACACAAAGGAAGACTGCCTTTCAATATGACATTTAACTGGTTTTTATTGTAATTAATATTGGGTATAATTTCTATTGTTATATTTGCAATTTTAGAAAGATTCCTTTTTTGTTTTGCCTTTTCTTTAATATTTATCTCTAAGAATATTATGTTAGATTGTATTTCTTTTCCTCTGGAAATTTGCATCTTACTTTTAATTTGAATGTGTTGGAAAGGATGCATGTAATACTATCGATTGTAGTATATACTTCTCAAGAAAATCTGCTATTTCCATTAAGGAAAAGAAAATAGAAGTTTAGCAATCCAGGTGAATTTGTATGATTGTGGACTATATTAGTGTTCTTGCACATACGGGACTTACACGTTTTATAATCTCCTTCAGATTAACACAAATTTGAGTCCTACACCTTGATTTCTGCACAGCTGCATTCTGTCACCCCCTCTTTGTATGCATATGCGACAGGCGTGGTGTTCCTGCACTGGAATGAGCTTTGTGTTTTATAATCTGATGCCTTAACAGTCAAAGGTCAAAGGAGGAACCGACATACACTGTTTTACAGCTTCTCATAGACTCTCTGGGGCTCACTTCGTTTTGGCCTGTGTCTCTGTCCCCTTCACTGTACCGGAGGGTTACACACATCCCTCTCTTTCCATGAGAGTTTAAAATGTATAAATATTCCTTTATCAGTATGCATATCTGTGCAACATTATTGCCACTGCTCAAATGCATTTTCAATTCAGGAAGGAAAAGACTTTTATTATTTAATTTGTATTTCTCTTGTATTTCTATTTTATGAATGTCGGTTTTCATTTTTTTGTTTACACGCTATAATTTCCTACATCAATTCCTATCACACTAATAACTGACTTTAGGACTGAAGATTCTTCAGGGATTTGTTACCAATAACTTTTCGCAAGTTTTCATCATGAAATGAACTCATTTCCTCTTCATTTTGGAAAAATAGTTCGTTGTGAAACCAATTCTTTACCAATATCTCCCTTTTCAATAACTGGAATGTGTTGGGGCTCTTTCCGGTCTTCCTTATCCGGTTACTTTCTTTTCCTGTTGCTGTAATAAAATGCCCGGGCAGAAGGAGATCAGAGGAGAAAGGGCTGGTTTTGGCCTACAGGTCCAGGGCGTGGTCTATCACAGTGGGAAAGTCAGGCAGGAGCATGGAACTTCGGGCCACACCGCCTCTGCAGTCACGAATGCACAGATCAATGCTTCTGCTCAGCTCATTTGCTGCCATTGATAAACTCACGATCCCTGCCCAGGCAAAACACCACCACAGCTCGATTTCCTAACTCAATTATCTTCATCAAGAAATCCCTGACGGGCACATTCAGCCGTTAACCTAACCCAGAAAATCCCTCACAAACGTGTCAGAGGCCTGACTCCGAGCCGAGTCTAGGTCTGTCAGTCTCACAATTCACACTGACCACCACACTGCTTCTGGTGAAATCTTCACTAATCTTATTGGATTATTAATATGGAATGAGGCACTTTTCCTCTTTCCAGGACTATCTGTTCACCTTTGGCTTTTTGTACTCAGTAGTGATGTGTCTGGAAACAAATCCAGTAGGTTTCATCCTCCTCGGAAATTCACTGATATTAATGATTAATTTGCAGGTGAATATTCCCATCACATTTTCAAGGCTTTCAGGTCTTCTTTATTAAAAGTGAAGTCATGCCCACCCCTTTACTCTGGGCATCCCCTTGCCAGTCGCTCTGCTGGCTGCAACACCAGGTTTCCTCAGCTGCTATTGAATTTTTTCTGGCCTTCTGTTTTCTTGCTAACAAGAAAGATTTAATTTTATTTTCTTGTTTATACTCATGTTTGCTGAATATTCAGATACAATATTGAGTCTCCACAGAGAACTTTTCAATCCAAATGTCTCATCCATACTCTATATACCAATTTTACAAAATAAATTCTCTTTTTATGTACTCTTTAAATTGTCATTCACATGTTAAGTTTCATTTTTTCAATAAAATTATTTTGTTTCCCTGTGACAGAATGCATTGTCAAGGATGTTGACTTTTATACATAGCATTTCATCTGAGTACTGTAAAAAGTTTCCACATTCTAATTAATTTCTCATGTTTTCTGTAACTGTTTATTAGGTAACATTTTGTTAGCAAGACTTTTTATTTAACTAAGTAGCAGTTCGATTTTACTGATATTGATAGAGTCATATTTAAATTATCTTTCTTTCAAATAGGATTGATTTCACTACCTATAGAATTACATCAACAGCGTTTCACTTTAAAGCTTCTGTTGTCAATCTGCTAGATTTTAGTAGACTGGATAAGAAATATGACTTTGAACATTTCTTCACCTACATGGACTTAAAGAGTTTGCTTTGTTGCTTGATTTTGACACAGTAGCTGTCAGGCTTATGTCACTCTTGGAATTTTCTGGCTATGTGTTTGTAATGCTCTTTATTCTTCACATGAACATGTTCCTTATGGCTACACTCTTTTTTATTGGTTAAAAATATTCATCTGACAGTGTATTAAAGTTCTAGAACTGCAGTGTCTGTAAAAATTCATTTCTGTGTGCTGACATCACCTCATATTGAATTTATTTCAGTACTTTCTTCATAAAAGGTTGTATTACAGGTGCTCTACTACACAAGCCTACCTGGGATTATCGCTTCTACCTACCACAGCATTTTCGAGATTAGGAATAGCTTTGTCCCAGCTCTCAGAATGTTTACCTGAAAGCCTTCTCTGGACCAACTTCTCTGGACCTCTTTTGTGCACTTAAGTCTGACCACATTCCTTCATCACACTGACGAGTGTAACATCAAAGTGGGACTGTCATGGAGCTTCCTTTGAAATAACTTCTCCATGCCTCATAATTACCGCAGAGTTATCCAAATGGAATGAACACCTTACTAAATTTACAGCTAGAATTTAAAACATTTTAAAAATTATATTTAAAAGTATTTCTTCTAAGTTGTCTAAATTACTTACATAATAAAACACTGGAATGAAATGAACTTCAGTGATAACTCAAATTTGGCTCACTTCCACTGTACATACTGTACATTCTTTAGACTCATATTCTGATAATCTGTAACCAAACTGCTAAAGACTCAAGGCTCCGTCTAATTCCTTATGCCATACAACCATGGACTTCCTAATTTTGGTTAGTGTAATCAATCTTTGCCAATTATTCATTACTGAGAATTTTAATAAAAAGTCTGGGACGTTTCTCTGTAGTTACTAAAATATCTGGAGGAAATATCTTATTTTCAAAAAGATATATAGGAAGTCAGGGAAAACATAAAAGTTTTCTTAAAATTAGATTATAATAATTAGATTAAAGACATAGGTATACCTTACAGTAACATCTAAGAAATATCACATAATGTACCTGTATGAATGCTTAAGAAATGAACATTTTATTTTAATTTTATAGAACATTGGATAAGCTACATGCTTTATTGTGAATGGAAAGATAATATTTCTGTAATACAGCACTATTCTCCAGGGGACATGTTTATAACCATATATATACATATATATATATATTCTTAGAAAACAAAATGATAAATTTAACTATTGTGTCTACCTACAAGGTTTAAATGTTGTCTTGTAATTTTCAGATTGTGCATTTCACATCTTATCAGCTGACATCTTAGTATGAATATAGGAGGTGAGGCTCTGTCGTTAACACTGTAACATCACATGTAAAACATCCAACCCCCAGCCACCAAGCAGCTTGGAGCAATGTGCCAGAAGGACACAGTGCCCCTTTTGAACCTCAACAAAGGTGTTTTTCTCAAAACTGAAATAGAAATACTTCAGTTTCTTTCTGTCCCAAAAGAGCAAGAGAACGCTTATGAAAATGATCGTCTTATCCATCTCATCGAGGGAGCAAAACAGAGAAGCAGCAAAAAAGAGGGTGGGTCTGCAAGTGAAGAAAGGAGCCAGCCCCTTGAATCCACAGGCAGAGGAACGGGTTTGGCATTTCACACAGTGCGATGCTTTACGAGGCCTTCTTCCCATTCTCTTCCCCTGACTCCCTTCTGCCCGTCAGGTCCCCTCCCCGCCGTTCCTCCTTCTTGGTCTCAAGTCATGGTCACGCAGTAATCTTTTCTCTCTGCTGTGAGATCTCTTACTTCTCATTCTCCTTCTTTATAGTAGCATTTCTAGCTTAGTGATCTCTAACCCTACAAACATATACACATACATGAAATTAAAAATAAATGATTTGCCTAGGAAACTGGTCATATTTGTCTTTCCAAGCCTGACCTGTTTTGTATAACATAATGATGTCCAATTACATTCATTTACCTGAAAAAGTCAGAATTTGATTTTTCATTAACATCTCAGAAAATTGCACTCAATTTATTTAACATATTTTCTTTATCCATTCTTCTGTTGATAGAAGCTGATTCCATTTCCCAGCTACAGTGAATAGTACAGGGATAAACATGGATATATAATTATATCCATAGTAAGAATTAGAGACAGCTTAATATAAACCCCCTTGTGTTATAGCCGAATCACATGGTAGTCTGCTTTTAGTTCTTTGAGAAACCACATACTTTATTTTACATTCCCAACATCTCTGTATAAGGATTCCTCTGTCCATACACTTCTTAAACAATAATTGCTGTCACTAGTTTTCGTCAAACTAGTGTAAAAAGGGAGCTGGAGAGATGGCTCAGCAGTTAAAAGCATTGGTTGCTCTTGCAGAGGACCATGGTCTGGTTTCTGGAAAACACGAGGTGGCTAACCACTGTAGCTCCTGTACTAGGGGACCCAAATCACGCTTCTGACTGCATGGGTATTACCCACATAAGGTGCACTTGCATGCAGGTTAAATACTCATAAAAGTAAAATTAAAATGAATAGTTGTTTTAAAAGATAGAATCTTAAAGTAGTCTATTTCTTTCTCTAATTGCTGAAAATCTTGACATGCAAAGGTAGAAGATTGTCATTGTTCATGCATTGATAGAATTAACTGAAGACTCTCAATCAAGATTCTGAATGACACTAGATGGAAAGACCTCTCATGCTCATGGATTGGTAGAATTAATATTGTGAAAGTATAATTATTCTAGTAAAGACAGTTTCTACATTCAATGCCATCACAATCAAAATCCTCATGAAATTATTCAGTGAAATAGGGGGAAACAATCCTAAATTTCATATGGAAGCATAAAAGAATCCCACAAATTCAAAGCAGTCCTGAGAAGGACTGTGGAGACAATGTGGAGGGTTTCCCAGGCCAGATTTCAAACTATATTACAGAGCTATAGTAATAAAAAGAACTTCTTACTGGCAGAAAGGCAGAGAAAACACAAATGCAAAGTCATGTATTTATATTCAGCTGGGACAAAGGATATGGAAGCTCACACTGGAGGAAAGGCCACATCTTTACATGTGGCACTGGAGGACCAGATGGCCTCATGCAGAACTGGAAGCTTGCTGATCTTATTACACACACACACACACACACACACACACACACACACAGAGGAAACAAAGACAGCAAACCATAGGGTAGGGCTATAACCCTTCAGAGCACATCCTTAGAGACACACCTCTTCCATCCAGGCTTCACCTCACTTCTTGAAGATTCCATAAACTACAGCACCACCAACTGGGGATCAAGTACTCAAATGTGTGAGCTCCAGGGGGACATTCCCCTATGAGACCACAATCTTAACTTTTTCCAGGTGTAAAAAGGGAGCGGGTATCATCCTCTGAAACAATGAGAGTAAAGCTTGAAAACACGATGACGCAGTACAGACCAGAGGGAGGAAAAGGGAAACAAATGAGAACCAGGGCTTTGGTGTTACTTAGGACAGAGACTAGAATGTCAGAAACACTGAAGGGCAGGCAGAGGCTGCTGGCACTGTGAAGAAACAGGAAGTGCAAAGACCTGGGTCACAGAGGAAGGCTCCAGCAGATGGAAACGTGTGGAAATGGACAGCACTGGAAATATAGTGATCGATATTACACTGTGCACTGAAAATACTCCAAGAGAAGAGTTTAGTGTTTGTGCCATATGGATAGGTCACTTTGAGAGCTAGTGGATAAGTCGATTTTCTAGTCTAACCTCAACCTTTCACACATACATTTTTTAAACATCCACTTTTATACTTTAAAAATGGACAATAGAAAAGAATGGAAAATGCATGCACACACACAAAGTCATGATCCGACTTTTTCTGGGCATTTCAAGCACTCATCTATCCATTTACATTCCCATTAAATATACACTTACTGAGAATAAAAACTAAGATAATTAAAACATAAATGCCCTATTTAATTCCTAAAAAACCAAGGAGCAAGTGGGATCAAGACTCATTTTTTCTTAATTGTGCAAAATAAAATTTTATGATGTCTTATGGAACCTAAATAACAACAAAGATGGCACTGAAAGTTTGACACAGTTGCATTAATATTTACAGTCAATGCCTGAAGTAATTCTCAATTATTGTTAGATTAGATGTTGTATGTGTGAGTGTATCACATATATGTCTGCAAATATACATGCTCTGGTGTGCACCAAAGCCAGAAAAGGATATCAGATCCTTGAGATTTGGACCACAGGGTTTTGTGGGATGCCAGAGTTGTTATGCGGGTTCTAGGATTCAAACTCAGTCCTCATGATTGTGCAGTATGCTTCCTTAACCACTGAATCATCTTTCCAGGACTCAATTTGGTTATTGTTTCATTTAAATGCAAATAAAACAATTTACATTAACTTTAAACTCATAAAATTTCTACTGCTTCAACATATACACATCTGTCTATATCTTCAATATCATATGGAGAATAAAAGTTCAGAAAATGTACCAGGAAAGGGGTAGGTCTAGTGAGGGAGCAGTTAACTGGTTCACCCCACTGTATTGTGATTCAGTGAGGTAAATAATGCCTAGAAGAATTCCGTGGTGGTGTGATGCCCAGAAGCGTTCCATGCTGGGGTGGTATTCCAGCCTCTAGATGGCCAGCAGCCTGGATGTGACATACATTCAGACGCATCAGATCTAAAGAGAAACTTGATTTGAGATTATCAAAACAATCTTTCAACTGAAGAATGGACTACTCCTCTAAATGATTCTAGTGTCCTAACTAGTTATTTTCGCTGCTTTTCGGTTGCTGTGATAAAACCATCATGACCAAGGAATTCTTACAAGGAAGAGTTTATTTGGCTTCCAGCTTCACAGGGGTCCAAGTCTGTCATGGTGCGGAGGCCTGACATGGAGCAGGGATCTAAACACACATTTTCAAGCAGGAACAGGGAGAGAGACAGCAACAGTGGCAATGGGAAAGAGGTCACCAGTGACTTACTTCCTCCAGTAATGCCACATCCTATGGGTTCCATGACCCTCCCCAAACAGAGCCATGACCTGGAGACTAACTATTCAAATACTTGAAGGAAAATAAGCCTGAAAAATGGCTGAAAGAACTGACCAGCAGGCCACTCTGCCTCCCTCCCCTCCACTGGGGAAGGGAGATACATCTGTTTCAGAACACATGACCTTTAGCTAAAGACATCTGTTTGCTTAACAAATTCTCTACCAGAACTCCCCATGTCTCCTTCCCTGATCTCAGGGAAGAAGGAGCAGGACAACACCCAAGAAGGCCTGCCCCACCTTCTGGGATTCTGGGAAGATACCACCCCCTTTCTGGGATTTTCTGGGTTCACCTATAAATCCCAGACTGCCACCAGTCCTGCTGCCCAACCTCCATTTGCCCTTCATAGCTAATGAGCTGTCTGAACCTGTTGAGGCCAGATTTCTTTATTAGGCTGCCTTCTCATCCTGGGTTCTAGCACTAGGAGTTTATGCACGACATCACTCATTAAACCACCACATTCCATTCTACAGCCCCCACAGGCTTATCCTGTATCATAATGCAAAGTGCCTTTGGTCCAATCTTAAAAGTCTCCACAGTCCTTAACAGTGCCAACACCATTTAAATTCCAACATGCAAAGTTTATTCTGAGACCCATGGCACTCTCTTAAAAATGAAATTATGTATTTTCAACCTACAATGAAATCTAATATGCATTCTCATTTTAAATGAGAAGAATGACAGCCGAGAAGGAAATACTTCACCACAGTAAAACCAATACCAGCAGTGCAAAAACTAAATCCTCTAATTAATGTCCAATACCTAGTACCTTAGATCCAGCCTTCAGGTTTGCTCATGGAACATGCATCTCTCTTGGGCTGGTGCCATTCCCTGAGTACAGCATCCCCTTGGAAGATGTTTTATGGCTTTGGCTTAGCCAACACCTTGGGGTCTCTCCTTTCAAGCAGGCTTCACTTTCACAGCTTCATGCAATGGTCTCTTTCTTAGGGTCACTTCTCAGAAAACCCAGCTACCATCTGTGGCCTGGACTCAGTAGCTCCCTAAAACTGAGGGGGGAGAATCATCAACCCACACTCTTGTATCTCACATTCCCTCCAAAGCCAGCACCAAAAGGACAATTCAGAAAGATCCATGGCTATCTTGGGACGGGACTTGGCACCTTTCATCCACATTACCAGCAGTTGCTTTTGTATGCTACATGGTTTTAGAAGCAAAATCTCCTTAGGTGTTTTCCTTTAGAGGCTGGAAGCTTAGCTGGATGGGGTCTTGCCATGAGAGTGTTTTTTTCCATTGTTCAAGTGCAAACCTGGAAGACTCTCCTTAAGGACTCTAATCTCACTAACAATGTCTCCTCCAGGACCCAATTTTGCTGGCACATTTAACTGCATTGCCTTCTTTTCCTATATAAACTATACTGCCCCATTTATTCTCTTTCATTGTAACTCTGGCTACTATTCACCATTAATATTCCTGCCACAGATTCAGTGTTAGGCTGTCTAGAAATTTCCTATGCCAAAGAAATTAGGCCTTTACATTTCAGTTTAGCCCAGGTAATTTCTTAGGCTGGGGGCAGGCAAAAGCTAGATTCCTAATCAAAATATTCCAGCTGCTGTTGAATTACTTGTTTCTATCTCCCCCTGGAACATCTTGATCCAGTACTCTACTAGAATAGCACTTGAAGCTCTGCTTCCAACATTGACCTGATTTTCTAGTTCATACTTCCAACATTTTCCACATTCTTCCTATG
Source organism: Eospalax fontanierii (assembly GCA_035773235.1). Taxonomy (NCBI): domain Eukaryota; kingdom Metazoa; phylum Chordata; class Mammalia; order Rodentia; family Spalacidae; genus Eospalax; species Eospalax fontanierii. The sequence continues at coordinate 187,807,670 of CM069524.1, read as the reverse complement.
ACACACATGGTCAGGTTCTCCACATCAACACCCCACTCCTTGTAACAACCTCTGTATCAGTTAATTTGAAGTTATTGTGATAAACCACCGTGGCCAAGGCAACTTACAGATGGGAGAGTATTTTGGTATTATGGTTCTAGAAGGATAAGAGTCCATCCTGGAGGAGAATAATGCCAGCAGGTAGCCAGAACATAAACCTGAGGACAGAATATTCAAGCACACACAGAAAGCAGGGAGAGAAGCTGTCCATGGGATCCTGGCTTAGGAGCTCCCAAAGCACACTTCCAGTGTCACACTTCCTCCAGGATGGCCACACCTCCTAAAGGGTCCATGACTCTCCCCAAGCGCTGCCACCAAACATGGACCAAATGTTGGAATACATGGAGCCTTCAAACCACCATACTAGATGTTTTAGTTCCTTTTCTGTTGTGGTAAAATAAAACCTTGACCAAGGGAACTTCTAAAAGGAAGAGATTCTTTGAGCTTATAGTTCCAAGGGATTAGAGCCATCACTGGGGGCGGCGTGGCAGCAGAGTGGAGGCTGAGCCCTCACATCTTCGAGAAGGCACAGAAGGCAGAGAGCAACTGGAGATCTTGCAGGGTTTAAGAACTCTCTAAGCTGCTCCCAGTGATGTGATTCCTCCAGCATGGCCACACCTTCTAAGACCTCCCAAAACAGTCCCACCAACTGGAGACAAATGCCCAAATACTTGGAGCCTGTGTGGACATTCACATACAAACCACCACACTAGGTAACAGAATCCATTGTTCTTTTAATCTTTTGCTAGTCAAACTTAAAAGAATATAAATCATTTATTTCTTCACTAAGCCAGGTTACAATTTTTTAAAGTTGGCAAAATGAATCTTCAAAATTAATCGCAAAATACTTCCTTAGATTTGTGTTAATATGTAGGCGTAGGCAGGTTCTATTTTAAAATATTTCTAACAGTCTATCATTTATAGCAATTAGTCTCAGAAAAACTAGCACCTCTGAGTCACTGGTATAAGATTGGCATGTCTCTCTCTAAAACAGTGAAGCCAATTCATAAATGTTCACTGAAAGATCCTCCTTTATAGATCCTGCATAATTAGAGAGACATTTTTTATAAGTCATTCAGGTTGTAGGATTCTTGCAGACGGGGAGACGGATTTTCATTAGTATATGTGCAGATCGGGTTATTGAGGCTTATAGGATGGGAGTCCATTCCTCCTCCATTTGATACAGCATTTGTTTCTTTAAGTCTCAGAAAACCATGATGATATACCCTGCCTGTAAATGAACAGCAAAAGGAATACTGTGTGTTTGACCTGAGGATATGTAATTGGTCTTATTTTTCCCCTTTGATGTTATTTTCTGCAGTCCTGGAGGTAAGCACTGGGGTGCTGACAGCCTCTCCTTTTGCTTTCTGTGTGCTCACAGTCCTTGTTAAGATGAAATTGTGAGCTCAGTATTTTCCTTGGGTGCCACTCTGCTACTTTTGGATAGTGCATACATTTTGGGAAATGTTTCACCAGATTCATGCTCATATAAGCACAACTGGGCTGTTTGAGAATGAAACAATGGCTCATAAGGATTTTAGGATGGGACAGAACTTTGGCATAAAGGCAGTGTTTTCTGGCAGTTTCCCACATAGATATCAGAAGGTTTTTGAGGAAATTAGAGTCTAATTTTATCGTTAATAATTGACTTCATGATGTTGTAATTAAATTTGTATTTTCTTTTCCTTAAAGTATCACCTTTATATTCCAATATTAACACATCCCCAAATAAATAGGAGAATCCTCCTTTCAACTGTTTTTAAGACAGTGCCTTCCTTTGTAACCCAATAAGATCTAAAACCAGTGATCCTCTTGCCTCCATCTTACAAACTTTTGGATTGCAATCATGCATTCCTGGTTCTCTCAACATATTTAAGGAAACACATTTTCCAATAGGGACAGATATTAACAGGGAGTATGGTGTATGTGTGAGCACCCGCAGTACTCAGTCTGCCACCATCATCACATCTCTTAATGCTTCATCCAAATTCTTGTTTGAGCAGCTGTGTGTGTGTGTGTGTGTGTGAGAGAGAGAGAGAGAGAGAGAGAGAGAGGCTCTTTGGGTTGATGCTATTGATATTAAATTTATAATTTTCACAAAAATCTTGCTAAACATTTACCTGTAGGTTACTGACGAACAAACATCGTCTTTGCATTGATCATAATCAGAAATCTGTGGCATCTCAAATGAAAAATGATAGATACTTGGAAAGATGAAGGGCCGTCAGCTTTAAGAATGAGGGTGGTTTCCAGTCATGATTATACCAGGAAGTGACCTTATTTCCATACTGACTTTCCAAAGCACACTCATGACCAGCCCTAAACATTGGCCGAGTCTGAGTGCACACCATATTATTCTGTCTCTTTGAATGCGAAATCTGAATACCTGTTTTCATTATTTTCATTCCGTGCACCACTCATAACTAAAGTTTTTTTTATGACAATAGTTTTTGAGAACTTTCTAGAATGTATTTTGCCCAAATCCACAGCAGATTCACCCCCACTTTCCTACTCAATCACCTTTGTGTCTTTTCTTTTCCCATCAAGTCCCATTTGTGTTGTCCAAATACTCTAGGGCATGGAGCCTGCTGAAGTATAGTCGCATGCCAGTGGTCACATCCTTAAAGAAGACTGACCCTTCAACCTGCTAGTAGCTATCAAAAGTCAATAGCTCCTCCATTAGGGATGGGTATTACATGTCCACCTCTCTCATCCACAACTGGAATTTTAAAATTATAAATATGTTCCTCCACTTTCTGAGTATGATAGGGCACAGGTATAGCCCTGGGTACACAGGAGAATGAGGCAGAAGGAACACTTGAGTCCACAAGTTCTGGACTGTAGTGTGCTGTACTGACCAGGTGTCCTGAATATATTCAATATCAAAATGATGACTGGGGAGTTGAGGACCACCAGGTTATCTAAGGAAGGGGGTGAACCACTTCAGGTAGGAAACAAAGCAGGTCAAATCTCCAGTGATGATCAGAAGTATTCTCCCTGTTGATAGACCACTCAGTGAAAATCATCTATCGGTTTTCTAGATTTCCCATGAGATCCCACTTTCTTTTATTAATATTTTATTTATTATTCTTTTTATTATATATGTGAGTACCCATGTCAAGCAATGTTCCTAGAACTAGAGCTACAGACTGTTGTTAGCCACCATGTGGGTGCTGAGAACTGAACCTCAGTCCTCTGCATGAGAGGCCAGTGCTTTAACCACTGTCATGTCTCCTCCCGAAACCCCACATTCACTCCCTATGGCTCATTACACCATGTCATAGCATTGATCTTGTGGAAAGCTCTGGTACTTCCTGACTCAGAATCCAGGGTCATATTCACATGCATGCTGCTCCCTAGATGTGGCCCTCTCAGTGTGATGCTAACCCTCCATTCCCACCCTCTCCCTTTCAGGCAGGAGGACATGGGGCACACCAGGGGTGGAGGGAGGCTGGAGTGTATACTATGATACTGTAGCTTGCTGGTCTCTCTGACATCACCATTTTCTTCTTTGTCACTGTTAGAATTCTTTTCATTCCTTGCTGCCTTGGGGACTACAATAAGTTCAAATAGAGGCCACACCTTCCGTTTGCTTCCAGTTTCCTAAAATATGTCTACTGTCTGTCTTTCACAGCTATGCTTGATTACAAATAGCAGAAAATCTTACGGTGATGATTTAAACACATGGGTGTGCTCACCTCATGGATGAATATAAATATGAATTTGGTTACAGCATGCAAACTGAAGCTCCTTAGTGGTAAATTTAGAATTATAGACTGTATTTAGCTGTGTGCTCTCTGATCACACTTGCAGTTTTAATCTCTGTCCGCTTGATTGTGGAAGATCCCCTGGTGTCCCTGCCATCACCTGCTGTCTCAGTACTTCAATGGTGATCTGTGGGGTTCTCAAACTTATGGCTCCTCCATCTTATCATAGGTGCAGTCATGCATCATAAGTAAACTGTTTGTGAACGAACCCTCAGTCATGTTGTCCCAAGCTCTGTGCTAAACAAGACGATAAATGGAATCACAAACAAATGTTATCTTCGGATGTTCTCCAGTGATCTAAATCAGCTTCCTCAATAGAGGAAGAAAACAACAGGCCCTGGGGAGACAGTGGGGCACTCACTAGGGAAGGGCCAGTGAAACTCCATCTACCTTCCTGAAGCCAGCAGATTTGCAGGCAGGAAGAGAGTGGGGGCTTCCAGCTCTGGGCAGGAACCTCCAGAACAGTCAAGCACCTACTTAGATTATACTCTGTGCCTTCGGTACAAGGAGAAATGCTTGTGTGTGTGTGTGTGTGTGTGTGTGTGTGTGTGTGTTGCGTGTGTGTGTGACTGTGTGTGAATATGTATGTGAGTGTACATTTGTGTTGCTTTGTCTGTATGACCATGTATCCTTGTGTGTGTGTATGTGTGTGAATATGTGTTGTGTCTGTGTACCTGTATGTGTATGTGTGTGGGTCTTTGTTTCTGTGTGACCCTGTGTGCATTGGGTGTTTGTGTCCATGTGAAGGTGTGCCTGTGTGTTTATGTTTATGTATGTTTATGGCTGTGTGTGCATATGTGTATGAGTGTACATGTGTGTGCTTTGTATGACCATGTGTCCTTGTGTGTGTGTGCTTGTGTCTATGTGCCTCTGTGTCTCTGTGTTGTGTATATACACGTATGTATGTTTGTGTACCTGTGTATATATATATGTGTCACTGTGACCATATGTATATGGAATTGTGTGCTTTTTATAAGTGTGTCTATGTGTATGTGTATCTACATGTCTGTGTGTAGATGTACCTGTGTGTGTGCCTATATGTATATGTGACTGTGTCTGTTTATTAGTGTCTATGTGTGTGTATATCTGTGTGTCTGTGTATAGATGTGTGTGTTCTCATGTGTATATGTGACTGTGTGACTGCGTATAAATGTGTCTGTGTACGTGTATCTGCATGTAATTGTGTTTCTGTGTGTCTCTATGTGCGTCCCTGTGCATTTTTACTTTGGAGTATGATTTGCTTTATCTCCCATTTTTTCCACTCTTTTGTACCAAGGGAAAGCATCTTATTTTTTGTTTTGTTAGCCTGGGCATTTGGGGTTTTTGAGACAGAGTCTTACTCTAAAGTCCAGTCCAGCCTATACCTCACAGTATAGCCCAGACTGGCCCCCAACTATAAGCTCTTATATTTAGGCAGTATGGTGATTGTGAACTGAAGGTACTGTCTGACTTGGTTCGAGAACTAGAGCCTCTTGTTTGCAGAATGTCTTGCGATTGCTTTCTCCACACATGGCAGAGAAATTTTAATTTAATTTTATTAACTTTAATTCAGTCATGGGAGACTCAAACACATGATCTCTTCTAACACAAAACATTTGTCCAGAGTCAGATCTTCAAGTTCCTTCATGTAGAGGAGATCATTTATGCTGAATTTGTAGAGGACACAAATATTTGGTCCCAAATTCTCACTTGTTGTTACCAGAGTTCTAATAAACATAAAGTATCAAAGGTAACTGATCTCATTTGATGTTTTAATAGTCTTTCACAATTTATTTAATACTTTGAAAGTTCAAAATTTACCCGTCTTTCAATGTCAGTTTAATATGGTAAACAAATGCAAGTCTGTCTTAGGTATACTGGCATCTTTTTAAAGCACCTCATTTTAAAGCATGTATGCAATTGTAACTTGAGAAATGACAAATCTCATAGAAAGCATGTAGGTACTTTATATGTAGATTTCACTTTGCTTATGATGTTGACAATAATACAATGAAGATGTGGAAATCTTTCTGCTGAATGTTCTCAAACATTTCATAGGAGGTATTTAGGGTATTTTTTTTACATAATTGTAAGCAAGCTATTTTCTGAGGCTGGTTAGCTATAAAATACCTGAGTAGCTAATGATTAATGAAATAATTGTCTTAATTGACAACCTCAAGGGGAAACAAAAAGCCTATCTGCTTTCCCTCTGTGGTATCTGCTACCACTGTCTGTCTTTACTCATCCTGTCTCTACACAGCACAAACAGTGTCTAACAATTTCTAAAGATGATTCAGGAATGTTCACACCATAGCCAATGTTTTCATCAAACAGATGAGGGCATGAAGAGGTTATTTACAAAACAATGTGGACCAAAGCCTGTGGTCCACATATTTGCTTGGGAAAGGCAGACTGGGCATGTAGCTTGTTATATTGCTATGTAATTTATTTTCTGAACAGAGATTTCTGAGAAAGAAATGGAGAGTTACCAAGGGTTAAAATAGAACAGTATGTAGTCCGGGTCATCTGCCCTAAACACTGTATTGCTACAAACAGAATTGAAACAGGCCTTGTCCATAGAGCAAACTTGTTCCTTCTAAAATAATGGAAGACTTTCCATCTAGTAAGGCAAGAAACTCATTGTACACCTCAAGTACATGTAGTCTAAATTAAACAAATAAAAGATTTATATACTTTTTCAGTTATAAAATATACAAAACAAAAAGAAAAATGTTATCTTTGTACAGAGCAAATTTTATCCCATGTTGAAACAATGTCAATAGAAACTACATAGTCTTCTGAATATTCTGAACAAGTATGTCTGTGCATACACGCCACTACCCTATTCATTACTTTCTTGAAAAAGAAAACAAATACACATAACCAAAGCTGGTCTCAAACTTCTAATTCTTTTGCCTCGGTTTGCCAAGTGCTAGAATGGTGGCAGTGTACCACCATGCCTAGCTCATATAGGTTTCAATAGAAGCAGTTCACTGCATTGTTCAAACACATTAAGAATTGATGTGAGAACTGATTTTCTTAGTTGCCATAGATTTAGAGATCAACAAATGTATGCTTCTGATCATGAGGAGATGGCGGATTGCTTTTCCTTCTGGTATTCAAGGAAGTGCTAAATATACTTAGCCAACTCCCTTTCTTGTCAAAAATATTTCACTCTTCCTTATAAAAAGTAATGTCTTTTTGATATTACACAGACACATTTGTGTGTAAACAGAAAAGCTATTACACAGCTAAATTATTCCTCTATATGTACATGCATATAATAGTGTATATATTTGATCTGCTTATATGCACTTAGACACAGATACATTCATATATATTTTTTAATTTGTATTTAACTTCAGAGATTGTCAACAAAAAATACACAGAAAGGTATTTTTCCTAAAAATACCAACATTTTTGATGTTGCACAGCTCATCAAAACCTCAGTATTAACATCTCATTACAAAATCATAATGATTTGAAGATTGTTTTCAACAAGCAAATAGGAAATATGGAAAAATCATTTATTTTTATCCCCACAGAGATGATTTGTTTAGATGTAGAGAAGATTTATTTGTTGTATTTTATCTAAACAAGTTCCTATTGTTCGTGGACTGTAAGAAGTGATTACTGTCCTTGAGATTTTCAACACAAGTATAGGAAAGGAGCAGAATGAAGGCCAGAAGACTAGCGAAGGAATGTTAACAACTGAAGGTTTGAATGCTACACAGCTATTGTGTCAACATCATACTGCATTATTTATCTTTGCACACTAAGTGTAACACAAATAATTTAAAATAAATTGCCACAAATAACTGATAAGTTGTAGTTCTGGAATTCATACAACAGCAAGAGATTACTGTTTTTGAAGGTATTCACAGAGGCTTCTGCCCTGGGGTCTCGTGAAATAAAAGTCTGAGTAATGCGATATGGAATAGAAATCAGCGCAGACCAATGCTATGTCTATGCTACTGGGAGACCTAAATATTTTAAAGCCTAGACATATTCTTTTTATAACTACATAGAATAAAACAATTTAAGAAAATTGTTTGAAAGGAAAATAAAGTTAGTTAGGACCCCAGAGGTTTCATTTTAAGTAAAACTTAGGATTAAATGTATAGGTAAATATTTGGACAAAAGGTTGAATATGAAAATTTAACTTTCAAAACAATTGAAAGGAATTGAATGAATGTAGATGACTGTTTAGTATGTGTCAAGCACACAGCCATAGCCACTCTTACTTCTCCATAGAGTCTTAGAGGGTGTAGTAGACACACTTAAAGGAAACAGAAGGTCATTGAATGCTGACTACAGTTGGACAAGGATTGTATACAACAGTCCTAAAATAGTCACTATTTGTCACAACAAATAAGTGGAAACACAGGGATACTGAAACACTGCTATCACCATGCCTGGTCTTCAATGAAAGCAAAGAAGTCACGTCCTAGTGAAAACTGATAGATTGGTAAATAATTGAGAATTGATTCTCCATTTTAGATTAACATTGATACAAATCAAGAAAAGTCATCATAAAACTTTCACCTGAGTTATTGTAATGTGGTAGACTAAGGTTGCTGCTTATTTTTCTAGTGAAACAGAGACTAAGCAAGAATCAGCGATGAAAAGGGCTTTAGACTAAATGTTAGTGGAAAAGCATAATGGGTATATTTAGGCTACTTGAAAACCTACTGATAAATTCTTACATCCATGAAGTTTGTCCAGGCAGGACCTTTTTCAACATATAAAAGCACCATTGGTGAACTTTCACAATATGTAGCCCAAAATTTAATCATCTTTCTAGAGTACATTAGCAGAAAAATAAATCCTTGACATCTAAACGTTAACTCAGTTAAGTTCACAATGTAAGTAATATAGCTGAAGTTATAAATAGAAATAATGCAGTCAATTAACAGATATGACAAACAAGATGTAGGGGATCTATCTCATTTAATAAGTATTATGTAATGTCAACCAATTCTAATGTTTGACTCTGACTTATAAATACACATGCTTTTCATGTCATCAAAGGTCTTCAACACAGGTTATATATTTAATAATATGAAAGCTAAGCTATTAATTAATAATATCATTATTCTTTTAAGTTCTGAAGTGTTTTGGAGATTATATATATATATATATATATATATATATATATACACACATATATATATATCCATTTGTTATTTCAGTGAGTTAGGGTAGTGCCTAGGGAAAATGAGGAATAAGGTAAAAACTGACATGATTTGATAATTGTGAAGACCAACAGTGAACAGAGGATAGTTAATAGCATTGTTTATTTTGGGTGTCGCCGTGACTGCACTGAGGATTTCTTAGAGGCCTGGAGAAAAATGACTTCTGGGTGTACACTGGGCCTATTTCATTAGGAGTCAGGAAGAGGAGATGATGAACTGAGCAGGGTTGATTTCTGTGTGGACATCATCACACAGTACCTGGGACAGTAAATAAAGAGAGATAATCTCTCTCTTCTGGAGTTAAAAAGCCATTCCTTTCTCACAGATGGCAGAGCTCAAGGCACCATAGGCTCAGAGCTCCAGGATTTCAATCAGTGTCCTTTACTGCCTCATGTTCTCCGCATTACAATCTAAGCTTCTCTGGTTCTGGAGCCCTGAACTTGGCTGTGAGGTCCTTGGAGCACCACTGGCCCTAGCTTGCAGATAAGCTCTGATATGGGTCAGTTCTCCGAACCCAGCCTCTCCCATCTATCTGCCAAGTCTGTCTCTCCAGAGAATGCTGACCAATGCAGTTACACAAGGATCTCAGCTTAGGTTCTGACTGCTACAGTGCTACTGACCATTCTTGAAAATACATGTTTACATTTAACCTACATGTCTCGAACTGCACAGGCGGAAGTGGGAGTGAGGAGAACTGTTTGCACCGGTGATTTTTCGAAGTTGAGTTGAAGGCATGGGCTGAAGAGGAACTTCATCATGTGGCAGAAATGGGTCTATGCTGACTCTGGGTTTTGTCTCAATCATATAAGACCTTGTCACAGCACTTTATAGTTCGGTTGGGTCGTATGGACTTATCAATGCATGGAGGCCACCATGTTGAACTGTTAGGCAATAAAGAGGTAAGGAGAGATCAAATGTGGAAACAGCTAGACTATAAATGCTACATAAAAATACATAAGGATTGAACTAATTCCATTAAAAATGCCAACTGATCAACAGGAATTTTCAGGAGAAGAAAGAACAGTGGCTCCTGTTGGAAGGTGCTTGCATCACTTAAGGGCGGCAGAGATTCTTGATGATGAGAGGAGCAAGAGTGCACAAGGTTAATTAGTATGTGGTGACCATGACAACCCTGATGGTCAGTTCTGGAGACCTGAGTAGTGAGGGAAGCCTCCTTAGAGTAGCAGAGAAAGAGGAAGTGGGTGCGGAGACCAAGTATACACTCTTCCTTCCAGAAAAGCTCCCGGAACACTACGGAATGGTGAGGAATTTGCAGAAATACGGGAACCAAACACGGCGTGTGAGGCTGTGATGCTGCTTCTACTTCACGTGCAACATGCTTATATTGCAAATATCTGTGCATGCATCTAGGTACATATTTATGAATATAGATACTTCTGTATACACAGATAGTCCAATGCATGCATACATACACACACACATATGGACAGATAGAATGAGACAGACTAGGTTTTATTAATCGCATTAGTGATTAATCAAAATCAAATCACAGTTCTACCTGACAACCATTAGAAATGTCAAGCAGAGAAATTGTCAGACCACATTGTTAACGCTGAGGATAGGCATTTAATCTTGTCTTGCCTTTCCAAAGGGATGAGACTAAGCTGATTTTTCTTGGTGAATTAACATCAGGGACATTGGATTCTAATTGTTTTGATGCCTTCATGTTAGAGCAGAGTACTTTTTATTTTATTAATTGAAGAGTACAGTATGAACATTTATAACCAGAAAGAAGGAAGGATAGAAAAAATAATGTGAACATCAAATTTTGAAATTTCTTTCAACTAAAGGTTTATAAGGAAGTCTAAGAAAACCTATGCTGTCTTTTTCTTATTGCTGAAGAAATAGTCTCTTAAATTTGTCTTCTTTACATGGAACACTTTCAAGATCATTAATATAAGGTAAAAAGGAGATGCTTGCTAATTTCCTGTAATAACATAGCACTTATATGTCAAAATAAATATTTTCAAATAGTATATGAAATGTCCAAATTTCCCAGGTTTTAGAGGTTCTATTTACATATATTTGACAAGGTCTAGAGACCCTACATTCAGTGGTGACTAACTCATTTGCATTATAACTAAATTTATGGAACATGCATATTCCTTTGTTCTGCAAACCAAGAAAACTCTCATAGTGACTGGTGAGATTCTCGTCAGTGATTTTTGAGAAAAATTATTTCATTTATGTATAATATATATTAGGTAGCTTAAAAGTCTATACCTACTTAGTGCTGACCATATAGAGGAATATATAATCCTTTTTGAAGCCAGGAGCTAGTACACAGAAACAGTACCTACTCCGGGGGTAGATGTCACCTGTGATGGTGATGTCACCTGTGCATGGTGAAGGTTGTCACCTGTGATGGTGATGTCACCTGTGCATGGTGAAGGTTGTCACCTGTGATGGTGATGTCACCTGTGCATGGTGAAGGTTGTCACCTGTGATGACCACGTCACCTGTGCAGGGTTCGAATTAATTTGAATGGGGATTGTTATCTGTGAATGGTGGATGTCAACCTGTTCACCTGGCAGAAACTTCTCCTCACAGATTTTATTTTATTCCTCCTTGGCATTCACTTCAGATATGAAACTTGCACATTCAGAACTGTGATTACCAACCACCATGGATCAGATTCTCGAGGGACAAATACACAATGAGACTAAGGTTGCATTACCAAGGTCAGTGATTTGAACTCATGAACTAAGAATTCAAAAGGAGACAGAGCCTGTCACATGCATTCTTTCTGTAATTTTAATTATTGGATGGCTCTAGTATACCTCTTACCTTGCAGCTTTGGTGAATAACGAAATAAGCATGAAAACAATTTGCAGTCTCCTAGGGGTGGGAGAACCCACCACACACTTACATCAAAAACCACAGATGGGCTCGTGCTCCATGGTGTTGGCGATGAACACACTACCATGAATTCCAATGAGCACAGGCATGCACACCTTAGTAAATGTAGTCAGAAGAACAGACAGATGCTGATTCTAGAGTGCTCAGTAGATATGAAGGCCAACCTTGACAAGCCCATGTTCTAGCAGCTGAAAATCTAGCAAGACTATCAGTATTGGTCATTTTGGTCTTTTTCCTGTTACTATAATAAATAGATAACTTATGAAAGAAAAGATTTGACTTGGTTCACAGTTTCTGAAATTTCAGTGCAGAATATATTTGCCTTGTGTTTTGGGGGATGGTGGGGACACAGAGAGGAGGTAAAAGGCAGTGATCTCAATGCTAGAAAGCAGAAGGGAGGAGGGGGAAGAAGAGGCTGGGTCCCCTGCACCCTTTCAGGATCAGCCTTTCAACACCTGAAGGCGTCTCAACCCCTGAACTTTCCACTGCCCTCTAATCACACCAGCCTGGAGAACCAGCATTTTATACTGGGACTTTAGAAAGACATGAGGTCCAAACATAGTAAGACTAAACTCGATATGGAAAAGACACTGTGACATCAGAGCAAAAGTATTTCTCCACCATGGTTTTATGACTATTACCACAAACTGAAGGGAGCTATAAGAGCACTGGCTGCTTTTGCAGAGGACCTGAATTTTGTTCCCAGTATCCATATGCCTGTTAATGACCAGCTGTAATGCCAGTTCCAGGGAATGCAATATCCTTTTCTGGGCTCTAAAGGCACTGCACACATGTGAAAAAAACTCATATATGTATAATAAAAAATAAATTTTAAAAAGAGAAATCCTTGAGGTATTTTAGCAGCTATGAAAATGTGGGCAGAAAAGCCTTGTAAGGTAATTGGTTTGCCTTTAGGTATTTAAACACTGGGTGATGATTTTAGCAGAGTTTAGATTTTCTTTCCAGAAAGCAGATTGCCCAAGCTGCTTCATGTGATCACTTCATAGAAAAGAATCTGTGCTGGAGACAATCCAATAGAGTATTCTTATGAGGAGAAATGAGAGGGAGTTTGCCCTCAAATAGGTTGCTGCCTGTCTCTGAAGAGATGACTTTCCCAGCTTGAATAACCATTTACATGGGTGTATGACTTCACGGTTTAAGATAGCAATTTCTAAAATAAGTTTCAAAGAACTGTGTTTCTATTTCATAATCTTTAGTGAGTAAATTAACTTAGTAATTTCTGTATATTTATTCTTTCCTAAGTGGTTGTGTACATATACTTTATCAAGTTTGAAAACCCCTGCAGTAAGGAAACCCATGGAATTTATAAGCCAGTGCTTCTCCCATGGGGATTGTTTTGCTCACTTAGCATCTATTAATGTCTACTGCCACTTGGAACATGCAAAGGAAGCTGATTCTGACTGTCAAGAATTACTTAGTTCATTCTGCATTGTTAATTAGCCTTGAGGTTTTATGAATGGCAACTCTTCTACTAGGTCAACCAAAGCAATGTACGTGTACCTACCAGGGATAAATGGGTGGGACATATTCTTAAAGGGCATATGCTAGTCTGCTGCAAACATCCAGCCTGGAACGGAAGTCAGCTTGGCCAATCAGAGATTCTCTGCTTTCTTAGGCGGCTAATCTTTATAGGCAAAAGTCCAAATCTTCCACGACTGACCAATTATAAATTTCCCTCAATTCAGTTCCATTTGAACTTCAAGATTTTGGTTTGAAAGTTGTTTAAGACTCCTCTGTGGGAAAATGTTTAAGCTTTAAAGAAGATGAAGCATTTGCAAAGAAAGGCAATGACCCAAAGCAGGCCGCTGCTGAGTGGCCCAATTCATAAGAAAAGAGGACAAGAATGAGCTCAGGACGAGGCCTGCTTTTCTCAGGGCTGGATTAAGTGGAGATTATATGCATTTGTGGGTGAGGAGAGCAGAACTGAGGAACAGAACTTGACCAAGAACTCATAGAAATTTCCAGAAGATAACAAATTTGAGTGTGAGAGAGAAAGAGAAAAATCACAGACAGATTTGCAGACAGTCGGAAGAGAAAAACACAGACACACAAGCATTCTTATTCATCCTAGTAAAGTAAAACTTGCATGGTAACAACAGTCCAACTATGGCATCAAGTATTAAAAATGTCCTCAACTATTCTGTCACTTGTCAGAAAGTGATTGTGTCTTTTGATACTTAAACCTTGGGAAAATAGCAATATTTTAATAAATAAAAGTAATGTGAACTAATAAGGAATTGAACAACAATGATGTCTTTTCACTTTCCATTTGGAAATTATAACATTCCCATCATGAACATCACTGAAAACTTGTGCTGTTGTCTGCTCTTTTCGTAAAAATTCTTCAAGATACGATTGCCCCCGTTCCAGAAGATGAGGAGAAAAGTTACTCCTTAAGAATATGTTTTTCACAGGGCTGAGTGGCAACATACCTTTAAATTCCAGCACTCAAGAGGCAGAGGCAAGCAGATCTCTGTGAGTTCAAGGTCAGTCTGGTGTAAAAGAAAGTTCCACATCAGTCAGAACTACACAAAGAGATCCCCTCTTAAAATAAAATGAAATAAAAATAATACTATATAATGATATAATAACATTCTTTTAATGGTGATTTACTAGTTTATTTCAATATTTCTTTTAGGAAATTAGGTTGCATCCAAGAATACTAAGTATAACTGGAGGATATCTCTAGTTCATTTTGGTGAGTTCAAGAAGATCATGAGGAAAATCCGTACCTGCTGCCCGTGGAGTTTGTCCACTCCTGCATCTCTGGATAAACTAGTCTGTTCATTGTGTTAGAAGAATTCATGTCTAAAACCACATACACTCAAGAGAAGCAGTGTGTCAGCCTGATCACATTGATGGGAACACAAACTAGAACTGAGATGGAAGGCCTCTTTCTCTTGTGGCCATGAAACTTCTGTCTCAGTGTTAAGGTGAGATATTTTATGAAAGTTATAGATGAATATTTCATTTCAGCAAGGCTTTAAACATAAATGAAGTCCAGGCTGATCACAAGCATTTAATTTACCATAGTAACTGTCACGTATTAATATCATCTTCCTATAAGCTTTTTAAGCATGAAAATCTTTAACAAAACCATGTAGAAAATAATTAAAAAATAAAAATATAATTTTGTGACCAAATATTAAATTAAGAAAGTTATGATTCATCTTGTTACATCATTTTCAATGTCAGTTTTCATCAAGAAGCATTAGAAGGGGGAATTAAAGTCACATTAAAGTGAAAGACTTCTCTAACTCATTAACTATTTGAAACTATGTTTCTGAGTCTACAAGCCACTTCTGAATAAAACATGAATGAATTCAGCCTTAGCTGAGCCTTCTCCATCAGTATCAGAGGCAACACGTACCAGGAACTGGCCTGTCCCATGGTGTTCTGAGCCACATTACTGATTAACTGGCATTAATTGATTTATTAATGCTGGAGCCCTGCAGGAAGTGGAGCCCTCATACCAAAATGATTGCTTAATGTAACTCAAAAGAAACAAGTCAAAAGCACTAACTGACAGACCCTGCAAACATCTGCCCTTTGTGAAACTTGAAGAGGAGGAAGAGAAGGTGATGGCAGAAGGAAAGAATTAACAAGGAGGAAAATGTAGAGAAAGGAATGGAGGGAGACAGGAAAAGAGGGAGGAAGAAATGACTGGAAAAGGGAAGACAACGCATTTTAAATCATATATGTCAACTTAACCCCTCAGCATATAAGCAGAAACACAAACTCTCTACCGGCATCTATCTCAATTTTCTCTATTCTTTCACCAGCATCAGCCTAAATCCCAGTTCCCCTGAATCACATGAAAAGATGATCATATGACTTCATCTTTGCTCACATCCACTTCCCATGGTTATAATCATTTCTTTATTTTTAATCATAACTTTATTTTGCTCCCAGAAATTAAAGTCAACATTTTTTTACCAATAGATATACCTGCCTAAAAGTCACTTCAGCATTAAAGCTGTGTCTGGGAAGACATGACATCAAGTATGTTACAAAAATGAAAGAAAGAAAATCTACTCTATGTCTTCAAAGATGATGCCAGGAAAATTATTTCTTCTCTGTGGAAATAATGCAAAATTGTTTCCAGAAGAGCCTAACAATGTTTCCCCTAAGACTTCAGTGTACTAGCACAATTTAGAAAGCTCATCACAAGGAAAACCACACGCAGAGAAGTTGAGTGTCAGGACAGAGCTGGAAGAGCAGAGGAAACATAAAGCGAGGGCTTGGTGTTGGTTGGCACAGAGGTTCCTCACAGCAGATGAATTCAAGAAAGTGGAAGCAATCTGGACAGAAACCACAGAATCACAGTCCTGGAGTCCTGGGATCTATGGGACAGAAATCTACTGCAATCCATTGGGTCATGTCAGCATTTGTATACCTCCCTTAGGGTTTACACAGGGCTTGGGAGAGGAAAGGAAAGGCCTCATGATTGGGAAGTCTAGTTCTCTAAGGTACAATAACAGTTAAAATAGTAATATTCAGAGAGGTTCTGTCCTCAGAGTGGCTTTCTGAAATCTTTTTAATGTTTTCCCAACCACAAGCTTTTATTTGATAAACTACGCTACCTTTGAATTTGGTAAGGTTCACATTGAAGTCCCTAGCACGATATTTGATCACCAAAAGTAGAGTATAACGGCTATGGTGCCATTCCTTCTACTCATCAGGTTAAGAAGTTCATCTGCACAGGGATCCCAGGCTACAAAGCAGGAGCATTCTTCATCACAGACTTCTGTCTCTGAGAACTGAAGGTCTTACCACAGGTAGCGCAGCAACAGTGTCCACAGTGTTGGAGATGATGTTTACTATGACGACAGTGTGTCCTCAGTGTTGGAGATGTTCACTGCTGTGAGAATATGAGCTGGCCCAGCTGTAATTATTTCCCCCTCAGAAGTTGCCTGTATCATGCACATTTGTCAGATCATTAAAACCCACAATTTGTTTAGATCTGTGTAGGGGTCTAATATTAAAATACATTTACAAAGGGGCACTAAGTCAATCTTTTTTAAGTAGAGAGTCTTGACTCATTTATGGGACAGGATGATCTAGCAAGGCTTCATTTTATGGAGGGTGGAGAGGTCCCTGGCTTCCCAAGAAGACAGACTCAACTCCTGTCATGATATACCTGTTACAGAGACGAATGATCATGCAAAACAGAGAAATGTACTTGATGTAGCCCCACCAGAAAGTGAAAAAAAAAATAGGACCCCAAGTCTATCTTCTGGGTAGCGAGTTGAGTTTTGAGTTTAAATAGAGGCAGAAATGGAGAGGAGAAAGATAAGATGTCCTGGTCACACTATGGTCTGACCAATATCTTAGCTCTGATCCTTCCAAGTGGTCCAAAGAAGTCCCTCTTCCTGGAGGGCACAATGTTGTTCCCAGGGAACAGACTGGCCATCATGAACAGTTGTCCTTAAGGGGAGGTTCTCTGTCCCATGAGGTTTGCTTTTGCTGGAACTCAAAAAGAGGAAAGACCAAGAATCTCTGTGCCTTCAAACAAAGGAAAGGAAACAGACACAGAATAAAGGCAGGGATGCATGGTTTTCCTCTGACTCCTCCTAATCCATGTTCCAAGTGGGGATACAACACTCCTTAGCAAGAGTGTCTTCTAAGTGTCATTTCATAGTCCTTGACTAGGGTGCTTCCTTAGATCTTTGCATACTTACTCAGTTAAGCTGGACTGTCTCTCTGAAAGTCAAGTCAGTGACCTATAAGGTGCAACGCTGTGAAATGCAGATGCCAACATCATGTGTTTTCCTTTACCATAGCACACACTGCTATAAAAGGTGTAGTCAGTGATTTGCTGTGGTGTAACTGGATACTGATGGACTTGGGCTATACCTACTCCAGGAACAGCCACCAGTGGTGACCAGAATCTTCCCAGGTCTGTCTGCTTCTCTAAGTTTGTTATGCCTTGTCCATTTTCAAGAATATATTAGTGAAATGTAACTTAGGGCAGAATGTCCCATTTTGCACAAAATCAAGCTGTTATAAAATTCTGAATTATATTTGAAATTAATGGTTTGAGGTCAGTAGTAGGAGGTACTCCATCTAGGTGACATTATCATTCCTTAACGTTCTGACACCCATTCTCCTTCTGAAATTGCTGCATCCCGGGATTTTTTTCAAAATGATTACTGCCCATGTTGGACTCCAGTTAACAAGAATCCTCAGTATTTAATCATCATCAGTGGAAGAAAACAGAATGCCATAAAAATCTTGATTGCTCCCTTCTGTATCTGTTCTCCCCGTCTTTTACTTCCTTTGTATCTTGTTTTTATTTTTAACATTCTAATGATGACAGTCAGGAAGATTGTTTCATACACAGTGGAAACTCATTTTCTATTGAATAAAATAAGCATATGAATGGACAATTCAGGTTCCTAAAGTGTAAGTTCAACCATCATTAAAGATATTCCTTGAATTGATGAAAGTCATAGATTTACCTAAAAGATATAATCCCCATGTGTCTTACATATCATAGACTTCAGTCATGATTGAGACAGAAGACTTTGGGCACCCTAAATAAGTCAACCTGTGCAAAGTATTTACACTCTTTAAGTTAAGAGTTGGGGAAGAATTTCGCATCTCTGTGCATCAACGATAAAATGTGGAGTGGCAGAGAGCTATCTTAATTAAATAATTTATTTTTAATGTATGTGTATGAGTACTTCTGTTACATGGCTGTTAGTGCACCAAGCATCTACCATGCATATAGAAGCCAGAATACGGTGTCAGATTCCCCAAAACTGGAGTTACAAACTGTTGTTAGCTGCTAAGTGGGTAATGAAAACAAAACTCAGGTCTTCAGTGGTATTAACTGCTGAGCCATCTCTCCAGCCCCAGATGTTTTTCTTTTTAATGTTTATGTGTGTCACTAGTGTGTAGGTACTCAGAGAGGCCAGAATAGGGTGTCAAATACCCTGGAGATGGAAGTATAGACAGTCGTGAGACACTTAATGTTAAGTACTAGGAACCAAACTCAGGCCCTCTGAAGGAGCATCAAGCATTCTTACCCACTGAACCATCTCTCTGGCCTCAACACTGACCTCCCCTAAAATGTAAGATAGTCCTGTCATCCCTGTAATCATCTCACTTTTGCAACAATAGGTTAAATTTGCTTCCATCCAAAGTACTTATCTTAACTTTCTAGCAAAATAAATGAACATCAGTTAAGTATACATGATTTGGGTTAAAGAAAAATATTAAGTAAAGGATATTTGATATAACTGTTATTAAGACTGTGAGGTCAATATACCTTTACTGAAAACTTAGGAAGAGCTATAGTAGAACATATTATTCTAAGTTGGAGCATGACTGTGTAATTTGTCTGATAACATGGAATTTTCCTAACAAATTTTTTAATTAAAACCTATAACCTGGAAAAATTTTGCTGTCATGTATTTAGTAGAAATATCAGAGATCTTATATTCCTTTTTTCTACAATGGTGACATTCTGTAAACCAATGTCAAATATCAAAACTGAGAAATAGACATTATGCAGTGAGCAGAAAAACACAGGAATTCCCTGGGATGCTTCAGCAGCTCTACTTGTCCACTGACTTTGCCTCCCTAGTGACCCCAGTAGCTGGAAACAGACTCTCCAGTTCTATAACTTTTCTCATTTCAGGATAGATGAAACTGACATGATGCTTCAGGTACATAATCCCAGAATTTGCTAGGCTGAGGCAGGAGGATTGCCATGAGTTGGTATCTTGGGCTACAGATGGTGACCATGTCATCAAAACCCAAAATAATGGCATGTGACTGATCCACAGCATGGAAACGTTCACACTGACATTTTCTTGGCTGAGGAATGCTTGCTAGGCAAGTTCTGCACCAAATCCCCTTCTCTCTCCCTCCCTCTCTCCCCTTGTCCCACCCTCTCCTCTCCCTTTCTCCCTCTCTCCTCCCACTTCATTTTTTCCCTAGATAAGCTGTATGTTCCTGACCTATCCCTAATCCCTGGAATTATCATATTTCAGTTAGCATTAATCTCTGGAACTATGGCTGAGTCATCATGTGGCCGTCCTAGCTCTTCCTGGTATGCTCATTGCAGCAGTCTTGTGGATAGAGTGTTTCATTTGCTTTTTGTGAACAAACATGTACAGGTTTATGGATGAACTCCAGTACTAAACCCTTTCCATTATGCCTAGGAATGCAACTTACAGCTGGGTTATAAGGTAGCCGGTAACTGCATGGGTAGCTTTTTCTTCAAAGAATGGAAAACCCATTTTCCAAAATAGTTAGCATTTAACATTGAGTGTCTGCCAGCTGTCCCGTCTGCTGCAGACTTGGCAGCATTTGCAGTGACTGTTTGATTTCATCTCTTCTGATTCATGTGCAGTGACATCTGTGTCATGCCATGTGTCTTTGATGGACACTGATGATGAGTATCTTCTACACATAATTGCCACCCATCACTTTGTTTTCACTGGTCAGTTTTCAGTCCTGTGCTTCATTCATTCTTTCTGTTGAATATTTAATTTATTCCTGTTTTATCCTTGCTGTAAAAACACCTTGGCGACACATAACTGGTACATGAAAGCTGTTGTTAATGTAGACAGCATGAGTTTTCAGGATCGTCCACATTGCCTTCATCACTGTACCCACTATACGTGCCCATCAATGGCCCATGTTCCTCACTGTGTCACCATCAAGTTTCAAGAGTTTTTGTTTACTGCAGATTTTAATCCTTTATTGAATATGTGATTTTCCAACCCTTCCTTCCTTTCTGAAGTGTGAGCTTTTCCCCTGCAGCTTTTGAGATCAAACGTTTAGATTTTGAAAACAGAATTTATCACTTCTTCCGTTGATGGCTTAGGTGTTTGGTGCCTAACCTAACAAGTCTTTTTCTGACTATTAATATTCATGAATTTTGCTTCAAATGTAGTTATATTTATGAATTATACAATTATAATAAGGCATAATTCAACATATTCTGCATGTTTATTGTTGTTTTGAAGCAGAATCTCATTATGTAGCCATGGTTGGTCTTGGAATGGGCGATTCTTCTGCCTCTACTCTGACCCAAGTTCTGTGATTATAGAGCTTTGCTACCAATCTTCTGCCTTAGCTCTGACCCAAGTCCTATAATTACAGAGCTTTATGACCATGATAAGCTGTTGAATTAATTTTAAGGATATTAAGAAAATTCTAGTTATCACATTATACCCTACTATCATTTGGAACTTATATAAAGACATTCTTTTTTTCTCTGTTAAAAGGAATGTTATGCTTTTCTGAATAAGTTAACTTTCTTAAATCATGTGTACATGTGCATTGAATACATGTGTGGTGTATATATCTGTTGAGACACTGTTACAGAAGCACAGAACAGAAGACAGAAGACAGAATAGTTACTGAATTGCTGAACCAATGGGCATGGATTAGGATCATACAAGATCATGTCTAACAAAGCATTTATATAATCCCCAAATGACATCACCACTGTAAACCAGCCAGAGCGACTGTGAGTAGGCTGGAGTTTGGGAAGCTTTTCCTCAGCTGAAGTATTTAGTCAGTGAAGGCCAAGGTGCAGGCCATGAACATAGGCAGTGGCAACTTCAGTAAAGACAAAACTAATACACCAGCTCTTAGGGGACACATCCCTCACTCTGTTCCTGGTGTTCAGATTGTGGTTGTTTTTTTATCTGTTTGTTTATTGTGAGAGAGTCTCCCTGTAACTCCATCTGGCCTGAACTTGCTCTGTACATCAGATTAGTCTTGATATCACAGCCTCTGCCTTCTTAGTGCTGAGACTAAAGGCATGCACTACTATACCCAGTAACCTTTGGCTTCTTGAATAATCCTTGTAAAACATACCTTCCTCAAGCACTTGTCTGCAGATAAGTGACTTATAACAATTTATCTGGATAGACCTCTTTCCGTTGTTATAGATTGATTCTGAAGTGTTTTAGATGGCAGGATACTCAGCTTACACTCCTCACTAGCTGAGCCCTGACCCTTTCTTTTACTGTTAATTTTTTGAGACAGGGTCTCATTACATATGCATGGCTGTCCTGAACATCCTAGGCAAACAGGTTGTCCTTGAACTCATGGATATCTGGCTGTCTGTACCTCCTCACAAGTGCTGGATTAAAAGCATGCACCAGCACACTCAGGCTCATTTCCATTTTTAGCAGCCACTGAGCATCTTATAGTTAAGGAGATCTACCTTCCCTTTCCAGTCTCTATTGTGGCAGCCATGGCTGTGCAGGAGTCACAGTCCCCTCTCTGCTTCAAAGACTTCAGGTTAAGAACTGTCCTGTCTATACTCCACCTGAGGGTTGTGAACTTCTAGTCAAAAAGAAGAAAACCAGCGTTTCAATTATGTGTCTCAGAGTTGATGGCATAGACTGTAAGGAAGAACGCTTCTCCTTTGGTCCTTGAAGACAGTTTCTGAGCAGCTTTATGTGATCAGAAGACATATCATCTCATAAATGGACCATGAACTCCCACATCAGTTACAGGGCATTGTACTGGGTGACTAATGAGGGTGGACGGTAGACATGACTCAAATTGTAAGAAGCATGCAGTACAAACTGCTTTCCTTAAAAGTGTTTTAATGTAATTTTTTAGAATGAAATGTACTGTTTTCTATGTGTATCATTTGGCAGGAAATGACAGAACTGCCCAACTTTTTTATTTTTTGGAAACATTTCCAATATCCAAGAAAATCAACTTGACTTCTGGACTCTTATCCCATCTCAGCCTCTGTACAGCAGTCTTGCTTAAGATAAATTAAATTCTGACTCATTCATAAGATAGTGAAGGAAAGCCTCACATAGTCATTCGAAGCTCCTATGACTCACCTAACTTTAGGATTTGCAAGAAGGCTTGGAACACGCAAGCTTTATGAAGATATCGTCACTGCAATATTTAATATAAATGATTCAAATATTTTCATTTTTATCTGGTACTTCACATTCTTCTTTATGTACAGGAAATCTGTCTTAAAGACACAGTTTCAGCTGGAATCAGAGTTAATATGTTACAAGGCAAATGGTGCAGACTTGTAATAACAGTCAGGTCCATTGCCTCCTTACCTATACAGTGAGATCAGAAGGGACTTTGATTAAAGTACATGTTTTCTCCCTGGGTCTGGGTGCCTGTGAGGACAATTTACTGGACCTACTAATAGCCAAGTTATCAATTTAAATCTGTAAAGTGACAAAATGAGGACTTTGCCAAAGTCTACAGTTTGCAAGGGCCTGCAAATTAAAACCTCAGTTTACTTGAAGCTCCACTTTCCACTGAATTCATTGCATGCCGCTACAGCTCAACATAGATAACGAATGGTATATGAACCACCATGTCACATAGAGGGTGCAGCTAATTCGAATGTTCCTTTGCACTGCCTTCTATTTCCACATTTTTTTCACTGTTATGACAGCTAAACACTTTTCTTTTGAAGATTAAACTTGATTTTAAGAGAAGTTATATATTCAAGTTTGTTGTTTCAGCTGGGAGTATATTGCACATAGAGGGGAAAATACAGTGCAAAGAACATGGACATTGCCTGAACCCAGAAGCAGTTACATCAGCAAATAATAAAGAATATTTTAGAAGAATTCACACCGTGGACACAAATCCCATAGTTTCTCATGGGATAATGCATCAGGGGACCCTGAAAGGAAAACAACAATAATTTGAGTGAAGACTTTCCTACTAAGTTTATTACATGCGGGGCTGGAGAGACAGCTCAGCAGTTAAAGCACTGCTGTTCTCTCGGAGGACCAGACTTCAGTTCCTAAGGCAGCACCTGGGAGGTGCCCAGCATCTGATGCCTTCTTCTGGCCTCTTCAGGCACCTGCTCATAGTCACTACCTGCACACACATAAATAAAAAGTAAATACATTTCTTTAAAAATAAGATTATCATATGAGAAAAGGGAAGATGGAAAGATGGAATGGTGTGTGTGTGTGTGTGTGTGTGTCTGTGTGTGTGTGTCTGTGTCTCAGAGGGCATAAACTGAAGTAAAAGAACGCTCTCCTGGTGTCTGTTGCTCTGCTATAACTATTTACTGTCTTTATAGGACAGATCATATTTAAAGCTTTCTGGTCATTGTCTCTCATGCCAAGAACAAAAATATAATTAGCATCCCCAAAAGCTTTTTACTGTCAAATGGAAAGTTGTGCATGTAATCTGACCTTTGCCTTACTGTGTCCACAGAAGCCACTGTTGAATCATTCAGGACTGGCAGAAGGACTCAGGGGTCACCCTGAATGAAGTACCCTGATGATTTCTTAAACCACAGACACAGGCAGCTTTGGGGTTAGGACACAATCACTGTAGGAACTGAGAAAACGGAGGGCTGGAGGGCTGTCCACTGGGGGCATACAGACCGCCTAAGGAGGCAGTGTTCTGCTCACATACCCTAGACTTGCCTACACTCTCCACAAAGATAGACATTCCTTCACATCCCATAATTGTATAATCATGGAAACATGAGGCTGTGCTGAATTTTTCAGAAAAATAACCAAAACAACAGAACAGCAATGTACAACAGACATCAAATGAGAAATGTCTCCTAGAATGGTTCCACACAATCCTGAGTTCACACGAACTCTCTCACTTTCTGAATAAAGCTGTCAGGGGTCAGACGTAAGCTTATGCTGTTGTGAAAGCAGGAGGAATGCTGAATCAGATCTCCACCATGGCGTATCTTTGATGTTTCCTCCATGGCTTTATACATCCCGCTGACAGCAGCTAGGTTCACCAATTAGAAAACCTCCTGGTGAGTTGGGCCAAATATTAAACCATCCAAATGGCTTCCTCTACATTATGTAACATCTTGTGTTTAATGAAAAAAACAATGAGGCATCTTGTTACAAATCAGTGGTGAGTGGAAGCAGTGCCACCACAATGGGCTGACAGAATCCATCCTGAAAAACATCTCGTCACTCAGAATGATGCTGCCACAAGGTCTTCTGGTGTCTGGCGAATGCGCCCTTTCAGAAGGGGAAACCTGGATACATAAAGTAGGAAACATCTGCACTGAATGGTCAAACAGCTGTTTTTCCTGTGATCTGTGTCTCTGGGGCAGAGCTACAAAACTGGAAATTCCAAGTGTGTTTCCTCATAGTTGAAGTGTGAAAACCTCCATGGTAGTCTCTTTATTGACAGTGAGGACAATGGTGGTAACTCATGAACAAAGTAGAGATAATCTTCATAGTTCTTGCCTAGGTTTGTTCTTAATTTTGAAAGGTGGTGTGTCTATTTTTGAAAGACTGTCTTAAAGATTCTATGGTTATCTTCCTTTTGCTTATGTTTTCATCATCTCCAAATGCATCTTTGCAAACCAGTCTACATTTAAATATGTTATAAAAAACCCAGTACTGGTACTTGCACACACACACACAGACTCACATGTATACACAAACACAATGCAGACACATACACACACATATTTACATTTACATGTATACAATCACAGACACACATATACACACACAGACACACACAGTCACACACACATATATACACACATAAGAACACACACAGAGGCACACACAGAAACACACAATCACAAACACACAGATACACACAGATACACATAGTCACAGACACAGACACATAGTCACAAACCCATACACATAGACACACATATTACACATACATACACAGTCACAGACACACAGATATATATATACAGTCACTGACAGACACACTTCTACACACAGACACACACAGTCATAGACAGAAACATATACATACACAAACACACACAGAGTCACAGACACACACATATACGTATACACACATACACACAAGGAGACACAAAGACACAGACACACATGTACCCACAGATTCACACTGACACACATGTACACACACATATACATACAGTCACAGACACACATGTACACACAGATTCACACTGACACACATGTACACACACATATACACACAGTCACAGACACACATGTACACACAGATTCACACTGACACACATGTACACACACATACACACAGTCACAGACACATACATGTACACACAGAGACACATAGAGTAACAGACACACACACATACACATACACATAGTCACTGACCCGTATACACAGATACACATATGTACACATACACACATATGTACATGTACACATAGATAGTCACAGACACAGAAAGATATACATACACAGTCACAGACAGACACACATATACACACACATTCACAGACACATGTACACACACACAGAAACACACAGCAGAGTAATTGGAATACATCATCTATCTGTAGCAGTGACCACTTCTCTCTGGAGATAAGTGGGCGCCATCCTGAGACAGCACTGACTGCACTGTAAACCTTGATACGATGTGGCTGTGATCCCTAATGTGACGTCAGTTTAAATCTATGAGAAGAATATTCTGAATACGACAGCACATTAGAAACCAACATGGTATATATTATTATGCATACATAGTGAACAATTTTGACTATAAATGTCTTAATTAGTCCTTTCACAGCAGAAAGCACACTCTACATTTGTCACAGCTATAGTGCTTTTTTTTTCAATGAGTCACCGAGTTTTTTTTTTTTTGTTTTGTTTTTTTATTTTGCACAAAGAACCACTGGGAATCTTGCCTGCGGGCATTTTGGAGATTTTACTGGAGGCCTGAGGATTCCTGACACTAGGTGAGAAGTAAGGTGGCAATGATGTGGGCCAAGCACATGATTCCAGAGCTGGGTTTCCAACAGGGATCCAGGTGGTCAGGTTTAGCTTCTGACTACTAAGGAAGCAGTGGCAGAAGAGGGAGCTAAGGACAGAGGCCTGGCAACATTGGGCTGGCCTAGAGCCCTCTCTATGAAATCAGGAGCAGGGTCTAAGTACCTGCTAGTGACTGAGGCTGCAGGGGTCCCTTACACAGGCCAGGTCGCTGGTCAGACATAACTACTTGACCAAGGAGTTTCTGAAGGACCAGCTGACAAACATGGCCTTGCCATCCATTTCCTTCTTGTTTCTGAGGATCTGATTGTACTTGGTCAGATGCTGGTATTGGCAAAGTGCACTAGGCATGATCTTCCCAGTGCAGACCTCCCCCCTCCACCAGGCCAACAGTGAAGGCATCCTCCATCTTCCCAGAGCCATGGGACACCATGACATCCCAACCATTAGACTGGGTCAGCTTGCACACATGCAGAGACTCATCACAGAGCAGATCTGGTTCATTCTGAGCAGGAGGCAGTTGCAAGACTTCTGGTCCACAGTCTTGGCAAAGTGCTTCTGATTGGTCACTATGAGATCATCCCCAAGGACCTGAATGCCCAACTGTGAAGTTCTGCCAAACTTCAGTCATCCTGGTCAAAGAGGTATTCAATGAACCTCTCTACATAGGCCTGGATGAAAGACTTATAGACTTCATCCTGCTGTTCAGACATGATACACCTGCTGGAGTCATCAGGAGACTTGATGTGCAGGCTGTATCTGCCAGACCAGAAGAACTCAGAGGCAGGTGCGTCCTTGCAATGACAAACTTGTAGATGTAGCTGGCCTTCCCAATTGCATTCTTCAGGAGCTCTTCTTTGTTCTCCAGGATGTTGGGTGCAAAGCCTCCTCGTCACCCACACTGAAGGCATCTTTCCCATGTTTCTCTTTGATGAGGTTCTCCAGGTTGTGGTAAATCTCTGCTCCAAAGTGCACAGCTTCATGGAAGTTGAGTGAATTCATGGGGAGGATTATGAATCCTGAATGGCCAGCTTGCTGCCAGCAGGAAAACCACTGTTGATCACATGAAAGCTAGGCAAAGCATGATGAATTCAGAGTTCCCAGATGAGCCGGTGATATGTGGTAGAGGGAGATGCACTGCTTTACAACACCAATTTTGCAGACAGAAAGGAATACTCGTAGGATGTTACTGCCACCAAGTTCAGATTTTTTTTCAGTCCCATCTACGTCAATCATCACATTGTTGTCCTGTTGTACAATGTTCATAGTGTTATTGATGTACTCACCAGTCTCCGAGACACCCTTCTCCATGGTTCATATCTTATTAATGTCCCCACATTCCAGGGTCTCATGGATACCACTTGAGACAACACAGGGCACAGAAGCTCGGAAAAGACCTTTTGAGGTGTAGAGATCAGCCTCACCAGTTGGATTCCTGTGATAATCAAAGATCTCCTGGCGTGGGTCTTAAGCATAGACACGAAGAATTTCTGGCTGCTAAGTGGCCACAGTGGAAAGGAACAAAGGGTTCTGCGGACACCAGGAGAGTGCTCAGAAGAGCTACAGGCTCCTGGAACTCCTGAGAGGCTCTGTCCTGCACTTATGTGCATATTTCTATCAGATAATCTAGTGTTTTATTACATATCTGTACAGGCAAAGAATACACTCTCCTTCTGAATTATACATTCTTAAAACGTGGGATCCCTACCTAATTTGTCTATAAAACCTGAAGCAAGAATCACAAATTATAAGTTGCTCTTTCAGAACGTAATTATTAACTTCTGTGTCAAAGGTTTTTTTATTAGTAGGAAACTGGAATATCCTACAAGCTCTTAGAAGAAAATTGGGAGCAAAAAGGCAATTTATCAAATGCTATCTATGAAATCAATGCTTCTATGAAATTCTAAAACCCACAGGAGGAGTAAGAAAGTAGCTTTTTTTTTTACATTGTTATCTCGAGATTTTCAAAATGTGCTTCGCTAGAAATCCTTTTCATTTAAATCCTTGATAGGCACATGCACGTCACCTCAATTTAAAATTTATAAATATGATCTTAATACATTTTTCTTTTTTCTCACTTGGACTGAAGCTCAAGGTTTTCTAGTTGTGCTCCAAAGGAGGTAGCTGTTCCAGGAGGGTGGGGGTAACATTAATGGCAGGCTACTGTGTATAGGATTTACTGTGACAACTGTTGACTCTTCAGAAGTCTGAATTCAGTAGATGTAGTTGCATTGCTACTGCATGTTGCAGTATGATGCTTTCTTCTATGTGCCAATCAAACAGGGATATGTGTGTCCAGACAGCAGGTAGCACATTGCTTCAAGGTGTCACCACTGTCAGTGAGATGAGAAAAGCAGCTGTGTTTCCTAGGAAGGAGGGTCAGCATTCAATGTCCTGATACTCAGAAGGAAGAGAAGGGGAAAGGAAAGAAACCCTTCTCTCTGCCTGGTCTCACCACTCCCAGCCGGAGAGTGGAAGCACGTAATTCTCAGAGTTTTTGAATTAGCTAATGAAAAGTTAAGCACTGTGATCTTCAGATCTTCGGAATCAGAGGGACTCATACAATGCTGGCTCTCTGGGTTCTACAGGAGATGCCAGATGGAAAATTCTGGAATCCCATATACACATACACACACACACACACACACACACACACACACACACAAGCTTTTGTTTGTAGAGATCCATGATTTGTCTCACACAAGCTTTTATTTGTAGAGATCCATGATTGGTCAAAATGCTGAGAAAAAGTAACTTCTGAGTGCTTATCCCTGAAAGGATATTTGCATTACTGCTTCTATGGCTTGGAGAATATTCTGGAAGAATGTAAGATCCAGAAGTTGGGAAGGAGAACTGTTAAAAGCTGTTTCTAGAGGTAACGTGGCTTTGTACCCATGAACTCACAGAAGAGTGGCTACCTGCACGAGACCTAAAGACTGGGTCTCAGCAACCAATTATGGATGAAGGAAGGGCTTGCTGCTCCCTCTTGTCCCCAGAGAGCTACTGGAAGTTAATGGTGGGGGCTGGGGTGGGCACAGCCATATTCCTGTGATGGACTAAAGCAAACAGCCATCCTCCTACGCTCATGCAGCCAACCTGAAGACATGCAGTTAGTCACAAACAAACAGAAACAACAGTAAAGGAGGCAGACATTTGGGGAAGAAGAGATTATGTTAAGACAGAAGGAGAGGGAAATCGGGAGGTAATGTCAATGTCCATCAAGCACATGAAATTGTAAGAGAATAAATGTAGGCAAGAGTCCACCTGCGCTTCTCAAGCAAGGCGAGATATTCCTTCTAGAATATTCATCTTAAATAAGACTGAAGATTACCTAGGACATTATTCTTGCCAGAGTCTGTGCCAGTGATGTTACCATGGGGTGACAATGAGAGCCACCTTAATGGCTACCCTGGAGATGATGAACACCACAAAGTAACTGGCAGAAACTACCCAGAGGTGGGAGGATGATTTCATTCATGATTTAAGGACTGAAGGGTCTCCGTCTATCATGGTGTAGAAGGCGAGGCAGAATTCATGAAGCACAGACCCAGGGTTGTTCCTCATATCACTGAATCGAACAGGAAGCAAAGAAACACTCCAGAGCCAGAAGTGTACACAGCCTTCAAAGCCTTGGCCTTACAGATCTACCCCTCCTGCGGGCCAGATTCCACAACTTCACAAAGCAGGGCCAGCAGTCAGAGTTCATGTGTTCAAACACATGAACCAGTGGGTAGTCACATCCAAACACTGACAGGCTTCTGTACTGATGACCAGGTAACCAGGGTTACCCAGGGATGCCCTACTCAAATCCCTGATCACAAAACATACAACTGCCTTCAATGTCATGGAATGTTTGAATAAAGGCCGGATGTACCGAACTCTTCTTCAGAGAGAAGATAATCAAGTTGTAGGTATAACATTCAGCTGTAACTAAATAGACTTACAACCTATTTTCTTAATACAAGAAAAAAGGAAATTAATAGTTCTCATTGGCTGTGGCAGAAATAGCCTTTGAAAGACTAGGCATTGCATAGATTATCTAAAAAATAGGTGAGTAATTGATGAATCAAGCCATTTTCTTCCTTCCAGGTCAAGCTGACAAGAATTATGGAAAAGAAGCTAGTCTGGTATATGTCTAAATCCCCTTCCTCCCCTTCCTCTATCAGTGAAGAGGTACCAGGTTCATGGAAATCCCATCTACTCAAGTTCCTGAGACTTCATCACTGTAAGAACAGCCATCAAGAGAATCTCTGCCACGAGTTTGCTAAGAGAATCCAGTGCTGATGTGGAGCTTCATATAGCACTAAGAACACTGGCTGGTTTGTTCTAACAGTAAAGGATGATGACAAGCACACTCCAGTCTGTGTTATCCACCTGATAATAATGCAGTCCTGTCTGGTTATTTCTCTCCAGGGAGGGCAGAAAACAACCACAGTGCATTAGTATCTGGTATCAGTGAATTTCCAATTCACTGAGAATTTCCTGGTGTACGTTGATCACATTCATCTCTCACTACTTTCCCTAACTCCTCCGGGGTCCACCCCACTTCCCACCTCCCCCTCTTTCACAGAGTCCAAATTCTGCTGCTCCTATCCTCAAAGGTGTGGGTCCAAACACCCCCCTGTAGTAGGCCTACCAGCCTCCCTGTAGTAGACATATCATCCCCCCTGTAGTAGACAAGAGGCCACAGCCTTAGAGAATGCTGACTCTGCTTCCCTCAGAATCCACTCACAGTGCTTCTGGAAACAGCAGGACCATTACCCTCACAAGCACAGCAGCTGTGGCTGTCTGCTGCAGCTCAAACCATTCAGCACTCCGCATGGACAGGTGTGTACTGCAGAGCCCCTCCACCCTGCAGAGGCGCCTCCCTCCCTACCCCCACTTCTCTTCTCTGTGATGGTGCTGGACCTTGGGCTGCATTTTAGATTTATTGAGGTCATATTAACTGTTCTAAATAAGGTTCACTTTGGGGCAGCTTGCTGACTCTAGGATATTTCTAGGGCTGGCCTCGGAATGACTTCCTTCCCCTCCCTTTGCTGACCATGGTCCTCAACAGCTGCAGTATTTGCTACACAAGCTGCATTCTGAGCTGGGTAGAACTACTTGGTGCAGTCCCTCCTTAGGAAGGGACTATGACCAGTGACAGGAAAGGACAGGTTTAGTTCTCCTCCCCTGGAAGTGAAGATGTCCTTCACAGCTTGGCCGAGTGGCCTCTGGGGTGTATCACCCAGATTTGGAGTTGGGAACATAATCCCTCAGCTGTACGAGGAATATGGGGCTCATGCAGTCAATACTCCATCTCTCCTGTGCAGAGTTCCTGAGGTGGGGCAGGCCACCACTGATACAAGGTATCCTTTCTCCCCCATTGCCTAGCTGTAGTAAGCAAATTCATTTATCAAAGCTCATCCCCTAAGAGTGCCTGTCTCCCCAGATGCAGGCAGACAGCTAGTACACTGAACAGCAGCCCTGGATCCTGGGAACACAACTGTTTGTCGTGGGACAGACTTGGTGGTTCTGCGAAGAAGGAATCTTATCCAATGAGCCGGTTTGTACTGGCAAAAAATTAATTTTCTGGACTATTATCCGTCAAACAGAGGTATCAAGGTTTCCTAACTCCGATCTGGCCCAGATTCCTGTCCTTATACTGGTGGAATTTACGTGGACTGAAGATTTATGACAGTCCTCTCAACACAGAAAAATAACACAGTGAATGTGAGAAAGAGGCCCAAATTGTCCAAGGCCCCTCCCGCTGGTAAAAGTCCACCAACTCTTGAAACTTAAACTTACAAACACGTTTTGGTTAAAACTGAAAAATGTTACAACTGTATTATATCAGTGCTCCTCTAGACAGAAGCTCAGCCCTCATACCTGGTTTCCTTGCAGAGAACTTCAAAATGCTCCAAAATCCAGTCACAGTATGGCCATTCGCTTCCTTCCTGCCTTCCCTTCATGCTGATAACAGCTCCTTTTCCAAACCTTTCCCTTTGTGTTGGGTATAATACAGGGTGGGCCTAGCTAGGCCACCTGCCAGGAGGAATGAAGGAATGGCTCTGTGGGTGTGGTGCTCCACACAGCCAGTTTTGGCCCAGCACCTGAAGGGAACCTGATTCACCCGGAAACAAACTGTGATTGGCTGTGGACAGGACCACACCCCTTAAGGCTATTGGCTAAATCCCACCGGATAAGGCTATTGGCTAACAAGACCTTCAAGATTCTCTGTTCTTTCTTTAATGAGTTTGCAGCCTAGCTTTCTGGTCAATTCCCAGAGTCTGTGTGTTGACTCTGCACCTACTCACCCCTCCCCCATGGAAGAGACAGCTCAGTCCCCCTCGGGCTGGCCCTGAGTGCAGGGACTCCAAGCACCTCTGGTCTTACAGAGAGGGGTTTGAGAGCAGATGATGCTATTCATCGAATTCTGATGGTGATAAGTGCACTTCCATCTGACTGCCGTTTTCTACCAGATTCCTTCACTTAGGAGGACTCAGGCCATGAAAATCCTCTAATTCAAATGATCCATAAATTAAAGATTTTCAGATAATAGGGATTTTATTGCTAGGCTGCCTTAAAGTCAAATAATTCTGTGACTTCCTAAGTGATGCAATTTGCCAAGGAAGGTGATTAAATTAAAGAAACCAAATAAATCTAAACCATTTATAAGGCCACCTGATACCAGCAGTTGTTGTTGTTAGTGACTAGATACCGAAACAGTGTGAAAACTAAGTCAGAAACCCCTAATAAACATGCATAAATGCCACTAGGTTTAGGCTTTCAAAACTATATTAAATATATTCAACATGCCTATCCTTTACTAAATTTTCAGTTTCTATTAACTTTTTATCTTAAACTGATGGTTTATATAAAAGAACCCTTCAGAAGCATATTTTGTGTTCACCTAAACTATAAGTAGAGACTTCCAGAACAGAAATAAGCAAGTCAGAATTCTCCACAAACTAATAAAAAGTGTTTAATAATTATGACTCAAGTGACAAGGGGTGTGTGGGGTCACAGAGCCTTGAGTGGAACCTCTTCTGCCATCCACTAGCTGAGTGGGAAATGCAAGACTGATAACTATACCCAGGTAAGCTAACTGATATAACTTAACAAATAAATAAGGTATGGTTCACTACAAAATACATTTTATTCTAATGTATTAAGAATATTTGTTTAGAGGCTAGGGAGGTGGCTCAGCAGTTAAGAACACTGACTCTTCTTACGGAAGACCTGATTTCTATTCCCAGCACCCACATTGTGGCTAACATGTAACTCCAGTTCCAGGGGATCCAACACCTTCTTCTGGCCTCTTCTGGCATTGCACAACAAGAGTATACTTACATAAATGCAGGTGTATATCCATACACATAAAATAAAAATAAATTAATTAAAAATAGAATGTCTGTTTAGTAGTAAATATGAAAATGAAAGGTTTAGTTCCTCAATCTTGAAGAATAATTTCTTTTATACTATTCGTATTTTATTTTTTATTTCCAATGTCAGTAGAAACTCCATGGATAAAATGTTTTAAGTAAGCATCCTATGCTTAAAGGACAATTCCACTTCCTGGAGTGTCATTTTAAAACTGAAATGCTAAAGAAGGACTGGTGTGTAAGCTGGTATCCTGAGCACTCAGGAGGCAGGTAGATCACAAGTTCAAGGAAAGTCTGAAAAAGAGGGGGGGAGGAGAGGGAGAGAGATACAGAAAGAGAGAAAGAGAGAGAGAGAGAGAGAGAGAGAGAGAAGGAAAGACAGAGGATTCTATGGAGCATTTACTATTACGCAGTATTGTTATTCAATATAAATTTTGTTAGATCTGAACAAAACTAACAAATGTATAAGTACTGATGACACTAATGTTGTTGAATTAGTTTTTATTTTCTTTTATTCTGCTAATTTAGTACAATATATTTTGACCCTATTTAGATCACCTCCCCTGTCTGCATCCTGGACACAGACTTGGCTTGACAGGCCTTAATATACATCACAGAGTTTTTCTATCTTGAATAACCACACAATTTCATTTCTGGAGCTTCTGCCCTAGTCACATATTATACCCATGGATGTGTACATACTCCATGGAAGTAGCTTTATGAGGCTGGTGTAATGGCTCAGTGGACAAAAGAGTTGCTATGTAAGCCTGACAATCTACGTTCCATTTCTGGAACCCACTGTGAAAGAGAACTGAATCCTGAGTGTTATGCTCTGACGTTACCTGCACATGCACACACACACACACACACACACACACACACACACACAGTAATAATAAGTAAAATTCCTCAAAGAAAGAGCTTTGTGCCTTGTACTTAATTTTACAATTTAATGGTTAATGAAAGTGCCATACACCAAGCAAGTATACGTGACAGGATTTATCTGTTATCTGTTGATCTTTACATCAGGATTTAAAAACTGTTTATTTTCCCAATTATCTAAAATTAAAATCAAGCACTATAATTATTCCCAGGTCAACCGAGATTAAGGACTGGAATTCTGTACTAGGTGAGTAAGCCTCTGCTCAGGCTGGCTTTCCTTTCTAGACAACACTTCCCCTTTGGGAATATGATTTCCCAGAAACAAGTAACATCACTTTCAAGAGAAATTGAGAGGAAAACAGGGCCCTTCAACTGACTTGCTAGACTCACATCTCTGGACTTATCTCAGCTTGGAACTGTGAACTTATCAGGCCTCTCTTTCTTTAGACTGTCCAATCCAAAATTAGGAAGGTAAATCACTGAAAAACTTGGTACCTAGGCCCTCCAAGGGTGACCTTGGGTTCTTGGTTTCAAATTCCCTTCTCCACTTGTTGGGAGTTTTATCTTTCTCCATGCATGTGTGTACAAATATTTATCTGTACCGATGTGTGATTCTTTATGCATATGAATGATTCTTTTTATGTACAAATGTGTGATTCCTTGTGTGTATAGATGTGTCTTTGTTCTTTGCTAGTCTGAGATTTTTTTCCGCCTTATAATTATTTAATTGTTTCAGACAATGAACCTGACATCTAGATATTGATCATCCTCAAACCTGTGCCAACAACATGATCATGGAGATCCACAAGACGAGAGCAGGATCTTCTGAGTTCCCTTGAGTACAGGAGAGGCCCTTAGCCATTTGAACTCTGGACCACTGAGGTAGATAATGCTTACTTGTTTGTGGTATCTAGCAACAAGAGAGGTCACTGGCTTTGACAGCATTTGTACTCTCTACAGTTTCTTAGAGTACGGCCAGTTTGCAAGCGGGTAGTGGCCCTGAAGAGCTGGAACCTAGAGGAAGTGCTTTATACTCTTAGGGCATCCTCCTACAAAGGCTTTCAATAAGATTCCTTGGCCCTCGGACTAGTTCTTGCATATGGGTTCTTAGGAAGGAAGCAGAACTCCCCTTGCTTCTTCTTGGCTTTTTTGGTTTTGTTTTTGCCTTGTTCTTCCCAGGAACATTTTCCCAGTTAGACCTCACAAAGAGTCAAACATAGCAATCTTGAAATTTCAGAATTTCAGTCTCCAAAGCTATGACTTAATAATTCTTTGCTCTCTGTTTTTTAAGACATCTGGCTTCAGACACCTTGTTACGGCAATATGGAACAAATACCCATCCTTCTCCTTCTGCAGTGATGTTGGTCTCACTCAGATGCAGAGTCAGGGACTATTCCTTTTCGTCTTCCTCAATCATTCTATTTCCCTATCTCTCTCTGCCAGTTTGTCATTTTTATTGGTAGAATAAAAAGAGGAGAGACAGCCACTCAGTATTCAGCAGCAGAGCGGCCCACATACATCTACTGATGGGTACATCGGTTACCACTCATCTTTAAAACATTCTGCCTCTATAGGCATGCTCTATCCCCTGGCTATGTGAACTTATCACAGCCCAAACCAGAGAATCTGCCTATGTGCAGACTCACTGTTCCAGTGCACATCAAACCCGTCTGTTCCATGCATGCATTTTTCCATTTATCGTTCCCTTGGTCAGTTCTGATTTTCTCAGCCTATATCACCTTTCCATCAATCTCTCAGATAAACACTGGCTACATTCAGACTCTGAAAGGTCATGAGGAGACAGTGGCTGGGGATTTCTCAAAGGGAGATTCACTGATTTCTGCCCAGAATCCAGCATGGTACTCATAGAATTAATTGACTCATCTTTCACAGTACAAACTAGGTTTTACTCAGAGTGTAGTCATCAGATTCCAGCCACAAGGAATGGGCAGCATAAAGGAGATAGAGCAAAAACCACACAGATACTGAATATACAGAGTCTGCATATGTGTAAAAGACTCTTTCATTATTTTAAGGATAGTCAAGAAAGAAAGTGTCTCTTTATAAGTTGATATTTATACAATATCTGAAAATTCTTTCAATAGCATTGTACACTCAGGGGAAACCTTAGCCATTATTTTCCTAACTAGCTACATATTTTTATCAAAATACAATAAAACTTTTCCAGCAATTAATAACAGGTGAAAATTCACCATCTTAGCACTGTAGACATTCTTGTCTGTGCAGATCTTTATAGCTGAGATATGGTTAAGTCAGCAAATCTTATTGCTGGCAAAAGGTACTGCATTCTTTACTATATGGCATGTCAGAAATATAGCTTTGATTCTTTCATCTTTAAAGGATTGGCTGGTCCTAATCAAGTCAAAGATAATCATGTTCAAATATTACATGGCAAGAAAATCTCATCCCCATCTTATTTTTAAAATTAGTAACAGCAATGCTGACAGCAAAAAAACAGAATTAAAGGAAAACTATACCACACAGAATAAAACACTAGGGGCTAGAGAAATGACTCAGTGGCTAGGAACACAGACTGCATTTGCACAGGACATAGTTTGATTCCCAGAACCCACCTGGCAGCTACCAACCATCTGTAACTCCAGTTCCAGAGGATCTTCCACCCTCTTCTGACCTCTGCAGACATTGCACAACATGGGTGCATCTACATACAGGCAGTATACTCATCTACATAAAATAAAAAATAAATACAAATTTAAAAGTTAAAACAAACTAAAAAATACAGAATAAAAAATTAGAGACAAAGAAAATGTGAAATTTTTCAGCATGCTCAAGGCCCATGCAACTCCAGCAGACAAAAACCCAGCATTGAACTGGGGAAACCTGTATCAGACCTCAATCTTGCTGAAGAAATATTGGGGAACTAATTACTTGATGAGGATGAGCTGGTCTTTGTAAAGCAAGGGACTCCAGATAGGCTGACTAGACCTTCAGTGGATGAACCCGCATTGAGGTCATTTGGGGATATTAACTTGACACAATAGACCTTAACACAGATAAAAGAATGTACAAATTCCAGTTGGGGGGCTTTGAGGGTACCTATGGGGAATGGGTATAAAGATGATTAAGATTGATTGGGATGTTATGTATGAAATACATAATGATTCAATAATGAAAAAGAAAAAAAGTCAAGCTAATATACACATGTTAATGCTGAATTTTTAAAGATAACGATGATGACAATGAACAATTATTGTGCTATAACAGGTGTAGAGGTGTTAGAGAACAGAAGAACATTTTACATGAAGACCACTCTAATTTCATAGTTTGCTGAACACTGGCAATGAAATTTGTGACAGACAGGCATTCTCTAAATCAGAGGCTAACGCTGGGTCTCCAACACATGCACCTGGAGTCTCGCTCTATGTGCATTATTTTCCCTTAGTCTGCTTACATGGAACAGCTCCCTTGGCATTTGGCGATCTTTGAGCCTGTTGTGTTGGAGAGCCCTGCTTTTTTGCACTTAACAAACTGATGGCACTGAGAACAAGGACCGGGATCTGAAATGAAGACCTCTAAGAAGTGCCTGCCCAAATGTTTCTGCCACCACTATTCCACCACGAGCACTATTTATATTTCAAATATTTTTAGCCAACAAACCCTATCACATCCTTCAGTTAAGCTGTGGTCATTTCTCTGCTTGTAGCATAAGACTTGTAGGAGTCCACAAATACTTTAAAATTCCCCCTACAATTACAAACACATAATGATCATGTAGACTCGGATATTCACATAGATATTATTATATCCACCTTTCCATCAAGACAGTCATTGAATACAACCTATACATACATGTATACAAATATATAGCTGTTCTTTATGAGGAAGCTGTGTTATGTAAATCCATCCTAACCTGAGACAATTTCAAACTAGAAATGCTAATGATACAGCCAAGCTCCTAAACATCACAGTTATCTGCATTAGACCCTCTTAGAACAGACTCATTCTTTAACATGTTGTTGAAAACCCATCCAATACCAGGCCTATTTATAGTGAAAGGTGATTTTAAGTGTTTGGTTGGAAACGGCAGCCCTCGAAGATATCAGAACCCATCATGCATTTACATTACATTGCAGTGACTGTTTCATGCATGGCATCTAGGCACTGTGCTGGTGGTGAATTATCATGCGTCCAGCCTTTCATGCTAAGGACAGTGTAAACGTCTAAATACACCTGGTGGAACGATGGGTGACTGAAATGATCACAGGCTAAGGAAGCTATAAAGCAACTTGGATTACCCACCTTCCAATCGTGGAGAAACAGCTAGTTATTCATTTTCTACCTTTTAAAGTACTAAACCATGAGAGAGAAACAAATGTATATCCCATTTAAAGCACTCTAAACCAGAGCTACAAACAGGTACCAAAATAATTGTATTTTAACTAATGAAGGAGGATAGACATAGAGACATTTGTCCATCAGCTTATAAAATGGATGAAAACAGCTGTAAGATAGAAGCCACCCCTTTAGCTCTGGAGGTGGGAAGTCTCTTCTTCACCTTCAAATGCAAACACAAGGAGTTTCCAAGATGAAATCCTGAATGACTTCTGCATGTGAGGGATGAGATTCAGCCATAAGGCAACCTGGTCCCTTGTCCTCCAACTCTTTATGTCCAAGGCAATTTTGACATTGCAAAAGTAAACTTCAGAGTCCATGTTTGTGTATGAAACCTTCATCACTAAGCACCTTCTGTATAGATGAGGCTATTACCAACTCCTAGATGAGTGTTATGAATATGTACAGGCATGTATGAGAAACAAAATATTGAAATATACATTATATCCCCTTCTCAAGATTCCCACTCCCCCATGAGGGGTTGTGTTTTATTGTAAAGGAAGGTATCTGAAATGTTTATGTGGGAATGAGCACATTAACACATCTCCAGGACGACATCCGCTTAGGACGAAGGCACATTGTAGGAAATACTGCAGTGGTTAATGGAACTAGTCTGAATGTAGCATCACAAACAAAGACTGCTTTTCAAAATAAATACTCAGAAATGTGGAAATTAAGTAGGAAATATGTGTAATCTATTAGCAAATGTGTTTGACCTGTATGTAATATATGGTGTATATTATTCGGGTGTGGCTCTGGGGATGGAACCCAGGACCTTGCTTGTTAGACAAGTGCTATACTAAGGTGCTAAGTCCCTGTTCCAGTAAGTAGCTCTTATATACAGTCATACCCATACATATAAAACTCCAAGTTAGTAATTTTGACTTGAAATCTAGCTCTATTGAAATCAATTTTGGGATCAATGTGTCTGTCTATAATGGATTTAGCCGAGCACAGATGACTCTGGTGCCCACAGTGTCATCTCCTGTTGTACCACAGAAGTGCAGCTCCGGTCAAGGCACGTGGGTTCTAAAGGGCATCTTGCGGCTCTAATAATTATGATTATTATTCTTACCACTCTTATCATTGTGCTGGGTTTTGTTGGCTCCATGTTATACAGACTGCTAGGATGTGAAACTAGTAGTAAAGTGCTTGGATTTAAGTCCTGTCATTTTTAGTGCACCGGAAAGTGACCAGACTGTCAAAAATCAACTGAGTTAGGATAAGTCTTACTTTCCCTATGTGTGAAACAGGAGACATGACTGTGGCACAGGAGTCCTTGGGGGCTGGCACACAAACTGAACCCATGAGTTGCTAGACATGGAACCCTTGGGAGCAAGTGCATCCCAGAGCATGAGACAGGAACCCCCAGTCTCTGCCAGCATTCCTCATCAGCCACTTGTTTCTAAGTTACCTCTCAAGGGGCTGAACATCGCAAGTTCTCCTGCTACCCCTCACTATCTCTGGATTCCAGCCTTGTAGCTGACTCCATTAAATCATGGGTTCACATTTCAGATCTCACATTATTAACTTTGTGACCTTAAATTTATTCACTTCTCTGACCCTTAACATCTCAATCTATTAGATGAGGACTCCATGAGGTAATGAAAAATCATTAAATCCA
The DNA here is from genome assembly GCA_035773235.1 of Eospalax fontanierii. Lineage (NCBI taxonomy): Eukaryota > Metazoa > Chordata > Mammalia > Rodentia > Spalacidae > Eospalax > Eospalax fontanierii. Next base: position 187,766,860 of record CM069524.1, on the reverse strand, counting down.
GTAATCCTAGAGAAATTTATAATAAAATTATTACATATGGAAAAAATTCCAATCAACTTTAGCCACTGTTATATATCATTTTCACAGTTTTCTATTCAATCCTCTGCAGAGGAGAGAACTTAAGCTGGGGAAGTGCAGAACTGGATTGATTCAGGTCAGCTCAGCCCTGTGATCTGCCCAGTCCTCACTGTTAACATTAGAGTCTCATGAGTGTTCAGGGAGGGAGACACTACAGATTGCTGGCATTTTCACAGAACAGGCTACAACATGGAGAGTCAAGCCCTTTCTCACATAGGGAGGCTTTCTGTCACAGCAGTAAGAGAATAATACTGTGTCACAACTTGAAGGAGAGTGGATACCCTAGGAGATGTTTCAAAGGAAGTTTTGGTTTTGCTTTTCTTTCTGCATTATCTACATTGGGTGGCTATTTGAAAAAGAAAATCAAACAACAAAATGGAGCAAATTCCAATTTAAATTCATTCACGGCTGTACCAGTGGGAGGCGCTGTTGCCCAGTAGGTGCGTAAGTGTAGCACAGTGAGGCTTGAATTTACTGTGAGATCCACTACTGACTTTGAAAGTGATGACTAACCTCATCACTGCGTGCCTCAGTTTCCTCACCTCTAAACCAAGCAACAGTTCAGAAGTTAACTGGAGGAATGACTTGTTTGGATGTAATTACTTGAGTCACATTATCATTATTTTCATATTATTTTGATTCATTTATTTAGCACAAACCAAAAACCTTCTAGATAGATTTCACTCAGTATTTAACTCAGCAAATTTACCCACAAAATAGTGTTTTCAACATTCTAAAAACAAAGTGTGACTACAGGAGAAGGAGCTCAAGACTATTACATTCACCCAAGTAAACATTAACTAGATCTCAAAATTTAGACTTCCTGCCTCTCACAGACGGGCAGCAATGTGTGGCATCATGTGCTGCTCCATGTTGTACAGACTGCTGGGACCTGAGACTAGTGCTGAGGTGAATGGAGTTAAGTCCTGTCCTCTCCAGTGGCCCCAAGAGACTTCACCTAACTCTAATGTATATTTTCTGAGTATGTACCCCAGAATCCATTTCAATCTTTCCTATTCACAGGCTGTGCCTGAGTCAAGATAAAAATGCACTGTCCTCTCCCACAAGGGAAGCTGTTCTGTGCCTAACAGGCAAAGTGGGATGTGTCTCTTTCAGAGTCACCTCAGGAGATGCTCACTCTGACACAATGAACAGTGCATTTTAAGAAACACTCATCAGAGAGCATGCACACTTTCTAAAAAGGAAAGATGAAATTGGCTAGAGAATTTTGTATTTCTAATGAAAGCTTTTATTTGTCTGGTCTTCAAACTAATATGTTTCTTTGATTTATTTTAAGAATATTTAATGTTACATATCCCATTGCCAAGAATAGACAGTTGTTAGCCAATGTGATTTGGTTTCTGCATTCTAATTACTAGCACATTTTTATTCTCATTTAAGGGGGTGGGTGTCTTTTTGTACTGAAATTTGATCCAATCAATAGTATTGTACTTTCACTGATAGAACCAGTCTCAGGATAGACAGATCTCCTTTCCTGCTGGAGGAATATAGGTTAATCATTTGAATGTGTTCAAAGCCTCTATCTCCCTAGGCATAAGATATGTATAAATGTGATTTACTGCTAAAACACAAGGGTGAATTTGCCTCAATGAAGCAGTTACCACATTTCCAGAGTCAAGTCCAGTCCTCAGAAATGATGTTTTCATGGAAGCCACAATTCTACTATACAATGACCACATGAAATAAAGATGTATGTAGAAAGAACATTAAAAAGGAAGGAATCCATATATTTCTGTTCCTTTCCAAGCTTTTTCGTCAGAAAAACAACCTTCCCCACTTTCTGTGTGTATTGATTTGTCCAAGCTGCCTGTGTGTTCCAACGTGGCATCCAAAAAGAAAAGTTCCACTCTCAGTAATGCATCTTCAGCCACATCTACTCTTGCCAACATGTAACTACAATGCTTCACACATCTTCCTGTTTCTAGCCCAAGGATCAAGGCTCAGTGTACCGCAAAGATCAGCAATGGGTGATGGCACCATTAGAAAAGGGGAAACTCTACTTTTCACTTTGTTTCTTTGTTTTAGGCAGAAAGGCTTTTGGTTGTCTTTCAATAACCTTTCTTTCCATGCATCCAACATTGTAAAAGCTCTCCTCTGCTTGGTTCCTCCAGCCCATCCTGAATCACTTGGAAGCACAGACCAGCCTTGACCACTGGGGATATGCACAGTCTAGGGCTGCCCCTCAGCGTGTGAAGACTTGTCAATGTGTATGCTGCTGTCATTGGAGCTGCACCCCAAGTCTGTCTTTGTCTGGTGAACTTTAACAATGAATTTACCTCAAAGTCATTAATGGGACATTGCTATAGTGTAATTCTCATAACTATGTTTAATTTTCAAGCATATTACTTAGACCTGAAATAGATAATATGGTCTTGTTTACCTTTAATTGAGGAACATAGACAAAGTAGTGTTCCCAGCGGGAACTGGTTTGGGTGCTAAAGAACCAGTTTTTGCATAGATCTCTGCCTATCCACATGGTTAATGATGAAAGAGAGACCTGAACTTCCAAACATTTCTTCCAACAATTCTGAATTTCTTGTGGACAGATAAGTATTAAAGATCAATCTTTCTGAAAATTGCTCATTGCTAGAGGAAGCCCTGTCTAATACTTTCTAGTGCATTATGATGGTCATGCCGCGAACCTGGTTTCTTGGAGCTAGACATTAGCTTTTGCATACATTATCTTGATTAATCTTCTTGACAAGGTTATGAACATTTTCATGGACTGAATAAAAGGTAGCAAGTGCTTTCAACTGCTGTTCTAAGTTCCTGTGATTCTAAGTCTCTGATTTTGTGATTTTAGAATTTAATCTCATGTAAAAGGGTAAATGCCATGGTAACCTCCTCCATCCCACACCTCCATCCACTCAGTGAATCAGCCACTGATGAGTCAGAGCTCCAAGATGCTGAGAATGCTTTTGTCAATCTGGACAGTAGGAGTTCTCACTCCTGTTTGCAAGACGGTGACAGCACAGTCCCCATGGGAATCTGGGGAGAGATCTGTGTCCATCTTTAGTAAGAACTGATGTAGGCTGCATGGTCTGGTGTGCGAGGGAAGCCCTTATGGGAGTTTCTACATCAGAGAGGGAGAACTGGAGAGAAGATAAGTTGGGAAACAATGTGCTCTTTACTTCTCTTCTGACTGTCAAGCAGGATGATAATTTAGAGTTCCTATTTTCTCTTTATTAGCTCTGATCTACATTCTGTTACACAGAAGGGCCATGCTTCACAGTTCTATGGAAAGCCTTCAGTGCTTTGAACAGAGTATGAACACAAATTAGGCTGTAATTTTATAATTTGGGCCTAGAATTTTGAATTAATTTAATAAATTTATTTCTATGTTAATGTGAATGCTAAATTCCACATTGTTGATTTGAGGTACCTAACCAAGATGCCAAAGCCTTAATCTAAGTCCAGTAACAGCTACCTTCCCTGAGCATTTACTGAGGGACAGTAGGTCTATGTGCCACCCACTGAAACACCACTTAACTGTTTCTAATTCTTATATTTCTAGGTATTAATTGTCAACCAAACAGAAATTTATGACATGCTGGTTTAAAGTTGGACACAACTATGTTAAGGAATCCAATATCTCAAGAGAGATAGCAGTGCCCCTTGAGCTGAGCCCCTTGAGCACTACCACAGGCTTAATGTATGAGGAATATTGGAGCACCTATCCAGGACACACTTTTTCATGAAGTAGTTTCAATAAATAGATCTCTATGGCATCAAAAATATCACTTCACAATAGAATATAACAACGGTCAGCAGGAGCCATCTTTTCAAGGGGCAAATTGTGTGCACCATGAAAATCTGTTAACGACTCTGCTTCAGGTTTTAAAGATGACCTTGGCTATTCTGTGGGTCCACTCACACATCTAAAATCAATGAATACAAAGCAACAAATGACTCTCATCTTCTTGCTAGAATTCCCTCAGTCTACAGCCTGTTCCCTCTTGGTGTGGTGAGAGAACTTGTTTTGATGTTGCTTTATATTTTGCAATAACTAGGCTCTTATAATACATTCCAGGAATAAGCCACCCCCATGTTGCCTGATAACAGAGAAGGTGAGTCCTTCAGAAGAGGGATCTGGGGTAGAAATGCCCTGGGGACTTCCGGGGTTGGCTTTGCTTTTTCTCTGCAGCCTTGGACAAGTCTCAAGTTCTCTGTACCTGAGTTTTCTCACTTCTAAAATGTAAAGCTTTGGACTAGAATACAGTCTTGAATGCACAGCATGCTCCCCATGAGCAGACTCCTTGAAGGATAGCCGAAGGTGTTAGTTAAAACATGGGCAAACAACAGAAAATATGTTGGACAAAGCCAGCGTGCAGCCCCCACCCCTGGGGTAATGATAGGCCGCTGTCTACCCACACATTCTTAGAGCAAACTGATCAGGTGCTCGATTTTCAGCTTGTCTGAGTGGAGTCATTGTTGTCAATATTTCTGCCCCTCCTATAATCACAAAACAAAGTTCCTACCAGTTTTAATGAACTTGCTCTTTTTACATACTCCCTAATTTTAACTTCTTCTTGCCCACAGATCACTCTGTCTGAGTGGCCCCTTTGTTTGGTATGCCATAGTCAAAACACAGTCATACACTCAGTGATCCATGGGCTGAAAAAGAAGATAAAGTTTTATGCCATTTTAACATAACTGTGTTACTCTAGGAAAACATTTATGCAAACTAATGCTGGCCTGACACCTCAAAAGCTATTCATAATGCAGGGTCAATGTAAATCCACCTGTCTAATGATTCCTATGCCAAACTGTACTTGAACTCATTCTCCTTCAATGGTTTTCAACCCACTTTCCATCATAGAAATTGTGTCTCAATATTTCATTTTCCGCCTTTGACTTTTTTGAATGTCTATGAATTTTAGAAACTGCTGATGGATGATGAAACCAATGAACAACAACAACAAAAAACCCTCAAACTTTGAAATCATCAACTTGTCAGGTAAGAAAACAGCCCATTTTAGTTATTCTCTGACACCTGTGCTCAGGACTGTGATTTGATATTATGATTTATACAGTGTAAATGCAATTATACTTTCAACAGGAACACAAGCAGCTAAACATACACTTCTATGCTAAATCACAATCTATGTGATTAAAGTAAATACATCTAATTTTCATAATGTTCAGCAGAGTACAGGAAACTGTCCAGACAGCTCAGCAACCAAACAATATTGAGTAGGTGGCTTGGCTGCACACCACCTCCTCCCTATTCTCTCTTCCCACCTTTCTTTCTTTATTTGGGATGACCAGCATATTTCTTACTAACTTGATGCCACTGAAGTAATCTGTAACCAAGTTTTGCTTCATTTTCTTATGTCAATACACAAGAACTTCATGAAAAGGTTTATAACCCTTTAATAATAGCTTTACAAGGTACTGATCGTTGTTCTACTCTGACATGTCTCCTGAATTCACAGTTTTTAAAATGATTTGGTATGGTATGTTCTGTAATTAATGCCCTTACCTACATGTCAAACCTGAACAATAAGCCATTGATCTAAAGTCTTACCACCTGTGCCAAGGGTACCATGATGTTAAAGTGAACATAAAGTCCCTAACTCCCATCTCACTACCCCTCTGAAGCCTGGTAACCACAGACATTTCTGAACTGGCATAATTTACTGTCCTCGGATTCACCCTCAGAACTTTATATACAACTATGGCTGCAATTTATCTAATTTTTGAAATGTATAATAAACTGTGTACATGTTAGAAGATATATAGTCCTAACTAATCTATCTCATTGGCCAAATGCTTCAAGCTCAGAGTGACTGCCAACATGTTCATTTTGTGATAATGAAAATATCAAAGAAAACACTGGAAGAATGAATATATGTTCATCTATTTTCTGGTTCTATAAACTTCCAAGAGAAGAAACCATAAAGACTACCTGTTTAATCAAGTTAGTTAAATGACTGAGTCCCATCTATTAAATTGATTTAAACAAATATTTTAGAAATTATTTAAGAGCCATACACATACTTCACAAAACACACAGGAGAAAATGCCACTTTCAATCATCCCAGCAGCTCCCCAGAATCTCCCCTTCCTGTTTGGAATGTCACGTTTGTCTTTTCAGTTACATAGAACTTGCTTTGTGACAATTGCAGTCAACACTCAAGTGTTTGAACTATCCCTACCATCACTTGTAGCGAAAATTTGATCCACAAAGATTTTATAAGTAAGTCATTTTAAAGAGTGCTACTGGAAATAGGTACTTAGGACCAGAACTGCAGCTTCAGAAGTGAAAACAGTCTTTTCCATATGCTCTTTTAAAAGATATTTTCCTGCTCCATTTACATAGAATGGCAAGTCTTATCACAAACAAAAAAGCATATGTAAGATACAAAGGTGTGTGTATGTGTCAGACCCACATATGTGAAGAGTATGTGGAGACTCATATTACCGCACAGCACTTCAGAGGTGTTAGAGTGAGATTCATTACTATATCAAATACATTTTTCTATGTGCACACAAGTTGGTTGTACTCTCTTTTCTTCTCTGGGTGGACATATCAGCTTGATCCTGAGCTTAGAGTATGGCACAGATCAGATGAAAGCCAGGGACATCCTGAGTGCTAAACATAGATGCTCACAGATGCATATGGTACAGCTGCCCATCAAGGGCCCAGGGGAGACTTCACAGGTGACTCCTGCTGGGAGGACAATAACTCACCATCTGCTCAGAGTTGTGGCTTGACAGACAATTGTCAAAAGTTGATAGACCTCCACCCCCGACCCCCCACTGTTCTTTCTTCCTTCTCAAGTAATTTAAAAGTTCATATTCCAAAGGCATCAGGAGCTGGAACACAGCACAAAAGAACCATGTCTAGCAGTCAAAGAGAAGTCCTCTCTAGCACTCCATGGGTCACTTTCACCAAAGACTTCTGAAGAATAGTTCACCCCACTGTTCCTTTCAGCCCTCAACCACTTCCTTCTGAAGTGTAGGTGTCGCCTTGGAACAGCAGCTGAATCCTCCTGCAGAACAAGGCTGTGTGGAAAGAACAACCATTCTGCTCTGGAGCTATTCAAGGAGCCCCGCCTTGGTGTTCTTTGGCCAGGAGCATTGGTGCTCAGGTTGAATGGATTTTGTATTACCTACATTTTCAAATCATTAGTTCAATTGTGTTTTTGAATTTGTTTGTACTTTCTAAACAAGACAGACCTTATGCCAGGAAAGCAATCAGCTCTTCTGACTTGATGGGTTTCACTAACAAAACAGGAAAATGCTTGTCAGTTATTAAAATCAAACATTTAGGTTTCTCTGAGGACAAAGTCAAAGGCAGGGGCCTGGTATTTTTCATGCTGATGGCATCATGAGATGTTGTTTCAGTGTCTAAGTTACGGCAGTAAAGGTGAGGAGGAAGAGTAAACAGAACAAAGAGCTGCAAGCTACTTCCTACTACTGAGGACAAAGTTATAAAGCACCCACTCTCCTCCAACTGCAGCATCATGCTCAAAGCACTGTACTTTTGCACAAGTGAACTTCAGGCCTACAACAAAGAAGAAAAAGCCAAGTGTTAAGAGCTATATAGAGAGGAAAAGGGGAGGGAACAAAGATGGTGTCGCACGGAGGCTTCCAGCTCTACTTTTCCCACACTCGTGAAGAAAGTTTAGAGTGAAAGATAAGTGTCGATTGCCGCAGTGTGTGGATACAGAGGACACCCCCACTGCAAGCCTCCTGTAAAGAAAGGACCACTGACTAAGGTCAGCCAACAGAAGATTTGTCTATAAAACCCACTGTCCTAGGTGGCCCTGGCTCAGCAAGACAGTACTCCCATCCTACAGATTCACACGTCCTCACAGAATTCCCATTCTACAGATTCACATGTCCCCACAGTACTCCCATCCTACAGATTCACATGTCCCCACAGTACTCCCATCCTACAGATTCACATGTCCCCACAGTACTCCCATCCTACAGATTCACATGTCCCCACAGTACTCCCATCCTACAGATTCACATGTCCCCACAGTAATCCCACCCTACAGATCAGATGTCCTTCACAGAGCTCTGCAGTTTGGTTTGAACCTTTACTCTTGCCATATGACTCCTGCACGTATTAAAGCCTGCAAAGAGAATGGCCTTCTGTTAAGTTCTTCAAAACGTACTCATCTTGCTGAGTGACATACTGATAATATCTCTTTCCTTTTCAAATGTGTTCCCCACCAGAAGGCAATCTGAGGATCTAGTGAAATGAATTGGCCCAGAGCAATCATATGAATGGATTACTAACGACAGAAATCTCACTTGTTAAATCCAGCATGCATTTTCTTTCGATTTACATACCTGGCACAGTGTCAGCCCTACCAATCAGAATTCCCCTATCAAAAGCAAACTCAGAAAACTTCAATACTTTATAATAAGTGTGTTGTCTTCCTTTTCAACATTTCTCTGTAGAAATTAAGACTTTCATACAAGAGAAAGTTGATGATGGGCATGTTATATAACTGACACCGAACTTAGGAGGGTGGAGACTGTAGACTTGCTCTGCCATTGCAATCAAGCAGCTTCACAAACATGGGCATTTCGGTCCTTCTCCCTCTCAAGCCTCACCATAGGTCAGATTCCCATTGCTCAAATATTTATTGTTTCAAATGTTTACTGTTTCAGGAGTGTGTTGACTGGCATCTACTTAAGCACAATCTTTGGGAATTTCCTTTCTTTAAAGGGACCCATAAGTATTTGTAAGGCAGAGCCGGAGAACGAAAGGTAGGCGCGCCCAAATCAGCCTTATTGGCCTAGTAGAGCTCACCACAACATTCAGAGGAGCTCCACCTTCAGGGAGTGTCATCATGATCCTGGGAAGCAAGTGTTTTACTTTAAAATCCTTAGGAGCCTCATGAATTGGAGCAGCAAATAAAATTCAAGTTATATTTTAGTCCGGAAAAATCACCCGGTTTATGTGCAAGGAAAAACCAAACTCATCAGCTCTTGGGGCTGACGGAAACAGCTCCTATATCCAAGTAAGTTCCATCCCACAGGCCCGAAAGAAACGCATACTACAAACACAGACAGGGAGTTCATCAACGTGGTCTTGACCGGTGAGCCTGCTTCATCCTGCCCCAGAACCCTATGCAGTCCTGCATCTCGCCTTCTTTTTCTGTTGGAAGCACAGACAGTGTCTCTATTCATGCAAATTTGAAAGACCTCCCATCCTGTGGGGGTGATTTTACTTCACGGAGGCCAAGGGACAGGGTTTGCTGCCAGATGACGCTCAAGGCATGCAGAGTAACCCCAGTCCCCGGGCACTGAAACAGGCTACCCTTGTGCTGTGCCTGTGGGAGAAGAAAGCAACCCCATCATCAACTTCGGGACTTGATTCACAGCAGCAGTAACAGAACGCTTTCCAGTCACTTCATTTTAAATCTCCACTAATAATAGACCCTCTGTGCCAGGCTAACGTCCCATGCGCGGCCAGAGAGAGAGCACAGTACCAAACTGTTACCGACTGGACCAGACTCTCTGCCTCAGTGCTCTGTCTTCGAACTTTTTATCTCCTTTACCGCAGTCCAGTAAAACAAAGTCAAAAGAAAACACCTGCCACCGAGCCCGCGCCGGAAGGGAGCCCAGGCCACTGGAGGGGTCCGGGAACTTTTGTGGAAATCTTAGCACCTCCTGTCCCCGCCATGGTCCGCACTCTGACTTCCCTGTACCTTGGAACGAGACTCTGAGGGGAGCCCAAAGTTCCACCAGGGCTGATGGTCAGGGTAAACACCGGGTCTAGGACCCTCTTCCTCCTCCCCCAGTGCGGTCCAGTATTTCTGCTTCTGCTCTGCTCAGGACTCCGGGCTCCAAGGGAATATGTCTTCTTTAGGCGCTGAGGGGAAGGAAGCTCGGGTTCCTGACAGGGACAATCCGAGACTTTCTCTAGGAGCTTGGGGACACCTGGGAGGGACCCTGCCTTCCCCAGAGAGGCCGAGCCCGGGTCACTTAGCACCGCGCCCCGGGAGGCGCCTCCCGGGGACCCGCGCGCACCCCTCTCGCGGCCTCGCGCCCCAGGACTCACCTGGTGCCGAGCACCAGCGCGGGTAGCAGGGGCAGCAGGTAGTGTGCGGCGCTGAATCTCATGTCGGGGACCCTCGGTTCGCCGCGGCTCCCCGCCTCCTCTGGTCTGGGCGCTCCCGCGTCCGGCTCGGCTCCGGGAAGCCGGGAGCCCTCTCCCCTCTCCGGCGGCGACGGGGACCCGCGCGCGGACCGGCTGCGCGGCGGCGGGGACTGAAGCTGAAGCGGGCTAGCTGTGGGAGTGATGTCACCAGCGAGCCGGGCCGAGGGTCCGGCGCGCTCAGGGCGCAGGGCGGGTGTCGACTGGAGGGAGGGTCTGGGCGGGGATAGGGGGCGAGTCCAGGTCCGGGGAGGGGAGACGAGTCCAGGTCCCGGCTGCTCTCGGGGCGCAGGGGTGGGTGTCGCCTCCGGGGAGCTGTGGGAAGCGGGTGGAGCGGGGGCGAGTCCAGATCCGGGGAGGGGTGGGAGTCGGGGGGGGAGTCCAGGTCCCGGTCTTGGCGTGCTCCGTCACCCGGTCACCGGGCGATCTCCTTCCTCTTCCCGCTCTGGCTGCGGACGCAGGGCGGCGGGGGCGGCGGGGACCACCTCTCCCGCGGCGCAGCGGAGAGGCGAGGTGCGGGAAGGACGCTGGGCTCCGGTCCGGTTGCACTGCGTTTGCAGGCTCGCGTGGAGCACGCTCAGGATGCCGCTCCGAGGAGATGCGTAATGGCTTGCCCGCTGCGGATGGAGCTGAGCCGCCAGCCTGACCCAGAGTCTGCACTCGCCCGAGGCGGCTTCGAGGTCTCCACTAGGGAGGGGGTCTCTGGTCAGCACGCATCCCAGACTCCGGGTTCGGGTGCGTCTGGCCCTCTGGCACTGGCCTCTGCCCCAGTCAGCCGCACAAGTGTCTGCAGCTGCCGCCCAGCTTCACACACCTGCTAGGGTCCTTTTGCTCAGGTGAGACTCCTGAGCAAGACGATGCCCAGCTCAGGGATGGGATCCAGAGGCCGAGGACCCTGCAGCTCGCCTTATTTTCTGGAGTTTCCAAATGTTTTACATCAAGCATCCAATATTTAATGATCTTTACTTAGGAAATTTAATTAGAAAGGGAAGCGGCACAACTTTAATGCAAGCTACCATTTTGTAAGAGCTGTTCTAGAAGAAGGGCTAGGTTCATTCATAGAGTTACTGAACTCTGGGATTTGTATATCTATATGGGGGCCGGGGGAGAGGTGTATGATGTCCCCTTCCAGTACTCTCCAGTTACTGCACTCAAGTAGAAATTACAATTACCACATAACACATAACAGATGGAGGAAAATGAGACCATCAAGATGTGGACTGGACTTTTCTAAACAAAGAACATAACTTTTCTAAGTCCTACGGAAACCCGTTGCACTGCTTCCTTGGGCACTACACCTGGCTCAACCCCATGTTCGCCATGAGGATGGTCTGTGATAAAAACTTGGGCAAAGCCCCATAGGAAGAAGGTCAGCTTGTGTCTGGAACAGCCGGACTACGGTCATGCTCCTTGCTCTGTGCAGACAAGCCACTGCGTGTAAGGTTTAGATGAACAGTTTGCTACAAGCTCTGTCATGTGCAGGCCAAAGAAAGCCAGACTTGAAAGAGAACGAAAACACAATGTGTTCACCGAATTTACTGTTTTATTTGATTCTTTTCTCAATGAAGTTAAACGTAAAGGCATTCAAAATGAACTTCACTGTAAAAACCCACGGCATTAAAAGAATGAGTAATAATGTTTTCCATGAATGCCAACCAGTGTGGCAGAATTAACACCAACAACAGTTATAAGTAGTCAGACAAGAACAGCTCCCTTCTGAATTACCTTTTAGACCGAAAAGTTTCACTGTGGAGACAGACCTTTTGCAAAACACTAACAGACACAAGCCAAAGCAGAAGAAAGTGGACACTCTGGGTTTGTTCAGATGGAGATCTCAGGCAGACCTCAAAAACTGCAGCCATCTTCCTGCCTCAGTCTTGGGAGTGCCATCCTGCTTATTTTAGAGGTGAAAATCTAAGTTGTATCCTCACCAAAGACATACTGCTGCTTGGTAATAATAAATAATGTGTGAACCAGGAAACAACCTTCATTTGAACAACGTATTTCTGCCTATGTCTCATTCACTAATTATTTTAATTTCTTCATCCCATGACCAGTGCAGTCACTTCTGTGGTTTTTTTCTTCTGCAGTTGGCCGATTCAGAGAGAGGAAGTACATGGCTTGAGGTCATTGGGTGTTTTCTATCAAGGAGCCATCATGGAGATTCCTTTGCCGGGCATGATAGCCCACTGGCTGCTCTTGCAGAAGACCCACATTCCACTGCTGACTAATAACTCTCGGTAGCTCCAGGGTACCTGAAGCCCTCTTCTGTTTTCCTCAGGCACTGCACAACATGGGCACACCTACATACATGAAGGCGTAACACTTATACATAAAAAAGAATGCTTTCTTAAGGATCACCATTTTATTCCATTATAAGGAAACAATTTTGCCAACATACATGTTACTACATTTTACTAGACATGTAACATGAACCAGTAATGGGGAAGACTTCAGATTGTCTGATCAGAATGTGGAGTGAACTTTGGACTATTCTGAACCCTGTTGTGTTCCACACTGGATACTAATCAGTGATTGACTACCATGTATGTTGGCTTTGTGGTCTTTCTGCAGACAAATGCAAACAGAAGAAGCCATCTAGCTTTGAAGGCCAGGAGGGCATCAGGCAACACTGCTCTGAAGGTGATCCTCTCTGATATTTGGGGAGCTCTTAGAGGGTTAGAAGTCAGAAGCAGTGTTCTAGATTTAAATTCAGACATGATTTTCTTCTTAGAGAACTGTAGAAGAATGAGTCTCTGTCTCCAATGATGGATAGTCTGTCCATACAGGACAAAGCAAGTCTAAAGCAGAATCTCTTGTTTCTGGATTTGCAGTGGTATAGAGAGCAGCTTCACCTGCCTGTGACTTCCTATTCTATGCTCAGTCCCAACATCAGCCTTGAGAAAACTCTGGCATAGTAACTGTCCTGAGCTCAGTGCAGAACATGTTATCTCACCGACATCCTGTACAGCTAATGTCTCAAGGAGATGCTGGGACAGGAGGGCGAAGACCACTGTGTTGAATAGCTTTATTGAGAATTCAGGAATGAGATACTTGAACCTCTATAAAGTGAGTGTTTCAGAGTTTTAAATGTAGTTATTGCAAAAAAAATCACCAACACTAAAATTCCAGAACATTATTTTTAACTATAAAAGATGCCCATTAGAATTCCCAAACTAATCCCCCGATCTCCAATCCCCATCTGGGGAAATGCTATCATTTCTGTCTATGAATTCACGTTCTCCACATTTCAGATTATCTGGCCACATACCACCTATTACTGAGTCACATGCACTTTTTCCCTTTCACACTTACAATATATTTCCACATTCATTCATATCTTGGCACATATAAGTAACTCATTCCTTTGTATTGATGAAAAATATTTCACTGATTAGATTATACCACATATTGTTTGCTAATTCATTAACTGAGAGACAGTAAGCTTTTTTCCTGTTTTATCTATTATGAATAATGCTCTCAAAATTAATATTGTTTCTGTATAAACACTGATTTTCAATTATCTTGGATCTATTCCTGGGTTGAACAGGTAATCCTATGAGAAACTGTCAAAATGCTTTCTAAAATACTAGACATTTTTCTTTGACAGAGATTATACAGGAAGATGTCATTTCCTTCACTTCCTTGACACTTCTGTTATTATTATAGATGCCCCAGCTGGTGAGAGCTTGTGTCTTGGTGAGTTATGATTCATAGTGAGACTTCTTCCATATGTTTACCTATATATGTATATTGACTTTTAAGAATGAATCTCACTGTATAGCTCTAGCTGGCCTGGAACTCACTATGTAGACCAAGCTGCCCTCATACTCACAGAGATCTGCCTGCCTCTGCCTCTTGGGTATTGGGATTAAAGGTGTGTAACACCATGGCCATTCTTACATAATTTTAGACATATTCTTATTCATAATTTTATCCTGATGGTTAACAAGAGTCCTACATTGAGTTGCAAGTATTCTATGTGGGAAGATGCAAAGATCCCCTTAAACATGATTTGTAAAAGTTTCTTGATGCATGGATTTCTTTCCAGATGTTTCCACTTGAAGTACATAAGTCCAGATGCTTCCACTTGAAGTACATAAGTTCTCTCCCTCTCTCCCTTCCGCCCCTCCCCTCTCAACACAAAGTCTCACATATCCTGAGTGATCTCAGACTTATCACAAAGCCCAGGGTGACCTTGAACTCCTGATATTCCTGCCTCTAGTTGATCAAGTGCTGTGATTACAGGTACACACCTTTGCGCTCTGCCAGCAAAGAAAATAGACTTCAATAGATGAAGTCTATTATCTCTTCTGTCCTGTTTCTTATGCTCTTAGCTTGTGTTTTTGTATCACAAGATGTCACAGCGGTTATATCTGTGCTGTTTTAGTGTTATGGCCTTTTATCTCTAAAAGGTGTGCTGTTCATGTTGTCATGGGTCTTTAGTCATACCTAATCAAGAGACTGGGGCAGGAGAATCAGGAGCTTGAGACTAATTTCACCTAAACAGCAAGACTTTGTTTCTAAATACAATAAAAAAGGCTAGGGATGTAGCTCAGTGGTAGAGTGTTTACTAAGCATATGTGAGGCCCTAGTTTTGATGCACAGAAAGTTATCTCTCTCAGATATTTAGAGTCAGTTTTTCTAGCTTTAGAGGAATGCTCCAGTTTCATTTCTTGATACACTGGTATCCAGTAGTCCAACTATCAGGTTTTGAAAGGACTGTTATATATCCCTATTCTTTTTTGAGGATTTCAGACATTAGTACTGTATTTAATCATTTTCAACCCTTTTCCCTTCCCTGTTATTTCTTCTCTCATATAATGATATTTTTATTTTCCCTAATTTCTGAATGGGATCTTTAACCTTCACATTATAATTTTTAAAATATTTTTATGTATTGTTTTTATTTTATGTGTATGAGTATATTGCCTGCATGCTTGTAGGTGCACCTGTGTTGTGTAAAGCCTGTGGAGGCCAGAAGAGGGTGTCAGATCCCCTGGAACTGTAGTTACAGTTGTCTGCTGCATGTGAGTGCCAAGAATCGAACCTGGGTCCTCCGGAAGAACAGCAAGTGTTCTTAATTGCTGAGCCATCTCTCCAGCCCCAAATTATAATTTGAGAAGGCCTGGATTTAGTTTGGGTCTTCCTCTTTTAAAACATGCTGTGTTTTGTTTTCTTTTTTCTTTCTGAGTTAACTTCTGGCTTCCTATGGTTTGTAATGTGGATAATTTGACCAGGGATCTCTGAGGTCATCTTCAGCTTGGGAATTCTCACTGATCTGATCCTGCTTCCTGTGCACATGTCAGTGTCAAATTCACAAGGAATCTTCCAAAGTCCTCCCTCTGTCACTGAGTCCCTGTCTCTCCTTAACTCAGTCATTCAGGCTGTAAGAGTCATGTCTGAGAGTCACTCCTTCCTCTAACCTCCACCTGTTTCGTGTCCAGGCATTCACTAAGTCTCGTAGCACATATTTAGTACATAGATATTTATATCATTTGCTCTAGTCACCAGCACTTTTCCATGGGTCCTTTGTTCCTTGAGTCCCAAATGAGCCTCTGGCTTTCAGGTGGATTCACTCAAATGTTTTGTCCTCAAACCTCTCTCAACTTACAGTATTTTTGTGGCCATAAGTTCTCTTGAAGATTTGTCTTAATGCATCCAGTAGGCCTACCTTCTCTGTCCTTTCAACTCCATCCTGCCTTGCAGAAAATAAAGTCTTCCCAGGATGCATCTGTATAATTCTTCATGGTAGTCTACCTTCAAAATGTTTTCTCTCTTACCTTAACTTGATGAGAAGTTAAGATCCTGAGGTCTCCTCAAAGACACAGCTTCTTTCTAGAATCAATGGCCAGGACTGACTCGCAAGACATCTCATGACATGGGATTTAGCTTTGATATTACATTTCATCATATAGTTTTACCTATAAATATGTTAAGAATAGGCAGGTGATATTTATTCTGAGTACTAAAAATGGATTATGTTATTTAAATTACGATTAATGTGTTTGGAGGCAATTATAAATTTTTCTACAGATGGATATATAAAGCTGAGAAAAAAGAACTCAAAGAAATTTTTTTAAATGATGATTTCCTGAAAACTTGTTCCCTCTTTCTCCCTCACTGTTTAACCACTGCTAATTAAAGATATTGACAAGGAAACTTTCTCTAATGAGGCCAATTATCTAATTTATTTTAAAAGGCCAAACATTGTCCTAAAAGAATGAAGATGAGCATAGAGAACTGCAGACTTCTCTTATTTGCATGGGAAGCCATAAAGTAGAGATGAAATACTAACAATGTTTCTTTTAAAGTACTGAACCCAGTGTCTTTGAATTTGTCATTCGAAGTCTTTATCCCATGTAACTTCAGCATGCATCTCTGTCTGCCAGATTTTCCATTTCATTTAATGATGCAGGAGCTTAGAGAGAGAGTTCCCTGTGAATAGGGTCCCTCTGCCTGTGGACTGCTCCCTGGAAACAGCAGGGAGACTTCTGCTCACAGCACCATGAGTAGATTATTCTGGGAAGAGTTTTATGTGCTTGAACAGAAAATTAGGCAACTACAAATAACGTTATCAGCTAATTTCTGTAGTCTCAGTTGCTAGAGACAGAGCCTCAGTATGTAGCCCAGGCTAGCTTCAAACTTATGACAACTCTGAGTCGGCCTCCCCTGTCTGAGATTGTAAGCGTAATCCACATACTTGCTCCCAATTCTTGATACTTCATATACTACTTTTTCAAATGTTGGGTTTGCATTGTGAAGCCAAATCTGTTTGGGCTAACACAACACTTGGAATCCATCAGGCTAATTCATGCCCCATGAGGACTTTAGTGAAGAGCTCTCCGTTTATTTACTTATTATTTGTTTGTTTGTTTATTTATATTCATTTATTTACTCTCAAAGAGATCCACCTACCTCTGCCTCCCCAGTGCTGGGATTAAAAGTATAGCCACCAGGCCTGGCCTGGGGCAGCCTTTTGAATGGGCACAGACATGCCTTCCTGCACTAATCCTTAACCCTAATGCCTCAGAGCCTGGTAGTTGTTTTCCTGTACCTTCCTTTCTTTTTGAAAAATTTAAAGGAATCTGTCCTATACATTTACTAAATATACTAAATTGTACCTATATTTGGAAATCAGTAATATCGGTACTGGAGAGATGGCTGAGCTATTAAGATCACTGGCTGCTCTTGCAGAGGACCAGCACCCACATGGTGGCTAACAACTGACCTTAACTCCTATCCCAAGGGATCCACACCACCTTCTGACCCCTGAGGTCATTGCAGGACAGAGGTATACTTACATATATGCAAGCAATGCACTCATACACATAAAATACTTTTAAAGAAACCCACAATCAGTAATATGTCTTGTTTCATAAGAAAAAGTGTTGTCTTCTTTCAGGGCATGTATTTGTCTCTCTTCGTGAATTTTAGCCTAGAAATCTAAAGCTCTATTTAGTTCCTCGTCTGTGACTAATTAAAAATTTTAAGGTGTAGCCCTTCCCTGCTGGCTGCGTTTCACATTGGACATTCGATTTTTCAAAGACAGGCTTTCATCTACAATTATATTTAATTTTAATTTCAAAGGTAATTAATGAGATTGCTGCTTCTAGGCATAATGGGATAATTGATACTAGATTTTTCTCAAATTCTGTTAAAAAATACAAGTTTGGAAAAAATGTGATGTTACCATTTATGATAACCAGGAAATAAGAATAATGAAAGGACATAAGCCTAAGGTTTAACCCGGTTTCTAAAGCAGATACTTGTAGCTACCATGACATAGATAGGGAACTGGTCCTGGGCAGACCTGCTGGGGATCAGGTTATCATCTGTAGATAGCATACTAAGGAGGCAGTCAAATGGAAATCACCTTCTCAGAAAGTGCCAATAGGTATGCCTGACTCATTTCAGGTCAGCAAAGGCAGTGCTGTGTATAGAGGCCAGTGCTCTAGGTCCAGCTCAGAGGCCCTGCAGTCCAGGGTAGGCCATGAGATATTCAGCCTCCCAGAACCCAAGCTGCACTCAGGAACCATGTAAGCCCTTTGAGCACTGGGTTAAGACCCCAGAAGGACCAGGATTTTAAACTCATTTCTTTGGGTTGTGAGAGATGTTTCAGCAGTAAAGAGTAGTGTCTGTTCTTGAAGAGGGCTCTGCTTGGATTCCCACACCCACATAGCGGCCAACACCAGTTCTTAACTCCAGTTTTTGGGAATCCAATGCCCTCCTGTGACCTCCGTGGGCATTGCATGACACAGGTGCCTTTACACACATGCAGTCAACATACTCATACACATTAAATCAAGTTAATAAATAAAATATTTTTTTCAAAAAAATTAAAAAACTTATTTCTTGTATGTAAAAGAAGTAATTTGGAACCAAGGAAATTAAAAAGAAAAAAAGTAATGTCTGACAGTAAGAAAAATACACTTCCCTACAGAAGAAAATTCAAAATCCAGTAAAAATTGTAGACCTGATGTGAACTTCTAAGAACATCCAGACAGCATTAAGTACACCATGGCTTGTGGGAGTCACAGAAGGTATGCAACAGATGTGCAAAGTATTCATAGACCAGGACTGTGAAAAGGCCAAAGCCACGGACTTTGGAATGAGCAAAGAGGACAGAGCCAGTTAGAACTACCAAAAACTACAAACACGACACAGAGCCAGAACACCTGGTAAGCAAATTAAGAATCAATACTGAAGACTTAAGGGTCAGAAAGTTTGGAGACACACCCATGAAAGTGGAAATTAGAAAACCCAGGACTTCACTGAGGGATCATGTCAAGCTGGAACAAAATATCAACCATGAAATGTCTTCAGAAAGCATTTTTTTGCGACTTAAAGAAGTTCTAATAAACAGGAGAGAAGTAATTCTAGATAGAATCACAGTCACTATGTCATCACACTCTTAAAAGACACAAAGGTAACTGTAGCTACAGGTGGCCAATGAGAAGTCCCTCCATATTTATAAAAATTGGACATGAATGAAAATAACCCTCAGACTAGGGTAAAGATACTTCCTAGTAAGTAAAACTTCAAAGGCTTCATTAGCAATAAATCTTTCTAGAGCACAGGTTAAGGGGATTAAGACAAAGAAAAACCAATGTTTTATAGATTAGAATGAGGAGTTTCAGAAATTATAAAATATGCATATATTTACATATATTTTATTATTCAATGAAAAAAATAAAAGCACTCACATTGCATCCTGGGGCTGACTTTGTAGCACAGGTGTGTGGCAGCCGCAGGGCAAGTGTGGAAAAGGAATTCTACTCCTGCTGTAAAATAGCAACTATAGACAGAATGAGACATATGGATTCCTGAGTCCAGAGAAATGCCTAGATCAAAGTACAAATAATGTGCAGAAGATATCCCTGAGAAGAGGTGAAACCAAGATGAAAGCAGAGGCAGACCCATGCCAAGAGACCCTGACGGAGGGGCGGGGCAAAGGCCACCTGGGTGAAAAGGGCAGCGACAGAGGACACGCTGGACACAGACGTTGCCAGATCTCGACAGATAGTGGAGAGCACTCAAATACAAATTAAAAGGAATCTGCCCATACGAATCACATTTCCCAAAATGAGGAAGTCAGACATGGTAGCGCATGCCTTTAATTCCAGCACTTGGGAAGCAGAGGCAGGCAGATGTCTGTGAGATCAAGGCCAACCAGGTCTCCGTAGCGAGTTCGAGTCAGGCCGGGGTTACAGGGAGATGCTGTCTCAAAGATCAACCACAAGCAACAAAAGATTAAAACATCACCTGAGAAATCCTGAGTACTAAGTTAATAATACAAGAATTATTTCATGATGAAAAATTTTCTAGACATAAAGATGACATCTTTTTATTTATTTATTTATTTTTGAGACAAGGTCTCACATGTAGCCCTGGCTGGCCTGAAACTCACTATGTAGACCAGGCTGGCCTGAAATTCACAGAGATCCATCTGTTTCTAACTCTTCCCAGCATGCCTAGCAAGCTGGGGATTTTGTAATGGTAAAAATGTTCTGACAAAGGAATATCAATTTTAACTGCTGTTTATATACAATTTTAAAAATTCTGATAAAATATGACTATATTTTTAAAATGTAATTAGAAATGAAAGTTTTAACACATAATTTAATGAGATTAAATATTCTGACCTAGTTGACATATGTAGAATGTCTCACACAAATTTCAATAACAAATTTTTCTAATGGCATATGGAGAATTAGCCATGAAAGATAAAATTCTAAGCTATAATACTGTTCGTATTTCTAAATGTTTCATCTCATGAATAGAAACCCTGATAGAAAGAACCACATCACTATTCTAATAATACAATTAGATATTTTGAGCAAACAATGAAATAAAGAAGAAATTACAGAAAACTTGAGAAATAGGGAAAATAGGTCTATAAAATAATTAGATCAAATGCTTACAAGATACACGATCAAAATTTTCAGAATTAAATCTTTGAAAAAAGAAATCATACATTCACTGTAAAAAGCTAGGAAAAAAAAAAAAAAAGAAGAAGAAGAAGAACAAATTTAGACTGGTTAGATGGCTCCAGGAGTAAAGGTACTTTCTATAAAGTCTAAGGTCTGAGTTCCTTACTGGAGATTCACATGGTAGGAGGAGAGTGTTGTCCTGAGTGTTGTCCTCCAATCTTCACAGCAGTCATGGCCATCATGTGCACACACATATACAGACACACACGTGAATTACATAGAAAGCAGTTATACAGAAAGACTATAATATGCCCTAAAATGAACTTTTGGAAAATTAAGCCAGGCGTGGTGGAACAGGCCTTTAATTCCAGAGGCAGGTGATCTCTGTATGTTTTAGGCTAACCTCCTCTGCAAGTGTGTTCCAGGCCAGCCAGTATTACACAGTGAGTCAAGGCAACAAGGCAAGCCTTAGACACAAGTGACTCTGTCTCAAACAAACAAACAAACAAACAAACAAACTGCAAAAGAAAACTGGGTAAAGGAACTTGGCAAAAAAAAACAAAATCAGCCCTTTTGAAAGTCATTAAAATATCAAGGGGAGTGCATAGGAGAAGTAATTTCCACCCAAGCCAGGGTAGATACAGAGTAAACCCTGAGGAGCAGCAGTAGAAAGAAAGCCAGGGGACACAGATGTCTCCACAGATGTGCCACAACTTACACTGACAACGCCTGCTTTGATTAGGAAAGGATAAACCCTCTTAGGAAAATTACTGAAGTCTCGAGATCCACCTGGACTAGCCCAACCTTGTCACTGTGCATGGGATATAGCAGATTCCCTTTCTTCAAAAGGAACCCTGTGAGACATGTGCAGTGGAGTTATTTACCCAAGGTAGCTGCTGAGCTGAGTGTCCACCGGAGGGGAAAGGATGAAAATTCCAACTTTATTCTTAGAGATTTTAAAAAGTTAAAAGAAAAAAATATATATATATAAAATAAACCAAAGACCTGGGGACATGGTCAGATGGCGCTTGCCTGGTGCTCCCATAGCTTCCTGCAATCCCAGAACTCAGGAGGTAGAAGCAGGTGGGTCAAAGATCCAAGAGCATTGAAGGGTATATATAGTGAATTTGAGGCCAGCCTGGGCTACATGAGATCCTGACTCATCGATATATGTTACTAATTAATATATTTTACATGAAGCCTAGTAATGGGAAAAAAGTTATTCTGAGGTAAATGCATGTTGGAACAGTGGTCATTGGGAGGAGGTTGTTGAGTGGAACCAGTTGGCAATTCTATTGATTACATTGAGTTGTTAATATTTAATAGATTTTCTTTCTTATTGATACATATATTATATTATGAAATCTTGAGATCCGTACAGTCTAACTAACATAATTTTTACTTATAAAATATGAATATGGTAATTACTTTTATTTCTAATGAAACACTGGGTGAAAAACCTTCCCTCCATCAATTCACCCACCCACCCACCAGCTCTCCATCAAACCTTTTATTTTGCTTGCACTAATCAGTCACTTCCTAGTTAACTATGCTAGTAAGTCACCAAAGTCACAAGGTTCTAGTGAATCTGTAATTACTGCAAACAAACATAGAAAATAGTTCAAAAATACAAACGTTGTAGTAAATATACTCTGTAGCTTTTGGAGTCAAGAGGAATTATTAGAGAAGGTAGCACCCACACACCCATGAAGCACAAAGTATTTACTAGGCAAATAGCTTGCCAGGTTGATCCAAGGACAGAACAGAATTTCATTTATCAAGACAAACTATTTCTGTTTGAGCAGCACCTCCCTAGCTCTAAGACACTGCAGTGTGATCTCATTCTCTGGAAAACGCCAGCACTACATTACAGGGTTACTAAGAGGATTAAACATTGCTTTGGGGTTTCTGTACCTACTTCCAAGTTGAGTGATTTGCCAGAACTCACAGAAGACCAAAATGATTAGAGGGAACATCCAGGAATCAAAGAGAGAGGAAAGTTCATGTGCAAAGTCATATAAGAAAGACTTCTGGTTCCTTCTCCCTTGAGGGCTCCCTAAGAGCCAAGTTCTCACAAACGCAGAATTACAGGTGGGACAGCTCTACCACAGATGCCTACTCTGTCCTGGCATGAATTCATGCCTGTTCCTGACTTTTCCTGGTGTGACATGACCATAAGTCACTGAAGAGAAACCAAAGAAACAGTTCCACGCAAGTCCACCTTGTGAACCACTGAGTTTACTGAGCATGCTCACAGGACCATGGGTGAAGTGTCATACAAGGAGGGTGCCTCGGGGAGCGGCATCATTGAAAAGCCACTCCAGCCTCTTCCCTGTAGTTCTCTGCTCAAGTTGCAGGTGGTTCCACTGGAAAGTCTCTTCTCCCCATCATTGTTTACTGTTTATGAACCTCAGGAAAGAGTTTGTGAGTTCTGGGAACTTCCTGTGTGGTAGAAACTTCTTTTGGTGCTTATGAGTCTCTAAGCTCCCTCCCGGAAGGTTAGTTTCAATGGTTACAAACAGCTGCTGAATGATTGCAATTCTGTATCCAGGATCCAGCATAGATATCTCCTGAACAGTGTAAGCTTTACATCACAGATAGGCAAGTATCTAATTGCCCCCGCAGGCAGACAATTTAGGGCAAATAATGAATAACACTCAGAACACTGAAGACAGGGCTGCATTCACCTGCATGGGCCAAATATTTACCTTCCCCTGAACACATAAAAGGACTGAAGAATATCAACCTAGGTTTTCATACTTCCTTCATTCTGAGATCTTGAGAACTAACATAACTGTCCTGTGTCACAGAATTACATAGGATTAAATTTATACATTCAAAGCAAATGAGGAAATGCTTAATAAATATTACTTGTATAGTCATGAAGTGATTATACCTCCATTATGTTAGAATTATTGGGAAATTGTAAACATTGCATGCTTTTACTCAAAGGACGCCATCATCAGGACTAAAAGACTGGAAGCGGATTCAAAAATCTGAGAAACAAAACATGAGATGTCTGGAAAGTCAGTCCCATGACTGGCTGTGGGTAGCATAGTGCAGAATGTGAACTTCACAGAGAGCAGACGTGGGTAGACTTATGAAGATTTTGTGGTGGCCTCTGTAAAGTCACCAATGATCTGGCTTCTTGTACACACACACACACACACACACACACACACACACCATAACTGTCATGCTGGGCAGATCTATATAATTAAAAAAAATAGTGTGTCATCTCTGTGAATAGATTTTAGGAGGCACTGAGGTTGCTGCTCCCCCTGACCCCTCCCTCCTGTATGTCTCCTATCTTCCATCACTTAAACTTTATGGAAAGTCATCTGAATGCTATCCCATTGATAGAAGATTGTGGTAGGGAATGAGACCTGCCAAAGACCTTCTCTGAGCCTAGAAGTGAATTCCTTCTCTACCCCAGTCAAGTTTTCAGAAGGCTGTACCTGTCTGAAATTTGAATACAAATGTGTGACTACCATGAATGAAATTTTTTCATCTCCATGACTTGCCAGGACTGAGACAGTAAAGGGGTTTCTGTGTGTGTTTTACATTGCTGTCCTGTACAGTATTTGCATGCCTCAATGGTTAGTAGATATGTCCATAACTCTGTGTGCTTAAAACCTTTGGAGCTCAACCTTTGATATTTAATAGAGTTTATTTCTCACTTTGTCAACTCTATTTTTAGAATTATAAAGTACAAGAAGATTTTGAAGGTATGTTTGTTAACTATTTTTCTAGGGCAGATGCTTTTTGGCAAGATGTCCTAAATTCCTTTAGAATTTACATTTTCTCAGTTATTTATGAAAAAGATTCATTTCATATCTCCATGATTTTTTGGAGTGGGAATTTTTGTCTCCAGTACATTAAAAATGAAATTTGAGCTTAGAAAATCCTAAGATTTATTCAGATTTATACAGTGCAGTCCATACCTGCATTTGAGCTCATTACTGGTCAACAGTCAGCTGAAGACACAGAAGTCTCTGAGGGGCAACTGATGTGTTCATTATGCATTTTTTTCATACTGCAAATATTCCTCATTCTCCACCTTTCTTTTCCTCTTTCCAAACAACTCAGAAGTTAAACATTTGACATGGCCATTATTCCAAAGACCCAAATAGGGATCTACAGTGATCCTCCTTCATATGGACAAACTCTCACATCTCAAGCAAGAAAGGCATGTGTCAGTACATGCTGCAGAAAGCTGAAATTTCATACTCAGCCTATCTGAGGATGATGATTCTGAGTAAAGATCATGATACCCAAATATTTCTTACTCAAATGTATTTTGTGAATAGGAAATTACTGGACTAACTTCTGACACTTTGTGTTAATTAATACGCATGAAGTGATCAATATCATCCTCTAGCTAGGCCACGTGTAAAGCCTGAGATCATGCTCCATCTCTGTGGACATTTGCTCCATTGCTCTCAACTTTTTCTACAAGCGGGGGCAGTACGGACACACTGACTTTCCCCTCTGAAGAAACACCCCTGATACCCTTGCTCTAGTTCAGATGTAGTGGTGTCTTTGAGGCAGGCCAAACACCCGTTTTTATGTGGGTCACAATATTGGCTTAACAGTGAAGACCAAGAGGTCATGCATAAAATCCAGCCTCACTCCAGCCCATTCTAGGTATCCTGCCTGTCCATCCACTCCTCAGACCATGTTAGAGGGTACCACCTCTTCCATGTTTTTCTCCCTTTTCTTTAGTGACAGAATACAGCTTGATCTTTCAAAAGTTATTAAAATGTATTTTGATTAAGGCTTCACCAAGCTTCCATATACATTTTCTTACTTCTTGTTTGGAGGCTATAAATGTTAAGATTTCTCTTATTTTCAAGCACTGACTCATTAGAATTGTCTGAGTCATATATCCTGTCTTTGTACTTTAGCAGTTCAGCTCCCAATTGTGAAAGTAACCATTAAATCCAAGTAATATTTAAGTCTCTATTTAGTTCAAGTCTTCTCTCTTTCCTTTCCATACAATATCCACTATGCTATGTTTTCGTGGTGTCTATGGAATAAGACTGCCCACCAACCAACTGTACAGATTTATGCAGGGATCTCAGCTATTCACTACAAAATCAATCAGATTCAAATAAAGCATGCATCTCTTGGAAAGAAACCGATTGCACTAGTTTTTGGTTACAATTGCATAAAAACGTAATTGGGTGATAAAACTTAGTCTTAGAGCGCTCTGAAGTGCTCCACATTTGTAGCAAATAAAAGCAGACTCAGCTCTTACAACAGATATAAAAAAAGTACAGGGATGTAGACGGCATCCAAGGTCACTCTGGGCAGAAGTAAGCTATCTGAGATGCTTTGTATAGAACACTGCATGCAGGTGGAGTGTTCTAATCAACAGTATCAAAATGCAGCCTTGTGTGTTGAGACCCATCTACACCGGCATGTTTCAGGAAATGAAAAAAGGCTGGGGTTGCTTAAATAATATTTCTCCCATAGAAGGATGTTAGAAGCTCTTGCAATTTTTTCTTATTTTTCTAGTTTTAATGTGGGTTGAGTACCATGTAAAAACAACAGGAAAGTTCCCTCGTTAATATCTGTCTCCTCATTCTCCACTGCTATTTAGAGAACTCTGCCTTCCTTTAATTACACATACAAGAATTTTCACTTCAAGCCAAACAACTTGCTTTTCTCAAGGTCACAATGAATCTCTTGATGCAGAATAGAGAGTGTGTAGAATCAGGTCCTTGCTCTGCTTTATGGCAGGGAAAGAAAGATGGCGGTTTCTGTTTCTGAATCCCCTTTCCTGACTTACACCTCAGATATGAAAGAATTCTAAAGTTTCTGGTGCAGAAAGAGTGCAAAACGTTACTTATTTAGCAGCTAAGTTTTTCTTTTTATGTGTCTGTGTCCTTTTCTATTGATTTTGTATTTCACATTGGGATGGAAAGCAAGAATTCTTACATTCTAGGTGAGTGATGGATCACTGTGTGCACATCCCGAGCCGAGCCCCTGGACAAGAGTACCTTGTGTTTTCTTTGTTGCTTGGGATTCCTCCTGGCTTTCAAATGGGTAGTGCTATCAAATGGGAGGCACAGTGAAACCCAGTCACTGAGGTAAAGTTATCAAAATGATAGGACACTTGTATGCTGCATTCTGTGTGCATGCCAGTCAGTATTTGACACATTTGTGGATTTAACTTTACCTACTTATCTTTGAGATGAGAGTACCCCTGGGAAAGTTCAAAGGATTAAAACACCTATCCAAAATCATCTGGGATATAAAAACTATTCAGTTTATAATGTGGGAGTTGGATAATTTTGAGCAAGTATTTTTTTTCTGTGTATTTCTTGCATGTATGTCAGTGTACTGTGTCATGCAATGCCCACGAATGTCAGAAAAAGGCATCTCACAGGCCCTGGCAAAGGAGATATGGACTTTTTAGCCACCATGTGGATACTGCGAACTGAACTTGGGTCCTTGGCAAGAGCAGCTGAGCCATCTCTCCAGTCCCCAAATGAGCAAGTATTCTTATCTTCAACTGCAAATGAGGGCAATAAAGTGAAAAATTAGTATAAGGTGATACGTGGCCCACCTGGAATGAAGAAATACATGGCCTATCTGGAGTCAGGAATGCCTACTGACTACTAATTAAAAGGGAGGTCAGGAGTTTGGCTCAGACATGTCTTCCAAGTCCACAGTCCCCTCTTCTCTCCTGAAAATATCAATTCAAATGAGTCATGCCCTTTTCTTCAAAGAGAGTTATTCTTGTCTGCAGGAAACTGCTTTACCCAAATTACTCCCTATTCCTGGGCATGTCTTCTGGTCAGTGTGTTTCCTGTATGGATGCAAAGTCTCTTCTTCCTAACTCCAATGGGGAAAATGCTACAGAGACATCACTCAATAAATCTTCAAAGGACCTGCTAAGGTCTCAGCTCCAGGTGCTCTACAGGCCTCCACTCCCTAAGCCCTCTGCATCCCCAAGCCCTCTGCACTCTGATTTTGTCTTCATCCTTTCAGATAGCTCCCTTAGTTTCAAGATGACACCCTGTTTCATCTTGCCTGCATTGTTTCTAAGGAAACTAGTTGAAGACATTCATCATCATGATAATAGTGGTGTATGTAGATATATATGGGGAGGAGAGAGCGAGAAATACAGAAAGCCATAAAGGGAAAGACAGAGAGAGACAGCAGAGGAGAGTAAATAGTGTACCTGGAACCTCACATTGTACAGTATAAGAGTTAAATAAAAAGTTTTAGAAAGTATGCCTCCCAGAAGACACAAAAGATTCGTAGACTCTGAATAATTTCATTTTTAGAATAGGGAAATTATTTCCCAGTGCATTAATTTTCTGTTTGCCTTTAGAATTAAAAGCAATAAAACTTAGAAGTCAATATTTGTTGCTTTTTTGCCTCAGGGTTTCTACCTGAGGGTTGAGGACAGTTATGCCCCAGGGTTCCTGGAGATGAAGCAATATGATAGAAATAACCAAAGTGGCTCTGTGACCACACACGTGTGAGCTATGTTTCTTATCATTACCAAATATGAGAGAGGGATAACAACCAAGAGCCTGACTTTGTACTAGAACCTATCAAGTGAGGCTAAAATTCTGGTTCCAGGCTTAACACTATATGGGGATCCGGTCTAACACACAGTGTGGGAAAGAACTGAAAACTAATCTGTCTCCTTTTTCCCTGTGCACTGGTCTTGTGGTGCTACATGATCCATGTAATAATCCTTCACTCATTTGCCATTGACCTTTGATATACATTATAAGGTGAAGAAACAAGCAGACCACTAATTGCGATAGCCTTTATAAAACTTTATAAATTCTTAAATAAAAGGCCTTAGATGAACAAAACACATATTTTGTAGTTGTTGTTTGAGGGAAAATAGACTAAAGCAAGTTCTCAATCTAAACATTTTTACAGCAGAGTAAAATCAAGATGTAGTCAACATCATATAGGGGCAAAGAGAACAATTTCTGAAGCTTTCTACAAGTTTCGGAGAGTCAAGTTGAGGAAGAACCTGTGTAGGGTAGATAGGGAAAGATAAAGGCTTCCCATGTGGAATATTTCATGACTTCACAGCATGGAGAGTTGTGGCACACAGCACATGGCACATGGCCTATGATCAAGTGCTTTATAACTTCAGCTCTAAGTTACAGCCACTCTAACCCCAGATAAATTTCTCGCCTTCCTCTCTTTGCCTCAGTCACACCATCTGTGAAAATGGAAAACTAATAGGATATGATTTATAGAGAGACAAGGATGAGACAAAGTAATTTATCCATGTCACATGCACGAAGAGGTTACAGAAGAAAGCCATGTTCCTGTTGAGATCCCACAGTGGACAAATTCAAGCAGCCTTGGACAAGTAGCACAATATTTTAATATAGAAATTTCATAATGAGTCATACATCAGTCTTATGAATGTCTTTATCAAGTTGTCTTAGGAAATCTGTCCAAATGACCAGGCCGTAGTCAAAGCTGGGATCCCCGGCATCAAGCCAGGGCATTGAGTCAGGGTGGCAGGATGAAGTCTCGGCTTATCAAGGGTGCTCTGCCTCAAGAGAGCATGTATACTGCTTCTCATGCCCACGTGCAACTTGTGCTACCATGGAGCTTTTGCACAATACCAGACCTTCCCAAGGCAAGAATAAACATCTTTGTGATCTATGACAGCTATCTCTTTCAAGGAACATGTATGAATAATGCAGAGGAAATTGGGGAAATGCCAGTAGCAAATGGGAACCACTCCCTAAATCCTTCAACAAATTAAATTCTGTTTTGAGAGAAAGAAATAGTGATGAGCTATCAACTAAGCTTGACTATAATTTACCTTAAATCATTCTCATGCAAATCACACATAAAACATATTACATCAACATAAGAACACACTAAGAGAGAACTTGAGAAGACACGCATGATACACAGCATGGCTCTGTGAGTTAGTTCACTGATGCTGTTTCTTGGGAGAGAATATCAGACTGCAATACATAACCATCTATTAAGTATCTTGGATTATTAGAACATTTATCTAAACCTACTTAACTCAGCACACTGGAGCGTTAGGGTGGGCCCACAGGTCATTTTAGACCCTGAAATCAGCTTGTCAATGTTCTATTCTCTTCAGTAAGCATGGGTTAGAGTCACACTATTCTCTTGGATTTGAGCTTTCTCAACTCAGTTATTATTATGTAGCTAAGCACCCTGACAGATTGCCAAATCTAAGAGCAATACTGGAGTGAGGTACATAAAAGGTTTTTACAGATCTAACATTTGAAATAGAAGAGTACACAGTGCTCTTCCTGGTGAAAGGCAGACATATCATATGGTTTAGAAGAACTCAGCAGGGAGTTCTGAAACTTTTACCCAGTGTTTCAATATTGAGTTAAGAAAGGAAAATGCTTTTCTCTTCAGATCAATCAGTCATTGGGTGCAAGGTACATGGAACAGGGGTGTTTTCCCTTGACAAGGCAATTTATATCACAACCAGAGTTAACTCCTTTGGGAGTTGACAGCCGAGGGCCACAGGCATGTGCCCTCTCTGAGCTGGAATAATACATCTTTTTTCTGGAAGGTGGATCTTGTACATCGATCGTATCTTCAAATGTGTTTCAAGTCCTTTGGACACAGACTTACTTCGACTAATGAGGGAGAGAGCCCTTATGTTGATCTGAGAACACAGGGTCTATGTTGTACAGTCTTGTATGACATCCAACACCCAAACCTAAGTCCTCCTCCTCCCTTAGCATAGTTGTTTACTATGACCACAGCATACACAACTGCACCCAATTAAAACTTCACATGCAATTCTAAGTGGATTTCATTCTGAGGTCATCTGCTTTACCAGAGCTCTGTAACTTGTCCTCTTCTGTATTCCCCACCCCATACCACAAAAGAGCATATACCCACCCACCCTGATCCAGTCCCCAGATCCTGAACTATGAAACTGAAATCCAGCACTGCATGCCAAATGGTAGCAAATAGAGATCCACTGCATCTATGCTGGCCACCTCCGGATCTATGGTAGCTATCTCCTAACAGCAGAAAACTACTTTTACACTAGACAAAGCAGCAAAATCACTCTCAACTTCCTATTTTACACCCTGCTGTTATCCTGACTGAGACTCCTCCTTTTTTTCCTGTTTCCAATTCAGTCTCTCCTACATGTTAAGATTGACCTCGTGTACTGAATCACCACACCATTACTGGCCTCTATTCAGATTCCCTTGGATTTATGTTATTTATCATTGTTATGAATGTTAGATTGAATAATAATTGCTGAGTTACAGACTGGAGAGACATCTCAGGGGTTACTCTTGAAGAGGACCCAGGTTTGGTTCCCAGCACGTACATGGTGGGTAACAACCATCAATAACTCCAATGCCAGGGGATTCAATGCCCACTTTTGACCTCCATGGGCATTGCAAGACACAGGTTAACTTACATACATGTAGAACATACACTCACACACATACAATAAAAAAGATAATAAAGTATTTAAAAATAATTACTTAGTTACTGGTTCTCATTACCCCAGAGCGGTATACTTTTAAAAAGCACAGCTTTCTTTGGTCCTTTTCTTTAAGCACACAGAAAATCGGACTCAGACAGCGTTGTGAGCACACAAAGAGTACATAGTGGAAAGAGTTTTTCAACATTTCCATCACAGCAGTGTGTCTTTAAAAGGACAAAGAGAAAGAGACTGGCCTCCTTTTAACTAATTTTCACTATATAGAGTTAGTTTTATAAGAAACAAGAGCTTTAAAACTGAGTTTATTTTTCTCCACATATGAACTGCAACTAGATTATAATTATATCAGCACTGTGCGTGACTCAGTCAGAACAAGAGCAGGAAATGCCATCTTGATCACTGTGATTAAGTCATCACTTTGCATGGATAGGCCAACATTACTCTGCTTTCGATAGCAGTCATGACAACATTAAAATCAAGAGACATGCATAAGGAGCCCTTTTTTAACACGTCCAGATGTAGAATCTATTCCAACTTGTAGATTGCCCCTAATGCTAGAAATCTATCAATGATCAAGATTGTATTATGTTCCTAGAAACTTAGTAGAAGAATAAGACAACCTATAAATTGACTATTGAATATTTAATGCACATTTACTATTTTTATCATGGAACAAAATATGGACCCTGGCCTGGCCTTGAGAATGGCCAGGTGGTAGACAGACTGGGTGTCCCAGTCACATACAACAGATGAGGTGAACTGAGAGGTATTTATTGTTTTGATACCTCAGAAATTTAAGGAAGCAGTTAATTTTTAAAACATTATTTTCAAACAAGATCCTTGATTCACAAATGGTAGGAAAATGCTTTACCACAGAGTGATTTGCTAGTGACGTTGCAATAAAGATATATATTCTTAGGCCAAAAGCTCAAAACACAACAAAAGGCAACATAAAATGTCAATTTACTATTTAAATGACATTTCATCCAGGCCCTGATGGCAGCAGTCAATCGATGCCATGTGGGTAAGTATAGAAGGAAATTCACAGCATTCATAACACAGAGAAAGCCAGCCTGTGAACAGTAAAACAGCCTCCCCCTACAGTGTGGGAATGTCCTATGGCTGTCCTGGGTTTCAGAAAAGTGACAGGAAAGGGGAGAGAAAAATCACAATTAAGAAAAATTTTAAATTAGCATCCTGTCCTAATTTCCGTATTTTCAGTTTTTTCCAGCGAGAATAAACAAGTGTTTCACACCTATTCTTGCACTCACAGAGACCTCTTTCTTTCTTTAGCAATACAGGTCTGTGTATACTAGGAAACAGAACCTGTGCTCAGATAAGAGCAATTAGAGCATTATTTAAGTCCACCACAGCTATTTGCATTTATATTCCATTCAGCATTTTTTTTTGTTTCTTTCTGTTCATTTTTGAAGTGTTTAAATGACTCCTTTGATTTTCATACAATATATTTTGACCATATTTAGAGAACTTTCCCTATGGACACTCAGGAAACATAATTTACCAAACATCTGGGAAGCTGCTCATATGAATGCACCGCAGGAGTGACAGCATGCACAAGTCCCATGCAAACACAAGCAGACACAACCCCAGCCCAGAAGCAGGGAAGGCGAAGGGGGTTCCTCACAGGAACCACTCAGTGTATCTGAAAGCATACTTCTAACATCCCTGAAAGAACCCACTGGGGCAAAACATCTCACTTTGCAAATGCATAAAAAGAGAGCTACTGAATTTTACTTGGAGACAGTTTCATCCAGCTCCACATTATTATTTTAGGGATGAGACAAGTGGACCCTTGAGTGGTCATCCGTTTTGCTCAGGGTCCCAGCGCTATTCTGCAGCCGTCTTTAACCTAGAAGTGGGCCTGTGCTGGTTCAGAGCTCTCATAGGCACTGCTACCAGGAAGTGCTGGCATTGCATGTCTGCTGGATTAAAGTTTTCAATGCTTGGTAAGTGGAATACATTCTTGAACAAGGATGAATAAATAAATTTCAATATTTTCTTCCCTTTCTTCACACCTCCTTCTTAAAACTTCCCACAGTTTCAGAAAGTCACTGTGTATGTAACAGAGTGCCTTGTCCCAACTTTAATTCTCCTTCATTTTTGATTACAGTGGAAGAGCCTCACAAAACATCCTTCATAGGTGTTTCTCTGAATGTAAAACATAGAAAACATGTCAGTGTGTTAAGGTGTACATATGTGCATGTGTACATGTGTGTGCATGTGTGTATGTGTGAATGTTCAGGCTTTACCTGCCATGTGTGACCCTTTGGAGACAAGAGATAAGAGATAGCCATGGGCGATTTTGATAGGAGAATAAGCTATTTGAGGACATTCAGCAAGGAGTACCTGAGCAGAGAAACAGAAAGATGTCAGACCCGTAGAAGGGCCAAGACTAAGACCCTCTGACACATGGAATGACACTTCAGGATGGAACACTGGAGATCAGACATGTAACAGCACTGTGTGCAGTTACAGCTAGAGAAAAGCTCTCAGGTGCTCATGTAACAATGTCAGTCAGTAAAGTTTGGATTAAATTCATCCAATGCATCTTTACTGACCACAGTAATATACAATTTGGAAATTGATCACAGAGAGAACTTTGGAAAATTCAAAACATGGAAATTAAATTGAACACTCTTCTTCAAAGAGGACTGAAACAAGAAATAAGGAGAAATCAAAAGGAAAGTGAAACATAACAACTTTCTTGGACATAGAAAAGCTGGTTCTAAGAATGAGGTTCAGACCAGTGAACATCTAAATTAAAAGAAAGGAAGATCCATACCAAACAATCTAATTTCAAACACAAAATCTAGAGCAAGAAGAATCAACTATTTCCAAAGACCCTATAGAAAGGGATAGCACAAACTAGAGCAGAAATCAAGGAAATAAAAGCCAGAAAGGAAATAACTGTCAGTGGAATTGCTGGTTTCTGAAGAGATAATTAAGCAAAATATAAATTAAACTAGAAAAAAAGAGTAATTAACACTATTATTAAAGAATAACAAGGCATAATAATTCAATATGAGAGGCACGAAGCATAGTAAGAGATGACCATCAACAATGGCACAAGGTGAATAAGGTGATTTCTTAGATAGACACAGCTTGCTAACTCAAAAGGCAGAGTGTCTGTACAGACAGATAATGAGTAAAGTTACTGAACTGACAGTTAGTTTGAATAGAGGAAACCACTGCTTTAAATTACTTTACTGATGGATTCTACCAAACGCATGCAGAAGAATTGATGTCATGTGTGTTCACATTTTTACAAGTGTTAAATAGAAAGCAATATTTCCAAAGTAGTTCTTTGAGGTCAGCATTATCCTCATCCCCAGACCTGGTAACAATATAACAGTATTGTAGGGGAAAGTTCTTTGATGGGCCATGATGGGAAAATTCTCAAGCAAAGCTCAACAGAGCATTGGGAGAATCACATACATACCACTCCCTTGAGAAGAAAGATGGCCAGCCATGCACAGCAGTAAGCCAGTGTGTCACAGTGACAGAATGAAAGCCAGTCATACATGATCTCAATGAGCACAGAGGACTGAGAAGTAAAATGTTCAAAGTACTTTCATTGTACATTACATGAGAAAGCTGTGTGTGAAGAGTGCCACTCCAGCATCACGAAGGGCGAATCTGACCAACAGGAGGCTGCTATCACAGCCAATGCCGAGAAGCTCAAACGGTGCATGAAAGTCGGGGAACAAAGCACAAACACTCAATTTAGTTCAACAAAGAGCTAGAGACTGTTCCCTGATGTATACGGCAAGAAAAGGGAAAAAAATTCTTCTAAATTGGAAAGAAAATATATCAAGTCTATTCACAGAAGGTTTCCTACATAGAGGATTTTAGAATCAGACCAAAAATAAAAAGATTACATATAAAACTCTAATTTAAGCAGTTACAGGTTATAAAATTAACACAGCAATCAATTGTATTTCTAAATAGTAACAATGAACTTTCTAAAACCCAAATAAATGACACTATTAGTATAACATAAAAAAATGTTCTACAAAAGTTACCCAAGGTAGTCAACATTGCATATACTAAAAAAAACTGTTAATCATTAATGACAGTAAATAAAAAGAGCAAAAAAATTAAAATCTGAATGGTGACCGCATGTTTGCAGAATTAATATTCATTAAATTATCCTCGTTACCCATAAATGAGTCCAACCCTTGTGAATATTCCACTGACATTTTTCTCAGAAGTAAAAAAGCAATAAAAATACTTAATGGAATCACAAAGGATCAAAAACAGCTAAATAAATCTTTGAGAAGAAAAAAAAGCAAGAGGCCTCAACCCTTTTACCTTCAACTCTTATAATGCAAAGTGACCAAATTAGTTTGTTGCTGTCATACCCAGACAGAAAGCCAATGGATCCCTGTGGGGAGCTGAGAGCCAGCTCACACATATGCAGGTAATGAGTCTTTGATCAGGGGGCCAAGAGCACAGGTTTGGGAGGGTGAGCATTTCAGTGAGACAGCAGCTGGAAATAGAGTGTCCAAACAGAATGAAAGGAGTCCTATAGTCCACAACACGTCATTTACAGGCTCGATTCAAAAGGTACTAAATATTTAAATGAAAACCCTAAAAGCTAAAAGGAAATCTAATCCCTGGCATTGGTCTTGGTAATGAGTTCTTTTTTTTCGGGCGGGGGGGGAGGGGCGTTACATCAAAACATACACAAATACAACTAAGTGAATAAGAACAAAGATGAAGTGTCTGCACAGCAAGGAACCAAGCAAACAGCTCATAGCGAACAACTCACAGATCATATGCAGAAGTGCAAAGGGTAGCCATAAAATTCAGTACAAAAGAAAATGGACAACAATGCCCAAAAAACAGCTTTCAATGGAAACAAACATGGCAGTGCAGTCTGAGAGGCTGGTCATTGTCAGCAATCTCTAGAGAAAGGCAAAACTTGGGAGCCTTCACCTCATCCCTATGAGTGTGTGAAAGAAAAATGAAAGGGATGGCCAGGATGTGCAGTGTGAAGTCAAGGCTTCTGCTGTGAACACAGCGCTCTGTAGCCATGCTGGGGCACAAGATGAAATCTCCTTGAAACTTAGAATTGAATACTCTTTGTATCAGCTGTCCCAATGCAACAAACACATCCAAGGGAATGAAATAGCACTCACCCATGATCCTGTGTGTCATTCCCGGTAACCAAGATAGAGAAGCAAGCGTCTGTGGGTGGATAAGGAATGAAGCTTGTATAGCATATTTCAGAGAACTATTCAGCCTTCAGCATTGTGTGACCATATGAGTGAGTGTGGAAGACACTGAGTTCCGTGAGATAAGCTGATGTCGAAAGATGATTACGCCACGTGAAATGCCCTTTCTAAGGCAGAAGTATAAAGGTGGGTCACTGGGAAGAGAGGATCTGAGGAGATGTTGATCAACCATCAAATCTGGGTTGTTAGACTGCCCCCAAAAAATCCTGAGTGCATCTTTAGCCCCTCACTAATCAACAAAACTTTAAAGTAGCCAGGAGAAACAGGTCATTCTGACATGGGACCCTCTAGTTCTGTTGAAATAGCCGTCACTATCTTAAATGCAACTCTGATCCCACAGGACTGTGATGAAGCCTGTTGAACACGGTAAAAAATCATCCATGGGATGGGACAGAACTGATATTTTCTGAATGGGAGCAGAAGAAAGGCACGTGAAGCAGAATAACCAGTTCTTCTACTTCTAGTTGTTCTAGCTTCAGCTAGTAAAGCACCCATTCCTCCATGAGTTATGGAAGTTTCTAGTCATGAACAAACATACAAAGAAAACTGGAATTTTGCTGTATTTAGATGATTCCAGCCTTCTGGTCTCTGCATACACTCAAAGTTACAAAGAGGCTAAATGACATCTTATAAGACACTTACATGATATAGGTTGTTTCAGAGCATATGTGACTGTTCTTTATTTAAGAAAAAGATAAGCTTCAGCAAGGACTGAACTTGGTATTCCCTAATGACATGAATTACTAACATTTGATGGGTTTGAAAATAGATGGAAAACTTTATTCAGAAAAAAATACACAGTCCTTAGCACTCTGTTTCAATGAAAGTACATAATTAATCTATTCTTGAGCAGTGAAGTACTTAGATTCTGTAATAATGCACCTTAGGTACAACCAAAGTGGGTTATGATTTACATAAGCTTGTTTATAGCATGGATTTTTTGATTATTTATTCCAACATTAATTTTTAATATCTTAGTTTTGATTGAATACATCATATATTTATCATAGCTATTAGAAATGTTGTTGAATTTGGAGCCACAGGCATGGATTTTATGAAGTGAATTAAATTTCTTTATTGAAACAGGGTATCATTCTGTTGTCCAGACTGGCGTCCAGGTGGTGATTCTCTTGCCTCGGCCTTGGAGTAGACAGGATTATTTTTAGACAGAAAGGCCTACTGCATTAAAGAAAGAAAGAGCTACCCATGGTAACAATGGAAGGTAGCTTATCTGCAGACTCAAGACTCACCTCAAATGTTCACCTCTGAACCTGCATCTGCTTCTCTGTCACAAATATCCTGAATGGACACGTGCAGAACAGGTGCTCTGCTGTCTCCTGCCTTAGGATCAGCTGGGCACTGTGGAAGCTGGGTGCCAGGACAGGGAAAAGAGCGCATGGTGGCCTTGTGTAGAGGTTAGAGGTGAAAGTGCATCCCCACACCACCAGGCAGACTTGGATGGCTAGGAGACCCACAAAGAATGTCCATTCAGACATTCTGAATAGTAAGAAAGTGATATTGGAGGCTAGTTTCCTAAAAGTTGAATTCTAAGACAAATGCTGTCTGCCTGCCTGCCAGTCCCATTTCTCTTTATGTACAACTAGGAGATGTTGTTAACATGAATGCTTCAACTGTATTTTTTCTGGATTCTCCTCAGCTTCAAGTCTCTTAGTAATCTGCTGAGGTTTTGCCCACTGTTCAGGGACCATCAGTAACTGTGGACTCCACCATGTCTATGTCCCCAACAGGACCTGCATTTTTCTTCAAAACAAGTGATTGGTGAGCCCAAATGACTGTGGTTTTGTGAGCATCTCTTTTATCTTACCAACATGTTTCTTTGTACTTGTCCCCAGCAGATCCTTCCTGTCCCTATTTCTGCAAATTCTACTTTCCTCCAAGTACATTTCTAGTTCCTCCTTTTCTTTGCCGCCTCTGTGATTCACTGTGCAGATCATTCTCCTGGATCTAATTCCGTCTGTTTCCCCCTCACTTCTTTTCACATATGTTTGGAGTGCGTAAAATCCCGATTTAAATTTCATTAGCACTTAGCATAATGTTTTTAAAGCAGATGATAACATTGTGATAAATCAAATGTATGATTTTTAAAGTTAATGTAAGTACTAATGAAAAATCCCAATTTAAAGCTGGGATTGTGATTTTTTTGCTATTTTAAAATGTTCTATTCTTGGCAGGAGATTAGCGAGTCTCACACCACCTGGAGTTGCAGCTGACTCATTCTAGATTCTTAATGAACATTCTCAAATGAATGAAAGAACTGGAAACGTAGGCCGTTTAGCCTAAGGATCTTCATGATTTGATTCTGCCCCTAAAGCTGAGCCACTTTCAAAACATTTGTTCCTGGGCATATTGCTAAAGTGTAGTCTGAAACGGCTGCTATAACTTGGGTAGGAAAAATACAAGTTTCCTGATGCTTCTGGTAAAAGACATGAGTGTGTCATGAAAAAAAAGGTCCAGTAACAAGTCAAACTCAACCTAAAAGCAGAGGGTGATTCAGAGTTACAAGCCTGTAATCTCTGTAACTGTAAGAAGTAAGCTGCAGGATCAGGGTTCAAAGTCAGCTTCAGCTGCATAGTGAGTCTGAAGCTAGCCTGGGTTATATGAGACTGTCTGAAAAAGAAGATAAAGA
Organism: Eospalax fontanierii; assembly: GCA_035773235.1. Taxonomy (NCBI): domain Eukaryota; kingdom Metazoa; phylum Chordata; class Mammalia; order Rodentia; family Spalacidae; genus Eospalax; species Eospalax fontanierii. Next base: position 187,727,841 of record CM069524.1, on the reverse strand, counting down.
AAAAAATAGGGTCATGATAGATGGAATCTGTGTTCATTGATGGACATGGGCGATCCAGGCTGAGGTCTTGTTTGGGTAATCACACACTTACATATTGGCTCAGAACAGAGGTAACTTCCTGTGAACCTGGGACAGTGGGGCGCTTGAAAACTGGTCGTTTGACGGACAGGATGAGTATGAATGTTCATGTTTAAAAGTCTGTGCACAAATACAAAAAATTGAAAAGATAGTCCCACATCAGCCCCTCCAATACAAGTATGCAAAAATACTCAGAAGTCTTCTTCCTGATTTTCCGAGGTCCTTCCAGGCAAAGCCTCTGATGGAGTCCACTTGTTGGAGATGATGTTTCCAGGAGAATCTAGCACCCATGTTCCTGGTTGACTTGTCTGCTGGCCTCTCATACAGAAGCTCCCTGAGGGGAAATAGAAAAGGCTTCAGGTTGTCATGGAAAAACTTACTCTCTGTTAGGGCCTTTGAAGGCAGCAATGACTCCCTGTGCTGACCCATATTACACTTTGTGAAGCAGAAGTATGCATTGGAAAGTAGTGAGGCCAGCCCTTTATAGCAAGTATCATTTGCCACTTGCAAGTAACTGAGGGGTTTTCTTTAAGCCTGATTTCAGGGGTGAGAGTGCAGGAAAAGCCCATGACTAGAAAGAAGTGAGAGTCGTTCTGAGCCTGCGTACACTGTTCTAGGCCATCTGTCCCCGTTGGGGAAGCAGCTATGATTGCAGGGCCTCCCAATGACTATTATAATATCTATTATAGCCTCGTTTGTAGTGATTTCATTTGGCCTGCAGAAACAGAGTTATGGGCAGTTGTGCCCACTATCAGTAAAAACTTAATGAGGATAAAATTGATCTCATCAATTTCCTGTCAGTGTTCAGCTTACTACACTCAGAACCTGCTGTTTATATAACTTTCCTGTCCCAGGAAAGACAATGTCAATGCTTACCATCCTTTCTGTCTTTGAGAAAAAATGCTAGACTTGATAACTACTAATTGGGAGAGCAATATAGCAATGTTTCCTTGGCCTTCAGTGGGCACTGAATCCATACATTAACCCAGAGCCTATGCTATTATGCCAGAGAACATTGTCTCTCATCATGATATCTTCCTCCTTCTCGTTCACTAAGACCCTGTTTCCAAACTAAATGATTACATTTGATTCAGGCATTGCAATAACTGTGCTCTAGCTAATGGGAAGGGGAGAAGGGTATGAGCCTTCTACTTATGGAAATCCCCTTTCCTCCTCTTCCTCCTAAAATTCTGGGCTGTATGACAGTCATCTCACACATCTAAGACAAGAAGACACACAGAGAATGATATTGCTTCCTGAGAACATCATCCACCCTGTTTTACCTCCAGACATGTGAAGGAAATGAATTTCACCTTGTTTGGATTGTTCTTATTTTAGACTATAATGCTCTGTCAAAAACCACTGAAGCAGATCCCAGTTGCTGAGTTTGTGAGGCAGTAGTGACCGTGAGGCAGCTGATGTTTAATCTGGTTCCCCCATATTCTTTCCCTGTGGAATTAAAGAAGCAGGTCTGGGAACTGCCATATGTAGAGGGAGGTTTTGGAAAAAGCTGCACCAATAAATCCAGAGATGTCTGCCCATGGAGATGTCTGCTTATGTTGTGTTAATGTGAATCTCAGCCTGAGCATTACACACACACACACACACACACACAGACACACACATGCACACATGGTGAGAGGGTTCAGGGTAAAGCACTTGTGATAAACCCAAGGGTGTGAGTTCCATCCCTGGAACCCCACAGTGAAAGGAGAGAATTGATTCTGAAAGTTGTCCTCTGACCAGCATGGCACAGGTGTGACTTCATATACATATAATAACTAAATGTAAAAATATGTTTTTAAGGTTACAAGTTCCTCCCTCAATGATTTCTATGTAAAGATATTTTTCTAGTGTCTTCCAAAACATATTGAGAGTCCTATTCAATTTTTTAATATAAGCATTTTTAAAAGGAAACAACCAAAATACTTCCTGGATTCAGGATCCTGAGGGTCTATTCCAAGTATACTCTTTGCATCTGTGTTTTAACTGTCTGAATGTTTCCAGGACAATAGCTCTGTCACAATTGCTTGTTATGACAATACAGATGTGAGTGAGACACCAACCTAATCAAAAGGTACAGAGAGATATAGCACTTTAAAAGACTTCCAGGTGCAGCCCATCACCCAACTTTCTACATTCACATCGCATTAGTGGACACTCTTACCTAGGACATTGTGAACCAACATCCTCAGGAAGAAGCTGCATACCCCACTGAACTTTCTGAAAGGAAGGATAAAAGATAAGAACTCCAGTGCTGGCAGATAGGTTGGAATATTACAGATCCAGAAAGAAATGTTCTTGGGGCCATCTTTAGCTTTCTTGATAGTAGTTTATCACCCTCTTCTCTGTGTACACTATCTTTGTGACCTCCTCAGTAAATCCTTTGGAATGTAAAGACAAATATCTAGTCCTCACCAATCTAAAAGCCAAAGTATCTTTAGACTAAATCTGAGGCTCAAGGCAGAAATTTCCTGGCTCTGGTTTAACCCCCCAAATATTTTCATTAAAGTATTTAGAAAGTATTTTGATTCAGGATTATTTTTCATTCTGCTACTACAAAACCTTCATCAAATTCTTACCACGTAGGAACACAGAATTTGGAATGACCTAAGTCTCTGTTCCCAGGCCATAGTCACTCATTTGACTTAAGAATAAACTACCTATTATCCCCTTTGAAATAAGAGTTTTGTTTTGTGTGTCAACATGTTCTGGGATCTCAGTTTCTATTACAGGTCTCAGACCTTCATGCAGAGAATTATTCACTGGATTTTGAGCCTGCCTGCTTGCAGGAATGAGTGCCCTTACTGCGGTTTTCAATAGCTGCAGTTAATACTTGCCTCTGAAAGAAGTAAATAATGACAAACTCTAAATGTCAAAAGGTCCTTTAGAACATTCTTGATGCAGCTCTTTGAAGTGAGTCAGAGGCCTCTCTATGTAAATATTTCATAGCTCTAAAGTAAGCTCTATGTAAATATTTCAATGCTCTCTATCTTCAATATAACCATATTTAAAGTGGGAAACACATAAGCCTCCTTATCAACAAACTGATGCACACTCATCTTCTACCCCTAATTCCAGTGAGCTGCTATCTGCCAGCCACTCCTAGGTGAGGGCCAGTTAGGGTATTATATGAGTACTTTATGAGTCTTGAAGTGGAAGCTGGGGGTGGCATGACAGTGCTGAAATGTCCTACGACTCTTTCACCTATAACTCTGCTATTGTTCCACTGGCAACAGAAAGTCAGAGACCGAAAAGCAATAAAAAGGTAGAGAAAGGAAAACATAAACCAAGGTAAAAATGAAGGGCACTATGAAATACATTTCCATGGTTAAAATATGCTGTTCATAGAGGCACAGCACTGTCAAACCAGTCCTCAGGGGCCTGGAGAAGAAAGATCAAAAGCCTTGCCTAGCCTGGGCTACACTGCAAAATCTTTTTCCAAAATAATATGCCCTCGGAAAATCTAAACTATTGAGTTATTTGTTACTTGCTGACAAAATGGAGAAACTGAATTTATGTGGAGGAAAGATGAGGGCTCAGTAAAAACAGGGCAGAAACAACACCTGCTGGAGGAAGGGTTCAGACAAAGCTCTGACATCATGCTTACCTCTCTCCAAGTTACAGGGAAACATCAAGATGTTCTCAGATGAAGACAAATAAGATTTATACTTCTTTTATTTTTTATCCTGAAAATGTACTGTAATTAAAAAGCTAATAGAAATTTTGTAGTAGAATATAAAGAAGTCAACTTTAAGTCTAAAAAAAACATGGAAAGAACTGAATTTTCTTCCTTGTCTTTTATGCTTTATGTTTGACATTTGAAATAAAAACTGAATCACTGCTTGCTGTGTTTTAAAACCTACGTGGAAGTACGTAAATTGATATCAGTCTTGTTACCAACTGAAAAGCAAACTCTATTTACCAATATCCCTAATGGATTCATGTATAAAATTCAGTATAATACCAGAAAAAATATGACATCAGAGAAAAGGCATTGCACAACATTACTATGTAAGGTTTATAACAAAAATGGGAGACTGGGGATGGGCTTAAAAATAAATCAATGTTATATTAACATATTAATGAATCCATAATATCAGTTCAGTGGTTAAAGAAAAGAAATTTAAGAAAACTCAGCACAGGCCCAGGATACACATGGTCATAAACAGAGGTATCATTGAGGACTTTAACTGGATAAAAATATGAAATTGAGAGCTAATATTGTGTTAATGGTGAAATCTAAATACTTCCCTACAGAACTTTGTACCATGGAACCAGTATGAGTTCTTATTGTCCCGTCTGAGTTTGAGCTTCAGAATGCCCAGGATAGAAAGGAAGAGCTGACTTCTGCAAGTTGTCCTCTGATATCTGCACATGCATATAAACACACACACAAAAGGATACATCAATTTTAAAAGAGAAGAAATTAAATTCAAGGAACTTCTACAATGTATTTAGTAGAGTGCTGGAATTTCTAGCCAGTGTGTTAACTTAGAATGAGTGAGAACAAATGAAAAATGAGGAGACAAAATGTTCTTGTTAGGAAATAAGTGATTGATTTCAGACATTCCTATGCAAACTAGGCAAATTAAGGAAAGAAGGGGAATAAGAAAAGAGATAGAAAGAAAGAGAGAGAGAAACTGAAAAAGAGAGAGAAAAAGAAAGAGAAAGAGAGAAAGAGAGAGAATCAAAGAGTAAAGAAGGGAGGGGAAGGAAAGAACTCACATACTCCCTAGATCTAAGAGATGGGGAAATTCTGCAAGATCTCAAAGCATAAAATAAACATGGAAAACATTACTTTCATTTCTAGACCTAAGAAAATATATAGGTAACAATACAATACCATTAATAACGGCTAAATTAAACGGAATGCATATAAATCTAGCAATGTAGTACTTCTGCTTGAAACCACATCGCATGAATACAAGGCATCAAAGAAGATAAGAATCATAGAGAAGTAGTGTGCTTAAAGACTAAAGGGATCAGTAAACTAACAATTTCAACTGCTCCCTAATTCCCCATTATTCTATGACTTATCAAACTTGCTATTAAAAATCATGACACAATTTTAGTAGACATAAACAAAATAGTTATGATACTGATCTGTAAAGATAAGGAAAACTAAAAAGTAAGGTATGGTTAAAAAATAACATCAGCTACCCTGATTTAAGACTCCCCTCACAGCAGCAGTCAGGACTTCTCAGCCCACGAAGCACGGGGTCTTAAACTGCAGTGCAGACACTTAGAAGGCTGGGGTAAGGCAAATACTTTGAGTCTAGGGTCAGTCTGGGCAACATAGCCAGACTCTGTATTTAAATAATCAAACAAGGAGTAAAAAAAATACTTCCATGTGGACAGTTAGAGTCATCCTAGATTCATACAACTGAATGGATAAGTCTGCATTGTGTAGCAATTTCCTCTGAGATAAAACCTTCCATCTTGTAAAAAGCTAGGTAAACAGGAGGGTGTTTTAGAGGGAGTTAAACAGGGAGGTGTTCTAGAGGGAGGTAAACAGGGGGTGTTCTAGAGGGGAGTAAACAGGGGGCTGTTCTAGAGGGAGGTAAACAGGAGGGTGTTCTAGAGGAAGATAAACAGGGGGGTGTTCTAGAGGGAGGTAAACAGGAGGGTGTTCTAGAGGGAGGTAAACAGGGGGTTGTTCTAGAGGGAGGTAAACAGGAGGGTGTTCTAGAGGAAGGTAAACAGGGGGGTGTTCTAGAGGGAGGTAAACAGGAGGGTGTTCTAGAGGGAGGTAAACAGGAGGGTGTTCTAGAGGGGAGTAAACAGGAGGGTGTCTAGAGGAAGGTAAACAGGGGGGTGTTCTAGAGGGAGGTAAACAGGGGGTTGTTCTAGAGGGAGGTAAACAGGGGGGTGTTCTAGAGGAAGATAAACAGGGGGGTGTTCTAGAGGGAGGTAAACAGGAGGGTGTTCTAGAGGGAGGTAAACAGGGGGTTGTTCTAGAGAGAGGTAAACAAACAGCAGACTGTTTTGCCTGGTAGAGACAAATCTTGCAGTTTGTCTCAGGAAGTAGATAACTTAATAACTTCCAGAAGTCCCTGAAGTGGGATTTAAATTTTAGAATAAAACATAATCTGCACAATTTTTGGATAAATAGAAAATCTTTCAAATTTACCAAAAAGCATGCTTTACACAGACAACAGTGTCATGTTATGTGCAAGGAAAATGGCTTAGATGATATTTTTTAATGCACAATATTTACTTGTTAAATTCTAAGTATACAGTGAATGAAAAGGCAATCTGTATTCTACAAAACAACTACAACTCATAATGGACTGTTGTCTAGAATCTTACAAGACTCACAAAATCCAACAATAAAAATTTGGTTAGAAAATGGACAAAAGAGTAGCAGAGAGAGAGGCTAGTGGTTAAGAACACTGTCAGCTCTTAGGACCTGGGTTTGATCCCCAGTACCCACACAGCAACTAGCAACCATCTGTCTGTCCCTCCTGCTCCACAGTAATCTGTTGTGGCCTTCTGATCTCCACAGGCATTGCACAAATGTGTATTTGCATATATGCAGGCAATACACTGACACATAAATAAAAATAATAAACTATACTTTCTAAATAAGAAAGAAAATGGACAAAAGAAAGGAAGAACCTTTCTGCATAAAGATTGCAAATAGCAAATAAGCTCTTGATTTAAAAGATCACATCATTGTGTGCTAAAGAGATGGCTGAATGCTTAAGAACATGTAAACTTTGTATGGCACCTGAGTTTGAATCCCAGCACCAATGTCAGGCAATTCAGAACAACATGAACAGCATCCTCCTCTGGCTTTGGCTGGCACTGCATACATGTGATTTACATACACACGTGTAAGCAAAAATAATACAAGTAAAATAGAAATAAATACATACATTTTAATTGACATCATTAGTCATTAGTGAAATGTATCTGAAAAACAGAGAAATATCATAGTGGTGGGAAAGATCAGGAAGGTCACCTGGACAACACAGGAAGCAGGGAGCTTTATTTATGCTATAGTTTGGTTCAAGCTTCATCATCTAGACCCCGAATGGATCTTTTACATCTTAGGGACCGGGTTATAGTGAGAGGGAAACTTACATATTGATCGGCTGTCAGTACAGTCTCAAAATTACACAAATCACTATTAATTTAGAAAGAAAATTCTCTGAAAATCATTGCTGAAGTCTCCATCTGAGACACACGGAACTGAGGATATCCCATCAGGACATGGGGCCAGTGGGTCCAGTTAGCTGTTAGTGTTCGAACCACACACTTGTCAGCTGAAATGTGTTAAAATAGATGGAGGGAGAAAAGGATTAAAATCCATAATGTCCTTAATATCTCAGTAGGTTTTCCGTTGTGGCTTTATCAGTTCTCAGAATTGTTGAACTAATTACAAAGTTACAAATCTCTTCCTAAGGAGATATAGAGTTACAAGACAATTTTCCCACTGAGAGAAGTGTGAAATGGTATCTACACTCTAGAAAAGAATATCAGTTTATCAACAAAACAAGCAGCCAATTTCTGACCAGCAATTTCTTGTACAGGGACTTACACCATACAAATGAAGATTTATGCTCAGACTTAACATTTTCAAATGGATAAGGAAAAAACATTCTTAATGGCCCCCAAATGCAGCAAGCTAGACATTCTTCAAGACATATATAGGTTTGAAAAGACATTCGTAGATCTGCACTCACTAAGAAAAAGAAACTTGCACAAATTTCCAAAATATTTGGAATGAAACAAGCAATTTCTTAAAGACTGCATGGCACACAATTGCATTGGATAAGATTCTTGCAATGACAAGACAGAGAGGCAGTATATTAGTGGTTGCCTGCAGCAGTGAGTGGAGCTGGGAGAAGGCTTTCCATGATATTAAGAGGGTAAGACTTCCTGGATGTTCACTGCATTTATGTTCTTATTTTCTCCTTCATGCTAGTGATGTTTTCGAGAAACCAGGAATAGTGCACAGAATCTTGCTGTGTTATTTATTACAACACCCTCAGTGTCTACAATGATCTCAAAACAAGAAAAGAAACATTAAAATCACCACAAAAGATCATAAAGACAAAAATGCTATCAACAACAACCTATAGAAGAGTAAGAATAGGCTTGTGAAAAGCTGTGCACAGACATTTCATCCCCCAGTGACCCACAGAAATAGGAAAAATCCCCAAACATAAGTCACTTTGAAAATTAGGGCAAGTGCTTCTCAGTCTTCTGGCCCAGACTTGCTCTGAGTTTAAGGTTAAGAGTCTCTTTGAAGATGCAGTGCTAAACTGGGATTTTGGAACTAGAAAATGCAAAAGATTTCTGCTTTGTCTAACAACCTGTACAGAATAATTTCTAGAAGAATGGACCCTAAAAAGGAAAAAGGAAAAAGGAAAGAGGAAAGAAAAAGAAAGAGGAGGGAAGGAGGAAGAAGAGGAGGAGAAGGAAGAGGAGAAAGGGAGGAAAGAAACAGGAGGTGGGGAAAGGAAGAAGAGGAGGAGAGAAAAGGGAGGAAGAGGGGGAGGAGGGGGAGGGAGGACCATGATGAGGAGGAGGATGTTACTGACAAGCCTTCCAGGTAAAGTACAAAGTTATCCCATGGAACCAGGGCACACGGGGCATCTTGGCTTAGGATCAGTGAGCAACGATGATTGAAGAACTGTATCATAAAACTGAGCTATACAAAATAAAGTAAGAAGCTTATTTCTCTGTCAGGTTCAGGGCAATCAGGCCATAAAACTCCAGCACCAAGCATCAGCCTCTTTGCAAAGTCTAATCACTCACAGGCAAAGTCCTTAGCCACCCCTTCACCTTGGGAAAGTTCTTCCAAATGCTCTCTAAAAGTGCAGCTCAGGAACGCAGAACAAGGACATCTTACCTTAGAGGTCTTCAGACTCCTTTTGTTCTCCTGGTTTGTCTGTTTTAGGCACTGTGTCCTTGTTTAGCTCAAGCTGGCCTTGAACATGTGACCCTCCTGCCTCAACCTTCAGAATGCTGGAATGATATGTCTGCACCGTACACTGGGCTTAGTCTTTGAAAGTTCAGCTGGGACTCTAAGTGCATACCCTTTAACAAGGTCTTACCCTCCCACCCTTAACCCCAGCCACTGCTGAATCAAATCTATTCTAAGCCCTCTCTCTGTCAGATGAACACACTTATTTTAGGCAAGAGAAGGGACACATTGCCTTAAGGAATCATTCTTTGAGACGCATGTTTAATAAGAGTATGAAAGCAAAGGAGTTCAAACTCTCCCAGGTGAACAGTTCCCTTGAAATCCAGGGAACACGCTGTGCTCAGTACCTGCCCCTCACTTGATTTTTAGGAAGCAGATTTTCCTGTGTCCAGTTGAAGTAATGTCTGTAGATTTTCTCCAAGATATGCTGATTTCCAGGTTTACTCTTAACCAAATAGCTTTAGTTGTAAAACAAACAACAACAAAAAAAAAAACAAAAAAAAAAACACTTAAGCCATGGAGCTTTATAACAACATTGGGCCTTGTTATTAATTTCAGGGCTAACCAGAAGATAGATCAAAAAATTGCACTTTATAGCCTATTTTAGGCAGCAGCTGAATTACTAAAATTTAAAACTGGCATAGTGGGAACTGTAGAGATGGCTCAGCAGTTAAGAGTGTTTATTGTTTAATTGAGAGAACCAGGTTCGGATCTGAGCCCCCATTTTGGGATGCGTCACAAACTCCTGTGATTCCAGCTTCAGGAAGTTCAATGACCTCCTCTCACCTCCAGCAGCATTCACATACACGTGTGCACATACACACTAGCACATGCACACACTCCTAAGTAAGATACAGTAACACTTTACAAGTACAATTGATTTTCTTCATTTACTTTAACAATCTTCTATTTCTAAGTATGTTTTGATTTAATTTCAGCCTAGACTGGCCGTGAGCTCAGCCCTCTCCTGATCACTGTGATTGCAGGAATGAGTGGCTTGACTAAACCCAGCATGCTTCAATGTTAAATGGAACTTCTCAGTGAGTTGCCACTTAGAGGTCTACTCTGCCTCCAAAAGTTATTTGTATCTGGAGGAAATTCTGCATCACAGTGACAGGCTGATAGGCTCATAGATGGGTGCTGAGCCAGGAAGAGGTCCATGAAGTCTGTAAAACTTCAAAGCCCATGCTATAATTTTATAGAGGGACAGCAGTGTGAGTTGGCAGGTATTGGCCACCAGGCTGTGATGGACATGGGAACAAAATTTCTACCTAGTCCTATCAAGGGAGTGGTCTAGGGAGTTAGAGTGCTAGTCATCCATGGAAACACACTGGAGCACACATTCCCGCTGGATCACTTGCAGTGTCTACTCTGTGACCAGGTTCCCACCCTACCTGTAAGCAAAAGTAACAGACATTGTCATATGTCAAATACTAGCTGTGTCACTATCTGGTTTAAGGCTAGCTTGTGGGTTTATTTTGCTGCTTTTCTTCTGAACAAATACTTTTCCATCTTAAGATGACCAGGATACTTCAGTGACAAAACCATCTTACACTGGCAGTTTTTTACTTTGATTGGGGCTTACAGAAAACAGTTTTTTTTTCCTCCTTGAGCACACAGTTTAAGTCTGGGATTAGTTGGCCAGCTCTCATATTGGAGGAATTTTTCTGATAGAGCAAACAGGGCATTCAGAGAAACACATTAAGAAGATGTATTTGTACTTTAAAGGTCTTGTTTCCCTACAGAATGCACAGTCAGATTCACTGCTGTTCATGCCAGAATTTTGAGTGTCCATCAATTACAGGGATTCCTGCCTTTCTCTTTTGTTCTGTTTTAACAATTTTTTATTGATTTAATTCTTCCACCTGAATAAAGACAACTGTGTACTTAATAATTATTGTGTCATAAAAGTAAATGTCAGGTCTTATTTCATTCTTTCACTCAGCATGTTAATACTTTGAAATATTCCGAAATATTGATTGTATTAAATTAATAAATGTAAGTAATTATATCTGAAACAAAGTAGTCAACATTTGAAATACTAAGTTATGTGATGACTGCAATTCCAAAACTCAGGAAACTGAGGCCGGAGGATCATCACCATTTTGTGACCAACATGAGGTATATTATATTTCCAAGGTCATCCCTGAATGCAGAATGAAATCTAATCTCATAAACTCATAACTCTTTCCCCTGGAAGGAAAAAAAAATTAAACTTAGTTTTAAAGTTAAAAATTTAAGTATCAGTAAAAAAATAACACTGTAAAAGTAAAATTAATGAAAATTTAAAAGTAGACAAATAGGTCTATCTAAATGGTACCCAACTGAAGGGAGGAAAATCTGAACCAATAAAAAGAAAACGTGTTCTTATATGCAGCTTCATAAAATCCAGCTCCAGTATCCTTCCTCACATAGGATGATCGGCAAGCTAGAATCCATGATAAAAATCCTATGATGTACATAACCCTCTGTGTAAACTGCAGACAGTTGCTGAGTCAGAGGGTGAACTGTGAGATGCTGTCCTTAGAGAACTGTGTTCAACATCAACAGATCTTCAGATACTTCTCTCTCATGAATTCAGTGATTCTAAGCCTGGGCAGGAGACTGAGAACCCAGAATCCATCTGGGCAAAAGGAGGCTGAAAGGTCTGGTTTCTATATTAAAGAAATGATTTGATTTTTGCATATCAAGTTATGAAACTTACTGAATTTCCATGACTTTTAGATGAAAATCTGCAAAGTAAATGTCTCAAAAGCTGAGCAGTGATTGCTGTCTAGTGACAAGCTGAAAACTAATTAATTCATGTCGTTAATTCACAGGCCTTTAAAGGGGAAACATGAGAAGGCCACCGTATTTCATGCCTCATCAAATAAAATATCAAAACATGTACGGTTTTACGTTTGTGTGGAATGCAGGTGTGGACACGGGTTCACAGGCACGTCACACCCGCACCAGGAAGCTGGAGGTCGGCATTGGTGTCATTCTCAGTCACTCTGCCTTATTTTCTGATACAGTTTCTTACTGGTTCAGCTAGCTTTGCTAGCTAGTGAGCTCCAGGGACCCCCTATCCATGGTACCTGGCTAACACTGTGATTGCAGAGGCAGGCTTCAAGGCCTGGCTTTTTACATGGGTGCTAGAAATCTGAACTCAGGTCCTCAGCTTGGTTTGACAGTCAGTCTACCAACTGAATCAGGTCCCCAGCCTAGAAATTATAAACTTTAAACATCTATAAGAAATGCATCTCTAAGCAGAAAAATTCATAATGTTACTGACAAATGTTAGGGAACATTTATATATGGAAGTACTATAATAAATACTAGATTTCTTCAAATTATAAATAAACATCAAATTGTATTTTTTAAAACATGTCAGATTATTAAAAATATATTTCTGGGAATTTAAAAGGCAAGGTTAGAAATTTCAATATTGAAGAAGTTATTTATTTGTTATATTCCCATATATCAAAAACTACTAAAGTGAGAATTAAGAAAGCAGGAGCCAGGGAAAGAATAGAGTTAGACTAGGGAGTGCAGAAGCATATTTCATTATGGGATTTTGCAGATTCAAATGGTGGATTTTAATGAATTTGTCATCGTGCATACTATTTATTGAATCATATACAAACGTGGTAAAATATACTTCAACCCTAAGCCAGGCAGAAAGCTGTCCTTCCAGAAAGATAGCATCTCAATCCCTGGAAACTATGACATTTTATTCCCTCTCATGACAAAGGAGAACCTTTGTATTTTCATGAAATAGAGTGGTTTTGCTTCATTGTCTGTTTGGGCTCCAGAGAAAATGTTTCCTTACAAATGAAAAACTGGGAGAGTGAATCCTGAGGGAAAGCAGAACAAGAAGGTGCTTCCTAGCAGCCTTCACCTCAGGATGGCCATGGTAGACTGCTTACTATGCCAGGAGGACCTGATCTGGGAACCCCGCGTCTATGTAAAAGACATACGTGATGTGGAGTCTCTCCAACCCCAGCACTGGAGGGGAGGAGAATCCTTACTTAGCCAGCCAGGCCAGGTGACCCAGTCTCAAAAAAAAAACAATGGACAGTTATTGAAAAAGACACCTAGTGTCAACCTTTGGCCATCGCATGTGAATGTGACGTTGAAAATGTACACGCCTCAACACACAGACACACACACACACACAAACACACACACACACACACAAATACAATTGAACAAAGAGTAAGTGAAAATAAATAAAGTGGAAGGGAGATTAGAGTAAGGGAAGGTGAGGAGTCCACGTGTCCATGCTGGTTTTGAAGAAAAGGGTCTCAAAACCCAATAAAGGAGGACAGACCCTATTAAGAAATGGTGCAGATTCTGCCGCAGACACCCAGAAAGAACCCAGCCCCACCCGGCTTGTTCCTGGTCGGTGAGTCCTGTGTTACCATTCCAACTTTCAGAATTGGAAAACAGTGAAGCTCTGTTTCTTTAAGCTCCCAAGATTTTGACAATTGTTCACAGCAGTCACAGAGAACTAACAGGAAGTCCTACATAAAGCAGTAATGGAGGGCTTGTGGACTAGATCAGATTTCAGAGGTCGATTTTTTTTGGTAATACAAAATAGGAGAGTATCTTTAAATCTGGGGGAAAATAAAATTCCTTAGCATAAAAAAGGCTGTGACAGAGAGAGAAATTCAGCAAAGTGGAGTATGTAACAATTAACTCTATCAATTATCAACTATCTGTCATCTATCATTTATTTATCATCTACCTATCATCTATTATCTCTCATCTCTCATCTACCTATCAGCAGTCTACCTATCATCTATCTGTAACCTATCTATCATCTATCATCTATCATCTATCTGTCTATCATCTACCCATCATCTATTATCTATCATCAATTTGTCACCTATCTATCATCTATCTCATCTATAATCTATCATCTATCTCTACCTATCATCTCTCTATCATCTATGTATCTATCATCAATCTATCATCTATCTAGCATCTACCTATCATCTATCATCTGTCTATCACCTATCATGTATCTATCTAACTATCTATCTATCATCATCTGTCTAACCTCTCTATCTATCTATATGCAGATAGCTATGGTGGCTGACACCTGAGATCCATCCCAAAACACTGATGGGCTGACGGCTCCCTGTGATTTGAGATCAACCTAAATGCACAGTGAGTTAAACAGATGGAGGAGGGGTGATGGTGGTTCAGACCTCTAATCTAATCCTGGAATACATTTTTTGTCTTTGCCATGAAGACAGTAGATAAATAGTTTTGAAGATGGTGTGACATTTTCTAAAAAGTAATAAACTCCTTGAATTTTCATTTATTTTTGTTATTTAGCTCAGGATTATCAATGTTCTGCTTTAAAATATGTCTGCATCTCTCTTTGATTAATCGTCTGTCTACTGTCTAGCCATTTATCTATCATCTATCATCACTTTGTCAGTGCGAAACACGGCTCTCACCTCAGAGAGAATAGAAGGCAGTGTATTTTGCATTGACTTGAGTGACCATGATCTGGGAACATGGCTTCAAGATTCCCTAAACATCATGCTCCCATGAGGAAAAGTTTCCATCACGTTTCATAAAACATCAGTAAGTTAAATTTCAAATACATTTTTGAGAACCTCAGGCAGACAGGTTAAAGTTAACTGGGAAGATCTCTGCTATCGGTGTCAAAGCTAGTCGTTATTCTTGGCGGCTGTGTTGGTGGATGCTAGTAGTATGCTAACATAATTTATGTCAAAAGATTTTATCCGTTTGCCACAGATGTTAGATCAAACTGGAGGAATGACCCAACGGAAGGAACTGGAGACAGACTCCCATCACAGCTCTTGACCTACAGCATTCTAACTCTCCCCAGTCTTGCTAATCAGGGAACCAGTTCTCCAGAATCTCAACAAGGTGGAGGGTGGAGAAGGGGAGGATGAGGGGAAGAGGGTGAGGAGGGGAGGGTGGAGAAGGGGAGGTAGAAGGCCATAGGCAAGCTGATCTAGAGTTGGCTTGTGGTCTCCGGGCATACTTAGCAGCTGCACTGAAAGCAGGGCAAGAGAAAACCCGAATGCCGCGTCAGACCTGAGCACTGGGTAACCATGATTAACAAATCATAATCAAAGAGATTGTGCTTTCTGAAGAACCGAGAGAAGTGGGAAGACTTGTGGAAACCTACCTGGTTCATAATCACCTCACTAAGAATTGGGGATTGAGGGCAGGAAAAGTGCACTCTCTCATGAACCAAAAGTTATTCTGCCTGTGTCTTTATCATGAGTTGAGGTGAATCCCCTTCCTAAGGGCTGGACCAGGTGACAGACAAGCAGAGATTTTTATTCTCTTGACCATTTTTCTCTTAAGAGACTTTCTGCCACTTTAACAAAACTGCCATCAGTCTAATAATAGCTAAATAGTGTAGAAGACAGTACAAACAAGAGCCTCTTGAAATGCAATTGCAGGGCCTGGAGAGATGACTCAGCGGTTAGAGCAATGACTGCTCTTGCAGAGGACATAGGTTCAGTTCCCAGCACCCACATGGTGGCTAACAACCATCTGTACCTCCAGTTCCAGGGGATCCAACGCCCTCTTCTGGCCTCCATGGACACTGCATGACATGGGTGCACTTACACACATGCAGGCAATATGCTCATACACATAAAAAAGACGGATAAATAAAAATATTTTAAGAGTTAAAAAATAAAGTTGTGCAGAATATTCTTGCAAACAGATTTAGTGTGTGTGTGTGTTAGTTAAGGCACATATATAGAAAACAATAATAAAAATGAATCCATTGTAGATTCAGATGGATAGTCACGAATTCTGGGGGTACAGAACTAGGAAGGCTCAAATCCTCCTACTAAATGGGAGGAAAGGATAGCGTCCTTTAAAGGCTCTGGTCGCAGGGCCACAGAGAACTCTGGGGACAAACAGCCCTAACAGAGAGCCACAGTAGGAATTAAAGAAGGGTGGGGTCATGGGGAAACTTGGTAGGTCTGCAGAGTCCCTGCCATTTCACACTAGGCTGACCCATTTCTATTTCTAAGTCTCCATTACTGCTTTCTGTGATAAATAAGTTCCCAACAATGAAGACTAATGTCAATAAAATCTCACAATTTATGATATTTGTAAAAGTCAAGTAACAGCAATGTATGAAGCATGTGTTTGTATTGGCTTTTGCTCATTTAAACAAATGGGTATTAAAATAATTAATGGTTTTGTTTTGTTTTTAAATCTAATAACAAAGGCCCTGCATTTGGCTTCATGGCTGGGTGGGTGTGAATACTCTAATAGGCTAAGACACTCTCCTGCAATTCCTACCCGGCCAAATCTGCTCCATTAAAACTCACTGAAGTGGTATCCCTTGGTGCTGGAAAAGCAGCCAAATTGTTCCTTTCAGCTGTGACCTTCTCAAAAGGAAAGCTTTGTGCTCATGGTGATGGGGAAAAGAAAGGATTGTTCTAATTCCTGCTTATTAGAATCCCAGTGTTGCCATTCCCAGATAGAAGGCCTTAGGAGAAAGTCTGAGGACAGGCTGCCAGTAGTTTTTCTGTGTTTGTGTATGCCAACATAATTTTATTTGGTGGGTAATAATGGGTGCAATTAACCAATTTGGGTACTGAGTACTTGTCTCCTAAATTGAGCCTGCAAATAGCTGTGGGATCTCTGCATCTGAAAGCAGTTAAAGGAAGAAAATGTCCTTGTAAGGCAACATTTGGTTGCCTAACTTTCTGAAACTTGGCTTGTAAAATCAAACCGAGTGAGTGGATTTGACTGTCACTGATATAGTTCTTGCTTTCTTTAAAAGCATTATTTTAACACTGGAAATGCATTCATTATGGGTTTCTGGCATGGTTACACAATTAATTCAGAGTTTAACCACATGTTACACACCCTGGAAATCTAAAAGAAAGTGTTTGAGTTTTATATCTTACTGAATTCACGCTGCTTAGAGAAAGTAATTTCAATGTCAAAAATAAATAAGCTATGACACATTGCATGAAATATGAATTTGCATCTATTAACTTTCCGCAGACAGTGTCACAAATCCGGGATGATTCTTAAGAAGGTGAGGGTGTCAGGTACGGAGCTGAATGTTGTCCACTGAGTTCTTCGGCTTTCAGTTGTTCCTGATGCACTCTAAAGAGTTGGACTGGGGAGAGGAAGGGTCCCAGCAGATCTTTGCCTGTAGCTCAGCGAACACTTGTTTCGGTGACCATGAAATGAGATCTGCTCAATTAGCAGTTTTTGCCTGCATGTGTGAATGAATGCCCATGTTGTGCAATGTCGGGGAGACCTGAAGAGGGAGTCAGATCTCCTGGAACTGCAGTTACGGATGGTTGTTGGCTGCTGCATGGGTGCTGGAATTTAAATCAGGTTCCCTGCTTGAGCAGCCAGTGCTCTTAACCGCTGAGTCATCTCTCCAGCCCCAATTTATATCTTTCTTATAAAAGTATTTCTGATAGTTATCAGGAGTACAAATATTGACATTTAAAAATTGTAGAGTTTTTATGTTCCAATTTCTGAAAGAAGGTACCCTACTTGGTTAATTTTACGATGAGAGATACCATGCAAGAATCCTGGCAGTCCATGGATCTGGACGACAGGAAAGTCCCCTGCATACCGACACAGCGAATGGGGTGCATGGCAGGAAGCATCAGCAAGCTCTGCTGCCATGCACATTTGAGACTTATTTCCTCTTTTACTAGTAAAGTCACGGATTCAAAGCTAAGAACAGAGAGAGCAAGAAAAGATGCCTTTCTGATACAGAGCTTCTCTTCTTGATCACCATGTGTGGTATTAAGGCAGAGACCAAGGCAGTCGGTTATGGCAAATCACATATAACGGTGTTAATTTCTTATCTTGGAAAATGAAGCTAGTGTGCTTCATTTGCTGTCAATGACATCCGTTCCATTGATGGAAAATCAATGAAAGCCAAGGACAGTGCTCTGAGGGTTGGGCCAGCGCCAGCAGGAGATGAGAGGTCAGTCAGATGGAAAAAGTCCAACAAAAGATGAGGGTCTTGAGCATGATGCAACTCTTTATTGGGGGGGAGGTGTTATGAAGAGGGGGAGTCTTTGTAAAAGTTAGAGCCCACTGTCTGCTTATGTTAAAGTAACAATAAAGGCCTTTAACAGGGAGGAAAAAACTCCTTCTGGTCCAGAGAATAGAAGTTCTGGCCTGGGGTGACAGCTAACTTTTCAGCTGAACTAGTCAGTCATCTGGCTGAAGGACCACCCCTACGAAGGTGAGTTCACTTTAGGAAGGCAGGTTCACTTTAAGCACACTAAAGAGAAAGGCTGAATAAGTATTGCCTTAATGAAATCATACACACTTCCTCCCAGAATCCTAGTGCAGTAGATTATTTGGCTACAGACATAGGGCTTTGTGAGTGCTGGCTTTTCTAAATTATCCAGGAAAGTGGATCCTCGCCTTTACTTTTCTATCTCTGCTCTAATACGGTTTCTCTAGCTAACAGTCTGGGCTTCATGAATATTCTGTGTTTCTTTTCTTTCTCTACAGCTCCCCCCTCCCCACCATGTGACTGCTATTCCACCACATGTCTGACATCCGTGTTGGTTAAATGGTGTGACTGCTTTCCTTCTCTCCTCCTCAGGGCAACTGCAGAGATTACAGCTCACCCGATCTGAGCATTTTCCTTTTAAACTTGAATAAAATTGTCCTCAAGCTTTGGTTTGAGCCCACTCTTAAATTCTTTTATTAAAGAGACTAAGAACTCCAAGAGCAGGACCTGTTTCCCCTCACAAGGTTGGGGTAGTCATGGAGTAGAAGGGGGGGATGCAGAACAGTTTCCTTCTTTGGTTTGTGTTTGACCATTGCTGGTGAGCAGTCAGATACAGAATGTTAGGTGATGCGTCACATCTATATCCTGGTCTGCCCTTACTGATGTCTCTAGTGTAGGACAGCCAAGAATCTAGAGAAACAAGTTACATAAGTTCAAGAATTACTGTAGTTACTAGAATTATTACAGTTCAGCCAAGGGTAGGATTTACAAAATGGCCAGGCCTTGGAAACCATTACATGCTTAATGCAAATAATATTCTTTCTGTGTGTGGAATATTAAGAGATTGGGATGAGCAGGGTTTCTATTTATATGAGTGTTTTGTCTGCATATATATAAGTGCACCCATGTTGTGCAAAGCATGCAGAGGCCAGAAGAGGGTGTCAGATTCCTTGAAACCAATGTTGCACTGGTTGTTAGTTGCCATGTGGATGTTGGGAATCTAACCTTGGTTCTCTAAAAGAACTGCAAGTGTTCCTAACCTCTGAGCCATCTCTCCTTTAAAATCTATTTAGATTTGAATAAGTCTTTCCCTGACCTCACTTTGCAACTTTTTCATTTGTATGTGAAACAAATGAATACCCTATGCAATTCTAATCTTTTTACTTTCAGCATCAATGAAACATTCTTAAATTTAAGCCGTTTGCAAGCTGAAAACTGGAAGATCAATAAATACATTAAGTCATATCTATTGATCACATCTTGGATAATAAACAAATGAAGTCACGATAATAGTTAAATTGGACCATGTATTCAAGAAATAGATAATTTCAATAATGCGTTCAAAATATGTGCAAAGAGGAAAATTCCCAGGACTAAATGAAAGTATTGGAGTATTTATCTAGAAACAGAAAGGCAACTCAGATAATGTTCAGGGTGTAATTGCAAAAATACTTCACCAATGTCATGAAAATATGCAACATGTTATACTATTATGTTTCTGTGTTCCATATATGTGCACACATAATCATATGTACATGTATACATGTGCACAAATGTCTTTTAAAATATATATTTTCAATTCATCTTCATACAATCTATTGTAATCATATTCACTTTCACTCCTTTCTATCATTCCTCTCTAACCACCCCCCACCAGCTCCTATTCACTCCCAAGGTCATGTCCCCTTTCAACAACCACAAACCCATGTAATCCAATTCCTGCTGTCAGTGTACATCTGGGTGTGGACCCATCCACTGGAGCATGGTTTACCAACAGCAGCCACACTCTAAAAGAAACTGACTCCCTCTCCCAGAAGCAGTCAACTGTCTACAGCTCCTCATGGACTGGATGGTCTGAAACCCCTTCCGTCCCAAGGCTTGTGGTGTGCAGAAGACACAGACTGATTCCCTCCAGTCCTACCAGATTTCCTCTGCCTCTTACAATCCTTCTGGCTCCTCTTCCACTATGGTTCCTGAGTCCTGCGAGGTAGTGAGAGAGATGTCCCATTTATGGATCAGTGCTGCTTTGAAACATGTTATTCTGCACAAAGACCTTATTACTTTTAAGAAGCATAAATATGAAAGAAATGAATTTCCTCAAATGTTTGTGGGAAGATAAATTGGTGTGAACTCTGTAAGAGACATTCTGTGAGTATATAGATATTATATATAAATATGATCTGTGAGTATATAGATATAAATATAATCTTAAATGCATTACACTCTGAATCAGTTTTTCTCTTTTGGGTAAATATTTGAACTTTTGTCAATTAAATAGGAATAAGCTGATCTATTGTAGTGTTATTTGTGAGAACAAAATATTCAAACAATCTCAATGTCTTCCAGTAAAAGTATGGTAAATGGATCAAATGTGGAAAACTGATAGAATTCTGAAGCTGTAAATTAAGTAGGTACATTTACATGCACCAATGTGTAAAGTGGGGTAAAACGTTTTAATTTTTAAGTTCATATGGAAAGAACAGGATTCCTGGTATGTTCCCGGGTCTCATGTTACTTTGTTCTTGTTCATCCCATCTCACTGCCCTTTCTGTGGTCCTGGCTCCACTCGCCATGTTTTCTGTTCCCCAGAGAGCTGGGTCCTCCGCCTCACGTTACACGGATTCCTTTCCTCTCCCTCCTCCTGTTACCTGAAGATCTCCTCCTTCCCCTCAGGATCCTCATGTGGTTAAATGAGAGTCAGTATCCTAGAATTTGCAGGGTGACATTCTTTGTTGTCAAGTGTAGTTTGAAGAATTTAAAAGTAAATGGAATATTGATAAATACCTAGCCATTAACGTTGCTCGCTTCCTGAGATCCGCGTTTAGACAAAGCAAGGGGGCATTAGCAGTATCTCTTCTCGTGCTCTGTCCTGTCAACCTACATGGAAGGATGAGTTCCTCTCAGGTTAGTCTTCATGGAGCTAGTAATGACCCTGGAGCAGCACACCTTCCATAGGCCCACTTACCCTACAGTCCAACCTCCTCTTTGGTGGGCTGCGACACTCAAGGCCATTATTACTCTGTTCTAATTACTCAGAAACTGGTTGTCTGGAAAGGGTGAGCTGTATCCTCAGGAGCCTGTACATTAGTGAATGCACGCATCAGCGGCCATGCGCTGTCCTGGTACTCAGGGGGTCATGTGGAAGACACTTGCATGTTCTGCATTTACCCTGAGAGTCTGGATCTTGACTGTTCCCAGCAGCCTGTATGTAGAATGGATCAAGGTTGCTCTTCTGCCTGTTGTGAAGGGAAGAGCTGAGGAGGAGGTCCTGGGTCACCGCAGAGTGTCACCAAGGGAATGTGGCGGCAGCCCCAGACACTTCCTGCTTCCATCCACAAGGGCTCTGCCCTTTTGGGCACCCTGTCCCATCATTGTTGTCTTGCCACAAGCCCCAAACCAACAGACCAATGACCACGGTCTGAGACCCTCAAGCTGTCAGCCAAAGTAACCTGTGGTATGCAAAACCTGTGTTCCTCTATCGTCTCAGATGCCCGGATGGACAATGAACTGGCATTCCTTTTCCTTCTGTGCCCTGTTATTTCCCTGTGTGATTGTGGTGTTGGGTCTGTCCTTGCCATTTGTCTGTAAAGAAATGACAATTGTATTGTCCTGACTGGGGCTCATGAACTTCTGGCCTCACCATCGCTAACTAGGAAATCTACAGTATAAAGCAGAATGGAGGAAACAGCTGTCACCACATACATGGTATTATTGAGATTATTCCGTTTGTAAATGCTACCTTTCTAAAATAAAGAAATGTACCATAGAATGCATGACTGGCTTTTATGAATGGATATAATCTGGATTAATGTCTTTTAACTAACCCCAGCCAAACTATGATTCTTATGCCTTGTGACCTGGACAACTGATCGTGTTTCCCCTCTTTTCTTTAACAGCCCCAGTTTGGTACTCCACCCTAAAAGATAATAAACAAATTAGTGAAAGCGGATATGCTGGGGAATCACTGTATCACAGCACTGAAAGGTGACACCCTTCCTCCAATGAACACAGTGGAAAAAATGGGAAGAATGTGTGACTTTGGGTCAATGAGATATTCTAGATCTGAGGAAGAAAAAGCCAGATAGCCTGTTAAGATTAGGGTGGGGCCAAGATAGTACTTCTTCTGAAGCTGGAGACACAATTTTGAATAATATTATGGGTAGGACTTGACTCAGGACACAGTTCTAGGACAGAGTTCCAGGCAGTCCTTTCAACACAGTTCCAGGAAACAGATGATTCCCAGAGACACCCAGAGTCTCATGTGTTGTTCGAGTTAGGGCCCACTGAAATACTAAATTTAAGAGTTAGGGTATTTCTCAGGGGAGATAATGTGGGCATTGTAGCACTTCAAGAGAACAACTACGAGCCCAGCACTTTCTGAAATATTCATTACTCAAAAGTTCAAAACAAGAGTTACTGTTACTGAAAATCGAATAAAATAATGCATTTTGGAAAACTCCAGAATGAGATGTGTGTGCTAGGACATATTGTGCCAGGAAACTGTTTGATATTTACCAATATTAACCAGCTGTTTGAAAATACAAAGTGATATAATGGGAAATCCTATAAAATATGAGAAGAAATAAGAACTGAATAAATGGAAAAGTAATGTTCATTAGTGTGATTGTTTATCAAAAAGGCAATCATTTTCTCAAATTGATCAATAATTCAATGTAGTAACAATTAAAAATCCCTACCCAATTGCTTTGAGGATTCATGATAAAGTTTAAAATGCCAAAAATAGTCAGAGACATATTTTCAGGATTCAGTGAGGGACAGGAAAGACGGCTCAGTATGGGAAGCACAAGGACACGGTCCAGGTCCCCAGAAGTCAAGAGAAGGGAATGTAGGCCTGGAGACTGCCTTGAAGCCCACTGCTTGGAAGGCAGAGACATGGGTGCCCAGCACGAGCTGGGTAGTTAGACCAGATGAATCTCTGAGCTCCAGGTCAGTGAGACACTCCACCTCAGTATCAAAATGGATCACAGAAGAAGCCTGAGGGAAGTCAGCTTCTGGCCACCTGAACACACATCCAGACACATACATGCAAGTGTGTACACACACACACACACGCACACACACACATGCCACCACAAACACACCACAGAAAAATAACTCAATGACCAGCACTGAAAATGAATCTTTCAAATGGTGTAGGAAGCACAAGACAAAAATATGACACAGAGGAGCAAGCTCAGGAAAACCCTCGGTGCACAGGAGAGCTTGGAAGTGATGCTCTTGGAAATCAGCGAGGAAACTGCACTCCAGTCAGAAGAGTTGTTAATGGAGAGTCGGAAGCAAATGGGAATTGTTCATAAAGATGTTGGGAGTGTCTAAGCCAAAATGTAAATGCAGCTTTTAATCATTTAGAGGTTAGTGTTTGTGGAAAATCTGGTGATATTGGAGTGACTTCAACTATGGAGAAAAAGGAAAATGAATGTCTGGCTTTCTCAGGCTTCCTCTCCCTCTCCTCCTACAGTAAGATTCCACTGAGATGTTAGGAGGACAAAGGGCGCCACACTGTAGGAGACATGATTCAACAGAAAGACACCTTTCATTTCTGCACAGCTTCCTGAGAAAAAAAAAAACATGGGAAACTTCCAGCATTTCACAGCTGAGCTACTGCACTACAGAGAGCAGAGAGAGCCATCATAGCGACTACCTGCTGCCAGGAGTATCGTGCAAGCGTCACACAGAACAGCAGCACAGCCTTCAAACACACCTCACACTGAAGCACATAAAAGCGTCAAATGCACATTCCTGCCTTATATAGAAAAACTATTATTGTGGAGTTTTCTGGGATATTTTGATGTCATTTTAGAACACTTACACAGTTCTAAAGGCAACATTTTGTTTCTGAATGCAATATTTTTAGTTTTGAAATAAAATATGAGTATCAGGTTATTTTAAATTTGTGTTAGAACCTATGTAAAAGGCTTCATGACTGCATTTGTGAGAGATGCCTTCCAGTCTAGGAAAACTACACAGTGCAACTATTCAGTTTATTTTCATAAACATGCAGCTTGAGTTGTGCCTGGATCACTGGAGTTATGAACTGCCGTCTTTTTCAAATGAAATGCAAGACAGTTACCACAAACGGCTCCCACTGAAGTGTAAGAACGCTGAGGCTCCAGATCGCATGAAAGAACACACTAGAATCCTGCATTGACTTTTTTCTGTAGATAAAATAGATAGTTTTCTGTGGGGGAGAAGAGTGATTCATTCATAAATATATTTCAACCAACAGTCTTGTGAAAAACATTTTTACACCAAAGAATCAGATCAGATTTAGTTGTTCCTTATCCAATGATTCCATACTAAAACTGGAATATGTGCATTAAAAGTTTTTGTTTATAAAATAAGCTGAGTCCTTTACAGAGGACTTTTACTTTTATAGCTGTTCCCATCTCTCTTAGGTGCTTAAAACTCTGACACATAATAGAAAAGCAAAAATACAAGATTTCTTTGTCCTAAGGGACACCTATTAGAATGAACTTATTGCAAGGCCTTTATTTTACAGTTTTATTTTAAAATGATCCCTTTAGCACAAGGTTGTTCCATGGTGTGTATTTCTGAATCTAACATAACAATTTTAATAACCATTTGTGTAAGTACTTAAAGTATCCTAAGGCTTGAATTAGGCAATTATTAAGGTATATTATATTCTTTCAAGATGACCTTTCATGCAGATCTTATTATTTTATATTTTCAGCTGAGAAGGCAGCCTTAAAGGTAGCTAGGCTAAATAGACAAATTCTTTAGTTCGCAGAGCCAGTAAAAGCTGGGAATCAAGGCTTCACATTTTAATTAGGCGGTCGTAGAGACACTGTATTCTCCATCTCGTTTCTCATTTTCTTTAGAGCCTCCCTGATGCTCTCACACACTTGCTAAAGCTGTCAGAGCTGTGGGTGCTCACTATCTCTGTTCCAGGCTCTGCTTCCTGAAATCTCAAATGTGTTGTTATTCCCAGTGTCTTCTAGCAGCTCTGACATCTTCACAGGAAATAGATGCATGCACATCCTCTGACTAATCAAGCTCTGTAATTGTTCCTAGAACTGCCTGTTCCCATCAGGTTTCTTCCTCAAGCCATTGGTAATCAACTTTGCTGTGGCACTGAAGTCAGAATACCAATGACAAGAGATGGAAATTAGGTGCTTTTAGCACTCAGACATCCGGTGACGACTTATTAGGTTGGCATTTGGGTTTCTAGAAAACCTGCTCAACAGTTTGCTAAACATGACTTTCTCCTGAAATATGATGGTTTGTATGTGATGCTACTTTATTTGTATTTTTTGATATTGATTCTGCAGCGGAAGAAAAAAGATCATTATTCTTTAGCCTTAATACATTCTTAGTTGCAATAGTCCTATAACATAAATAGCAGATTAATAATAATCAAGAAGTGTATACATACGCATATCATATGGATGTTTTGTATATATGAGAGATATCTAGTTTTAGGAACCTGACAGCATCTTTAAATTGTAGCTTAGTAGAGAATCTTATACAGAAACAAAAAAACTTACAAAAGGAGAGTTCAAAGAAAGGGAGTTTTGAGCCTCTGGGCTGGAGACCTCTGGGAAGGTGAAGAAACCCCACAGGCCATTGGGAATGGCTCGCTGCTCTAGACTACTCTCCTGCCATCATCTGAACAAGAAGGTCCAAAGTCACCTGTGCTCTACCAGGTAGAAAAGGAAGGTGATATCCCTTTTGTTAGTGTAAATCTGTCTCTAGAATTTG
Organism: Eospalax fontanierii; assembly: GCA_035773235.1. NCBI lineage: Eukaryota > Metazoa > Chordata > Mammalia > Rodentia > Spalacidae > Eospalax > Eospalax fontanierii. Next base: position 187,701,868 of record CM069524.1, on the reverse strand, counting down.
GTCAACAAGGAGACAAGAAAAAAAAAATCTATCTATCACTTCCCAACTGCCTTCGTCAATATTGTGCCTGATATTGGAGAGGTATTTTCCAGTCTCCCAGAATTCTAAAGGAACTGATGAATTAAAGTGCATTTTTTTTCCTGGTCTTTTTGAGACAGGGTCTCCCTGTAGCCCCAGCTGGCCTGGTACTCACTATGCAGACCGGGCTGGGCTTTCCGTCATATATATTCACCTGCCTCCACCTCCCAAGTGCTGGGATTCAAGGTGTGCACCACCACACCCAGTTAAAGTATGTAAGATGGTAACACCGGTCTTATTTAGGTGATATAGAGTGATCTTTGCAGAGTCTTTGGATTTTTTCATTTTCTGAGTCCCCACCTCATGTGTCTGGAGAGCCTTTCTGTGTATGTATGTTTCTTCAACTCGAATAAAGTTTGTAACCTATTGAGATTATTGATGCCTTTTAATTCTGTAATAGGTCGAGAAAATTTACCAATCAAGACCCCTAGACAATAATACTCTCTGTTGCAAATGATTATACAAGATAGTATGCACATATTTCAAAAATACTGTGAAAGTTTTCAGCTGGCTCAGGTCTTTGATAATTACATCTTCCAGTCTGCACAAAAACTCTATATTAATGTTACCACATTCGCTTTATATTTATTAGAATTACTAGTCATGTTTATTCTTCAGATTATTTCTCTGTGAGATATTTCCTTCTATACCTCCTACATATACCTTCTATACCTGTAGCCTTAATACACTGTTAGTTGCAATAGTCCTCTAACATAAATAACAGATTAATAATAATCAAGAAGTGTATATATATATACATATGGATGTTTTGTATACGTGCGAGATATCTAATTTTAGAAGCCTGTCAGTATCTTTAAATTGTAAGTTGAACTGTCTTCAGAACCAGCATGGCTGATGGGCTCTGAACATAAAGAAACATAAGTAAAACAATGAAAAGTTTTTTCCATAATGCTACTTGCTGGCAAACCAGTATTGCCTTTAATAAAATTGTTATATACATATCATATGGATGTTTTGTATACATGGGAGATATCTAATTTTAGAAGCCTGTCAGTATCTTTAAATTGTAAGTTGAACTGTCTTCAGAACCAGCATGGCTGATGGGCTCTGAACATAAAGAAACATAAGTAAAACAATGAAAAGTTTTTTCCATAATGCTACTTGCTGGCAAACCAGTATTGCCTTTAATAAAATTGCTTTATTGAGCCAACGAAACATTTTGCTTGCCACCTGGAGCACAGGTATTTGAATATGAGATTTTAAATCATCTATCCTTCCTCCAGTTGTAAGAAGAATAAGAATGATGGGTTGGAGTTTCCTTCCACCTTCAGAGGTTGGGCATTGACTTTCCTTCTGGACAAGCCAGTACGTCCTTCTTCTCTGTGGTTAGTGTTTCCAGGAAGGGTTTTTCTCTATGATCACAGTGAATGGTTTCGGAATGATCACCTCGTTGTTCAGCTAGGGCTGAGAAAGTGAATTTTCATTTCATGCATGAGTAGTAATTCCCAAGGTCTTTCTGAATCTGGCCTGAGAACCAGGTGCTTTCTGGAGCAGATGTTGGCACTCAATGGATACCCAGGGGACAAATTACACTGAAGAAGACAGAGAAGGGTAAGGATGACCTTGGTCCCTGGGTCACCTTAGGGTTGTGGCTCACAACTCACTGCTAAACACAGACCATCTGCTGTCTCATCACCCTCCTCTGTCCTACACACCTTGCATTTTGTTTCTTCTAACCTCCCACAAAGACAAATGGAAGTTATGCTATCACACCCAGAGAAAAGCTTTTCTGGTGTACAATAGCAAGTGAAATCCTTCTCTCATTTGTAATAAGAATGCTTTTAACTTTTAAACACAGGCTGTTTGATGCTATTTTATTGACTTGTTATTGATTCTGTAATTGATTTTGTTTTGAGCTCTTTGCAAGGCAAAACACAACAAAACCTTTTTTGTTTTTTTTTTTTGTTTTTTGTTTTTTTTTTGTTGTTGTTTTTTGTCAAATTCAATTGTTGTTAATTGCAGTGGAATTCCCCAGTGTCCCTCTTTCCCCAGTCCCTTCTTTGATTAATGAACAGAGGCAGGCAGGCAATCACTCACAGATAGCAGGTAATAACATTTTTGTCCCAGGACAGCTATCAATCTGAAGATCTTACCCATGGCTGAGTGCAGTGGTTTGGATCAAGATGAAATGACGGGTGGAGGCTGGTGAATGGACACCAGGACTCTGTGGATAATTTAACATCATAGAACACATGGTACTAAGGTACTGCAAAAGTTCCTTTTATCTGTTTCCTCCTACCTCTTAAATTTTAATTGATTTTCCGCAGGAAGAGTGGACCATGCTGTTGACCTATACTTAAATTTCCAAGAGAAATGCGTTGGGATTAGAATAAAGTCAGAGACCACTGGGGGACAATTTAATCTGAGCTGAATAGGTTCAGTTGGCACACTTGGGGAGAGGGATCATCATTTGAGCCACTCCTTCTGTGGCACTGGCCTGTGGCCATGTCTGTGAAGCATTTTCTTGATTGTTGAGTGACATGGGAGGGCACAGGTCACTTGGGTGGTGTCACCTCTGGGCAGGAGTTCTGTGTTGTGTAAAAAGCAGCCTGAGCACTGGCCAGAGTCCAGAAGCAAAACGTATTGAATGCTCATGCTAAGCTCGCTTTTTGAGACCTTCTCATCCATTCGAGGACTCCAGTCCTGGAATGTGGCACCTGCACCTAAGGGGGGTCTTCCCACCAAAATTAATATGATCAAGTACTCCCTCACAGGCATGCCTAGGGACTAACTTAACCTAGGGAATTTCATAAAGGTAAGCCTGGAGGCTCACCTCCTAGGTGATTCCAGAGCCTGTAAATTAACAATGACTACCACAATGGGTGTCTGTGTGTGCAAGTGCATATATGCATGTGAGTGCATGTATATTTATGTGTGTGTGCTGTGTATATGTGTGTGCAAGTGTGTATGGGTTTATGTGTGCATGTATGTTTATGTATGTGTATGGTGTATATATATGTGGGCCAGTGTGTGCAAATGTATGTGTATGCATGCATGTTTATATATGTGTGTGCTGTGTATATGTGTGGGCCAATGTGTGCAATTGCATATGTTTTTGTGTGTGCATGCATGTTCATGTGTTTGTGCAAGTGTGTTTCTGTACATGTATGTTCGTGTGTATGTGTGAACATATGTGTAAGCAAGTGTGTGTATGTGTGTGCAAGTACATATGCACATGTGAATGCATGTATGTTATGAGGGGGGTATATATGTGGGTCAGTGTGCAAGTCTGTATGTGTAAGTGCACACAAGTGTGTTCATATGTATGTGTGCACCTGTGTGAGCAAGAATGTATTTATGTATATTTCTCTGTGTAATTGTTTTTATATGTGGGTGTGTGGACATGTATGTGTGTGTATGCTTATGTGTGAGTTTCTGTATGCGTTATTATGTATATGTATATTTGTGTATACCTGTATTCGTGCTTGTATGTGTATGTCTGTATGTGTATGTGTGTTTATGTTTCTGTATATGTATGTGTGTTAGTGTATGTGTGTGTGCCTATGTGTGCAAGTACATAATTGTATGTATGTGTATGTATGTACGTGTGCATCTACATGTGTATGTGTGAGAATGTGTGATTATGTTTGTGTGTTTGTTAGTTTTTATGAGTGTGTCTGTGTGTATGACTCATGAATGACTATGAGTCAATGTGTGTGTGTGTGTGAATGTGGGGTATTTATCTATTTCCTGATAGGCTTTTGCTTAGAAACAACTCCAAAGAATAAGAACACTAAAAATCTCTGTTGGAAACAATTTAAAAGGTAAATAAAATAGAATCTTTGATTTGTTATCTACTTTTAATGTGTTTGGTGTGAAAAATAAATTTCATCCCATTAATTAAATGAGTATTTTAGTATGAGAGTATCACCTTCTGAAGTATAATATGTTCTCCCTAAAAGCTGTTGGTGAGGTCTGTAAAAATGACTCAGCAGTTAGGAGAGCTTGCTTCCCAAGCATGAGGCCGAGCCTGGCCTCCCACACTCAGTCGAAAGCCTGACTTGGTTCTGACATGCCTGTAACTCTAATACCAAGGAGAAAGTGTCCCTAGTGCTTGATGGCTGCAGGAAAAAGGGAGCTCCAGGGTCAGCAAGGGGCCCTGCTTCAGAGGACCAGGCAAAGACCAACAGAGGAGAGTACCACACACACACACACACACACACAAACATACACACACACATATACACACACAGACCAACAGAGGACACCACACACACGCACATACACACAGACCAACAGAGGAGAACACCACTCACATACACACACACACACACACACACACACACACATGCCCCAGATGATGTCCACTTGCAAACCACAAATCCTATGCCTGCTCTAATTCCAAGCTATGAGATGAATCTTCCAGTTTTGATGAGATTGAAGACCAGTCTCATGGGCTTGGAGTTTGGGTCCAAGTGGAAGTGGTGAAATCACTGGGATTGTTCTAAGAGGGAAGAAAGAACAGTCAGTGGTGAAAGGGGATGCGCAGCAGGGGAAGCACGGGTCGTGTCAGGAGAGAGGAGAAGATGTTGGACTTGCTTTGAGCACAGAGAAAGGAGCCATAAGACGACATGCGGCCTCTTCTGGAAGCTTGATGGGGCAATGAAGCTGATCTCCACTGGCATCTGTGAAACAGGCAGACCTGCTGGGGTCTAGATTTAAGCACACTAAGGCCGACTTGGCCCTTTGACCACAGCATTGAAAAGCATCAAATTTGCATCATTTTCAGCCAATATGAATACGTTTGTGTCAGTTTATTAGCAGCTAAAGGAAGCAGCAGCATCCTGCTGAAATCTGTGGGGTTATCTCTTCTAGATCCTGCCTTATCTTATTTGAATTCAATATTAAGCAACAATTTCCTCCAGTGTTTACCAGATGCAAAAAGTATGTAATTTTAAAATGTGACTTTAACAGGGAAAATGTGCTCATATTTTTGTAATTTTTAGAAACTAACCTAGTGGATGGCCATTATCAGTTTTAACAGAAAACGAGCCAGCAATGTGGTGGCTGGGCTGTGAGCCAGGCTGGAGATCCTGTCCCAGAATTTGGAGTGCTGGGATGGCAGGGCGGTGCCTCCACTCCTGGCAAACTTGGCAGTGTTTCCATTGTTAGAGGCCTTTGACTCCTTCTCCTGGAAAGCTGTGTGACTCTTGAACAACAATATCTGGTAAGCATCTTAGGGACTGTGGAGCATACCCCAGAAACCGGAAGTTCCTACTTCTCCTGTTTAGGGAATTCTTCAACCTTCCCCTGTTTAGAATAGAGTTCCTGTGTTCTGTATTTAATGATTAGTCCCTACTTCCTGTGTTTAATGATTAGTCCCTACTTCCTGTGTTTAGGGAGTAGTCCCTACTTTTGTGTGTAGGGCTCAGTCCCTACTTCCTGTGTTTAGGGCCTAGTTCCTATTTCCTTTGTTTCTGTCATGGTTTCTGTTTCTTACTTTTAGGATATAAGAAGCCAGATGTGTCCTGAGTTACTATAAGAAACATATTGATAATTTTTCTACAGTTAAATTGAAACAAATCATTTTTAAAATGTCTTTGTTTTTTTCTGTTGTGAAATCTATCTTTACCTCCCAGTGTTCTCCAAAAGGTGAGACTTCAGCACTAAGGTTAAGAATATGTAACAGCCCTGATTCCATTACTACTTCCTTCTGTTCATGGGTTTCCACTGCTCCAGATCCCTCTGCCCACTGCACTTGAGTCCAGTGTTTCTCCTCTAGTCACTGTACAAGTAACTATCAAGAGGTATCAGAGACTGGTGGAGGAATATCTAAACTGAGTTTTTCATTGAAGAAGACTGTATTTTACATGCAGACATCAGTCATCCAGAGTTAATATTTGAGTTTATTCAGAACAGTGTGAGACGCATATGGTTATATATGTGTATGTGCGTATCTACACACACACACACACACACAAACAAACACACACACACACACACACACACACACACGCAACACCTTGGTTTTAGATTTGCGATGGCCATGTGCATTGCAGCTCTATAATTCAGACTACTCTCTAAAGTATTTTTCCTTTTCTCCACATTCTATGGCTATACCCTGGAGAGTCCATGTGTGAAGATTTAAAGATACCAGTCTCAGACTTTTTTTATTTATACAGATCAGAAAAATAAAACAGAAACAAAAACAATATATCGTATCACATTAGCATAACCATTTTGATGTTGAAGGTATTCATTTTCCCCCAAATTTGCTTCAGGCTGTTTACTTCCTGATGAATCCCTTGGAGAACCTTTGATCTGCTGAAGTTTGACTGAATTTTAAATAATATAAATAAAGGTGGTTTAATATTCAGCATTTGACTGATATTTAATATAAAGTATACATCCCACTGAAACAGAAGATTCTCTGGTGACCATCTGACAGTGTGTATGAATAATCTCAGCAACTCAACCACCTTGTGTTCAAACCAGATCCTTCCAGAAATCTAGGACCTGATGACAGAAACACTGATGCAAGTCTGTTCCAATGAGACAAATGCACGTACAAAGTAATATGTAGAAATTCACCACAATTTGTTTTGTTGAAACTCATTCTTTCAGGAAAATTCTACTTTAGGCCTAAAACTAACTGACAGGCTGTAAATATATGTATCTTTAGAATTATTGTGGTCTTGGGTACATAAGTGTGCAGGTATGTTTGTGGATGCAGTTCTGTTCGTAGAATGCTTCTTCTCATACACAGAGGCATGAGTTCCACACCTAGTACCACAGAAAACAGGGCCTGACATACATGTCTATGATTCCACGACTTGTGAGATGGTCTAAAGAAGATCGAGAAGTTCAAGGCTATCCTTGCTACATAGTGTGAAGTCAGCATACAGGACTTGATACCATTTCAGAGATTGACTTTTTGCATATGAACAGTGAAATAACCTTCTTGCTGAAATGTCTAGTTATTGATGAAGTCTAGCAAGTCTTGTTTCTTCTCCATTTAAGTCATGCTAGCATGTCAGAAAATCCAATGCTGATCTCTCCTCTCCAGTTACATGTGAATGGTAGCTTTAACAATGTTGGAAAAGTGCCAGTGTCCTTACTGAAGCAGACCATGTCTAGTCAGTAGCAGTATTTATGATAGCTGTTTTAAGAGGCTCGCAGTCATCTTTGACCTCTGGGTTCCCTGCTCTTTAATACTGACCTCCCACCGATCAGATGGAGCTCTATTTCCACTATAATGTAGTACATCTTGTGTTGTAGCATTACCAAGTCTAAGCCATAAAAGCAGTTAACACCCCTACTTCATTTCATAAGAGAAATTAGCCATCTTTCCATGAGGGCCCTCGCCAGCTCTTCAGGATGAGTAAGAGGAGAGGAAATTTGAGTTCAGGAGCCCAACACAAAGACGGAGTTAAGGCTACAGCTGCTCCACAAATTTAAGAAAGTATGAAAGCATCTCTCTCATAATAAAGAGAACAGGACAGAACTGATGGTAAAAGGCTTGACAAAAGCAAAAGATTAAAACAACAATAAAAGCATAAGAACAAGAAAGAAACTCTCACATACCAAAGAAATCGTGAATATAGACCTCTAACTGTACAAATTCAACAAAGCATAAATCTGGAACTGAGAGAATAATTTAGACCACACTCTGTACCCTGTACAGTCCCTGATTTTACTCAAGCAATACCTAAGCTGAGTAGTTTGTCAACTTGATACAAACTAGACGTAGACTGAAGCACTGCCTCCATCAAATTGGCCTGTTCCCACATCTGTGGGGCATTTTCTTGTTGAGTGAGGTGTGAGGGTCCAGCCCTCTGTGGGTTGTGCCACCCCTGGGCAGGTAGTCCTGGGGTATGTAAGCAAGCAGGCTAAGTACAAGCCAGAGTGGGAGTTAGTACACGGTATTCCTCTATGGTCTCTGCTTCAGTTCCTAGGTCCAGATACCTGGCTTGAATTCCTGTCTCAGCTTCTCTTTGAAGGTTGACCATAAACTGTAAGCTGAAACAAACCCTTTTCTCCACATGTTGGTTTTGATTAGTGTCTTATCACAGCAAACTAACAGCCAACTAGGATACTGAGAACTCAAACTGTCTTTCAGAAAGATATTCTCCACAGTATGTGGCTGACATAGATCAGGTAGTAGAAAAAGCACTTGTCATGGGCAGTAATCAGAGTGAAAGAATGGAAATTGACCTTTTGGAGAAACAGGATCAGAAACTCAGGTGGCCTTCACGTAATTCATGGACAGGAGGCATTGAAATACATGTCCACCTTTATTTAGATCGTATTTTCCAGCTCTGATAAAGACTAGGAATTGAAGAAACACCTTGCAATTATGGGACTTGCTTCTGACTTATGAGAGTTTTCAGGTGACCTACACGAAGTCTTATGCAAAGCCACTACTTGCCACAGCTTCAAATTGCCTTTAAACCACTGCATTAAATACCATAATGTTTCTGTTAATGATGTATGGCTTTGTGGTCAAAGCAGACTGAACAAACACATTCTTACTATGGCCAGATCTCCATATCTTTGGGTTTCATAGCCACGTTCAGACAAGGGGGATCCAAAGTATTCAGCTGAACAAATGCAGGTGTTTGGCCCCGAATATTTTTCCTCAATGAAAGAGTCTGACAATTCATCCTTTATATTGTACTAAATATTATGAGCAGCATCCAGACTGCTGAAATATACAGGGGATAAATGTGTACAAGCAAACACTGCGATTTCCTAAAAAGACTTGCTAATCTGCAAATGTTAACACAAGAATCATAGACACAACTCACAGGAACAGAGGATACAGGAGGGCAATTGAAATTTTATGTGTATTATATGAACTAATAAAAAGCTCATTTATATATTCTTTGATGGTTTTGCAAAGTCTACGGATAACAGTCTAGAGCGGCTCATGTACAGAGATTAGCCATAACTCAAGCATCACTTGTGACTCTGTGACAATCGGGGCAGGAATGTGATCTGGAAAGGAAAACTATGAGAATTTATGCCTTCCTTGTCATCATCAGTTTTAGTCTTTTCCTAGATGAGTGATCCAAGGCCAGCTGACTTCTACCTTTACCTTAAAGCCTGATCTTTCCAACACAAAAGTTATTGGTAAAATGGGAACATTACCAAAACTAATGTAGAGAGTAATATGGTCCTCATGAAGATTTTGATGACACTTTTCATAGAAATAGAAAAAAATTCATGTGTAAGCACAGAATACTCTGATATTCAAAGCAATCATGAGAAAGGAAGGGGATTGAAGAAGTCATGTCTGACTTCAGATTTTTATCACAGTCATAGCAATCGAAGCCACATGGCACAGGCACAGCAGACCAGTAGGTAAGGAGTAGAAGACTCAACAGCCCACACACCCAAGGCCGTCAGAGTTGACGAGGGGCTGGGAAACACAGTAGGGTGTTGTTAATTTTTTAGAGATTTTTATCTTTTTTTCAAGTGCTGATGAAAAAAATTGGATTTCCACAGGTACGAGAATGAAAGGAGACCTTCATCTCTCACATTGTTCAAAACTCAACTGAAAATGGTACAGACCTTACAATAAGACCTGGCTCTTTGAAAGAAACAGGAGAAACACAGGAATAGGCTAGAATTCTCTGAAAGGACTGGAGGGATTGGGAATTGTGTCAAGAAGTGACAAATGGGATTATGTGAGACAGGAAGATGCAGAGACAGCCAGCAATGTGGCAGAAAACCTTGGCCAGATAATCACCAAACAGGAATTCGTATCTAGAAGAACCCAAAACTTTAAATGCCAAAGAGTAGACAATCCAATTCATAGACAGGAAAATGAGCTGAAAAGACAATTTAGATGAAGGAAAAATATGATCAAAATACATTGAATGAAATTCTCAGAAAGTAAGTAAAAGATGTTTTTAAAAAGAGCATTTGCTACTCTTGCAGAGGACCTGGGATCTGTTTTCATTGTTCTCATGGGTGACACACAATTGTGTGTGACTCCAGTTTCAGGGGATATGACAACTTCTTCTGGCCTCTGCAGGCTATGATCGTACACATGGAAAAACAGAACTACCACATAATCTAACTATAACACTCATGGTTGTATACCCATGCCAAGGTCAGTATCCTGTGGAGACACCTGCCAACCTGGCTTATCACTGCGCTGTACAATTGCAGGCTACAAAATCAACACTGATGTCCACTAGTACATGAGGAGATTAAGAAAATGCCAGTTGTATACACAATGGAGCTTTATCCATCATAAAGAGGAGTGAATCTATATTGTTTTAAAGAAAATAGATGAAACTGGAGATTCTGATATCAAGGGAAACATACTAGACTCAGAGGAACAGAAGGTCATTCAACATGTGCAATTGAGAAAAAATAAAGCAAGTCAGGAAGTAAATGAGAGATTGTGTGGATTCATTAAGAAAAGGGGAGGAGTAAGAATAAAAGAGGCCAGTAGGACGAATAGGATCGAGTGTGATTATACTGAATTCTTTCAAACTGATTGTGTTTTTATGAAGACCTGCTATGATTAAAAAAGAGAAGGCTGTTAAAAACCACTAAGAAGAATGATTAAGGTGGACCACTTAGAGGCTAAAATACTTTATATAGTCTGGTTATTATCTTTTTGGATTGATAGACTGTGGCCGCTTGTGATGTAAAGATTGTAACGTTTTTCGTTTTGAGAGTAGAGGAAATCTATACCTTTAACACAGAAAATGTACAGTAGTACTTGGCATCAAGGATTCTACACCTTTCCACTGAGATTTCTACAGAGGTGACTGTTCTGCACAGAAATGAAATAAACACACACCAGTCACCTAAACTGTCTGTCCAATTGCTTGGAATTGTGGGTATACATTGCAGAAACTTCATTTCGAGTGGACATAGCTTTCAGTTCATTTTTGCAAATGTAGACATAATTTATATGTGGTTTTTTTTTTTTTGGTTTCTACAGGCAGATTACAAGATTTCATTGGATCAGGGCTTTGGAAGAATAACAGATAAGAGACAAAGTGTGATTCTATTAACGTATTCAATACAAACTCTCCAGTGCTGACAATGGAATTGGGAAAACAATATTGGCATCACTTTGTTCTCAGTAGTCTGTGTCAAAATAAGAGTCAGAACATTCATAGAAATTCTGCTCAGCTGAAGGAACCGGGGACAGAAAGGATGCTCATGGTTGCTTACTGTGATACATCATCCCGGGACATGGGGACAGAAAGGACAAGTCACAGTCTTTCTCTGTACTCATCATGTGAAGAAGTGATCATTTATAAGGAAGATGTCACCAGTGGTCACCTTTTATATACATAAGGGAAGTTTCTTTCTCTTAGAGTGCTAAGTAAATGAGAATGTAAAACTAAGAAATGATAGATTCCTGCTCACATGTATTCTTGTGAATTAATATGTCAGAGATAGGACAGTGACAGATGGTGAAAATGTGACTAATGAGGAGGTTGGGGTGGTCAGGAAGTCATGAGGATTGCAATCAAGATGTCCGTGTAGATCATTTCTACCTGAGTTTAGCAGGAGCAAAGGTTGTGGCAGAGAAGCAGATCTAAAGAGAGTCAACATTCGCGGCAGGGATTCAGATCCACTTGGTGATGGAACGCCACCTGGGTCATGAAAGATTGCCAAATGTCCCTCTTCTGGACCTGACTTTGCTCTGGTTGGACAAGACTTCTCTGAAGTAACTGGAGGATTTGATGCAGAGATGTTAAGACCTTGGCAATCCCGATGTAGCAGTCATAAAACATGGCAGAAACAAAATATGAGAGTAGTCTCCTGAAATCACAGTGTATTTGGACCCAGGCGGGATATAGCAGCAGATTACCATATGATCAACAAACTGCCATATGACATATAGATTGTTTATTCACTGGCATCCACTAAGGGTACAATCCAGCATTTGTTCTTTCTCTGAGCAGTAGCACACAGAGCAAGCAGAGCCTTTACCGATAAGCAGCTTGTCTTCCAGAGTGAGAAATATATAATGAGGGATTCAAAATAAAAAGTTCAGAAAATCATCACTTAATAAAAGTGAAGAATAAGATGATGGACAGTGACACCAGGAAAATGGAAAGCTATCAGGGAAGTAAAGGGAAAGAAGGAGCCTGAGAGAGAACAGTAGGAGACAGGTGCTACTAAGGAGAAATTGGTAAAATGCCCTGTGTAAATGGGAGGGGGAGAAGATTATACAAGGAATTATGGGGGCACAAGGGAAGAAGGAATCTAAGAGACCATAGGAGACTGGTATTATCAAGGGTGAAATGGGGAAAATGGGGCACTTTAAATGGGGAGGGAGGCTGGAGGGTTAGACAAGGAGAGAAAGAGGAGAGATAAATAATGATGTCTGTGGAGACCGGGTCTATCGTAAAAAGGTATTGAGCAAAACCAAGCAACTCCAGATACTCTGAAGGGACAGTAGGAATCTGGCCTTCTCTGTCAGATGCAACAACCTGGCCCCAGGAAGCCACTGTAGATACGTACCTTCTTTTCCCCCACAAAGATCACCCAAGACCAGAACCAGGTTTCTGGGGTTCATTTCCTCATTCCTAATTTCCATGTCAGCCCTACAACCTTCCTGTCTTTACCCCAAAACCCCCACCTTTAACTTTCCCGCCTTCTGTAATAGTCAGAAAAGCCTCCCTATATAAATCTCTGCCTTGGTTTTGATAACAGAACTAACCACTGACATAGTATCCTGGAAGCTCCTCCTCCTGTTTCAATCTGAGCCCTCTAAACCCTGTTCAATCGTCCTCCATTTTCTGGCATGGCTGGAGCACAACAGCCGTGCTGGAGATGGAGACACACCCACAGCTGTCCGGTATATAAAACCAGAGGGAATCATGTTAGTCAAAAAAGCTACTGAAAAAATATACATAGAATATCTATGAATCCATGTGCTGCTGAAGACTATATAACAAGAAACAGTGCCAGGCAGAAGAAACCTCCCTTCTAGTTGTTGGCCGGGGTAGTCCAAGAGACGCCCAAAATTACACAGGCTATTGCCATAGCCCTTGATTGCCTCCCAGAACTTGAAAGTAAGACCCTATTGCTGTACGCAGGACATATTTTGGACACAGGACTTGGAGCAATGGAGCTGGAACTGACCTGGGAGCCACTTCCTCTGAGGGCTAGCTCTCATATTTTTTGGAGAGCACTGTGCAAGCTGCTAAGGGAAACTATCAACCCCAGCTTTAGGGCCTAATAACCAAAACAATGAGCAGCACAGCAAACTATATTGGGGCAGTAGTGGCATTTTTATCTCACGGCAATCAATAAGTTCCTAATTGGACCTAAAGCCCACTCAATGGGAGGGAACTCACATGTGGTACTTTAAAGACAGTTAAATACACATGGCTCTAGAGGTCATAGATCTTAGAGAAAACCTGAAAGTGTCACATCCTAAACAAATATAACTTCTTACTCTGTGGTAAATATGGATCCTCATATTAGAGATAATTATGCCTGTCAGAAGTCATTAAAGAAGCTTTTCCTGCAGCAGATGGAGGCTATTACAAAATTCCATGACTGATCACACACAAAGATATTGTCTGTGAGATGTCTAACCCTAAGTGACACATCTACAATGGAACTCCTGCACATAAGACTCATGGAGCTTGGTGGAACAAGGGCTAGAGAGAATACTAATGCATTTCTCAACTCACATCAATGGAGTTCCCACACACAACAGAGGGCAATGAACTTAGGGCTTCAGGACCATTGAGAAAAAGGAGCAGAAAGATTGCTTGGGAGGGAGTGCATGAGCATATGAATTAGCATCCTACAGGCTCCTGGGACCTTATGATATAATTTACAACAATGGCGTCAGCAGGCACGTCAGGCATACAATTCCAGCAGACAGCTACATAGAACTGGGGAGATGGGCAGCAGGCCCCACTCTTAGCTAAAAGACTATTGTCAGCTGATTACTGTTGGATGAGGAAGAGCTGATCTTCTTTAAAGGAATCACTCTAGGTAGGATGAAGAGACCTCAGTGGGTGAACTTGCACTGAGGGACATCAGAGGCGGACCCTAACTTGACTCCATAGGCATAAATGCCAGAATGGATGGAATCGGTGAGGGGGTGTTTATGGAAGGGCTCCAATGGGAAAGGAGGTATAAAAATGATTGATATGATGTGTATGAAATACACAAAAATTCAGGAAATATATATATTTTTTAAAAATTCAGATTGTACCTCCAAGTAAGGGTGTTCACCCCAAAGAACTGAGTTCAGAAAAGTGAACAGCTGTGATAATAATAGTAAGATTGAAAAGTGAAAGTGTTCCATGACAGCAGTGGCATTAGGACATGCATTAGTGTCCTTGCTGTGCATGTTCTACCCTGTGAAAATATGAAATGTTAAAGCAGACACAATGCCTGCACAACCGCTTTAACTTAAATTTTCATTGGAAACTTTCAAAAGAAATTGATAATAGTAAGATTGATTGTGGCAGTGTCCCATGACAGCAGTGGCATTAGAATGTGCATTAGTGTCTTATTCTGTTGCTGTGATAAATCCCCATGGTCAAGACAACATATATAAGGAGCCTACTGGGGACATTCATTTAAGCCACAACAGAACCCCTTGTTAGAACTGGAGTCCTCTTTCGAGAGTCTCCCCATCTATTGAGAGCCTCAGGAACACCTGCTGTCTGGCAACATGTGTTCACATCCTACACTGACGTGATCTGGGACAGATCAACCACTTTACATCACAAAACCTAGGTTTGTCTGGCTCTGTTAAACTTCATTCACCTAGACTGTCAGTGTTCCTCTTAGTGGAAGGGTCAGCCAGTATTTCTGCACTTATATGTAGTACAGTCCTTTAGTTGTGCACATCATACCTTTCAGACCAGACAGGGAATCTGGGATAGCAAGGGATGGGACGTGTTTGAGATTAACTAATTTTTCAGTAAAATGGAAAGAGTTAAGAAAATTATACTTTCTCTAAATGGAAACCGCAAGGGAACATAAGCATAGTGGGTGTAACCTGCCATTCACACTGCACTTAATACTGTAATTAAGCATATATGCATATGTACATGTATGTGAGTATATAAAGTGGTTAATGCCATCATGTAAGGTAAGGAGGGTCAATTTGATGATTGGATTGATCCCTTTTAAGTAACTTGCTGGTATCCAGTTTTGGAGTCTATGCTGGGTTATTCAGGTGAAGAGGTAACTGCAAAGATGCTTCCGTCATGAACCGAGCCCTTCTTCCATTGCATCGTGAAGTGCCTTGTTTATATGCCACACTCGTATTTCAAAAATATATTCTAAAGGGTTAGAGAATTGATAGTTTCCGGACATGCTTATGCTGCAAGGCTAAAATTCATACTCTACAGCATCTTTCATTAATCTCTAGGAAGAACTAAGGTTAAAAATTTCAGGTCCCAGTGAAGTCTTGAAAAGACAGTATCTGCTTGTTTTCCGATGAAGTCCATCAGAGCTGTAGCATTTAATTGCTCATCCCCGACTTCATAACTGTGTGAGATCCATGAAGGCAGTGAGGATAGTGAGTGTGTCATTGTAGAGTGAAGTGTTGATGAAAATGGGATTTGCTTAGTGAAGCATCATACAAAGATAAGGGTTAAGTGCTTATTAATCCTTAATGATGTTAGAAATGTCCATTTTTCAGAAAACCTTTCTCAGATCAATTAATTTGGAAAATTTCTCAGTTCTTATATACATTCTCTATGCATAAACATATTAAACCTCAGCCATGCAGGACTCAGGTCCATTTCAGAACACAGAAAGACTGTAAGAGCCAGGGGTGGTGAATAACCACAAGGAAGCAGAGTTTTCCAGTCCTCTAGGAACTTGCTCATATGAATGTAGAGCAATGGTCACAGCATGCAGAAGACCCATGCAAACTCAAATGAGACAAAAACACAGTATAGAACTGGGGGAAATGGGTAAGAAACCCCAACCTTGGCCAAGACACTGTTGGCAGCTGATCACTAAGAATCAGTAATTATTGCTAATCAGTGAGGGAGAATTAATCTTCTTTTAAGGAAGTGACCCTAGACAGGCAGACCAGGCTCCAATAGATGAAGTCACACCAAGGGACACCTAGGGACAAAAACTTGATTCTGTAGGTCTTAACATATATGACAGAATGCTTGAAAACTGGTGGAGGGTATATAGAGTGGGGTGCAGACATAGAAGGAGGTTTAAATACGATTAACATTTATAAAATGCACAACATTCATTAGTATTTAGATTGAAGAAGAATTACTTTGAAAATTGAAATAAATGAAAGTATTGACTGAAATTATCCTAAACTAAATATATCATTTCTAAATTTGGGAAGCATCTATGTCAGGAACTGAGCACTGCCTGTCTCCCATAGAAATTCTTGCTCATAGGTTTAAGTTTGAACTGGTACTGTCAATCTTTCCTGGAGGAAGTCTCTTCTATTTTAATCAGTAAATTCAGGGAATGTTTGCTTCTTGAATGGAGACACTGGAGGATAAGACCATGGCACATGCTGGAAGAAGATTACTTATTTTCGAGTTACTGACCCCTGAACCATCTCCGAAGACAGACCAAAGAAATGATTCTGCCCAATCTAGCATTAGACTTGAGTTTACTGGGCTTATACATAGCGCATGATTGAAGGGTTATGTACAGAGGTGTGGGTGAGTCCAAGATAGGCGTAGTACTGAGGTCTCACACCAGCACAGGTGACCACCCACATCTGAACAAATGGAGTCCCCTTCACTTAACCTATACTCTGCCCCTCGGGACACAACGGAATTCTATGCAGCTAGTGCAGGGTACATTCACCTGCCAGGGAGACACAGAAGGAACAGGGGACACAGGAGGAACTTTTAACACTATCCGTTTGTTCTATGAGGAAATGTCAGCAGGTGGGATTTTCAGGGTCATTAGCCAGGAGTCCTCTATGCTTCTGACAAGGGTGATAATGGTTACTGTGTTCAACAGTGGTTTGCAATGTTCATGATGTTCATGTTACAACAATGAATTCCATTTATGTATAGCTTACACCCTACATTTAAGTTCCCTAAGATAGGAAAGTATATATATAATATATATGTATATATTATATATAATATATATTCTACATTGTTTTGTTCATTATTTTGTATATTTCAAGTTTTCACAGCTAAATATGGCATTACACATGATAATAAATAAAAGATATTCAGTACACTTTACTTTTGATAGAGAAGCTTCTACACCTAAGACTTCAAAAGTTTCCTGTAACTGTATCTTTTCTTACCAAAACGTGTGACAGCCTTGTTTTCTGGGACAGGGATAGATGGCCTTGAAGGGTCAGAATACTGAAGATTCACTGTGCTACTGGCAAATGTGATATATTTCTCCTTCCTTGGGGTGAGTATGAGTCCTTGGCTCCAGGGAAATTATGAAAATGTGGCTCGTCCTATGGTGGGTTATATAAGGAGTTTCATTAAGGAAAGTATCTGCTGACTCATTGTTCCTCAGATGTCTGGTAGCAGCCATCCTGACCAAGGCACTTTGGAAGTTGAGACCATTGCAAGGCTATGATTCCCTTCAAAACGACCAATGTTTCTCTCATAAGGTTGAGTGGAAACTTAATTCACAAATAATAGAGACTTTTCCCATATGATAGTAAAAAAGACAAAACAAAGTGCTGTTAACAGGAGCAAATGTGCACCTTACGTTTCACTCCACAGTTTCTTCCCCAAACAAATTGATTTTCATTTTCTCTATGATTTAAATACTAACGATGAATGAGAAGAACTCCAGATTTGCATATGAAAGATACAGCTTTGAGTCTTCAGCTCTGAAATCATTTTCATCATAGACAAACAGTTGCAGGTCCTGAATTTCAGATTCTGTAGCTTCAAAAGGCAAAGCAGCATTATCAGGTCCATCCATCTGTCCAGTTTTCAGATATCTGCTGAAGAAGCACCAGGCTGGATGTTTAGTCTCTTGGCCCCTCTTCTTCTGACATGGTGGTACAAGTAACATTTGTCAGATTTTGAGCTCTGCCTTCCAAAAGGAACTGAGTATCTATCACTGCATAGTTTCAGAAAACACAGTGCTCCTGAATCTTCTCTCACACTGATACAAATGTCTTCTTGGGTCCAAAAGTTGCAGGAAATGAGTAGAGCAAGGTCAGTGCACCAGTCATGTCTCCCAGTCCACCCCCTCCTCAGTCTAAGATTTCCTACAGCCTCATCTGTATTTTCAATAGGTCTAGTTATTCCTATGCAAAGCAAAGCAATCCAAGTATATAACATTTTGCTTTGGAAAATGTGAGACAACTTTAATTAAAAGTAGGCTATCAATATAGGAGTTCCCAATAATGACAACTGTGTAACACAGGATTGTGTTAATATAGTTTACCAGGAGGGTGTATGTGGTGTGCAGTATATGGCTGCATGTGTATGTATGTATTACTCTGTGTGTGCATATGTGTGTGTGCTTATAGCGGTGTGTATGGCTGTGTATATGCATGGCTGTGTCTATGTGTCTGCATGTGTGTGTGTGTGTGTGTGTGTGTGTGCATTGCTGTGTTATATCTGTGTGTCTGCAGTGATGCTACAAGTAGGGAATGGCATGGTATTCCTCCACACTGCTACACACACACACACACACACACACACACACTACACATATATGTATATATGCATATATTCTAGTAAAGAGTATAAAGAATGCAAAATATAGAGGCAGTATATCATCCTAAGGCAGGAGCCATTGTCTTTTGTTTTCTAGGGCTATTCTCTAATATACGTGATCATGTTTAATCTGTTAATATACTGACCAGTGTAAAGTAACAAGGCTCTATAGAGCAAGTAGTTTTCGGAAGCTCACAGTTCCTAGGGACTCCAGACCACTGGATTCAGGTCTCAAGAAACGGCAGGTTGAACAATAAACAGAACTGGCTTAAGCTGATGTTCATAGCTTGGTTCATATTTATTCCCATCATCATGTGGCATCTGAATATTTGAAATTTAATGTTAATATAGAATTAGTTGCAATTTTCATGGAAATTATTTGCCTGAATTACTGCAGGTGTTACTTTTTATCCTTGTTATCAACACAAAAGTACCATATTTCTACTGATTTGATTATTTTGGTATCCTTTTGATAGGAATTATTCATGACAGAGTTATGTCATATGAAGAACAGTCCTCATTTTCATCAAATTATCAGCAAGGATTCTTTAATAAGAAGCTTAGTGTTGTGATTCACTGAAGCCGAAAGGAAAAGATCTGTTTCTCTAGAAGCATTCTGGCCTCCTCCCGCTTACCTGGTTAAGACCTTCATGTACGGCACCTGTGTTCTGCTTTCTTTTTGACCCCAGTGTCTGAGATTTTTCAGGCCATGTGGTTAATTAAGTACTTTTTAGTATGTTGTACACAGTCTCATTCTTGAGGTCTGAGTACAATATGCGATGCAATAATTAAGACTGGAATATTTACCAGTATACAGACTTCAAAGAATGAAGAGTTGCTTTTTAATTTCTTTCACTTTACCTTTTCCTTCTGCTTTGAACCATGAAGGTTAATTCCATGTGTCAACTGGTTAAGGCACGGCAACCAGTAATTATGAAGCACTAGCTCAGAGGTTGCTGCTGTGGGGATCACTTCTAGATATGATTAATATTTAAATCACTGTGCCATAAACAAAGCAGAATAGCCTCTCTAGTGAACCTCAGACAATCAGAAGAATGTCTCAGTAAGCAGGACTGAGGGCACAGAGGAGGGAATTGTTCTGCTGCTCCAGATAGAATTCAGAGAGGAAGGGCAAAGCCACCGCTCTGTGGTTCTGGAGACAGTCTCTTATCGCACTGGAATTTGTTAAGCACAACACTTAAGATCAACTCCTTCAAATCATACTCACTTGATAGATAACTGACAGGTAGATATATTTACAGGTAGATGACAGAGAGGTTGATGGCAGACAGAAGATGATGGAGATAGATAGATGATAGATAGATGACAGATATATGGATAGGAAATAAAATAGGTGGTAAAGTCCATATAGATATGTAGATAATAGATTGGTGGGTTACAGAAAATTCTGAAATAGATTTTCCAATGGCCCTTCTTTCCCTCCGGGGAACCCAGACAGACATGCCTTCTCTTCAAGCCGCTTTGATCAGGTTTCTAAGCCAGGCTTTTCTGTGCTCATCATTGGAGAAATAGCCTTTTTGGGGCAGATTTTCCCCTTTCTGGTTTCATATCCCTAGACTCCCAAGAAGAAAGCCAGTTCTGTTGCTGTCTCCCTGGGTGGTGTGCACTGTGGAGTACTCTCTGAAATACTGTTTCAGATATGAGAGGGGCAGAATGTGAGGACCAGCTCCAACTTACATAACCTTGAGTACAATAATGCTCGGTTTGATTATTTTTGACATGGATTTATAATCATTAATGATAGTACACGAGAAGTTTAGATCATTAACACAAGGGTAAAATAATCTATAAATTTCTATATTTATTCTATAATTCTATATTTATTCTAAATTTATTCTAAAATTCTATAAATTATTTTGCCATGTCAAGAGAGTGACATGTGAGTAAAAGATTTCCTTGCGTTTGGTTAACACTGCCACAGTCTTACTCCCTAAATATCAATAGTAGAAATAGTGAGTGTCACATTACATTGACACTTTTCAAATGCATTTATTAAAGAAAAACTAAGGTGGATGAATCCTGTAAAAGATGTTTTGTGAAGTAGATAATAAACTGAAAGAGCCAAGGTTCACAAAGAAGTTTCTCCTGATGGGAATTGAAGATTGGTTCCACCTAAACCTGTTCATTAGCCAGGTAATTAATTACACAGCTTGCTGTGGGCATGTGCATTACTAACAGTGGAGGTCTTCCAGGGAAGGATCCATTTTATCTTAGATTTATGTCCTAAAGCTTTCCCTTTCAGTGGGTACTCCACAGCTGGCAGCATGTTTCTTCTTCTAGAAAATTTATCACCATGGGCTGTGCCTCTGCAGGCAGGCTCTTCAGGACGGAGAGGCTCACAGAGGGCGAGGGTTACAGCCGCTCTGCGCTCATCTGTCCTCACCTGCAGCGCTAACCCTTCATCGGCAGTAAAATAAGGACCAAAAAAAGAAAGATAGATAAAAGGAGAAATACGCATTGGTGTGCCATCCTCCTATGGCGGTGTCATTTCTGAGACTGCTGCGCTTAGCCCTGCCTTGTATTTTGTGGTGAGTGCCATGAAATAGATCAGAGCAAAGGCCTTGTCACAAAACCAGACCAAACCCTGCACTTTATGCTGTTACTCCCAGATGTAAATCCTGTTTCCTGTCATTTAAATTATTATTAATTTAATGTTTCACAGTCCTGGCTTTTTCAAAAGAAAATAAACCATTTCTGTCTGTCTTGCTAGAAGTCATGCTATCTTTCCAAAAGACAAATTAACACTGTGTTTCTTCAAAAAGAAGTACAGACTTTGTTCAGGTACCAATTGATCAGCTCAGGACATTGAGCAAGGGGCAGGGACTGTAACAAAGATGGAACTTCCTCAGACATTTTGAGGAAGATTGCCTGTCCTGGTAAAACTGGAGACACATGAGAAGGGAAAACCTGTTCTTCCTCTGAGGTGGAATGCTGTCCCTCGGAACTGTAGAGACTGAAAACGTCTGAGATACTGAAACCCTGGGGAACCACACTGCAAACCTTCTGTCTAAACAACGAGACCGGCGATGTATAGATGTGATTTATTGTTCTCATTCCAAACACTCCTGATTGTAAGAGTTTTCAAGCTTGTAACTATTGTAGTCAGCGGTACAGTATCTACTTCCATGTTTTAGACATATTTTTGTTGAAAATTTGTTTCTTTCAGTCAAATAAATGTAGCATTCAGTTCCTTCCCTGTTCCTTGGCGAGTAATATAGCATTGGCTGACTGAATGATGGGAAGATAAACTTTAGTGAAAGACAGTGGAACTCAAGTTCTAAATGGGTGAGGAGGATGGGAAGCTAGTATTGAAATGTCATTTTATCATAGGAATTTCAAAATTTTAGCCAAAGTAAATAATCATCCTATAATGTCCAAGGGACATACTTGATTCTAACAATAATCTACTCCTCAAATCTCCCCAAATCTCAGTGAACTTTCTGAAAAAGGAGCCAATGCTGTGAAGGTCAGGATAAAGCTATACAAAATCCTTGCAAAGGCTAAAGGCACTCTAGGCTGATGCTTTTAGGGTAAATCATCCCTGAAGTCCCAGCTCGAGAGTTAAGTGGAGTCATCTCTGAACTCCCAGCATCATCCCCTCCCTTCCTTTTCACTCCACATGCATAGCCGCCTGTTAGGAGAAGGGTCATAGGCCACTAACTGCTCTGAAGAAGGGATCTCACCATTTGTCTTTGAAAAACCTCAAACCAACCTTCTTTTTCAAAGCTGACATGACAAAGGGTGTACATGGAACTTACAATGTGCTACGTGACACAGTCTGTGCATCTCTGTCCCTCAGCAAGTCGTGTGGAAACCTAACTGTCGACTGGGTGGTATTAAACCTTGGGGGGCTTGGATCGTGCAGGTAAGTGAAGCCAGGAATGACCATGTCCTGCCCTGAAGCTTGAGGGGCCCATTTCTGTGCCGCCACAGGAGGGCCCAGGAAACACACTACATGTGAGGAAAGGACAAGTTCCAGCCTGCAGAACTGTGACTTACGAATTTCTGTAGTTTATAAATTCCTCAGACTAAGCTGTTCTCTTATAGCAGACCAGGCAAGCTGAGATATTATTCTTCATAGAGCCAAATCAAAAAGCCTTTCCTGGGAGAATGCAGTGAACTTGGCCCTGCACCTTTATCGTCTTTCATCAATTACAATGATACAGAGTGCTAACACTTCTCTATAATCCTCACAGACATAAGGCAAAGGACACTCTTATCCTAAAGCTCACATCTCTTTATAACCAACTGATCTTATACATTCAGATTCGGTATTTTTTTCTCTAATACAACATGAAAGTACTCATTATTCTTCGTCTAGAGTCTAGTCATCAATAAGATTTGATTGGCCTTTCCAAGAAGAGCATGGCCACATTCTCAGAAATGAATCCTTACTTATTTCTACCTCATTTGTCGAAATGTCCTAGAACATCTGAATACACACATTCGCTGGAGCGTCAGGTGGGTGATGCACTCAAGCAGCAGAGGGAGCTGCACTAATAGTCGCAGAACACTTGCCCAGAGGTTTGCAAGTGTCTCAGACTCTGTGAGGGACGCTGAAGCAATGAGGGCTCTGTGCAGCATCAGAACAGTAATGATTCCTCTGCAGCCATCCTGATGCAGACTTCACCCCTGCTGTCACCACACGTGGACACTTGTCTTCACTCTGCCTGGTGCTGTACCCAGATAGATGATTTGTGGTACCTCAAGTCTGCTGGTGAAGCCGCTTCTGAATCTGGATGGATCTGGATAAGTCTTCTCATCCACAAATTACTCAAAGTCTCGGATGGACATGGCTGAGAGGGCTTTGTTTCATGTCAACAAGCTCTGGCCAAAGAGGTAAGAGAGTGAATATCTAATGTTCTATCTTCCAGGAGAAGATGGCTGTTAGACGATTTTCTACTCAGTGTTAATTAGAAAATGTGTTCTGAGGATAATTAACATGTCTAATAAGAATCATCTTGATTGCCAATCATAGAAAATGTCCAAATTCATGTTCATTCCACAATTGCCTTAAATCACCAAAGTAACTCATTTAAGATCCTTGGTTGTGATGAGTCTTTAAGTCTAGCTGTAGCAAATGAGTGACAGGTCCATGTGATGTCCTTACCCTGACACTAAATAGAACAAAGCTGTCATTAACTGCTCAACCAGGTTCCTGAAGAACTTCAGCCAGGGTGTCAGCAGCCAGCAGAGGTTTGGATAGAAGGAACTGGCTATTTCTTTTTCCAGGTAACTCATGTCTGTCCAGTCTTAGGGTAGCATCATTAGTGATAGTCATAGACAGTAAATTAAGGAAACCTAAGAGCCTGGTCACTGTCCTCCTGACAGGTGGAGGACTGTGGGGAGGACTGTGTGTGAGGCAGAGCCGTCAGTCATCAAGCTGGCACCTAGAGGAGCTGTCTCGGTCTGTTCTTATACTCAGCCCTCCACTTCTCTCTTTTTGACATTGGCCATTGTGTTCTGAATGAGCCACAAAAATGAAACACAATGGAGGGTCTTCTGGACATCTGAGAAAGGAGTGGGAGGGGGAGGGGGCGCACACATGACCAAGATCCATTTATACACATATGAAAGCTTAAAGAATAAGGCTAAAATATGATTGAAAATAGTTATAGCTCGCAGTGAAAAATGAAAATGAAGTGGGCTGTTGAGTCCAACATTCAGGAAGAATGTGTGCTAGTGGTATAAAAACATAGATAACTTTCTTGCTAGGAAGAAGGAATATGACTCTGACCCCATCATTAGAGGGGTAGAGACAGGAAGCTCGGGAGTTTGAGAGTAGCCTGGGCTACAGAGTGAGACCCTCTATCAGCAACATAAACAAAAACAAAAGCAAACAGGGAAGCTTCACCCCTCTCTAGTTCTCTTCTTTTATTTAATTTAACTTTTAATTACAACTCATAAGTATTTGAAGTAAGGAAAAGCATCAGTTACATTTATCATGAACCTTTCCATTATGTGATGCTAGTTTTAAATGCTTTAAATTTAATCATTAATAGTCTAAGAAATTAAGACACTAGTTTTTTCAAAAAGCATAATCAACATGCATATAAAAATCACTGAAATTATATACCATGTACATGTAGCTATCATCAGTACTCATCGATCCTGTATAAACATTGTTTATATACCGTCTACCAGCACACAGATACCTGTGTGCGCTCACCTCTCCCTCTCCCTCCCTCCCTCTCTCTGTCTCTGTCTCTCTCTCTCTCTCTCTCTCTCTCTCTCTATATATATATATATATATATATATATATAATTTTTATTCTAGAGGATTAGAATTGACCTGGTTTAGGTTTAAATGTGTATTCCATGTTTTCCAGGACTCACCACTACCATTCTTCTGGAAAGAAAGTCCACTGAGGTTTCTGTTCTTTCCTTTCCCTGTCCACTTCTGTGTTTCTCCACCAGTTGGCTACTACAGGAGTGTCCAGTGAGGAGCAGCAGAAATGCTAGGTCAGTCCCTCATGCTTGTTTCTTAGATGCTTCTGCTCTGAGTTTGACTAGTTCTACCATCCAAGTTCTCCACCACTCCATAGTTCTACCTTCCCATAATTCCACCACCCCATAATTCCACTATCTCATAATTCCACCATCCCATAATTCCACCGTCCCAGAGTCCCAACATCCCACAGTTCCATCATCCCATAGTTCCACCACCCCATAATTCCACTATCCCATAGTCCCACCACCCCATAGTTCCACCACCCCATCGTTCCACCATCCCATAATTCCACCATCCCATAGTCCCACCATCCCATAATTCCACCACCCCACAGTTCCACTATCCTATAATTCCACCATCCCATAATTCCACCATCCCATAGTTCCGCCATCCCACACATGCAGAGAACACAATGCACCTGTACACAATGCACCTTGACCTCTAAGACTACTGACATCATAGGCCTGAAGAACTTGATTTTCTGAGCACTGTGGATGATGCACACAGGTTCCAGTAGAAAGCAGAAGGGCAGTGTATCCTTCACCAACTTGTATGCTTTCAAACTCTGGGCAGCAAAGTTCAAGTCAAAAGTAACAGTCTCAAGTTGGCGCTAGAAAGGCAATCAAGGAGGTAAACGTGAGATTTGTGTCTGGGATTTCACCATTTAATCTGTAGAGTGTCAGCCGAACCAGCTATCATTTTCAGCAGGTGGCAGGTCAAGAGCACATGGCGGTGTGGGGCATCCCCAAGAACCATGTGATACAGTATTCACACCTGTGACCCTCAGTGAGTCATGTGAAAAATAATTTCATTTTGGCAATTTTGAGGGGTGGAGCCTTTGGAGTTGATCAGGACATCGAGGTGGAGGAGCCCTTTTCTACTCCGCTACAGAGGGAAAACGTCACACCTGTGCTCCTGTGACTGAACTGAAACAGTAGTGATTAAATTCTTTCTGCCTCTCCTTCCTCTCCTTCCTGAAAATACACAGCATATTAGTCCTCGGGTGAGGAGGGCACAGGAACAGAAACAGAAATCCGTCAAGCAATGCGGAAATAGCACTTTTCTCACCCTGAGACTCAAGCTGTGACCGAAACGTGTAGGAAAGATGACTGAAGTCAAGTTTTCAAACGTTGGAGCATCTCTTTGGTATCTCTTCCCAAGGAACCATTCATTACAGGACTCAGCTAACCGATTTGCTAGTGCTCCGATAAGACAGGCTGTAAATTCAAAGAAGTCAGGCCTCCTTCTGTTCTGGCTCATTTCCCTCTTCTCTTCCAGGCCCACAACTGTGGTCACAGCATGTACGTTCCTCATGGGCATGTGAGGCTGGAGTCAGTAGTAATGAAGGTGGGTTTGAGTGCACATGATGTGTGTGTGTTCCTGTTGGCACATGCTGGTGTGTGTGTATGTGTGTGTTGGAAGACAATGTGAATGTCTTTGATTCCTAAGAGTTCTACATTTTAAAGTTACCTTTTGCTAGGTTTATAACCTAAGAATATCCAGTCAGATATTCACATAAGCCCTCATATTGAATTATAACTACCTTTGGCTCTTCTTGTTGTAATTTTAATTCACAGATGCAAGAAATGTTAATAAACGCATCACTGATTCATTAACAGAATTTACTTGGAGAGGAAAATGAACATTATCGCATTAAATGTCATGCAGATTTTTGAAATATCCAAGTGGGGAGAAGTAGTATTTTTACATCTAGGAAACCCAATACGTATCTATGTTCCAGATGATACAGAACCTTGAAGACAGGAACTGATGATTTAATTTTTGTTCATTATTTTCCAGACAATAAGGAAACGGGAAAATCCTCACTACTGAAAGATGTGTATCCTGATTTTCTTTCCTTAAATTATTTTGTTATGTATTTTTGGTGACTTTTATTTTTCTGATTTCAGTGTAATTTATTTTGTCCATGAGATCCTGAAGCCTGGGAATTACTGAGCATATCAAAGGAGCTACACACTTTGGACACCGGCCCATCTTGCTGTGATACATCTGTGACTGGCAAGGCTCTGGATCAGTGGGAAGTTGTTCTCATCTGAAATTCCTAAGGACTCCTGTGGCCTGGGTCAAACACATGAATCTATGACAATGGTAGTTCCCGAGGCACAGGCTCTGTGGAAGTGTGCAACTTAGAGAAGTCTGATGGGTAATCATGAGGTACAGCAGGATATCTGTGTACAAATCACCAACTGCCCTGTCATGAGCCAGGGTCACCCTTCCATGCCTGGAGAGTGCTTCAGAATCATGACATCTGAGAAGCATTTGTGAGGCATGTGGCTAAATGTTCATGTATGTCACAATGATATGGAAAACTCGATGTTCATTCAGTGAACAGACTACCACTGTTATTTACTGTCACCTTTGACATTAGAGAGGACCTCCGTTTCACCTGTGAAAGTATTACCTGGCCTTCTCTGTCTAACCTTTGTGTGCTCATACACTTAATCCCTGGAACAATTTTAAAGATGCATAAAGCAGCACTGTAACACTTTTACGGAGGCTAATTTTGATTAGAGAAGATAAATGTTGTATCCAACTAGATATTCCAAAATGGCAGCTTGGAACATAGGAGCACTGCGCTTTCCTGGTTTGCCATAATCATTGTTCTCCAGATCATCAGAGATTCCTAGTTACTTTCTACTGCTGTGATAACACTGACAAAACCAACTTGGGCTGGAAGGGTTTATTTGCCTTGCAGCACAGATCATGAAGGGAAGCCCAGGCCGGAACTCGGGTGGGCCCCCCAGGGCACAGACCATGGAGGCACACTGCCTACTAGCCTACTTCCCTAACTTGTGCTCAGACTGCTCTCTTGTACAAATCAGGACCATCTACCCAGGGGTGGCACTATACACAGTGGGCTGGGCCCTTCCACATCACTCAACATTTGAGAAAAAGCCCCACAGACATGGCCACAGACCAATCCACTGGAGGAAATTCCTCACTTGAAGGTCCTCTGTCCAGGTGTATCAGGATGACAATTGACCTATCCATCACACAAAGGTAGAAGGAGTATCTTATCTCCGAGTTTCTTTAGGGCCTTTATCTCATGAAGTTTAGAAGCAATACCTTCCAAGTTTATACCTTGGATTGCCACAAGGGGGCATCTTTAGGCTTTTGAGGAAAGATAACTATTAAAATTAACATTTAGAAAAAATTCAGGCTTTCTTCCAGCTCTAGTACTGTCAAAGCTAGATCCAAGAAGAATCCCATCCCCTGGAATCAAGTTTAGGATGTAAAATATTGATTATCTATTGGCTATATACACTGCATCAAAACTCAGGTGTTGATCCTGGGACCTGGTTTACATTCTCACGTGTCACAATTTGTAGAACAAATCTTCTATTGATTTTCAAATACATAGTTTCTTAAATGTAAGAATATCAGTTGTTCTTAGTTTCCCTGTGCTCCGAAGCACATAACTTTGGAATAGGTCATTTTAGCTGAGGCTCAAGACCTCTCAGTGGAGTGTAAAGTCTATGTGAATTTCCACAAAGAAAAATAGAAATGTCAGAGGGTATTGAATTTTGTTAGTGAAAACGTTCATTTGCTATGCTGTCTGCTTAGTAGTGTGAAGTGTGCACAGTACTGTGAGGAATGCCCCAAAGTCCTGAGATATTTCAAAATCTGCTGTGAGAGGCCTCTTCACACACATTTGCCTGTGCTGAAAGAAGAGGGGACTATAAGAGGACTGTTAACTGATCATGTGACACAGGCCAGTACAGACATTAGACTTCATCCTGGAATTCAGTGCTCCTTGCAGCCACAAGACGAAAGACAGCCTTGCACATTCTGTGTCTAGAAGTCCTTTGAAAGTCTGACACAAGGACAATGGCTCTCTGAATTTAAGGGTGGTATATTTCCAGATGATTAGAATGTGAGATTACTGGATAGAGTCATGAAGAAGAAGCTGCCAATAAACATATCCTCCTGATGGAAGTTGTACTTCCAGAACATAGATGCTCCATGTTTAAAGGAAGGACAAGCCATTGCAAGGAGCAACAGGTGGAATTATTTCTTTCAGGAGGATTTGGTGTTAGGAATCCTACTACTAGGAGAGAATTGATGATGGATAATAATAATAATAATAATAATAATAATAAAATACCTCTTCATGAGGATACAGCTAAGGGGGTATATTGATGGCCTGCAGAGTGCAAGGTCCTGGCCTCAATAACGTACAGTTTACTGCAACAAAAGAAAAAGAATATTATAATATTTAGGCAGATGAGGCTCACTCGGGATCTGCTTTCCCTTGAACAACTGAGATTCTGCTCTGAGGCTGTCCTAACCTCAGTCTCTGGATAGTTGAAAAGTCCTCAGGCTAGCGCTTCAAGTCAGAAAACACATACATGCTTTCACGTTCTTGAGAAACGGTACCAGGAGGGAGAGAAAACTGCTTTCAAATGGACATACATATCAATAAAAAATTAAAATCACAAGCATACAGGGGACAGTTGTAGAGGAGGCATGCACATTAGCTCACAGCCTTCAAGAATCTGGCTTCATTCTGCAGGCATGGATGACAGCTCCGTATCCCACTAGACAGACAGGCTCAGATCAATATTCACAAGTGCTATCATCAAACAGCAAAGAAGTCAATGGCAGAGTCCAGAGAGTATTTCTCTTCCCACTTGTGAGGACAGTGCATTTTGACTGGACTTCATATTACCAACTCTGATCCCTGTGACTGCTGCTGGGGAAAATACCACTGATCTAATCATCCTCCATTTCTGATTCTACAAAATATAAATTGGAATGAAGTTAAAGACACTAGTGTATAAATATGAATTATTTTTCATAGGCATCCAGCTAAGTACATTCAAAGGTCTTTGGACTGTGCTTGAAACAGTCCAGATAAAATCCAGGTACCTTCAGTCTTCAGGAACTGCAGTAAAACCACAGCCGTAAGTGCTAGTTGCTCACACATTCATTCATTCATTCATTCATTCACTCATTCATGTGTTTGTTTGACTTAGGAGATCAGAAACCAATACTCACAACCTGTCCCCTTCTGTCCCCTTTCCATCCTACCTGGGAGTTCTTTTGAGCAAACCCAGGGTGACCTGGAGGAAGAGGATGGAAATATGCACACCGGAGCAGAACAGAGCTGATTGGGCCCATTTGCAGAGCACACCTGGAGTGCATTCATAGGGGCATACACCTGCACAGCCATATTAAAGCCCACTCATGCCAAGAGCAGAGGCAGAAGCATCTCCCAGGGTGCAGAAAGCAAAGCTCTGCCAGGAAGAAGGGTGGAGGGAGTGAAACTATGGCTTATTTGTTTGGACTCTAGATTCATAGTAACAAATAGGACTATGAGACAACCAGATTTAATAGAAATAAAAGCAAAGCAAAAATGGAGCCAAACTAATTTAATTTTAAAATGTTAGACTTGCAAGAGAGCCTCAGAGGATCTGATAAAAAGAGAAACGTCTAACAGCATCAGTTTCTGTCAGAATGTGCTTAGAATCAGCAAGCATGTGAAAGGCAGTGTCTTCCCTGAGCACCGCGAGGTGAATGTCTAGTCTGACAGTGTCCTCTGCGACGGGCTGCCGTCCTCTTTGTGGACAAGCTGCTCAGGAGAGCTCTTGGCAGCAGAGGCTATCTTGATCACTATGGGAGTTTGGCAAGAACCCTGACCTCCTTCAGCTGGGCACTGCCAAATGCTCCTTGGTGGTAGGCAGTGATGGAGATAGCACTGACCGTCACTGAGATCCACATTAGGCTTCCAGCAAAGCCTCTGTTTTTTGCCCTTTGCTTTCTTTTTAAGTGCGAGTTGGGTGAATTCATTTTCCACATAATAACTGGATAATCTGTAGTGACACTGAGTAGCAATTATATTGCACCTGGGTCCTCTGCAGGAGCGGCCATTGCTCTTCACTGCTGAGCTGTCTCGTCAGCCCTGACATTGCCTTTCTTACCTAAGACTTCCTCCTCCAAAGTTGTCTGTGTTGCATCCTTGGGGTTGCTCTGACACTGGCTCTCAGACTCCTTCTTTGATAAAGACCTACATTATGTTGCTACATAGTCATAATCCAGGTAATCTCCCTTCCTCTGATTCTTAGCTTGAACTCATCTTCAAAATTACTTTTAGAGGAACCTGCAGGGGCCATACTGTTTTCTACCCTTAGAAGTCTGAGCATCCTCTGTATTCTGGACACCTCTTCATTATAAAAATGTCACAGTCCTGGTCATTGACACAGCCCCTCATGTGTGCTAGGCTCTACTGCTGAGTGAAGTTCCTAGCCCTTATTATTTTAGTTCTTTAGTGTCTGATGTCTACACTGGCTTTTTTTCTCTCCTGGGAACTTGTGTCTGAGATATTTCTATGACTTTCCTCTCACTTTCTTCAGTCTTCAGTAATCTGACAGCCCTGCTGATCCCACTTCCAGCCACCCTTCGTGCCGCTCTCTAGTCACCCAGCTGCACTATAGGTGCTTTCAGTGTGTTTGCTCCAACTCACCTGGGAGTACATTCCTTGACAATAGAAATTTTTGCTGTTTTTTTCTTTCCATTTGCTGATTAATAAATTTTATGTGGCTTGATTGTGGAGCTAGTGTGGCAATAGGGCAAAGGAGAGATTGTTTAACAGGCAGGAACATCCCCAAAGCCTCAGGTAATCAGAGGCTGCAGTCAGAAGAGATGGTTAGCTGTTACACGTTGATCCAAATCCTCAATCACTTTCTGGTTTCTTGTTCCCCAGTTGATTTCTTCTTCTACATGTTCCCATGGGGGGAGGCTGTATTTACCATATGGACTTTACCAGAGGACAAGCCAAATGGGGACTGCACATCTGGAAGTTCAACCTCCAAATCTGCAGGCTAATCAACCCTCTTTCCTGTGCACAATTAGCCTGCTTTAGGCACTTGATTATTGTAGCTACAGGAAGAGCAGAAATCCCAGACCAACATAACTATTCTGTCCTCAGAAAATGGATCACAGTGACCTCCATCTCCTCAAAGGCTAAACTTTAAGATTCTTTTAAAACATTGGTAAGCCAGTGCTTTAAAGATTTATGTTTATTCTTTTTAACTGTGCTTCTTTGTGTGTGGTGGAGTTTATGCACATTGAGTGTAGTGATCCTGAGGGGCCAGAACCATGGATACCCTGGAGTTAAACAATGTGGATAATGTGGCATTAACTCAGGCTCTAGGAAAAGGCAGTATGAACTATAAAGCACTGAGTCACCTCACCAGCCACTAAACTAGACTTAAAGTCCAGATCTTTCTACCATTAAAATTTGTGCTTTGTGGGGCTGGAGAGATGATTCGGTGGGTTCAGAGCACTGGCTCCTCTTTCAGAGGAAGTGGGTTTGAATCCGAACACTCACATGGTGACTAGCAACCATCTGTAACTCCAGTTTTGGGGGATCTGTTGGCAACACACTCACACACATGAAATAAAAATAGATTAACATGTTTTTGAAAGCCTGTATGCTTTGTGACCTTCTTGCATTGGATCAGTCAGGGGTGGCTGAACCTGTAGATGTCCATGCATATCACAACAGGCAATGGGTTTGCAGCTGCTGGGGTAGGAATTACACACAACCATTTTAGCAAGAGTTCTGGATTTATTTGGAACTGAAACTGTGACCAACAGCCAAGGTTGCAGAAGTTATGGGCTGGCACATGCCGTGGTGTCTTAGTGGACAGTTAAAGGGTACACCATCGTCTTTCAGGGAAACTGTCATATAGTAAAGCATTTATCATCCCTCTCCTTATTGCCTTAAATGTTGGAAGGACTTACAGATGAAGGCTAAGTAAGTTCTGTGACAGGAGACTATTTTCTCTATTTTTGAAGGTTTCTGTGGCAGATCTGTTAACAAAGGGCTGCATGAAATGCTCCACCATATTGGGAGCTTTTTTTTTCCTTTTACAATTTTTGCAATGCAAAATAAACAGAAAGTAATAGGAATAAAAATGAAAAGAATCTTATCCCACAGTCCTGAAAAGAAATGAAAACAAAGTAAGCCAGGTGCAAAGTACAATTCAGTCCTGGGGAGAAGATTCTGACTCCTCGCTGCCTCAGAGGCCTTGGTCCCTTCAGGTAGCTGTCTTTGCTCTCTGTACTCTCAGGGTCTGATTTGATGTTGAGCACCAATGGTCTCATAGGAGGGTACTTCAAAGAAATCTTGTGTTTATTTGCAGGACCTTTAGCAAAGCATACTGAAAAATGGCTACCGGAGATCAAAATGTTCTACTACTAGGTCTGTCAATGTTGGTGCAGCACTCTGCTTGTCCAGCTCTGTTCTTCTCCCGTTATCCCCCCTCACTGTTGGGTCCCATCCTCCAGAGTCTCCAGATGTAGAGGCACTGAGATGTGCTTCCAGCTGCCTCTTGACACCTCTTCAAGTGTGGCAGACTCAAATTCAGAGAGAGGCTGACCTGGGGGAAGAGAGGATTAAAAACTATTATCACTGCAGGATGGACTGATCCCACACACCCTGGGGCAAAATCAGGAATTGTTCCCTTACTGGCTGCCAATTCAGCCTCAAGTTTCTGCTCAGGTCTAAAGTTCTTTGCTTCCTGATTCTGATTCTCTATGGCAGACATTCTTAAATACTTTCTACTCGGTCTCCTTTTGCCTTAGAAATGGGTATAGGACATGGCTATGTAAGTATATAAATAGACATACTATCTAAAAATTTGCTGAGAATAAAACAAAAATATTTTAAAACAATTTTAACTATACATCGAATTTTATCATTGTTAAAGTTGAAAGGAAAATTTCATACTAAGGAAATGGCTGTGTCTTGCTGACTTTTACATAAAGAATTAAATCTTACCTAAATATTTGAGACTGCATGATATAGACCATCTTCAACTTCTTTCTGAATTGATCCATATTCTTATTTTGTAACAGTCTATGCTAACAAAGCAGCTTCATATAAATACATGGGAAAACGTGCAGAAGTGCGTTCAGGGACATTTTATAAATTGTCCAGAAGTCTGTCCTAACTCCAAGCTAAAATTCATGTAACAATGTTTCTATGAAATTCAAGTCAGAAACAAATGGCAAATTTTAAAATCACACAATCTAAGGCAGCACAAGCCAAGGTAAACCAGCCTGATATATACTGAATAACGCTGGTAAAAGTATTAGACATCTCTGTTTTACATAATTGAAGCAACAGGTTTCTGTAAGAGCAGAAAACTCTCTTTGTTCAGTAAAATCATGGCAGAGCATCATACATTAGTCTTCAGTCTGAGCTAATGCATCTTGAAAAGCATTTGTTGGTACAGCGGGTACAGCAGCACACTCAGTGTGACTTGAGTAGTCTGGGTTCAGAACCATGGCTGCAGTGGAGTCCTGGACATGACACTGTTTAGTGCTGCTTGAAACCCTGAGGCGTCACACATTTGACTCTGAATTAGTTGTGGTTGCCATACTTTGATAAACCTGTGACTGCTGTCCAGCATTTTACCACTCTCACCTTCAGTGAAGCATCCAAGAGGACATTGATCCTTGAGGGTTGGAGAGAGGCTCAGTGGTTAACAGTGCTTGTTGTTCCTACAGAGGACTGACTTCTGATTGCAGTACCCACATCAAGGTACTCAGTTCTGCCTGGAACTCCGGCTCCAAGGGATCTGACGCCTCTTCTGGACTCCTTGGGTACCTGAACTCACACATGCACATGCCCACACACACTTGTACCAATAACTAAAGGTAAATCTTTTGTAACAAGAGAAATTGATATCTAAAGAAGAATCTTCCACTGACTAGAGATCCTCTGTCTTTGAAACTTTTCTTAGAATACTCCAGAGTCAGCAATTCACACAAGGACAAAGGAAAGCCAAGGGAAACAGGGCATCTCCCGCATGACTCCAGCAAGTGGGCATCATTTCCTGAGGTTATCTTGCCCCTCAGACTTCCCTGCTCTTTTGCATGACTTTATTTTCAAGTTTGCATTTTTCACTTTTATTTTTTGAGGATTTCACACATGAATATTGTCTTTGCCTGATTTGCGTTCTTCCCAATCTCCCACCAATTCCTCCGATTTTATGTGTGCATTCAAACATTTATAATATATATCATGCTGAATTCATTAAGTGATAGGCCTGTGGATCTGTGTTTTAGGCTGCCTGTTTGGCATTAGATAACCTCTCAGGGAGCTAGTCCTTGAAGAAAACTGATTCTCCCTCCCTCAGCATTCATTGACGACCTGTACCTCTTCTTCTTGAGGGGAGACCCTGCAAAATTCCCTCCATTCAGACTGACATATGGACTGGTTTGTCATATGAAGACCTTGTTAGACTACTGCACTGTGGAGATTTCATATGTGCACCTTCCCTGTCA
The DNA here is from genome assembly GCA_035773235.1 of Eospalax fontanierii. NCBI lineage: Eukaryota > Metazoa > Chordata > Mammalia > Rodentia > Spalacidae > Eospalax > Eospalax fontanierii. Next base: position 187,666,387 of record CM069524.1, on the reverse strand, counting down.
TGTCTAGGATGCATGAGCTAGCTGCAGGCGTCTTGTCCCTCTGGCTCTTACATTCCTTCCCCCTTTCATTTGATGTTTCTCAGATGAGGAGTTTGAATTGCAGATGTGTCCCTGGGAGCTAGATACTTCACAGTCACTCATTCTCAGCATTTAATCAATTGCAAACTTTGTAATAGTTTCCATCTGTTGCAGAAAGAAGCTGTTTTGATGCATGAATAGTGGTACACTTGTCTGTACATGTAAGAATACATACTTAGACTATATGAATGAGCCATGATTATATGTAGCACATGACACTGAATGGGCCTTAAGTCCAATTAGACAGCTGTTGATTACCCCAAAGATAAAAGTGTCACTAGCAAACTAAACAAGAGATGGTGTGCTGGTCTACTCTTTGTTGTAGTTCGTAGACTTTACAATTCCGTAGGATCATTGTTTTTCTTCCTTGGCAGACTGCCTAGTATCCTTGGAAACTATGAGAGATACTGTTGAGGGAGGAGCTCCCAGGCCAGCTGCAGCTCAATTGCTCCAAGACCTATGGCAGAAGTGTGTCTTGTCTTCAGCAGTAGGATCCTACCTTCAGTTCTGGGAGGCAATCAATGGCAGTGGCAATGGCTTTTATTTTTTGAAGAGTCATTTGGACTGTGCTGACCAACAACTCAAAGGAGGTTTCTATCTCTTGCATAGTAATTTTTGTTATATAATGCTAGCTATGCACATGCACTCACATCTATATTGTATTTGTATTTTTCAGCAGGATTATTAAATACCACATTTCCCTTTAGTTTCTTATACCACTTAAGCATTACATCTTTCTTCTCTCTCTGCCCTTTATAGGCATTCCTCCTTTCTCACCAGTAAAAGTCCCTCTCATTTCCCTCCTGGTAACTTCTCTTTCCTACCATTCTTCCCTCTCTCGAGCTCCTTCTCCCCACTGTTTTACTTCCTGATTTCCTGACTACTACAGTTGCATTAGAAAATACATTCATATCTAAGCATCCACACAAGAGAAAACACATGTTGCCTGCTTTTCTGAGTCTGGGTTACCACAGTTAGTATAGCAGCTTCTAGTTCCATCCACTTACCTGTAACTTTTATGAGTAGAACTAGTGTAAACATACCAGGTGCACATTAGCCATTTGTTGGTTGAGAATATTTAGGTTGTGTCCTTGTTCAAGCTACTATGAGCAGCACAAGTATCTCTGTAGTACAGTGCTGAGACTTTTGGGTGTATTAAGAAGGGTTAGTACGAGATTGTAATGGGAGACTTAAGCTTAGATTTTTAAGTGTTCTCCGCACTGATCTCCACAGTGACTAACCTATTTGCAATCCCACCAGAATGAATGACTTTCCCATTTCTTCCCAGCATTTGTTGCTGTTCGTTTTCTCGATCTAATGATCCTGACTGGGCTAAGATGAAATTTTAAAACAGTTTTAGTGGCACTTCCCTAATTGCTATGGATCCTGAACACTTTAAGCTATTTCTTAACCATCTTTATTTCTTCTTTTGGAACTCTCTGTTCAGATCTGTAGCCCATTTTTAATTGGTTTATATGTTTTCTTGATTGTTTTGTAATTCTTTGTAAAATTTGGAAATTACTCTTAGATTATATTAGATTACATTAGCTGGCAAAGGTATTTTCCCAATCTGTGGCCTTCTTCTTCACTCCGTTGGTTGCTCCCCTTGCTCTACAAAAGCTTTTTAGTTTCAGGAGGTTCCAGCTTTCAGTTGTTGACTTTAATTGCTGGGTGAAAGGACTCCAGTTTAGAAAGCTCTTTCCACACCTGTATTACATAACGAGCGGCTTATATTGTCTTCCAACAGTTTCAGCATTTCTGGTTTCACATTGAGCTCATTGATCCCTTTAGAGTTGAGTTTAGTTGAGTTAGTTGAGCTAACAAGGTGTTACTCTGGGTCTGTTCACTCTTCCACATGTAGAGACCCACTTTTCATAGTGTGGTTTGTTAAAAAGCCATCTTTCCTCCACTGTGTATTCTTGGCATCTTTGTCAATATCAGCGGCGGTTGTGCTCACATAGGGTTATGTCGTTTCATTTATCTACATGTCTGTTTTGTGCTAATTCCATGCTGCTTCTACTGTTGGATCCCTGATATTGTCGTAAGTCTCGCATGGTGAGTGCTCCAGCATTGTTCTTTGTGCTCAAGACTGCATTGGCCATCCTGCTCTCTTGTGGCTCCATGTTAATTTTAGGGTAGGTCTTTTTTTTATATTTCTGTTGAAAAATGTCATGGAAAATTTGATTGGGATTGCACTAAATCTATAAATGGCTTTTGGTAGCATGGTCATGTTTACAATATTAATTCTACCAATCTATAAGCACAGGAGTTCTTTCTGTCTCCCAGCGTCTTACTCATCTCTTTCTTGAAAGATTTGTGTGTGTGTGTGTGTGTGTGTGTGTGTGGAGAGAGAGAGAGAGAGAGAGAGAGAGAGAGAGAGAGAGAGAAGCTATTATACATGGGAAAAGCTCTATGATCTCTTTCTCTGATTCCTTATTTTGTATATGAAAAGTCACTGATTTTTTAATTTATTTTTATTTTACATGTATGAGTGTTTTGCCTGCATGTATGTAAGTTTGCTAGTGTTCTGCATTGCCTGCAAAGGACAGAAGAGGGCAGCAGATTCCCCAAAACTGCATTTACAGATTACTGTTAACCACCATGTAGGAGCTAGGATTCAAACCCAGCTTTTCTGCAAGAGCAGCCAGTACTCTCAGCCACTGATCCCTTCCTCTAGTTCCAACTATTGATTTTATAAGTAAATTGTGTCCTTCCATTTTGATGAAAGTGTCTATGTTTTCTAGAAATATTCTGGTGGAAATTTTGGGATCTCTTATGTATAATAGTATATCATCTGCAAATAGGGGTAGTTGCCTTATTTTCTAATTATTGCCCATTTAATTTCCTTCTCTTGTCTTATTGCTCAAGCTAGGGTTTCGAGCATCATATTGAAAGTAAGTGGGGATCGTGAAACCTAACCCGAGGGTTAGTACTCTCACTAACCTGTTCTACTGTGTTCTATGAGACTTAGTTTTTATGTGGATGTGTAACTTAGGGATGGGCATCTCTCAGACATTTATTCTCTCTGTGACCAGTTGTGGATCTTGTAATAGCCTCCATCTGTTGCAAAAAGAAGCTTCTTTGATGAGTGGTACATGGTATACTGTCTTAAATATAAGGCTCCACATTTAGCACACAATAAGACATTTCACTTGTCTAGAGGTATCACAGAGACAGGGTTCTTTCTAGGGTCTATGACCTCTGCAGCCATGTGTATTTGGCTGTTTACAGCGCCACCCATGAGTTCTCTCCTATTGGGGGCGGTTAAGTCCAATTAAATAGCTATTGATCACCCCCTAGATAAAAGTGCCAGTACTGCACCAACAGAGAACTTTGGCTGAGCCAGTCACTGTGGGTTTTAGGCTTTAGAGCTGAGCTGGACTGTTGATTTATTTTCTGCCTTAGCATCTTGTATAGTATTTTCTAAATCTATGAGAGCTGGTCTTCACAGAGACAGCTTCCAGATCAGTTCCAGCTCCCTTGCTACAACTCCTGTGTCTGACATATGTCTGGTCTTCAAAAATAGGGTCTTACCTTCAAGTTCTGGGAAGTAATCAAGAACTGAGACAATAGCTTGTGTTATTTTGGGAGTTTTCTGGACTATGCTGGCCATCAACTAGAAGGGAATGTTCTCTAGTTGGCACTGTGCTCCTTGTTATATGACCTTCATGTATACACATACACTCATGTTCAGATATTGTACGTGTTTCTTTTTCAGAGGTTTTTGAGTTAATACATTTTCCCATGACTTTTTACACACCACTTAAGCTTTGTCTCTCCTCTCTGTTTCCCTGTCTAACTTCCTTCCTCCCTTCCAAGTTAATATACTTCAATTTTATCCTCGATAATACCTGTCCCTATTATCCCCCTCTCTTGATGGGTTTTCTTTTGTAGGTAACTTAGTGTTTTTCTCTTGCAACTTTCAATACCCTCTCCCTGTCCACATGTTCAGTGTTTTTATGACGACAGATGGCGGCAGTTTCTCTTCTGTTCCTCTCTATGTTCTGAACTAGGATTGTAACTGCTGCTCCAGGGCTCTTAGACCATTGGGGAGAGCAGTTAAAATGCTTCTTGCATTTGTATGGATACATCTTTCCTTAATATAGGGAAACTTTCTTCCATAATCCTGTTGACAATCTGGTCAATGTCCTCCCTCCAACCCTACGATTCAGAGATTTGGTCTTGTTGTGGTTGCCGTAGCTCATGCACATCCCATTCCTGTGCTTTAAATTTTTGTATTGTGCTCTTTGCTTGAGTTGTCCAAGTCTCGGGTTTTTGTTTTCAAGCCTAGATTTTCTGTATTCCCATCTAATTCATTCTGCTGGTAAGACTTTCTCCTGTTCTTTCTAATTGACTCATTGAGATTTTTCATTTCCATGTTCATCTCAGCTTGGATTTTCTTTAATTTTAATCTCTCTTTCTTGAACTCACTTTTCAAATCATGAATTAGTTTTGTAATTTCATTAAGCAGTGTATTTGTACTTTCTTGAGCTTCAGTCAGGAGTTTATTTCTGTTCTTTTTGAGTTCATGATGTTCTTTGTTTTTCTGTCTTTAATGTCGTGGAACTCTTTGGTTATGGTTATGATTGTTCTTTCAAGTTCCTCTTGGCAAATTCTCACTGCAGAACACCTCTATATGTGGGTTTTGGTAGGATTATATTATTTTAGTTTTTCGTATTTTTGTGATATGCGTTAAACACTTGAGCTTTCTTTTGTTTTTTTTTGGCAGTATTTGATATGAAATTCTAGCCTGTCTTTGTCAAGTAGAAAACATTAGGTGAGTTTTAACTGCTCTCCCCAATGGTCTAGAGCCCTGGAGCAGCAGTTACAATCCTAGTTCAAGAGAGAAGCGATGGTGAGATGCTGGCTAGGTTCTATGTAGCTCAAGAGGGACATGAGCATTGGTTTCTGTGTTAATCACAGAGAGGAGAGATGGTGAACGGGTCCCAAATCTGTATTTTTATTATTCAGTGCAAGAAAGTGTAAGGAGAGAGAGAGAGAGAGAGAGAAGCTGAGGTTTCAGAAAAATATCTAAACAAAAACCAAGGAAAACAACCTCAGGTAAATCCAGTCAGTGTGTTGAACTCCCTCGTTTGTGAAGTGGTGAAGTAAGTGTGGGAACTAAACCTGCTTTTCTCTGTTAAACTCGATGAACACAATACTGTGTTTCACATTAGCACCCTTATCAAAGAGGAGCTCCACATATGAGGTCTGAACTAATCTGATGTATGCGTGCCTCACATGCAGAAGTATAAGTTCCACTCATTTTACAATGTGCAGCTGAATTTCCTGAAATGGTCTAAGATCCTGGTTTGTAGGAACACTACAGTCTCTAAGAATACAAATTTTATGAACAGATTAACATGTTGTGTGAATCCTAATGGTAAATAGCTGTGTCTGATTTTCAGTTACTGTAATAATAGGTGAGGAATGAAGGCACTGACATGATTTGACTTGTCAAAAGATGAGATATTTCACTGGGTTCTAAAAATTTGTTTATGAAATTAGGACAGTATCCAGATACATTTATCTCCATGTAAGATGAACGTAGCTGAGCTCTGTATCTGGCTGTGTTTGGAACTCTGCTCATACACCTTGCACAGTCCCTGAATATTGCCTTCTACTTCTGCCTCTCTAAATTATCCTAGAGTCTTATAGTTATTCTTGTAGTTCAGAAAGACTGCTGTCAGAGCCCAAATCAAAGTAGAAGAAACTGTACTTTGCTCTAATTTCTTTGACTACACAAATTTTCACACACTACTCTGTTGTGTTTTAAATGTGATCATACATAATGTGACCATATATTACTATGTGTTTCATTTAAGTGTTCATTAAACATTTAAGGCTTTATATGGTGACCTCTTATTGAACTTTGTGTGTGTGTGCAGGTGTGTGCAGATGTATACAGGTGCTTGTGTTCTCATGTGCATGTGTGTGTGGATGCCAGAGGTCAATGTGCGGTTTCTTCCATAGTCAATCTCAATCTCATTTGTGGAGACAGTATCTCACTGAACCTGGACCTTACCAACTCAGTTAAGCTAGCTAGAATTACAGGCATGTGGCTCCCATGCTCAGATATTGTTATTATTTCCCTTTATCTGCCCCCATAGGCACTGGAGGTTGAATTCAAGCCTTTGTGCTGGTGTGGAAAACACGTGAGAACCCGAGCTATCTCCCCAGCCTCCTTTTCTCTATTCAATTTTTATTTTCTCAAGATAGTGTACCACAGTCTTCCTCTAATACATAAACTTTTCTGTGATGTTGCTTATCAGTCAGTTCTGCATGTGCTTGTCAAAGATGAAGTATTTTACAAAATATTTGAGCAAACTAAAGAATATTTTGCTAAATAATGGAAATTATATGTGATTCTGCCATAATTAGAATTTGACATGGACTTCTTTTCATTATTCACATTTGGAAAGCAGAATGCTACCATGAGTGTGCCCACAATTTAAATGCATCAGGAAATGCGTCATATAATGTGGTAAAGGAACTGTGACTTGTAATTGAGGTCATCTGGATTATCTGCATAGGAACAAATGAGTCAAAGGAATCTTAAAAGTGAGAGATTTCCATCTAGAATTAGAGAAAGTAAAGAAAAGAAGGGGAGACATTCAAAATGTGAGACAGTTCCTGCTCATGATGTGAGACATTCAAAATGTGAGACAGTTCCTGCTCATGATGTGAGACATTCAAAATGTGAGACAGTTCCTGCTCGTGATGTTTGGCTTTGCAAAGTCAAGAAGGGTGCATGGATTCTCGGAACAGTGAACTCTCCTCAGAAAGTGATTAGGAGATGAAAATGTGTTGCAGCAATGATGGGAAACATGCTGCTGGAGCTGAAGATCTGGGTCCACAGTTAGGGCCCTGGCTGATCTTGCTAAGGACTGGTTTAGTTAGCAACTTTCACATGGTGACTAACAACTTGCCATGACTCCAGGTCAGGATTTCTGACACCCTCTTCTGAACTCTTAGGGCATGGCACAATGTAAATGCACCTACAAACACTCAGGCAAAACATTCATGTGCATAAATAAAAACTAATTAAATTTTTCAAAAAAAGAAAAAAAGATATTTCATATGAAATCCAAACACTGGTAGCCCCTGTGACAGTGCTGTTTCTACTATTTAAATCTCTGTGTTTGTGAGCCCAATTAAAATTTTGAATGTTTGCATTTTCCTTTATTGACATTACATCTCCATACTACAGCTTTGTGACTTTTCCTATTTATATGCGTATTTATTTATTTCTCAGGAATCTTTTTTACAATGAACACAAGTATTTTACAATTCATTCATTTACATTTTGTGTTTATGGGCATTTTCATGCATGTAAGAGCACCCATGTCATGCAGTGCCTACAGAGGCCAGAAGAGGGGGATGAATTCCGTAAAACTGGAGTTACAGAGGGTTGTTAGCCATCATGTGAGTACTGGGAGATCAGAAAATGTGCTTAACATCTGAGCCATCTCTCCACCCCTTCAAATGACTGAATTTGATTGTACATGCAAGCATACACATCAACATATATAACAGAAAGAGCAGCGTCATGGGTGATCAGCGTCATGGGTGCTCAATGTCATGGGTGCTCAATGTCATGGGTGCTCAGTGTCATGGGTGAGCAGTGTCATGGGTGAGCAGTGTCATGGGTGAGCAGTGTCATAGGTGAATGGTGTCATGGGTTCTGAGGTGTTATGCTGTATCAATGGTTTTCAATTCAGTGGAGGAATCTTTGTCAGATTGATGTAATTAAAGTGGAAAATTTCTGCCTGCTCCTTGATTAAAGGTCCCCGTCCCTAAGTTTATGTGCATTTCAAACCCTCAAAGGATTAAGTGACATTCTCATTTATTGGGAAGGAAGGCAGGGCCATCTATTCTATGCAGTCCAGTAACTCAAATGTTTCATGACAGACACAGCTGGAATCTGCATCTAATTTAGTGGTCAAATTGACAGGTAAAACCAGATATTGCAGGGTCCTGTGCTGACCAGTCAGAACTCTTTGGTGATCAGCACCCTTGTTAAGTGGGGCTATTATGAGGTAAGACTTTGGTCTTGAGCCCATTTCAATTCCTAATGTAGGTATTCAAACACATCACCTAAGAAATAATTGAAGGAATAAGTTAGTTAAGAGGTTGCTAATTGCTCCAAAACAATGATGTCCCCATGGATGGAGAATTTCTGCCAACTATTCATGCTTCTGAAGTTAAATTCCTACAAGGGTTAGTGACTTAACATATGTAAAGTCTAAGGAGGCAGGTGTGAGCATTATGTAAATGCTATTTCTGGCAGGTATTATTAAAATTAATGGAATGGGATATTAAGAGTTAGATCAGAAATTTCTGTTCAGCCAAGCAGAGACCATAGACAAAGGTAACACTGGATGTTTGATGATCAATTAGAAATATGTCGAAATTTTGGTTTCTGCTCCTCAATCATAATGACAGGGAGACCCTTGAGTAGGTGATCTTTGTAGTTGATATGATACTATGAGAAACCATGAAAAATATTTCTAATTAAAATCTTCTTTTAAGAATTTCACACAAGTACTCTCATTTTTTGCCCTTCCTTGTATCCTCTAATTCCTCCCACATCCCCTACTCCCAATATTCTGTCCTCTTCCTTAGTTATTAATGTTGCACATATGTACATATGTATATATTCAAGCAACATATTGAGTCAACTTAGTGGTGCTAGTATCTGTATGTGTTTAGGACTGACCACTGGGATTGGATAATATCAGAAAGTTCGCCTCTAGGGAAAATTGATATTCTCTCTCTCTCTTCTCTCTCTCTCTCCCTCTCCTTCTCCCTCTCCCTCCCTTCTTCCTTTCCTCCCTCTTCACCTCTCTCTCTCTCTTAGCAACCACTCATTGTCCATAGCTCTTAATCTAGGGGTGGGACTTTTGGCTACACACACATTGGCTATTGAATGGTGTTCTCACTATGCAGGTCTTTTGTAGGCAACTTCATTGTTGAGATTTTTATGGTACAGCTGTCACTCATGACAAAAACACACATAATTGCATGTGATCGTAGACAATTCTAGAAGTTAGTGAGTTCCATCCAAAGATGGTTCTCTAAGCCATGACTTGAATTTTCCTATGGAACCGGGAATGAATGTGATGTAATTGCGATATCTTGTGACTGCATCCATCACAATAGGACAATTACAGCAGTATACCTCCTCAGCTCCTGGAAAGAAAGCAGCTGGGTCCTGCATGCTGCCTTATTCCTGGAATCAGAGATCACAGAGGTCTATACCACATGGTAAGGGAGGTGTAACTTGTAAAGACTATACCCACTCACAGGGACCCTGTACTCCAGCACAGTCACATAGACTACTCACTCTGATATCATTGCATTGAGTGATGCAAACACAGGTAAGGTGTTTGTATTCCTAATAAGCTATAAAATGTGAATATTCAAGTAACAAAATGAGCCCCGGCAAGGAGAAAAGCCTTGAACCTTGAACGCTGGAAGCGCTGCCTTGAGCAACACTTCCTTATTTTCATTTTATTCATTTTATTCTCCATCAGTTCTTCTTCAAGCTTATATGACCTTCATTTCTGTTTCATCACCTGGAAGAGTTAGATTAAGCAAATGTCCCCATGGGCTACAAGCTTTATTAGACTGCAAACAAACTTTAAAAGTCTTTGTAACAAAAGAAATAGAGGAAAAATATGACCATGCAACCATTCTTTACTCTCTAAAGATGTAATAGTCTCATAAATTATTTTCATTAAGAGTATCTATTCGAATGCTACCTGTAAAATATCACGCCAAAAGAAAAGTCAAACTGGACCACTGGATGCAAACTTTGCAAAAATTAACATTAATTAAGAAGTTTAGAGGAAGCTAGCTTCCTTCCCTCAGCAGATATCAAGGGAGATGGGAGATCGGTCCACCTCTTATATCCAACATAGCAGACCTTTCAGAGTCTAATTTCCTGGTTTTTCTTGAGTTTTGTGATCACAGTTTACACATCTTACAATTCAATTCAAATAAACATGCTTTTAAAAATCTGTACTGGAATCTGTTTTCTCAATGCTTCTTTGTGTGCCGCCTGTATGTGCTGGTGCCTGAGGAGGCCACAGGGGCATCAGATCCCTGGATCTAAAATTAAAGGTCAGGTCACCTAACAAGTAAGGGGGTGCGTCCCCAACCTTCCTGCAGGTGTTTGTGCTATGGAGAAGCTTTGAATGACAGTAAATATTCAGGGTCAGTGACTGTCAAAAACTGGAAGTAGTTGTGAGAAATTAAATGTGTTCTCAAAAGCCTGAGTTTGGGGTCTCCAACAGGACTGTTGCACAGAAGCCTGTGATTACAGAGAAAGGCATGGGGTGCAAAGACGAAGTTGAAACAGGAATCTGCATTTGAGTTTAGCTTCCAGGAAGCTGTTTAGAAATCATAAGGATGTTACTTTGTTTTCTTAGAAGAATGATTGACTGACTGACAGAACTGATCACAAGGCAAAGAACTGTAATGGAATGTAAATCATTTCTAAATTCTTATCTTGCATTCTAAAAAGTTTCCTGCATGTGGACAGTGAACCCATCCCCAGTCCCTTTTCATCTCCCCTCCTCCAGCACATCTTCCATCTTGCTTTTCTGAGCATGCGAGACAAACTACAGGTTGCTTTGTGCTCATAGAGGACATGGACTGTCAAAGCATTCTTCAGTCCAAAGGCATTAAATTTTTAATTAAAAATACTTGAAGGAAAGTCATTCTCTGCCCCTCAGTAATCAATGGCAAGCAGTATTAATGGACTCTGTAGGTGGTACATGCGTGCATGTATGTAAATATATGTAACAATAACAATTTTACAATTGGTCAAGAATCTGAGAGGGATTACAGTGGTAGGAGAAGGCATAGGAAGGATTAGAAACGATGTAAATATTCTGCATTCGGGCATAAAATCCTCACATATTTTGAGGAAAGAAATGCCTTTTTAGTTGGGAGTTCCACTTTTGTCAATAAGCCACACATTTCTATAGATTTCTTGCCTCTGCTTATGTTTTCTGTGCACGCATTTGTTCCCAATCTTTGTGTCTTCTGCTACCATAAGAGCTACTGTAACGCTGATTTCATTGTGTGTGCTCTCAAATGGAAGCTGGAATCACATGATGTGGCATTCCTTCTCTGAGGAACTCGATATGAAAGGAATCATTAACTGTGCAGCAGAATTTGGATTTTTTATAAAAGAATGCCAAGTATATACAAAGACAAATAAAATGTTTCACAATCATTACTTGAAAAGCTACACAGATACATTCAATTAATAGCTTTCCTGAGCTTTAGAAGAAGGTTTGGGAGGATGATGGGAGCTGATAGGAAACCCTAATCGATTACATTTGGGTGTAGTGATATATTATGTGAGTTTCAAGCTAAATTATTCAAGGATTGCCTTATTATTCTTCCTATGCTGACTGTAGCTCCTGTCTCAGCTTTGAATCCCTGCTGCTCACCGTTCATTCGTAAAAACTCTGCCCACTGAAATATAGATAAAATATAGTTACGGGGAAAAGGGAAAGCATTCTTTCCTCTGCCACACTAAGGCCTTGCTGCTTCTATGCAGACTTTACGCTAGATATAAATTAAATATTGTAGGGTGCAGTGATGTGCTTTTCTCTGAAACTCCACCTCCACCATTCACGTACTACAAGGCAAGAGTAGGAAACAAAGAAAATCTTTTCTTTCCTAGTTTAACAAATAAACCTTTATAATGCTTTGGTGTCTGGGTTTTAATGTATAACATTCATAGAAAACTCATGGAGACCATGGAGTTTTTTCCTTGGGACAGACGGCTGAAGGTCTCTAGCCCACAGCCAGTGGTTACCTAGTTCCCTGTCCTACCTTGTTCTGATACTTTCCCCAAGGGTGCATGCTGGTTCCTTCAGCATGCACATCCTGAATCAAGTCTCAGCCTCCAAGGCCACCACTGCCATCTCCTGGGCCAGAGGTTGCTCATGTAGTGAATGTGGACATGTTAGGGAAGAGTCCAGGGAATGCCACAGAAGCTGAGTCAGCATGCATGCAGGACCTTGTTGGCATGGATGGAGCTCTGGTGGCTCCCAGAGCTTCACAACAGACAGGGGGCTAGAACCTCAGCAGCCTTAGATCTAAGGACAGGGTGACACATGGACCTCAATTTAATACTTCTTTCAAGTACACTATTATTAATCTTTAATTAAGGCCTTAATCATTATGCTCTCCAGTATTTATTTATTTTTATTTTATGTGTATGATTGTTGTGTCTGCATGTATGTAAGTATATTTGTGTCCTGCAATGCCCATAGAACCCAGAAAAGGGTGTTGAATCTCCTGGAACTGGAGTTACAGTTGGCTGTTAGTTGCCATGTGGGTGCTGGGAATCAAACCCAGGTCCTCCGGAAGAGTAGCCAGTGCTCTTAATTGCTGAGTGGTCTCTCCGGCCTTCTACACTCTATATATACCTGAATTTCTGCTTCAACACTTGATTCCACTGAAAATTTAAGAAAATGATTTACTTTCATTTTATCTCATATCCCATCCACTAGATATCGGTGAAGATACAATCACACTGAAGTTGTACTGAGGATAATGTTCTGATGATGGTGTGAGTTCCTGTCTATGTAACACCTAGGACTGGTACATGGTAAACTCGATAGGATTTATAGCCAAATATTGACAAGTGATTGTCTTGTAGGAAATTCACCAAACTTTAACTAGTGATGCAACTGAAAAAGCAGAGAAAACGTTGGGTCCGGGTTACACATGGTGTCCAGGATATACACTGTGTTCAAGGTACACATTGTAGGGTTTAAATTCACAGGTGGCTTGCATTTTTTATTGAGATTTTACTTTGATAGTCAATGATATTTTATTTTCCATTATTTTTCTGATATTATAAAATGCACTGTTTCTTATATTTAGTTCAACTACTTTTAAAAAAATTGATTTTTAATTTGTATTTATGTCTTTGTGCTTGTGTGTGGATGAGCTGACATGTGTGCAGGCACCCAAAGAGACCAGAAGAGTGTTACAGGTTGCCTGGAGGTGAAGTCACAGGTATGTGTGAACCCCTGAAGTGGTCACTAACCAAATGCTCGTGGTCTGGAAGCCCAGCCAGCACTGTGCAGCTTCTCTCCAGCCCTGTCCACCACTAATTTTATGAAAATAATGTGAGCAAATGGCAAATCTGCTTCATCATGGTAAGGAACCCTGTCTGTCTTCCAAGGAAAGATGTGACACGACCAGATTTTTGCAAACGCATGGAAGTAGATTAGAGGGGCCTCCAGGTTCACGGGCGCTTGATTGGTTTCTACAAATCTTTACTGTCTCTGCAATGAAAAAATGCTTAACACTGAACTCCTCTTTGATAAGTGATCATGGTATTTAAATGGTAGGCTATAAAGTTAAATGTGTTCTCTTCTTCTAAAAGCAAATTAAACTGAAACATGAGAAACAGTGTAATGACTGCCTTTGACATTCATTTGTTATACAGAAATGAAGAGAAATTATTCCTGATTTATACCAGAAATGAAGAGAAATTATTCCTGATTTATACCAAAAACAAAGAGAAATTATTCCTGATTTAACCCAATTGAAGCTGGAAATTTGTCTCTTTAAATTTTTTAGATGTTCTCATTCACTTAAATGAATGTTAATAATTTATAACATTTATGTTAGTAATGTTAGCAATTTATAACACATGTAATCTTAGAAATGCCAGGCACATGTAACTCTGAGCATGATGCTAACAGTTTCTTTTATGGGTTCATCTGATATGCAGATGTTATGCTCTCACTTAAAAGCTATTTCTTTTTCATTTTGCATATCATATATTGTATTTTTATTATACAAATTCCTGTCCCTTTTCTGCTTTGTCCACTGCCACCTCCATCACCCCCCCCCGACTTTGTACCCTCTATTTTAAGCACGTTTTTGTGTTTCCTTGTGAACTGTAGGATTCTTTTTTTTCTAATGTTGTGAAGAATCACTTTGCTATTTTGCATTGCACCTTTAGAACACTGGGTAATAATATTAATTTATTGTTACTTTCAGTCTTTGAACAGAATTTCTTCTCTCTCTTTCTCTCTCTCTCTGATTTTCAGTTTTTTAAACAAGCTCTTATCATTTCATCATAGAAAATTTTCATCTACTTGGATAAATTGATTCATGGGGAGTTTTATAAATTGATTTATTTGTTGACATATATAAAATATCATATATATGATACATTCTGGTCACCAGCCTCCTTCTTCATACCAAGTCCCTATCCATCTTCTATGTCATCTGTTCTGTTTTTATTTTTACTTTGTGATACAGTAGGCTTAACCAGACTAAGTGCGTGAGCAGGATAAGGAGCTTTGCACTGAAAATTGATTAACACACCAGTATTCACAGGAATGAATCAGTGATTTAGCACTCCAGGGTGGAGTGTTGTCCCATATCCCCTCCACCATCTGTGACTGAAGGTTCAGGGTCTCAGTCTGGTACAGATCTTATGGAGGCAATCACAGGCAGTATGAATTCCAGGTGTGGGATATGGAGGGTGCCAGTGGGGCAGGAGTATGAAGTTAATTAAAATGTTCTGTATGAAATTACACAAAAATTCAACAAGTTCACCAAAAAGAAAAAAGGCCCTTGGCTGAAGTCATAGGCACCAGGGGTGAACCTGCTACATTTACTTTATCTAAAGGGTGTGTTTTCAAACTGCTTCCTAAATATATCCTCATTGGCTAGTGTGTCCTCAGCCTGGATCAGAGTAACTTCTGTGAGCAGTGACTTCTGATTAAAGTAGAGAGGTGCAGCTGGTCAGTACGCTTAGAACAGGGGATTATTGACTACTTAGTCTTAAATAGGCAGGCCTCATCACCCACCCCAATGCTCAGGGAACATGACAAAAAGGAGGTAGAAAGAATGCAAGAGGTACAAGCTAGTTCCTGAAGCAAGCATCATCATGAAAACGAATTGTTTGCTTGTGCTGTGGTTCTGGGCGAAGCCAGTCCACCCCACGCTGCAAGTTGTTAACAAGGACTCTCCATATTACTTAGTGTACATATACACAACTGTGAAGAGATTTCTGTATGTGTTTTGTGAAGAGTCCCAGACCAATAGGCTTGGTGAGAATCCCTGACCCCATGTGTTTATGGTGATGCTGGCAAACTCCAAATTTGTTTGAAATTTACCCAAGAAAGGGTGTGGGGAACATGCAGAAACAGAGACGAAAGATCTATTTCTTGCAGATCAGTGCTCAATGGGATCATCTCCACCTGGTGCTTCATGAAGAACTCATCTGGGAGTTTCATAAAAATATTTAAACAGTCATTGAATTCGCCCCTTTTATCACCCTGGGACTTAACATTTCTACAAATGCTGTCTTTATAGAATTTCTGAATACAAGTCACTCAATGAAATCAGGGCCTGCACTTCGTAGAAACATCACACTTATTTGCAAAATGTTCATAAAATGTCTCTACAAAATGCCTACTAAGAGTGAACTATACTACGTATCAAGCATCTAGTAGAACATCTAAAAAGGGTTAATTCCTCCCATTCTGCCTGGCCTATTTCTAATATAAACATATTTTCTCAATATTTTAATATGTTTCCATTATCTCTCACTTCTGTTTTTGAAATTTGTTGTCCATAAATACATGTATGATACAAATATATTATATGTAAATATAAATGTGACACAGAATCTAGATATATTAATAATATATAACATATAATATAGCATATATGTACACCTGCACATACACAAATGAAACAGATTTATCTATAGACATAAAATTGAGAAAAGTTTAAAACTTGAGGCTTAACATTTGATAAGGGATTTCTGCTAAAAGCAAGATACATTTTTATCTTCTAACTTAAAGTCTTGGTTTAGTATTAGATAAGACAATGTTATTTGCTATGAAGATAACCCTCTAAATTTAATGGCTCTGACATAATAGATGTTTGTTTTTCATGCATCATCTAAAGATGTCAATTCCTGTGGGGTCCCTTCCAGTCACCCCATTATCTATAGATGGCCTGTAATTCGGCCCTGCTATTTTACTTAAATCAGTGGCTAATAGACTGAATGTTAATACTTGGCATGTTTTGGAAGGCCATGACTCTGGGAGTGAAACAGTCAATAAAGCTCTCATGTTTTGTTCACAGAAGGGTAAATCAGAGCTGTACTCAACCTTATAGGATATTGGAAAATAGAAAACAGCTACAGTTAGGAATAAGAAAATAGGACTAGGATTTGGGCTCTATTAATAGTGGAAAAGGTAAACGAAATCTCGGTATTTTTTAAAGTGAATAAATGTGGAAGACTTGAATGTTATTATTGAACTATTTCAATGTACTTTAATAATTTTCCTGACTAAATGTGGATGCTTTTAGAAAAATGACAACAAAAATTACATGAATGGCACTTGTGCCATATTTTGAAAATTGATGACAGCTTATGACTGTTATTATTATGAACAGAAAAGAGGATAACATGGAAAGGAAAGGTTGCTGCTTAATGAGACTGTCTCTCTGGATGCACTGGGAGGTCCGGGAAACCAGCCACGCTCCCCGTGTGTCTGGGAAAACATTTTTAGAGAGGATTAGATGTGAAGACATTGTCCGTCTTGACCAGAGGGCAGTTGAACAAATATATATTTACCTGGGTCAGGGAACACAGTATAGACCCAATGAATTTATTATCGTAACCTAGGAAGCAGGGGTCACTCAGGCCACTGCATTACTGAAAATCCATACCCCAGCATGAGTGGAGAATTTTAGTTGACACAATACCCTTTCATTTATAAATCTACACTTTTTGATTCAAGAAAAAAGATTCTCTTTTGCATTTCCATTCATTTTATATTCAGTTATATACAATATCAATATTTTCCTAAATCATGTTTCACAATGTCTTTCATTTCTGTTTTTCCACTGTTTTTCTTGATTCACTTTACTCAAGAATACCATGTCTTTAGATTTTATATAGGGGATATTAGAACAGAACGGAAATGCTCAGGTAGCAATGAAAAGGTTTTGAAAAGCGCGCTCATTAATTAATTCTAAATGTTTAACTTTCAAAGGTGGGCGTGGCCATTTCTCTGCGATTTCTTTTCCCATTAACCCAGCGTATTTTCTTCGGCAAGCATATGTCTCTAGTAGGAATAGATCCTTGTGTGTATAATTACTACAGTTACTACTCTGAATGCACCCATGGATGCATGGTGTTAACATGGACTTGTTATATATACTTGATCCTCATATTAGACTTGGAGATATCGTGTGGTTAATTTGAACATTTGCCTCAGGTTTGTTGGAAATGTGTATTTATGCTGGTTTCCTGTCCATTTCTCAGGTAGGAAAGTGAGCAGTTACTGCCCTGGCTTGTCAGTGTTCTGATTAATTTAGTGACAGCAATGCCAGCAATGCATGGGGCAGCCACAGGCAGTTAGAGGCTGCCATGGTCTCTGAGTACCATCAGTACTGAGCACAGGTTATTTTTTATGTTGACAGAAAATACAAGGTGTTTTCAGCTGGCATTTGAAGTTTTCTGCTGCGAGGCTAGGTAGAATTATTCAAAAAAGAATAATTGATCTGTGGCTTTAAATCCTGCTAATTGGAAAGAACTGCTTTTTAGCCACAGATATATTTAATAAAACATTTGTAAATACAAGACAAGTGAGTCTGTCTGAATATAATTGACTTCTTTAATGTATATGATAGTGAAAAATTATCGTCTTTGCATTTCTTGTTTCGTGTCTTACTATTGGGACCTGTAGATATATGAAGGATCTGAGTCGCTATTAGGGCATTGTCTTTATATTGAAAAATGATCTGACAGTTAAAACAGGGGAAGGAAGATCTAGAGAAGCAATAATGTAAATTTCTATGTTTTCTGGATATTCTGTAGGTGATGAATTAGAAACATATTAGTTGCCAACTTGACACATCTGGAAGAAGAGAACTGCAAATAGGAACTTTTCTCCATTGGATTGGACAGTGGCCATATCTGTAGGACCTTTCTTGATTGCTGAGTGATGTGGGAGAGTCCAGCCTGTTTGTTGTAAGTGGTGCCAGTCCTGGGCAGATGGTCTTGGTCGCACAA
Source organism: Eospalax fontanierii (assembly GCA_035773235.1). Lineage (NCBI taxonomy): Eukaryota > Metazoa > Chordata > Mammalia > Rodentia > Spalacidae > Eospalax > Eospalax fontanierii. The sequence goes on along the minus strand of CM069524.1, from coordinate 187,648,221 downwards.
GAAAGCAGGCTAGGCACAGGCAAGGAATCAGTCAACAAGCAGCATCCTGCTGAGGTCTCTGCTTTGGTTCCTGCCTCTAAGTCCCTTCCTTGAGATCCTGTCTCGACTTCCTTCCATGACAAATTGTGATCGGAACATATAAGCCAAAGATACCTTTCCTTCCCAAATTGGACATGATCTGTCGAAACTTAGAGTGAAAAAGTTGCAGGTTTTTTAATGAAAGCAAGCTCACTGACCCTGGTATTCCTCTTGTGACCTGGGCATAGGCCTTAACCCTTCGCTGCCCCTCCTCACTCTCCTTCCAAGAGAGTGTGAGGCAAAGGGAGATGAACGAAGCTTTGTACGAATTCTTGTATGAATGATTTGTGTCTCAAATCCCTAGAAGTAGCATATCTATCTCACTGCATACAATGAGAAAAACTGAGAAATCTACTTGATATCAGGTGTGATATTCCAGGCCCAGTGATCAAAGGTCAAGATTCTCTGAAAAGATAAGGTGTATCACAGTTGGTACTCAAAATGCTGTTTCAATTATACGAAGCATGGAGCCTGGTCCAAGCATAGTTCCATGAGACATTCAAAGTAACACATGGTTTGAGTTCAAGTCCATGCTTGACTTTAAAATTAATGCTATGAGTCAGGCTGTTTATTTAGGCAGGACTGTAATGTAGCTTAGAAATGTTTGTAAAAATGATTGCATGTTAACCTTTGAGAATTAATGGCTTGGGATTTAAACTGCTCTTCCTATAAATTACAATAAATAATCTATTGTAAGTGAAAATTTCATACCAAATGACACTTAGATTTTCTTTTATGTTTATAATTAAAATAATAGATTTATTTTAATTTTGATTTTATTTTGATTAATATTAATAATGTTTTACATATTTCAAAATTGCCAAGAAAATAAATGTCATAGGCTTTTACCACAAACGGCCTTTGAATTAATAGATGTTAGTGAGCTTGGTGAATCATCACATGCACAATACAACTTACTCTGGACTGTGTATGAGCGTCAAACTCTGCTCTTGCCATGGTTTTGTTTATTCCTAAATCTGGAAGTTGTGGCATTTATTTTTCTGACAGATTCCCTTGGGGAGATAAGACAGAGCCGAATGCTGAGTATAGAGGCCTCGTTGACTGACTTTGCTTCAGTGCATGGGCCCGTATCACATGTTGCTCCCTTACCAGAACTGGCACTCTCAGTGATGCTGTGTGGCAGAGACTCCTATAGAACATTTTCGTCACTGTGTATTCATTGTTGACCTCTCTCACCTGTAAATTCATACCCCTTCCTTATAAGATGAAACATTTACATTTTTAGGAAATGAAGCTTGACGAAAGCAATACAACATGACTTGAGGTGTTATTTCAGCCTTCATTCGCTTTTCTTGAAAAATTAGTACACACGACAATTCTCTGTGAAAACTTGTAAAAAACAAATAATGGTTAGTTCCAGAACTAACCAGTACGGACTGATTAGATAATAGCATTTTTGTGAAAACGTCATAAACTGTTGGATAAAATACAGCAGACTATCCCTTCAAAAGTAGAGCTGAGGGGCTGAAGAGATGTTTCAGTGGTTGAGAGTACCAACTGTTCTTGTAGAGGACCAAAGTCAGTCCTCAGCACCCACATGGCAGCTAATGACCCTCTGTAACTCTAGTACCAGGGGATTTGACCCCTTCTTCTGGCCTCCATGGGCATTGTATGACATAGGTACACTTACATATGTTCAGGTAAAACATACATATACACACAAAAATTAAAAATTCAAACATTTTAAAAGACAAAAGTAGAGTTGAGTCTCAAAGCCAGAACATCTAAAGGACGGGAGCATAGAAACCAATTTTCAGTGTGCATAAAAGGAGAGCTGCCCCGCTGGAAGACAGGAGGGAAATTAAAGGTCAGTTTACGTCACCATTTTGCAGAAACAACAGACACATGGCATTGTTTGTATGACTATGAGAAAAAGAAAATGGGTCTGTGTAGTAAGAAAATGTCTGTGTATAACTAGTCCTCTCAAAATCCCATGATGCCAAGAAGAGCCAAACTGCACTTATCTTTAATATTCTCTTCATGCTGTAAAACAAAAAGTAATGAGAAATGTAGGTGATCTGTTAGTATGCATAAGAAGCATTGGCAAATGTCTGAAAGGGGACACACACAGTCTGTTCACTTGTAGAGAATTGTCACAAAGACTAAACTAAGACGCTTAATGAAGAAATGAAAAATTAACTGACTTTTTCCATCTAGATGAATCTATGAAATTTGGAACCCACTCCTGAACACCACATAAGGACACATGGAGAGCAGTGCAAAGATAGATTATGGCAGAAAAGGTGGCCATGTTATATTATTCAGCAAACATCTAGAAACTCATCAAATTGTAGAATTACTTGTATCAACAATGAGGTGTTCATTTTTCTGAGTACCTAAGACATGGATGAATTTTCAGGTCACAGCAATTAGTGTATTCAATCAGGAACAACACCTTCATTATACATAAATAATAGAACACTTGACATTTATGATGCCTCCAATTTGATGAAATACTAATTATGTATGACAATATAAAATAGTGGACCGAAAAACAAATATACTCAGTTACATACACTACATATTCATACCATGCACACCCACACATACACAAACATACATACACAGACACATACACACATTCACACAGGCCACACATATATACACACCACACATACCACACACACATATAGATGCATACACATCTGATACATACATACACACAACACATAAACCCACAACACACACATATGCACATATACACACATATATGGAAACTATAAACACATATACATATACCCAGACACTCATATACCAACATATATGTGACACATAATATACACATGAACACACACCCCACATATACACATATTCATGCATGTACATAGGCACACATTGTTTGTACACAGACCACACATACAAATACATATGTACAAATATAGAAACACACACATCTGTGTGCCTCTAATGCAGAGCCATGACATAATGAATGGGTTGCTTACTGCAGAAGGCATAACTCTGAGAAATTTAGGAACAAACTCATAAGTAATTTCGTTGTTTACCTCAAAGTGCCCTCCATGTCTTCTTATCTGGCCCAGCCTCTCATCTGAGCTGCAGCCATTCCTTGTCTTGTATCAGTCTTAAGCTCTAGCATTCTAACCTTTGACAATCTCCATCATGACCTCCATTTCAAAGAACAACCATAAACCACTGGTGACATGATCTGAAAGGCCCATGGATGTGTTCTGTGAAGGTAATATTACTGGGCTTTGAGTTTGAATAGCATAAATATTATTTTATTAAGGGGTTGTCTCATAACTTTTTGTGAAATTCAGTATCCACCAACTGGAAGAATTGTCTGCCTCGGGAGAGAACAAGAAACAGACCAGAAATGCTATGTGCAAATGCTTTCTTTCTTGGGAATGAGATTTAAGTTATTTTAAAATCTCTTCAATTTTACTTTGTTATATTATTCTCCATTATTGACTTGTCTCACAGTTCAAAACAATAAAATCAATCTAGATGGATAAGGCTAGTGAAAGATTGATAACTAACTGATTTATTTGGGGTTTTATTTTGAGACAGATTTGCACTATGCAGTCTTGGTTGGTCCTGAATATAGACTAGTCTGTCCTTTATCTCACAAAGGATACCTGGATCAAGTTCTACACAGCCACCCAGCGAAAATGAAATCTTATATAGAGAATTGTGAATGAAAGTTTCCAGAATAACTGCATCTTAAAACTGAACATTGTATGAAGGTTGATCGACTGAGGAGAACTTCAGTGATTATGAAGACTTTCAGATATTCCAAGTCCAAAGCTTAATTACCATTTATCTTGGGCCATCATTAGCCCACCTTTGCATCTAAACTTAACATTCTGTAGCTAACAGATAAAAAGCTTTGGGAAAGCATTAACTGAGCAGCCCACCAGCTTCCACCAAAGGGCTGAATGCCATCAGAAAGCACCTGAGGGTTATGGCTGAGATTTCTCAATAAATACATTTAGTAGAGGATTCTACTTTGTGTGGGCACTCTACAAACTTCATGGAATTGCTACATCTTTGTAACATGGAATTTGGAATAACTTGACTGTGTGTTCCCAGATCATAGTCACTCAGATTTGGCTCCAGAATGAATTACTCTCATCCCTTTTGAAGTGATATTCTGCACTTGCATCAGTGGTTATGGTATTACACCATGGGACCTTAAGAGGGACCCACATTTCATCAGAGGAGTCTTGGAGAAAGGAGCGAGCAGGGACCACCGAGTCCGGTATCTAGTGCTGCTCCTCACCGCGATGGTGGTAAATTTTTCTCAGGTTCTTTCAGAATCCCTTTGTTTGGTCCATTGTTTTTAATTCTGTGCTGGTTGTTTAAGGATCATATTTGTTAAATTTCCTTTTTGATTTTGGTTGTCTTTCAAAGTATTTGATTTAAGGTATCTATTTTACCTGCTATCTTTGAAAGTATTTTGGTTTCAACATTTGCTTTGACTTTTGGTTGCTTTCAGATTTCTGAAAGCATTTTGACACTGACCATTTACAAAAATTTGCTAGTGGTAAGTTTTCTTTTCTCTTTCTTTTTTTCTGAACACTTCTCCCATATCTAATCTAAGAAATGCCAAAATACTTCCAGAAAATCAAACAGATATTTTTCATTCCAACTGGTAGTAGGTTTGATTAGTGTGTTAATTCAACTTACAAATGTAAGAAAAAGGCAAAAATCTAACTGCAGTTGAAGCTAAGTTCCCCCTCAAGGAAGAACATTTACTAGTTCTAAACTGACTTATCTTGTGGTTTTAAGTAGAGTCCTAGACAATAACATTTAAAATATCACAAGTGGGCAGTTTGCTTTAACTAAAATGTAAAATCATGAGAAAAGCAAATGAAATTATAAAATTGATAATTTACAAAAATAAGAGATCTAAAAAATTCTACAATGGATTTAAAGGGAGACATTGAAATTAAGATTTTGATTTAGACATTTTAGGCATTATTTCAAAACTGAAGATACATTCTAAGACTAGTCCTCCTGTCTCATCTTTCTCTGTCTTTGTTCTTCCTCCTTTAGCTCCTAACATAAGTTCTATATGAAGATAAATTATGGCCTGTTTTAAGATAAAAGCAATAAAAGAAGAAAGAAAGAGAGAAGACAGAAAGAAAGACAAGGAGAAAGAAGAAGACAAGGAGAGACTCAGGCCTTATTAAAATCCCTTTCTGCACTGCTTCTCCACACACCTTCCACCTGAGCTAACCAGGCCCCCATCCCACATCCTATTCCCCTGTTTTACCCCTCATCACCCCAGATCTCTGGACTGACTTTTTAGTCCCATCTTCTCAAAGCATCCGGATCTCCTGCACTGAGACCATCTGGGTTCTTCAGGCTACTTTGTTGGAGCCTTCACAGGCTGTTCCCGCCCTAGATCAGCCATCTACCCCGGCTGCTGCTCCCCGACACCCGACCTGCTTGGGATTCCTGTGAGACCAGCTATCTTCCCCGGTAAGTCTGGTCCCACCAGTGACTCTCCACTCCCCTCCTGCCTGAGCAACTCCACTGTCCCCTGCTTACATCCTGTTCTTCTAGCCTTGGGCATAGGCCCACCTTTGCTCTTAGTACCTCAGATCTCAGGCCTACACTGTTATACCAGACTCCCCACTTGTCCTGATCCCCTGTACTCAAATGTCTCAATTTCTCAGTCTACTTCGTTAGATCTTTCACAGATGGCCCCACCACCAATTTGCTTTTGAATTCCTAAAATCAGACTTCTTCCCAGATATATCTAATCCTGCTTACTGCCTCTCCACTCAGCTACCGCCCAGCTCCAAACTGCCTCACCCTACATCCTGTTACCCTTCCAGCCTCAGGCCCCCAGATCTCTGGAATATGTCTTAATTCTACCTGGTTGTGAGCTCTCCAAATCACACTGAGTTCTTCCCCTACATTAATACCATCTGTAGTCCCTCCCACTGTGTAGAGCTAGATTTCTGTGCCCTTTAGCAAGGGCCCAAATCTTTACAGACTGCCTAAGAGAGTCTGAATTCAGCCTCTGCCATGCAGTCTTCCCAAACTATACTGTATCTCCTGATTAGGGAGGCCTAGACCTTAACAGAGTGCCTGAGAGCATCTTATCTCCCCTGACCTGTGCCTTCTAGGAACTCCAGAGCAGCAGGACTAGAGCCATCTGGTCCCTCCAATATAAAATCAACAGAAAGAACCTGAAGCTTCACCAGCCAGCTTTTCAGACCCAATAAAATAAACAACCAAGTCACATCAAGTATACAAACATAATCAGACTCCAGCTCAACAAACATTGTAAGAAAATAATTTAAAAATCCATATGCTATTAAATTTGAAAACCTTAAAGAAATAGATGTATATCTAGCATCATGGGAATCACCAAGGTTAAGCCAAGAAGAGATCAACAGATTAAACAGACCCATAATGTGTAAGAAAATTGAAACAGCATCGCAATGCTTCCCAACTAAAAAATGCCCGGGCTCAGAGGGATTAACAGCAGAATTCTACCAGAGATTACAAGAAGATCTCTCTCCAACAATGCTTACATTATTCAAAAAAATAGAAACAGAGGGAAAACTCTCAAATTCTTTCTATGATGTCAGCCTCACTCTAACACCAAAGCCAGGTAATACACAAAAAGAAAACTATAGGTCCATATCCTTAATGAACATAGTTGCAACAATTCTCAAAAAAATATTTGCAAACTGCATACAAACACACATCAAAAACATCATCCACCATGACCAAGTTGGCTTTATTCCATAGATCCAGGGATGGTTCAATATAAGTAAGTCAGTACATGTCATAAAGCATATAACTGGACTCAAAGATGACCAAAAATCACATGGTCATCTCAATAAATGCAGTAAAGGCCTTTGATAAAATTCAACATTCATTTTTATTAAAAGTCCTAGAGGGAATTGGACTGGAAGGAAAATAACTCAACATAATTAAAGTTATATACAACAAACCCACAATCAACATCATTCTAAATGGAGAAAATCTTGAAGCATTCCCATTAAAATCAGGAACCAGACAAGACTGTCCACTATCTCTTCTCCTTTGTAATACAGTATTTCAAACTCTTGCTAGAACAATAAGACAAAAGAAGGATGTTAAAGGAGAACTCATTGGAAAAGAAGAGGTCTTTGCAGATGATAAAATATTATACATAAGAGATGCCAAAAATATGACTAGAAAATTCCTAGAAATGATTAACTCAGTAAAGTGGCAGGTTACAAAATGAATGTACAAAAGTCAGTAGCCTTGTTATATCCCAACTACAAGCAATTGGAGAAAGAAAACATGGAAACCCTCCCATTGACAATAGCCTAAGAGAACAAAATCTCAGAATAAACATGATCAAAGAGATTAAAACTCCCTGCAATAAAAATTTTAGATCCTTGAAGAAAGAGATTGATGAGGACGTTGTAACATACAAGGACCTCCCATGGTCATGGATTGGAAGAATTAATATTGTGAAAATGATCATCCTATCAAAAGCCTTATATAGATTCAATGCAATCATAATAAAAATTTCCATGACATTATGGAATTATGAATTAGAAAAAAATACCCAAAGTTCGTATGTAAGCACAAAAGACCATGGACAGTCAAAGCAAACCTGAGCACAAAGATCAATGCAGGAGGGATTACTAAAACAGATTTCAAACTACACCTTAGAGCTATAGTCATATAAACAGCATGGTACTGGCACAAAAATAGACCTTAGGTCAATAGAATATTATTAAATACTCGAACATGAGTACATGCAATTTTAACCAATAACTAATAGATGGAAGCAACCTAAGTGTCCCTCAACAGACAAGTAGATGATGAAAATGGGGTACATTTACACAATGGAGTTCTATGGTAAAGAAAGATAAATTCGTGAAATTTTCAGTCTAGTATCCCAATCACCACTCACCAAAGAAGGTTTTTTTGTACTAGACAGAGACTGTTAGAGAGTACCATAACTGGTCATACAAGATATTATCTGTGAATTTCCCAAGCCTTAGCAGCATGTCTATAATGCAGCCTCTACACCTAAGGCTCACATAGCAGTGAACAAGGGGTGAAGAAGTCACTAACGAATCTCGCAACTCTTCATTAATGAAGTTCCTTCATGCAACAGAGGGCCAAAACACAAAAGGTCACAAATGACCAAAGAATGGAGATTAGAAGTCTGCAGAGTGTGGGCCCCTGGACAGGACTCCTGTATTAAGTTTCAGTCACCCAGGGCTCAGGGACCATTGCAGAAGAGGGAGTGGAAAGATGAGTTTTCACTGAGGAACATTGGGGGACACTAACTTGACACAATAGACCTTAACTCAGATGAAAGAATGTATGGATTCCAGTTTGGGGTCTATGGAGGTGGTGTTGGTGGGGAAGTGATTACAAAGTTGGTTAAGATTAACTGAGATGTGTTGTATAAAATGCACAGTGATTCAATTTTAAAATCCCATCTGTAAAGACGGCTGTCACTTGGGATACGCCACTCGCTTCCCTGTGTCTCACAGCTAACTTTTCTGGCTTATTCAGTTCTTGGCCTTGAAGTATCAAGCTTACACCTGCATAAAAATGTCTTTATTATACTACCTGGTCCTGACATTCCTTTCAGCAACTGAAGTCACCAATCCTGGTTTTATTTTAGTGGACATTCCTAAAACTTAGGAGAACACCTCCAGCTCCTAAGGATGACCACACGACAGCCGTACCTCAGCCACTCCTGTGGTTTCTGGGTGCACCTGCTGAACGTTGTTGGTGGGGTTCCTGCATGTCATTTGTGATTTACCCTGCTAAGCATGATTTGCCTGTTGCTTCGGGTTTCTTTGCTTTTGTTTCCTGGCCAGAGATTCACTTACAAGCCCCCTAGACTCACCCATAAGTGGTACCTAGGTCAGAGGCAACAGTATGTGTTTGGGGTTTTTTTGTTTTTGTTTTTATTTTCTTGTATCTTGTCACTAAGAGAACAGCTTGAGACAAAATAACTGATATTTTTTCACAGTAACTGATTTCTCACTTTATTACTTTATGCTTTTTATTGAGTTTTGTGCATTTCACACAACAGTTCTTAATCACATTTAGACCCCTCCCCTCCATCACCCATGTCCCCCATACCCCTGCTGGACTGCATGTATTCCAGCATGCATATTAAGTTCTATCCAGTCAATCACTTGTGCCCAGATGTCCTTTAGTGCAAATTCATCCACCGGAGTCTGGTGAGCCTATCTATAGCATGTAAGGTCTACTCTCCTCACATGGAAAAAATCAATTGTTCTTGGTGTAGGGCCAGTCCACCACCCATTTCTCCCCTTCCCTCTGGGCGCTTGTTTACTTGAGTTGCCATGGGTCCTCTGCTCAATGCTACCATCGCCACAAGTTCACATGTGGAAGCTTCTGGTAGCCTGAGCTTTTCTTTCCCTATTTTCATGAACCATCCCTGACTCTTACAATCTTTCTGCCCCTTCATCAGTAGTAGTCCTTGAGGCTTGGGTGGATGAGGTTCGGTATAGGAGTCCTATCCGGAGATACAAACTCTCTTATTCTTTAAAACTTAACCAGTTGTGATCTTCTGTGTGCATCAGAACCTGTACACCTAGGGCTTGTGGAACACAGCAGAATGAGAGGTCGAAGGAATACTAATGTGTCCCTCGACTCACACCAGTGATGCCTCCTTATACAACAGGGAGGCACACTCTATTTATCCTTTATCAGAGATAAAGGATAAATTATTTCCTTTCTTGTCCTTTCTGTCATCTGTAATGTATGTAATACTTCGACAAAGAGAATTCTACTGGTTCATTTATCTCCTGAAAAGAGAAAGGGATTATCCTAAGTGTACATGGCAAGCTTCACCTTCTGTTCTTTTTGATGCTAAGTCTTGTGTGTATCTAGGAGATAGAGATAGAAGTCTCTATATTCTTGCACTCTAGGTGCACCTGGACTTCATATACTTGTTTCATTTTTGCTAACATTGTTACTTGTAGTATTGGCATGTCCAATAAATTAAATTTCACATGTGCAGATTAATAAATGTAAGTATTTTTCTGATGTATTAAAAGACCCAGTAAGGGGCTGGAGAGATGTCCCAGTGGTTAAGAGTACTGACTGCCCTTGCAGAGGACCCAGGTTCAATTCACAGCACCCATGAGGCAAATAACAAGCATCCTAAATCCAGTACCAGGGGACCCATTGCCATCTTCTGACCTCCATGGGCATTGCACGACACAGGTGTAGTTACATGCATGTAATACACTAATACACATAAAATAAAAATAATAATATTTAAAGGTCAGATAAATACATACTGCCATATAAACTGGTCCTCTGAACATCTTAAAACCTGTTAAGCTATATCTTTCAATTTATTAAGTGTTTCAGAAAACCTTTAAAGGTTATTTTTTTACACAAAACAACATTCAATATAATCATAAGATGAATATTTCATTAAGCTATAAAATTTGATGTTATAAAGATATATTTAGAAGAGGATTTCCTTATAAAACAGGCTCTAAATAAATATATATATTAATTAAACTTTTTATTTCAATTATGTAATAGAGGTAAAAAATCATTTCTTTTTCAAATCATTCTTAATACAACACGGTTAAGTATAAAGTTTGTATTATTGCTGGACTACATGTAAAGCAATAGATATATATGTTTGCTAATGATCTTTGTATTAAGCTTTCTTTTCACAAAGAGGATTGCAGCAAGTATAATCTAAACAAATATATTACCAAACTTTGGCTGCTAAAAATCTGTTTTATGTATTATTGTGTGTATGTCTACATGTACTCATGTCTAAAAAATAATTTACTTTGTATAAAACTGACTTGTGTAAATCAGGCTTGTTAAATTAACCCAGCCCAGCCCCCTTTGGCTCATAAAGCTAAAATTATAATGGGAAAGATTCCAAAACCAACAGATTAACTTGACCACATGTTCAATATGCCAGTGGAAGATATTAAACCAGTATTATCACTTGGGAGAAACAATAGAGGTGTCCAATGATCTTTCCTCTTTTTGACAGAATTAACATGGGTACTTAAGTTTAATTGTTTAAAGAATCCTTTTAAAAAGTCATTACACATTGAGTTACACAGTTTTGGTAAAGATGTCATATCCTTGATCTTTTTCCTAATTCAGGTTCTACAACATGGTTTATATTGCTTGAGGAAATAACTCAATTTTAAGAGATGATTACTCATTTCATGTTTCTCATTGGTGCAATTTTCCCATGCATAAATGTTTTCCTAAAATGCTAAACTCTTTTTTTAAGGATTAATTAAGAAAGATCACTTATCTTTGTGCTATTAGACATGTTTTGTATTTTATGTATATGTAATATGTGCATTTTGAGGATTTTAAGGTCAGTAATGCCTCTTATAAATCATCAAACATGGGCTGAATAAATGACTGTCTGGCAATAACACTAGTTGCTCTTCCAGAGGTCCTGGGTTTGATTTCTAGCACCCACATGGTGGCTAACATCTGTTCATAACTCCAGATCCTGGGCATCTGACACCAGGTTTGTCAAGGTTCATATCTTTGCCAAACCTATGTAAAAACAGATCTAAATACTTACTAAACATTTTTTTAAAAATTGGTCATTTTAGGAACCTGCTTCATGGCTTACAAAGACATCTCAAGGCTTAAAATCTTAATGTGTTACATTATAATTTGTTTGAGATAATTATTCATCTCTGTGCTTGAATTTTAAAGACAAATTATTAAGTTATATATTTGTTAAATGATTAACATAATTATTAAAAAGCTAAACAGGAGGCAAAAATAAATAAATCAATAAAGCATAAATGCTAAAATGTTGTTTCTGCATGTTTCAAACCTTGTTAAAAGTGAATGCCTTTTAACAAAGAATGTCTAAGGGAGTGTTATAATGACATATCGTTAACAAATAATTGTTCAAATTTGTTAAGAAAAAAACAAGACTATCAATTTGTTTTATTACCTTTATTTATTGTTGTTAGATATTTAAGATACCATATAACTACATAAATATATATGTACATATATTTCTGTTTTAGATATATACTTAGATTTTCACTTAAAATTATCTTATTAAAATGTTTTCTAAATTTTCTGTAAAACAACAATCAAGGAAAAGAAAATAGAAATTAAAAGATTATATCATATATGATATCATTATATCATATTTGTCAAAGGAAAGTTAAAAAGGTTTTCTAGTATGATAAGGATTGCTCCAAAATTAAAATCGATGAAATAATGTTAGTTAAAAGTTTAAAGTATGTTGAGGAAAGATTTAGAAAATTAAATTTAAAGAAAGTAGATAATATTATAAGCAAGTTGATCATAGCAAAAATGTTATTAATTTTTTGTTCTATGTGTATGAGTACTACGCCTGCAGGTACGGAAGTGCACCCATGCTCTGAAGTGACTACAGAGGACAGAAGAGGGCATTAGGTCCCCTGGAACTGAAATTACAGATGGTTGCTAGCTACTATGTGGGTGCTGAAATTTAACCTGGGTCTTCTGCAAGAGCAGTTAGTGTTCCTAACTACGGAGCCCTCTCTCCAGTCCAAAGGATATTATTTTTTGATCAAAATTCAATACCCTGAGGTAAAATTAATGTTTGATTTCCTGTTCACAACAAGAGACAAAAGGTTTTCTTAAGTGTTAATTGGCCAGCAATATCAAGACTTTTAAATATAATTTCTATAATTTTGGATGCTTGTAGGATCTTCCTCTAAAAATAAAACAAAATCCATGTTTTCATCAACTGAAACACTCCATTCAACTAGAGGAAAAAAACGTATCCAGGTACTTCTAGCCTGCTTAAGTAGTATATAATTCAAGGAGATGAAATTTAAGATTCTCTTGTGCTGACTGGATCGAAGAACTCATTCCTGTGGACTTCAGACTGCCATGCTGGGGCGGCACTCATCTTTAACTAATTGAAACTTCAGCACCCCAAGCACCTGAACATTTTTCTTATTTTTGTTCCATAAGTTTTTTCACAATGATATGATTTATAGTGATTTATAATTTATAGATTTCTGATATTTAATATTTCACCTGGTATATTTGTAACTGATAATACTAATTTTTGCCTGTGTTAAGTTATAAATGATGATATTTCTTCACATTAATCATTTGTTGGTTACAACTAATTGCTTATCCAGAAACACTACCTTACTCAACTAGTTTACATGTTTAAATGATTCAAGTGTTTTCACTTTGTGAAAAAGTACATAAAAAATACATATGTACTTTTCTAATTATTCAGTGCTCTTTGGATAAAAATTTAAGTCTTTAAATTTTCACATGTAAATGATAATACATGTACATATTAACTGAATCCAAACAAACTAAAAGTCCCTATAACAATCTCCAATGTTTAACAAATTAACAGCAACCCTAGATTCTTTAGGTAGAGACACCCAAAGATTTGTGTTAACTTTTCTTATCCAATTTATACAAAAGACATTACTCACCAATAACAACAATGTTCATAATATTTTATACTTTAAGTATTGGAGTTCCTTAATTAAATAAACAGTTAATGTGGTCTATTTAGTAAAATTGACTGGGATAAAAGAATAATTAAACAATATCTATATTTTATTAATAAAAGGAAATGAACAGTACTATAGTGATATGCCGCAGAGTCCTATTTCCATTCATAATACTTAAAGTAAAAAGAAATATTTGGTTATGCTGCAAGGCCTACATTATTTTAATTTATTACAAGTTTGATGTTTTATTTTTTTTAATGTTAATAATATTTGGACTAGAAATGAATACATAGTTATTAAAAGAATGGTAAAAGAGTACTCTATTGTTATCTAATTTCTTCTATAATGCGTTCTTCATTTACATTTTCAAACCAAAAATCCTGTATGATACCATTATAATAAAAAAGAGCAAACTTTTACACACAGGTAAGAGTTACTAGATTAGAGTTAGTCACTGCACGTGAGGTTATACCTACAAAATCTAACTGGACAAAAGAAAACCCAAAAACTAAATAATACTGGATTTGTTTAAATACTCTAAATATAAACAGAAATCAATAAAAATTAATTTAAAAAAGAAAATAGTTCATAAAGTACAATTAATTGTAAATACAGGGAGGAACATAGTACTTTTTTCAATTTGCTACAAATTGATCTGTTTCATTTACTCTGTTAGACCAAGGAATGTCTGTGGTTATTTTACGTATAATAATCTCATATGCCACAAACAAATGCTATTTCACATACAGAGGACAATACCCTAAAAATATCAGATCCAGGTAATGCTGGCTAATAGCTTTAATATGATCCAGGAATTTCTTCCTTACTGGCTTTACCAGCTAGTCCTCTCCCCTGAAGACTGCTTCTTTTTGCCTACCACTCAACCTCCACTACATCAGATCCTTTAGAAGCCTTTCTTAAAGGCAAGTTGGAATAAATGTGCTGTCCTTACATGCACAAATGTGATGGTGATGCTTGACTGCAAGGGGAATCTGTGAATGAAGGTATGTGGAAGAATGGCATCTTAGAGCCCACTGAGCACTGTATCTTTATAAATTTATTGGCTGAGGAGAACATTAGTGACTGTGGAAAGTTCAGAATGTTCTAGGCCTAGAGTCTAATTAACACTTATCTTTAGCCATCGTTAGCCCTATAAGTAGCCACTTTTTGCCCATCCTTGTTTCTGATTTAATACCCTGTCCTAAGAGATAAAAGCAAACAAACAAATAAACAATAAACAGTGACAAAAACCTTTTGGAAAGCATTAACTTAGCAGCCCACCAGTTTCTACCAACCAAGGGGCTGAATGCCATCATCAAGCGTCTGAGGCCCATCACTAGGATGTCCCTTTTGCTGTAACCACCTACTTAATGTTCCTACCACCAATGTATTTGGAAAGGGTCTTGATTACATCTTCACTTTGTTTTGTTACTTATTAACTTCATGAATCTGCTACAACTTTGGAGCATGAAATTGGGGGTAACCTGAATCAGATCCCTTTACAACCAGGAACCATAAACTAAAATAAACTCTTGCTTTTATAAATCCCCATGGTCATGGCGTTTTATCACAGCAACAGAAAGGTAACTACTATAAAAGTTGGTGATGAGATGGGCTGTTGATCATGTGGGTTTTTGGAAGAATGTAGAAGACATTGGAAGTTTAGGATAGAAAAGTGGCTGATGGCTGCAAGCAGAGCTTAATGAGCCATTCTAGTAGTGAAAGAACAATGTAGTTCCAGAGGGAGATAAGGAAGTAAGCAGTGATTGGGATAGTTTGGCAAAGAGTCTGTCTGGAATCTGCCCACAGTCTAAAAGCTTGCCTGAGGCTAAATTGAAAAGTAATGGACTAATTTCTTTGAAGGAGGAAATTCCAAAACAGCCTAATGTAGAAATGGTGAATATTATACAGTAAAGAAGAACAAGTAGGACAGAAACAAATGCAAATTGTAGAGTTCACAGATATAAAGAGGACTAGGAAGCTTAATAATGTTGGATCCAAGGCATGTGCTGATAAGGAGATTAAAGCATTTCAGGAAAGGCTTACAGACATGCACTTAAACAATGGAAAGATTATTTTCAGGACAAGATCATACCCACCTAAACCTCCAATTTGTGAAAAGAAAGAGTCTAATGCATTTTCTCCTAGAAAATTGAAACTCACAAAAGCTGTTGCTAATGTGGACAAAATGGTCCAAGGTCCATCTCAAACAGGTGGCCAAACTTGTCAGCCACTTCATGTGGTGCTGGCTCTAGAGGCATGAGAGATGCACGAGTGAAGGGGCCATTCATTCATCCCCCAAGCTTCAGATGGTGACGGAGGCCAGACAGTGTGCAGCAGGGATGTCACAGTGGAAAAAGGCCCTTAGAGGCCCCTGAGTAAAGTGGTGAAGGTGGAGCCTGCTTGACCTTAGAGACTCCAGGACACAACGCTGGAGATGCTGGAGCTGTGACACATCTGCCTAGCAGTACGAGCAGAGCTGCGTACTGGGAGCGGAACTGGTCGGGAGAGACTCGGGTCACCCACAGCCAAGCTGGAAGGGCTGAGCCATCTAAGCCCTTTGGAAGTAACGTCCCAGACACCAGACTTGGAGCCACTGGATTTGGTGTTTGTCCTCCTGGTTCCTTTTCTTGTTTTGGTCCAGTATTTTCTCAATATGCCCCCATTGCACCCTTTGGAATGGGAATGTGTATTAGGCTCCATTTCATGTTGGAAGTGTGTAACTTGTCTTTTGATTGTACAGGTGCTTACAGTTAACAGTTGACTTGACTCTTAGAAGATACTGTGGACTGTGGACTTTGGAATACTATTGAGACTGGTAAAGACCATGGGGACTTTCAAAATGCACTAAATGCATTTTGCATTTTGTCTGATCATGAGTCTATGGGGCCAAGGAGTGGAATGTGGTGCTTTCAGTAAGAATGTCACTCATAAACTATTTTGTTCTCAGTTGGTGGTGGTGTTTTTAGAGGTCTTAGAAGGTGTGGCTTTTTTTCTGGGGAATCATCTTACTTGGGGTGGGCTTTGAGAATTCTTAGGACTTGCTGAATCTGTACCTGCTCTTTGCCTGGAGTACCTGCTTCAGGCACTGAGACCTGCTTCACTTTCTCCTCTGGCCACATCCTGCTCTATGTCTCCTGCCATAAGAGTTTCTATCCCTCTGGAACCTTAAGGTCAGATAAACTCTTCCTTTTATAACTTCCCTTGGTCACGGTGTTTTATCACAGCAACAGAACAGTAAAATATCTACATGCAGACCTGAGGGCTTGAGGCACTTTTTGAAAATTAACTATCAGATTTTATGTCTTATACTTCAGAAGTCCAGGCTGCCCATGCAGATAATTCTGGATCCTCCTTCCTCAGGCTATAGCAGAGCTGCATTATAAGCCTGCACTTTGGGGCTCAGCTAGTTGAGGTGATTCCTGAAGCAGATTGAGCAATCAAGGGTGTACATGTTCATTTTCAGCAAATAAGACCGCAGGCTGTTCCTATAGAAGAATGTGGACAGCAGGCACCCGGCTACTTCAGCAAAACTGCAAGAACACTAAAATCCACTTTGTCAAGTAGATTTTGGACACAGCTCTTCCAAGATCCCAGTGGATCTTATTTCTTTGTTTAAATTTAGAAAACTGAATTTTGTTGTTGCAAAAGCTCAGCTCTCATCTCAGGGTGACTAAGCATTTATTCTGAAACCAAGTGAGTGCCTACAGCCTGGGAACAGATTCAGGTTACCTCAGATTCCATGTTTCAATGTGGAAGCAGTTTCATGAAGTTTGTGAAGTCACAGAACAATGAAAAGTCATGAATCAAGACAGTTTTCAAATACACTGGTGGAGACATGAAGTAGGTGGAGTCAGCAAAAGAGAAACCTCAGCTACAGGCTCAGAGGCCCAAGATCAATTGAAAACAGACTCTGGATCTGCAACATTCCAGACTCTGTGCAGTCATCACAGTCTTCAAGTGAAGAAATAGTCAGTTAGTCAGCCTTGCAGGAAGTTCCGTCTGGGATTCAGAGTTTGTCTAGGAACTTTTGTCCACAGGTCACAGGATCAACCCCTGGAGCTTCCCCTAGGCTTGAACTCCGAGCTCTGGACTCTGATAGTTTTGACATTTGAATGTTGCAGTCTCATTGTTGAGTGGTCCAAACTGTTTATTACCCATGAGTTTTTTTAAGCTAGCTTTTCGTATTATTCATAATTTAAAAGACAGCAAGGTTTGCCTCAGACCCAAGTTGACACACCTTACTTGCCATGAACAGTGCATGGCAGAGGTCATACTTCCAGTGCCAAGCCTGACTCTGCCTCATGCCTGCCAGATTGTTGCATAAGGACTCAGCCATATTGGATTTTGAGGGACCTTTGTTTTTCCTCATTGAAGAAACACTTCTTATAAAAATCAGGACTGTGAAAACTTTGGAACCCAGAACTGCAGATAAAAAAAAAAAGCACAGATCCTTTGAGTCACAAAGACCTAAGGAATTGGGATTATCTACCCTTGATTACCCCGTATAACTCAGCTTTAAAATATATAGGTGTCATTTGTTCTCTAAGATGTTGAGGTTAGCAAAGATCATTTTTAACATCTTATCTCAGAATCCCATTATACCAGGACAATGATTTATGGCTTACAGGATGTGCCTTTATACATAAATAAAACCTTGAAAGTTACAAATGTTAATAATATTTTTGATATGGTCACTATAAAGGAAAATGTTTTGTGCACATTAAAATCTAAACAATATAGATTATTTTGAAACATAAATACTTATACTTTTAAAAGTCAACTGCAAATACAAAATTGTGACAAGCTTGCCTTTGAGCTATGTTAATATGAGCTGTCATTTCCAGATAGAAGTGTTTTTGGCAATCAGAATGTTTTTCAGCCTTCAGTAAAATCTATAAAGGCATTTAACTTTAACAAATCAGTGGGTCATGGTTGCAGTTGCTTGCTGGAGTTTCAAACATCAATAATTCTGAAGCTGTAACAGTGACTACAATTCACATGAACTGTCACATGGATTAAAGTTGATAATTTACAACTTTTATGTCTTACATGTAATAAATACTTTTTAAGCCCAGTGTGTGGAAAATAAAAGACACAGATAAAAGTTAGACATGTGTTTGAGATTTCACTTTAGATTTTAATTGTCCTGGAGTGCTGCAGCCTGTGTGTGTGTGTGTGTGTGTGTGTGTGTGTGTGTGTGTGTGTGTGCATGTGTGTGTAATTGTATGGGAAATACAATGTTATGTATTTTCATGAAATACAAAATTATGTGAATTAGTACCAACACACATGAAGCCACTGTGCTTAATCAGTGTTTGACAGAGAAAAAGCACCAATTAATCTGTGTCGGAGTAGCACCGATGAGTTCGTGTCTTTCCCTCTTCCTCTTTCAAGTATTTAGTGCAAGAATTTCTGGAAGATTATCAAAGCTGCTTATTACAGTGCTTCTCTCTATTTGGGCAGACTCCTTCCTGTACGGAGAAGGGGTCTAGGCTCTAGCCCTTACACTGAGACCTGAGCTCCTCTAGGGCTGGGGACAGGACTTGCATTGTCCAAGAGACCCCGGGTGGCTCCCTTCTGAAAACACACCACAGCATAGCAATGTGGCCAGTGACACAATGAGGCCTAAGAAAGGCACCCCTATTTTTGGAGTCATTTAAATGTAGAGTGACCTGAATTTGTTCTCAGAATGATTCGAGTTTCCTCCCAACTGCTCTTCCAACCAAGGGTTCACTATATTTCCTACACAATACTCCCAGCATGATGATGGGGAAGTGAGGAAGCCTGTCTTATCAGGGAAGAGTTTTCTCCTTCTGTCCTCTACTGACCAAGATCAGCATAAAAACTACAACAAAATGTTATTAATCTCATTCTTCCTGTGGTTTGCAACATAAACTTCAACTTGTTTGCTGTTTCCAAATCACTGCTTTCAGCACAACACACACACACACACACACACACACACACACAAGGTCTCACACAAACACATACAGGTTCTCTCTCTCTCTCACACACACATACACACACATATACACACAGGGTCTCACACAAACATACAGGGTCTCTCTCTTTCTCTCTCTCTCACACACATACACACACACACATATACACACAGGGTCTCACACAAACACATACAGGGTCTCTCTCTCTCTCTCTCACACACACACACACACAGACACATGCACATGCACACACACACACACACACACACACACACACACTATTCTGGGCCAGCAACAAGCAAGTCTCATGAAGGAGAATGGGAATGGGGAACATATTCTAAAATTAATGCTATTGTTGAGTTAATCTGTAACCATGAATTACATGAGGAGCCCAAGGCCTAGCAAGATTGTTTATGTTGTTTCCCTAAAGCCTAGCTAGATTGAAATAAGCTGACTACACAGTAGAAGGCAGATTGAACAGATAGTGTTAAATGATCTCTAACATATGATTAACATTGGTTACAAGGTTAAGACAGGAGGTGTCTCAGAAAAGGCATTACATAAAATGAGTCTCACAGTGGGAAAAGACTTAACATGACTTCACTCAATACATCCAAAGGAATTTAGAGCCCAGAATGAAAGACCAATTCTAAAAGGCATTTGGAAATGCAAGACAATGAGGAGAGGCACTATGCAGACTGGACTCACGATTACAGGCATTGGTGAACTATAAAGCTGTGGTGATAGATACTGTGCGCTAAGACGGGAGCGCGACCACAGCTACTCTGTCTAGTAGCTTTTCAGTCATTCAGTTTTCAACAGTCATCTTCCTGCTGGGGAAAGTTCGAGTCTCTCCTCAGAGTTTGTGATTTCTTGCATGATCTTTAAGAATCCAGCAAAGCTGCTCTACCCAGGGCTGCAGCTTAATGCGGTGAAAAGACATAGGGTAAAATCAGCACTGGGGGGAGGCACCCAGACTGGGCACAGCACCCAGACTGAGGGCCCAGCCCAGCAGGCATTTCCATCTGTTTCCTTCCAGAAGATTCTTATGGAAAGGGATTCTCTATGAATGCAGCATCACTGAACAGAGCTCAACAGAACCATGGGGGCCACATATTTTATTCAGGGCCACTGACATTTGTAAGACTGACCTCACCATAAACATTCCTTCTGTTGTTCTGAATATAGCATGTGGCCCACGGCTTCGTTTGCACAATGCACCACACTGCAAGCTCTACCCAGGTCCCAGACCAGCAGAGGTACTGCCAACAGGTAGACACAGGAGGTCTCAGCAGTTAAATCACTGGACTCTAGACAAGGGGGCAATGTTTATGCTTTAACTAGATTAACGGGGGGAAAGAAAGTAGTTTGTAATCAATAATGTAGGGGTAAACAGATGATCTTGTGGAAGAAATTAATCTCCATTCATATTTTATAAAATCTACAGAAACACTGTGGTGGTTTGAATGAGGACTGTTCCTCGCAGATGTTTGAACCCTCTGTCCTCAGTTGGTGGTGCTGTTTGTGGAGGTTTAGGAGGTATGACCTTGCTGGAGGAAGCACCTCAGTGGGGGTCTGCTTTAAGAGATCACAGCCCCCTCCAGATCACAGCCAGTTCCAGTCCCTCTGCTTCTGCACCTGCTTGAAGATGCTTTCTGCCCCAGCTGGCTCCTGTCAGGATGGACTCCTATCCCCCCAACCATAATTCAAGTAACCCTTCTTCCCCAAATTGTCCTGGTCATGGTATTTGAGACCAAAAACAGAAAAGTAATTCAGATACTTCAGTATGCCTGAAACAATACACCTCACAGGCTCCTGAAAGGCTTTGTGCACTTTGACTAAGGAGAGAAGGGATAGATCCTCCTGAGGGTATTTAGTACACTTGATCTGATTCAGCAGCGCCTAAGAAGCAGGGCTTCAAATACCATTATTTCAACCTCTTCTCAACCACCCTGGTGGGAACTCCCTGTGGAAGCACAGCCCTTCCCTGACACCATGACTCAAGCACCAAGGAACCTGTGAATGATGAGGAGGGATCTGTAGCTCATATTTTACTACAAAATCCATTGATCATCTTCATCTCATCTCAAAAACACTGCACAAAGAATGTGGGAGAAACTCAGTTAATGAATTCAAATGAAGATCAGCCCACTTCCCATGAACATTTCACCCACTAGGAATGTCTTGGTCAGTGTAATGGGGTTGCTGGGGGGTGGCTACTTCTAGCACTTGCTCTGGTAGCAGTGATCTTGGTAAACGTACAGCTGTTGACGGTAGTTACTGGAGTTTCTAGAGAAGAGATGTGAACAACGCTTAAAATATTCATTTATATTATAAGAAATCTGGGAAACAACACCCTCTTCTGTCCTTCAAGGGCACTGCCCCACACTGGTGCACTTACACACATCAGGCATAGCACTCATACTCATCAAATCAAAACAAAGAAAGAATATTTCTAAAGAAATTCTCTCCACCACCTGCCCCATTCTATGATGATCATATGAGAACTTTTCTCCCGCACTCTATAATTTCAAATTTAGCTGTGCATCTGCTGGACTATCCCAGTGAGCTTGTCAGTCCTGAAGAACAGAGTCAGAAAGTATACAGGAAGTGACCCTCGTACCCAAGCTGCAGAGCCTGTGTTTTGGTGGCCCCTGAAGTAGACTAGAAATTTAGGACCCATGGGATTTTGAATTTGATACTTTTGCTGAACATTATGATAAGAATTTCATCTCAGTCAAAGACTATGAGGAAAGATAGGATTATCTTTCTGTCCTTCATTGTCTCCGGTGTGACAGACTACAGTTTACCCTAAAACCTTGAGAAAACTGTATCATAGCTAATTAAATGTTCCAAATTAAGTCACTTTGGAGGGGTTTAGAATATGCTGGTCTATGCTGTCCCTTTAAAATTAAGATGCTAATTAATACGCTTTTTCTATAGTTCAAAAACTGCATCTACATTTTCTTTCATTTTACATTAATACACAAAGTGCCAGGTTTCTTCACGGCACAGGCTTCTTCACGGCACTTTCACGTATGCCCGGCTTTGGCTGATCTCTCCACACACATCCCTCCCCTCATCTATCGTCCCGTAGCCACTCCAGCTGCCCACCTCCACTGTTTCCTCCTCCACTTCCAAACTGCTCGTGTGCCCTGTGCCCCTTCCTTAAGCCTCTCTTTCCCTCTCGTGTTTCTAGATTTCTGATCAATCCAAGTAAAGACAACCTGCCAGTATTCACTTTATACCTAATTTTTAATCCCAGTTATTTTCCTTTCTCAGAGCATCCTCCGATGTAGATTCACCTCAGTCAGAAAACCACAGTCCTCACCTTGGGCTCTGGAGATACCACAAGTGAAAAATACTCACTGGGAAGGTCCTGCCCCTGGTCTGGGGTACCACTAAGTCTCCCTTCCTGTTCCGAGTCTCTCCACAGTCCGACCTCCTCTACTGCTTGTATTCTTCCCAACAGGGAACGCAGCACCTTGTTTCTGTTTTGATTTTATTTTTTCTGTCTCATTACCCTTTCAAGTCCTCAAGGAGAACGTTGAATAGGTCAAGAAAGACTCATTTAGAATAATATTTGACTCATAATCGGCATTATAAACAGCATTTAATGTTTTTTATAATTTTTTATAAATTTTTTTTATAAATTTATAAATACTTTTATAATACCCTCATAAAAGTTAGTCTGCATTACATAGGTTCATTATTTCTGTTGGTCAGTAAATAAAGTTAAGTATATAATATTAGGTGACAAATAACACAGGGTCTGCTTCATGTTTAAGAAAAAGACCAATAGGTCTCTCACTTGCCCCAAATACTCAGCCTTTCCTGATGGCTGGTTTTGTGCCATCAGGAAATACTTCAGAATTATCCAAATATCTAAGTCTCAGGATCAGGCAAAACACTGCACAGATGAATAAATGAAGATGATAAAACAAGCAATGAAACAAGGGTTAGGGTAACCTGCCTCCCAAATCTGCGCTCTTAATCACCAGGCTGTTGTCAAGGCTGACAGCAACTTCTGCTAATGCTGTGGAAATGGGCACAGCCTGGCAGAGTGGCATTTAGAAAGCTAAACATAGACGTAAGCCTCGTGCCAAATGATGCATCAAAGACTGCCTGATCATAATTACACATGCGATCCAGTGTTAAGTGAAAATTGCAGGGGAGCGTCAGGACATGCAGTCATGTGGGACTGCAGTCCTGTGGGACTGCTGGTTTCTTAGTCCCAGGAAGCATGACTCAGACAAGCAGCATCTTCCCCAATGCTCCTTTTATAATCAAGATTCTGAATGTTACGTCCTCATAGTTAGCATCAGAATCAACTTGACACAAACTAGAGTCAGCTGGGAAGAAAGAGCCTCAACTGAAGAATTTCCTTCATCAGATGGGCCCTTGAGAAAATCTGTGTGGCATTCCTTGATTTCTGATTGATGTATAAGTTGCAGCCCACTGAGGGTACGGCCATCATTTCTTGCTTATAGAAGAAGGGGGCTGGATGGGAGCCTGGAATCAAGGGGTAAGCAGTCCTTACAGACCCCGTGGTCTCTGCTTCACTTATGTTGCTGGCCTAGAGCTCCTGTCCTGTCTCACCCAGATATGTGGGCTGTACCTTTAAGATGAAATGAACCCTTTCCTTCCCCAAGTTTAACTGATCAGTGTTTTATAACAACAACAGAAACCAAAGTAACACATTTGGATTGATGAATAAGAGATTCTTAAGGAAAAGTATGATGTGAAGGCAGGTACAAGCTTTGGGGTGGCAGGTGCTCTTATTGGGTGCAATAGTCTGAGCCTCATTGGTTATCTCCAAGGCAATGGGGAAACATGTTTTTAATGTGCTTTCAAGACACTACATGTCTCTTGCATAGTCCATGAGTATCAGATTCAGCACGGGAATGATTAAGACTGCAGCCTTATAAAGCACATGGGAAATAAGGTTTGATTTTACCTGGGAAAGGAAAAGTGGCCCCTACATGGTTCTTGGGTCTGTGTATCTCATCATTCAATAACTGCTAAAGGTCATCTATTCATCAAAGTCGCTGGTATCCAGGGTTGTTCAAGCACAATGCAACTGACGCTGGGGTTCCTGTCCAAGCACCCATTTGAAAATATTGTTCATTTTCTCAGCACTGCTAACAAAGATATTTGGAGGTCACAGATATGGTTAACAAATAATGCCCCACACCACACATGTTCAGTGACTTTCCTGAGCAGGGCATGGCTGCTGTGGACTGCGTGATCACAGCATCCCACTGTCTGGAGTATAAGATTTATGAGGGACACTTAGAGAATGAGCTGTTGCTACTGTTACACAATTTGTCCTGTGCTGGGAAAGGAACTTGTTTTTTAAGCTGAAAGAGAATAATGTTTTTTAAATTACAATTTTCTAAAATGAAGATAGAGTAATTTTAGATGCTCACCTCCATAACATCAATATTTCAAAGTTCCTCTATCCATGAAATAATTCATTTCCCTTACCAGCTCGCTCATAAATTAGTTCCACTAACACTCAGAGCTTATTTGCTTCCAGGGCAAACATTCATAGCCCGCTTAGTAGCAAAATGACTCGTCCCTTTGAAGTACAGAGAAGTAATTATATGTCTATATATTTTTTTCTAGTTCCAGACCTGTTTTGCCCCCACAAGGTAAGTAGATAAAAGTACAAAACTCTACAATATTAAATCAGGATTATGTATGTTTTGCAAAGAAGAGAAAATCACAAATGAATGGTATTTTCATTGTAAAGCACATTATTTTACAAAAGATCTTTCAAGCTTATAAATGGTTCATAGCATCCATTAGAAATAAATTTATCAAACATATCAATGGGATTAATGACTAAAATGGGAACAAAGAGTAATAATAAACAATCATAAGACCAAGTAATGAGTCCTTAATGAACACTCAAGTCTAGGATTACCAATTACAGATAAATTTAATTTGTATGATGAAAGTAAATTATTTATTTTAGTTTTATATAATATTTTAACATAGTAAGAGAAAAGCTGTGAGAAGATTAAAAGATGGATATTATTAGTGATTTAAGTCCTGTGTAGGTGTAGGTATACAACACAGCAAAATAAAATATTTTGTTGTAAAACTAGCTAATGTATTAAAACAACCTTTTCAAAGAGTTCTAAATACTTTTAGTTTTAGTTTAATTTTACTTTTTGACATATAGATTTCTTGCATGTTGTACTCCTCAACATATTCAAAATACATGATTCATCAGCAAGGTTTTTAAATCTAAATATTTACTTATTATGTGTGTTTCCAAGCTGGAGTTTATGTGCACCACCTGCTTTGGCTTCTGAAATTTGGAAATGCTCAGAATCCATGTGCTTCCTCTTCTCAATGCAATGGCTGTTCATAATTTATAATCCCGAGACACTCAGAATCAGTGTGCTTCCCCTCCACTAGAGAATGACTTTTTCATCGTTCATGTAAACCTGAGTCAGGACCTGAGGGTATTCTTGAAGAGAGTTCAGTGTTCATATCACCCTGCATAGAGATTCTACTTTTTTCTATATAGTCAACTTTACCATTTTACTACAAAATCAAAAACATTTTCCTTTTCCACTTATCTACGATTCTTATTAGAAATGTCTCAGTATAGGAGCAGTAATTGTATCATTATGCAACTGTGCTGCCCCAAATTCATTTACACTTCATTATTTACAGTTCATTTTATGTGGGGATCTGGTTAGGCTCTAATAACCGAACTACCCACTGAAGTAGTCTGCCGGGAGGGAACTCCTCCCGCCGCACTCTGAGCCACCTGAGGTCCCGTTCCATCGTCCTCCATTCTCTGGCATGGCTGGAGCACAACAGCCGTGCTGGAGATGGAGACCCACCCACAATTTTATTAGAAAAATATCCTAGATATTGTGATATGTGTTGATAATGAACTTGGTGTAGAGAATACATAGAAGGCTGAAAGAAATAAATATAAGGTGTATATGAATACTTTTTGTGAGTAGGTGGTTTAATTTGTAATTAGATTCTAAGCAACAAAATTAGTAAAGTAAGAAGCATAGTTACTATATTTGAGGATTTTCAAAGTTGGGTTCTTGATATATTATTCACAGACCCTGATGTTACAAGGAAGCTTCAGGTGTTTCAGGATTATGAGACCAGCATCAATGTTGCTGGCTTTTCAGGGGGAAAGGTAAAAATTGCAGGGTTGGAAGCTAACTGGGAAGAGGGTGATTGGAGTTTCTTCAAGAGAGGTTTTCAGGGGGAGAGCCTAGTTAGGACCTTGTCATGATCTTTAGACCACAGTCTCAGATTGATGGGACCCCAGTCAGGGTATTAAGACATTAAAAGCCTGCCCTTGGCATGCTTTCTCTAATGGATGTTCTTGCATGGACATCCAAATATTTGTTTTATTAGAATAGAATAAAGGGATACAAGTGAAAGCAGAGACTTGGCAAGTCATAGGAACAGCATGGTGAGTGGTCTGGGAGCATCTAGGCAGAGCAAAGATATTCTGGCTCCCCAATTTCATGTGGAAGAAACAGGCACAAAATCATTTAAATAACATTATTGGATATTTCTGTATATTTCTGAAGAAAAATCACAAAACTTAGGTTACAGCAAGTAGGGAGGTTGGGGGGGGTTGTTTTTGGATTAACCTGGTAAACAGCATTAAAAATTACCATATTTTAAACCTTCAGATGAAGATCCAACTGTCATTTTCTTCTTTAAAAGATTTTTAAATGTTTTCCTATCTTGTTTTTACTAGTGTATTTAGTTGTCAGAATGTTCTACTTCTTGTGCATCTTTGAGAATTCCTTCCCTAAATTCCAGTGCAGCATCTTAAATTTCCTAAGGTAGGATTCATTGAATTGGGGCAGCATTGTCTCTGCTGGTGAAACAATCATGTAGATTGTATTAGTGGCTATTCTGTTGCTCTGTTAAAACTCTGACCAAAACCAACTTGGGGAGGAACGTGTTTATTTCAGCTTACACATCCAGGTTAAGGTCCATCACTGAGGGAAGTCAGAGTAGGAAGTCAGGGCAGAAACTTGGGAAAAGGAACTGAAGCAGAGATTAGGGAGGAACGCCGTTTACCATCTCACTCAGTTACCTTCACATGCATCCCAGGTCCGCGTGACCACAGTGGGCTGGGCTATCCTACATCAATCACCAATTTGCTTAAAGAAGTGGCTACAGGACAATCTAATGGAGGAAATTTCTCGTCTGAGGCTCTCTCTTCCCAGATGATTTTACTTGAAGTCAAGTTGAGGAAAACTGACCAGCATAGAGAGAAGTCAACAACAAAAATCCATCAATATGAATACAGGACAGGAGGCATATACACTTGGACCAAGCAAACAGAAAGGTGATTATATGGACAGAGCTTATGTAATTATGAACTCTGAGGAAAAGCGATCATAATTTACACAGTAAGAAGGTTGTAACACCTGCCCTGGGAAGGCAGAGCAAAGCAGATCCCTGAGGTGCACGACTGGTCAGCCTAGCTGAGCTCCTAAAGTGGGAGGGGAGGGTAGTTCACAGCTGCCTGCAATTCTGGCCCCATATTCTCCCTCTTCTGGCTTCCACAGGCACCTGCAATCACGTGCACATGACTTAAAATCTTATAAGATTTTAAAATCTTTTTAGATTATAAAATCTAAGCAATTCAATGTGTGTTTAGAAGACATTGGCACTTTCCCATAAACCCCAATTTAAATTTACACAAAGAAATGTGTCATAAAATCTTCAGATCCATTTCCTTTCTTCTCACACCCAAGGATCAATATCACGTTCTGAGTTTAAACACTAAATATACATTATTTTTAACATTATTTTGAATTTTTTGATTCTGTGTGCACGAATGCTTTGCCTACGTGTTTGTAAGAGCATAGCATGGGTGCAATGGCTCCAGAGACCAGAAGAAGGTCTCAGACCGCTGGAACTGGAGTTACAGATGGTTGTCAGTTGCCCTGTGGGTGCTGGGAGCTGAACCACTTTCCTCTGGAAGGACAGCCAGCGTTGTTAACCACTAAGCCATCTCTCCAGCCCCTAAATACATTTTTCCCCCAAGTTTTCATGTAGGCTACTTCTAAAGTCCCCCAATTTCTGTGTATTCTCCTGTTTCACCTCTCATTAAAGAAGAGCTGGTGCTGGCTGAGAAGAGCTGAGAGATGGTTTATCAATCAGTGGCACAGTGTCTTTCCTGGCAATTCTGATTGCCATGTTGCTTTCCCTTACTAAATTATAACTTTAGGAAGACTCATCTAGATTGTGTCTATGCTAGTAACTCAATGACATCTCATTACTCACGCTCCCGGAAGTGAGTGTGACCCAGTTCCTGAATTTCCTTCCCTCCTCTCCCTTCTTTTTCCAAGTTCACCACTACTGAGTTTTCATTTTTAAACTTCGTAACACATATAATAGAATAAGAGTTGATCCAACCAATAATCAATCTTTCTGATTTCTCTACGAGTTAAATCAACATTCTGAAGTAGGAAACTCAATAGCATTATGCGGTCATACCTGTAGAATTACATTTTATTTCACAACTAGATGCCACGGTGGGTATTTAGAAAGGAATAATGCTACTAACCTGGCCCACTAAAGGAGGGCTTTCTACTCTTAAGAATTAATTTATCTCTTTTTTTTTCCATTAAGCATTTTCAATGGGTAAGAACCATAAAAGATTTTAGTCTACTTAATATACAAGTCTAGATGTTCTTGGGTGTTTTGGTTTTCCTGAAATTTCTTTTTTCTTCCTAGTCTTTATTTTTATTTTAGAAAAACAGTTTTTTTGATGGAAAGCAGGTCCTTCCATGTCTTAAACAGGAGGCACAGCCTTTTTTCAAATAGCAACTGACCCTGTATTTGTAAGTGGATCCCTTCTGCTAATGTGTAAAAATCTGATGGCTCTTAAAGGATCATAAATATAAAAATAGCAAGCCAAATTACTCTAGGTTGGACAGAGTTTATGTCTATATATTCTATTTCTTATTTATTTATTTATTTGCATGCAAAGTATCAGGTTTCTTTCTGGGCTATTCATACCTGCTACATTTTGATTCATATTCTATTTCTATTAACAAGGCTACATTCATAATTTATTGTCTCTATATATTTGTCTACATATATAGAGATATATTATATTTTTCAACATTCTGAAACAACATGTGAATCTATAAAGATAAACAGCTCAGGAGTGGAGTAAAATAGCAATGAAAAGAACTGTGGGCTGACACTTTACAGCAGGATACTCTTCAGCCTGGAGTGTGGTTTCACACTTCTCCAGTCTACTGCATTTTCATCTGTAGCCAAGATTGGTATATTGTCGCATTCTGAAATAATTCATAAGATATCCAAATGAAACTTTGGTAATTCATCATACAATGCCTGGAGTATTTTCTCAGCTCACCTGAGTGTAATGACCTTGAAATCAATACAAAAGTCAATAAAAGTGAATTCACTTGTATATGTATATGTATTATGTAGATATAAATGTTATGTATGCATGCATACATATTAATAATTTAATTTTTATTTTTCTATGTTAAATGAACAAACCTTGTTATGGAAAACAGGAAACTTCAGTCTAAACAGACACTGTGATGGGAAAAGTGACAGAAATCTAGTTTTGACGACCCTGTGGGTGATCACTTGTTTTAATGGCAGCCTAAATAACTTCACATTATTTAAACATGGTACATTCATAATCTTAACTGTTGAAAATTGTGTTATGTAAAAAGTAACACACAATATATTTAGAAAAGCAAGAAAGAAGTTATACTTCTATAAACAAGAGATGTGCTTAATGGACACTATTTTCTCCCAGTGACAGGGGGCAGAAATGCTCCGTTCTCCACCAGGGTAGCTTCAGGCTTGCTGTGCGGTACACATGGAACTTTCCTCTGTTGTTTTCCACCTCTCTGTCATCTCTTCCTTTATTTTCATTTTTCTCTTAAGGGAAATAAATACTCATAACATAAAAAATACCATATATATTTCTCTGTAAAATAATTAAGGGATAGAATGAAAAAAGATCGTTTCCATAAAACAGAGCAAAACCACAAAAAGTGACATTATGAAACACAGAAGATTGTATATTGAAAAGTATACCTATGCATTAAAAATTTGGAAGGACTGTGAA
Source organism: Eospalax fontanierii (assembly GCA_035773235.1). Lineage (NCBI taxonomy): Eukaryota > Metazoa > Chordata > Mammalia > Rodentia > Spalacidae > Eospalax > Eospalax fontanierii. The sequence continues at coordinate 187,617,586 of CM069524.1, read as the reverse complement.
AATACATTAAAACTTAAACACTTAAGTAGAATACTACAAGTTTGAATAAATAATGTTCATAGGTAGACTTATGCATTCTCCAAAAAATTCCACAAGCAACCAAAGATAAGACAAAACTAAATTCATTGGAATTTTACTCTTGTTTATTCTGAGTTAATTGCAAATGTATTTGGAAACCCAACTTCCAGATAAGAAAAAGTTGGAAAGTACTTCGGGAATACTTATAAAAATATTTATTGCATCTAATACAATAGGTAATGCTGCTAGCTACATATTCATGAAAATTAAAATCTGAGAGTATTCTAAACAGTGTGGAATACTGATGATTATCTTGAATATTCAAGTTAAGGACGTAAAACAGAGGAAACAAATCAACCTGGAAGCACAGACATACAGTTCAAAGTATTTTGAGGAAAATGCAGAAGAGATTTGTGAAACACAACTTAACAGGGCATTATGCAGCTTTTCAAAGATAGCTTAAATGTTGTCAGAATCTTTTGGAAATGGATCTAGTTCAAAAATCATGGAATGGATTTAGAAAGCTGTCAAAGCTTCACCCCAATGGCAAGCATTTGATTGATTCTGTTTAAACATTTTATAAATTTACTACCTATAAAATATGTATTTCCTAAGTCTTTAAACCATCCCACTAATGTGAGGAATAAATTCATTCTTTGGTACATACACAAGCAGAAGTCACAATATCATTGCATCCCATTTGAAGAGATTCTATCATACATGATTCAAATATGATTTACTTTCATCCAGTGACTTTCATAATCATGGTTCTATTGATGTTTATTTTAATTTTATGTTTTGGCAAATAATGAGCACATTTGATATGACATTTTCATCACACTATTAAGGTATATCATTATCAAACTTATGTAGATTGCAAATCTTAGGGTGAGACTTAGGTTTGCCTTTCACATGATGCAGATGATCGATGCTACTTTATTGGTAATGTAAATTTCTGTAGATGTTTTCATATTTTCTCATTGAACCTCTGTAATAATTCAATCATAATGTTTTCTATCAAATCTGTTCTTACTATGTAAAAATATAAATTCCTGAATATGTGTTATCCATTTTTAAGTACAGTGGAACATGAAGGTAGTAACTATTGCTATTGTTGACCAAATTTTACAGATATTAATATCTGAGAAAGTTACATTTTACATCATTAAATGTTTATTTCATTGTAAATTATCTAGTACCCCGACAATTTGGATTAATAGATGTAAGATGGATTAAGTTCTTGTAGATGGTCCTTGGTTATTTTGTCACTGAGTGGGTCATAATGCTTCACTGAGAGCTAATGAGTAAGTAAGCTATTTCCTTACTATTTTAATAGCTTCCACATTTCCTGTAATTCTGAAGAAGCTGTGGGTTGAATCATCAAAGGTAAAGAGAAAAGATATTACCTTCATCATCTCCATGCAACAGAAAGAGATAGTTTTGCTTTTACTAGTTTTTACTCAGAGCAATCACATCAAGCACTCTTATTCTTTCGAAATTGTATCTTTTCAAAGCCTTTGTCTTTTCAGATCAACCTGAACTTGTCTCTTTTCTGCTATTAATAATATATGACCACAGAAAGGGTCAGTTAAAAAGAAAAGAGGTTTACTTTGGCTTGTGGTTCTTGTCCAAGCTTGAGGGCCTTCTTGACAGAATCGAGGCCTGTACAGGATATTTCTTTACCCTCTCAATTATTTATTTCAAGCCAACTGACTCTCTTGATGTAATTGGAAATTGCATTCAAACAATCACAGTCAAGGGTACTTTAGTACATAGGAGGCTGGGAAATGTTTTACATCTCATGTTCATGAGAAACTGGTTTGCAGGAAATTTCAACCTTCAAGTCTTTTCTATTACCTCGTCACACTATTTTCTGTTTTACCACTTAATATTTCTACCATTTATTTTTAAAAAGCAAAAAATATTATATAAAACATCACTGGATAACTAATTTCAAAAACAATGCAATGCTGTTTAAAATAAATTAGGTATTTCATTTTAAACATGTGATGGAATATTAGTTTCATTTTTTGTTCATTACAAAAGTTTGATGAATTTCACCCTCTGTCTCAGTTCCTCAATCCAGAGGTCATACAAAATAAGCTTTGATAAGCACTGCATAATTGCAAGACACATTTTGCATAGAAATAGGCGAAGCTGATGTCATGTTCTTAGTCTGTCTACAATCCTCATCCCTTACAAAACACTGTCCTGCTGCTCCGGTGTATATGCATCTCCATCTCCAGCACAGCTGTTGTGCTCCAGCCATCCCAGAGAATGGAGGATGATCTGACAGGTCCTCGGGTGGCCCAGAGTGCAATGGAAAGAATTCCAGGGAATGCTGTGTCAGTGGGCAGTTCATTTATTGAAACCAAGGCAGAAGTTTATATAGGGAGGCCTTTCTGGCCATTACAGAAGGTGGGAAAGTTAAAGGTGGAGTCTTTAGGTAAAGAAGAGAAGGTTGTAGGGCTGACATGGAAATCAGGACCAAGAAACCAAAACCCAAAAACCTGGTTCTGGTCTGGGTTGATCTTTGTGGGGAAAAAGAAGATTAAGCAACTGCTGAGGAGCGAGGATGTCGTATATGCAGTGGCTTCCTGGGACCTAGGTTATAGCTTCAGGCAGAGCAGGCCAGAACACCTGCCACACCATTCGCTCAATGCCTTTATGCAGTAGGCCCAGGTCCCACACCCAGGTGCACACTTTCACCTCAAAGACATTTCTCAGAATATTTCTAAGATAATTTAAAAACTCAGTTAAGTGAGAAATGAAATTTAAAATTCATACACATGACTACCATAAAATACATTATTTTTAAACATATAAACCTAAGGATGTGTTTAAATGCCATCAAAAGTACATATCTGAGCTAGGTTAAATTGAGTAATTTTTTTTATGTTATCATTAGGCAATCTGCAGACAGCTCTGCTCCCTGCGCACAGATCTGTAGTTAACACTCCTCAGTCGCAGTGCATGCCTCAGTCACAGCCTGGTTCCCTGCACCACGCCTTCCCTCGCAGGCCTCTATGTTGAGCAGCCTGGTTCCCTGCACCATGCCTTCCCTGGAAGGCCTCTACGTTGAGCTCAGTGCTGGCCGCACTGATCTGTCTTTGCGAAGCAGCAGGAAGGGGAACATCCTTAGATTAGTGTTGTTTTCTTCTAACTTTATAACTGTCTCTCTGTTCTTTACATGACAAACGCATAAATATCTGTTTTTTACTGAATCTCTGAAAAAAAACCATTTTGGAGACTTTTCACATGAGGAAAAATAGCATACTTTTCATAATTTTTCTTTATTGTGACTTATTTTTAAAATATAACTTCTACCAATACACAAAGCTTAAGTCTTCAGAGACATGTTTTTACACCAGTGTTTCTCATATCTTCTGTCGAATAAATTCTTCTCAAAACATAACTCCTGTTTTAATTTCTGTCATTATCTTTAGTGTTTGTAGTTTTTCAACACATGTAAATGGAAGCAGATTATATATATATATATATATATATATATACATACACACACACATATACACACATACTATTTTATGTTTATTTTTCCCTAGTAAGCATAAATCAGAGAATTTATTTTTTATAGTTTTCTTGCTATTTAAGTATTTAATTGTAATTACAGTGGCCACTAGTATAAGTAGTAAATGAATTTTGTAAATGAATTTTGAGAAAGATACTTTAAGCTATTTATATAAAATTATTTAAAGTTTTGAGTTGTTCAAAATTATATGAGATTTTGGAATTGTAGTTAGCACTAGACTGCTGAGACTTGAAGATAGAGCTTGGGAAAGGAATAAATTTGTATATGAGATTGGTGTGGGCTAGGATGAAGATGGTAATGAACTCCAGGCATTATGTACGTACATCATCATTCCCAAAATTTGTCCACCTAAAGCCTTATTTGGAGATGGCAAATCTCTGCTGATTGAATGAAGTTAAAATGAGCCTTGGTAAGATTACATTCAGTCACAACTCAGTGGAGCTGGTTGGTGATCTGGAGAGAACAGCAGACAAGGAATAAGCAGTGTGTAGGGGATTAGGTGATCTAGACAGAGTCCTGATGTGTCTCCCATGTTGTTCTCTGTGGTTTCATTTATCTGAGGTCAACCATGTTCCAAAGATATTAAGTGTGAAATTCCAGAAATAGACAGCATATTTATATATTTAAAATTATGGGCCACACATGTTGTCCCCTCCCCCCTGCCACTTCTGCTTAGTAGGAGTGCCTGCCTGCCTCAGTCACAGTGTAGTTCCCTACACCAGGCCTTACATCCCAGGCCTCCATGTTGAGCTTAGTGGGTTTTGAAGCATAAGAAGAGCTGCACTTATAGATGGTCTTCCTGGGGTTTACTGATAGAATCTTTTGTGAACAGTTTGGTAGTCTCTCACTGAGTTCCATAGGTTCATTTCTCTTACTGTGAAAGCAGACTCTGGAAAAGGAGTGACTTAGAGGAAGAAAGAGTTTATTTCATCTTAGTATTTCCAGGTCACCATCTATCCTGGGGTCCTGCTCACTGGCTTGTTTTCTGGCTCCCTCCTCAGCTCTTGCTTAGCTAACCATTTCACATGGCCTCAGGACCACTTGCCCAAGGAATAGAATCCTTATAGACATGCCTACAGACCAACTTGATCTAGGCAATGCCTCATGGGACTCTCTTCGCAAAGACTTCAGGTTTTGCGGGTTGACAAAGTTAATCAGGACACCAAGGCAAATTTGTAAGTGCATCCTAGGTACACACATATAGGATATGACATAGTACACAGAGGTTCACATCTTTCAGAAGCAAAAGTGCCCCATTCTAACTATCTATTGGCAAAGGGGGTTTCTTTATCTTCTGCTTCTAAACGTATCATGTTATCCACCAGACTTTGGAGCAACTGAAAGCACACACTCTCACTCCTCCTCCTTAAAAGCTGTAATAAATTCTGCCTTAGTGCGCATAGCAGAGGTGGGAGAGTCTGCTCCTTTCCACAAAGTCTACCTCCGGCAAACTTGCTGGGAATGACTCCACGCATTCTGCATGGAGCTCAGCTTCTAAACCTCGCTTTTTCGCTTTCTTCCTCCCTCTTCCCTGCCTAGGAGCAGATGTGGCTGTCCGTGGTGGCTGAGTGTGTTCGGCTTTCAGTATCACCGCACCAGCACTCAGGCTCTCCAAAATTTATTTATTTCTTTCTTTCTTTCTTTCTTTCTTTCTTTCTTTCTTTCTTTCTTTCTTCTTTCTTTCTTTCTTTCTTTCTTTCTTTCTTTCTTTCTTTGTTTCTTTCTTTCTTTGTTTCTTTCTTTCTTTGTTTCTTTCTTTCTTCTTTCTTTTTTTTTTTGCATCACTTGTTTCATCAGTTTAAGGGTTTTGAGACAGTCTTACTTTGTAGTATAGGTTGGCCTGATACTCACTCTGGAGCTCAGGATTTCCTCAAACTTGCTATAATCATCCTGCCTCACAAAAGCATGCATATATCCCTGAGACACCACACCTTCCAAAGCAAGTCTTCATCTAATTGTTCTAGGTGTTCACCCAGATGGAAAACTGGATACTTAATACTGAATGTGTGTGTGGAGGATGACTGATACTGTTATAAAACTGTGTGTGTGTGTGTGGTTAATACTATTGCAAAATTGATATGTGTACGTGAGTACGCATATGTGTGTGTTAGTGTGTGTATGTGTGTGTGTGATATGTAAGTATGAGGGGGCAGGGATGTGCATGTACGGTATCTATGTGTGTTAGAGTGTATTTTGTATATAAATGTGTGTTTATGTGTCTTGAAGTTTGTGAGTGCACACTGTGAGTGCCAGTGTGATAGCGCATGTGTGAGAGTATACGAGTGTGCCTGTGTGCACGTGTGTATGTGAATGTGTTTGTGTATGTGTATGAGGGTGTGTGAAGGGGTGCTTGTGTGAATGTTTGAATGTGACTGTATGTGATTGTTTGTGGTTGTGCATGAGTGTGCATGTATGTCCATGAGTGTGCACATACGTGTTTTAGGGGTAGAGGAAAAGAAGAGCTCCTAAGATAGGGATAGAGAGTGATGGAATCCACATTTCATGGAAGGAGAAAGGAGCAATGGGGGCGGGGGGCTAGAAGAGAGGGCGGACAATGGAGCGGGCGGGAAGTAAGCATGGAAGTGTTGTAAGGAGCTCTGCACGCTGTCTGCAGAGTATTACAGCACACACAGTGCAGAAACAGCACACGCAGAGCTAAAGGAAGCACAGACGCTGACGCCTTGCGGACCTCCGATGCAGTCATTGTGTTGCGGTGGAGTTCCTGCTGCTTCGGACTCAGTTTGGATCACCGTTTCCTGGTCTCTGTGTTCCCTTCTCCTGTTTTTGATTCTTAGGTAAAGGTGCTCCAGGAACTTGAAGAGACAAGGCGGTGAACCGAGAGCTTCATAGTCTTTTCCTCACTTAGTCCATATAGCAGTGGTTTACTTAACAGAAGGAAAAAATCAAGGCTTAGAGAGCATTACTCCCTTGCCCAGGGTCACAGAGCAGGTTAGCCTGGAATGACATTCATATCCACTTGACCCAGATCAACGTGACCACAAGCAGTCTACGAGTCAGTTTGCTACCCTGGAGACAGGAGCAACAGAAGTTTCTAGAAACATTTATGTTTACTGAATTTTCAAAAGTAAAACCACACCAGACACATCTGTGATCATGCTAGTACATAGTTCAGGTATTAAAAAAAAACATAGCCTAAATTGATTGATTTTTATTTAAATATTTTATTTATTTTTTTATTTCATGTGTATGAGTGCATTGCATGCATGTATGCACATGCACTCATGTTCTGCAATGCCTGCAGAGGTCAGAAGAGAGTGTCAGATCACCTGGAACTGGAGGTATGGATAGCTGTAGGCAACCATGTGGGTGCTAGCCTGGGCCCTCTGCAAGAACAGACAGTGCGCTTAACCACTGAGCCACCTCTCCAGTCCAGAGTTACTTCAAATTGATTTTTATGTGCAGAAGTATTTTGACTGCATGTATATGTGCACCATGTTGTACAATTTGTGGGGAGGTCAGAAGATGGCACCAGATCCACTGGAACTGTACTTGACAATTCTTAGCTGTCATGTGTGTGCTGGGAACCAAACCCAGGTCCTCTGCACAAGCAGCCAGTGCTCCTAACGGCTGATCTCTCTCACCAGCCCAGAGCCTAGTTTTAAATATGCCTGTGAATTAGCTGCATGCCTTCTTAAAGCAAGTACAGAATGCCCCTAAGAGTGTGAGTGAATGAATGAATGAAAATATTTCATAGGAATTTTGAGAATATAATGAACATGCTATATTTTATATAGTGTCCAAAAGAGGCTTGAAACTTCTCCCTTTATATTAAAATGTGAAAATCAAAGTCATTAATTTGAAACTCCCATTTCTTTAGGATTAAGTTCTTTGAAAGCTTGACCATTGAATGAAACTTTTACTGAGGATTTCTCTATTAATTCTAAAGATTAAAACAATGCAACAAGGAGAAAAAGATAAAATTAAGCTTTTATATAAAACATAAGATGTAGAATTCTATTGCATCATCACAAGAAAAATACACAGGTTGGGGAAACACAGTCCAATTATATGACCTTAATGTTTATGACTTCAGGTGACGTAATATGTATGCAGCACCTGTGAAACTGGATTACCTGCATTTATACTCTAAGTCTATTATTTCCTTGCTGTTTGATACTGGAGAAAATATAAGAATTCTCATATCTTTCATTTTTCTCCCACATGAATTGAGATGATATTAGCATTTGTGTGTTAAATAATTTCAAAAGTATCATACGAAAACTGCACATTGCATCTGACATCTCTGCACCATGTCAGATCTTCATGCTTAACATTAAGATCACATTTCTGTAGCAATCTCCATACAGTGAGTTACTAATTATTTAAACGAGCCAGCCTTTTTGTTTTTTCCCATAAACTTCCAAATGTGTCTACAGTATGCTTATACATTGTGTTTTGCCAAAGATTATAAAACCTCAGATTCCCCAATGACCCATGAACTTGCCACCAAAATAAACAGGACAACCCTGGTCACATCTACAGATGGACTTTCATGAGTTTCTTTACACCATTAAATATTTAATTAAAAGTGTAGATTGTATGAGGATAATCTAAAATATTTTTGTATATTAGTTGACTTATAGTTGCCATTATGAATACCACTTAAGGCATTTATAAAAACTTTAATAACCCTCATAATCACTTCATCCATTAATTCAGTTATCCAGTAAATAGAAAAGATTAGGTGCATTATATCAGGCAATGAATAAAATGCAAACCCTGCCTCAGTTGTAAGAAAAAGCCCACCACTCTTTCACTCATATAGGAACTAATATTTCCTCATTGCTTGTTCTGTGCCTGCATTTATAATTCACAATTATCAAAATTCTTAATTCTCTAAGATCATGCAAACATCCTACAGGTGAAATCCAGAACTTTTTGATGTTTTCCAATAACAGAAGAGGATTTTGTTACCCACACATGTCAAAATAAATGGGATTGATATAGTCGTTACTCTTAGGTGTCTGGTTGTCTGGAAATAGTTAGCTATTAAGTCAGTATGCACAATATGTCTGTAAAAGTGCTTACAGAAGATATAGGGACTCAGATCAGTGAACCCAGTAAGACTTGCCCTCTGTCACAGTTAGAGTTTGTAAATTTGACACAAATTTAGACATAACTTGGTAGACAGAATATCAATTGAAGAATTACCTCCATCAGACTGGCCTGTAGCCATGTCTGTGGGTCATTTTCTTGATTGATAATTGATGTAGGAGAACCCAGCACACTGTGGGTGGTCCCTCCCTGGTCATGTGGGCCTGGGCTTTATAAGAAAGTTACCCTAGTGAGACAGATCAGACAGACCAGTGGGCAGTGTTCTCTGCTGTCTCACTTACATTCCTCCCACCAGGCTCCAACCTTGAGTTACTGGGGTGGCTGTCTTCCGGGATGGACTGTGACCTCCCAAGTCAAATTAAGTCTTCATTCTCTCATTTGATTTTGGTCAGTGTTTCCTTACAGCAACAGATAGCTACAGTGTGAGCAGGAGCCCTCAGCCAGCTGTAGGTCCACATCAAATCACAGCACAAAGCGGGGTCCTCACCCTCCATCTCCTGCTGTCTCCACCGCCCTCTCACCCTCTGTCCTTCTGGGGCCTGCTGGAGTCTTTTGCCTCTGCTGAACCTCAAAATTGTGGATTCTCTATCTCAAAGCCTCTGGAATTTTCATATTTGGTCCTTTAAGTTTTAAGTTTGGTCATTTCTCAAATTACTAACAAGTCATGTATTAGATGATATATTGACTGAGTGAATAGAAAAGTCTAGAAAATCAGGAGGACATATTTTTCAAAGTCGCCACTTGGTAAGGGTATGTGGATTCAGACTTGGGCTCTTTATCCTTTCAGTTGCTTTCATTCAATGTGTTTAGGCTTCCGAATGGTGATTCAAGTGATAAATTAAATAAGATAGTGTACAAAGGGATAGAATTGCTATTTAATCTGTACATTTTATTAGTTAAACTCATAGTATTTTCACCACAAAGTAATGTATTCAAATAATGTATTCCTGCTGTGCTACCCAAAACCTGCGTTTAAAACAAAACATAAATACGAAGAAACCAACTCAAACATTTTCTTTGTTTCTCAGAGTTGGCTACATGCAATAAAAACATCACCACTTCTTGCTTTGGGCCCAGGGTTTGTTATTTTTGAAATGCTGCGGTTTTATCTGAAAGCCCCTTGTCTAGGTGTGCACGCTCCTACAAGGAAAGCAGTGGGTAAACAGGGCTCTTTATGGCCATCCTGCTTCTCAGGGCTGCGTGTTACTTTACTCCGTGGGGCATTTTGCTAACATCTTCACTTTTGTCTTCATCTTCTGTCTTTATAATTGATCTACAGGCTGGGTGCTCTTGGCAGAGAGAAACTCAGAGGGCAGCACCATGGTGTGCAGGGCTGGTTGCTAGGCAACCTCACCTGTAACAGGATTTGCTGTCCTCTTATGGTTGTCAGCCTTATTTATGGAGAATCTTACTGCAAAGACTTTTTCCAAATTTTCAGTATGTTTTAAATTATGTCTTTAACAAAGGTTATAAAATGTGAGCTGGGGAGCAGTACATTATTTTAGGGTTTCTTTTTAATATTCTATTAAACATTCACATATTTATTAACGTATTTGGATCAGATCCACCTCCAGTTCCCTCCCCTCCAATTCCTCCCCTCTTTCCCACCACTCTTTTTCCCTCTCCCTCTCTCTCCCTCTCTTCCTCCCTCCCTGTCTGTCTTCCTCCCTCCACCTCTCCCTCTCTCAACATCCACTAAGTACATTTAGTGCTACCTGTGTGTGAATGCGTCAGGACCCGTTCTATAGCCAGCTGGTCGTCTCAAGACCCTGATTGCAGATGAAAGCTGGCTTGTCTTCCCTTGTCTGTAGCTCCTTGGCTAGGAATGGAAGTCTGGGGACCCTTCCCCGTCCATGCTTGCCTGATCTTGTGCATGAAGTCCCAGCTTCTCTGAGCTCACATGGAGAACAGCATCATCACGTCTGGGAAATGCTGTTTCCATACAGATGTCTACTTATCTGAGTTCACATGGAAAACAGCATCATCACGTCTGGGAAATGCTGTTTCCATACAGATGTCTGCTTATCTGACTCTTACAACCTTACGACCTTCCTTCCCTTTATTCTCTGATGATTCCTGAGCCTTTGAAGGAGGCATGTGATACAGATGCCCCAAGTACAGCTAATGCTCCAGTCTCTTCTCTTCATGTTGATCAGCTGTAGGTCTCTGTGTTAATCACCATTTGTTGCTGAAAGAGGACTCTCCAATGAGAGTTGGAGATGTGTTAATCTATAAGTACAAACATAAGAACTTCAGAGAAATTTTCTACAACTGCCTTTAGCAGAATACTAGTGCTAGGGGCCCATGCCCCTACACAGCCATGGGGTTGGGCATCGCCGGCCATGGAGTTTGGCTCAGCCTTGGGATTGGGTGCTGTTAATTGGGAATGTTCAGGCATGCATTCCATCTTCTGAAATGAGCTCGAAATTCAGTATTTTTTTAGGTTTTCATTGTGACCTTCTTTTTTATTCAAACAGAAACTTTATAGTTACTGATGTAAGATTGAAACATTTACATACTATTATGGATGATATTGCCCCAATGAGTAGTTTTAATTTTCAATTTAATCTAGTCTAGAATCACCAGGGAAAAGGGACTGATGAGGCATGCGAGGGACGCTCTAAATTGCGTTAATTGATGTGATCATTGATCTGTCATTGTGAATTCTTTCCCTTCTGATTTGGTCCCAGGGGACAGTTGGTTCATCTCGGTGCAGCAAGGGACATCTCAGTATGTTAGGGGACTGTGGATTAGCTCAGAAAAGAACAACTCTTCAGTGCAGCTGGCTCTGTAAGAGCAACTGTGTAGAGGACTTCTTTGTATTCAGAGAAGATGACTAGATCCCATGCCTACCTGACAAGACTCAGAAATAGCACCAACCTGGCTCCCTCAGACCCCTCCCAGAATAACTGGAGACAAAGTAGATGAAAGTGATTCTGTTTATTTATGTAGCAAGGGCATACTATTATCCTGACCTACATTTTCAGTCTCAGTTAATCATATTCCCATGGAAGATATTCCAGGGTGACCCCAAATCTCTGTCCTTTGTGATGGCATATAGTAAGAAATGTGTCATGGGAGCAATTCCAAACTATTTAGGTAATTAGGACTGTGTGGATGAATTGTATATTTTAGATATTTCTTGACTTCTAGTAGATGAGCTCTAATCAGACAGTCTATCTATGAAACCAGGGCAAATAGAATGCAAATGATGGGACTACCCATGAAACCCCAGTCTCCCAGAACATCCTTCACCCTCTCCCTGGTTAAATAGACCTTTGTAAAACCATCAGTTAAACACAAGGGTCAGGATGGCTTCCATGTAGTAAGTTACATTAAACCCAAACCCAATGCCAAACATTGTCTCCCTGCTTGGAACAATTTCATTTTCATTCATGGTGCATAGACTTGATTCAATATATTGTTTCAAAGAGCTTTTGGAGTCAAGGGTTAGCCTCAGTCAGAATTAGTAGAGCAAAAATTTTCTTGTCTGATTATTTAAAAAGACAAAATGAAGATGCTTTACTTATATATAAATCAAAAGAAATAATAAGAATTAGTCATAATGACTTATTACTTGTCCTGAATGTGGCGCTTTCATGAAATAAGGTGAAGGTATATCAAAGTGTTAGTTACACTTAGAGACTGATGCCGATGACTCCTGCAGAGAAATTATCCTGACCTGGAAGTCATTTTGTTTCCTGAACATTAATAGAGGCCTAGAAGATTTCATCAGAAAAAGGATATTATAATAAGGCACAGGATATCAGAAAACTTTTGTTCTTTCCCCTTGAACTTACCATTTGACTGTCTTCTTTTTTTCTCCTCTTAGTTCAAGCTGAGGAATCTGTGATTGACATGAATTCCTTTGATTACCATATTCAACCCTAAATCTGTCAAAATCTTTATGTTTTATGCTAGATGAGTCAGTGTTTTGTATTTCTCTTATTCATGTTTGGTTATTTTAATGTATAATTTTATTGAACTTTTGTGTACTTCAGATATTTATCTTAATCATATTTAGACCCCTTCCCCTATCTGCACCCTAGACCCCCTACCAGATTTCATGCATTCTTTTATATATGGTAACTTCTATTTGGCCGTTTTATACCCAGATATCCCTTGGTGCAAATTCATCCAGTGGAGTCTAGTCAGCCTATCTTGAATCACTCTCTTAAAGAAAATTAACTTTCCCTCGCCCAGCAGTGATAAGTTGCCAATAGTTCCTAAGCCAAATTTGGGGTCTACTGGCCATTTCTTGAGTTCTGTGCTGTACTTTTGTCTGATGAGTCTGCATGGGTCTTGTGCTTGCTTTCAGCATTGCTATAAATTCATATGAGTAAGTTCCCAGAGACCTGGGAGACTCTTTCCTTGGGTTCATGCATGTTCTTACAGTATTTCCACTCCATCTTCTGTAATGGTTTCTGAGCCATGGGTGAGTGAGGTTTATTATAGGAATTCTATCCAGGGAAACACTTTGCAGTCTCTTATTCTCTACACCATGGCCAGGTGTGGTCTTCTCTGTGCATCAGACCCCACTGCATGAGGAAGTTTTGCTGGAAAGGGTTGATGGATGCATTAGTGTTCTCTCTAGTCCTTGTTCCACTCTGTTCCATGAGTCTTAGTTTTAGAAGAGGCTCAATTACAGCTGTGTCACTTAGGGCTGGACATCTCACAGATACTTCTCTGTGTTTGACCAGTTGTGGAACTCTGTCCTAATCTTTGTTTCAAAAAAAAATGTTGATGAGTGGTGAATGGCATACTTCTCTGAAAATATAAGAATCCATATTTAGCCCACCATAAGAAATTACGTTTGTCGAGGAATATGACAGGGATATGCTTTTCTCTGGGATCTGTGGCCTCTCCAGTCACGTGTGTTTGGCTGTGTTTACAGTGCCACCCGTGAGTTCCCTTGCATTGAAAGAGCTCCAAGTTCAATTAAGAAGCTATTGTTTCTCCACAAGATAAAAGTCCCTCTAAGGCATTTGTTGTGCTACTCACTGTAGTGGTTATTAGGCAATAAACCTGGGGTTGGACCTGAACAGACAGTTCTCAACTGAAGAAATTAAAATAGCTAAGAGACACCCTAAAAAGTGCTCAACTTCCCTAGCAATTTGAGAAATGCAAAGTAAAATCACTTTATGATTTCATCTTACCCAAGTCAGACTGGCTAAGATCACGAGAAGAAATGATACCAAATGCTGATAAGGATGTGGAGAAAGGTGAATGCTCATTCACTGCTGGTAGAATTGCAAACTCATGCAACCACCATAGAACGCAATGTGGAAAACTCCTAAAAATCTACAAATGAATCTACCATATAATCCAGTTATACCACTCCTTGGCACATACCCAAAAGACTCATCCTACTGCAGAGATACATGTCCATCTATTTTGTTTCTGCTCTTTTCACATTAGCTAAGAAAAGGAAGCCTCCTGTATGCTCCTCAGCTGACAAGTGGATAATGAAAATGTGAGATATTTACACAATGTAGTTTACTCAGCTATAAAGAAAGATGAAATCATGACATTTGCAGGTAAATGGATGGAACTAGAAGTTGTCAAACTAAGGGAACTAACACAGACACAGAAAAACAAGCAAAGTATTCTCTCTGATTTGGAGATCTCAGCACCAAGTCCTTTTCTGTGAGTATACATTCATATGTCACTGCATGATCTAGGAAAACGGAGAGGAACCATGAAGGGAAAGGGAAAGAAAAAGTCCAGGGCGGGGCAGTAAGAAGCAGATGAAGCCAGGAGGGAGACGGGAACTGAGGGCATCAACTGGGGTGGGAGAAGAACATACGAGGAACCATGGGGGTAAACAGAAGAAGGATCTCAGGAGGGGGACTGGTCAAAGGGAAATGTGTCTGTTACCGAAGCCGGGAGTTTAGACACAGAGAGAGAGGAGGGGTAAATAAAGATTTGGGGGTGGAAAAAAACAAAATGACATGTATTAGCTCAAAAACCTACTGAAAATACACATACAATATCTAAACATGAGTATACCTGAAGGCCGTATATAACAAAAAACAATGCCAGACAGGAGAAACCTTCCTTCAAGTTGCTGACCAGGATGTGATCAGGGTGGTCCAAATGACTCCCCAGATAGCACAGCCTATTGCCAGAACTCTCGGTTATCTCCCAGAACTTGAAGGTAAGACCCTACTGAAAAAGACAGGATGTACTTCAGACACAGGACTAGGAACACTGGACCTGGGAGCTTCCTTCCTGAAGACCAGCTCTCATAGTTCTGGAGAACACTGCTAATGGACAAAATCAGGTTTCTCTTAGTATTAACCTTTTAGTTTGATATTAAGGCATTTGTTATATAATGTGGAAGGAAAGGAGTGCCAAATGTGAAGAAGCAGAGGGCACAGACACCTGTCACCTCTATTGTAAAGTGGAAAGGCCAATTCAGGCATGCCTGGAGCCAATGCCATGGTGACAGGACAGGGTTGAAGGTAAAGCAAAGTGTGTTATACACCAGTGAAGAAAGTCTCCTGGGGCTAATGATACATTTGAAAGGCTGATGAGGACAGCAAGCCATGGTGGAGATCTCTGGGCCTTATCATTGCTTGGCCCTCTTCTTAAGAAGTGATTCACACAAAATGACTGCAGTGCTGCCTGTCTGACTGGTTACATACTGTTTTCTTATTCTTCATAATCTGGGCTTTACAGACCCTTATACCTCTTTTGAAATTGTTCCTATTAGTGCTTTTTAATTTTATTTATTGTCTTAGATCTACTTTAATTGTGTGAGTGTGTGGGCTGGTGGTTCGGGTTCCCTGAGAGGGGGTTGTAGAACTCCTGACATGGGTGCTGGAATGGGACTTGGATCTCTGGAAGAGATCTCTGCCCTTCAACACTGAGCCACATCTCTTGGCTCTAGTTTTATTGTGCTAACAGTCAAATTTATACATCAACAGGTATCTTAAATACTTGTTACAGCACCTCCTGATTAACATCTTCATGTTCACTCTGGGGCTGACATTCAAAACCTGAGACACAATCACAAAGCAAGGCTCCAGATTTAAATTAGAAGAGACAGAGCCAGGCAAGGTGATACAAGCCTTTATTCCCAGCACTCAGGAGGCAGAAGCAAGTGGATCTCTGCATATGGTGTTTAAAAAATCACACCAACCAACCAAACAAACCTACATACATATAAAATATATAAATAAATACAGAAATAAATAAAAAATAAATTTGAAGAGACAGGTTCCCTCACGAATTATTTTCTAAAAACATAAGTAATTTTACAATGAGGGTATTAAAATACTTTATTCATTAAAACTATTTTATTTATATACATTTCACATAATTGTTTTATGCATATAAAATTGGAACTTATATCTCCTTATTAGAATTTTGGGATTTTTTTTTGTGTGTTTTGATTTATTTAACTAGAGTGACTTCATGAGAATCTTGTCTTTTTCTCTCTCTGAAATGAAAACATTTATAGGATAGAGAAATATTTATATATAACAAGACCAATGGAGTACAAACTAGGCATTTAAAACTAGGTTTTAAATAAAGATTATTTGAAGGTTTTATGCATTAAGAGATGAATGCTCCATTATTTTATCTTTTAACATATGATTCTCACAAATTCACACATACCAAATATACTTTGAGCAGAGGGTTTTAGATTGTTACCCCAGCTGACCTGGAACTCACTATGTAGACCAAGCTGACCTTGATCTCACAGAGGTCTTCCTGCTTCTGCTTCCCGAGTTTGGCATTAAAGGCATGCATTGCAGTGCCTGGCAAAACATCTATATTTTCCATATTTGTATATTTTTCTTGGATAAGAGATGAGAAGAGTGATGTAATTTACTGTTTCTGGAGAGGCTGCACCATTCCCAGAGGCACTACAATACCTGTTTCGTGCATGGAGTGGACGCAGCACTTTTGCTGCTACTCTTTTAAAACCTATAAATTTCCATATTTTCTTTTGATCTTTTAAAAATATTTTATTTTATGTGTATGAATGTTTAGAGGAAAAAATATGGAAACTAAATGCAAGTGTGCAGAGAAGAGCTCTGGGGTTTGTCTGGGTGTAGCTTCAGCACTATGAGCAAAGCTTTTGGAATCCTTTGGAATTATCTGACACTTAGAATTATCAGTTTTCTAAAACAAATGAAAGAGACAAATTAATACCATACTGTAAGTCTAATTCATAATGCCAAATTGAAATAAAACATACCCACTCAAAACTGTGCGAAGGAATCTGCTCCTGCTCAGAGAACAAATTTACTTTATGTAACATAATACTTTACAAACCAGGCATATGCATGAAGACACTTTTGGAAGCAGGGTGATATATTCTATTCCTAATTACCTTTAAAGCATAAGAGCCAGACATATTTGGTATTTGATTGATTCTGGAATATTCACAAATTAGTGGTTATTTTTAAAATTTTTACTCATTTTTTGTGGATTTTATATAATATCTTGATCATACTTAGACCTTCTCCCCTTTCTAAAACACCTATAGCCTCCCTACTCCCCATCAGGTTTCATGCCTGTTGTCATATATGTTAAGGTCTATCAAGTCAATTTTGTGTCCCCGAATGTCGTATGGTCTGAGTCCAACCTATCTGGCATCACTCCCTTACAAGAGTCCACCTATCACTCACCCAGCAGTGATCAGCTGACAATTGTTCCTCACCTATGGTTGGGGCTTCCTATGTTTCCACAGTTCTATGCTGGACTTTTGTCTGGTTTGTGTTTGCATGGGTCTTGTGCATGCTGTTACCATTACTATAAGTTTCTATGAGAAAGTTCCCAACTGCCTGGAAAGCTGTTTCCTTGTGGTCATCTACTACCTCTGGCACTTGCAGTCTTTCTGTCTCCTCTTCTACAGTGGTCCCTGAGCATTGTGTGGCTGCAATTTAATATAGGATCACTTTCCAGGGACATGAATTCTTCAGTCTCTTATTCTCTACAATTTGGAGAGTTGTGGTTTTCTGTGTTAACTACCAACTGTTATATGAGGAACCTTCTTCCTGGTGAGAGTTAAGAAATGCATTAGTATTCTCTCTGCCACATTCTGCTATGTTTCCTGAACCTGATGTGTAGAGATATCAAGAGGTGACACCTATACCTATACTCGTCTGTCTAGTCTGAAGGTCTCAAAGCAGGAAGGGAGGGGCAAGGGATGCTGGGCTCAAGGCAGAGATGACACTGTGGGAAGGTTATACCCAGTTAAGCAGAGTAAATGTGAGCCT
Source organism: Eospalax fontanierii (assembly GCA_035773235.1). Classification (NCBI taxonomy): domain Eukaryota; kingdom Metazoa; phylum Chordata; class Mammalia; order Rodentia; family Spalacidae; genus Eospalax; species Eospalax fontanierii. Next base: position 187,599,709 of record CM069524.1, on the reverse strand, counting down.
TGGATCAGCAAAGAAGGTAAAACTTTTGAGTTCCGGATTTCAGGATTGACTGAACAGCATCCTGTTCTGTGGATTCTGATGAACTGCAGTGTGAGCAGATTGGTTTGTGGAGAATGGTTGGGAGTTTGTAGATCTGACTGAAACAGAGCTTGGATAGCAGACACAGGGAAGTCCCCAGGATGGATCTCCCACTGCTGGTCTGGGGCAAGTGAGCATCCTGAACATACACTCAGGCCCAGCTGAGTGCTGAGAAGGCAGAGATTGATTCATTCTGACAAGAGGAGGTGCGCACAGACCCCGGAAAGGGATAGGAGCGTTGAGACAGCTTAGCTTGAGAGCTGAGATGGGGACACTGGGGAGTCTCAGGTAAGGCACAATAGTGTTTTCTAAAGGCAGCCTTATGGTTCAGTTATCTCCCTAACCTATCATGGGCCCGGCCTCATCCATCTAACACAAGGTTAGAAAGTGTGTGCACCTGCCTTGTACGTCCAAGCTCCACATTAATCCATACAGTGTCATCACGTGGGTATTCTAATGACTCTCTTCTATCTCAACACTTTGCCTAAAGTGTTTTTCTTCTTTTCTTCATTTTCTCCTGAACATGACATAATAATCCTCAAAAGCACTTTTGATTTCCTGTTATAATCTAGGCTGTGGAAATTGTGTCTAAAATGATCATTCTGGAAGTGGCTTTCCATTGGTTAGCTTCAAAGAAAAATTCAAAGCCATAGATCTATAAGTATGCTGACATGTGATGGAATGTGCCTAAGAGAAAGGCATTTGTTTGCAAGAAGCAGGTGGAAACATAGGGATAGCTATAGAACTTTGCTGGTTTTGAAATAAATGTTTAGTAATCATGTAAACACTTAGAAATGCTTACCAAGGTACAGTCTCTACAAGTTTTAAATATTACATAGAAAACATTCCCCTATGTTTATCCACACTCAGATTTCAAAGTGCTAAAATTAGTAAAACTATCATTTTCAGGCATAAAGCACAAATTAAAACACGACATTCCTGGTACTGAAATCCTGTCAGAGTCACAGATTTCCAGAGAGGCCTCTAAGAGGACACAGCTCATGAAAACCCTTCTGGGACTTGGACTGGATGGACTTTGTCTTTATTTGACTTTTTCAACATTTGTCTCTGTGTTAAATGTGCTATTAATTTTTGACAATACTTTCTTAAAATGTGTGTGAATGTACATTAAAAGGTCTGTCTGTCTCCATTTTTCTTTATATATTAAGGTAATAAGCTATTTGAAATATTTAGCACAAATAATATCAGGATAACTGTGATTTATGATGGTAGAACTTAACTATCTGATGTTATTTAAATATAATGCATAAAAGTATAAAATGGGTTTTCTTGTTAAAGATGCTCATGTTACTTAGTATAAAAACTGTAAATTTAAACATGATAATTACTATCACTGGATATAATTTTATTCTATATTTATATTTTCTGTGCATGTATGTATTGTTTGCAAGTATGTAAGTGCACCTGTGTCATGCAATACCCATGGAGGACAGAAGAGGGTGTTAGATCCCCTGGAACTGAAGTTGTAAACATTTGCTAGCCATCATGTGGGTGCTGGATTTTGAACCTGGGTCTTCTACAAAAACAGCCAGTGCTCTTAACCACTGAACCATCTTTCCAGCCCCACAAAATATAATTTTAAAAGTCAAGATATTCCTGAAAATTTTACATTTTAAAGATTTGTGTAGAATTTTGAGTAATGTCTGAACTCTAATTTTGAAATTCCTTTCATTTCTTTAAAATGTACTACCGTCTCAGATGAAAAAACCGTTTCAATATCCAGTAAACCTAGTGCATCATAAGCACTACATATACCTGTCAGCGATAAGAGCACAGGCCTTGCCCTTCTGCCTCACCAGGTCCTACCTGGACTTCCTTTCTTCCTCCTCAGGCTAGTTTACACTATGTGAAGTTTGATGTTTTCCTGTTATTAGCAAACTAGGAAGAAAACAGTCTGGTTTGAATTTCGAATCAAGCTGGATGTGGTGGTCCATTCCTGTAACTGCAGCTCTCAGGAGTTTCTGGTAGGCGGGATCACAATAAGAGGATGATCTAGGCTACGTATTGAACTCTCTCTCAAGAAATAAAATCAAAGACAAAGGGAAGCAAAGAAAATCTAAGCAAGCTCATCAGACCAAGAAATCTTATTCCTCACTGCCAGAATATGAAAAGAATACTAGTATTTCAGAGAGAATTTGTTCAAAGGCTTCCAGATGGAAGACAAGCAAATCATGTTATCTCATCGGGTTTTGGAATTTGCATCAAAGTCCCTGATTACATTTCATATTCTTTTAGTGAAGATAAAAGAACTGGCCTGGCCTGGCCTGATGTAAGTCTACTGTTGTCTTTTAACTGTCAATATTACAAAGTAATTGATATTAATACTATATTATCCATTGTGATAATGGGATTAATGTACAAATAAATAAGTTTCTATGAAAATATATGAGGAGCTAGAGAAATGGCTCAGCAGTTAAGAGTGATGGCTGCTCCTGCAGAGGACTTGGGTTTGAGTCCCGGCACCCACATAGCAGCTGACATGCTTGTATCAGGACAGGTTTTAAAGAAATAGAACTCCACGAACAGCAGACTCTCTGGAAGAGTCTGCATCAGCTGTTTTCCCGGGAGCTCTGTGTTCCTGAAGGCTCCTCTGTGCAGACTGCACGATTAGCTGTGCCTTCCCTTTGGACAGGGCAGGGACTGTGCTGCTTAGCTCTACAGAGGAGACATTAACCATGAATGTTTCAGTCACTTAGTCCACTTCCCAGTACTGCCAATCCTAACCCTACATAATCAGCTCAATTTCAAAGCCACGCTCTGAAAATCTAGGCTATATTTCTTATGAGGATGACTTGACATCAAACCTGGAGCCAATTAATTTTCATAATTCATGAAGTATTAATTATACCAGGTCTCATCTGAAGCAATCTCCTGATTGTTTATTTCCCTGCTGTAAGGTTGTTTAAGTTACCAATAGCTCATTAAGTTATCCTAAGCCTGGCCCATTCCTTTTCTCCCAGGTTCCTCTTTCTGACTGATCAGTCTTCTAAGTAACTAGGAACAGTGTCCTCTGACGGTTGATCTTCACTCTGACCCTCACAGGATTGGAGAATCTCATGAGGAGATATAGCTATGGGCAAGTCTATGGAAGGGTTTTCAGAGATTTTTTTTTAAAGTACATTTTTTATTGAATTTTTGTGGGTTTCATAAAATACATATTTAGACCCCTCCCCTATATGCACGCTCCCGTAGTCTGCCCACAGGATTTTACGGGTTCTATCCTGCATGAGAAGCCTATGGGTTCAAATTTGGGTTCCCAGAGACCCCTTCGTGTGGGTGTGAGTTCACCCACTGGAGCCTGGTCAACCTATCTAGCCTCATTCCCTTCAAGACCAGCTCTCCCTCATCCAGCAGTGATCAGCTGCCAAAAGCTGCTCCTCTGAGCTTGGGGCCGCCTGCCCGTTTCCCCAGTTCTGGGCTGAGTTTTATCAGATTGAGTCACTTCCCTGGAGAGAGTGGTATCATCCCATGGGCAGGGGTAACGGGAGCCCGGATGGCATTAAAAGGACCATGGGAGCCGAGTACCAGCACTGGTCTCTCTGCTTCCTGACACAAGATCTTCCTGCCCCTTTCACTATCTCCCGGTTGCGATGGACGCTATTCCATTTCAGGTGGGAACCACCATGAGCCCCTCCTTTCTGGTTACTTTGGTCAGTACTCTGTCAGGGCAGTTAATACGCCTCTCCAAGGTGAAGCAGTTCTGACACCCGAACTTGTGTTGGAACTAAGCTGGCGTTAGTGAAAATGTGCTTAGTCATTTTCATGCAGTGATGATTGATAAATGAAATAAACCTTATTTATCCTTTATCCAATTTAACTTACATACTAGTGATACATACAATGACATATGTATTTATGTACATGAGAGATGGCAGTTCTGTAATTCAAGTTTCCTACTCAATGACACGGCTCTCATACATAACACTTTAATGTCATTGTACGTTTGAGGTTCCGTTGAGATGAGTGTGGTTTGGGATGTGAATACTTTTTAGAAATGCCCCAGTTTTGCACATTCTCAAAGTATGTTCAAATGCTTTCAATGTCAGCAGGAATATTGCATCACTGATACTCTGACTGGAAATAAATTGGAATTGTATGTATTTGAAACGCTGTCATCTCAAATATAATATTTTCTGGATTTGACTATTGCATTCCCTCTTACCTCAGGACTGGACATTGAGCGTGCAGCCCTTCCTCTCCCATGTCATTCTCCTTTTCTCTCACTTGGGGTGCTCTGCTGATTCACACAGAGAATGAGTCTAGTAAATAAATTACATGGAATCCGAGTTTTGAAAATTACAGGCTCAACAATCATAAGCAAGTCTTTTGTTTTGCAAGTGATTCTTGGGTTTAAATGAAGGCTCACTAAGAGTCCTCCCTTAAAGGGAACATCTTTTCAGATCAAGTAAAAAGATGATAGTTCAAACTGTGGCCTGTTGGCCAGGAGATTAGAGGTTGTGAAGATTTTCATGGAAGTGATTCTATGCCTCTTCCCTGAGCCCAGGAAAGTGAAGCATAAGTTATAAACATTAAAGTAAAATTCTAGGAAAATATACACCATGTGATGTTTTCAGTCCTTTAACATTTCTAACCAAGAGTTTCGTCCACAGGTGAAAAAAAATCTGTCCTCTCTTTTGAGTCTTTGTGAAGTCCCTGAGTTATCCATGCCTTTCTGCAGTGCACCTGAGTAGCTGCAGCAGAAATTGCTAGAAAGGAGTGAATTTTAAGCTTCAACTATGAGTCACCATAGTGTTGAACATACATTGAAGACAAGTATTAACAAAGCATAGACACTCTTCAGTCAGCGGGAACGACTCTGTCTCCGTCCAAGTCTGGGTTTTCCCTTTGAACGCCTGTTTGCCTGCAAGGGCATTTAAGCCCTCCCTCTGTCCTTACCTGTGTAATCATGTGATAATAACAGCTATCTACTTTAAAAGTGCTTTGAAAGCAATATGCCATGGAGACTTTAGAAATACAGCTGGTTTAAATAAATGATATAGTCACCTATCTGCATAGTAGAGCAACTCTCACATTGCATGCCTGTGACACATGCCTGAAGGAGCCCAGTAGAGCAGACTGGCGATGCTGGCACCTTCTTTACTGTGGAGCACTGCAGTGTGACCTGTCAGTGAACCACCATCATCTGATTCATGCTACGGAGGCTGTAGCTCCAATTTGCCCAGGATACTGAATTTCTGTGTCCCTGCTAAAACCATTAGTGCTTTCTTTTATTGTAAGAAACCATTTATTCCAGAACATTCAGAAGTAATTTGCTAGTTCCTGGGTTTAGAACTTGAAGACTAATTTCAAGTATACTTAAATTTCAGTGTGCTGAATTTAGAATCTATAAACCCCATGAAGGCGTCATACACAAAAATGTTCCTTAAAGTTTTAGCTCCTCATGGCAGAGTCATACATTCTTGACTGGTGATGGCTTCTCAAGGTTGGGTGTTCTCATTTTGTGGGAAACTACAGAAGTGCCTTGATATAATCCCTTTAGATCTGGTGCATAGTATCTGGTGCATATGATTTCACTAAGTGACTGCAGAGACGGTGCATGATCTCCCATTCTCGATTTTCACATTACATCCTGAAGCTACTGATATTTGCAAAGAAGATTTGCCTGAAATAGAAAGAATTTGATGCTCCTACAAGAAATCTGCTCACAAAATTATTCATATTTACATTATTCAATTGTAAGGTTCATCTGTGTTGATAATGAGCACTGTTTGGTTTCTTATACAGATTTTTTTTACATATGTGTATGCAACTACCTACATACAGAAGCATATTTAGAAATAGTGTTATTCAGTTGCCAATATTTCTTAACCAAAGGTTGGGTGAGAATGAACTAGTCTTCCTAAAGCCAAGGACTCTGGGTCAGTTAACTAGACCTCAGTGGATTAACCTGCACCGAGGTCATTTAGGGACACTAACTTGACACAGTAGACCTTAAGCAACACCTGAAAGAATGTATGGATTCCAGTCGGTGGGCCATGGGGGTTGCCTGTGGGGAAGGAGTTTAAAGGTGAATAAGATTGACTGAGATGTTCTGTATAAAATACACAATGACTCAATAAAAATATTTAATAAAGCATAGTGCTATTCATATATTAACAGATGTATGGATCCCATAGGTGAAACATGCAAAGCTATTGTGGGAAACCACAGTTGTTTAATTTAAACAGGCCACATGAGCTTTTGTACATGCAAGATAACTTTCTATCTAATTTATGAACAAAACAATAATCACTCTGGAGGTTTCCAGGAACGAGTTGAGCCGAGAGACCCATGGTGTCCGTGCTCTGTACAAGTGGTTCTGTTAGGTGCAGCAACCGCACATGCATTCTGAAAACAGCAAATGGTGAGGACGTTCTAATAGTGTTCTGGTGATTCAGAATTGTGCTGTCGGGGTTCAAAACGGGATAGCAACTGCCTCTTTCTAGTCCTGGACCATGTAAAGGTCACTACACCAGTGTGGAAGCTTCATATCATATTTGACCCTATGGAGAAAAACATGTTTAAAAGAGGGAGTCGGCAAGCCTTTCCAAGGGATACTTTCAACACCTCATAGATAGTTGAGTTTTCTGAAATACCTATTTGTTTTGTTTTTCCATCACTGGGGAAAGCACCCCAAGTCCATGAATGCTGAGACCATCCTACCCCCGAGCTGTGCCTAAACCGCAACCACTGTTTCAACTGGGATTGAAGAAAGATATTTAAGCTACAAGTGTGTTTTCACAGTAAATGAAGATTACAAATTTTTAAAACATCTCTGAAACAGGTGGATATAGTATCTCTAGAATATGTTAACCTTGCTTTAATGTTAGCATATGATTTTATAGAAAGAAGCAGGTGTTGACTTCAGGAGGGATATAGATGATTTAATGGAAGTAATAAGATGAATTTTTAAAGTTTCAGGGATGGAGAGGTGGCTCAGTGGTGACAAGTACTGGCTGCTCTTGAAGATGACCTGGGTTTAGTTCCCAGCACCCACATGGAAGCTAACAACCACCTACAGGGGATCGAACTCCTCTTTCTCCACTCTAGTGCATTGCTGCCACATAAAGAACATATCTTTTCACGCAAAAACTTCTGCACTATAACATTTTCTTTAAAAATGTTTCACAGAGAGGTAGGTCAGTGACAGAGGGAATGAGTGACCACCCACTATGCCTGAGGCATCAGTTTAATCTCCAGCACCAAAACAAAAAAATCCCAAAATCCTCTAAAATCACAAGGATCCAAACATTGGAAAAGGCTCCAGATCAGCCACAACCAGCAAGTACAGAAGTCTCGGGTTAACTTACAGTTTATTTTCTGGGATGATGCGTAACATTTAACTGCATCAGGTTCCCCGTTCAGGAATGTTGTGAAATCATATAAGTGATACCATTATGGTTTTCCTTTTTGTTGACTGACAATGGTAAAAGAAAATTAGCTTTTTGCAAGTTCTGTGTATTGGGATATGTGTAACTATATGTCAAGTTTTGTAGAGCCATATATGATCAAGTACTGTTAAAATGATAATAACCCTTCTATTCCCTTAGAATTCAGACAATCTACCTAGTGCTAAGAGTCAAAGTGCTGACAACAAAATCAGGCTCAGTCAGTCGCGTGGCACATTTCCTCTTCTGTCTTCCTGTTCTAGTCTCTTTGTTTGCCTTTCATTAATTTTTATGTCTCATTTTCATGTTTTAACATATATTAATTAATTTTATATTTGTTGTTAAATCAATTTGTCTTCAAATGGGAGCCCCACTCTCCCCCCATCCAGAACTCCCATGGTTACATTATGAATTCTGAGGTTAATTTTTGTCATGACTGTGACACACTCACATAGGAAACACAGACTGTGACTGGTAACTGCTGAATAACTTTAACACTAGTCAATGAAGCACACTGTCTGCTCTTTCCTGTCCACTTGCATGTGCCAATTTGAGATTTTGTTATTATGTTAGGGAATGCTTACATATATGTATGTGCAACATGTGTATGCAATACCTTTGGAGGGAACCATGTTCCCTGAAACTAGAGTTAACAGATGGTTTTGATCTGCAATGTGGGTACTGGGAACTGACCCTGGTCATCTGCAAGAGCAGTAAGGTCTCTAATCATTGGCCCATCCCTCTGGTCCTGCATATGTGAATGTTGAAAGGTAGCAGTTTAAGAGAGCACACCAAAAGAACTAGATTCTCAGAAGATTCTGAGTATATGAGATTTAAATAGATTCCATGAGGATCCTTTAATAAGAACAATTATAATTTTAAGACAAAATCATTCCCTTTCTTAGTCAAAATGTTTCCAGCTCTGCTTATAGAACCATCCTATTATCATAAAGACTTCTGCATTCTTATTTTTTAAATGTATTTTTATTTTATGAGTATAGGTATTATGTCTGCATGTGTGTAAATGCACCCTTGTCATGCAGTGCCTGCAGAAGACAGAACAGGGTGTTGTATCCCCTGGAACTGCAGTTACGGATGGTTATTAGTCCCTATATGCATGCTGAGATTTAAACCTGGGTCTTCTGCAAAAACAACTGGTGTTCTTAAACATGGAATCATCTCTCCAGCCCAAGAATTTAGCATTCTTTTACAGTCCTGCTTTTTGTGTATCATTCATATTAATCTTATTGCCAGATGGTTTGAGATACTTTTCCAACAGTAAAATCAGAGAGCTCCAAAGTTGAAAGCTCTTAATGCCTCTGACTTTAGAAAACAATTACAGGTCTGGAAACACAGCTTAGAACACTTGACTAGCCTGTGTAATGGCCTGGGCTTGGTCCTCAGCATTGAAAAATAAAGTAAACACTATATGAGACATAAACAGCTCATCAGCTATGATAAATATGATGTTATGTTAATATTTTGCTAAGAAAAGCTTATGAAGATACAAAATAAAATGTAATAGCATGTGGATGAAATCATCAAAGATTGAAAATTATAATAAAATGAAACTAAAACAAAAATAACAAAATAAACAAGAAACACACACACAGTGAATTAAAAGAACCATGATCCCTCAGGGAGTCGGGGCACAGTGAATCTCACTGATGAGATTGTTCCCTTCTCCCCCAGGCTGCTGCCTTCTAGTAAGAGCACAAGCTTCTGATACAGACCCTCTTACATTTTGATTTGAAATCAAATGTATAATGTTTCTGATGATGAGCAATATAATTTCTTTTCGTCTTTGCTGAGGGGAGGTCAGTTAAATGATCTGGAAGAGTCATTCTAGTAACAGAGACTGGAGCATTGAAGAATAAACACAACTTTAATGCAATCATTTCTAATAACTTTTCAGAAAGCAATTTTGAAAACGCAGGCACAAGATTTTGTTTCTATTGACAATATTTCTTTTAGAAGTCCACATCAATTATTTTTCCTATACACAGATGGCTAATTTATCAGATTTTCTGATAAAGCAAAGGGTAATATAATGTCAGAATAAATATAAAGGGCACATGCATTCAAGGATCTAGGGTTGGATTATTTCAACTCTACTGATAAATCGCAACTAGAAGGAAATTCAGAAAAAAAAATATAGAAACCTTAATTCCGGGTATGAGAACAAGTGACCACCAACACAAACACTAGTGCACTGAGATCCACGAGAGTCAGCAACTCTGACCCTTCACCAGCCAAACACCTGAGTGAGCGGCAGATACAAAATGCTGTTTGAATAGATGGGAGGAGCCATAAAGAAGGAGAAGCTTCCTGTATGTTTCTGGTAAAAGCCAGGGCATAAAACTCAATAGGACAAAGGAAAAATTAAGTGAGACCCAGTCATGAACGGAGGGGATAGGTAATTAAATTGATCAGAACAAAATAAGATCACAGAGAGGAGCCCACATAACTTTGAATATCATTGTCAAAGGGATTGGTTATCTATGTGTACACTGTGCGAAATTTATAAACGGATTAGTAGTGCCTGCCTTATCAAAGATCAGTTCTATTTTGCTTGTGAACCTAAACCTCTAAACACTAAGCCATTTCTCCAGACCCAATTGTAGAATATCTGTAATTCATGATAAGATTTGGTGGATTTAATCCAGACTGTAGAAGAATGCCCAAGGAAGTGTTAGTCTGTAGGTTCATGTCCATTAGGGGCTCCTATGACTTCAGAATGGTGTTCCCAGGACCACTGGGGGCTCTGATGACTTCAGAATGGTGTTCCCAGGTCCACTGGGGCCTCTGATGACTTCAGAGTGAATGTTTCCCTGTTTTACCGAGAGTCAGTTAGGAGACAATTTCCTTAGTTCTATGCTGTCTCTTTTCCAGAGCAACATTTCTTTTCCCAGTTAGTCTGAATGAGTCACATACATTTCCCTACCTGAGGGTTTTGACTTAGTTCCCTAGAACATACTTTTCTTTTCAGCCCTCCTTGACTCACACATCTTTCAATTCTCAACAGAAATGTTATTTCTTCTGAAAACAGCTCTCTGTCTCCTCACTTCCCCTCACAACAAAAATCACTAACCTCACCCTTCTGGCGAGTTTCTCCTACTTCATAGAACCTCACAAAACTTCCTGGTAAATTTACTGTGGTTGTAATTAAATAAAGTAATTGATTTTAGATCTCTTATTTATGGTATTAATTTTTATAACCTGAAGTTAGTTCCTTGCTTGAAGACGCTGGCTTTCAAATCACCAGCTAGAATAATGAGATTGACAGAGGTTGACAGAGAGTGCTCAAATGAAGTCCTAAAGAAACGTCAATTTTCACACACATCTCTGGGTCCAAAGAGGCCCTCACCCTAAAATCCCTGATCTATCTGAGACCAGTAAGACTTGAGTGAACAGGGTGTGTGAAAGATCAAGCCAATAAAAACCTGAAGATTCAGGGAACCAGATGAGTCTTCAGAAGCAGAGGGCCATGGCTATCTTAAACTATATTCAACCATGCAAACATTCCATAGTGAATGTTGGACAAAGATCTCTGTCTCCTGAATGCTCTAAATCAGTGTTTCCACTGACTTTACCCTGATGGGTAAGATCATAGCACCCACTTACCTATTCTGTCATCCTTGGTGATCCAGCAGACTTCTCTCTAGGTTCGATTCCAGTGTACTTATCTGACTTCTGTGGTTCTGTTCTATTGTTTATTGAACTATCCCCACCTTCTAAGGCCCTCAATGCATCTCTGAGTGTCTTGATACATTCCTTATAAGTAATTCAGTGGTTGTTCCTTTTCCTGTTCAGTGTGGTCATCTTCTGCTAGCCCCAGAGGCCATGGGATCATTCAAGATAGCACCTCTTCTTAAGCCCTTATCAGGTCACAGCTCCTGGCCCATGAGTTTCCAGACACAGAACTTTGTGACTGACCACGGGTTCCCCTGCAGCAGCTCCTGGGCTTCTGTCCCTCACAGCCCAGCTGGGTGGCAGTCTTTAAACTTAGACTGAATTGCATGCTGCTTTTCTGCTTCTCTAGCTTCCAGTGGCTTTTCCTATCTTTCTTGACTTCTATAACTGCAAAAGCAATCTTGATTGTAGTAGTGAGCAGTGAAAAAATGATGGTAGAACAAATTTTGAATCAAAAATCTTGGGGCTGGAGAAAGGAAACAACTCAGCGCATAAAGTGATTGTTGTATAAGTATGAAGACCCATGTGTGATCGCCCACAACCCACAAGAAATACTTAGGCACAGTGGCTCATTCCCAAGATCCCAGCACTGGAAAAAAAGAGCCAGGATGATTACTGGGGCTTTCTGGCCAGGCCTCCTGGATCTGGTGAATTTGTGAACTCCATGTCTAGTGTGAGAACCTGTCTCAAAAAGTGAAAATTAGACGGAGGAGACCTCTGGCCTCACAAACATATAAAAGGTCAAAGGACAACTTTCAGGAAACAGTTCTTCCACCATATGGGTCCCAGAAGTAGAACTCAGGCAACTCTGCCACTGAGACATCTCACTTTTATTTCCTTTTATCTATGAAATAATTATTAGGGACAATCCATCATAATTCAGTACCAAGGTAGTTTTGGAACGTATTGTTTTTAAAATGTGTTTGTCCCCAACTTTGAGATCATAAACAGACAACAGAGACAAAGACCGTAGACATTATGAACACAGGAGCCAATGGGGCCACTTATCATTTTGTTTTTAACTGCCTCCTTCTGTGTACTTGGTCCCCAGAATGCTTTCTCGATATTTGAAGCTGAGCATAGCCAATCTGCTTGTATCCATGAAATACAGACACACAGGGCAGAGGGACTTTTCAGCTGGAGGCATCTTCATGGTACTTTCCTGTTGGGGTAAAGGTTTGGAAGTACCCACTAAATGGGCTTTCTGATCCTCTGAGTCCTCACATGCCTTTGGTAACTTAACAGTGTTAACAACCCCTGCTGAAGGCTGGGTCAGTGCACCATCGCTGAGACAAACACCTGAGGGTAATTAACTACAAGGAGTAATAGCTGCCTATGTTTCATGGTTCTAGAACTGCAGTCCATAACAGTCTGTCTCCATGGACTGGCACCTTGGGCAAGGCAGAAGCATGGCAATCAATGGAGCTAGTGGCAGAGGCTTTTACCTAGTGGTGACCAAGAAGCAGAATGAGAGAGCAAGGAGCCAGGGCAAAACTTGCTTCAAGTTCATGCCCACAGTTACCCACTTCCTCCAATCGAGCCTCAACTCTTAAGTTTCTAGCACCTTCCAAAACTGCACCACCATAAGCATGAAGCAAACATCTGTCTTATGAAGAGCTTGAGATGGGAATTTGGGGTACTTCTGCATAAACAGTAAATGCAGACATCCATTCCTGAAGCTATGATAACATATGACCTCAAATAGTCCCTGTAGGAGGACAGCAGTTCATAATTCTTTATATTTTCAGATTTAAAAATTGCATAAATGACTATAACTGTAGTTTGTGAGGGAAAGTATGGTGTGCTGGACAGCTTTAGTTGTCACCTTGACACACCTGGGTAGAGGGGGCCTCAAGTGGTGAATTCCTTCCATTACACTGGCCTGTGGCCATGTCTGTGGGGCAGTTTTGGGAACAGAAATTGGTACCAGGAGTGGGGTATTGCTGTGACAGAGCTGACCTAGCTGTTTCGGGGAGGAATGTGGAAGCATTTGGAACTTGGAACTAGAAAGTCACTGCGTGCTGAGAGTCTGTTGTTGTGGAGTTTGGAACAGTTCTTCTGAAAGAGATGTAGATGATAGAGGCCTGGCTTGTGAAACTTCTAAAGGAAGCCAAGACTATCAGGGCTGTTTGTGTGATGTTTGGAATTGAAGATATGTGGGCTGGTTGGCTGGGGCTGAAGAATCAGTTGTAAGTAACAAGAGACCAGCATTACCACAGTAAAATCTTCACGGAAGTATTTCCCCAGAGTCAGAACACATCAGCTCTGGTCCAGAGGAAGTTGGGACTTCCATTTCAAGCTGGAAGCAGGGCTTGGTGTGTGTAAGAGTCTTCTGCATGGTTTTAGTGTTGAAAGCCTGAATTGCTCACAAAGAGTGGGGGAGGCTGGAAACCCTGAGAAGGAGGAAAGGCCATTGAGGAAGGTGGCAGTGAAGACCCCAAGATTGCAGGGGTCATGGAGAGAGTCTGAAGTTTGTACCCTAAAAGGACAGAAGAATCTGTTGGTGAAGGTATAGCCCCAGTTTCAATGGATATCCCAGCTTTTTGGAGATGTCAGGACCATGGGACGATTGCCTAAGGGCAGTAGCAGGAATGCAGCCGGCTGGGGTCTGCAAGACAAGCTGTGTGTGTTGTGGATGGCAGACTCAGAGAAGTGGAGCTGTTGATACCCTTTGAAACCCAGAAGATCAGGCGTGTATCCAGATCTCCAGCCTTGAGCTACTTGTTAGACTCAGTTTTCCTTAGGGGTGGTCAGTTCTTCCCTTTGAAATAAGACAGTAATTAACTTGTTTTTGCTTCCCCATTGGATTGGCCTATGTCCATGTCTCTGGGGAATTTTCTTGATTGTTGAGTACTGTGGGAGGGCCCAGTCCACTGTGGGTGGTGCCACCCCTGGGCAGGTGGTTCTGTATTATATAAAACAGCAGGCTAAGCATGACTCAGGGGAGCAAGCCAGTAAGCAGGGTTGCTCCATGGTCTGTGCTTCAGCTCCTGCCTCCAGGCTCCTGCCCTGAGTTCCTACCTTGAGCTCCCTTAATGATGAACCATGACCTGACCAGGGAGATGTAAGCTTAATAAACACTTTCCTCCCCAAGGTGGTATTGTTCAGAGTCAGTCTTTTGTCAGAGCAATTGAAGGCAGACTAGAACATAAAGTGTGCCGTGCAAACCGCTGTGGGTTCCTGAGGTGTCCTGCCTGGGGTCTCTGCCCTGCTGTCTTTGTTCTCTTTTTAAGACAGGGCCTAGGGTAACACAGAGGGACCTGAGACAGACTCTGTCCAAGAGTGGCCTTGCCCTCCAGACCCTCTGCTTCTTTCTCCTGAGTGTGAGGGTTACAGAGGAACACTACCATTCCTGGCTCTTTGGAATGTTCTCTTAGTAATGTCTGTGGCACATGGAACATTTAACATTTCACTAATTGGAGTCTCCTATCAATTGCCACAAACTTTCTTGAGTTTTAACAGTTTTGTATTTTAGTCTGAATTCATAAGCTGGCAAATGAGAATTCGAAGCCAGAATCAAACATTCAAATCACACTCTGCTAAGAGATATGTAACACAATAATATAAATTCACACATACTTGAATAAAGATCAGGCAAAGCAGCATGGATAAAAATCACAATAAATAGAGTTCCCAAGACTCTATCAGTTCCTGGTATGGAGTGGCTTCTGGGATATTTACAATTGTGAATGATATTCATGATTTAATATAATGATAAAATAACTCAACCATAAAAGTGGGAGAGTTTAATTAAAAGCAAGCTTGTGTAAAAGGAAATTCATGCTCAGTAGGCAAGAAATTAGACCTATCATTGAGGAAATTAGGAGCTGCAAATTGCACTGGGGTGGGTGGAGCCCTTTCAGGTGGCAGAGGAAAGGAGAGATGCATTGAAACCTTGACTGTCATCAGAACACATTACAGGATCTTCCAAGCATAAGGTTCCTGGGGGAGATCGTCTGTGTGGAACAAAAATGAGCTTGGCTTTCTTAGAGGCAAGGAAAGATTCAGGTGCTGTCTGGATAGAGGCAGACACACAGTGCTCACCTCCTGTCATCTCAGAGCAGAGTCTCATTCAATTACTGGTGCAGAAAGGACTCCGGTTCTAAAGCATCCTTAAGAAGTAATGGCAGAGTTGGCGTGACCTGTGAAACCAGCACTCAGATGGGAGGAGCAAGAGGACTTTGAGTTTGACATAGCCTGGGATAAACCTTGAGGTTTTAAACTGAAGCAAATATGTTGCATCTTTCTGGTAATTATTTTACAGGACCAGATACACTTTCACCTCTGCCTGCTCTATTTCATATGTGATTTCTTCTGGAACCTCTTGTCTGTTGCTCTTACTATGACTCTTCTTCTCTCTTTGTACTTAAACAGTTGGAAACATCCACAGTGTTGGAAACAGCAAAGAATTGTCTCTGCTTGGTATAATCTAGTAAATACTACTGTGTAAGGTCTGAAAAAGTTCAGGAAACCATTACCAGGAGAGCAAAAGTGCCGTACACTCATTCCCCTTAGCATCTCGGTACAGTTCTTATCTTCTCAGCTCACAGGTCTGCATGCCTTGTTCTCCCAGACCCTCTGCTGTTTACTAAAGGAATGGAAGCATCAAATAAAGGTCACAATAACATGCAGTTATATATAGCATCCTACATACCTGTATGCAGCTTTAAGTGCACTTATGCATGCTTACAACAGGTGTTTATCAGACAGCCTCACAGGAACAGAGGCTGGAGGAACCACCATGTGTGTGAGAGGCTGCACAGTCAGAGTATTCAGCACCTTCCCATTCTAAGACACCAGAAGCCTCAGTACAAGGGAGGCCCATTATGCAGCCCCAGGCTGGGGTGAAGTTCTGGCAGAGGACTGGAGTATTCCATCCATGCTGGAAGGCTCCTCAGGACCATGAAGGTTGCCCATGCAGTGGACTTCCTCCTTTACCTTCTCTCTGTCCATTCCCTCAGCCAACATCGGGTGCTCGGCCTTCCACTTGGCTTGCAGCCCACAGGCACACCAGCTCTGAAATCTTCCTCAAACACCCAGATAGAGGTGTGCTCACTGTTGTCCTCTGAAGCTCTCTGTCTACCACATTGGCAATGAACAGGAACCATCGAGTCTCCCTTCTTTGCCTTAAAACGTTGTGGACAAAACCTAAATTACATGGCCATGTCTATAGCCTGATGTCATTCATTCATGATTTTGTGATCTTATGTAGTATTGAATATAAATTTATTTGGGTTTCAACTATTCCTTTTGACTGGAAGTATGAATCAGTTTTCTTTTTAATGATTGTTTTGTTTTAGCATCTCAGGAGCCAAAACAACTTATGAGACAATCCTAGGTCAAAATCTCTCTCGTCACTGGTTTTCCTCTGCCCCTTAAACACATCATTTGTTTCCCACCTGTCATTTATCTGGGACTGTCTGTCCTCAGGTATCTATGAAGCATCCCCTCCCTGGCTTCTGGTCTTTGAATATATACAAAATTCTTCATGGTGTCTTCTGAACCAGATTGGGTAAACTTCACATCTATATATAGGTTCTTTTTCATTTAAAAATATTTATTTGATTTGATTTTTATCAATTATCACCACAACAAATGGACTCCAGTTCCTCAACAGAAATACCTTCCATGGGTGCAGGCATTTTAATAAAATTATTCATTACAGCGGTGGTTTTTTTAGATGAGTTGGTGTTAGAAGTATAGTTTACCTGTGAAATGCATCACAGGGAGAAATGTGATTTCATATGAAAAGTACTATAATCATATGTTATTGTTTAAAATATAAAGAAAATAACTGTGTTTTTAATTTTTATCAGCTAATGATTAATTATTCTCTAATGACTATGAAGAAAACTTAGATAATTTAATTATTTTAAGGCTTAATAGCCAAAACCTCAGTTTTAAAATACTATTATAAAGAGATTATTGATTATTTGAAAGAATTAGTAGATTTCAAGAGTATAAAGTAAGCCTTAAATATGTTGCTGTATTTGACACTAAAAAGAACAAGAAGAAAAAGGAGGAGGAAGAAGAGTAGGAGGAGTGGAAGAGAGAAGAAGGTGGCAGAGCAGGAAAGAAGGGAGAGGAGGAGGAAGAAGAGAAGACAAATCTGGGACAAGTCGACCAGAAATGCTGGTAACTGTACTACCTGCTGAGTAAGATGCAATGTTACACTGCACAAAAAGGAAGTGAGGAAGAAAGGAAAGGAAGGAATTACTGCATGTTACTATGACCTGTTTTAATGCTTAAAATATGTCAATATAAAAGTTACAGTAGTGCTTCTTTTTTGATTCGTTTTATTATTTTCCCATTACATACATGCATTCTGATTACTCTCCCACATACTCTTTCTTATCTATGCCCCCCCATTCCTATCAATCACCCTATTCCTATCAGTCTATCAGTTCTTTCCCAGAATTCTAACCTTTGGATTTGCTTCATGACCAATTAAGTTGAACTGCAGCCATCTTATAACCAGGAATTGAAACTATCAATTGGAGCCTGGTGGAGGCATTGGTGTGTATACAGCTGAAACATCAGAAGCAAATACCTCAGCACTGAGATTTAGATCCCCCTGAGCCCTGCCTCCATTCGTGCCTCACTGTAAAAAGAACTTAAATGGAGTTACCCTAGAGGGAGAAATTGTCCCTACCAGAATCCATGCAAAGTCCAGTCCCAGGGATGGGTTTTTACTTGGTATTAATTCATTGTTGTCCATAGGGATGCCATAAACCCCCAAACATTTCTGGCTATTGTCACTGAACTTGGTTACCCTCCAGAACTACAGTATAAATCCTCTAAGTATGAAGACAACACCAACACATACTTGAGCCATAGAACATGGAAACAGCTGGTGCTGACCTGGAAGCTTCATTCCTACTGACTTTCCTTCACAGTGTTGGATGGTCCTATGCATGTCACCAGGGGAGAAAAATAATTACTGCTGTACACAGCTGTGCACCACGGGAACTACAGTGGCAACTGTTCTGTCAAGACATGCCCAGTAGTGTAATAGTGGTTTGAATGTTATTGGAGTAACCAATCACTATCTTACTGGATTGAAGGCCTGTACAATAAGATGAAGCCCATACCAGGTACCATTACTGGGGCCATGAACTTGTGGCTAATAGTTTTTAGACCCTAGGAAGAGATCCCACTGCTATGATTTTGCTAAATGGACTTATCATTATACCTACAGATGGGTTATGGACCCATTCTTATGCAGACTTAATGCAGGTATCCATAAAAGCCGTAAGTTTTGATTGCAATGACATGGAGGTGGCCTTTCACAGCCTGTCTCCTATTTTCCAACTGACTCTTACAATCTTTCCATTCCCTCTTCTGAGGTGATCCCTATGCCATAGACAGGATAGTATAAACGTTGGAAAAGGAAACCAGAACACATTAGTAATCACTTAGTTGTTTCTAGCCTGGAACACGATTAATTAAAAGTTACTAACCACAGAAGATGGTATAAGACAATTACTGATCATTCAGACATACAAAATATTTTTCACATGAACACAGTTGAATGGAAAACCAAAGCTTAGAATTAATATTCAAGACACCACCTAGCATGAGCTCTTTGGAGTATACAATAACACAAAACAAAAAGACTTCCATTTTACTTCAGAACCTTGACAGATGCCAGAAGTCATGTTAAGCTTAACGTTCATCTTCTGCAAAGGAAAAGTATTTTCAGTCTACAAAGGTAGAAAATACATGGCTAAAGAGGAAAGTAATTCCCAAGATATATGACTGTTTGGAGATTTCTAAGCTAGACTTAAGGAATTTGGCTTATAGGCAATAAACATTATTTCCATCTCATAGAAGGAATGTAAAAGAGCAGTTTTTTGAGAGAATGCATCACTCCATAAGTCTGGAGAAAGTGAAGCATGTTTGGAGCATGGAAAGGCTCAGTTACTACTTAATTTTCCAAAAGGGATTAAGGCAGATATCAGAGTCCATGGTCCCCCAGATTTAATAGCAAAACCTCTAATACACTCTGAAGATTTGTGTGGATATTGCTTGAGATTACTGGATTCAGAAATTAATGAGCCATATCAGCTAATCCATCTCTAGTAAGGATTCCTCTTTCTGTGGGTGGGAAGAATAAGAAAAACATTGGACTGTGTGGGTGAGTCTCCATCTCCAGCACGGCTTTTGTGCTCCAGCCTTGCCAGAGAATGGAGGAGATCGAACAGGGCCTCAGGTGGCTCAGAGTGCAGTGGGAGGAAGAGCTCCCAGGATGTTACATTGGTGGGTATTTTGGTTATCAAAACCAAGGTAGGGGTTTATATAGGGAGGCCTTTCTGACCATTACAGAAGGCGGGACAGTTAAAGGTGGGGTACTTGGGGTAAAGTCAGGAAGGTTGTAGGGTGGGCGTGGAAATTAGTAACAAGGAAATGAAACCCAAAAACCTGGTTCTGGTTTGGGGTGGGGAAAAAGAAGATTCGTATTTACAGTGATTTCCTGGGACCAGGTTATCACATCAGGCAGAGCAGGCCAGACACCTGGTGTCCCTTCAGGGTATCTGGGGTTGCTTGCCTTGTTCAATACCCAGACCTCCACAGGACTACAGGCATCTTGTTTCAGCAATGTATTCAAATATGTCCTTCATTGCACATTTGTGGACAGTGGATTCTACATATCTTGATTTCCAAATCTGCCTCACAGAGCACCAGCAAATATAACCATATGATCACCACAAAACCTAGAACATTGCCTGATCCTCCCTTTAATTTTGACACCTCTTCTACGTGCATTGTCTGAAGATTTGCCCCCTCTTGCAAGCTAGCAAGGAATGGAGCATCAACAAGACATAATCCATACATGGGTGTGAGTATGTGTGCCTGTGTGTGTGTACCTGTGTGTGTGCCTGTGCCTGTGTGTGTTCATGCCTGTGTGTATGTATGCCTGTGTGTGTGTGTGTACCTGTATGTGTGTGTGCATGTATGTGTGTGGGTGAGTCTCCATCTCCAGCACAGCTGTTGTCCTCCCGCTGTCTCAGAGAACAGAGAACGATCAAATAGGTACTCGGGTGACTCAGAGTGTGGCAGGAGGAATTTCTGGGATATTGTATTGGTGGGCAGTTCAGTTTTTGAAACCAAGGCAGGGAGTTATATAGCAATGAGGCCTTTCTGGCCATTACAGAAGGTGGGAAAGTTTAAGGTGTGGTCTTTAGGTAAAGGTGGGAAGGTTGGTGTGGAAATTAGGAATGAGGACACGAAACCCAAAACCTGGTTCTGGTCCTGGCTGATCTTTTTGGTGGGAAAAGATTAAGCAACTGCTGAGGATGTCGTATCTGTAGTGACTTCCTGGGACATAGGTTATAGCTTCAGGCAGAACAGGCCGGTCACACTGCCTGCTCAGTGTCTTTACACAATAAGCTCAATTCCTACATGTCCCCCTTTGTTTTTTTTATGTAATGGGAATATATATAAGGGCCCCAGTAAAGGGAGGAGCCAGGTCATGATGGGATTGACAAACCAGGGAATCCATGGGTTTTAAGTTCATTCTTGAGTTTATGAAAAGTCTTTCAACAGATAAACAATAGAATTTATAGTCTCTCTCAGTTAGCTATTTGTTTTCTACCATTTTGCCTTTGAAGAGGTAACCCTAAAATCTTTCAGGAATTAGATAAGAGCTCTGTAATACTTTGCACATATTTGGCCTTTGTATAGATTGGGCTGTTAGAAGGCACAAGGACAGTTTTTGTTTTTTAGCCAAAACAGAAACTGGCTACTTTTCTTTGGGATCTTTTTACCCTAAACTCTCTAGACAATTTGTACCTCCTATTCTTATCACACCACCCTCTGAAGAGGCCACCCTAATTGCCAATAGGGAATTGGGGAACGGACCACTCTGGCCTCTTCATGCTGAACGGGGATGTAAGTTATGGCAATTGGGTGAGTCTATCTAAAAGACCCCTGAATTGCTTAACTGTTAGTTGTAGGTAGAAAAGAAAGTTCTTGACCAGTGCCTGGAAGATGAAACCAAATAGATGAAACCAAATAGTCAGAGCAGCGAAGAATTCAAATGTCCAATTCAAAGTCCATTAGAACTTCTTGCTTAGGAATTTCAAAAGCATCCATCTCTTGGGTTTCTCTTTGTTTTTCTTTTTGATAGCCAAGGCTGAACTAGAGAGTCTTGAAGTCAGAATTTATTTTCAGGCACTTTGATAGCTTCCTAGAGTGAATAGAATTACGGTAAGTTCCCTCCCAAATGGCTTCTAGACAGGGAGAGAAAATAAATTAATCATTTAATTTTGGGTTTAGAACAATGATGGGCTTGCCTTTCTTGGCTGCAGGTATGCACAGCAGTGTTGAGGTAGGCCAATATTTGAAGTCTTACATCTTAGTGGCATATTTTTGTTAAGAAGAAAATCATTAGTTTATATTTACTTAAACCTAATGTCTGGGAAGTATGATTCCTTGTAATCTTAAAGTAGTATACTAATCACTTCAATGTTTTTTTATACTTTCCTTTTGTGTGTTTAAGATCATACAACTTGGCCCAAATAAACCTACTTAATTTTACTCTTAAGGTCAGTTGATTATCTGTTCCTCAGAGGGGTCATGTGGGCCTGAGAGGAGCCCCTGGCTCAATAGGCCTTTGTTTTGCCAGTTCCATCTATGTGAAGATAAGTCAGAAAGTCTTGCTAAACCATGGCTTCACTTGGAAGCAATCGAGGAAACGTTTACCTGTGTTGACATTCTTCTTTGCAGACAGGACACTGGCTTGAGCCCTTTTAATGGGCTCTCCATGACCTCCCTGCACAGGAGGACAGGTGAGACAATACAGTTATTGTACATTTCAAGAGATGTCTCATAATCCCTGGAACTTGGCTGACCTTGGAGGGCAAGAGACAAAATTTGTCCCTGTAAATCCCTCTGACCAGATTAGTATAGGCCTTTAAATATAATTGCTAAACACCCAGAAGATTAGTTCCATAAATCTGGTACTAATTACTGTATTGCATGCAGCTAAAGCTTGTGCAAAAGCCAAACATTCTTGAATAAATGTTGACTAGTTGTATATTTTGTTCCTTAAAATAGTTAACTGAACTATTGTTTCAGAAACATTAAGATTAATTGTACATTATTTATCAAATGTTTCCTATATTATAACATATAAACAAACTCAGATTTTTAATCACTTATATAGCTGGAAATATCTAGTCATTATGGTCTTATACATAAACACTTCTTAATAATAATAATAATTATATATATAGTCACCTCCTCATTTTCTTTTCTTAAGATCATGAGACATAATAACATTAAGAAAATTCTCTTCCTGGGTGTACTAAGCAATGTTTATTCCCTTTCTAAGGCTCTAGCATCAAACCAATGTTTGATCATATTAAAGTTCACCCTGGGGAATGAATAACTTTACTCATACAGATCAGTGAGGTATTACTAACAGGTATATAGGTGACCTGAGAGTAGATGCACTGTAAAGTCTTTATCTAGCATGGATGTTGACTTTTCTGTAACCGTATGGGTCCAGTCCTTTCTTTTAGCCTTCCCCAAATTTCCTCCACAAATTCAGGAGACCATTTGTGATTAGGATAAAACTACATACAGCTGGCTGGGAAGAGTAGCTGGATACTCAGGTGAGGGACCAATGACCTGCTTACTCCTCCTTCAGTGGAAGAATACAACCATTAACAAATCCAATTGTGATGAACTTCTGTAAGTAAGCACAGCTGAAGTCATGAGGATGGCAGTTACATGACTCAGAAGAGTGCTGTGCAGCATCATCTTAATAAAAGAACATGGAATGTAAATTACACACATAAGATAATGTACATTGTACTTTATAAGTTCCTAGTAAAATCTTATAGAAAACACAACAACTATTAAAATCCTTTTTACTTGATCTATTTTAGAGAGTTGGTCTACAAAAACCTGCTTTAGGTCTTGAAGGAGTGTGAACATTAAGTAGAAAGAAGCAACTTGTATATAGTAACACATTATCAAATTGAAGTTTAGAATCTCCAGCATAATCACTGGCTGAGGAATTTTAGATAGTCTTGTCTTTCTTCTCCAAGAACTTTGAGTTGTCACCTTTACTATATATTTACATTAGTCTGTGTGTGTGACCTTTTTATTGTTGTGAGAAAATAGAGAATTTCATGAGCTACTGTTGCTATAGACATTTTATATCATATGATGAATAATAATAACCTTTGTTGGAATTAATTTATCCCTTAGTTAATCTCAATAGCACAATGGCTTTACTCAGAGGCTGTTTTGCTCTTCTTTTCTTCCTGTCAGAGAGTCAGGGGGACAGCCTGAAATTAGATAAAATTCTTGATGAACATTTTGAGATAACAGGCTTGAGTCTGAAATGGGAAGACCAATCCCATCTCCAGAGTCAGCTTCTCCATGAGCTCAAACAGCATGTGACAATTTACTGATATTACTTACACAAAAAGGCATTTGTTTCCCTTTAGAATTTAACTTAGATTACATCGCACAGGAGAGCTATTGAGTTAAGTCACTATGAGTAGAAATGAAAATATCTGTCATTTATAACATGTATACATTTATCTTAGCAAGTCTTTTCATCTGTTGGGTCCTTTATCTAGAAAAGATATTGATTAATTAAAACAGAATATTTAATATTAAAAGATTATTTAACTTAATATTTTTAACTCTATGAAGTCATGAGTGTTTGGTGAGCACCCAAGATCAAGCAGGACTAGGCTGACAGAAGTTTCTGCCTTTATCATTGTCAGACCTCAGATCCTCTCCAGCTATACTTGTTATGACTGGAGCCATGAAAACTTATACCCATAATTAATTAGTTTGTCTATTCATGTTAGTGACAACCTGTAAGATTATAGTAAGTATTCTTTAAATAATTTTAACATTTTTTTAAGTTCTGATTTATTTGTACAAAGTTTTTTCTTAACTAAACAGGAGGCAACACTACTAGCTCACAGGGTAGTTTATTTTAAAGAGGACTTTCAGTCTGTCGGAATCAGAAAAACCATATTATAATTTACCATGCATAATTTTGAAATAAATACCCATAATCTAAAGAATAAGGAACACAGAAAACAATGATACCTAAAGGAACCTGGAAAGCGTTGACATGAAAATGTTTTTCTCTTTTAGTCTATTCAGGACATTGAAACTAGAAACTGTAAAGCAGTGATGCTCAGGACATGAAGGGGCAGGAACAAAAGCAAGCTTGGAGCAACTAAGCATCAGAGAGGGAAATATTTTATTTCAGAAAAAAAAAAGGCTTTGGATCACAATGTAATAAGTCAGGAATTAAAACCATGAAGGCTGCATCGCACATCTCCCACCCAAGCATGCTATTCCTCTTTACGTCCCATTGTCGTAGTTATATCCTGGTAGTAGCTTGTTTCTTGTAAGGTTTGACATTGGAGTACTGCAAATTCACATGAGCTTCCTAGGTTTATTTATCATAAAATAGCAGATCATTTTGTACCTAGCTAGTCTCGGAGGCCTATGACTAGAAAATCTTTTTTTAAGTTCCCTTTAGAAACTGACAAATACATTATGTAAAACAATGTAAGATTTTAAATAGTTACTTTTAGAAATCAGCAAATGTACTATATAAAGATGTTAAAATCCAAATAATTTCCTTTAAAAACAGATTAAGATGTCATGTAAATAAATATTAGAATTTAAAATAGTTCCCTGTAAAAAGCAGTAAATGCATAAGACAATGGAATCAAAAGTTAAAATTTAAAATAATTTTCAATAGAAACAGCTCAAAATAATATTTTGCTGTTATTGTCTTCCTAATTTGATATAAAAATGTATTAACCTTGTTACAAGAGACTGTGTGAGAATCTCTTGCTTTTTTATGATCCCTTAAAGAATCTAAAATGAAAACTAAAACAAAAACATAAATTGCAAAAGGATTAGGACATAAAATTAAGTGCCCGTTGTCCAGGGAATTCCCAGATTATCATGATCTCCTAGATGTCTATAGAACTAGTAACTTCCGGGGTGTGGCCATTTTGAATTATGCCATGTGGATGAATTAAGATCATGGCAAGTTCAAGCAAGTTAGAGCCATTTTGAAAATTTTTGTCCAAGAGGGCAGCCAAGTCATGTGACTGTCCCCATATCGATGAAATTACACACATAATATATGGAGACCAGACCACGTGGTTTCCTCTCTCCCAGTAAGGTCATCAGCCATGATGGTGAACAAGCACATGGCATGTGATAGAAACCCCTTTATTACTTTTAAAAGGCACCCAGGTAAATGTTATATACAGCATGGTGTGTGACTCTCCTGTTCACTAAATCTTAAAATGCTTAGATCTAGTTAGAAAGGCAGCGGTCTTGGGATAATGGTGACTGAGGTCCAAAGTCACATTGCCCGCTCAATGTCTTTATGCAACAGGCCCAGGTCCCACATATGCGTGTGCCTGTGTGCATGTGCCTGTGTGTGTCTGCATGTGTGCCTATGTGTCCCTGTGTCCCTGTGTCTGTATGTGCCTATGCTTGTGAGCGCCTGTGTGTGTGTGCCTGTGTGTATGTGTCTGTGCCTGTGTAGATATGTGTGTGCTTGTGCCTGTGTGCATGTGTGCTTTTATGTGTGTGTCTATGTGTGCCTGTGTGTGGCTGGGTTTGTGCCTGTGTATATGTCTATGCCTGTGCCTATGTGTGTGTGTTCCTGTGCCTGTGTGTGCCTCTGCCTGTGTGTATGTGTGTGGGCCCATGTGCCTGTGTGTGTGTGCCTGTGACTCTGTGTGTGTGTGTGTGTGTGTGTGTGTGTATGTGTGTGTGTGTGTGTATGCCTGTGTCTGGGAGGGTACACCCATGCTCTGGCACATGTGCAGAGGTCAGAGGACAATTTGTGGGAATCAGTTCTTTCCTTCCATTCTGTGGGTTTTAGGGATTGAATGCAGGTCATCAGGCTTGGTGTTGAGTGCCAGACATGACATTGCCATGAACTGCTGTTTTCTGTTCATGTGGTGGCTGTGATTTTCTCAAAATACATATTTTGATTTCTCAAAGCACTAAACACAGCTAATGATTCATGTTGGTGGCTCTGTCAGGAATGCTGCATTGTCTGCTGACTTCTTGCTGCTGCTCACTTAAACTCAAATTTCCTAGCTTATTAATTTGTGCCTGTGTATATGTCTATGCCTGTGCCTATGTGTGTGTGTGTTCCTGTGCCTGTTAATTACTTTTAAAAGGCACCCAGGTAAATGTTATATAGAGGCTGAAATACTGTGCTTGTTGTTACTTTATTTAATAGGTCTTTCTTATTAAGAGGATTGTCGCGTCTGTCTCTCGTCCAGCAAGGAAAACGCGACCCCGGACTCTTCCAAATGCAGTTTATTCAGGAACCTTGAACAACCTTTTGTCTTCTTAACTTTCTAACTTCTTCTCCCCTTCTTACTTCTCCTGCCTTACTTCTCCTGCCTTACTTCTCCTCCCGGGGAAAGCCCGCCACAGAGTTAAATCCCCTCCTGCCAGCCAACCCCAAACTACCACGTGGTGAAAGCAGATAGGCGCACACATGCAGAAGCAGGGCCAGACCTCAGCCACAGCCAATTATGGAGCTGTTTGCTCCAGAGAGCACCCACCCTCGGAATGGTGGAAGGCGGGAGCAGGCGCCATCTTTAAGACGCAGCAATCCGCGGCTCTCTACAGCTCCCCCTTTTATTTTATATATCTTAGCAGAAACAGGCGAAGATAGAGGTCTGATCCCTGGTGTGCACAATTGGGATTATGTCCTGGAGACACCCACAGACTCATCACCTGCGGTGACCCAGACCCATCCCGTACCAATTTTCCCAGGGGAAGGAGCTAAGGGTACCACCTTCATGCAACCAGACATGTCTTCCAAGGAAACGCTTAAACACCAGTAGGCAAAACCTTGTGCAGTGCTTAGCCTCGCATCCCGTCCTCATAACTCCTTCATGGCAATTAGCCATGCTTGGGGGGACTGTCCAGCTTTAATGGCTGTAAAGGCTTGAATGATCATAGTTGAATTTTGCTTTTGTGTGGCTCTAATCTTACATATACACCACAGGCAGACCAGGGAGGCCATAATCAGGAGACCTGCTAACACTCCCATTCCCCCCTACTCTTTCTGATGGTTCATAGCAATTCTTTTAGGGTGTCTTTAAAATTAAATGTCCAGTGCAGCATTGGCTTTGGAAACATCGACAGGATTTCCCCATCTCGGTTTCATTTTCCCTAGTTGGCTCATCAGGGCTGGAAGCAGGGGTATCGTCATGCTGACTTTTAAGCTGAATTCTTCTAACCAGGCATTCAGGTACCCATACTGGATCTTGTTGGTCCTGTGGAAAAATACAAACAGATCCTCGTGCCCATGTCAGCACGGGGTCAGGCCCATGCCAGAGGCCCGTTAATACGTCTTTCCACTTAGCCATCCCTTTTGCAGGGCCATGATGGTCCTGATGTCTATCCGCTGCTGAGCGGCCTTGAGCATCCAAATTCAAAAAATTTATAGTAAACAAGCCTAGGGAAAGTCTCTCCCTTGGGGTGCGGCCGTGGCCTACTCCCCCTTTTTGTTTTTGAAGACATTTTTTTAATGCACGTTTTACAATGCCTTGTCCCTGAGGATTATATGGTAACCCATGAAAAAGTTGTACCTCCATTTGCTGGCAAAAAGAGGTAAAACTGCAAGCTGTATAGGCTGGTCCATTGTCAGTTTTTAGCTGTTGGGGCTTGCCCCATGCAGCCCAGGCCTCTAAGCAATGAGTTATAACATTGTGTGCCCTTTCTCCTGTCAAAGGTGTAGCGTGTAGAATACCTGAACAGGTATCCACAGACACATGAACATATTTTTGGTTTTCAAACTCCGAAATATGTGTCACATCCATCTGCCAAACCTTTAAAGGGAGCAAACCGCATGGGTTAACTCCAATATTAGGTGGATGGTGAAAAGTTACACATTGAGAACAATCCAGCACCACCTGTCAAGCATCTGCTCGAGACAGGTGAAATTTTTGTTGTAAGGCTCGGGCATTCACATGAAACTTGTTATGAAAACATTTTGTTCTTTTTATAGTGGAGTTTAAAAATATACATTTTATTCTGGTCCATAAATCTACTTTATCATTTTTTGCACTTAAAGGTCCTGGCAGGCCTGTATGAGCCCTAATATGTTGGATAAAAAAGTAAGCCTGTCTTTGCCAAATTAAAGTCTGTAATTGTTGAAAAAGCTGACAGACCGGACTAGAGTTTTTAATTGGTCCGGCCACTTCCAAAACTCTTACTGCATTAACGGCATAAGCTGAATCAGATATTAAATTAAAGGCAAAAGCACAATTTTTAAATATTTTTAAAACTATTTTTAATTTAATTATTTATGGGGAGCCGGGCTGAAACTGCCGTAACACTGGCTCCTGTTTACAAAAACTTTGTAAGAGGAATAGTATAAAAACAGTCTTTTAAATTTAAGATAATCTTATAAGTATTTTTAGGAATAGCAGAAAGAATAGGTAATTCAGGTTGCAGTTATTTAAGAATTGTAAATTGTATTAGTGAAATACAGAATTCCGTGAGCTAGTTTTGCTATAAACATGTTACATGATAAAATGAATAACCATCTCTGTTAAAATTAGTTTATTGCTTAGTTACTCTCAACAGTATAATGTCACTCTGGGGTTGCTTTGCACAGGGTCAGGTGGCCAGCCTCACCCTTTGCAAACAAGATTGAATCTGAAGCGAAATGGCCAGTCCCGCTCCAGAGTCAACCTTTCAGTGTTATCAATATGATTTACACATAGACACAAAAATGTCTGTATTCCTTTAACTCAGAGTTTGCATGGGACAGAAAAGCTGCTGAGTTCAGTAACTAGCAAGCAACTAAACAAATGAGATGTGGGTGGGAATTGAACTCACAGTCTTCTTTTGTAAAGGAAAGCATCTTAGGGCAAGGTGTGGAGAAAATTAAGAAAATCTGCTATCATGGTCCTTTAATGTTCCAAGGCTCTAGTCTTTTTGACCATGAGCATTTTTAAAGATAGAGATTTAACTACGCCTTGTAAATGTTATATTTTTTGTAAATAATTTTCCTTTAGTTTAGTCTTAGGCTTTGTTTAGGCAACAAATGGTGAAAAATCTTCCTCTCTCAGATATTTAGCTGTTTTTCTTTTTTTTTCTCTCCTCTTTTTCTTTGGGATTTAAAGACTATGGAATAACTGTTTGATTTTAAGTTACACAAAAGCTGGCTCCTCCAGCAGAGCGGAAGCTTTAGCTTTACTTTCCAGGTTGTTTGGGGCGCTGCCCTGCGGCTTGATTAGCGTCAGCTTGTTTATTAGTATACTCAATTAAGAATGATCTCCAATCTAAGTATTGCCCTGGGCTCAGACATGCGCGAGCCAGCCCCGCCCAGCCTTAAAGATGGCGCTGGAGCGTCAGGCCCATACCCGGCCGTTGCCGGCAGTTCGGAACCGGACGGGAGCGGCGCGCATTCTCGTGCACGCGCCCGGACCCCGCAGACGCTACGCCACGACGAGGACCTTTGCGGTGAGCCTTGAAGCCTAGGGCGCGGTTTTTTTGTTTGTTTGTTTGTTTGTTTGTTTTTTCTTTTAAAGCTGTACATTTTCCCCAGATGAAACTCCTTTTGTGCTTGGAAAAGTGAAGCACAACCGTGAGACTTCCGGACACTGCGAACCACAGTGCAATGGTATCACAGTCCTCCAAGAATTTCTCCAAAGTGCTTTTCTTAAGCTTCAAATTTTTAGAATGAAGCAGCTCATTTAGAGCCAAAAAAATTGGGTGGGAACTAGTATTTCCCATAACATTTTTCTGGGTACCTCTCATACACTCTCTGCAAAAAATAAGGTACCAGAACACAAAACTAATGCCCATTCCTATAGCAACGATCATATACTTTCAGTTCACTATAACCTCCCAGCTGTCCCCGCTCCATCTACAGAGGGAACAAAGCACCCCGCTTTGTTGCGGCCCCCCAATTTAGTTGAGGACTTAGCTAAGTACCCGCTCTTGTCGCGGATCCCCAAATTCAATTGAGGACTTTCCCACTTTTGTCGTGGATTCCCGTTACCTGAGAACTTTTCCAGTGCACTGCCCTGACTGCAAAAGGTTCTGAGTCCCTCGATGAGTTTTCCCCGCACGGGCCACCACTTGTCGCGTCTGTCTCTCGTCCAGCAAGGAAAACGCGACCCCGGACTCTTCCAAATGCAGTTTATTCAGGAACCTTGAACAACCTTTTGTCTTCTTAACTTTCTAACTTCTTCTCCCCTTCTTACTTCTCCTGCCTTACTTCTCCTCCCGGGGAAAGCCCGCCACAGAGTTAAATCCGCTCCTGCCAGCCAACCCCAAACTACCACGTGGTGAAAGCAGATAGGCGCACACATGCAGAAGCAGGGCCAGACCTCAGCCACAGCCAATTATGGAGCTGTTTGCTCCAGAGAGCACCCACTCTCGGAATGGTGGAAGGCGGGAGCAGGCGCCATCTTTAAGACGCAGCAATCCACGGCTCTCTACAGAGGATCTCATGGCTCTTTATAAGCATTTGTGATATTGCTTTTGATACCATTTTACTGTGAAGAGAGGAGTCACACACGTATCATCATCATCATCATCATCATCACCACCACCACCATCTTCTCAGTCAATTTTATCTTGAACTTCACCCAGTTCTATTTTGCATTCAAGATATCTGAGCTGGCAAATGGAAATGAGAAGGTCAGGTTTCCCATCTGTAAATTTCTGAAGAAATAACAGTGAATGGCATTTTCCTCTAACCTCAAAACATAGAGGAAGAACAATTATCTTGGACAGCAGTCAGCCTGGAGCAGTGATGCTCAGTCTCAGGAGGACATGAGTGCTTTGCTCAGGTGGGATGGGATTCTTCATGTTCCTCCCTCTCAGTCATCAAGGACTTCAAAGCCGAGATGCTTGTGTGGATCTCTCTATTCTTTGTGCATTGGGTAATGCATAGAATCCTTGGGAACATTTCCTTAAGGAATTCTTTTAAACACAGGACAGAATTTGCACAACAAAATGCTAATTGTACCCTGTCCAACAATATTTAACACAAAGCTTCAAAGGTTTTTAAAATGTTCCATTTAACCTAGCTTTATCCAAGCAAAGGCTCAAATGCATGTTTGTATTTAAGATGGTATTTTAAAACATAACAATGTGAAATTCATATTTTTATGAAAAAGACCAAAACAACAAGCAATCAAACATCTGACACAGGTAATGGATCAATAGACTTATTGCAAACTTCATATGTTAGCAAGATGGCCCATGATTAGAATGCTTGGTGAACCAGCCTAACATCCTTAGCTAATCAGAAGCCATAGTGGGAGGACAGAATCTAATCTTGAAAGTTGTCCTCTGACCACCGTATACATGTCCTGGCACATGCATGCCCACATTCCAAAACACACACACAAGACACACTATACATACATGCACACAATAATAAATAAATTTATTAGAAATTATTGAAGACACAGGGCAGGGGTGTAGCCCACAGAACAGAGCACTTGCCTAGCATTCTAAGAGTTCAGTCCTGAGCAGAGTAAACAAACAAAACTGTTTGGAGAAACAGAAAGATAAGAGGGAAGGAGAGAGACAGAGACACCAAGAGAACTGTACAATCTAAATTTAGCTGAAAGACACCAAAGTGGGGGGTGTTGTTTGAGAAGAGTGAGGGACCCAGTGCGAGGGAAAAGCATCACAAGATGGTGATGGGGGTGAATACGATCAACATACATCACATGCATGTGGGAAAATGTCCTCATAAAACCCATACAGTAGCTCTGCTAGTGCAGAACGAGACTCCCAGGTCCTCAGAAGGATAAAGCAGGAGAATCACAAGTTCAAGTCCTGCCTGGTCCACTTACTGTGAAAATCCCAATAGAATATATACACATATGCGTATGATGCAGGCTTGTGTGTATAGAACACACCTGTAAGAGGAGCTTGAGTAGCGCTCAGAGGTGAGGACTGGGCTGGCATGCATCTGACCCTAGTTCCACACCAAGTTAGTTAAGAGTGCAAGAGGAAGTTCATAAGTATGAATAAAGATGACATTGCTTTGTGCATTTCCAGATTTCAATAAAATCCACTGTCAATTAGCAGGCAAGTATACTGAGATAAATTTGAATTTGATTAACTATATAATTGCTATAAACTTATAACATAATTTTATAACTATAAAATTGTTCCTTTGGTGCCTTTAGAGAAGACTTCACATTTAGGAAGACATTCCATGTGATCTTTCATGTGTGGAAAGTAGATTTCATAGTTTCAACACTTAATCATTTAAATCATACTTAAATTTTCATTCTCAGTACATAAGTATGTTTTATCAGGTTACTTATCAAACTAGATTAATAATACTTTGTCAGAGAAAAATACAAAGTAGCAGAATAAACAATGATTTGAGAATGGAGGGATCTAAATTTTAAAATATTCCTTTTTATACATGTAACATGGGAAAATAAATTCCTATATTCTGGACATATGAGGGCACTAAATTAAAAAAGGCAAAATGCTTAGAAGATACCTGGACATTTCTACTTCCTATATAAATAGTTAATTTAATTTTTTTCTAGCACTAACCCAATGTCAACCTTTTAATTATTCTTAACACAGATCTTCCTGTGCCCGTCAATAATACAATAGATGCTTTCTCTGAAACACTTAAATACAAGATTTCCAGGATCATCTTTAAATCCTAAATCCAAAATTATCTATTTTGTGATTGTTTAGCTTAGAGAAAATATCTAGAGCATCAGTTTTATTCTTTATATCTTTTGAAACAAACTTGAGCTTGGGCTGATATGTGCAGAGGTCACCTCAAGATTCTGAAGGCTGCTTTCTCCTCTGATGGTACTTAGAAAGCAAGCTCCACTCCAGCACTAATTAGGTTACCTCTCAGCGGACTAACTGAGAAAAGTCAAGTACCTATTGAAATCCTTGACTTAAATGATGCTGTCCATGAGTGGACCTGACAGACCAAGAGAGCGAGCAGTCCGGTGATTCTTCCACACAGGCTGAGCGATGACTTCATGGCCCCTGCAAATCCTTTAAAGCAAAGCTTTGCACTTTTCTTGAGTTCTATGCTGAAAATACTCCTGTAAACAGCTCTCTAAGTAAAATGTGCTGTGATGATTGAAGCATCAGCATTTCTAAACACTATGAGTATCCCTGAGTGCCTCTGTATCACTCTTGTCTTTAGGATGGTGTGGATGTGATCTATCTCAGGACTTTTTCTAAGAGCCTTCAGCACAGGGAGGGAGTGCATAGTGGAAGCCTGGTGATAGCCGTTGTTCTATGGACTTGACCTTCAGCAGACTAAGATGAACCTTCATCTTCATTTTAAAAACGGAGTCAATTAAACAAGAAATCAAGTACAAGAAACAGAATGTGCTGAGTTTCACACATGAATCCGAGTTCCCTAACAGGCAGCTTGAGTTTGAGTGCTGCGGTCTTTCCCTGCCAAGCATCCTCCACTCTGCACTGTGGACTGCTGCGCAGGGAAGCCTGCCCTTCACGCCCAGATCCCTTCTCAGCAGACAGCGCTGCAGTGAGGGTTGAGGCTGTCCGCCCTCACACCAGTTCCCTGTGTTTATCGAGGTCATTTCTCTTGTGTCCTGAATCTATAACCCTATTTTGTTGCAGCCATCCTAAACGGATCAGTATGTTATAACAGATACTCATCCTAAACGGATCAGTATGTTATAACAGATACTCATCCTAAACGGATCAGTATGTTATAACAGATACTCATCCTAAACGGATCAGTATGTTATAACAGATACTCATCCTAAACGGATCAGTATGTTATAACAGATACTTATGCCCTAGCCCTTGGCCATCATACTATTGAGAAAATACACCCCAAGAAACTGGGAATTCCGAGAAGCTTCAGGCTATGAGAGGGAAAAGAGTGAGAAGCCAGATGGCGAACTTGACTCTGGAAACTGATTTTACGCAGTTCTGACAATTTGTGAGACCACCTTAACAGGAGCAGACCTCTGGCCCTCTATTTAAACCTCAACTTCTGGTGAGGATCATGAAGTTGAACTTGGGAATCACTGAACTCCTTTGTCCTTCTTCCTCATGTGATGACTGCATCAAATTTTCTTTTCTGATTTTTATTCTGAATAGCATGTGTTACTGAACTCTCAAGAACACGTGGTGAACCTGACTAATTTGGGGGCCATCAAGGTGCTGGTTCTGACCCTGGTTCCAGTGACATTACCATCCTCTTTCCAAAGGTCTGAAAGCAAAACAATAGAGTTCAGAGCGTCCCAGGAAGAGGCAGAGAACAAACATCCAGCCTGGCATGCTTCCCACCTCTGGGTCACGGAGGTGTCCTCATGAAACATACTGATCCTGTCACAGCCGCTGGGCAGGGGAATAGAGAGTTTACTCTGGAACCAAATATGAGTGACCATGGCCCAGAAACATGAATCCAGGTTACCTAAATTTCCATGTTCCAATGTGGAAACAGTTTTACAAAACTGATATTGAAAAAGAACAAAGAAATCATAAATCAAGACACTTTTCCAGTGCATTGGTAGAAACATCAGGTAGACAGGTCACAGGAAAGTGCAGGAATCTTGCTAAAGGCCTCACGCGCTCTCTAAAGACATCCTTAGCCTGGGGATGAACTGGTCAGGGTCCCATCTGGTGTGAGAATACAGGAAATGTGTTCTGAGACAAGCTGAGACAGTCGGGTCAGTGTTGTGGTCTGGGAGAAAGTGGGTGTTCATAACGGCCAGAAGCAGCCAGAACTGATGGACTTTTGTGCATTTTGATGGCGTTAGAATTTAAGCCTCCTGACGAAAATCCACAGAAGGGAGGTAAATTGCTCCTGAGATGTCTCTCAGGACCCTGGAGAAATGACCATCAAAGAGACGTCTGAATGCTTTGGCTGACTCCAAATCCATAAACAGGAAGGCTGAAGTGGGCATTTGGGAATGAATACACCCCGGGAGAACGGAAAACCCCAGAGAGCCCGTATTCCGTGGCATTCCCAAACAGTGCTTTGTAAGGCTGCTGACGGAGTTCAGCTGGAAGTAAGCAGGACTGCGCCCAGGTTCAGCACTGCGCCCAGGTTCAGCACACGCTTCTGCACAGCCCGGCACTGGCATGTACTATCCAGGGGAATTCTGGGACCTCATTTAATGGAAGTCACGTGCTTGCCAGGCAGGACCCCAGAGGCCTTAGTTTCCAGCAGTGTAAGGAAGACAGCATACCAGTTTGATCCACAAGGAAGACAGCGAGTGATTAACATGAATGTCTGTATACAGCTCCTCCCAATAAGAAGCAGCTGAGAGAAAGGAACTTCCTGAACCAGGAAGGGGGAAGAAATATGAAATGCTGTTCATTGACATGAATTGTCTCGTCCGTGGCCTTCTAAGATACTGGCTCTGCTTCTCCATCAGAAGAGGGTGTGACGACCAGAGTGAAGCAGCTGGCTGGAGGTCGTGTGGGAGTGTCCACCCTTCTATCTGTAGCTGTGGTGGGAGCCGCAGTGAGGTCCTGCGCTGGCTGGGCTGGAGGCTTCTGCAGATGCATGGGCCTTCCACTGCCACCTTCTCCTGCCGGCTCCATGCCCTGAGCAGGAGGACCGCCTTAATTCCCGACCAGTCCTGGGGGATATGGTTTTCTTTGACAGGCAACTTGGCCTCAAGTCTTTTCCTTCTCATTGGTCAAGTGTCCTTTGATATGCAGCATGCCGAGATGACTTACTCACTTTATCACGCCCTGTCCCACTTTCTCTGAAATCTTCAGAAACGCACACTGGTCTGAAGGTTCTCGTTGTGACTGATTTGAAGTCTTTCTTCCCCAGTCCCTTAGGACTGTTCTAAATGCCTATCTTGAAGTTATAATTCTGGCATTTCCTTTCCTTATCAGTGAGCCTGAACTAACACACCACACAGTCTCTTGGAACAGAAACCATTTCTTAAATGGCTTTACCTTGAGTGTATGTAAATGAAGCATATTGATGTAAAGGTCAAAATCTGTGCCTTAGTCTAGATATGGTGAAATAATTCCTTCTTAATCACTTTTAAAAGCTGAGATTTCTAATGTTATTGATAAAACAGACAAAAGTAATTCATCTGTAGAGTTTTATTATTGAATCATTCTAAATGATTTTATTATTCAACTTTGTCCACTTTCTGTTACCCATTTACATGTGGGTATGTGGCCAGCCATGGGAGGGTAGAACACCCACCTGCAAATAAACAACTCTCTCTCTCTCTCTCTCTCTCTCTCTCTCTCTCTTTCTCCCTCCCTCCCTCCCTCCCCCCACCACCCCACCCCACATCTATCAATTGCCAAAAGCTCTTCAGCTTGCCTTGGGGCTTTGTGCCCACCTCTCCTTGCTAAA
This sequence comes from Eospalax fontanierii, assembly GCA_035773235.1. Lineage (NCBI taxonomy): Eukaryota > Metazoa > Chordata > Mammalia > Rodentia > Spalacidae > Eospalax > Eospalax fontanierii. The sequence goes on along the minus strand of CM069524.1, from coordinate 187,563,163 downwards.
GGTTTTGTCTGACTTGAGCTTTCACAGGTCTTGTGCATGCTGTCACAAGCACTGTGGATTCATGTGTGCAGCTACTCTGTGGTGTCCAGATCATGCAGTTCCATTGCAGCCTTCCACTTCCTCCACTTACAACCTTTACATCCATTCATGCCATGGTCCCTGGGCCTTGGTAGGAGTGTGGGTGATACAGACATCCCATTTGGGGCTCAGCATTGTGGTCTCTCTTTTTTTTTTTTATTTTGAGGTCTCCCTTATCTCAGATTGGCCTCAAACTAACTGTGTAGTTAAGGAGGGCCTTGAGCTCTCGTTCTTCGCCTCCAGGGTTTGAAGATTTAGGCCCGCACTACCATACCCGGCTTCTGCACTGCTGGGAATGGAACCCCAGGTCATGCTGCATGCTGAGCACTATAACAGAAGCATATTTCTGGTGCCTCAGTCATCTACCCTTTCATAAAATATTAAAACTTATGGAATTACAGCATTATGCTAAATATATTCACGGTATTTGGCATTATGTAAAAACATGAAAGTCAATAATTTTCCTTTCAGTGGTGAAATTTTTATCTCATTAGATTTTTTAGGAACATAAGACATTTTATGTGCTCTTCCATAGGCAGCAGACAGGATTCGGTACCACCAAAACTGCTGACATAGAGGCACCCCTGGGGCCTGGCGCTGTCTGCGTCTTTCCTACCTAGAGGACACTGAAAACTAAAAGAAGACAGTCAGTTTCCAGGGAAAACTGTTTAACATGTTTAACAGTTCTCTGTGGCTGAGCTTCTTCCACTGTTTCTGCAAAGGGTCAGGGTCCTGAAGAAAGTGAAAAGTTGACTTTGGCAATGACTATAGGCCATGCCAGCCTCCATGATGGTAGTGATGTGGACGTCAGGGTCGAGTGCAGCAGTTTAACTGTGTCCATGCCCCTGTAGCACTGCAGAGTCATGCGGCACTCTCTCCTGCTGTCAGCCTGTTAGGAGGTGGAGAGCGATTGTGGTTCACTTTCTTTTTCTGTATGCTTGATGCAGTAACAAAAAAATTGAACAGCATTCTTGTTACGAAGTTTAATTATGGTGGGATTTGACTTTGGTCAGGCCAGGCAATGGAATTCACATAACTTCAAAGATAGTTCCCAAAAACCTTTACTGTTAGAAGAATGTGGGCAAATTTCAGATAAAAATGCCAGATATTGGGAATTGGACAAGTATCTTCATTATATAAATTATGTGTAATGAGTTGCATCCACTTTGTACACTATCCTGTCAAATGACCACCACACTGCAGAAGTAATATGAGTAGACCCACAGAGAACACTTCCTTCCAATTTTCAGTCCTTTTATTCACCAATCTGCAGACTCAAGCAACTACTGAGTCAAGAAATCTATCCCACTTAAGGTAGATACAAAATTAAAAATAATACTTAAAGAGAAAGTTTATCAGCAAGCTGAAACACATTTGCAATGATGATTAGAAACCATTCATGAAAGATGTTGGAGAAGAAACACAGAGTGAAATGTAGCTCACACATATGGGCTGGAAGGGTTATTGTTAATATGTGGACAAGACCAAATGTGACAGAAAAATTCAGTCAAAATACACAGAACATTCTTCAAAGCAACACTCACAGAAGACCCGAGATTCAGGCCATCTTGATAAAAAGACAAATTAGCCAATCTGGAGAAAGGGTTCATCAGCTAAGAACACTTACTGGTCTTGTAGAGAATCTGGAGAAAGGGTTCATCAGCTAAGAACACTTACTGGTCTTGTAGAGAACCCAGGTCCACAATCATCACATGTTGGGCAGTTCACAACCACTTGTACAAGGCACTCCAGGGGATCCACACCCTCTTCAGGTAGACAAGTGTAGGCATGTACACTGAGATCCCATCATCATCAGTTATAGGAATCATCTCAGAGCAGGTGAAGGGCACATTTTGGACTTAAAACAACAGCAGCAATGACAAAACGTCACTGGTAAAACACATGGGAAATGTTTCAGAATGTTCAAATGAGCCCAGTAAACAAATTCTAGAGAGATGGCACTGTGCCCCATAGAAAACCTGATTTATAAGAAGGGAAATAATCAATAGTGCAAATAATGCACAGAAAGGAAAATGTTTGCCAGCTGCACACATGACAAGGAGTTGCTACCCAATTAATATAAATAAGTCAGTCACACAGGAAGCTCCCTAACATTCCACCTTTAGGTACAGAGCACCTTCTTGAATTCTCTGAAGAAGATACAGGTGCCCAGTGGATACCTGAAAAACTGTTCAACGTAAGTCAAATCAAATAAAAACCCTAATGAATTATGCATTCACATCAGTTAGAACGGCAGTCAAGGCTGTCAGTAAAAGAAAAAGATGCCAAGTGCAGGCAGAGGTGGACACAGGACACTCACTTCCTGTTGCTGAGACCAGAAATCAGTGAGGGCATCACAGAAAATCATGGGAAGGGACCTCAAAAGCTGTTTTCAGTTTTATTTTTTAAAAATATGTATTTTATTGAATTTTCGGGAATTTTGCATACTGCATCTTGGTCATGGTTAGAGCCCCTTCCTATCTCCATCCCACATAGCCTTCCCACCAGATTTTTTGTTTCTGTCACATCTCTTAATGCCTATGGAGTCAAGTTGTGTCCTCAGATGTCAGGTGGTGCATGTTCATACACTGGGGCCTGCTCAGCCTGTCTTGGGTCATTGCCATAAAAAAGACCAACTCTCCCTCACCCAGCAGTGATCAGCTTCCACAAAGTAAAATAGACTGCAACCAACCAACCAAAACCAGACTCGACCAAAACCAACTTGAACCAAACCAAATTAAACAATAATATCTAGCTCACTACCTTTGACCATGCACTCTAAAATCACTCTAATCTCTTCATCCAATAGCTCTAGAGGCTGGAGAGATGGCTCAGTGTTTAGAGCACTAGACGCTCTCTCAGAGAGACCAGAGTCTGTTTCCCAGCTGGTCTTCCTGCTCTGTCCCCACCCAGTCTTTGTACTTCCTCCTACAGCAGCCAGGCACCCAGTTTGAATTTACACATAACCCAGCACAGTTTCTGAAGTAACAGTTGTCTCTTTGCTAATAATGGGTTCATTGTTTTCTTTATATATTTCAGTCCTGAAGTAAATTATGGCTCAACTTCTTGTTTTTTGGCAAATTCTGAGGAGGCTTTCATTTGTTTTTCTTTCTCAAAATGCAGATGGAAACTATAATGGAAAATAAATACAGAGAAAACTTGATTTGTCAGTTTCCATGATCTGTACTTTGTGCATTGGCTCTTTTCATAATCTCACTTTTTTTCTGAGCCCTTTTGGAGTAAAATTCTCAATGGAGAATCTCATGATTACGAGAAAACAACACATGCAAACGAGTCTATAATGGGTCCCAGAGCTGATACTTTTTCTCCACAACTAGTCGGGATCACAGGGCATCCAGACAGAGATAGAACCAAGACCTGGCAGCTGAGGCAGTATTTGAAAGTCTAGGTTTAAAAGCCTCCTCATCAGCTCTGAGACTTGGAAAACTTGCCTGAGATCTCCTCTTTCACCTCATCAGATGAGCAGTAATGACCCAGAATCCCTTACAGATCTGCTGTGACGATTATAGCACAGCTGATGAAACTCTCACAGGCTAGTCTGTGAGCACCACACACTCTCATGGCCCTGCTCTATGCAGTTGCCTGGTTTGTGCTGTCTGCTGGAAAATTCTGTCTGGCCACTATAGTTGGCTCTCTTTTCTTGGTGGTAAGTGAGAACAGAAAAAAATTAATCTTCACAATGCATCTTAACCAATGATTTGCTGACACTGATGAATAAATATTTCAGCACTCTCTCTGCAAGTGTTGAATGGCTGATAGACACATATTGAATATTTATCATTAAGATCAGCATCTCCTATGCTAATACTATGACTCAGGAGGTTCTGGAGATGAATGTACACACACACACACACACACACACACACACACATGCACACACGCATACAATGTTAAGTGAACCTCTCGAGGGCATGGATGAAGATGGAACAGATGACCATAATTTGAGGATGTCTGGTTCCATATAAATACAGACAAACTCTGTGTCCTTTAGTTCTTATAATTGTTAATATATAAAATTCTCGATGTTTGGATTTCTAGTGTTGGATCCCATAAAATCATATTCATTTCCACTTGATTCAGATAATGAGAAGGTAGAAGGCAGGAAATTAGGAAAGATGCTGTTCCATATTCTCCTTGCCAAGAAACACCAACCAAATTATCTGAAAGGATAGGCAGGTGCTGGAATATATATCATTTTTAATGATTAAAAGTCATATAAAATACAGAAAATTCTGCCTAAGAAAAAGATCTGTTTTCTAACAAAAGAGTATTTTAAACATTTTAGCCAAAATATTTCAAAATATGCACCAAACACGCATATAGCAGCTACAGTCTAACTTTCTTTCTTGGAGAAATATTTTAATTGCTTGGCACTGGCTTGCACTTGGCAGGTTTCAGAACAGAACTCACAGGGGCTGAAATTGTTGGCAGGACTTCCTTTCTTCCTCCACTTCTGTGCAAATGTCCATTGCAATCTGTCCAGGACACCGGTTCCAGGGAGGGGCTACATGCAGGAAGGAGCATTAATCTCCTGCGGAGAGAACTTCATGGTGAATCCACCCGCCCATGTCTGTGCTAACCCCAGTAGCCAAGGAAAACCCAGTGCTCACAGCATGTGCGTTATTTGCCGTGGGAAATGCTTTTTTCTGCTCCATCTCCCAAGGCTGACATTTCCTCTGTGACCCCATCTCAGCCTTCACCAGGTTCTCGTGTCTTGTCTGGTTCCTTCCTTAGCTTTCCCACTCTAGTAGAGATGAATCTAGCCGTAACGTCAGAACCTTGTGCCACGTGGCTGCAGAGTCTTCCTTGAGAGAAGCTCCACTCCTCCTTCCCACGCAGCCTCATGGCTGCCCTTCCCCCACCTCTCCCTCTGAGTTCGATGTCCACCTCTACCCATCTTGCTGATGGACATTGTTCGACAACCTTTTATTTCCTGGTAAATTTTTCTCCCTCCCTTTCTTCCTCTCCCTCCCCTTTGTCTCCCTCCTTCCTTTCTTCTCTCACCCCTTTTCCAGTTTTCTCCTTCCTTCCTTCCCTCCCTCCCTCCCTTCCCTCTTTCTGTTCCTCCCTCTTTCCTCTCTCTCCTTTTTCCCTCTCTCCCTTTCTTCTTCTCCCTCCCTTCTCCTCTTATATTTCTGACATTTCCTCTCCTGTGACCTCTTTCCTCTCTCCTAACAGTGTCATGATTCCATTGTTCTAATTCCCATCAATTTCACATCTTCCAAAATATTAAGGTTATTTCACTTTCCAGGAGCTGTCCAATCTCTTTTCATTTTACTGACTTTGTTCATTATTAAGGAAAGTGGGATTATTACTTAAAGGGCATTTAGTTATTATAATTCTTTAGGCCTAAAGAATTGTAGGATTGTATCAGTCCAGGATCCAGATGCCAGTAAACTTGCTGTCTGGGGAAGGCATCTTTCCTGGACATACTTAGCTGGACTTGGGGTGATTTCAATAGTGAAAGAAGAAGAGGCACCTATGGGGTTATCTTCTGTAAGGTCCATGGAGAATCAACTCAACACAGCCTGTTTATCTTCAAGGAGCTCCCAACACTACTAATTAAAGGCTAGTCTTCCACATATGTACTCTAGACAGTAGACATTCAGTCCATTTGATGTAACCCAACTACAAAGCTATTTTCCGACAGCCATAGCCTGACAGCACTCCCTGTGCCTGGGGCCTTTACAGACCTTCATTTGATTCCTTAGGATTCTTTAAGAACCTGAAAAGTCTCTCTGTCATCACCTTTCCATGTCTCAGAACTGGTCTAGCACCGAAACTCATCGCAGCAGACATCTCTCACTTCTTTCTACTTGGTTTAAAAAAACACAAACCAATTAATTGGAAAAAATTTAAATTTATGTCTATATGGATTCATAATGTAGCTCACAACTTCATTATTTTTAACTTGGCAAATTTATTCTCCCTGACATTTATTTTTCAAGCATGGTTCCTCAGATTCCCATCATACTTTAAGAGGAGCTGACAATCAGAGAAAACCTTTCTACATAATTCTAGTAGGAAACATGAGTGTGTTTGGTGCCCTGACACTGAGTTTCTCTTGAATTTGAGTAGATACACTTAATAAGTGTTGGGGCAGTCGACACATTCCTCTGACGTTCTGTTTTGTGTCTGTCTAGGCTGTCACAGAGACAGTGACCCGCAGTCTCTTCACCTTACATATTAGCCTCTGCTCTACCTGTGAGAAACACCATCACCAATGCTGACTCGAGGAGGAAAGAGTTAATTTCAGCTGACAAGCCATAGTCCATTCTCAAGGGAAGCCAAGGCAGGAACTCAAGGAAGGAGCTGAAATCAAATCCATGCTGCTTACTGGCTTGCTCTCCATCCCTGTCTTGCTCAGCCTGCTTTCTTATACAGCCCAGTCCCACCTGCCTACGTAGTTTGCACTCCCACATAGGGCTGGGCCCTCCCACATTGCTTAGCAGTCAATAAAATGCCTCACAGACACGCTGGCAGGCCAGTCTGATGGAGGACATTCTTCAAATGAAGTCCCCTCTTCTCGGGTGTCTTTAGTTTGTGTCAAATCAAAAACACAAACAAAAACAACAACAGAAAAATCCACACTATATATCTTAATGCTAGAATTTATTCAATTTGTTTCTATTTGAACTCCAACTCTATTTTTTTAACCAGGTTTTGAACCTAGAGCCAAATGCATGCAAGCAAGTGCTCAACCATTGAGATCCATCTACAGCTTTCTTTTGGGGCTTTAATTTGAGCCAGAGATTGAATAAATATCGAGATTGGCCTCAAGCTTATGGAGGAACCCAGCCTGATCTTGATCTATGAACCCTGCTTCACCATGCTAAGTAGCTGGGTAAGGTGGCTTAGATCCCAGAGGATCTCAGTATTTGGACATTTTCTTCTTAGTTGGTGGTGCTGTTGTGGGAGGTCTTAGAAGTTGTGGCCATGCTGGAGGAAGCATGTCAATGGGAGTGGGCTTAGAGAGTTCTTAAGCCTTATTGGATCTCCAGTCACTCTGCTTCCTGTGGCTGCTTAAAGATCTGAGCACTTAAATGCTTCATCTCCTCCAGCCACCTCTGCCGCCATGCCTCCCCACCATGATGGACTTTTGCCCTTTTGGATCTATAAGCTAAATAAACTCTGCCTTTTATAAGCTCCCTTGGTCAGTGTTTCTATCACAGCAACAGAAAAGCAAACTAATACAGTAATTGGTACCAGAGTGTGGATTTTTGGCTGTGAAGAGCTTGGCCATGTGGATTTTGGGGGAAATGTGGAAGACTTTGGAAGTTTGGGCCAGAAAAACAGTTCATTGATTACTAAAAGCAGAACTCAACAGGCCATTCTAGTAGGAACTTGGAAGAAAATAGTGCTGAGAACAATGTAGTTCTAGAAGGAAATTAGTACTTAAGCAGCAATTGGGATATTTTAGCAAAGAGTCTGGCTGGAGTCTGCCCAGAGCTTAAAAGCTTGCCTGTGGCTAAGTTGAAAAGCCATGGACTAATTTCTTTGAGGGAGGATATTTTAAGATAGCTTAAGGTAGAAATGGTGGCATGGCTATTAATGGTGAATATTATGCAGATATACAGTGAAAAAGAACAAATGGGGCAGAAAAAAATATAGTGTTCAGTTTGGAATTAATGTTGGAGTCAAGGCATGTGCTAAAGGAGAAGATCCCTCTGATAAGGAGACTAAAATAATTAAGGAAAGGACTAGAGATTTGCACTTAAACAGTGGAGAGTGTGCTTTCAGGTCACTTAGAACTTCTAGGTTCTTTACAGAACCCTGGCTAATCCACTGGGATTAAAGATCTGTGCCACCAGGTCAAGTTTATCAGCAGAATGCTTTCAATTTTTGCCTTGAATACACTTCCCTAACTAGGAAACTATCTCCTCTTTCTATTGTCTTTATTTTTAAAATGTTATTATGGACATACATTGTAGGGCATAATGCAAGATGGGCCTAGCCAGGTCACCGCTATGAGGAATAGAGGAACGGCTAGTGTGAGTGTGGTGTTCTGCTCTGGCCAGTCATGAGACCAGCTTCTACCCAGCATTTGGAAAGAACCTGCCTACCTGAGGACAGATTTACTATTGGCTGTATTAGAAACCCTACAAGGCCATTGGCTATCCAGACCTATAAGACCTTCTGTATTTGCTTGAATAAATGAGCTTGCAGTACCATCTGCCTGTTTCTCATTCAGCTCCCAGAGTTTGTGTCTTAACTTTGCACCTACTCACCCCCTCTCCCACAGTGGAGACCCTTTGGTCCCCTCAGGCTGGCCCTGAGCACTGGGACCCCCGACAATACATGAATGTGTGTGTGAATATATGTGTATGTTTATATGTGTGTGTGCATGAGTGTGTGTATTTGCATGTGTGTGTATGCATGTATATGTATATATGTGCATATGTGTGTGCCTGTGTGGGTGCCTCAGGGCATATGTGCAGGCCAGGTGAATAACTCTGAGGACTCTGCTCCTTCTTCACACTTGGGTTTCAATGATGGCACTTGGTCATCATGCTTAGAGGCCAAGCACTTTAGGCTACTGATTTGTCTCACAGACACTTTCTGCTGTCGGACAAAACTCCTTGGCAAAACTTTCCACACTCATAGTGTCTATTCTATCTCATTTCTCCAGAACCCTGAAGTCATTCTGCTCCACTAAAGTGTGTCCACACAACGGCCTGCCATGATCAGGCCAAAGCCTTGGAGTCAGGTCTTTCTTCCTTCTACTCTGTTTCAACAGTAATTCATTAGTCCACCCTGAAGGAAAGCATAACTGTGTTCCCCAAATCCATTCTAACCTCAAATTGTCTGTTATCTGAGTTACTTAAAATTAAAGCAATATTCAAATAATGACCATGGTGACTTTTTTTTCATCATTAAATGTTAAGTCTCCTCTAAAATATTCTCATTTCACATACAACAAAATTTAACTTCATTGTTTCTACATCTAGATTTCATAACACAATTCTCAAACCATAGACCAGTTAAAAGGCCTGGGCCTGGGTCTTGAGTATGCCGAAACGATTGCTGTAGGTTCATATGAGCAGGATCCTAGGAGCTTGTAGGATGCTCAAGACCCATGCAAACTCAAGCAGACAAAAACTCAGAATGACACAGGGGAAATGGGTGGCAGACTCTAAACTTTGCTTAAGAAATATTCGCAACTGATTACTGTTGGGTGAGGATGAGCTAGTTTCCTAAAGCAAGGGACTCCACACCAATTCCTTCTAGGACTTTTAACATGAATGTATGTTGGATTTTGTCAAAGGACTTTTCTGTATCTATTGAAATTTTACATTTATTGACTTACGTATATTGAACCATCCCCCTGAATCTCTGGAATAAAGTGGACTTGATTGTGGTGTATGATATTTTTGATGTGTGTCTGTGTGTGGTTTATGAGGGTCAGAGTGGACATAGATCCTAGAGAAAACACTGTCTCTGTCATAGCTCTTGGGAAATGAAATTTCTTGCCATATGCTAAATGTGGAGCCTTGTATTTACAGACAAACATATAGTACACCACTCATCAAAGAAGCTACTTTTTACAGCAAATGGAGGCTACAGAAGATTTCCACAACTGTCCACACACATCTAAGAGATGCCAAGTTCTATGCTACACATGTACAGTTGAACCTCTACACCTAAGGCTGAGAGAAAACTAATGCATTCTTCAACTCTCCCAAGTGAGGTTTCCTTAAACTACAAAGTGTTATGTGCATAGAAGGCCACAACTGGACAGCTTTTAGAGACTAAGAGACTGTACAATATGTATCCCTGGGTAGGATTCCTATATTTAAACTCATCCACCAGTGGCTCAAGGACCATTGTGGAAGAGAGGTTGGGAAGATTGTCAGAGTCAGGGCTGGTTCATGAACTTAGGGAAGCACAGCCTTTCAGGTTATTGGAATTTTATACATGTGAACTTATATAAATGGTGATACCAAGTACAGGACCCATGCCAACTCAGTCATACAAGGTTCCAGAGTGGAGCTGTAGAAATTGGTTCTCAGACATAGACTGAGAACTGTTAGAGACAGATTACTACCAGGAGAGGGGGAGTATATATTACTTATGGTCTCTAGATAGCCTGACCAGACTCTAGTGAATGAATTTATACTAAGAGACATCTGGGCACAAATGCTTGACTGGATAGGACTTAACATGTATGGTGGGATACATGAGGTTCCGTGGGAGGTTGGCGGGGGGGGGGTGGGGAATGAACTAGAAGAGGGTCTAAATTTGATTAAGAACTATTATATAAAATATCTAAAACTCAGTAAAAACATTTTGAAAGGCAAGGGCCACAGTCTATTATAATCAGGCCACTTAGTTGTTTGTGGGCTATACTACTGTTCTCTTAGAATGCTTTGCCTTGTATGTTGCTCTTTCTATGTGGACTCTGTATTTTTGCAAGCACATTAATAAGAATATGTTCTCCTATGTAAAAGGCTCTCACTAGGTAATTGTTCATTGGAGATATGATCAGACCCCACCCGGAATCGGTGGGGATAGGAAGATCGATGATGCTAGATTCACACCTATTAGGTGTGATGAACTATTTACTACTCGGGTGAGGCTTTCTTGAGAAAGCAGACACCTATCCCAAGCTGGTGTTGAAAGGTTTAGTTGAGAGAAGGAGGCAGCTAGGACTTTCACCCTGATTAGAAGTCTGACAAGGGGTCTCCCACATGAGAGGACCAGTGTTTGTGAGGTGTGAACTTCATCCATGTCAAGGGAAGCAGAGCTTGAGACATCCTTGTGGTTTGCCATTGTGAGAATATTCCTCCTGGGGGGAGCATAAATGATGTCTACCCCTTCTCAATATGTACCATTCCACCATTCACACCAGGGAAGCAATGAATTCATTAGACTTACTTACAGAGCATGGGAGAGGGCACAGGAAAGTTCGCATCTAGCTGTCTTATGGCTGAATATTACTATCCTGTTAGTACTTGAACAGTGTATGGGTCATGAGAAAAACCAGCTATAGAGGATTCTCACCCTTTCCGTCTAGACATGTTCTTACGCACTGTACTCAAAAATTCTGTAGATACCCCATCGGGAGAAGAAGTACACAGAGAAAATATCTCTGTAAAGTAGTTATTGTTGGCTGGTTTTGTGTTTGTGGGAACTTCTAGGATTATTTTCAAAATGCTGTAGATGGTACTTGAGTTCATTTTCATACATGTTGAGACAAAACTCAGAATAAGTTACTTGGCTGAGATAAAAGCATCCGCCCTCTGAAGACATAAGGGCTTGTGGTAAGTCCCCCACATGCACAGTCCCTGCTTGTCACTGCATTCCTTGTAGTCACTGATGTTGCTTTAGTCATGGACATCACTTTGGTGACGGAGTCAGGCATTATTGATTACCTTGTAAAGGACCATTACACATTGCAACTTCTTGAGTCTGCTAATGACATCCAGGCCTTGTGTGCACCCTCTCCTCTGTCAGTCCTCATTTACCTCTCTTCTTCATGGTATTTTGGGTGTTTTGGTTTAAGACAACAAGACCATTTTTTCCCTATATCAGGTCAAAGCCAGCATCACAGATGTCAACTACACCTCATTTCAAAGAGTTGTGTTTATTTAATCAATTATGCATTTATTTGGGGAGCTGGCCAATGCTTTCAAAAATTATGACCTAGATCTTTGCCTATGATATATTGGTAAATATCGAATATAAATTGTCTTGAAAGATCTCCATCATGGTTTTTATCCTTCGACCTCTGTTTTGTCTCCATATCATCCCATATTCATCTGACCCACAAAAAGCAAACTTTGTCCAAAAATAGCTATAACAGATTGGGAAGAGCACAGCACCGAGCATGGAATGGAATGGTCTGAGACAAGTTCTTGTATAGTTTGTGAGGCATTTGTAACATTTTTTCCAATCATTAAGTGAAGTGATCTTACCTTTAAATGAAAGAATAATACAGGTTGATCAATCCTAAAGTAAAGATACCAAAAACCTGTATTGCTCAGGCTGCAGAGACGGATCAGTGGAGAAGAGCATTTGTTGCTCCTGCAGAAAACTGCAATTTTTCCATTCGGTGGTTCACAGCTGCCAGTGTGAGCCAAAAACTCCAGTCCCAAGGGATCCCGCACACACTGTTTTGGCCTCTGTGGGTTCCTGCACATATATGGTGCACATTCATAGAATCAAACACACACATAAATAAAAATAAGCTTAAAATTTTTAATCTGAAATATCCTAAAAACCTAAACATTTTTGTCTGGTTTCTTTTTGGACATGGCCTTCCTACATAACTGTTTACTTACTACACAAACCAGGTTGGCTTAGAACATACTCTTGACAGCCTTCAAAGGTGCTGGAATCACAGGTGTGTGCTACTGCACCTGACTCTAAAACGTACTTTATTTAACATGCATAACAGTCCACACTGTGAAGCTTGTTTCACGTGCATAATTATTAAATTGTTACAGAACTGTCTGTAAGCTATAGTATAAGAAATACAGGCAAAATAGATGAGAGTCTGGTTTACACTGGTTTCTAACAGTAAGGCTACCAGCATGATGGCTCAGTTCATATATAAAACATGCCAAATTGAAACAGCTTTTGTACAAGCATTCAAACCTTCAGGAACTTCATAGGGCTATTCTCAGAGTTGCAGGGTAAACCGTCTTTGAAGCATTCTTTAAATTGAAAAACATTGTGGGGATCTGTTACAACCTGAGATTCCACTTTAAAGTGAAAGTATTTTCACTGCATGATAGAAGTTTGCTTATTATTCAGGTTTACAGAATCAGTCTCTACTTGTATTGACCTGTATTTATGGAATCTTGAAGATACTATCTCTGTGGGTTAGACACTTAATTCCCACTGACAATCCATCTTTGATAGAACTGTGGTAAAACAGTTCCATCCATCCTTTAGAGGCATGCAGCATTAGGAAATGTGAATCATGATGCAATTCACCAAGCCTGTAGTCAAATTTTGGATATTCTAGCTAGTGCCCAGGTACCAGTTATTGGCTTGAGTTCCTCTGAGCCTGTTATCAGAGTAAAATGCCTAGACAATATCCATTTTCAGATTCGTTGTGATGTTGATATTAAGCAGAAGAAATAAAGTGCCAGTAATACCTGTCCCTGAAATGTCAGCTCTTGCTTATGAAGACCACAATGCATTTAAATGTGTATAATTGTCTGGATAGTTTATATGCTGCCCTAAGTTCCCTCCGCTTTTAATTTCCAAATGTTTTACAAGAATACCATGTGTCTCATCAGGATTTTGTGTTTTAACAATTAAAAATGCATCCTAAAAACATGCAGAATTTTTAATCAGAGTAGAATCTGTCACTAGTTTCCTATTGGGTAGATGTGTGATAGACTTCTTTACTCTAGGAAAAAGTAATAAAAGCGCCAGGCATGGAAGGTCAGCTACGGCAAATAATCTCCTAATGGGACTTGTAAACCAAGTTCCAGTACATCACAGAAAATTGTATCTGAAGGTGGATGACTCTGCATAAGTGCAGTTTGATCCCCGTGGACAGCTTGTCTGTCCTCTGCAGCACCCAGCCCAGTTACCAGAGAGAACTGTTCTACCAACACAGTTGAAGACCGTTCTCCTCTCTCTCCTGTACCTGATTTATCCTGCACAATTCTTATTCAGCTTCTAGTAGGTACAAGACGGCAGTGAATGTCTCACTCACTAATCCCCAATAAATGCAAATAGTACCCTTTAATACCTACCAGGTGAGCTGGGAAAGGAAATGATGATTCCCATAGAGTCGCAGCTGTCTCTGGAACATAGTTGGAGATGGAGAAGGACACCATCTTCAATAAGAATATAAGGAGAGACTAGAGACCTATTCAAGCAGCTGCTCCCTGTGCTGTCCAGCTTTGTGAATAATGAGTTTTTATTGACATTAAAACAAGGGTATGGGTGAGACGTCACTTACAGGAGCAGTGGTAACCAAACACAAACAGTTTTACCACTGAAAAGTCACCCCAACACAGTTGACAGCTCACTAAGCTGCAAGGTTTGAGCTCTGTAGAGAGCTTGCATGCAGTCAGACCACAAAAGAAGTTCTTTTCTCTGAGCCTGTCTGGTGAGGGTCTCCTCTCTTGGCGGGTGTTTCCTCATTCTTGTACTGCTGGAAACATTTTTTTTTTACTGCTGTGACTTTTGCTTACCTCCTGAGGCTCAGGACCCTCCACTTCCCTCCAGGAATTGTTTCAGTTAGGAGGGACCTACCACCTCCCACCATCTCACACATTGTTTTTCTATGTCTGTAACTAAGAAGCAAGAGCAGAGGCATCTCACAGGTCAATTCTTGATACAAAGGCATTAAACACATCTATTTGCAGCTGGGTGTGGGCGTGCATGACTTTAATCCCTGCACAGAAGAGGCAGAGGCAGGCAGATATCTGTGAGGTCAAGGTCAGTCTGGTCTACAGGAAGACTCTTTCTCAAAATCAACAAAGAAAATATACGTGTAAGTTAGGGTTCAAACCAGGGTCCCCCATATGCTGTGCAAAGTCTGGACTGCCAAGCTTCATTCTCAGCCTTGAAGGAAAGAATGTCTCTCATTAACAAGACACTTTCATTTTCTGTTAGCATAGTTTTGCAAAAAAATTCTTAGTAGAATTTTACCCTCCTGGAGGAAAGAAGGACCATGAAAGTACATACAGGTGGCCAGTGGAGAATTCACACAGACGTTCAGGAGACACGGACGCTAGACACTGCTGGGTAGCATCCTGGCAGAGCTGTGAGAAGTGCCAGAACTCACACACTCACAAGGTTCTGCAAATTCTGATGCTGTGTCTCTGTACTGTCTCATTATTGACTTATAGTTCTATACTGATAGCCTGTAAAGATGAGGGGACTGAGGGGCTGGAGAGGTGGCTCAGCTGTTAAGAATCCTTGTGTATTTTACAGAGGGCCAACGTTCAGTTCCAAGCAGCCATGCCAACTGTCTCACTAATGCCCTTAACTCCAGCTCCAGGGGTTCTAACGCCTTGTTCTGACCTCCATGTGCATTCCACCCAAACAGGTGCATGCACACGTACACGTGAACGTGCGCACACACACACCCCACATGCACACAAACAAAAAGATGAACGGTTTTTTGAAATGAACAAGACTGTGGGTGACATTAATAATTCACACACCTCAATTACTCTAGGGTCTCATTTCCTTCTATCTCCCCAGAAGACAGGCAGGCAGGAAGGTCAGCGGCTTTTATATTTGCCCAAATATACTCAGTAAGTGATAATTCACACTCACAGCTAGAGGAAGACTGCTAGGTTTAAAATCTTCAATCAGAGTCTTGAGGGATGGCTCCTTAGTTAAAAGCAATGGCTACTCTTCCAGAGGTCCTCGATTCCATTCCCAGCAGCCACACGGTGGCTAACAAAGTCCACATCTCCCGTTCCAGGATACTCAGTGCCTTCTTCTGGCCTCCATGGGCATTGCCTGCGTGCCATGCACTTACTTGCAGGCAGAACACTCCTATATATAAAAGAAAACAAAATCCTCAATCAACATCGGTAACATGAACAGTAAATGTTCCCTCAAAAAGAAACAGAAAACCAAAGAGGGCTGTAATTTTCTCTCCTCTCTCTCTCTCTTTCTCCTTATTCTGCTATTTCCATGTCTTTTGTCAGTTTTTCTTGCTTCTAAGCAACATAATATGCAAAAATCTCCCAAAGATGAAATTTCCAGCATGAAGTGAACTTACTTAGGAAGCGATTTTGACACAAATTATTCTAGAATTTGTGGAGTGGATAATGTGTTATCATTTTGAGCCTGAATTTGTTTTAATGCCCACACCAGAGAAAAATATCAGTAAAAGCAAATTATAGACCCATATTAAACCTGGACATGGGGACAAGATGATACAAAGTTCTAGAACAAGAATTCGAGCTATGGATAAAATGAATAATATATTATGATCGAATGATATCTAGTTCCAGAAATGGTTGCCGATCCATTAAGACCAATTTTGTTTATTTTCTAAATTCCTTTAGAAAATTATATATTCTAAATGTATGTACTGAAACATCTATGTTTATAGTACAAAATAATTAATTGAATTAGAAATTGCATGTATTTCTATATATGAAGTTTATGGTAAAGAAAGATGAATCTGTTTAGTAATTTTGTGCTTAGTACATGCATGAAATTGAAGCAGCATCCTGCACTTAATTAAGTGTGTCCCTAGAGGTACAGGGCTGTATATTCCCAGTGACAGTCTATTTGTACGTGATCACTCAGATATACTTTCACCAACACTGTTCCAATTATTTTCCTTCCATTTATAATCATTGTCTTTTCTTTGAAGCAATGTTATATGTTTTATGCATTTGCTTGATATGTGTAAATTGATAAGGCTTTTAGCCTTATCAATAGCAAGTGGCCCATTTCTTACCAGTTAATGGACTCTACATAACAGTTAATGGATTTCAATTTGCTTGGCTATTGGAATGACCACTCAGATTTGTTAAATATTTCAATATTATACTCTCTAGTAGTTTCTTTACCACATAGGTGCCCACTCATGTTGCAGAATTGGGATTTTAAAATGAGCATGAAGTTATCACATCACACTTAAAATTTGCATGACAAAGTTGGAATTGAATGGAGAGTGAGCGATGCAGGTCAGAACCCACATTCCATCGGAGATGTTGCTCCAAAGTTCCCATTCTGTTGGAGGTATTGTCGTTGGACCTCACTCTGTCATTTGACATACAAGCTCCTATGGCCAGAACCAGTCATCTGTAGGGGACTCAGTTTAACTTATGACTGCATGATGAATTTGGTTTTACAGTTCTCACCATTCGGATCATGTCTGCAGTACAAAACACATGTATATAAAAACTATGTCATTCACTTAGCATTCTGTATTTATAGTCAGATATTGGAATGCCTTGTCTGACATTGAGACCTCACTGTCACACTCAGTGAGGTGATATTCTTGGTTTTCCTTTATGCCTATGGTTTGCACATAATGAGCTATTCTGAGATATTCTCACAGGCCCATAAGCTGTCCAGGAGCATAGTCTTTCATACTCTCCAGTCTACTCCAATGATGCTCCTCCTCTCAAATAATCCCATTCTATTTGTGCCTGCTTTTGTTAAAATATAAATATTTTTTAACAATCCTGGTGATAAGCAGCCTGCGGTATTTATTTTTCTGAGCATGGCATTTTTTGTCTACTAAGATATTCTTCGTGCCCATCCATTTTCATTCATGGGAAACTCTGTACTTCACGTGTGAGTGATATTTGTCTTAGCTTCTTTCTCTGTGATGATAAAATATAAATAAAATACAATTTATAGAAAAAAGGTTTATTTGGTGTGGACACCAAGGCCAAGGTGCTTGGAGCAGCTCCTAACATCATTGGCACTTCTGGGAAATAGGCGATTGAGTACAAGGTCAGCTCACTTTACTTTTTACAGTCCAGAACTCAAGGTCAAGGGATGGTCCCACAGAGGACAGGTGTCCCAGCATCAATACTTGAATCAAGATAATCCCTCACAGACATTCTTAGAATCTAAATTTGGTCTAGATAAAATTGCATTGGGGGGGGGGGCTGGGGTTTATCTCCTAGGTGATTCTATCAAGTTGATAGTTGAGATTAACTATCACAATCCTCCAGTATGTAGCAACACCATGTGTTATAATACTTTTGATCTATTGATACATTTCTACTGTGGCTCCATACCTTGGCTCACATGAATATTGTTCCAGTAAATGTGGATGTGCAAGCATTTTTATGATATGCTGACTTGCATTTCATAAGTTACATTCCTAAGAGTGTCATATCTTATATGGAATGGGCCTGTTTTTAGTATCCTGAAGAGAGTCAATAATGATGTTCATTGTGTCTGCAGCATGCTCTGTTCCCTGAGTAGTGGGAAGGTTTCCTTTTCCTCAGCATCCTATTCTGTGTTTCTTATAATTAGTTTTCAGGACATTAGCTGCTCTGATGGGGGACATGGAATCTCAGCAGAATTTCCTTGTATATCCTTCATCAATGAAGACTTATACACACTTCATCAATGAACCCTTGTGTACCCTTCATCAGTGAAGTCTTGTGTACCCTTCATCAGTGAAGTCTTGTATTCTCTTCATCAATGAAACATAGAATACACTTTAACAGTGAACACTTTTTTACCCTTCATCAGTGAACCTGTAAATCAATGCCTGTAACTTGGAGTTTTCTCTTGATTTTCCCATTTATTGTTTTGATCATTATTTTTCTTTTTAAAAAATCCTTAACTTTTAAAATACTTATCATTTTTTAATCCAGTACCTTGCCTGGATGTATGTATGTGTACCGCGTGTGTGGTCAGAGGAGTGTCTTTGATTCCATGGAACAGGAATTTCAGGTGATTTTGAGCTGTCTTTCATGTGCTGGGAAACCAACCACCCCATGGCCTCTGAAAAAGGAGTCAGTGCTTTTAACTGCTGAGCTATGTTTCCAGTCCCTTAATCATATTTCTTTAGGCATGTGTTGAAAGAGCATTCAGATTCACTGATTTGGGGAATACCTCTTCACAATTTGTACCTTTAACTGTATCAAGATTAAAACTTCTTAATTTGGAGTGAAATATGTTCGTACCTGGATTCTGGTTGATACTGTAATATATAATAAATATTTTATTAAAATTCATCTTTAAGTGATTTTTCCAGTAAGGATAAAAATGTTTTGATAACACCATAATTTAAATACATTGCTCTTTTTTCTTTTGATAAACATATAATTCAATATCTTAAATTTATAACTAAAGTTCAATGAATGGGCTCTTTAATTTCTCTTTACTCCAATTGTTGTGTAAATTAAGGCCATAGAAGACTATCCATACATTTCCTGGGATCTAATCTGTACTAAATACTACAGAGAAATCAAAACTCTGTGTGATTGTGATTGTTTCAATGAGAATGTCCTCCATAGGCTCCAATGTTAAATGCATAGATAAGGATGTGCTGTTTCACAGAAACTTTAAGAGTTGTGGTCTTGCAGGAGGAATCACATCAAGGTGAGTTTTCAGAGTTCAGAGCCTTACTTCACTTTGAGCTTCTGCTTCCTGCACAGGCTTGGTGATGCAAGCTTTCATATTTCTGCTCCAGCTGCCTCCAGCCATGCCCCTCTAGACCATGATGGAGGGACTCTTGTAATGGATGGATGGACACAAGAATGACCTGGACCAGTGATAAAGCATAAACCATACTCGGGAATCATAGGAAGTAATCCTTTATTATGTTTCAGAAAAGCATATATTTTATGCAAGTGAAGGTTTATGACATTTCCCAGTAACAGGATACATTGCTGATTACCAGTATAATCTTCGCTATTTTAACAAATAAGGCTCAATATAGCATGAAATCTCCCAAAGACCACTGCAAGAGGTACTCACAGATTGTGGAATTTGGAAGTTTGTTTTTCTTATCTTAAAGCTTAGTGTGAGAAGTTCCTCCTTACAGCTTTAAGAACAGATCTAAAAAAATGCTTAAAAAGACAAAACCTTTAAAAGCACTGTTATATGGTGTTTTAACCCAGCAACAGAAATGTAATGATTACAATGCAATTCAGTAAAAATATGTGCATTTGTTCCAGTTAACTTGTTATCTTTTCATCTTGAAAATAAGACATCTTATAGATAAAACTTCCACATTATTCTTGCCCTTCACAAATGGACCACATTTCAATAAGGCAACCTTGTGATGAAGTAAATTTATTTGACTCTCTCTTTTCTCAACTTACCAGCATTATAATCCTAGCTGAAATCTTCATAATCTGAAAAGCTGTCCTTGACGGTATCACTCCTTGTGACACACTCAGTTTTAATGTAACAGATTCTTAACCATGGTGAAAACCCAGGCCTGAGTGTTATATACATAGTAACATAAAGACAGAGGCCCTCCTTTTAAGAATCTGGAGATGACAGTTGATGCAAGATATTAATTAATAATTGTACATAAGGCATACAATTATAACAGCAACACTTTAAAATAAAAAGTTACCTGGTACAAGAACAAATAAATTTTTCAGGAGGGTAAGGCAAGTCCCCCCGCCCCAACAGAGAACAGCAGGTAGGTTTGTAACAGGGCAGAATAGGTCAAGATATTTAAATGCTTTGTTTCAGGACAATAAAGCAGGCTCTATTTAAATGAAATCCATGGGCTTATTTTTTTATTTTTCCCTGGTTTCTGATATATTTATTAAGAATAGAAAAGTTTATATTTTTATAAAGTATAAAGCTAATTATTTAGGATCTTTAGCAAAATGGGAAATGTATATGATTACTTTAGATAGACAGACACATAGACAGATGTGTGTGTGTGTGTGTGTGTGTGTGTGTGTGTGTGCGTGTGCATGTTGTGTTGTGTTTTGTGTTGTCTGGAATCAGAAACTAAGATACAATTCTTTCTGGAACTTTGTGTCTCTGTTTCTATTAATGCTCTTGAAAATCTATGTGGAATACTCCATTATGGTCAGGGCATGACATTCTTATGGGGTTAAAATTAAATGACATATACCCTTTGAGTATGTGAGTAGATATATGCATTTCAGTATTTGTGAAATTCTATGTACCAATTTAATAAGAAGATCAATTACCACAAAAATTCATAGCATTTGAAGGTAGAATTTGATTAAACATAATGACTGTTGCATGTGCTGGTTTAATAATTTCTGCTAATTAATTATGAAGATTTATTTGCACCTCCATTACGTATGCCATTCCTTATTTAGAAAAAGAAAAAAAAACCTTACTTTTCCACTAGGTACAGAAATGTAAGAAAGAGAATGCTTTGAATTTGGACAGAATATAACCCCATTCCAACACTTCATAAGCTGAATATTGTAAGGTTTTATGAGTGCAGATATTTAACCATTTAACCACTTGGGAAATACAGATTCTCATAGCTTATGTGTTTACTGACTTTCTTTACAAAGAACTGTGTTCTATAAGTCCCATCACTTATGTATTTACTTCCCCTAAAGCAAGGTTGAACAATCACCCACATAGGGATGTGTTGAAAGATTATGTGAAAAACATTTTCTACTTTATCCACCATGCAGTTTCCAAACCTGGAAGACGCTCCCCTCAGTCTTAACATTATTGCTGCCGAGATTATTGGACCAGTACTTTGATATTTTTTCAAAGATTTGTTGTTTGTGAATTCTGTACATGAACAGAATGTGATTTGATCCATTCCATGTCCCACCTGTTCCTCTCCAATTACTGCCTCTCCTCCCACCACTCTTCTCTCTTTACTTCATGTGCTCCTTTGCTCCTTTTTTTTTTTTTACAAACTGTTGATTCCTGTGGCCAGGATGTGCATGAGTGGGGGACCATCCACTGCAACCATGCAACCTATCAAGAAGTTTGCTCTTTGAATCATAATAATTGGCTTGATAACATCTTTTCTGTTTTTTATTTGAACTGGGTGCTTTCTACTAAAGACTGCTGCTTGTGGCAAAAATCTCGTGTTCTTATATAATTCATTGACTTGGGCAACAAGCACTTATTATTCCTAGTCACTGTCACTCTGTTGTTGAATTGATTAATTTGATGATAACTTAGGGCATTCAAAGGAAGCAGGCATGGAAAGCTATGTAAGGAAGTACTATGACAGTATGTGAACTTGTACTCTGAAAGAAGGGTGAGTTTTGTTTCATTTCTGACATGTTCTTCAGGTACTGCCTAATGTACCCATAACAAACTGCTTACAGAAAAAAATAAGTGACATTTTTCATTTTTAGTTTTTGAAATATTTTATATGTATTTTTTTATGTGTATGACTGTTTAGCCTGTATGTAAGTGTGCCAGTGTCATGTAATGCCTGTGGGGGTCAAAAGAGGGCAAATCCTCCTTGAATTAGAGTTAGGGACTGTTGTTAGCCACCATATGGGTGCTGGAAAGTGAACCCCTGTTCTCTGCCAGAGCAGGCAGAGTTCCTAACTGCTGAGCCATCCCTCCAACCCTAACATTTTTTATTACCAACATCTGAATCTTGATTAGAATGGATGACCTTCTACATCTCTTCTAATTGTAATTTGAAGTCTCTATTGTATCAGATATTACAATTACCAACATGCTTGTTTCTTAGTGGCATTTGCTTGGAACATTTTTTTCCATTCTTTCATGTTAAGTCAGTACCTATACTTGAAGGTGAAATGAGTTTCTTATAGACAAGAAAATGATGGAATTTGTTTCAGCTGTTCTGTGGCTGAGGCGTTGAGGCCATTGATTGACATTTAACGTTATTGCTGAGAGATGAGTATTACTATCATTTCAACTTCTGTTTGTGTTCCTGGTCCTTTTTATGCTTTTGTATTTATGCCTTCATTTGCTTTCTTCTATGACCTCTTTGGTGTGATCACTCTTTGAGTATTCCCTGTATGGCTGGTGGGGACATGAATTCTTCTACCTAGTCCTGTCATGAAAAATTTTGATTTCCCCTTCAATCATGACAGACAATTTGCTGAGTATAGTATCCTGGGTTGGCATCTATGATCTTTTAGGACATGGAGTACTTTGCTTCAGGATCTACTAGTTCTAAGTTTCATGGAAAACTCATATATAATTCTAATGAGATTTTCTTCATATATAACTCCTTTTTCTTTAGCAGCTGTCAGCATTCTCTCTTCATTCTGTACATTTAATGTTTTATATCATGACATGTCATGGGGAGTTTCTGCTCTGGTCCTGCGTATTCTGTGTTCTGTCCTTCTTGTATCTGTATGTGTACGTCTTTCTTTAATGTAGGGAAATTTTCTTCCATGTTCCTGTTAAAGATCTAGTCAATGTCATTGACCTGAGATTCTTCTCCTCTTCTGTGCATATGATGCTCAGATACATTCTTTTCATGGTGTCTACATTTCCTAAACACTCCAGTGCTACAGTTGTTTTTTAATTCTTTGCTTGAGCATTCCAGTTCCTCGACTTTACTGTCCAGTCTTGATGCTCATTTTTCCATTTCATTCATTCTTTTGTTGAGGCTTTTTCCTATAGTTTCAAGTGGGTTTATTTAGATTTCAGGTCAATCTTCACTTCAGCTTAAGTTTTTTTCAACATATCTATCTCTTTTGTGAATTTAGTTTTCAAATCCTGAATTGTTTTTTTCAGTTCACTCATCTCTACATCTGTATTTTCTTGAGATTCAATCAGGAGTTTATTCTTACCCTTTCTGAGTTCTTCGAGGTATTTGTTTGTGTGTTCTTTAACTCCACTGAATTCTTTGATCATGTTTATGATTTTTCTTTTAAATTCCGTGTCCTGGAGTTTCTCCAAATAGTCCTCATTTTAGAATAGTTCTGTAGGATTGGTGGGATTTGGTGGGGGACATATCGTCTTTGTTTTTCACATTATTTGTGTTTTCAAAATATTAGGCAATGTTAAACATTCTACATTTCACAAACAGTACTAGAAGAGTTAATAGGCCCAGAAATGATAGTCACCATACCTGATGAAAGGTTAAATAATATCCTAGATAGGGCTGCGAGATGGCTCCACAGGTAAAGGCATTTACTACCAAGCCTAGCAACATGAGGTGGATCTCTTTGTCCCATGTGGTACAAGCAGAAAACAAACTACAGAAAGCTGATCTCTGACCTTCACAGGTCTACCATGGAATGCACATGCACGTATACACAAAAAGTAAAGAAATAAAATGTGATAAGAATGTATTTGTTTGTTCTTAATAATATTTTATTAATAATTAGAAAATTTCATACAGTGCATTTTGATCATATTCAGACTTGTCTCAGATCCCCCCTCCCCACCCCACTCTGTGTTCCGTTACTTTTATAAAGGGCTATCCAGTCAAATTTTTGTTCCCCAAATTCCCTTGGGTTTGGTTCCATATCCTGGAGCCTGGTCAGTCTACCCAGCATCACACCCTTAGGTGTCAGTTAACAGTAACTCCTCAGCCAGACCTCAGGCCCCCTGCCCACCTCACCTCTCCATACTGGTATTTTGGTGATTGTATTGCTTTTTGTCTGGCTTGGTCTTGTGTCTGTCTTGTGTATTGTGTCACAAACACTGTGGGTATGTATGTGTAACTTCCATTGTGTACAGACAACATGTTTCCTGTATTCATTGACCACCTCTGGCTCTCAGTCTTCTTTCACCATCTGTCCCAGTAATCCAGAAGCCTTGTGAGGAGAGGGTGAAATAGGTGTCCTGCTTGGAACTGAGCGCTTGCTGAAAATTGGCAGGTTGCAAATCCCTGTGCTATTTGCCATTTTAGAGTAATATTCAGAGAGCTAATAAAAATCAGAGAAATAGAAACATAACTTCCTAAATAATTAAATTATGTATTTAATCGATTCCATTTATCATCAGAAAAATGTTCCTCTAAATGTTACCATTTGAGACCTGCATGCCCAGAATTACCTGGGCTTCTGAGCGATTGGAGTTGAGAGGCATCAACAGCCTTCTTTCCGTGTTGCACAAAGCTCTCTAAGTGTGAATGCATGCTTAGCCAAAACACCAAAGTCCCATGCAAGCACCAGAACTGTGCTAAGTACACACTTTCAGTAAAAGCTTAGAACACGTCTGAACTGAAACTGCTCTACATGTCTGTCAGAGTTAAGGCATATGTAGAAATGCCATTTAATACATTATAGCATTGTGAGCTGGTTGAATAAACAAGGTTCATACGTATTGGCATAAGAATAGCTGTTTGGAGACTGGAGCATAAAAGAATTGCAAACAACAGAGTAAATCACCTCAGAAAATTTCAAAATCTGGCAAAGGCAATGTTTGGTGATATCACTGGGGTAGACATTGCCTCTCACAACCAGCAGCAAAGATGAGCCTGGAGACAGTGCTACGTCAGCTACATGTGTTTCTAAACATCTGAACACTCCAGAGAATGCATGTCTTTCTGCACTGGCCAGGGGCTAGAGTCTGACTTCTGGCAGATACTCTGAGCTCTTGGAATATTCTGTTTGATGTCAGTACTTTCATATCTCATGGCCATAGCCAGGCTGTGTTTATGGGCAACACCTTGTTCTGTCCACCTAAGGTAGTGGGATCTAAGGTACCAGTTTTGCCAGGTAAGTTTATCTGAACAATGAAATTTAGGCTGAATACCTATTTACCTTGAGAAGATAATTTTTAGTGTGTGGGAAGGCTGTGGTTTGAATCACTTAATCCATTAGTACTGCAAGCAAGTATGATGCCATACCTCCCCTGGAGGCTCTGGTGAAGGCTTCTCCATCTCAAACAGCAAACACGTAGTGGAGAGCGTGAGGTATGCTCTGTGGGGTTTGCTGTGCATGTCTTCTCACTACCCTCCTTTTAATATCTATTTTTCTTGTCTCTTTATATGGTGTAGCCATAACTGCATCCGCTATACATCCTGTGTTCCTTCTAGAGAGTTCTCCATCTGAAAGGGTTATGGGGACCTTTGGCACAGGCTCCAGTTGGAGAATTGAGTTGATGGACATATTTTTTTTGAATCTCTTCAAATGGTGTGTGATCACATACATTGTAGAAACACTCCTGTTGTGTACTTATACTTTATAAATATTTCTAAATTCATTGTGTGCATCAATAAAAGAGTGTGTGGTGGCTTGAATGAGAATGCCCCCGATAGGTTCTAAGTATTAGGACATTCTGTCCCCAGTTGGTGGCGCTGTTTAGGGAGGTCTACAAGGTGTGGCCATGCTGGAGGAAGCAGGTCACTGGGGGTGGGCTTAGAGATTTCTTAAGCCTTGCCAGATCTCCAGTTTCTCTCTGCTCCTGTTCCTGCTTAAAGATGTGAAAACTTAGCTTCTGTGTCTACTCTGGACAACGCTGCCACCATACCTCCCCCCAAGATGGACTCTTGACCCTTGGGAACCATAAGCTAAATAAACTATTCTTTTTATAAGTTCCCTTGGTCAGTGTTTCTATCACAGTAACAAAAAAGTGACTGATACCGATTCCCTCCCCAAATATCCCTTATGATTTAGATTACATATAGACGTCTTTGTTAGTGTGGACTATTGATTTAACAAAGCCTGGGGGCACTGGAGAAGGGAGTCTCATTAGAAGGATTTCCCAGATCACTTTGCCCTGTGTGAGCTTGTCTGTGGTAGATTATCTCAATGGTATTTGGTGGAACGGGGGAGGGGAGGTGTCAGTCCACTGTGAGCAGCACCATTCCCTGGGCAGTAGCCCTGGGCTGTATAAGAAAGGGTGCTAAGCGGTAGCCTCGAGTAAGGGAGCACACTGCAAGTTCTTGCCTGAGCTCCTCCCTGACTGTGAGCTGCGGAATGAAATAAGGCCTTCCCTTCTCTAAGATGCTTTTGGCAGTTTTGTCACAGTTACAGGAAAGAAACTGGAAAACAGGGTGTTCACTGTGTCCCCAGATTTGGGACACAAAACACAGCACTTTGCTGTATTGCTCACATCTAACAGCATTAGGATGCGGTATGAGGAACCCATAGACTGTAGGACATCATTGCCGTGTAGCTAGGATGTTGCAGTACCGAGGCTTTATGCCCAGCAATGACTGTTGTTGTCAGTGAGTTATTCTAGTTGCTCACCTTGGTGCTGGGATCTAAATTACAATACCTGGGGTAAAAAAACATCAATAATATATAAACAGTTATTTTTGGTTTTCTTTGGGACAGGATCTCCCTGTAGCCCCAGCTAGCTTGAGAATTATGAAAATCAAAATGGCTGTAGAGTTTAAGAGACAGAAATATGTGAGAGTGTCAAATTCAACTGAATTTAAGAAAGAAAGTCTGTACACTGACCATTTGACTGTTTTATTGTTGGTGATGTGGAATGCTAGACAGGAGGGAAAATTACCTTACGTTAACTGAGTAAAGTATAGCAGGGCATATTTCCTGAGTAGCAGGAGTCAGAAGTAGAAAACAGACTCTGAGTGGCATCTGGGGAGAAGCCAGAGGAGGGATAAAACGGTCTGAAGAAGAGCAGCATACTGAAAGAATTTGATGAAGTTTATGAATTGCACGGTAGAGACTTTATTGATAATTCTGACTTTGTTGATAACAGAGACGTTATCAACAAGCACAGCAGGGCAGAGAAAAAAACACAAGAGTGAGAAAAAATCAAAATGAGGGTCAAGCAAAGGAATCGTAAACAGTGTAAAAAGGAAGAAACAAGAAAAGCAAGATTTATAGCAAAGACAGAAAGATGGCAGTAAGCATATAAAAGCCAGATACTACTGGCAACAGAAATCATTTTTATAATGTTGTCCACATTCTATGTGGAAGAATAAGATATGTTCCCAAATTAAATCAGAGCGGTATGCATTAGGAGAAAGAAAAATCCACTCATCACAAGCATAGCTGAGTCAGTATTAATGACTTCCTTAATACATGGATTTGACAATAAAATTTAACTAATTTCTGCTATTTAAGGTCAATATATTTGTGAATAATGTCTTTGGATACTGAAAAAATATGAATTTCTTTGATTTGTGTATATATTAACTTCCCACAATTTCTGTTCCCATTTAACTGTTGGGGGCCACCTGTGCTCAGGAATTATTACATGGCCAGGGAAAACTTCATTAAGTCTTACAGACAGGCGTGAAGCATGTTGACGTTTCTATCCAGGAACTGTGGAGATGAGCTCCTTTCCTTCCCTGCACAGAAGGTTGTGCTGTGGGGATCAGTTGGATATAGCTAATTACATGCTAATTAATGGCTGCTCTTATCATTGTGTCCATTGTTATAAATTGTGGAACAAAATAAGAATTCAGTTTTTATTTTCAATGTTCATAATGAAATGCAAACATAGGTCAACCCCCAGATCACTGCCCCTAACTGTGAAGCATTTAGAAAAAGGTCGTGTGTCTGGTCACATTCTCTCTTCATACTTTAAGTGTGAAGTTTCAACACTGGGAAAGTCTTGGAATAAAGAATCTTAGCCATAAATGTTTTGTTTAATCAGTAGAAATCAATGAAATTTGCCACCATGATAACAGAAGGCTAAAGCTTTTGTTTTTCCTACTGAGCAGTTTTGTGAATTCCTCTATTTTACATTTTTATTTGAGGTGAAGATGTTGGTATTCTGAAAAAAATGTAAGTTTTAAAAAGGACAAGTTGAGCTCAAAGCAATAATACATTATCCATATATGTACCAAAATGGTGGGGGGGGTAACACAAAAGGAAAATGTAGCCAGGCATGGTGGTGAATCCCTTATATCCCAGCACTCAGGAGGCAGGCAGGTGGAACTCTGAGATCCAGGCCAGCCTGGTCTACATAGCAAGTTCCAGGCCAACTGGGGAAAAAGAGAAAGAAAAATAAATAAATAAATATGAAATTTAAAAAGTAGAAAGGTATACTCAGGATATAGCACACTGTCCTTCGGAAGACAGAGAGCAAGACCTGGGGAGCCCCAGACTTGCTCAGAATGGCATTGATGACCTTCCCAGTTCATGGGGGGTTGATGTGTTCACTTGCTTTTAACAGCATCATCTGCACACTGAGGAACCACCTCAGAATCATCTCCTTTGTGAATATTCATGTGAGCTTGTGAGTGTGAATAAAGCTTCTTGTATTAACAATGTCTGGAAGTCCTGTACCCAAAGTTTTTACTCTAGGTATAAAATTTAGTTCTGTATTAAGTACATCTGGATAATACGCTGTTTACTTTTAAAACAGATGCTCATCAAGTCAAACACTTATGCAGTCTGAAAATATAGGATTTTGAGTGCTTTAGAGGACCAGGAGCCCAAAGGCTGATGGGAAATGATTTGCAAATTTGATTTCCACAAGAAATTTTAAAGAGTTTGTTTTCAGTGGAAGAGGCCATGATGCTCTAACTAAGATCTTCTCAAAGGGAGCTTTACTGGGAAAGTTAATTTCTGAATACATGGTTTCCCTATGTGATGAACAGAATGTCTGATTCTCAGGGAAGTGCTATCACATATGCTGTTTCAGACAAAAGTTTGTCTTCCATGAAGACATAGAACTCCCCAAATGTGTCCTGTTAGGCCCTTCAAAATTACCTCAATTGGTAAAAACCTAATGAATATAAATAAATACACACTTTAAACTATACCCGCACATAGTCTCCCATTGTAGTCTGATTTAAGAATAACAGCTTATCTACTTAACTTTAACTGTCAACTTGGCTGAGCCAAGTGTCATGTGAGACAGGAATCTCATTTGAGGATTTGCTAAGGTCACATTGGCTTGTGAGCATGTGTGTGTGTGGAGGGGTGAGTTCCATGATTATTAACTGACATAAGCAGCAGGGCAGAACCATTCCCTGGGCAGGCTGTGTAAGAAAGGAAGCGAAGCCTGGGTCTGACAGAGCTGGTGAGCTGTGTGTGTCCTTGGCAGAGAGTGAGCTTTTTGGTCAGAGGCAGTGTTGTGCAGACTTCAGGGCTGTGCAGCCAGGCAGACCTCAGGTCCCTGTTAAATCTTCCCTCTATGACACACAGTTGTACCACAATAAGAAAAAGCAAACTAGAACAATAGCCTTCAAACCAACTGAAGAAAACCTAAAACTACCAATTTTAACTCGCTGTGACCAATAGAACATCCTCTCAAGCATTCACATGTGATTTATATACCAATATCATTTAATATGTTTAAGTCTTCAGAAACCAACTATTCAGACATATTTGAGTTCCAGAAAGGGAAAAGGAATTTGTTAAATGATGTTGAAAATTATTTCATTTCAGTGATGATAAAAGTGATGACCTGTAAGATTTAAAATATCTAAATAAAGGAAAAAGGCTCTTTGTATTACAAAATATCTGCTTAATTGAATTGAACAAATAAAAGTGTAATTGGTAGATATTTTAAAATATAAAATGTATTACTAGTACATGCTGTTTTTCACTTGTGAGGATTTCTTGTCATTTTTCTTTAGCAACTTGACTTCTATACATTTGTGAGGAACACATTGATTTTTTTATTTGTTTAGAACTCACAATTAAAAAGACACTGGTCTTGAATGGATGTGTTGGTGTTAATGCAGCGACGTTCATGTGAAAGGAAAGCGGGAGGAGAGAGACACCAGAGAGCTGGTATTAAGTAAATACCAGTATGCTTAATTAAAGTCCTATCCAATTTTACTGTTTTGTAAATTTTGAAAGTATTTTAACTATATTAATATTGTATTTTCAAAAAATGTGGAACTGCTTTGGTATGTCTAATAATTAAATGTCTTCACTTTTGTGAGCTAACATGGTCCCTTCCCTGAGTAGGAACTTTGGTTCTCTCACTGACCAGAAGCTGTGGTCCCTCACATAAGCCTGAACCTTTGAAACCCTACCATGAACCACAGCTCCACATTCCTCTGGTCTTTGGCTGATGGTGGAGCAGAGTAGGGCATGGAGGCTTCCTGATGCTGGACAGCAGTTTCTGTCTTCTCTGAGTTACATTCCCACAGCCCTGGCCCATGAGGTCCCAGGGTGTACAAATCAGAGGCTTTGCATTTTCAGCTGGGGACAGGTGGGGGCCTCTGTTATTTGAAGATCCTGGCCTTGGGAGGACTGATTCTCTGGAGTGGACCTCCTCCTCTTTAGGGATACCTGTAATCCACACACATGGTCCTAGGTATTCAGGCCTTGATACTGGACCTCTCGCATAAAGGTACCAAGAGGTTTTCCATTATCTTTCTGTAATTCTTCTACAGCCCCAGTATGCCTTCACCTATGCCCTAACTGAACTTCTAGATATAAGTCATCATCTGGGAACTTTAAAAAAAATAAATAGAAAATACCGTAGTAACTAAACTGATAAAACTCTCAAACTTAAAATATATAATTATATCTTACAGAATAAATTCAAAATTTTATCCTTATAACACATGTTGAATATTGTTTACTGACGAACTGTACTACCAAGCTTTGACCACAATGTGAAATTTGTCACTGTTCCTGTAATGGGAGTTTACCATTCACTCTCTTGCTGGAATTCTCCAACCCATACAAACTTTTTCAATTTACTCATGTTACTTCTTAAAAAAAGCAATGCTAATAAACATTTTTAAATTAAAAAAACTAGATTTCAATAAAAAGTTTTATGTCATATTAACAAATAATCTCTTATTTATTAAATGAGTCAATGCCACAATTAAAGATTTATATGACTTTACTGAATTAAAATAATTCTATAGTATAAAACTCTCTGTATTAGTAACTGAATTTTCCTGAAGACTCACCAATTTAATACACACAACAATCTCCACATGTGAGAATTTTGTATGAATTCCATTGAAAATTTCCCAATTTGCTTAAAGAAATGTTGGCTTGTGTAAAAATCAACAAGTTAATGTTATACATAATAGCTTCTGGCAACAGAACAGTACTTATCTAGAAATAAGCTGTTATCCTGCCCAGAATGCACCCATTCTCAAAGTCCCTAAAGTAAGAGATGGGTCAACTCAAGGGCACTCAACCTCACAGCAGTGATTTTCTGAGGCAGATCCCTGCGGAGAACATCCGCCAGAATGCTGCGCAGACCTCAAGAAATTCGAACCACAGCCGTGACTCTTGAGATGACAGTCTGCTAATTAAACCGTTTTCTCTGATTTAAAGTTGATTCATGCACATGTATTTACTGGAGAAATTGACTTTTCGCAAAATTATCCTATGAATAGAGAATTTCTAATAACAAAGCTTGCAAAGCAGAAAAAGACCCTTAGATACCATGCAGTAAGATGCTAATGATTTAGAACTTTGTTCTCAAAAATAAAACTATGAAAGGATAGCAAAAATATGAAATGGCTGGTTTGATAATGGGCTTTATTTACAAATTTATTCTGTACACATATTGTAAATATATTTTGAAGGCAAAACACATTTCCTACCATAATGAACATAATTTTTCTGAATTATAATTTAAAAATGAAATTTGAAAGCATATGATATGAAAAGTATCATTGAAAGTGATCTTTGAAATATCCTCTTCTATTTAATTCTCTAGAAGATGACTTCAACACCAACATAACTTGAAAAATAAGAGAGACTATTCCAAAACTTTTTTCCTTTCAAACAGCAAAGAAGTTGCAAGAGGAGGAGAATCTGGGGGATATTTTGCGGCCTGGTATCTACAGACAGCACAGTTCTGCAGCCATCATTAAAATGTGATATTAGAATGAAGGTCAGCTAAAGATGAAAGCTACAGACAGAGACAGACCCAGTAGACAGACTACAGAGACACAGAAAGCCCAGTAGGCATACTATTGATACATACACAGACATTCTGAGACAGACCACTGACACAGACACAGGAGGGCCAGGCAGACAGACCACTGACACAGACACAGGAGGGCCAGGCAGACAGACCACTGACACAGACACAGGAGGGCCAGGCAGACAGACCACTGACACAGATCCACCAAATAGGCAAGTGATACAGAAACTGAGAGTCCCAAACACGTGGTTTGCAGCAGTCTGTAAAGTCATTTTGATGTCTCTCAGGACACTATAAAAACAACTTGTTAGAAAAACTGTTAAACTCCATATAGATATAAAATATTAATGGTCTCTCTACCTCAATACATGTACTTCTGAAACCAGTGGGAGTCCTTTTTCATTTTTCTTTTGTAATGGAGTTTTTGCTAATTTTGTTCAAGATATTTGAGCATATTTAGACCTTTCCCTATTGACCCAACCTATTATAGACCCCGTCCTCATTTCCAGTATCTTGTCATATATATTGAGGCCAACAGTGTCAAGTTTCTGTCCTCAAATGTCCTTCAGTGTGCATTCATTGAGCATAGCCTGGTTAAACTGTCCAGCAACATTACCCTAAAGAACACCCCGTCTTACTTTCAGTCCCTGTCTCCCATAATTATCAGTTGCCAATAGTACCTCATTTAAAAGTGGAGCGTTTTACCAGCTTCCACACGTCTATGCTGGGACTTTGTCAGGCCACAGGGGTCTTGTGCATGCTGTCACCATTGCTGTGCTCATACGAGTAATTTCTTAGCTGTCGGGAAAACTCTTTCCTTCTGATCATCAGCCTTCTCTGGCTTTTACAGTCTTTCTGTCTCTTATTCTGTAGTGTTCCCTGGTTCTTAGATGGCAGAGATTTGATATTCAGAGATAAGCTCTCTGCACTCTCTCATTCTCTACATTTTGACCAGTAGTGTTTTTCTGGGTTAATCACATCTGTTGCATGAGGAAGCTTCAGTGGTGAGAGGTGAGAGAGGAATCAATATTCTCTGACTCCCTGTTGCACTGTGTTTCCTGAGACTGCATTGCAGATGGTATCTAAGGGGAAACAGGAAGAAGGAGGTGCTTTGCGGGGAGGGACTAGGAAGAACTATGTAGGGGGAAAGGAGAGCTAAACACTGATGGTATAAAGAATCAGAGGGAAATGGGTTACTTCAAAAGCCTACTGAAAAACACATACAATATTTATGTATATATGTACACATGTTTAGCAGAAGGATATATAATAAAGTGCCTGCCTTCAAGTTGTTGGTCAGTGTAGTCCATGAGACTTCCAGAATAACATAGGATATTCCTATAGCCCTTGACTGCCTTCCAGAACTTGAAAGTAAGAACCTAGTCCCAAAGATAGGACATACTTTGGACTTGGAGCAATCAAGCTAGAACTGATCTGGAGGCCTCTGCCCTGAAGACTATGAGAAGATATTATGCAAAATGACAAGGGAGAAAATAACGCAGTGATCTTATCCAGCTGTAAAGCTGTGAGCCACATCAACGAGCATCCAAGTCAGTCATCTCCATTGGCTCAGTAGTAGAACTCTTATCTTGGGGATAGTCAACAGCCTTCTAGGAAGACTTAAGGCCCAATCAATGGGAGGGAACTTATGTGTGATACTTTAAACATAGCCAAGTACACATGGCTAGAGAGGTCATAGATCCTAGAGAAAAACCTACTTTTGCAACATCCACAGACCAATGTAATTTTTTACTCTATTCTAAATATATATCGTTGTCTTTGCAGATAAGTGTACCTCACACAACTCATCAAAAAGGCTTTTTGTATTATTTTGCAAAAGGTGGAGACTATCACAAAGTTCCACAGTTGGTTAGTTGCAGAGAATAAGTATCTATGAGATGCCTTAAGTGGCCAGTCTGCAGTACAACTTCTATACCTAAAAGAAGTCTGAGTCTTCACTGTAAGCTTCAGCTAAAACAGCTCCAGAATAAACCCTGTTTTCCTTTTTTGCAATATTAAGCATATAGGTGTTCTAACAAATCCAGAACACACAAAACCTAAAAGAAAATTAAGACAAATGAGGCTTGAAAATTAAAATTTCGTGCTCTGTGAAAGACATACCAAAGGTTCGATGCTGATGATAGGAAATATTCATTGTTTGTGTTTCTCCCTAAGAACTTGTGCTCAGAAAAGTAACTTTTATTGCTATTTAATAAGATCATTTCATCATGAGCAAATTTTAAAAAGATGTTTCACAAAGTTAACTGAGTGTCACATGTATGGATCCGAAAGATGACAGAACACTGGTTGTCTTCAAAGAAACCACAGAGAGTCCCTTCACCAGACCATATTTAAGACAAAGTTGCCAAAGTTTAAAACCTCACAAATTAACATACTGTGGACCTGTTTTTACACCTCTCTGCACTGTTTCATTCCCTGTGCCTTTGCAGTATGTTTTAAACTCAACTGGTGGAAAGTTTTCTGGGTTTTGTAGGATGAGTTTTTGCATGCAACCGTATCGAATTCAGAGCAGCCCTCACAACAGTTTAATGAAGCCTTAGGCAGAGCAGAATCATATCATGTGCACACAAGGTATTGGTATCCAGAGTATGTAAGGAACTAACCTCAGTAGGAAAACAAATCAGTAAAAATAAACACATTTAACAACAGACATGATTCAGTGAGATCATTGAGTGGTGAGGGTATTTGCTGCCTGTTCCGACAACCTGAATTGCGTTCCCCAAACCCACATGATGGAAAGAAAATTGTCAGTATCTACACAGGTTTGTATGTGCCCAGATAGACCTATGCACGTGTGCTCACATATAGATTAATAAAATTAAATTAAAAAGTCAAAAAATAGGCACTGGATTTAAGTAGACTTTACAAAAGAATAAAAATATATGGTCAATAGGTTCTAAAAAAGATGTCCATCATCAAGAATGCTCTGAGAAATCAAACTAAGATCATAGGAGGTATTACAGATGTCTTTTATCAGCCAGGGCCAGTGGTGCATGCCTGTAATCCCAGCGCTTGTGTTGGTTCTCACTCTCAGCCCAGGGGACTCGAGCCCCTTTAGGCTACCTGAGAGCCCAACCTCGGGGAACCTCGACCTCACTGACCTCACTCTCAGCCCAGGGGACTCGAGCCCCTTTAGGCTACCTGAGAGCCCAACCTCGGGGAACCTCGACCTCACTGACCTCACTCTCAGCCCAGGGGACTCGAACCCCTTTAGGCCGCCTGAGAGTCAGTCCCAAGAATCCAGACCGTCAGATGCAAACAGCATGAGGATTTTATTGCACTGGCGCAAGTGGGTGACTTAGCTTCAGGAAGCCAAGCCCCCCCTGGCCCTGCTCGGACCAAGCTTTTATAGCAAAAAACCATAAGATTATCATATATTGACATACAGGGTATAGATTGGCACAGACCAGGGTTACAAAAACACAACTTTTACATAGTCCAACCTTATGCCACAAGCATTGTGACATATTACAAAATGTTGACTTGACAAATGTTTTAACCAGAAGTCTATTTTTACAAGAAAGGGCCTTTTTCTGTTATTACCCCAGACATTATCTCACATACCACGAGTTGTTGACATGGCTCTTGTGACAGGAGATGCTGACATAGCCCTTATGACTTTTGGGACTTTCCAGTTAGGGAGGGGTGAGCTGACAAGGAGGTTTTAATGGCTTTTTATTTGAGTGAGGGTCCTACACTTGGAAGGCAGAGACAGGCAGGTCTTGTGAGTTCAAGGCCAGCCAGCCTGATCTACATACTCAGTTGGGCCTACAGGGAGGCCCTGTCTCAAAAAGACCAAAAGAAATGAGTGTTATTAATAAGGAGGTAGACAGAAGTAGTGAGGGACTCAGTAATGAAGCACTTGCCTGACTCTTTCAGGGCCTGGTATTTAATCCCCAGCATCATTAATAATATAGACAAGGGTATTTTGAAAACTGTCATTCAAGCTTCAAACTTCTTCAAAGAAGGAGTCAAATTGCAGATAAACGTTGAAGAGTTTTCATTCATAAGCAGTGCCCCACTGTCTGGGAGCACTCCGTAAACTGCCCGTAGACAGACCCCCTTGCTATTCATTCACACAGCTCTAAGTGTCTTTTATTACTTTTTATTATGCTATTAATTAGAGTTTTCAGGGGAATTTTGATTAGTCATCTTGAATAATGTGCTGTCACTTTTAGAAACAGGATCGCTGTACTTAGTGTCTATGGCATAATAGTCAAATGGGCCCAGCTGAAGGTTTGGAGGCAAAGTGAATAAAAGATGCCTCCTGCCAGGAACTGCAGTGGAGATCATTGGTGGATGTTCCCACACAGTGCAACTGTATGCGGAAACAAGACTCAAAAGAGGCCGAGTAAACTGAAGGAATGAATGAGGTCCTCATCAAAAATAATGGTGTCCCAGTAAGGAAAATGCCACCAAGTCTCACATGCACTCTGCTCAGGACACAGATAGATGTACAACTGTAGGCCAGAGAGGAGAGTCAGCTCTCAAATTGTTGTTTTCTAGAGACTGCGAGTAAACATGCAGTCCACACAGGAGCTCAGAAAACCCTTTGCTGCACAAATTTTACTTCCTACTTTCTACCCAGTATTGTGAGTTTTAGATTGTACATTAGCTTTAGTTTTTATTATTTCTGAGCAGATTTCACTCCATTTTTTGATTGATCTGTAACTTCTGTGCTAGAATGATTCTCTCTCTTGACACTACAAAGTAATTTCAGCTAGAGGCCTAATATGTAATTCCCAGTTTAATTTCTGAAGTTCACCACAGTGGATTTAACCATGTAGACTCCCTCCAGCTGCATGCACGGTTTTCTGTTCGGCCTCACATACAAGTTTGATATTTTGCTAAAGTCGTCTTAGTGGCTCCAGTGCCTGACTCCAGTTTTGAACATGTTTGCACCTGGTTTTAAACATGTTTCCATAAACCTGATGTGTATTTCAATCTTTTTTCCAAAATTTCTACTCAGGGCATTTTCCGATTTTAAAGATCATTACTAAGTTCCACAGGTTTTTAATATTTAGAACTGCATGGTCACATGAAGTGCACACCTCCCTTCCCTGTGAGATGGCAGGTTTGCAAACAATTGCTGTTCTCTGTCCCATGCTTGGCCTTCGCATTTTCTTGGTTGTTTCTCCTGCGGTAAAGAAATATTCCAGTTTGGTGTACCCCAGTTCTTTACTTTTGGTGTTTGTTGCTTGTAACATTTGTCAGTTTAAATCAGTCCATTTGCAAGAAAATTGGTGGAAATAGCTTTTAAGCACAAAAAGGCAGACTGAACAAGAAAAATATCCCACAATTTCTCCCATATACGTAATCTAAATTTTAAAATATAAAGAACATGAAACAGGAAGCATTTGAGAAGGAGGACCAAGGGATGGTAGGGAGGAGGGATGGTGAGGGAGTGATATCAAGCACACATGGAAATGCCACAGTGAATCCCACTCTTTGTACAAGTGATTCATACGAATGAAGTACACAGAGGCTATGCAGAGCAAAGAAACCTAGATACATGATGCTAAGAATAAGACCAGATGGATACAGAGAGCTTGGCACTGTACTATGGCCCACACATGACATCACTGACCACATGCATGAGAAATAATGCCTTTTCTCTTCTGGTTGTGCAGCTTTAATCCAGGGCTTGATGTGCTGTAGACAAACACTCTACCACTAAGCTTTGTCACCTTGTCATTCAGAGACATAAATGCTGGCAACAGTGGAAGTGTGTTCAGGGCAGTACACATGAACACAGGTGTAAATACAGATACAGCTCTAACTTCACTCACCAGTCACTAAACTATGAATTGTGAGAGCTGAACATATTTCAGTAACATGTGAGACTCAATGCTCTCACGTTAACCAGTGTATTTCAGAGTACTGCTCCATGTGTCTTTCCTTCATTTTGTTTTTTAATACTATATTTATTATTTTTATTATTTTATGTGTATGAGTGTATTGCCTGCATATACATAAGGGCATCCATGTTGTACAGCACCCATGGAGAAGAAGGCATCATGGATCCTGGAACTGGATTTACAGATAATTGTTAGACATCATGTGGGTGCTGGGAACTGAACGCACATCCTCTGCAGGAGCAGCCAGTGTTCTTAAGTCTGTGCCATCTTCTCAGGTCCCTTTTTTCATTTCAGTGTCTTTGCACCATTTTATCTCTTAAGAAAATCCTGTTGTGACAGCTAACTTTGGTTGTGACACTGACACATCTGGGAAGAGAGAGCCTCATGAAGGACCACCTAGCCCACTGTGGGAAGTGTCATCCTTAGGCAGTTGGGTCTGGGCTGAATGTCAAATGTACTGCAGGGAGCCAGGTAGCAGAGCACGAGCATGTTCCTTCCGCCTCAGCTCCTGCCTCCAAATTCCTGCCTGAGTTCCTGCCCAGGCCTCCCTCCATGATGGAATACAACCTGAAACCCCAATAACCCTTTCCTCCCCCAACTTGCTTTGGTCACTGCTTTATCACAGAGCAGAGAAGACTGTCTATTCTGCCCAGGTCTTCCTCGTCAGGCACTTCCCCCCATGGCCTGGGAGGAGGGATTCAGTTTCCACTTAATACTGAAGTTTCAGGAGATCCGGGAGCTTTCCATCTGAGAAGACAGCTGGAACCTTCTGTGTATTCTGCCTTTCTGGTTGAACAAAGGGATTTTATTACTCAGGATTTTGTAAATCACTCACCTCCCTGTAACTATTTAGACAGATGAAGGCCAAGGTTTTAGGAAAAATTAAATCATTCTTATTCTTCAGTAAGAATTGAAATTCAAATCTGCATAAAAAAGAACTTCAGTTAGACACAAAGCCTTCATATTCACATGCTAAATATTTCATTTTGCCATTTGTTTGAAAATATTGCCAGGTCTCATAAAAGATTAATTATTCTGTCTACTGCTTTAAAACAATGCTGTTTTGTAAAATGAAGGTCACTTCTAAAATGATTTTTAATCACCTCCTCTGGGTATTCACATGTAAGACACCAGAAACTTCAATCTCTATCGTTTATGTTACAGGAACTGTTCATTTGATTAGATATGAAATGTTTAGCGAATAGTCCTTTCGGTGCCAAGTTAGCAGTTTTTACTTTAAAATTATGCATAATTTTAAGCGTCAAGCTAAGGCCATTTGCAAGCTTTCAATTTCCATATCAGTTTAAAATTACTTCCAACAAGATCATGAAGACAGTGTTAGATCGTTTAATCCTTAGAATTCCATCAGAATGGAACTATAGTAACATATTCTAGCTTTGTATGTAGAAAATAGGTAAAGCTATGAGTAATTTCAACAATTTATGCTCTTCAGAATTTTGACAGCCCATACGTGTTTGGGGGTATTGGCTCTGCAGAGTCATGTGGTGAGAGAGAATAACAGAATCCCTGGAATGTGCTACTGCCATTTACGTTGCTGCCAGTCACAGCATCAATTTCACCATATCTTATGTGATATTTGTATTTTGATTTTAGCTTATTTATTTTTTATTAGAGGAGACCTGTCTTCAGCAGTGGATATGTATGATTTGAACTTCTTTATTTAAAAAAATGATAAAAGAAGACTAGAGAGGTAGCTCAGGGGTTAGGAGCCCTGACTGTTCCTGCAGAGGACCCAGGTTTCACACCCAGCACCCATGGGGCGGCAAACAAGGGTCTGTAACTCCAGTTCCAGGGGATCTGACACCCTCTTCTGACCTCCAGGCATTGCTCGACATGGGTGCACATGTACACATGAAGGCAATACACATATTCATGTAAAATAAAAATATAAAATAAAATAAAATAAAATGAATGACAAAAGAGAACTCATGTAAGAGCAATAACTGGGACAACTGTTAACACTGAACCACAATAATCTTTGAGTGGGAGGGTTTGGCAACTTCAGAATTACAGAATTAAGAAACAGAGGTCATTTAAAAAAATAATACATGTAACAACATTTGTGCAAGCTCCGTATTTGAGGAAGTGGGTGAGAAATGACCACCCAGCCGAAGGGAAATTGGCAATCAACGATTGCTTGGAGGTGGAGAGACAGTGTCTTACAGGGTTGGCTATTGGAGGCCGAGATGGCTTCTCTTAAAACGAACCATGCCTGGGACTTTGAAGCTATGGTTAACTTTTCCTGCTAAAGGATTGTGAGACACTCTGTAAGCTACAAGCTTAGCCTCTCTACTAACACCCACCCCTCCTCCCCCGTAATTAGAAAAGTAACCAGAAGTCACAAGGCTATGTGGAAAATCCCAGAGACCACAAAG
Source organism: Eospalax fontanierii (assembly GCA_035773235.1). Lineage (NCBI taxonomy): Eukaryota > Metazoa > Chordata > Mammalia > Rodentia > Spalacidae > Eospalax > Eospalax fontanierii. The sequence goes on along the minus strand of CM069524.1, from coordinate 187,522,695 downwards.
GTCATGTCAACATCTCATGGTATGTGAGATAAAGTCTGTGGTATTTACAAGAAGAGCCCCTAATACCCCGTCTATAAAATTGTGGGTTAAACATTCCACAAGAAGAGCGCCTAATATCCCGTCTATAGGATGGTGGGTTAAACATTCAGTTAAGTCAACATCTTGTGAACTACAAAATAATGTGTGTGGCATTTCTGAGAAAAGGCTGGACTATGTAAAATTGTCTTCTCTGTGACCCTGGTCTGTAGGCCAAAAGCCAATCCAAATGTAACAAGTACTCTATATGTTAATATATAATTATCTTGTGAGTTTCTACTATAAAAACCTGGCCTGACAGAGGTCAGGTGTGCTTAGCTTCCTGAGGCTAAGTCATCCATTTGCAAGTGAAATAAACCTCCTGCTTTTTGCATCTGACGGTCTGGATTCTTGGGACTGGGGCTTCCCGACGTTAGGCGCTCAGGTGGCCCATTGGGGTTCGAGTCCCTGGGCTGAGAGTGAGCTCTAACAGGATGAGGCTCTGAACACAGGAGTCTTGTAACTCCTGTTCAGGCAGAACACTGCCCAGCAAGCAGAAGTTAGCTGTGTTAAAAGCCTACTGCATTCGTTACTAGAAAAGACCTCTTTCAGTTGGAAAACATCCTGCACTCCTTGATTTATGACTGCCATATGAACCCCTTCCCCAGTGAACTTTGATGACAAATGTTTGACAACAGCTCTTGTGTTGCCAACATCCCCACACTATTTACATTCCTCTTCTGTCTGACTGTGTTGTTAAATCTCTTTGCCTGTTTAACTGCTTGGAGCTCCTCTCCTCTCTCTGTATATAAGCTTGTTAAACAGATCATAGCAATGCAAGAGACACAAGTCCCAGACTCTGACTCAATGCCACCCGATCTCACCTCCTGGAGTTGGAAGCCTGCACCTCAGAGAGGGACCCCTGCACCTCAGAGCCAGACCCCTGCACCTCTGAGCAGTACCTCTGCTCCTTAGAGTGGGACCCCTGTACCTTGGAGTGGGACCCCTGAACCTTGGAGTGGGATCTCTGCAGATGGGACTCTTGGTGGGTCCAATGGATGGATGTACACTGAAGGACACTTGGGGTCACAAACCAGACTCTGCAGACAGTGTCATATAAATTAGAGTATCTTAAATTTGGTTGGGGAGTGTGGGGGGCGTGTACAGATAAGAGAAGGAAACTAAATATCATCAAATTATACTGTATACAAATCGTAGAAATTCATTAAGAAATAAATATTTTAAGAAAATTAAAAAATACATAAAATAGTACAATTCAACTCTATGTCTCTTGTGTAAACAGTAATGTACCAAGTGTGAAATAAATAAATATTAGAAAAGAAATATGAAGGTCTGGTTTGCTGGCCCATACCATTAATCCTAGCACTAAGAAGACTGAGGCAGGTGAATCTCTTGACTTTGAGGTAACCTGGTCTCTACATAGTGAGTTCCAGGCCACTGGATGATACAGAAAGACCCTGACTCAACACAAAACAAAACAAACAAAACAACAAACAAATGTGAATCATCAATAAACACTCTTTGAAAGATGAAGCCAAGAGACAATGATCTAGAGACTGGATGGTCTGAGGAACACCTCAGTGGGGTGGCTGCACTGAGTTTGTTCCCTTTCTTTTGTTTTAGGGTATCTGTGCATTTGTCCACATACCAATGGATTGAATCTTTACTAAATGAAGTAATTGTCTAACTTCTTATTTATAGTTTATTAAAAATTGCATAAAGTAATGAAAATTACTCACAAGTAAATAGAAATGCACAAATGCTTATTACAATGACTAATATGACATGACTAAGGCTCTTTTGTTTTATTTGTTTATTTTAATTAGCTCCAAATATGTATGCAAGATTTAGTGTGACAATTTTGTATATATAGCCCTGTGACAGGCTGTATACTGATACCTAATAAAACCTGGCCTACTCAATAAGATGTAAAATGTTGGACATTCTACTTTGGGTGTGTCCTTGAAAAGAGTCATATTTATGATACCAAGATGCATACACTTCCCTTTACATTAACAGCTTAATGTTAAACCACAGAAGAAACTTTCAGTGGCTTAGTCAATAACTTAGTGGCTTAGTCAATAACTAAGTCAATACACTTAGTGTTAGTGTATTGATTGATATAATTACTAAGTACAGCAAAGAAAATGAATGAACATTGTTGGCTGTAATAACCAGAATGAAGCTTAGGAATATGATGCTGGGGGACAGCATCTCTCACAACAGCTCCTTCCCATGATCTGATGCGTGTCTGAATGGACACTAATCCAGGACACTGGGTAGAACGGCAGCCATTGCCAGGGCTTGAACCTGGGATGTCCTCCACAGGCTCAGTTTCCAAAGCTTGGTTCCAGTGGTGGTATTTTGAAGATTGTGGTGTCTCTTGATAAGGCCTGGCTTGTGGAAGCTGGCTTTGAAGGTTATGCCTACCTCTAATTGAGGTCTCTGTCTTTTGGTCTTCAGTCTCACATCTGCCACCCTTTTCTGATAGGCTGACATCTGACATCGGGAGCCAATGCCTCTAGGGTCATTTGTGTCAGGTAGGTGATCCCAGGCACACTCAGCACCCAACACGGTCACGTATAAGGAATGTCAGTTCCCAAAGGCTTCTGGAATGCTTATGAGATTCTTCTCTCTGACATGTTTTCTGACTGAGTGGAAACTTGATAAGCTCTGTGTGTATGGGCGTAGCTGGCTTTCACTGTTAATTTACCTAAGTGTAGCACATCCAAGGAGGGCAGCTCTGGATTTCCCAGCTCAGTCCATCCTGTGGGCATGTCTGTGGGGCATTGCTTTGATTGCTAATTGGTGCAGGAGGGAACAGTCCATGTGGCAATGTTTCCTAGGCAGATGGCTTGGGGCTGTATGAGGAAGCTAGCTGAGCTGGGGCAGGCAGCCAGCAGCACCCTTCCTAGTCTGTCTGAAGTTGGTTGGCTGTGACTTCTTGGTCAGGAGCACTGTATAGAAGAGCAGCCACTAGACCTGCTTTCCAGTTCCTGCCTGATGAACTGTGAGTTGGAAGTGGAAATCAAGTCATTTATTTCCTCCTCGAAGCTGCCTTTGTTAACAAGCATAAAAATGAAGCTATAACATATACTTGATGAAATCTTTGATTTTGATTAAGGTTCACATTTTCAAGTTAAAGTTTTAAGTTTTCACAATAGATACTGACAGTGATATTTTTTAGAAGGAGATGGCCTGAAGAATTTGTAGACTGTTAAACGGTAGGTTTCATTGATCTGAATATCAATGAACAGCCAACACTAACAAAAACACAAGTTGAGAGTAATCAGCTGGAGTCTTTGGTGGTGTAGAATGCTTCTGAGGAGTCAGAGAACATGGACTCCTCAGTTCATTACGAAAGAAATTTCTGTTCAAAACACTAATAAAAGCAGTAGTTTGAGGGCTGGAGAGATGGCTTAGCAGTTAAGAGTACTGACTACTCTTGTAGAGGACCTGAGTTCAATTCCCAGCTTCTTCACAAGGTAAAAACAGTTTATAATAGGCATTCATGAGTGACAGGGCACGTATCAGTTCAAAAGACAGTAAGCATAGAAATGTGGTTGTTGGAAGAGTGTATAATAAAAAACAAATGATAAAGAAATGTAAATTTACCACATTTATAACTATTTAGATAAAGTAAAATAATTTAAGTGAAAATATCTGAGTTTAGCCAGATTTTCCAATTATCCAATTTTCCAAGAGCTATGAATATAGCATATTCTTTATAAGAGCTTCAAAATCGTAAGCTTCTGTTTTAATTAGAAATATTTCATATATAATGGAGAAAATAGTGCTAAGTGTGTTATACTAAGTTCTCTAAGTCAGGGTGAATACCATCCCAGAAAGTTTGATTTCGCATGGCACAGGTCAGACCATGTCTTATTGTGTCCTGTGTCCTGATTATGTGTCTTCTCAACAGAAAGAGCACAGAATCAGCTAAAATTGGTGTGTGTTCAAGAGAATTTATGGAAACCTGGGGGAGGGGATTATTTTTTCTTCTCTTTTTTCCTTTTAATAACATTTTACTGATGCTCTGGGAATTTCATAAAATGTATTTTAGTCATATTCAGACCCCCACTGATAGCCCCTCTCAGATCTGCCCCACGTCCCTACCACCTGTCATTTATTCTTTTTTTATGGCCCATTAGGTCTACTTTTTGTTCCCCCAAAGTTCTTGAGTCTGAGTACATCCCTGGAAATCTAGTTTACCTACCAGGAAACACATCCTTAAAGAAAAATGTCTCTTTTTCTTCTAGTAGCTCTCAGTTGCCAAGAATCCCTCATTTAAAACTTCCTGCCCACCCCCCATGGGATTATTGTCTGGCTTTGGCTTACATGGGTCTTGTCCATGCTGTCACAAGTACTGTGGGTTCTTATGGGTAACTGCCCCATTGTGTCTGGAAAACATGGTTTCCTGGTATTCATACACAACCTCTGGCTCATACACTCTCTCAGTCCCCTCCCTGGAAATGACCCCCGAGCCTCAGGAGGAGTGGGTCTGATGTAGGTGTCCCATTTGAGTTGACCACTCTGCTGTCTCTCATTTCCTACATTTGGAACAGCTGTGGGTCTCTGTGTTAATCACCATCTGCTGCAAATAGAACCTTCTCTGATAAAAATTAAGGCACTAATCCTATAGGTATAACAATAATTCATTAAAAATCAGTTTAATACTATGTCTGTAGCAGGACAATAATAGTATGTTCTCCTCTATGACCTGTGATGGGTCTAGTCATAAGTACCTGGATGTGATGTCCGTGCTGGATATGGATTTGATCTTGTGAAGTGAACCTTAAATCCAAACGGAAAGTGCTTGGCTCCTCCCATGGCTTTCTTGCTACTAGTGCGCCAGTGGCCCTATCTTGCCAGACCAGTTGTTACTGTAGCTTGCAGGACACACAGCTGGGTAAGGGTGATGATTCCTTCTCTTTTCCTGTATGTGTAACACCTTCCAGCACCATGAAAGCGAGGCAATAGAGACAAAGCTTTGAGGTCAGTACCAGCTTTGAGCTTCGTTTCTCCATTTGTTCTATGAATTGTACATGTTGTGTCTTCAGGAACAGGGTCTTACATCAATTCTGGTTGGAAACCAAGAGTAATGGCAATATCAGAATTGTTGGAGGGCCTGTGGGGCCCTTGGTCAACAACTCCAAAAGAGGGAGCCCATTTTTGGCACTGGGCTTTTTATATACTACTAGTCCTTGTAGGGGCATTTCACTCCATCCCCCTTTTAGGGTAACTGCATATAAACTCTTTTTATACATGTCTATATAACTTATCCTATGGTAAAATGCTGCTCGAAAATTTGTGACTAATGTGTCCATTTTGAAAGTAAAAACAAAACAAGAAAATACAAAATGTCCACCCTTGCCAACAATAAAATGTTATAAAATTTTCCCCTCTCTCTTTCTATTTGCTGTTTGCATGCAGAACATCGATTTGTCAACACTGGCTACTTAAGCTTTAAAATAAAAGCTGCTCTCCCACACACCACATTTTCGAGCCCTTTCTTTCCTTCAGTATTATTATCTGAAATTTTCAGAGGAAAGCACATCAAAAGCTGTGCTGTGGATAATAGCTCAGCTCAAAGTCATGGAGCATTGACTTTCGTCTTGCATCAGAAATCCCTGATGGTTCCAGTGAGTCCTACATACTGCATTATAAGTACACACAATCATCCTGCTCCTCAGAACCCTTGTTTTCCTTAATCAGTGGCCCTAGCATATTAAATGATGTCCACCAGAAGATGACCATTCAGTTATGCAAAACTATGGAATCAAAAACAAGTTCATCCAGGACACTGCAACCCTCTCAGGCTTTACTTAGGACACTAAGATTGAAACTTTATGGCTTTTGCATTGCAATGAGAGATTCTGTTTGCTTGGTGGGCATTTAGTGTGGGCCAGGATGTGGGTTGTAAGGATCACATGAAGTCCCAGTACAATGTTTATGAAGAATTACACAATGCCTTTTGATGATAGAGGGAGAGTTAATATGACTCAAAAAAGAGACAAAAGGGAATTTTATTGTTAGACTAAACATCTCTGAAAAAATGATTACATGACCTTGTGCTTGGTTCCAGAAAATGAAAGCAAGATTCAACATCTGCCATTTCAAAAGATCGCTCTAGTCAGGAATAAAAACACGTACATTTGTAGCCTGGGAAATAAGTTAATATAGTTAAATAAGAAGCATGCATCAAGAGCTCTAAAGGAGCTTGACAAAATCCTATATAAGTGATACCTTTAGAGTGAAAATCACCAGGTCAGCCAATTGAAATTATACAATCATATGGTAAATGCACTTTTTCTAGTTACATGAAATATTTTAATACAATTATGGTCCTTTTCTAAATTCGAGGTAGAAATTATGTCTCTTTCTTTCTCTCTCTGTCTCTCTCTGTTTCCCTCTCTCCCCTATAACATAACTTAGGTGTTCTGTAGCAGTTTGGTTACTCAAGGGCTGGAAAGTTTATTACTGCACTCAAGACTTTCAAAGACTGTTGTCCAGATCCACTGTGTGCCAAGCACATTCTGAAGTGGTGGGAATGCAAGATAGAGTTCCCTATGTCCAGTGAATTTTGACACTTTCTATTGGGCTGTATACATGCTCTTTGTCCATGCCAGAAGCCCTTTTTTGCAGAGAATTGGGGAATCTTGGCAGATGCTCTTTCAGTAGCATTTTCTCCATCTTTGTGTGACCTGTAATTTATGAAGTACTTTTTATTCGAACTGCATTGTAAGAGAAATGGCTTGCTGAGCTGAATTTTGAAAACTTGCATTCCACAAATCCAGGAAGCTTCATTTGCAAACAAAGGCAAGTCATGAGAAAAGAATCATAAGACATTTATTTTTCAAACCAGAAATACTTAAGTTCTATCTTGAGAAAATATTCACTTTCTTACCTAAAAGCTTTTTTGAACAATGTCCACCGTACTCTGAACAGAACTTTAAAACTGCATTTTTCCGCTTCTCCCTAGACACAAGCTGTGCTCTAACGATGTCCACATGCATATGGCTGTGCGGTACATGCAGCCATGCAGCTCATGTGCCAGGTTTACTGAAGTCCTCTATGGATCCGCACCCAGGATTAGAGATCAGGCGCAGCTCTAATTCCTTCTCAGACCTGCTTCTCTGCAAGCAGGAAGCACTATGGGATCTAGAACTTCATTGCACTTACAGCAGGAAAGACCAGATTGGGATTCTGTTTTGTTCCCTGTTCATTTCTCACAGTTAGCAGAAGCATAGGAAGCCATATAAAATACACGGCAGCCCGGAATCAGCAGATTCAGTTATGCAGTTGCAGCTGAGGTCCCCAGCCAACACATAGTGCTGCTAAGCATACAGTGGACTCCTTTTGGGAGAGTTGGAAGTTAGCATTGTGGATCAGGTACCACTGTAATTTGGTATTTAGTGGTTGGTGCCTTGATATCATAATAATCCAATGAATGAATTCCATCAGACTACTGATGGACAGCGGCCTTTGTGCCACTACCACCAACTCTTACCTAGAAAACCGAAAGGCCAATCAATGAACAGACTAGAGCATTATTAAGAATATGTGCTTGTAACAAGCATCTGAGATCCAGCTACTCAAAGGAGCTTCAGCCAATAACAGGCCATAGACTACCTCGTATACATCCAAATAAGGCAAATGCCAAACTGTAATCAACAAGCTATTTTTATACCACACTGTGCTTTTTCTGCACCTTATTTCCTGCTCACATTGAAGAGACTGTGAACTCTACCCCTAATGCCGGTATCACCTGGTTAATGAATTTGATTCATGAATTATACAGCTTAATTTACCCAAGATTGTTCGTTTTAGAAGCTTACTAAGCCTTAATTTCCTGACGTAAAAAAAAAGGGTATTATTTTATGTCCTGCCACGCTATTCCTGAGGAGACGAACAAACATCGACCTCCCCGGATAGGGAATTGATTACAGACCAAAGTAAGAACACCACCGATGTCCAACCTGGGGAAACCAGAAGTTTTAGATAGGAGTAAGGGTGAGGGCTAACTTACCAGAGCAGACATTTGCCTTGGCAAAGCCCACCCTGCGACATCGGCAACCTGGAGCATACTACTCAAAGTGCGGGCGGCTGTTGGAGTGCAGGTTGGAGAGCAGCCTTTCCAGGTAGCCAGATGGCCTGAATCTCTTCTGATAAGCTCTTCTCTCAGGAACTTCGTGAAGCTATTGACCTGTTATTCCCAAGTTCACCGAGCTTCTTTGCAAGATGGAATGATGTACCTCCCTCTAGAGGAGCCTGCAGTTTACCTCCCTCTAGAACAGCCTGCAGTTTACCTCCCTCTAGAGGAGCCTTCTGTTGACCCAGCCTCCCTCCCAGACGGAAGGTTTTTGTTTTTTGTTTTTTGTTTTTAATGACGGAGGGAATTGCTGCACAGCGTTATGGGATCCATGTTCTAGATTAGTTGTAAGGAGTAAGGAGTAAATGTTAACTGATTTATTTATTTATTTATTTATTTTATTTTATTATTATTATTATTTTTTTTTTACTAGAAATGACGATTTCTACCAATGAAACACTGAAGAGGGAAGAGAAAGGGATGAGGAATCAGCATCTGGAAAAGTAGTGCCCTGCCTCCTGCACTATGTTGTTATTAATGTGTCAAGCTCTCACAGATTTGGTGGCTCGAAGAATATATGTCACCATCTTCCTGTTCGTAGGTCGGGAGCACACCCCATGTCTCAATGAGCTAAAATAAGTTATTACAGTAGGTATTGTTTTGCTTTCCATCTTAGCTGAGATTCTACTCCTTGGTTCCTTCAAAGGTCTAAGCACTCAAAGCTTACACCCAAACCAGTCATATGGCAGTCCTCTGCCTCCCAGCACACTCACCCTTATTCTATGACTTTCTCTTACACTTTAAGAGTCTTAGGGACTGCTGAGAACACACCTGAATAATCTGGAGGTTCTCTCTCAATCTTTAATTTAGTGGACCAGCAATCTTAACTAGATCTGCAACTTAAAATGAAATGGACATATGCACTCTGCATGAGATTGTTCATGTCTGTCCACCTATTAAGACAAAACAGTTGAAATATTAAACATTTAAAAGACATTATTTTTGTTAGGCAGATTTTACCATAAACCCAATGAAAACTGCCATTTGTGGGGACTGGAGTGTAACAGCTGTTATCTTCATTCATTTTGGCTGAAATTCCTACAGAAACTTCCTAAAGGTTTTGTTATCCTTTGTGATTCATAAACTTTCCTATAGCTTGTATGTAGTAAGTTTCGAGTCCAGTACATCACATGAAGTCTTTCCAGGGAATGTGACTCAGTGGTACAGTGTTTGCATAGCACTATGAGGACCTTGATTAAGTCCCCGGTAGAGGAAAACTCCGTGTATGTATAGATATGTGTGAATGTGGGCATACATTAACTTACTTCTTAGAGAAAGTGAACTTTGAGCTGAGGCTCACACACCGGTGGCATCCCAGCACTTGAGATGTTGAGGCAAGAGGATCTGGAATTTAAAGTTAGCATGCACTGTGTCGAAAGTTGGAAGTCAGCTGCGAGTTACATTAGACCTGTCTCAAGAAAGGATAAAGGGGAAAAGGAAAGTGTGAGCATCACTCAGACGGCTTCCTCCATCCTTCTGCCTGAATGGCTGTTTTGGTTCATCTGGTTGTCTGGTTCAAAAGTGTGTTCTCTTCAACTGCCATGATTGTTCGGTTTGTCCTCATGTCAATGATGAATTATTATAGCATCCTTTTGAATATCTTCCTAACACCATAGCTAAATATTAAATATAAATTGATTAAAATTCTACAATAAAAATTGAAACTATAAGACACTTAGAAGAAAATAAATGTACTCAAAAGATAAATGAATCGAATATGATGTAGCAATAGCAGATTAACAGGTAGTAGCCCTCTGGATGAATGTTGATCCCATGGATTTTATGAACATAGTCCTCATTTCCATTGCAATTCCATGTGGAGACTAGGATTTCAGATGTTATCTAATGCTACACGAGCACACAAAGAGAGAGCCCTAATGTGGTAGGGTTAGTGGCTTTGCAGGAGTCACACACCTGCAAACCCAGTCCACAGGAGGTCAAGGTAGAAGGAACAACCAATTCAAGGTCACTCTGCACTCCTGAGTGAGTTTGAATCCACTCCGGGCTGTAGGACACCCTGTCTCAGAAAATCAAAATAAACAGAACAAAAATGGGGGTAAAGAGAGGAAGAGAGAAATAGAGAGAGTTCTCTCTTTGAGAAAATGCCAATGAAGGTACATGTGTGCTCATGAAGAGGCAGCTGTGGGCAATAGAGATGCCTCCCGTTCTCTGTGGGCTCCCAGCCCTTTTAACAGTGTAAGAAAACAAATTTATGTTGTTTAAATACTATGGAATTTACATATATTGTGTATATCATTGATAGATACAAATAAAATATTCAGTACATTTAAGTATATTTAATAAACAAAAATGAAAGAGAACACACAATTACATTTCATGAAAAAGATTTACATCAAGGGTATACTTTTATATAAAATGCACCATTTAAGCATGAAGTTAAAAGCACTGTTAGAAATCAGTCATGTCATGACCATTCAATTTAAAAAAGAAAACATTACAAAGTAAACTTCAGAATCAAATTATAGAGATGTCTGTGGAATGCAAGGTTTACCTCTGGTGATGCTGAGGTTAGGAAAGAGAGCAGGCTGTGGGAGGAGGTCAGCAGGAGGCAGAGGGAAGAACACACTCGGGACAGCTGCTGCCTCTCACCCTGGCTAGCCCGGACAGCCAGCACACCAGCAAATGTTCTGCCTCCTAGCTATGGCTGGACCTGCCTATCCAGAAGTTGTTGTGGTATCCACTCAAGATGTGCCACGTTATTAGTAAAAGGACAAATACAAACCTCAGATCTGCTCAAACACAGGCAGGTAGAGGTGCGCCATGTCCCCTCCAAGCAACAAAGTAAGCATGTCCTTTACAGCAAGAACAGCAAAAGACACAATGAAAACTTGGCTTCCTCTGAATTCACTTTACAATTGGTGAGTTGCAAAAATATTTCAGGAGTAGTTAAGGTGCTCACACCACTGCAGATGCCTCTGCGTGCTTGTCTCTTCCGGCACCTGAAACACAAGGACCAAAGAATACCACAGGAGGACACCAAGGGAGCTTTCATCTCTGAGACCTCTCCATGTCCCCACCAGGAGCATGAGGGATCCTGCACCACAGGGGCCTGGAAGCCAACAGAGGCTGTTTCATCGATGACCTGCTCTGGGTTTTGAAGCCTAGAATCAGAGATGTCTCACAGTGAACATTCACCAGACCCTTGTTCTTCAGGAATGCTGTCAGACAGGTTGCCTTTGACTTTGCTGGGTGACCCCTCCAGCCACTTCTGAAGTTCTTTGAGATGTCCAGGTGTTGCTAAGATGTTTTCTGGAATTATAAGTGGTATAACAATAATGCAAAGCGGTAAGTAAAATAGAACTGTGGGAGGTGGAAGGCCATTACAGAATGATTTCATATACTGTCTCCGGAGATCTCATTTATAAACCATTTTAATAACAATGCCAGGTTTATACGCAGCTATCACTTGAGAAGTAATATTTATAAGGAGATGCCATTCATTAATCACAAATTGATGGAATATTGCAACATGGTTCCTTGTCCAAATGAGAGAGACGAGGCCCATAAAGGTTAAGTAGCCTGTTCATGATCACTCAGTTAAAACACGTTTGCTTTAAAGGAAAAGACATACTGTATTATGCCAGATGGTTTCATGAGGATAATCTGTCTGAGATGATGCCATTTCCAAGGTTTGTTTTACCAGTCCTTCCCTCTCTAAGAAGTGTGTCTCCCGCAGCAAGGTGACAGACAGAGTGCAAACCTTAGCATCCTCCTGGCTTTCATTTAAACATTCTCAGATCCTAGATAAGGAGAATGCTTGGGGAAGTCAGCCCCTCACACCCTCCCCCCAAGGCCTCCTTTCCTTCAAGGGAAAGATTGCATAGGGCCCCAGAGACAGGAAAAGCAGGAGGTGTGAACATACACCTGTTTCTAAGACCAGAAGAGACAAGTCCCCACTGCTGCTCAGGCAGCAGAGTGGGGAGGTTTTGTGATGGACGGGATGACAGAAAAACAGACATACCAAGATTTCCATGGCCCCTTGTTTCTTCTGTATTGGTCCTTTTGAATGGCATTTACTAGTAAACATTTTCCAAAGGAAAAAAGCTCCAGCATCATAGAATTTCCTGGGGTTTAACCCACTTCTGTCTGCATGAGGTCCAGCTACATCGTGTAAGGATCATTTGTTATGTGTAATATTAAAAGCATGTCTGGATTCCTTCTCTCACTTGAAACTGATGTTGGGAATATATTTTAAATAAAAATTTAAACCAGAAGCTAAATTAGCCCTATTTCTACCATTGACATTGATAGAAATGGTATTTTGGCCTTTCATTCTTAAATTCATTTGCAGTAACTACATTAAAGGTGCCAGTTATGACATACTGTAAACAAGCTTGAGCTCATTTATTGACAAGCTGATGTGGTTTTTGAGAATGCGAATTTGGATGATTATTGCAATTAAAACAATCTCTTCTACTGGCTGTTTTAGTGATATCTTTCCCTCCAATGCTTTCATTTGCTTTGCTTTCCACTAGTATTGTGTGCATATGTGTATGTATGTGTGTATTGTGTATTTGTGTATATGTATGTGTGTATATGTATGTGTGTATTGTGTATGTGTATGTATTATGTATGTGTATGTATTGTGTATTGTAAATGTGTATTGTGTATGTGTGTATGTGTGTATTGTGTATGTGTGTATTTTATTTTGCATTGTGTGTGTTCTCTTGTGTATTGTGTATGTATGTATGCATGTGTATGTGTATTGTGTATGTGTGTATTGTGTATGTGTATGCGTGTATGTATGCATATATGTGTATATTATGTAATGTGCATTGTGTGGACAGAGGATAATTCAGAATTGGCTCTTTTCCTCTACCTTTAAGAAGTTTCTAGGGTCAAACTCAGGCCACCAGTCCATTTTCCACAAGAAGCTGTCTTGCCTGCCACCCAGACAATTTCCTCACTTTTCTCCCCTTTCCCATCTGATTCACACCTTGATATCTTTGACAAGGAAGTAGCAGTAACATCAAAAACATCTTGGGGATCCTGGGGAATTGCTGTGGGAGATCATTTGGTGGTGGATACACCTCAATACAAGCCACTTCTCCTCCCTCAGTCTACACTTGGGGTGTCTGAGTGCGCTACACAGGGAACTTTGATTGGAACTGGAAGGCGATTAAGGGTGAAGATTTCCTTGGTTCCTGCCTTTTCTTATTTGTGTTATTATTTTAAAATGTCCAGCACCATCTTTGTTGTCTCTCATTGCGAATCTTAGAATATTACCCTGGGCATTTTTCTTGGAACAGAAAATATTGTGTTGTCATATTTCTATTATTAAATTCCCTTCAAAATATTTTCCTTTGTATTTAAAAAAATATCAAAAATGCATTTCAGAGCTGGAAAGATAGCTCAGCTGTTAAAAACACTGGTTGCTCTTGCAGAGGACCTGGGTCCAACGCCCTATTCTGACATTCACCAGCATTGAACATAAAAAAAATAATAGATGAAATATATTTTTTAAACCACAGATTTCTTTCATGAGAGACCAGGGAGCACCACAAGTTTCAGAGAGTAAAAATGCGGGTGATGGAAAAAGGAGAGATCGAAGCAATCTATAAACCTATAATTGATGCTTTTCCTTACAAGATGAAGGACTTGAAACAGATAACAGAAATCTCTGTGGAAGTTAATTCCAAAATGAGCCATATACACAGGTGGCCCTGATTAAACCAAAGGGTCACACAGTAATCTGGGAAAGGGTCAGGTAGGGAGGAGGGAGCTTCCCATCTGCATAGGATGGAGATAACAGTGGGGAATAGCAGGCTTGGTGGCATGGTGGTGCTGGTCCTTAATCCTAGCACTCTGCAGGCAGAGGCAGGCAGGGCTCTGTGAGATCGAGGACAGCCTGGTCTACCTCGTGAGTTCCTGGTCAGCTGAGGCTATTCAGAGACAATGTCTCAAGAAGAAGGGGAGACAGGACTACATTACACATATGTATGAAATAGTCAGAGAACTATTTATTAATACATTAATACGTACCAAAAAAAGAGACAAAAAATGTTCACATACAAGACAGTATTCCATTAGGCCCTGTTAGAAAATCAGATGTGTCTTTTCCAAGTCTTTGGTAAAGAACTAACTGCTAGTATCTCACGTTGGGAAACACTGGAGACAAGGCCTTCCCATTACTCATGAGGTCCAAATGGGGCCACTAGAGGGCGCTGACCCAGTACAGCTGCTGTTGTCAGAGGATGAGGGACTCTGGACACAATTGTTCATGGAGGAAAGCTGAGGGGAACATTAAGGAAACAGGCTATCAAGTGGCAGACTGAGGCCTCGGCAGGTCCTCCTTCAGACCCTCAGAAGGAGCCCACCACACTGTCTTCAGGGTCCCAGCACAGAAACATACACACCTGTTGTTGAAGCCGAGTGTGTGGAACTTTGCTGTGATAGGAGCTAGTTGATGCAAGCTAACAGGAGGTTTTACGTAGTACTAGGGTGACCCACTTTATACTCCACTTCAGGTTTTTATAATGTGTACCAGGAATTTAATGAATCATTATTCCAAGCTCAATAAAAATGATCATGTCCCAAGCACCGTTCCTGCGGGAGACAAAGACTTTAAATACAGTAAAGGGAGAAATTAAATAGGATCACTATAAATACACTCGTGGCTGTGGGACCAAAGCTGCCAGCCCCATTGTCTGCAGGGAGAAGGCAAGGGCAAGAAGTGGGTGTTGGTGCCAGTAGCCTTGCTGTTCCTGCTGTTCAGTTTGTGGCACAGCCTCTAGCTGATCTGTTGTCAAGTTGAGAGTGAGTCTCCCTTTCTCAGTCACACCTCAGATGTCCCCACAGCCATGCTTCGGTGTGTTTCCTAGGTGACTCATTACACCAGACCACATATCCTGGCAATTATGACACCATTTGAACCTTCTTTATAAGGACTCAGAAAGCACTTAGAGGTATGTGTCAGACGATATTGGGACACTTGAAAATTTTTGAGGAATTACATTATTAATTCATCAATTTTCTACATTGAAGGCTTAGAACAATGCAGGTCAATTATCTTGTTTGTTTAGATGACTTGGAGAGCTGTTATTAGGAGTTATAAAAATCCAATGGTTTGACTGAAAGGCATTTAAGAGATTGATATTACAAACAGGTTAGAATTATGGCTTAAGATGTTGCGATTTACTCTTTGGAAAGAAGAAAAGGGAATGTGCCTTTTCAGGTACAGAGAATCTGATGTGACATGTATCAAAGATCACAGGGAAGAAATGCAGTTAGATGATAAAGTGTCCTTGAGCAGTATAGAGACCAGGGATCCTGGGAGCCTGAACTTGTCATTGGGACATTGATAGCTGAATTTGGAATATGCCCTGTTTCACCTTTCTCTGGGAGTAGAAATGAGAAGACTGGACTAGAAGCCATTTAATATCCGTGGCCCTGAGATGGGAACAAAGAAAGGTCCCCTGAGAAAGAGCAAGAGAAAGTGAGCCTGTGGTGTGGAAAACTGTGTGGCCTTGACCTTTTTTAAACCTGTCTGAGGAATGACAGGGAAGTAAAACATGGTTTATTCCATTTAGCACAAAACCACTCTACAAAGTGACTGTGGAATGTGAGTAGTCAGGATTAATAATCACAGCACAAGAGAAGAAAGCCCAGGTAACAGCTGACCTTATTTTCCATCTTCCCTCGGATTTGGCAGCTGGT
Source organism: Eospalax fontanierii (assembly GCA_035773235.1). Taxonomy (NCBI): domain Eukaryota; kingdom Metazoa; phylum Chordata; class Mammalia; order Rodentia; family Spalacidae; genus Eospalax; species Eospalax fontanierii. The sequence goes on along the minus strand of CM069524.1, from coordinate 187,506,830 downwards.
AAAGGAACTGTACACACAGAGAACTGATATTACAAGCTTTCAGTCCTAACATGTGTGTGGCATTATGATCCTGAAAAAGGAAGGAAATATTCAGTGTGTATTCAGCAAATTACTAATAATCTCTTAGCAGTATCACAGAAAGCTTTCATTATAATGCGCTCATTAAAATTTAAATGTTTAATTTCATTATCAGAACTGCATTATGATAATAATAAAAAATTTAGTTTTATATATATTTTACAACGCAAAATATATTTTCCTATGGAACCTCTTAAGTCTCATTTAAAATCACTAAGAAACTCCTCATTGTAATATTATTTCGGAGAAAACAGATTTCGGGGAAAACACATGAAATATGACATTCAAGGCAATGTGCCAACTAAATGTTTAATGAGTTGATGTCTCTGTTCAGTCTCCCAAACACCCTTATGCTACAAGTGACACACGAAAACTTTAAAATTACATGTTCTGTGAGTACACTACCTCCATTGTGGCTTTTCTGAAATTTACCCATTTTTCTTCTATTTCTTTAATCAAATAAAGATGCATAGATTTGCATTAAAAGATAAATTTATAAAGTAACAAAAATAAAATTTGGCTCATTCACCCTTTTAGAAAGCTATTTTAAGATTTATTTTAATAATATTTCATTTATTTCTTGAAATTGTCTACAATATATTTTGATCATATTTAATCCTACCTACCTCATTTCTTCTCAGATCCATGCCCCCAACTCTAATGTCTTCAACTTCTGTAAGCCCATAGAATCTAATCTGTGTTCTCCAAATGCTCTTGGGTGGGGCCATTCCCCAGAGCTTGGTCAAACCATCATGTTTACACTTTTATAGAAAATTGGTTCTCTCTCTCCCAGCAATTATCAATTGCCAATAGCTCCTCAGCCATAGGTAGGGCTTCCTGCTCACCTTTGGCAGCCGAGAAAGAGAGAGAGAGAGAGAGAGAGAGAGAGAGAGAGAGAGAGAGAGAGAGAGAAAGGAGGAAACAGCCTTGTCATTTTATATGGAACTGACTCTTAGCTAAGGGAAGGAACCCACACCTGTAACAACAGTGTCATCACCAAAGTTATGTTGGTATTTTCTAGCTTTGAGCAGGATAATGGAGATATCCTTTGATGAAAGCGTTCATTTTTATTGATGCAGAAAAGACCATTGACAAAACTCTACAGACTGAGAAAAGATATTTTACAAAGTTCACAGTCTTCATAGAACATTAAAGCTTCATGGTAAAGACAAATTTATAGTTATTTAACTACCATGAAATCTACCTCATAATAGGATATATGCCTGTGTTGAAAGATACAATTTCACTTAAAAGGGAAATGTTAAAATGCTTTGTACGTAAATCAAGAGGAAGAAAAATACAACTGACAATGTCTATAGCTTCTAAAGTTGTGTTGAAAGTAGTCCAGTGGCCAAAAAAAACAAAACAAAACAAAAAACAACTGAATGTTTAGCAGGAACAATTAATGGTACATTCATCAAAAAGGATGACAGAGACCAAAGCAATGAGCTCAATTTACAAATTATATAAGAGAGCTAGGCATTTGAAATGGTTAATCTCCTGAATGCGGTGGAATCACAGACGCTGACAGCACTCCTGAGTTTGATCGTGAGTTCAAGGCCTGTTTGAAGCACATGGACTGATTCTACTTATAGTACTCTATACAAACCAAGCTGATACAACAAATATAAAAACTAAGAAGGAATTTGTTAAATTGACTTACATCATATAGTCTGAGGAGTCCAAGCAGTGGTCATCTCACATGTTAGGCTGAGAAGCCCAGTGGCTCAGTCACCAAGGATGGATATCTCATCAGTCCTAAACTGGCACTGAAGGCTTAGAGGATCCCTTGAAATATGCTGGATTTTGTTAGGTGTTGGAATTTGCAGGATCTGGTTCTAACATTGTCAAAAGAATGTAGCAGTGGCTGCAACAGAGTGGATGAACTTGCCAGAAAGAGTGAAGGAAGGCAAACAGCCACTCACAAAGTTTCCTTATCTGACCACTGAAAAGATCTCCAAACCCGAAATGTAAAATCAAAGTAAATCTGACTCCATCTTGTTAGAAAAAGCCTCTGCCATATAAGCTTGGCTTCTCAGTTCCAGAAATTCTTTCCCACCCTCACAGTTAAACATTCGCAAAGACATTGCCTTCAAATAACAGGTGGTTTTACAAAAATACCTTGTTTATGGGTTAAAGGGAGAGCACAGAGTCCAGTCAGGATGACTGAGGCTAAAATCAGAAACATAAACAAGCTCGAGACCTTGTAACATACTTTGGTCAGCACATTCCAGGACAGACCAATCAGTAAGAAACCACAAGTTCCTTGTCACCTGTCTTCTGATATGAATAATCTTTGCAATCAATCATTGTTAGCTGCTTTCGCGTGCACAAGCTTCCTTAACCAATCCCAGCTTTTGACCCACCTCCCTTTGTCCCAACCCAATAAAAGAACTACTTTCCCTTTACTCGGGGCCACTGTCCCTCCACCTGCTGCTTCGGTATGCTGGGCTGTGGACTGAGCTCGAGCTTGCAAATAAAGATCCTTTTGTACTTGCATCAGACCTGGCCTCCGTGGTGGTTTCTGAGGGGACTCTGAGTCCAGAGCATAACAACCACCTTTGCCTAGGCTGTTACAAAGCATGCCTAGGTTTAGGCTACATCTTCCCACTTGAAATAACCTGATCAAGAAAGTTCCTTGGGAGTCCCAGAAGCCTGTGTTTCAGTCAATTCCAGATCCAGTCAGGTTGACGAGGAAGATTAGTCATCACATGTCTCAAAGACATCAAGAAGTTAATATTCACAATAAAATTATTTGGCAGAGTGTAGACAACAATAAGAAGCAAATTCACGATCATTTTACATGCAAACACAAACCAGAGAAAGTAATGGAAGAGTCATTTTAATTTATACTACAGAAGAAAAGAAAATTAAACACAAGGATAAATTAGCAAGACATGCTCAAAGCACATTGGTGAAACAACACTGGACACTCCTGGCAGACTAGGGAGAAGAGTTTGTGACTGGGATAACACACCACAGGCAAGGAGAGAAAATGAAATGGGTAGAAATGCCAGTTATTTCCTCAGCTGAATTATAATGAGATCAGTCATGATACAGTGTAATCCACATTATCCACACGTGAATTACCGTGAAAAACCAAGAGCATTTGGAGGACACGGAGTAGACTTCACAGGCACTTGAAGGAGAAAAACGATAACAGAAGACTGGGCAGCAGGAGCAGTGAGGTGTCAGGGAGATGGGGGAGGGCGTCGGAATATGATCAACATACATTGTATGGAGTTTCCATAGAACACAAATGTAATATAAAAAATACATACAAAATAAAATATAACTAAGTAAAAATATAAGAAAAGTCTTAATAATCCTGATTCTCCCTCTCTGGACAGCTATCAGTTGCCAATATTTCCTTAGCAAGGGTCGGGGCTGGGATTTTCATCTGACTAGAGATTGCATAGCTGTTATGTACACTATCACGATCACTGCAAGTTCACATATGCAGCAACCCTGCCGTCTGAAAGCATTGTTTCCTTGAAGTCATCCAGGGCCATGGCCTATACAGGCTTCCTGACCCCCATTTCCACAATGATCCCCGAGCCTTGGAAGGAGAGCATGAGATACAGATGTTCATGTATGCCGGAACACTCACCATCTCATGTTCTGTGCACATCTACCAGTTGTGGTTCTCTGTCTTGCTCCCCATTGACAGTAAGAGATGTCTTCTCTGTAACAACTGAGCGATGCACTGATCTACGAGGAGAGCTATAAGTCAGGAGAAGCCACATAATACTGCCTTTTTTTAAAAAGTCATATGGAAACCTACTCCTATAGCACTTTCTTAAATATATCATATCCAAGAACACGAAAATAAATGACCCAATAAAAAGATCAGCTATGGACCAGAACAGAAAGTCCTCAGAGGAAGAAATAAAAATGGCTAAGAAACATTGTATGAAGTGCTCAGCCTCCTTAGTAATTAGAGAAATGCCCATGAAACAGAGAGTAACAGGGAGTAGAGAGAAAACTAGTGCATCTCTCAACTCTCACCAGTGAAGCTTCCTCATACAGCTGAGTGCTATGCATCCGGAAGACCACAATTGGCGAAGTTTTAGTGAGTAAGTGCCTGCAGATTGTGTCTCCCTGGATAGGACTCCTATACTGAACGTCACCCACTGCTCAGGGCCTATTGCAGAAGAGGGTCAAATAAATTATAAGAGCCAGGATTGGTCCATGAACATAAGGAAACAGAGGCTTTCAGGCCACTGGAAGCTTGCTCATGTGAACTTGTGGCAATTGTGAGATTGAGCACATGACCCATGTCAACTCAGTCAGACAAGAGCCTTATGTGGAGAGAGGGAAATGGGCCACAGGCCAGTCCTGACCTGGGAACCAAGGAACAGTGATTCCTACCGACTGGGTTGCTGTGGTAGCATGGGTGGGAGAGGGGTTCTAAGTTTATTAAGAATTATTGGATGAAATTTACAGAAGTTCAATGAAAATGTGCATATATATGTAATAAAATATACATATATATATATATATATATATATATATATATATATATTTAGACAGAGTTACCCTATGATGACAGATAAAGCCCTAACTAGACACCATAGGCTAGAAAAAGCCCATTGCAAAAGTGGACTCCCTCCTTTGGAGTTGTTGACTAAGGGCATCCCAGAGACCCCATAAAGAACACTGGCTATTTCTGGTTACCCTCCAGACTTGACATTAAGACCCTACAGTGAAATAAGCTGTTTACATCATCATCAAAGTTGCCTCACTGTGAAACTCATGAATCACAGAGTAACTGATCTGGCAGGGGATGGCCAGGGATCAATACAAGCAGAAATAGGGGAGGAAGCACTTTCTGATTGGACAGGGTCTGGCTGGCACTCAGAGAGTTTAAGAACCTGTGGCTGGACAGGCGTGCTGAGATAAATGGTATTTAACGCCAGGCCTAGCCATGCACCATTCCAGCAACTTTTCAATAGGTCATCACTTTCAGACTTTAAAGTGATTATTTTTAAAGGTCTATATTGGTTTATGTTTAATGATTTTATTAGGAATATAACAGCATTTACATAACTTAATTTCCAGTCTATTATGCTTTGTGTATTGTTTAGAAGCATGTTGGATGCAGCAAATTTTATCTTGACTCTAATCTTGAAAAACTTGAAAAATTTCAAGTTTCATTGTGCTTCTTTGGTATGTATAGTTTTCTCTTTTTTCTTTCTTTTTTACTTTTATTTTATCATACTTACTTTTATTTTAAGTGTTTGAGTGTGTTATTCCTGCATGAATGTAAGTGCACCAGTGTCACGCAATGCCTGCAGAAGTCAGAATATGGCATCAAATCCTCTGGAATTGGAGTTGTAGATAGTTGCTAGCTGCCATGTGGGAGCTTCAGCAAGAGCAGCCAGGGCTCTTTACCACTGAGCCATCTCTCAAATCTCTTCATTCTTTTTCAGACAGGTTCTCGTGTAGCCCATGATGGCCTTCAACTCAAAGATGATCTTGAACTACTGATCCTCCTCCATCACTTTCCGGAGTACTGAGTCACTACACCTATTTCTGGAGTGCTAGGATCAAGTGCATGGCCCAGTACACGCTGGGTAAGAATTCTGCCAACTTAGCTACATTCCCAGTATTCGCTTATTTTTATCTTTACCACTTTTTCTTCAAGTAACTATATCGTTCTGGGCTCAAAATTAAGATTTAACGATAAACTTAATTCATGTCATTCCCTTTGAGACTATGCTTTGGCAAGGTTACTGCAGCACAGCCGGGCACCAGCCAGCAAATGTTCTGTTAGTTTTCATTGTCTCAACATTCAGTAAAGTAATTTTATTCTGAAATTTGTGCAGCAAATATGGCATCATATGTGATCTTCAGTTATAAAAATGGGTGGTTGTAATTTTGGTCATAACCTTCTAAGTCTTCACCTATAGGTCTGTAACATTCTAGAATTGAGTAGTAAAATATATCCACACAAATGAGGGAAAATAAGAAGGAAGGCTCTTGCTGTTTTATGATCAAATTGTATTAAGTGCCAATAAAATATGTCTGCAGGTAGAAATATGCCATATGCCATCTCTGTACCAGTGTGATTAATATAGTCATTTCTCTACATCTAAGAAGCAGTAATTTTGCACTGGAGTTTGCAAACATCACAAACTTGACTCAACAGGCTTCCGTATATATGGCAGAATGCGTGAAATCAGTGGGGACTACATGGGATGCAGATGAGTGAGATGATTAAGTAGTGTTGCATCAAATGCACAAAAATTCAATAAAATACATATTGTCAAATTAACCAGAAGCTTGCTCATGTGGACTTGCGGCAGTGGTGAGATCAGCACACCATCTATGCCAACTGTCAGATAAGGCCCAATGCGGAGAAAGGAAAATGCCTGGCAGCCCCAGCCCTAGCCTGGGAACCATTAAGAAAGACCTGATGGCCACTGAGTGAGGGAGAAGAGACCTTTCTTAAGATCTCTAGACAGGCCGACTAGACCTCAGTGGAAGAACTTGCACTGAGTGACATCTGGGTACAAAAGCTTAACTGGACAGGATTTAACATAAGAGGAAATACATGAGGTCTGGTGGTGGTGGGGCTGTGGTGGGCACTGATAGGGGAAGGGTTCTAAATTAAGAACTACTGTATGAAATGCACAAACATCAATAAAAAGATAAATAAATGAAAAATAATAAACAAGTAAATACTTCAAAGAAAGGCAATACTTTTCAAGAAAGAAAAGCCACTGGTAGGACTATGAAAATGTCTTTGGTAAACCTCATGGTTTTCTAGCATCTGTGCAATTATAGTATGCATACTTACATGCCAGGATTCAAAAATCAGATTTCTACTTAGCGATCAAAACTCAGTACAGCTGACTTTCAAAAACATGGCACTATACAGCTGGTAACATGTCAGACCTGAAGTTGTATGTGTAAAGACACCCACACACTCACAGGGATGTGACAGCATGTCAGCTCTTAACAGTGCAGTCTTCATGAATGTCTTGCTCACCCTGCAGACCAGTGTGTCTCCTGGAGAGCAGAGCCACGGAGACGTCTGGGTGAGGAATCAGTGGAGCTACTATGCGCCATAAGAATTTGCTGATGGCTCCACAAGGTCGGACACTTAATTACTCCCTTGTGGGTGTTTCTCCTGTGGGTGCTCTGGTCTCTGATCTACACATCTACTGCTGAGTCTCCCAGAGACGGGGGCAGTGAGGGGCTGTCACATAGCAGGTCAATTTTCAGTGCTCTACAGGTCCTGAATTACTTTTCACTTCCATGCTATTTATAGACTCTATATTGGGTGTTAATTTTGCAGATGGAGATAAAACTTGGGGAACTACTTTATCAAAGCCTGAGGATTACTTTTAGTAGTGTTCCAGGTGAGAACTGGGCCATGGAACTTGGTTTGGTGATGGCAAAATTTTTCCTCTCATTTTCCTCAAGTGCATCAAATGTCCTTGATCACTCCATCAGATTATCCAGTCATCAGCTGATGGACATCTAGGCCTACATTCATGATACCAATAATGAAAGTGAGTGGAGGAAATGAATGCAAGTCATAAACAGTGATCAAACTGATGTCTTGGCCAGGGTTTAGTCTTCCAAAACTTACTAGTGAAGTGTCTGTGATTCCGTGTCAGACCCTCTCTGGAAATAGCAGTGATTACAGAACAAAATAATTGTGAATGCAATTACATAGTGTAGTCCCTTGGTGGTGTCATCACAAATATGCAGAAAAAATGTAAAGGATCCTTGCCAACCATTATACTTTGATTCAATCGTGGAAACTATAAACACCTGCAAGAGTCTAGGGTATAATTTAGGGTAAATTAGGAAGCTTCTGCTTTAGTTATAACTACAGGGACTGAAACTGGAACACTGTCATCACACACAAAGATTCATAGATTTCACTGTGCATGTGTCAAAGGACAACAAGCTGTTTTTGAGAAAACATACACTCTATGTTGAAGACAGTTCATTCCATCTTAATTGGTAATTTTGTAGTGACCCACATTTGCATGCTTTATGTTCCTCGGATGTGGAAATTCTATATCTAGGGTACACTGAGTCCCACATGTCATCGAGGCTTGTGAATTACGGGACTCATTGTGCAGTATCACTTTTCATTATACACCAACTGATCCTTACAGGTTGTCAATCTGTTTTTTGTACCCTTTTGTTGGGGGTCCCAGCACTCAGGACCAGCCCAAGGGGGACTAAAGGAACTCCACCATGGGGGAGGGGACAAGTAGGCACAGAGTCAACACACAGACTCCAGGAGTTGAGCAGAAAGGCCAGCAGTGGTGGTCTGCTGCAAACTCATTTATTCAAGAAAGAGCAGAGAGTCTTATAGGTCATATTAGCTAATAGCCTTATGGGGTGGGGTCCTGACTACAGCCAATCACAGTTTGTTCACAGGTGGATGAGATTCCCACCAGGTGCTGGGCAGAAACTGGCTTCACAACCAACCAGTGTGGAGCACCAAACCCAAGAGCGCCATTCCTCCATTTCTCCTGGCAGGTCCACCCTGCATTATACCCAATATATCCCCCTTTTTGCTTTTATTAATTATTTTAATTTTTAGCCAAAAAGAAAACTGGCTACTATTCCTTGGGATATTTTTATCCTAATCTGCCTAACCAAATTCTATCTCCTATTCTTACCACATCACCCTCTGAAAGAGGTCACCCCAATTGCCAATAGGGAATTGGAGCGATGACCACTCTTACTTCTTCAAAAGCTGAAAGGGGACACAGGTTGTGGCAATTGGAGTACCCCATCAGTGAGTCTGTCTAAAAGACCCTTAAATTGCATAACTATTAACTGTAGGGGGAAAAAAAGTCCTTAACTGGTGCCTGGGAGATGTAAAATACAAATGCAAGAATAGTCAGATAGGAAACCAGAAAAGTCAAATCAAGGAAAAAATTTAAATGTAGGTTTCTCCTTGTTTCTCTCCTGGTTGCCAAAACTGGTCTTGAGATTTCTGAAGTGAGAATTTGCTCTCAGGCACATTGATAGTTTGTTGGAATAGTCAGAACCAATACAAGTTCCCTCCTAAATGGTTTCCAGACAGGGAAAGAAAAGAAATTATTCAGTGGTTAGGTCAGAACAACAGTGGGCTTGACTTTCTTGACAGGAGGTATGCACTACAGTGTTGAAGATGGAATTGTTGGTTATACTTTCATGTTTGATGTTTAAGATCATACAATTGACCCAAATAAACAAGCTTATTTTTTCTTTGAAGGTCAGGTGAATATCTGTTCCTTAGGGGGGGTCACATGGGCTTAGAAGAAGCCCCTGGATCCCTAGGCCTTTCTTTTACCAGTTCCACCTGTGTGAAGATAAGTCAGAAAGTCCTGCTGGACCATGGCTTCAATTAGAAGCATTTAAGGAAATATTTTTCTGTGCTGACTCTCACCTTTACAGATTGGACACTGGTTTGAGTCTTTTTAGTGGAGTCTCCACAACCTCCCTGAAGAGGAAGACAGGTGACTCATCACAGTTATAGGACATTTTGAGAGATGCCTCCTAATCCCCTGGAACTTAGTTGACCTTAGAAGGCAAGAGACAAAATTTTTCCCTTTAAATCCCTCTGACCAAATTAATATGGGCCTCCGAATATGATTATTAAACACCCAAAAATGTTTAGTTACACCAATCCAGCACCTCCAATCACCATACCCTATACAGCTAAATCATTCACTCCCTCCTCTGAGATGGAGTTATTGAACAGTCCATGTTCTTTGTTAGAATCCATTGAGACATGCAGAGAAAATGCTGGCAAAAACTGAACATTCCCAAACAAATCCCAACCAAACTGAAGTTTAAAATCTCTAGTATAATCACTAACTGAGGAATTTTAGGCAGAGGTTGCTATCTATCTTCTCCAAGAACTGTGAATTGTACTAGTGACTTTTTGTTGGTATGACCATAATATGAATAAAAACCTCTGTTGAAATTAGTTTATCCCTTAGTTGTTCTCAACAGCACAATGTCCTTACTCTGAGGATGTTTTGTTCTCCTTTTTCCTGTCACAGAATCATGTGGCCAACCCAAGCCTGCACAAGAATCTTGACTTGCGTCTGAAGTGAGATGGCCAGTCCCAGCTCCAGAGTCAACTTCTCAGTGTTACCAATATGATTTACACACACACACACACACACACACACACACAAACACAAATTTGTTTTCTCTTTAACTCAGTGGTTTACATGGGACAGAAGAGCTGTTGAGTTCAGTCTCTACCAGCAGGAATGAAAACACCTGTCCTTGCAGCAATTTCTGTTGCTATCACCTCTGCTGAGTAGCAAAACACAATAGTACAGATAATACCAGGTTCTGTTAGGACAGGACACAGCTCTCTGATTGGGAAAAGATAAGCTGTACTTGCACTGTTTAAATGCTGTGCAGAGGAGATGTAGGTGGAAATCAAAGTCACAGCCTTAGGTATGCTAGGCAAGCATCCTACCAGTGAGCTATTTTCCCAGCCCAGCAAACTGTGAAATGAAAAAAGCTGAAATCCTATTAAGTAATTGTTGAGGAACTCAAGGTACCCCAGGGCAAGGCATGTGGAGCTGGTGTAATAATTTATATGATACACCTGGTAATTAAGGAACGTAACTGGGAGTAATTAACAAAAGCCTGATTAATCAAAGGGGGAAATAATAAAGGTCCTAGAATGCAAAAGTCATTGTCCAAAGAAAAATGAAATCTTAAACAAAGGGATCAAACTGTTGCCTGAGCGTCTCAGGGGTGGGTTGGATGAAACTCCCCGCAAGGGCTAAGAGAAGCCCAAGCATGTAAACACTGTGCTGGTTTCCCAGCGCACATTGGGGGAGGGGTGGGTGTCATTTTAGCCCCCCCCCTTTTTTTTCCTTAAAGACAAGCTGCAGAGGAAAAATCCCAAGTGCTTGCAACTGTGGAGTTACCTGGTGGGAGGGGAGATTGTTCATTACCATACAGGCCAAAATGGCCAACACTGGGATCCACTGAGACATGCAGACAAAATGCTGGGGGCCAAACTGCCCCATGTCCCAGTGGGAGACTCCTGCAGATCCTCCCTCCAGCCTCCAAGAGAGTCCTGCAGGCAGCATCTAAAAAGACTAGCAGGTATATTTCAATTTCTAAACCACAGTTAAAGCCAGGCAGGGGAAATTAACATTTGAAAGGTCTGAGCCTCCTGAGTCCTTTCAAAGTTTCACACCTCTGGAGCCTGGAGGGCAATCTCAGCCCTGCTGCTGCTTGGTCCTGCAGTAGGCCCCACCCACAAGGGCCAGCTGGAGCAGTTTTAAATCAAAGATGGGAAAACCAGCCTTCCCCAGGCCGATCACCCACATGATGTCTCCTCCGGAAAGGCTTAGCTGGATAGCTTTGTCTGGGTTCTGAAATCAGGAGGTTTGAGCCCTCGTGTGATTCCTCGGGGATACACCAAGAAAAGGAGGGCCAACACAGATCTCAGGACTCTGAGGCGGGGTATGCTTCATTCCGGGTAGGGAGACAAACACAGGAAGAGGAATAAAAAGGAGGGGGTCCTCCTCTGCTCTTGAGGACCGAACAGCACACAAAAAACTGGGGTGTCTACCCACCCACAGTCACACTAGGGGCATCTCACCAATGTCAAGAGGGGGCGGATTCCCTGTTCAGGCGCCAATATGTTGGGAGGTCCCAGCACTCAGGACCAGCCCAAGGGGAACCGAACGAGCTCCCCCGTCAGTCAGGGAAGGGACAAGTAGGCATAGAGTCAACACACAGACTCCAGGAGTTGAGCGGAAAGCCAGCAGTGGTGGTCTGCTGCAAACTCATTTATTCAAGAAAGAGCAGACAGTCTTATAGGTCTTATTAGCCTTGTAGGGTGGGTCCTGACTACAGCCAATCACAGTTTGTTCCTAGGTGGATCAGGTTCCCACCAGGTGCTGGGCAGAAACTGGCTTCACAACCAACCAGTGTGGAGCACCGCACCC